>CM068374.1:456365468-457722788 GCA_034769895.1 Magicicada septendecula | reverse complement strand
TTTTTAGTAAAGTAATCTAAAACTGTTACGACGCTAAATGTTACAACCTAACGTGACGGCAGTCATAAAAGTTGAAGTTTTGAACTGCTAGAATTATTCTTGTGTTACCAACTTGTACCGTTATACTTTACTCAGTACGTATTCTTGTGATACCAACTTGTACCGTTATACTTTACTCAGTACGTATTCTTGTGTTACCAACTTGTACCGTTATACTTTATTCAGTAGGTATTCTTGCTTTACCAACTTGTACAGTTATACTTTACTCAGTACGTATTCTTATGTTACCAACTTGTACCGTTATACTTTATTCAGTACGTATTCTTGTGTTACCAACGTTTACCGTTATACTTTATTCAGTACGTATTCTTGTGTTACCAACTTGTACCGTTATACTTTATTCAGTACGTATTTTTCTTGTCGATTAACGTTTAAACGTACTATTATAATTAGGTGCGAGTTTTTAATCATGTTGACGTTTGCACTGTTTACTATAGTTTGGCAACGTTTGATTCCCCTTTTTGTCCTTCCCATAAAATCAGTGTACTTCTTAATACAGTGTTAGGTATCTGATTTTGAATAGCGCAATATCGTCTTCGAAAATCACTGTAACTTTGGGATAAACTGGACTCTTCGAATGACGGTAGGGAAGTTTTCATTACGGAACGAGAATACAAAAGTACATTACGTACAGAGGAAATAAAGTGGGGGGGGGAGATGGGTTGTTGAGAAATGTAATATGGCCTAGAAAGTATGACGTTATACTGTAACATGAAGGTTTCTGTATGCATATGTTGGAGCCAAACAGCACATTTGTATGCAAACGGTGACCACACCTGCGGGGGAAAATATTTGTATTTCAGAATAGTTGAAACTGAATTAAGGCGCAGCATAATGTAGACAGCGGAAGAAATCTATAAGAAACACACTAGGCATCGAGACACTAGGCAACTGCGACAGTCGCCTACTGCGTAGTTATTATCAGATGGTAACTACTTTTGCCGCGTAGTAAATAGGTTCTGTAGACGGTTATTAGACTCTCACAGGATGATGTAAAACCATTTAATTGTATCGCGGGTTATTAAAATCTCTGTACTTAGGCGTTTGAAAACCGGCGCACACTATTCCAGAATAACATTTTTGTTCAAAATTTCATAGATCCCTCAATTCTTAATGGAATTAAAGAAGCTTTTCTCACAATTAAATGTCTTAAGAAAGTCTTGTGTCGGCTTTTCTAATTATGAAGTTGAACATGTTGATACTTTAAGCAAATTTTAATTGTTTTAGCTTCGCGAATTGATTGCTCTTTGGGCCTTTTTGTAGGCATTTGACATTTCAGTGTTCATATCCATAGTCCCTTCACGATAAAATTGTATCATTTGAAGCCAGTTCAAACAGAAACTATACAGTTAAAAAAAAAAACACATATTGTTATAAATTTTTGTTACAGTAAAAAATATTCTAGCACAAAAACCATTGACTTCGAGATGTTTTTCAGAAAATTATTTGTATCTTAAGAAAGTTTGTTCGAATCCTTGAAAATTGACGCCTTTCGAGAGTTTTGAACAAAAAATGTTTTCTTAATTTTTCAGTCAATCTTACTGTAAAATGCTGCGAGTCTGATTGTCTTTGCACATGTGTCTCTTTCGCAATGACTTCGTCAGTTTGTTCTCAAGCCTTTAAACACACAAATGGATTACTTACAATAGGTATTTAACTGAGAAAAAGTAAGTTACAAGGTGGAATATCTTCTTCTTCTTCTTAGTCATCCTCTTCTACCCGTCGGGTGTCGAGGTTTTCGAGAGAGCTCTCCATCTCATCCTGTCCAGTGCCAAAACCTTGGCAAGGGCCCAAACTGCTTCTCTGCCTTCTACACTCTTCTCGGTGTTATCCTTCCATTTCTTTCTGGGCCGTCCTCTTTTGCCTTCCATGCTCGTCTTGGGTACCTTTCCTCATTCATCTTACAGACGTGGCCAAACCAAAGGAGTTTTGAGCTTTCAGTTTTATCATTTAAAGAGAATGTCTTTAATTCTTCCGGATGTTAACGTTTCTCACTCTATCTCTGCGAGTTTTCTTCCCAATTCTCCTCGGGAATCTCATCTCCATTGCTTGTATTCTCTTTTTATGTCTGTCATTCAGAGTTCATGACTCGCAACTGTACGTCAGTGTTGGAGCAATATACAGATTTGTATACTGCCAGTTTGGTTTTCCGAGACACTTCGCTTTTCCCCAGAAATGTCCTGTTGATAGCAACGTGAAGCTTGCTTGCAGCTGAGATCCTCATGACTACCTCTGACTCAGTTCAAGGTGGAATATAAAGTACATAAATTTTAAATTTGGAACGTTGAACGACAAAGCGAATTGACAAGTAAAACCGAATTACCGCCATAAAATGGCAAAACACCAGCGTATCGTCTAAATTCCGTTGTGTACAGTAAGGCATTTTATGTTGAGTGTCCGCAGTGGGATTTATGACTTGGCTATAACGTTTTGTTACAGCGTTTGGGGCTTGTTTGAATACCAGTACGGGATTTAGCGGACAGCACAAGGTTCGGCCTATGTTTGTAAACTAATACTAAATTATCTTCGGCCATAGTTGCCCACAGATCTCTAACGCATCTCCATATTACTTTTACTAAATACGTTTATGGGTATTAGTAATCAGATTTCAGCAACTGGGTAAGCGAATATTGTACTGTCTAGTCATGAAATGTGAAGTGAATTCTGATTTTTTAACATGATAATGTTTTTAGGCTGGGCGTCATTCCAAAAAAATATAACGTAATCGAAAAACGTGACGCTTCCACACTTTCGATTCCCCACAGTCTAGAAATTTGATATGTAAACGCATCAAGACAGAAAAAATCGCTGCTGACATTGACTTTAGCAAACGTTTTAGTGACAATAAATTTGGTTTTACATGCTCTGTTTGTGATCGTCTGTTGTTTGGAAATGATTTACGTAATCCACATTATACGTTTCAAAAGCCTAAAAAACATTATCATGCTTCGATGTTTCGGTTTCGTCGAAATTCTTTGAATGCTTATGTGCATAAATAGAGAGAGGGAGAGAGGGAGAGAGGGAGAGAGGGAGAGAGGGGGGGGGAGAGAGAGAGAGAGAGAGAGAGATTTTGTTCGTGATATTTGAGAAGCCCAGGTTAAGACCTCTCGGGCTGTATTGTTTGGGTTTGGTTCGCACGCCAACGCAGACCGGAGAAGGTGGTGATGACGCTGGTGATACCAGCGTGGAGAGAGTCTCCTAGCAGCCTCTAGGAGAGGGTGGGGTGGGGGAGGGGGGCGTTTAGTGCCAAACTTATAGAATAATGAGTCGAGCAGCTTGTGACGCTAAAGGTGGTGGGAAGCGTCGTAATGGCGTCAAGGGATCGGCGGGAAACAGGATTTTAGGTTTTAACATAGGTGATTACATTGTTGGGAGATTACGTTATTTTTATTTTAATTTTATTATCTTCTTTCTTGGTTGAAGTTGATACTGTAGTTGGACGGGCCGGAGGAGTTGAGTCTGGTTTTATATTAATTTTTATTTTATTTCATTTTATTTTACTTGTTCAGCTTAGCGAGGCCGTAAGCGTTTGCTAGCCGGGTCCGGGGACCCTTCTGATGCGAGGTCTTCGTCGTAGACGCCGCCTGGGCGAGGGTTCATTTGCAAGAGTCAGGAGGCGGTTGACTAGGAAGTGAGGATGCCGGGTGTTTCGGACTGGTCTATTAAGGGGAGTGACGAGAGATTGTATAGCTGTGCATGTTTTGGCAGTCGTGGCGTATTTCCAGTGTAGTTTGTGTATGAAAGTGTCTAGGTCAGGGGAAGTTGTGTTTAGGGCATATACAGCCGTATTAGAGTCTGATATTATCCACTGTTCTTATGTTGTTTTGGTAACGTTTGATTTTCCTTTCTGTCGTTCGCAATAATGTCAGTGTACCGCTTAATAAAGTGTTCGATATTTGATTTTGAATAGCGCGATAGAGTCTTCGGAAATCACTGTAACTTTGGGGTAAACTGGACTCTTCGAACGGAAGGGAAGTTTTAATTACGTTTTAAAATCAAAAGATAAAAAAAAAAGACTAAGCACGTTAGAAAATTAATTAATTTGTGAGAAAACATAACTGCAGGTAGTGGTTTTAAAACACCGTCTGAAGGTTTATCAGTGAGAGGTCTACGAAATAGACTTCTAAATTATCACTGAAGTGGCCAACAATTGAATAGGCTTAGGGTAATGTGGGGCAAGAGTCCGCATGGGGCAAGATTCCTAATACGTCATAGTTACTGGTTTTCTTAATAGCTGTCGTGAGTTGATGTCTGGGCTGTTGAAGAAATGCATTCTGCTGGCTGGACACAGCAAACAAGGAGTCTAGCGCCATTACGGTGAGTGAACAGTAACGTTGTTTAAATTTGTGGAAGTTTAAGTTATTTTACAGTGTAATTTAAGAGTATTTATACAAATATATACTTTCTTATTATTTGTTTTCGACAGTACATTATTAAAAGGTAAGTCTGAGGTTACATATCAACTTAAAGTTAGTGGTCAATCTTATTTTATTGAATCATAATAAGTCCGCAAAAAGTATAGAACACAGTGGGGCAAGTTTCCGGGGGCAAAAGTCCTCTTGGAATCTTACCCAACATAAACAAACTTCACATTACAATTAAATAAAACTTGCATTAGGCCTACAATTGTTGTTAAGCGTTCCGGAAGTGTGTGCTGGGGAGTCCCGCTGATTTCAAAGAAAGAAGAGGAATATCGTGTTCCGGGAAAGTTGATTATTATTGCGGAGGTTGTGGGCACCTTTATGAATCCCCCCCTACAGACTGGATCATGTGTCGTCAGTGTAGTACGTGGTGGGAAGAGCCGTGGACGAATTACAGTGGATTGGGCCATTTCTTGTGTGATAAGTGTCAGTAGGACTCTTACCCTACACAGACCGGACTCTTGCCCCCAAGGTTGGGGCAACTTTCCTATTTTACATGCTTTTGTTTTTTAATTTTTTTACCAAATACTGTAGTCAAAATTGTTGTGTACTCGTTACATTTGTTAGTATATAGTGTAACAAATAAGCCAGTAATTTTCAATAAACTTTATTTTGGTTCAGTAGCTGAGAATGTGTTATTGTATTTTAAGTGCGGACTCTTGCCCCTCATTCCTATACTAGTTTTCTGGTAACGTAATGATTTTACTGTTAGTCGTAAAGTGTATTTACCCCCAAAAGAGGGAAGCGACAAGAATTATAATTTATAAAACATGTTTTAGAATTTTCCCATAACTGCAACAAATTCTTTTATATAATGGCTTATTGAATTCAATAGGTATTGTTACAATGGTCTAACTGATACACTGTATGTTACAGTGGAAAACAAAATACAGCCATCAAAATGAAGTCATTAATTACCAGCTTTAATCACAAAAAACAGTTTGTGATTAACAAGTTATTCAACAAGATTTTATGCTCGTACAATAATTCAAGTTAAATTGGTTCACACGCAATAATAACATCAAGTAATAGAGTTACACACTAATTATAACACAGTAAACAGTTTCACAGTAAAAACTAAGGATAATCAAATCATATAAAAGCAGCCACCACTCGATCCGCACTAAGGAAAATCACTCAACGAAACTGATTTCTAAGCGGCAGCTGTCGTCTATTATTTATAGCCTGTAGCAGGTTCCATAATATGCGTCCTTAACAAGCACTCGAAAACTCTAGACGGTACTTGAGTGTGGCCTTGGCAGAAACACACACGTGCTCGACTGGCCGGGTAACAATTCCATTGTTTGAGAATTGCGTAACAGTATGATAATATAACATATTATATTGATTAGAGCTTTCATTAAGCTACACTAAGACTACAAGATATACTAAAAATTGTGCAAATTTGATGTTTTTTAACACTTCAATGCTAATAATTCCTTTTCCCTAGGTGTATTACTAAAAAAAAATTGGTTCAGAAAGAAAAAAGATATGATTATTTAGTGTGTTTAGTAGTTTCAGAAATTAGCGACTCGAGTTTCAAAAAAATTGTATTTTTATAAAAATAGGGGCGCATAAAGTGGGAAAGATTAAGTAATGTTGGTACAGCTAATTATGTAATGTTGGTACGGCTAATTATGTAATGTCGGTACGGCTAATTATATTATTAAGGTATTTTGTGCAGGTACTACAGAAATATAGTAAACATTACGGACAGTCAAGTCAAATAACCTTGACGGACAGCTACAGTAACCTTACCTAACGTTTCCTTAGGTACGTAAAGTATTGCCGCCAACCCTGAAAATTGAGAACATAAAATTTAAAGCGTGGATGACTTTTCACGTGCGTACTTAATATTTAATTTATAATCGGTTTTGATTATTAGTCTGTGGCTAGGACTACACAGTTTTTATTCAGAATTTTGAAATAATTATTGTAGCTAGATGATTTTACAGTCAATTTCAAGTTAAGTATGTAGTTTACAAAGAATTCCATGGACTCTCACAATAATGAATATTTTATTAGTAAGAATAGGTAATCAAAGTTTTTTTGTGAGTTTAATGTAAGAAAGATAAGGGAATTTATAACTAACACTTCAGATCTGTTTTTAGTTAATTTTTATTTTTCAGGAATCCATGGAAACGGCGTACTTTGCACTAACTAATATAAATATCGGTATGGAGAACCATACATGACTTCCATATTCTAAGATTTATATTTAAAATCATTTTCGAAATGAAATATTACCATAGAAACTACGTCTTTCTACTTATTGCTTCAGCATTAACCACAGTACTGTGGTCACTAACGTATACCACCTCACGTTATCGCACTCGATTTTCACTGATGATGGAAGTCGATGGCATTGCCGAAATGTCTGGTTTTGTAGAAAACATTGGACTACGGCCAAATATCCCGGGAAGGAATTTTAACAAAAACTACTTCTTTGTTGCCGATAACGTTGTACACATATATATCAGTGGCGAAGTTACATGGAGGCAATTGAGGCAATGCCTACCCTAAAAAATTCTGTAGAATAAAAATTATAAATACGTATGAACTACATAACGTAAAGATTATACATTGTTACTGCGACTGTCAAATTTATTAAACCGAAACGTGCTTTATTGAGCGACCGCTAGATGGTGACAGGTGAGATTCGGCATAGTTCGTTTAAAGCGAATGAGGCAACCTGAACTTGCCTCAGCGTTTTTTGTATACATCGTATGTAAGCAATGTAGTGGTGTGATAGGGAAGTGTAGGGAGGAGGGATTGTCCCGCGCTGTACACATAGAGCGTTGAGGCATGCCTCACTTCTGTGGTCCAAACAGTTAAGTTAAAGCGCCTGTGTTGTTTCTAAGTGTTTATTTTATGCGGTTATTAAAAGTGTCACTGTTATTCCGCTGAACTAACAGATGATCAAGATTGTTATTTGAATTATTTGTAACATTAAACATATATATAGAAACTAATCAAGTTTAAAAATTTGAAGTTCAATCAGTTGTATTATTGTGTATGACTAATACAAGGATTGTTCAATAGAAACACGTATAGAGCCGTAAAGCATTTTTTATTCAACGATTTTAAAAGAAGTCTCCAATAACATTAAGACATGAGTTCCACTGTTGCGCTAACCTGTAGATTCCCTGCTAGTAAAATTCTTACGGCTGTTTGTGGAACCATTCGGTTACAGCAAACTCTACCTCAGCGTCCGATTTGAACCACCGTCCTTTTAGTGATTCCTTAAAAAAAATTTAAGATAAGATTTTTGCCTACCCATTCATTAACTACTAGCTTCGCCAGTAAGCAAATTGATATCCATTTTTTCGGCTTGCACGCGTTATGTTGGTGTGGGTTTCGGCACTTTCCATTTAAAAAGCATGCAAATGTAAGAAAATAAACATGAGTGAGGCCAGAAATAACGTGAATTGTGTGTGTGTGTGTGTGTCTTACCTGCCTTTTTATTGCTGTATTAAATGAAAAATATTATATTACATTAAAATGAAAAAATTATAATTTTATTGCCTGGCAACAAAATTATTTTATTTTTAACAATTACCATTGTTTCAAAAAGTTTAAATAAATTTTCAAGTACTTTACTCTTGTTAAAACGTAAAAGGTTGCTGGTAAACTAGCCCTTCCCCTTAACCGATCTTCACCAAAAACAATAGGCCTTGAGTACTCTACAAATCAGGGCTGTATGCAAAACATTATTTGATTCTGTTTGAATTTGCGGCTGTTATCGTTTGCCATAGAAAATACCCTTGTTAAAAAAACGTTGCAGGTAAACTACCCCTTTCCCTCAACCGATCTTCACCAAAAACAATAGGTCTTGAGAACTCTACAATTTAGGGCTGTATGCAAATAATCTTTTGAGTCTGTTTGAATTTGCGGCTGTTATCGTTTGCCATAGGAAATACCCTTGTTAAAACATAAAACGTTACAGGTAAACTACCCCTTTCCCTTAACCGATCTTCACCAAAAACAATAGGCCTTGAGTACTCTACAAATCAGGGCTGTATGCAAAACATTATTTGATTCTGTTTGAATTTGCGGCTGTTATCGTTTGCCATAGAAAATACCCTTGTTAAAAAAACGTTGCAGGTAAACTACCCCTTTCCCTCAACCGATCTTCACCAAAAACAATAGGTCTTGAGAACTCTACAATTTAGGGCTGTATGCAAATAATCTTTTGAGTCTGTTTGAATTTGCGGCTGTTATCGTTTGCCATAGGAAATACCCTTGTTAAAACATAAAACGTTACAGGTAAACTACCCCTTTCCCTTAACCGATCTTCACCAAAAACAATAGGTCTTGAGAGCCCTACAATTCAGGGCTGTATACGAAACATTATTTAATTCTGTTTGAATTTGCGGCTGTTATCGTTTGCCAAAAAAAAATTCCCTTAATAAAAAAAAAACTGTTGCAGGTAAACTACCCCTTTCCCTCAACCGATCTTCACCAAAAACAATAGGTCGTGAGTACTCTACAAATCAGGGCTGTATGCAAAACATTATTTGATTCTGTTTGAATTTGCGGCAGTTATCGTTTGCCATAGAAAAAAAATCTACACACAGACACATAGACAGACAGACACACACACAGACACTTTTCGGAAAACGACTTTTTTTCATGTTTTGAGTGTAGTACAATCAGAATCTGCAATAATCTCGAAAACGATTTTTTTTGCCATCACCATACTTCCATTCCTTAAGGAATATGGAAGTAATAAACGTAACCAATAATTTGGGTGGGTGTCCTGAGCTAATATCAGAATGCATCAAAATGGTTCTTTGAACTGTACAAGGTGCTGATTAGTCATATCCTCAACAACAATTTTATGTTCTTGCGAGAAATAGGTGCTAGGTACCAGAGGTTCCTGGAGGAATATCGTTGATGCACACTGGTTGACAGAAACAGCAGCCTCCGCAAGGATCTGCTGTCAACTTCGTGAGTAATAAAATCTAAACGTTTACAAGGTAATATGAGGAAAGATTACATCACGACAACATGCTGAATCATGCCGGACAAGCAGCCCGCATACGCTGCCAAGACTAATACAGTAAAAACCATTGGAGTCGGTGTTGAAGTTTAAAGTGTTAAGTATTAAATGTTGAAGCAAACCAGTGCCGTTAGTACAACATACTAACGTGCGTTTAGTATTTGTAAATGAATTTAAGATACACTAATGATAAGGTCTTTAACAGTAAACAGACACTTAGGTTAGATCAAGTCGTTAATTAGTTATACGACCGGATGCAGTTGCATAAGTGTCGACGGAGTGATTTACCAACGACAATTAAATAAAGTGAAAATAATTAAATTTCAACAAAAAATCTTAATTAAACTGAAAGCTAATTAACACGGCCGGCTGCATTCGTGATTTACCGACCACTGACCGGATCACTTGGTGACTTCACTTTTAATTAAAAACGGAGCGTTGAGCCAGTTTTCAAGTAAGTTCCATCATTGCCTACAGCTTACGTCTTGTATTTCACTATATTTCTAAATTCACTCTTTTATTTAAATATTTATTTATTTAACATTTATTGCTGGGGCGATCAACAACAACACTCGTCCCAGCAATAAAATAAGTTTCATAGATGGTTAGCTCATCGTCATTAGTAATGGTGTCGTCAATTTCAAAAGATTATTTTCTAAAACTAGTATATTAGGCATTGTAAACTGACAAACGCCAAAGAAATTTAAAGAATTATAGGCAACTATAATTCAAGTTAAATTGGTCCACACGCAATAATAATGCCAAGCAATAGAGTTCCACACTAATTATAACACATTAAACACTTTCATAGTAAACATTAAAGATAATCAAATCAAATAAACGCAGCCACCACGTCTCTAAAAGACGTAGGAAACAGGTTATTGTTATGGTTTTCTAGTTTTTTGTTCAATATATCTTGTATTAAGTAACATTATATAGTAGCGATTCATCATCCTTACATTATAAGAATTATCCTTACGTTATATGATTATGGAGCGGTCGTGGCGTAGTGGCTAGCGTGTGGCGCTGGTACGCTGTCGGCGCGGGTTCGATTCCCGCCGGGGCCATCTGATTTAGATACGACCGTTCCCCCTCGCAAAACCACCAGACAATGGCAAACCAGCGAGAGGTATCCTGCCTAGAATAAACCCTCCCCAACTATGCCGTTTGGATCCGGCGTTAAAATGTAGGTCGCATATACCTGTGAGAGTCTCCGTAACACACGCCCCACGGGTATATGCGGCAGGGTACAAACCAGTCGAAAGACTGAAGGACCCAATAATAGTAATAATAACAATAACAATATGATTATAATTACAACCTAACTTGGTGCATTTCAATTGAGATTTATAGGGATTTTTTGGGACTTAAGGACGATGTTACGTACAATATGAGGAGCTGATTGATAAGGCTATTGTTTGATTTTAGGTGGGGTGTGGGGAGTTGTAGGACCGCTGCTAGGTTTGTACCCGTCTCCGCGGCTGCTAATACTGGCTCTACTCACAAACTGATAAGACTGGCTATGGTTTACATACTGATAAGAAAGTACAGAGTGTACTATGTTAGGAAATACATGACTTATTAGTTTGCTTTTGTAATACTTTGTATTAACTTTTACCCTGTCTAATAACCTCTGTATTGTCACATGGATAGCCATCTTTAGTGAGTGGAGTTAATTTGCCAACAGAGAGAGCTCAATAATCACAACTTTTACTTAACACATTGTTATAAAAAAATTACAACCCTTCTACGCAGAATAATCCTTCTACGTAAGCACAGTGTCTAATAATAATTATTCACAACAAATAATAACAGTTACCAAGTTGATAAATTTATTGAACTACAATTATAAACAAACACTTGATAAAAGTTTGTGATACATACGAACGGTCATTAATTGCTGTAGAACAGCTAGCTAACTTACTTGCGTTCCGTCTTTGCGTTGGTCACCGTCCAAGTAAACAACAGCTGATAACCAGGAAGGTACCATAATTGTTTGGGCTAATCGAAACGTGACTCATTATTTCCGTTTATTCAACAATGTTCTGAAAATCACGATGCTATTATTATAATTAATTGTATAACGTGAGTCCTCATTTAAAAATCAACACGATGGTCGATTAATGGTGTCCTATTACGTGTTGCCGTAACAAGAGCCTTTCTTCAAACTGAGAGCTAATAGATACAAAACCCACAAATTTCAAAACAACTCTTCATTTATATGGTCTGAGCTACAGACCACCCAGTACTCGCTACTAAGGATATAAGATCGAGCCTTGAAAGGAGGAAATCTTAATGTGGGATCGAATTAAGATTGCGCTACCGAATTTATGTCTGGTTGGAATAGATAGGATTACTAGGCACGTATCTTATCTACACGTAACTAATTAACGGTAGTATGATATCAAAGGAAGATAATGTAAAGATGAAAATAATAGTTAATTGTAAGCAACAGTAGAGACAATTCCTTACTATTGTAAGGATGTTATAGGCAAACTGGAGCGACCAGCCTCCGCACGCCGTATGACGTGTGCACTTGTGATCAAATAAAGCGAGAATTTCGCGTATACAGACCGGATAGATTATACATCATTATACAATTCTTAAATTTAATTGTTTTTACAATATCTGCCTCCCGGAACAACCTATAGAGTTCCAAGTTGTACCGTTGTCTCCAAGACCCATTTTTTAACAAGTCCCATAAAATTTCCTTAAATCTTCCCTCTCAAAACATCTCAAGACTGACTGATGTCTTTCATGAGCGTGTATGTCACACAGTTGGAAGTGTTTTATAGACTTTGAATTTCGTTGCTCTGGAAATATTTCTCGATCTTAGTTAAGGCATTAGGGAAACGTAGCATCTGTTCACAGATGTAATTCTACGATTTATGTATGCCGATGTGTTGTTGGATTGTTTTATAAAAGTGTTGAGAAGTTTGTGAGTATCGTTTTCTCTGGTGTTCAATTATCTCTTCGACTGTTTTGAGATCACGATCCAGGAAGTCGTCGTTACGATATTTTATGCGTTCACCTACAAAGATTTTGTATTTTAAAAGAGACAACAGCTGTTGTGTTCAATGATACCCGTTACTTACTAATTATACAAATAAACACGTTACGACTGGTATAATAACTAAATGTTCAGAGTAGTAATTTCATCCGTTTTAACGGCTTTAGCAGTACCAGCTAATTAGTTCTTTACCATTAGTATATTATCCCTAACGTGGTAATGCACAGATTGTGTTTATAGCAATTACTGGTGCAGTTAAAGAGAAACACATTGGTAAAGTTTGCTTCAGTTGGACGCTATACATTGCCACGTACAGTGTCATACACATTGAATAAGTGCACCTTACTTTGTAACACACTCTGGGGCCGTATTATCACCGCATGCGACTGTTGTTCTAGAAAGACTGCATAACGAAGTAAGGAGTATGGTCGTCTCTCTCACTTACACACTCTCCGTACATTTATTATATAAATATAATTATTTCACTAAGACTCGGAACACAAACTTTTTATGGGTAAAAACATAAACGTTTTACCTTATAAGCTGAACCGATTTTCACTTTTAAAAAGCTTCTTCAGAGGTTGCCGCTGGTAGCACTGTCCCTCATGTTGTTGGGGACGGAATCGATTTTCGAAAGATCGATATCACACCCCACACGCACAACATCGATCTTTCGAAAATCGATTCCGTCGCCAACAACATGAGGGACAGCGCTACCAGCGGCAACTTCTGAAGAAGCTTTTTAAAAGTGAAAACCGGTTCAGGTTATAAGGTAAAACTTTTACGTTTTTACCCATAAAAAGTTTTGTGTTCCGAGTCGTAGTGAAATAATTATATTTAGTTAAGTAACGGAGACGTCATGGACAACAAAATCCAAGAATTTATTATATAATTTATATGCCTTCACACGCCTAGTCTTGTGTTCCTCTTGTGTCACTTTATATGCTACATTTGTGTGCGTGTGAAGAAGGCGTACAAAATGGAAAATTTTTGTAGTCAGGTTGCTCGACTAGAATTTGTTAAGTATATAAAATGGTTTTCCACGATACTAACTGACGACTCGTTGGGCACTTGGCGAAACATATTAATACAAAGGTTTTAAAAAAATATATAAACACTTGGAACGTTTCACAGTTTTTATTTAACTCTGACAGCTGTTTCGACTTCTTAAGCCATTGCCAATGAGATGAGTCAACACCTAAACAGAGGATGTAAGGGTGGTGGACATCTGTTTAGGACGTGTGTCGGAACATGTGTCGGGTGTAAAGATATAGAGGGGAGTTCCAGGAGCTAAGGGAAAGTCAAGTGTCTGTAAAAACTAAATATAATCTGAATGTAAAATATAAAATTAACTATACTAAATAACAGCTTTTAATAAAGGGGATAAACAGAATTCAGTTTGTTCATTTGTTATATTTTTGTCATTTTTTTATTGCTTTTTCAATTTCTAATTTAAACCATTAATAATGGTTTTTAAAAGCGATAAGCGACACGGGCAACATTACAATTATTGATTCATATTCCCATTTGTTTATTTTTAATAAAATACAGTTTTACAGTGTTCACAGAATGCCTTTGATATTCATTTAATATTGCGATATATATATATATATATATATATATTTAGTCACTTTCTGCTACAGTCCGTTTCTTGATGTATATAATACATTTAATATTTATAATTAAATTTACCTCAAGATGTTTTTTTTTTCCATTTTTGGAACATGTTTCGGGTACTATCTTGTACCCATCCTCAGCCTTCCGGTTTTTTTGTCTGGTGAAGTACATATGTGTTGTTGGTTGACTATTATTATTGTGGCTTCCTGTTGGCTTCTGGTATTTCAAATTGGTTTTATTGTGTGTGATTGTGGTGTATGTGTTAGTTTTTTGTGTATTTTCAATGTTGAGTGCTTTGAATATTGTGTCATGTTTTGTATTGATTTGTATTTGTTCAGGTATTAGTTTGTTTTCTGTTTTATGTTTGTATATTTGTAAATTTTCCCAAATGTTCATTATGGTGCCTTTGTGTGGTATATGTTTATATACCACCATAATGAACATATTTGAATGCCAAGATTGCAATAAATGGTACATAGGACAAACAAAAAAACACCTGAAAAAACATTATTTTGAACACCTAAATGCATACAAAAAACCAGAAATATATAAATCCAATTTAGCCACACATGCAATAAACACAGGACATGAATTCCCAGACATAACCAATGTAACACTAATAAAACATATACCACACAAAGGCACCATAATGAACATTATATATATATAGGAGTCGCATAGAATAAGTAGTCAAGATATATGTTACTGAATGTTGTGGATTTATTAATGATGCTATTATTCTCTGACAATCTACTGTTCTAATACAGTTTATACAAACAATTAATATATCTCTGTTGACCTTTGTAACATAACTAAATTTAATTTTTGAAAAGTTATTTTCGTCTTTCTGGATGAATACATCGGTCAAATTACTCTGTTCGGTTTCAGGGTTGCTTTCGGGTGTGTAGATGTTTTTCACAGTCACGATTGAATACGATTTCACACCGCGAACCGATACTGTTACTGCTTAACTGGTGTGATGCTTACACCCTCCAGTAAGCTTGAAGTATCTATTGAAGTACCTAATCAGAATATCTTTTTTTTACTTAAAAAACGCATACGTTTAGGTATTAATTTTTAGAACATCTACTGTCGGCAAGTAGGTCTTTTTATTACGAGTATTCTAAGCCCGATCTCAGAATTTCCCGTATTTCGATACTTATTCAGATTAATGTGTTTTTATGAATATATCGTAAAATAATTACTTACCCTCGCACACGCGCACTACACACACGGCTAAGTATCTTTATGCACCATTTCACAGCATTTCGAAAAATGACTTTTCTTTATGTTTTGAGGGTAGTACAATCAGAATCAGCCGTTATCTCGAACACGATTTTTTTCGCCATGACTATACTTCCATTTCCTTATGGAACATGCAAGTAAAAAGGGGAAGAAATCCCACTGAAAAAAGTTCCGTAAAAAGTAATATTTTTGAGATAATGTGCACATTAAAATCAAACTTTATTATATATATATATATATATATATTTGTTTTTTATTTCGGGTTAAAACGTCCTGCGACGTTGTCCGATGCCTAATTGCCAATATCTCCTGTCTCCTGTCAAAGGTTGGTAAGGAGTCTCAGAGTTGGATAGACTGCTGACGTCTATACAGCAGTAAAAATCTGAGAAATGCTCACTGATTCCTGACAAATGAGTCAGGGGTTTGCATAACCAAACTCAGCTCTGCCAACAAATCCTGCTCTCACGTCCCCGAAGATCCAGTTTTGGGTAGCGTGACTACCGGGGGTATGGCGTACAGTGGGTGTGCGTTATGCTGCAGACGAGAGAGAGTGAAGAGCGAGTTTCCGACGATCGAAAACTGGAACATGTCAGCTAAGCGTAGAAGGCCTCAACAGAAATCTTCCTGGTCCTCCAGGCTGGGAGTTGTGACAATGGGCTTGCTCCTCATTTCACGGAAAAAATATTTAAAATGCAGAAAAGCCTAATGGTAGACTCGGAAACAAGGACGGTCTCAACGGTAAACTTTATTATATTATTAAAAAAACTGGGCAGTGTTGATTGGTTGCACGTTACTGCTACGTGTTTTGTTATTTCAAATACTAGTGTACGTGTCCAATTTTTTATATCTCGTATAAGACCGTGAGAAAATTCTAAAACAAAGAAACTGTCAAATGTCCGTAATTGAGAACCAAACACATGACCTAGTACACTCGATCTGCAGAACCAAGGAACGTAACATAATAGAAAGGAAATAACAAAAAAACTTCCATCGGCGACAGTAGCCAGAGAACTTCTCACGAGAACCTACGTGCCAGCAATTTTGGTTCTACACAAGTGGAAGTTTTGCACCCAGTACACCTATCCCTTCTTACCTTCCTAATAAACAATCAACAATTAATAGACAAATGGAGGGAAAGAGTTAATAAATGTAGGTAACAGAAGAATTAAGAGAAGAATTCCTGGCAAGAGTTTAAGAAAAAGGATATGCGTTAAGCCTCGAGGTGTTACCAACATGGAATGGAAGAACAAACTGTAAGAAAACTATTTCAGCTATTTAAACTTTATCAAAGGTTATTCTCTTGTAAAAATTAAATTCTAAATTGTGTACGAGTAATAAAATGTAAAGTTAGTAAGGGATAATGGTAATAAGAAAAGTTAGATAATAAAGAAATAATGAACAAAAATTACACTGTTGCACACGACTATAGAAAAAAATTCCCGATTAGCGCTTTCACAGTTCATCATCAGATCGGCGGATAGGAATATTTTTCTATAGTGGTGTGCAACAGTATAATTTCTGCTTGTGATTATAACCACTGACACATCTTCATTAATTAAATAAAAAAATAATGGTGAAAATTATGTTTAAGGTGTTATATTATTTTCATAATGTGTTAATTCATTATTATTTATAAAATTATATTTCTTTTTCCAAGTAAATAAATATTATTGTTATCCACTACAAAGTTTATGTAAAATTAATAATTAAAACAAATCCTTTCATAAACAAAATGAAGTTATTTTTTACCACCCCCTCCACCAAACCACCATTCTCTTACGGTCGTGTACGTCAAGTTTATGCCTTCATATTCAATGAACTTTATCATCAAGCTTTTTATAGATAAATAAACGACATTCAAAAGATGTTGCTCCATTTTGATCCGTTTTTAATCACATTTTCTGTTTTTGTCTTCTTAACCAATACCTTTAGTTTTCTCTACACTTTTTATCACAACAAGCTCTTCACTTTTTATAATTACTATTCCATCTTTTTCTGGAAATCGCTTAGCTCTCTGTAGTAATTGCGTGATAATTATGTAGTTATGCGTTATTTTCTTATGTTAGTTTTCCAGACTACAATCGTTACCCATGAATTCCTTTGAAAATTAGTTTTTTATTGATTATTCCACGAATTTACGTAGTAAAGTTACTACCAATTCGTATTCTTTGACACATAAGTGAATTATTTTTACACTACCTTTTCCAGATTGTTCATACAACTATCTACTTTCTCTTCCAATTTCTGTGGTGTTTTTAGAGGTACTTAAGTACTGATTAAATTTTCAAGATACTCTCTAAATCCTTCCCAGTCTGTTTTACTACTTATCAAAAAAGGTGGTAATTCTTTATTAATTACAGTATCACAAAGTGTTAAAATGTTCGGCGAATGATCTGATGCCAAATCATAACTCTCCTCAATATTGAAGTTGCTGGCCAAATTACTCTTCAGCACAAAGAAGTCAGTAACATCTGGGATCTTATCTGTATCTGCAGGCTAATATATGCATTTACCTGTTTAATTAAATCCACATTTAATATCCACACCAGCTTCATGTAAACCTTTTTCTTCTGTTGTTGTAAGCCTAAGTATGCAAGGTACCATAGTATGCTTTGCATTAAAATCCCCTCCTATTATAAAGTAATTTCTCTGAGTTTGAAAAATTCAGTTTAGTCGTTTTTCCCTAATTTGTATCTTGAGGGACAATATACAGCTGTTGGATTACTATTTTTATTCTTTGCTTGTATATTTACTGTTGTCGCTTGTATTGCCTCTTCTTCAATTTTAAGTTATATACGACGAAAAGTATTTTCCTATCACAGCTGATCCTCCTGTGGCTTAGTTAGAGAGGCGGTTCGTGTTTTGACAAAACGTTTTCCTTGTAATGTCTGTTTTTATAATACGTGTAACAAAAATAATTCTTCTAAAATCGTTACAATTCCTTGCGTCATTGGTAATGGGATCACTCTAATCTTCATGAAATAATAAATAATGGATATAAGCACTCACTTCACTAACATGTGCATTAAGTATAACAAAATCCAAATAACCGCGGTTGACAAAACCATATTTAGTTACGATTTTAAGCCAATTAACACGGCCGGCTACATTCGTGGCTTTGCACCGCTGACTGGATCAGCTGACGACGTCAGTTTTAATTGAAAATGTATTCTGACACGTTTTTTTAACCAGTTCTATTATTGTCACTCTCACTGCTTGTTTAATTTAGTTTTTTAATTTATTCTCGCATCTTCCCTATTTAATTTATATATAGACGATGTCACACAAAACTGGCAGATGCGTCTTCCAGAACATTTTTATGATTGGTCACTCTACAATTGACACTTTGTTATTTGCGGACGATCAGGCTATTCTGTCGGACTCTGAAAACAGATTGAATATGGGTATACATATGTTAAATCGAATCTACAAAGACTGGATTGCAAATATCCACAGTTAAGAGCAAGGTGATGGCTTTTCGTGGAACTGATCCCGCACGGCCAAAAATTGTTATAGATGGTACTGTCTTGGAACAAGTTAGCAATTTTGAATACGTGGGCTACAGTGTGTCTTATAATGCAAACAACGACGTTGTGAATAAGTTGCATAAGTTCAACCTTATGTGCGGGAACCATTAGGAGAACCCGTGTGTCTGCAAGTAAAGGAACACGCCTAAAATTCTACAATGTGATGGCTCTTCCCACACTTCTTTAGGGGTCTGAGAATTGGACTTTAACGAAAGGGCAGGGCAGTCGCATCCAAGCGATTGAAATGAGATTTCTCAGGCACGTGGCAGGGTATACTCTCCATGATCTCCCAGTATCGGCTGGATTAGTGGGAACATCTTTGCCGAATGAATGACTGCCGCATCCCCAAACAACTATGGAACTATAAGCCGAGGGGACGGAGAGGTGTAGGACGGCCGAGGAAGCGCTGGAGTGACCATCTATAATCTTTGCCTATTTGAGACCGGAACAAACCATCCTTGGTTTAATCCTTGAAGATGGTGATGATGATGATGATGAAGAAGATGATGATGATAAATTTATTCTCGTGTAAAACGTAGATGATCAAATATTTTCTCAACATTATTCTGTTACCAGTATTCATGTATTGATTTTCTTCTACTATTTGAGGTGGATACGAAATTCAAGAACAAACTTTTAAAGTAAGTGTAAGTAACAAACGTTTATGGAAATATGTAACAACGTGCCTTTAAATATAAATGTTGCTTTATAATTAAGCCTGATTATATTATACTCAATTAAGTCTAATCATTCCCAACCAAAATACGTATTTACATGTTATCTAGTATTGGTAAACTATACGCAAAATGACATTTTGCGTTTTAAGACGGGGCCAGTCGGTTATGTTGCCAGTAATCCTAACTCTGACCCGTGGCATGCCGTTTTTAAATGTTGTTTTATTAATTTCTTCTACATTCCGGAAAAATATCAGAATATTTTGAATATAACAGTCGAATAAAACCGAAATAATAAAGATTGTGAATGTGTTACTTCGCCTCTGTCTCGGAAGGCTAACTTGAATTGTGATCATTAATAACAACAGAAATGCTTGAAATGTTATATTTTTTCTTACTTTGAATACTTTCCATTGGTTACAATATTTTATCCATATTACATTTTATTGCATCAGGCGAGTTACATTTTATTCCAGCTGCTGAGTTGTTCGGCGACGTACAGTAACTGGAGTAATGTGGGCGGGACGCATTCCGGATATTGGAAAATTCCGGATATGAGAGAAAACATTATTACGGTATTTTAAATAAATTGCACTATAGTGTACAATATTGTACTCTTTAATTAAGATATAAGTAAATACAGTATTATTTATAAATAACTACAGTATTTCTGTATGAATACTGTAGCGTGACAGAAAATCCACTACATCTTAAGTCATATGAAATCATAAAGTTTAATTACACCAACAAATGTTATAATAATATTGAATGACATTTAAATAAATCAAAGGAATGAACCACGATAAAATAAAAATCCTCATTAAATTATATATAAAAACCACTGTTTAAAAAACCAAAGAAAGTATCGAAGCAACTCATAGTATAATATCAGTAATTTACCGAGGAAGCTAGGAGCAGTAAACCAGTTAGATAAGACCATATCAAGGAAAAAGAGACTAAATTAAAGAGTGGTGAATACCAAAATACCCCAAAAACAAGAAGAGGGAAGAATAAAGTTTGTGATCAGGAAGAAAACAATACCCTGAAACCTGTAGAGAAGAATAAAGTCAATATCAGTGAATACATTAAATGCTCCAAACTAAACCTCAGTCGAGATAACACCAGTACCTTGGTTTACCCAAGAATGAAGAAGGAAAACAAGAAAACCAGAAGGATGAAGACTAGAAGAGGGACAAGAATGAAGACAAGAAGGAAGACCAGAAGGAAGATACGAAGAAGGACAAGAAAGAAGACAGGAGGAGAGGAAGAAATAGTATGAAAGAAACACCGTTGTAAAACCTATTATTATATAAACTACTATCAACCCCAAACCCACAAAAACTATGCAAAAGAAAGTATAACATACCCAAAATCCTATAAAAATGTAATTATTTAGAAAACTAAAGTGCTGTATAGCGTGAAGTGAACCGACTAAAGCTATTATGTAATAAAGAAAATAAACTAGTCTTAACAGTCCATGATTACTAAAGGTCTGGTCTGAGATAATAAGACTCAAAATATCAGAACCAACAGTGAAAGTGAATTTGTGTAAGTGTTTTTTTTTTTAGAAAGGCAATAAACTTAAAGTTGGTGATACTATAACTTATCAGTATGCTATATCACAACTTTAATATCTAATAATAAACAGCATAATAAAATAATAAAATGGAAGATTTCCAGTATTTTATTATTTTAATGTAAATCTTTATTTACAAGACATTTGTAAAAAATGATAATAAATAGAGTATGGGAGTTCATGTTTACTGATGTAGGGGATCACAAATAATAATGGTTTAGACCAGAAAGGACTGGCATTAATATAGTATTAATAAGTGTAAAATGTTTAAATAGACTGTTTATTCACAGTCCTAAAAACAATGTGTTAGTAAAATGTATTTGTAAGAGTTATTAGAAAATAAGATTTATGTTATGTGTTCTAAAAAGAATTATGTTTGCTAAATAATAGCCTACATACCATTAATAATGTTCCAATAGGTATGCTATGTTAACTCAAAACTAGTTAAACGATATATGTTCAAACCATGTCTGCAATATGTTCAATTGTGCAGATTGCTAAACAATGTTCATAATTATTTATTTTAATAACCGTAGTGTTAATTAACTACTACACCACACAATAAGTTATAAACCATGTTATTTTCATATAATTGTAATTATGTAAAGTCAGAGGAGGAGTTAAGTTTAAATTTATTTGAGAAAGACAGAAATATAAAATTCTAAAATCTAGGCCATCTGGCGAATTCACAGAAACAATATAAACCAGTATAATTCACTTATAAATCCTGTAAACTAGCAAGATTTTTATAAGATAACTCAGTTAATCACTACTAGGAATGATCCTATGAGTTAAAATGATAATAAGGAAATATACCTTAAAACACTGTAAATTTTCAAAATATATAAATTAATTAATTTTGAAGAGCAATGTCAAATTTACAGATTAACACAAAAAACCAGTTCAAAGGTTTAATTTATATGTACTTAAGGAAAGGAAGAGGAATATGACTAATTAAAATTTATTATAATAGTATTAATGATAATTAAAATGGAGGAAAATTTGAGAAAGACGGAAATCCAATTTTGAGCCTATATTTCCAAAAAGTGAACAAAATTTGTTAATTTCCACAAAATGTCTACAGATATGGACTATAATACATCAATTTAAAGGGAATGAGATGATTAAACCAATAATAAGGTTCATAATTCATAAAAGTGATGAATAAAATAGATAAATTCCATATATAATGTAATATTTTATCATGTGTATGGGTAATCGAAATATGTTAACAATACTTTTTCAAAGATTAACTGGGCCAGATTTATGACCAAGTTAATTAGTCTTTTGTTGAATATCAAGCTGAATAGTTGTGTGACAAAACGTTCTTTAAATCGAGTCGAAAATGGTACTAGCGTTTAGCCATTAAAATAAGTGAAACGAGAGTTAGACGAATTAGACACTTTTTAAAACTAAAGCTAGCAATACGTTCACGACAATAGTGAAAACAAACATCTAACTTCATGATACGAGTGACAGAAAACAGTAAAACATTATATTTAATCTGATTCACTCTACAAATCCTAACCATAACTTGAGAAACTTAACCCCAGAAGTGAACACATACAAAATAAACTAACTAACACAAGTTTACACGGAACACTTCGTCAGAATACACCAAATAATTTAACAGACATATTACACCAGTGTGGGAAGATTTCAGACATTCACAAAGGTAATTTTGTCGTGATTTTCGGACATGTCGAGTTCACAGTAACTACATCAGAAATAGTAGCGGCCATCTTTTAATTCCGCAGAGCCTGCCTTCTTTATCTTCCAGCAGTGACGTCATCGTCTGCATATTGGTTTGACAACATTCAGAGACATTACTTATAGGAATTATTTAAATTCTATTGAATAATAATTATTATATTTGTGTTAATTGTTAATGTTATACTTTCTCGTCACCCTTCTCTGACTATTAATTTTAATCGCTCAAAGAACCTGTCTTTTAATATAATATATCATAAATTTTGTTCTGTATGACACAATCGATAATTCCCGAGACAGAGTCGATAATTGCTCTCCATCGATAAAAAATCGATTATTTATTTAAATTGTCAATAAATCTTTATATTTCCATTATTTCTTATCTGTTACTTATTTCACAGGTTAATTTAAGAGTATTTATTAAGGCTGAAGGACTTAAATAAGAAGAAAATATTTTATTTGAACGAGATATTGGACCAGCCAGAAAAGTCACCAATCGATTGTTAACTGGAGTTAATCTATATAACTCCAGACTTGGTTCAAATCTTCAAGAAGTGCTCGACGGTCAATAAATACCTGCCTGTTATTAAAATTTTTACAAGAACCTTATAAAACCGATTTATATCTTATACACACCTCTTAATAAACATAAACAAGATTTCTTCCTATTTGAAAATTTTATTTTTATAAAATTTTCTATCAACTTTTTATCTTTTGTAACGACCGGCATACAGAGGTCTGTTACAATACATACAGAAACAAAATTCAAAATCTTCAGGTTCTCTGTGGTCAGAAGAGACAGTGGAAAGGAAGGCGGCGCATAGTGTGCGAGTGAGGGCCTTCTGGCGGGAGAAGCAAAGGAAATGATATTCGCGTGGTCCACGGCTGGCCTGTTCGTGTAAAAAAACTGCAGTATTTTGTAACTTTATACAGTTTTTTTTTTCAAAATATTTGTTAATAGTATTGTTTGTTATTTCTTAGCTATTCGACAGTTAGCTGCTATATCACGACATCATTTAACGAACATTACGTCAGCTGCTGTTGCGTTATCAGGTTGTTCAATGTAGTTCATTGCCGCCTACGAAAAAGTTACTAATATTTTTAAGATTTTTATGTATAAAATTTTCACTTTATTCTGCTAACATAGAGTCTAGTTCCGAATAAAATCCAACTAATCCCAATACCTCCTCTAGTGTAAATCCATCTAATCCTAATCCCTCCTCTGGTGTAATCCTAATCCCTTTTCTTGTGTTGAGCTTGGATCATCAGCTTCGTTGGGTTCACTGGGTTCTTCGCCTTCTTCTTCGGTTGCAATGTTTATAATCTCTTGGTCAGTAAGCAGGGGCGTATTTACGGGGGAAAGGAACCTCTCCATAGGGTCGCAAAAAGTTGACGAATTTTGTTAACCTCTTAATTTTTAGGCTCTTTTATTATTTTTTTTCAGCTGTGTTTTTCAGCTGGTAACTATTTTGAAATCCACAAACAGGTTTATTACACAGAATTTGCGTATACGTTTGAAATATTAAATATAGGAAAACCAGTTCAGTCAGTAAGTACCTTCTAAACAGTGTTTCAGTAACGTGTATTTTTATTTTGTTATTGCCGTTTGCTTTAATGTGATTGATTTCAGGATGTCATCACTTTTTTCCGGCCACTTTAAAGATAGTAAAGTTGATTAGTCTTAACTTGTTTTTTTCTTTTCTATGAACTCGACTCGACCGGACCCCGGATCCTCCCCTGGGCAAATTCTAGATACGCCCTGTCAGTAAGGTCGCGTTTTATCATTTACTAATCCGCGTTTCATTCATTCTTCACAACCATCAATCTGATGAACTCATTCCAGAAGATTATCAGAAATGTCTTCATCAGGAATGTCTTTTCATTACTCGTCATTAATTTTGTTCCATGACTTCATGGGTGTTGATTTTTTCACCAGATTCCATGCTTCCATGCCTCAGTGAACATTACTTGTATTATTTTAATCGATTTTAAGCTGTTTAACAAAGACTGGAATTCATCAGTTACTACGAACTGTAACAATATTTTTTAATAATTTCTTTTAAAGTTTTCAATAACCCCTGGTCTAGGTGTTGAAGTAAAATGGTCACATTTGGTAGAAGAAAACAAGCCACAATTTCATTGGCTCTTAATTCGGTAATATTTGAGAGCGAAGGGACTACTGCCAGTGAAAAGAATTACTTTAGAAGTCAAAATTTTAGATGCTAAGAAACTATTGACATTCGGTACAAACTGCTTATGAAGCTATTCTTTAAACAATTCCGATGACATCCATACACCTTTCTGGCTTCTACAATACACCGGCAGCACATTTGGATTAATGTTTTAAATTGCCTGTGATTTTATTTATAGTTTCCTATTAGCAAAAATTTAAGACGGTAATCCCCTGATGCATCACTACACAAGAGAATAGTTACCCTTTCTTTACTCTTCTTATAACCAGTTATTTTGTTCTTGTTTACTAACAAAACTTTAGCAGATGGACTTTTAAATTTAGGTCCCTCTCATCACCATTATATATTTGATCCTTCGTATATATCTCTATTATTTTTTAAACTTTTCTTTAAATTTAATTGCGCCACTTTTATTGGTGGATAATTGTTCTCCACTTACACGATTATTGTTCTCCAGCTAATTATGTTTATGCCGTAGCCAGATTTCAATCCATCTATCCAACTAGAACTAGCACACAGCACTTTATGCTATCATCTAGTTTAGAACCCAAATTTTTTTATTTTTCTTGTACAATACGCCCTGATAGGTGGAAAACTTTTTCTATTTTGGTTAAGAAACCAGACATGAAATGCTTCTTCTAATATTTCGTAGTTATAGATTTCATAACATTACAGTGTAATTGTCTACTACCTTGTTTTGCAGAAAATTTTATTAACTATTCTTTTAACATTGAAAATGTTTATAAGGACGTGTCGCACATTTGCGGCCGATCGCTGGTGCGTGATCGAAAATGGGAACCGGTGAGTTTCCATAGAAACTACTTCTTTGTTGTCAATAACGTAGTACACATATAAAACTTCGCTTATGAATGCGACTACATTTAACTTATAATCTGTACATTGGTAAATGAAGAATGAATTCATTGATTGGTGAATGAACATAAATATATATATTTTTTAGATTTATTGAAGCATTTTCAATGCCCTTCTCTGTGCATTGCATTTGCGCAATGCCTGTAAATTTTTCCTTCATTCAGTCGGCATTCCTACGTTTAAGCCAACTGACACAGTACACAACAGTTCACGCTTTTCAACCCTGTTTACAGCTTTCAGCTTTTTTCGATTGTAATCGCTACACATTTCCTTTTCTTTTTGACATAACAAGTGATTTACACGCATTATAAGAAGCAAACGCAGTAAAAAAATTAACTGTACTTAATCACAACACTTTTACTACTATCCAACAAGAACTTAAATAACAGACCCAAACGAAAATAACTTCACAGTACAGCCTACGACGGACTGGTCAGAGTTCAGTTTCAATTACCGCTTATTAAGTATTAAATTTAGGTAAGTTACAGCATTTTTGTTGTTGAAATAATTTATCAAGAGCTTCTAAACCATGTTTTAATTAATGAAATGATTTGAATCAGGAAATCAGTTACTGATAAAGCGTGAACAGACGACACGAAATACAGAAGAGAAGCGCGGTGAAATGGGACAAGTTAACCTTATCCAGGTACGGTTATTTAAAATTAAATAAACCGTTAATTACCTGCGTTATTTACTCAAGGGGGATTACTCTTGTTCAGCAGCGGACACGTCCAATCACAGTCGACAAACACTCTTCACTGCAATTTCCTGACTCCATTGTTACCGTGCAAACAAAAACCCACTTCACCCACCTCGCTTCCTTCGTTTTTAATTATTGCACTTAAGAGAAAAAGCTCGCAGATTATTGTCGTATCTGGACGTATCACATTCGTTTTCAATAAATCTGTTTTAATCAAAAAGAAAAACTAAGGAGTAAATAAACAGGTTGTGACGATTTAAAAGCAAATTTAAATAGCACAAATAAAAAAAATAAATTTTGGTTTAAATACCGCGTGAGAATAATCAATAAAATACCTAACTAAATAAAGAAAGGTAGGATAATTAATAATAGTTAATTAGTGGAAAGATATTAATAATAAAAGTAAGAACTACTTTTCTCTTGACTCGTGAACTGCGCCCCGTCCCTACGCACGGCCGGTAATTCAACCCCAGTCGACTCAGAATATCTGACGAGTTTACAGCATCAAAATTAGCTGCAACGTGAACGTACATTTTATTTTAAACTATGTTACTGGAAGTTCGTGTTTTATGGTAAAATACTCGACATGTAGGTGAAACTAAGTGCAACGTAAATCTGATTATGTAACTTATATGTAGATAATGAATCAAAGGAAAATAATAGTCGACACATCTCTTTGTAAATCAAAGTTTAAATTTTAAGGTATATTTCATACCATGTAGGAAGATAACATTAGTGGACATTAAACGAAAATGTAATAAGTGAACTCGCACGTCCACAAGAAGCAACGACGTCAACATCACGAGCACCAGGTAGCAGAATTGTACCGTGATGACTGTGATCACCACTTAGAATCGACAATCTTAATGGAGAAACTCAACCTACTACGAAGATCATCCCGGAAAACCGACTGAAGAGGATCCGCAAGAGGACCAGCTGCAGATCACCCAGGTGACACAGAAAAGAACTTCTGTGCTTATATTTTTTCTAACAAACAAAGTAAAAAACAGTACAAGTTTTGAAAAGACTCTGTCAAACCATGTAAATCTTAACATAGTAATTTTGTATTTTGTATCTAAGCTATTAATCAATCTATTCTTCAAATAGTTTACATAATGTGGAAGTATTTTGAAATATTATGAAATTAGAACCCGGATTCCGAGGTATTTAATGTAATCTAAAACAGTATAGCTTTGAACTCATCTGAGTAAAACTTTAAAGAATGTAAGAGCTCTTGATATAGAATCTATCAAAAATTTTAAAACATAAAAGAAAAAGGTAATAACCACTAAAGGTAGTATCAATCAAACATTATTTTGAAGTTAAAAATAAAGAGATGTTTCTGCTAAAACCAAAAGAGAGTAAGTAAGTTTGAGTAACCTTGCATGAATTCCTGTTCTTTACAGTTTCCTATATTGTTGGTAAATAACTAGTACCAACAACGGCAGCCAGTTCAATTGACAGAGGCCAATTGAACTGGTTCCCTGTGTTATGATGTCTTGGCAGGAGAGACATTATACGGTCGCATATGAAGTCAACCAAATATAAGATATAAATTAATAAGAAAATTTTTTGAATTATAAACAAATGAACGGCGTGAGTTCAATAAAGAAACGTATGTAGCTTTCGTTGACTTTGAGAAGACCTTTGATAGAATAGACAAAATGCTATAGCAAATATTAGAAGTACAGGGATACCCACAACAACTTATAAGAACTGTACAAGCCCTATATAATGGAATAAGAACAGCTTTTAAAAATACTTTTAGGATATCTCAAAAATATATCTGTCAATCACGCTGTTAGACAAGGGTGCAGTATATCACCTACTCTTTTTATGTTTATATTTATATTTATATAGTTTAGTAAGGAAATGGAAACATCTGCGAACCCTGGTATTAAGATATCACGAGAAAGATATTTGAATATGCTGTTGTTGCTGACAACTTGCTTGTAACTAAAAATACAGAATCTGCTTTACAAAAGTCTTGTGTTAAGCTTCAACAGATTTGCAAACAATACAATATGAAATCTCCACTATGAAAACAAAGGTAATGGCATTTCGGGGTAAGGAACCAATAAGAATAAAAGTAATGATTAGTGATCGAATTCTAGAACAGGTGAGCCATTGTATTCATTTAAGAAATTATATTGGCTATGATAGGAATTATGATATTGATGTTAAGTTAAGTAAGTTCCAGACAATCTGTGGGACAGTCAACCGTAATTTTAGAAACAAGGTACGTCGAGGTACAAAATTATGGCTGTCCTTGTGCTGTCCTATGGGTGTGAATTATGGCGGTCCCTGTGCTGTCCTATGGGTGTGAATTATGGCGGTACCTGTGCTGTCCTATGGGTGCGAATTATGGCGGTCCCTGTGCTGTCCTATGGGTGTGAATTATGGCGGTCACTGTGCTGTCCTATGGGTGTGAATTATGGCGGTCCCTGTGCTGTCCTATGGGTGTGAATTATGGCGGTCCCTGTGCTGTCCTATGGGGGTGAATTATGGCGGTCCCTGTGCTGTCCTATGGGTGTGAATTATGGCGGTCATGTGGTGTCCTATGGGCGTGTATTATGGCGGTCCCTGAGCTGTCCTATGGGTGTGAATTATGGCGGTCCTGTGCTGTCCTATGGGTGTGAATTATGGCGGTCCCTGTGCTGTCCTATGGGTGTGTATTATGGCGGTCCCTGTACTGTCCTATGGGTGTGAATTATGGCGGTCCCTGTGCTGTCCTATGGGTGTGAATTATGGACAACAACCAAGAAACAAGAAAAAATACAGGCCTCGGAAATGTGTTCTTAAGAGGAGTTAAAAGGTGTTCTTAATTGACTGTATAAAGAATACGGTTTAGAACCCAAAATTTTTTATTTGTCTAAAACCATCCCTATTCATACAAAATTTCTGCATACAACAGCATGATACATCGAGCCCACAGATAATCCGGAAAGGTATAATCCGGAAAGTCTTATGGCCATAAGAGATAAGTTACAAGTTTTTGACTTTAATGAAAAATTAAAAGATCACAAGCAACGGTGGACAGAACACTTAGAAAGAATGTCAGATTCCAGACTGGCCAAACAAGTCTGGAAATACAAACCTCGTATATGACACAGGTGTGTGGGTAGACCCGGGAAGAGATGGCTGGAGGATCTTCGAAGGCTGAACAGGCAGCACCTTACCTATGCCGTATTTTGAAGATGATGATGATCAAACAAATAAACGGTATACTTGTGACGGTAGTCTTCAGTTATACATTAAGATATTAATACATTTATAATGTATAGGATAAACAACATAAGAGGTGGGCAATTCTAGTTCATTTCACTATCACTATCACTATCAATATCACCATATTTAACCAAATTAATAATTCAATCTTCCAAAGAACATATTTAATAAGTGTTTACCTTAAATACAAAATTTCCATAGTCTTAATCACCAATATTATTTTGTAGGCGTGTTTATAACAAAACCAACGGCAAAAGAAGTACGAAGCTACGAAGTTTTTACAGTGTTAAGAAAAATTAACCTTGCCTTACGCGTTAACCGTGAAGAGGAAAGTAAAGAGAATAATCTACACAAAAATTCGGAATGATTTTAACTTAGGAACGACATGTTTGCTCCCAATACTGCACTGGGCAAGAAATATCATTACAATGGTTTAAATAATTTAAAAGCTAAGGATGCTTTCAGGTCAGGTGCAGTTATACGCCAAGGTATGTTGCATTGGTGCGAGACATGGGGTTCACCTAGTTTAGTTAAAGCAGCTACTTTCCAAAGAGGCACAGACAAGCCAAGATAGAAGAATACGAAATTTTTAAACTAAGAAATTTTGTATTCACACGTACCAAGGAGGAATATTATGATACGTAAAATAAAAAAAAATTAAAAGAATTTGGAATGGGAAGCAGGTACATTTTGGCGCTCCCTCTTCATTCCACTCCACCAATAAAATAATAACATTTCAGGGTTTAACGTTAAAAATTTCAGTTTTGAATTTTGAAGCTTGTTTGCTTAAATTTTTTCGAAAAGAACACGTCTTTTGATACGCAAATTTTTATTTTGTATTCGGTAGACCTACGTGGATAATGTCAGAATTCTAAAAAAAAATTATTGCACTTATTATTTGCATGTATTAATTCGCATACTTGTTGCACAAATTGTAATGTAACATTCACCAAAAAACAGCTTAAAACTTATAATATTATGAAGATACTAACAAACAAGAATTGATAAATAAGTTGCGTGTATATCACAAATTAGACTATGCATTTAGAACAACGAATTTTACCCAACCGTGTTGTGATAATAATTGTACTTTGTTAAGCCTATTGATTACGTTTTATCAAGGATTACTAAAAGTTTTAACTGTAGTAAAGTAACTTTACAGAGTTTTAAATTGTAAAGTATAATATTTTTCTAAAAGCTGCGAATTAGTGAATAGATCCATACTACAAACTACTGAAAGTTGCTTGATTAACTTTTTAACAAACGTATACAAATCGCGCTATGATCAATGAGTCTACGAGAGGGATTCTTAGCGCTATGAAATTGGGAAAAATGTTTACTTAGCAGTCAGTTGAGATGTATTTTGACACGTCCAGTCGTTAGGCCATGTGCCAAAGAAGCATTAAAATACTTATTTATCTGCACCAAAATGTTAAATATTTATTTGATTGTAAATAATTCGGCTTAATTAATATACTAAACATTATAGATATTCCGAAAAAAAATATAAAATGTCAAAAAAATAAAAATTTGAATTTTTTATTTTTGTTAGACTATAGTTTGGCGTCCCTTCAAGGGCGTTCGCCGCTCTGGTCATCCGGGCCTTAAGCAGCCCCTGATAAGAAAGGCAAGCTTAAGAGGACAAGAAGAAGGTGAAGAAGAAAATTATGAAGAAGAATGTTTTCGTTACTTGTAAATATAGTAAGATCTTGCGAATCCGGAATGCTTGTTAGCCTGACATAGTCGGCAATAGGCGCCTGGCTCGGAGTGGTGATGAAGAAGACGCTAATATCTCAATTAACATCACTTAAGTTAGCCGACGCATTAAATACATTTGTCCAATTCGCTGCATCTAGCAATCATTACACCATAGCAGTAGTTCCATTGGATTGCATTGAGGGTGCGGTGTGTGTTTGCACCCGTGGCTTGACTACAGTATCTGGTTCTTATCCGACTATACATAGTCTGGTTCTTAGTTGACTGGTTACCGAAAACTGGAGAGGGAAACCGCCAACTAGTTAACTCAGAAGGCGGGGGAGAAATAAAACTTTTAAAATTATTTGTAGCACTGCCGCTGCTACCGATCCGAGCAACAGGTGTTGCCCGTCTCAAGTCCAGCCAGCAGGCGTCGGTCGCTCCCCACGAGCCGGAGAGCCTGCGTGCCGGTGATCAAGGTAACAGCAACAGACAGCTGACTCAGCGTACTAGGAGGCGGTCAGGAAGGACAGTTTTATTAGTGAACTCCGGGGTTGTGGACTGATGAGTGAACGAGGATGTCTTTATGGCGGGTCATCATGGCAGTAGTGTGAAATCTTCACATCTTCAGTAATTATTTTTATAAAAAGAGAGGCGAGACTAAGAAGCGACTTGTTATGTTAAAATTTCTTTTTGACAGGTTAAAAGTTCCACAGCTGTGGCGTCAACTTGTTCAGCTGTCCAGCCGATTATAATTCACCAGAAGTGGTTGTTGAATTTTAAAATAGGTTAGATACCTGATATTCTTTCATGCAACTTACTTTGGTCGCTTTACACGATGCGTTTCAGGATCAAGGTCCCATCTTCAGGTGCTCACTCGGGTCGAGTTCGTCAGTTCATAACACACACACATAAAACATAAAAAACAGTGAATTCAAACACTCATATTGCGCGAGAGGGGACGATGCGCATCGTCGAGAATTTTGAGTGCACGTTTACTTTCTCGACGATGCGCATCGTCCCCTCTCGCTCAGTATGAGTGTTTGAATTCAGTGTTTTTTATGTTTTATGTGTGTGTTTTTTTATGAACTGACGAGCTCGACCCAAGTGAGCACCTGAAGATGGGACCTTGATCCTGAAACGCGTCGTGCATAGCGACCAAAGTAAGTTGCATGAAGGAATATCAGGTATCTAACCTATTTTAAAATTAACCATTGCAACTTGGTGACCATACCCACAATGAGTGGTTGTTGAAGATCGGTAAATAGTACAGTACGCACTGTCTTCATTCAGTTATTGAGTACTCAAATGTTTTTTGCCATCGGACAAGATTTATACACTTTATTACAAGTGCTGTTAATTTGTAAATATAATATATTTATGCGAACGCCCTTGAAGGCACGCCAAACTAAAGTCTATAAAAATTGAAAATTAAAGTTTTTATTTTTTTGCCATTTTATACTTTTTATCGGTACACCTATAATGTTTTGAATATTAATTAAACCAAATCATTTACATTCAAATAAATGTTTAATATTTTGGTGCAGATAAGTAAGTATTTTTATGCTTCTTTCCACATGGCCTAACGAATGGTGCCATTGGACATGTCAAAATACATCTCAATTGGCTGCTAAGTAAACATTTTCGAAAATTTCACAGCGCTTAAATTCCCTCTCGTAATATTCGAGGGCTATTTCTTTTTCAACCTCCGGTGAGTTGGCAAACCTGGTTCTGTTACCATAGCAACAATCTGATTGTTGATTAATGTTTTTGAGGCTTTGTTCTAATCTATAACCACTGGTTTTACAGTTATTTTGTCTATTACTGTGGTGATGACAGATTAATTATGCCAACTACACTTGAAATTACCTCCAAGTGTGAGATTCGGTCTGTTATTAGATTTCTTCAAGCTGAAGGTCATAGTGTTACAGAAATTCATCGAAGGTTGTGTAATATATATGGAGAAAATGTGACGAGTGATGGTTCAGTTCGGGAATGGTGTCGAAAATTTAAACAAGGGCGAATGATGTTCATGATGAAGAAGGGCAACGAAGCAGGTCCGTAGCTACTGATGATGTTGTTGAAAGGGTAGACAGGATGGTTCGAGAGCGCCATCGTTTCACAATTACTGAACTTTCTCCTGATTTCCCTGATATTTCTAGCTCTGCTCTTTACTCAGAAGCTTGGGTACAGGAAACTCTGTGCTCGGTGGGTTCCCAAACACACGACCTCACGCAGCTGGAGTCACACAAAACCGGCTTCATGAATTTGTTTGGGAAGTCCTTGATCACCCACCTTATAGCCCAGACGTGGCACCAGGTGACTACCATTTGTTCACTGACTTGAAAAAGTGGTTAGGTGGGCAGCGGTTTGACTCCAATGAAGAGTTAAAGTTCAGTGTGACAGATTGGCTGACTACTCAGGAGCGAACATTCTACAACATGGGCATAAAAAAGTTGGTGCCTCGCTATGATAAGTGCCTCAACAATGGTGGTGACTATGTAGAAAAGTAGTTTACATATATGTAAAACTTTTGTATATAATAAAATTATTGATGTCATTCATGTGTCTGTTTATTGGTCTATCGGAGGTTGAAAAACAAATAGCCCTCGTATTATGCCGTTTTTTTAGAGTTTAATTACTGAAAAACTAAGTCTTTGAAGTGTTATTTCCAATATTCTGTCTGAGGCTTTCACGGCCGGTAGTTAAAGTTACGGCTTGCCGGGTCCAAAGTTGTTGTAAGCAAACGTTTCGGCCGCGCCTTCGACGGTCATCTTCAGTGCAGAAGGCTGCAACACACTGACCGAGGTTTTGTAGTCAGTAACCACGAAATGATGTCGTTAAAACAGGTGAGAGACGCTCTCGACTATTCGACACAGTTCCATAACAGTCGTTGCAATAAGTAAAGCATCCAAGTGTCGCGGCTCAAGTTACACCAACATGGAAACTGAATATTTATATTATTTCTTTTATGAAATTGCTAAACTGCTACAATTTTTTGTTGAGACCTGATGATGTCAGAGATGACGAAAAGCTTTGTCTGAACAAAAAATTGTAGCAGTTTAGCAATTTCATAAAAGAAAATATTAAGGATGGCTGCTAATTCAAATAATACGATGAATTTATACCAAATTAAAAATGTAAACCAATATAGTGCTGATAAATATTGCAGTTCTTTTCTACTTCATGTGGTTGGCTGGTTACACATTACCAAGCATAGTACAATAACCAAACATTAATGTGATGGAAGAACTCAGCTAAATATTTGTAATTGGGTGTAGGTAACGACAGTCCAGTGATCGTTGTATAGTACAGTGGAAAACAATATACAAGACATCAATTAAGTCACTAATCACTAGCTTTTATTATCACAATTAAACGGTTTGTAATATTAACAAGATAGTCTCTTACAACAAATCAAATAAAAATTGTTCACACGCAATAAAATTTCAACTAATATAAAAGAAAATTGTATTACAATTGTCCCGCACGATTATAAAACACATAACACTTCGCCACAATAACCACTTTTCACTAATAACCACTTGAACGCACAGAGTAATCGCCCGACAATAAGTGAAAACTAAGCAGCAGGTATGGGTTATTTATAGTCTGCAGGGTTCCATAATATGCGTCCTTAACAAGCCATCGAAAATTCTAGAGGACACTTCACAGATACACGCACCGTTGGGCTAATTGAGAAACTTCTAGAACAGCGCTATAGAATGTACAATATTGTTCCGTATTACGTAACACTGCCTCGCGTGTTAAGCGTCACGTACGCATTACAGCTGCGGGAATAGAGTAGAACAACAACGTTCTCCATTGTACCAGAACGATCCGTAATGGAGTAACACGTTTTCTGGATTACCTAACTATATGTAACTGTGGTATTGAAACCATTTACGTGTTAATCTTAGTTGTCACGTGTAGAATGTGGTCACTGACTACGAAACCTCGGCCAGTTCTGCCCTGAAGATGGGCGTCGAAGGTACGGTCGAAACGTTTGCTTACAACAAATAAATTGTACCACGGCCTTACAACCCGCCAAGCCATAATTTTAACAACATTATTTCCAGTATATTTTGCTTTATATTTTATACAATTCTTGTTACAGAATTTTTCCTTGTTTTGCTCCTTCAAACAGATATTCATTGACATATCCAGCATGACCAAAAGCTTCATAGCGTGCCGGATTACTGCAAAATAGACCTTTAAAGAAATTTATTGGTTAAGCAGGCTCTATTGTATTCCATTTAATATTTTACTATATTACTTATTTCCACAGAATCTTAGGCATGACTAGGTCTTTGTCGGAAACGTTTACTTAACAATCTTTATTTCTCACTGTTTTTTTGTGTAGTCCATGTATTTCATAATTAACCCTAGAAGAAGTTATTAAAATTCATTACTATCTTTCTACCCAAATGTCTCCAAGATATGTTGAAATACAAATAGCGGTAAACGGTCGTACGGATCGTAGTGTTTTACAGTGGAAACAGCATAACTGACACCTGATAAAATCGTTAATTACAACTGTAATTGCTGTTAAAAATAAACAAAGACGCACATATACAATTCTCCAAATTAAAGACTGTCCACCACTCACAAAAATAACAAACATTAACGGTTACCTTATTAACAGTCTCGCACTAAGTAACACATAATAATCATTTTACACTAAACCGCAAACCCCGATAACGCACTCTATAATGTAGCAGAGCCAAAACTCAACTTGGCTGGCCGCTGAAATTTATGTTTATACCCCGCCGAGGTTTGAGAATAATCTACCGTTTGCCGGACGCGGCGTCGAGAATATTCTGTCAGTTACAAGCATCAGAACGCTCTGGAAATTATGTCAATACCAGACATTGTACACGTCAAGGCAGAACGGATACCGCCACGTCATGCAGGTTACCTATACGCAGGGATAGATTTCAGGGAGAACGCGCCGGAACGGCATTCCGGAACCTCTTGGGTCCAAAAATTAATTACCAAAGAAAATATATGAAAAGAAAAACCTAATTATTATAACAATTTACTACGACTTTTTAAATTGTGCCCCACCACATCAGCCCCACTACAAAACTAAACATTTCTTAAAATCAAACACCAGCACTAATCTTTATCTTAACTACTATCGTTAATTTTTTTAATACGTTCTACCTAAAATTCTCTTGTAAGTAGAACGTATTTTAAAAAACTTTAACAAGGCTCGCTAGAAATGACATTCGCACTTAACGGCGTCGACACGAAATCTTTCTACGTGTCGAAGCAGTTTTTCCGGTGAATCTTTCTAACTTGAAATATGCTTTTGAATCAATAGCAATATCTTCAAGTGAATGTAAGAGGGGGTTTTTGCAAATGAATCTAATCGTTACATCTTTAAGAGCATTTCTAAAGACAAAGTCTGTATCCAGCCTCTTATTTGTGAAAATTAATGGACTTTCTCTCTGTTTATTTGATCCTTCAAAGTACGTGGATTCAAGGTTGATTTCTAACCACCATACAGCACTGGACACAAAGGATAAGGAAAGGTAAAGAAACAAACAATATGACGACACGATGATGAAACTATGGAAACTTTTTAAAATGACCGAACCACCGAAACCATCAGTCAGAGTTTGATTGAGGCTCCGGGATGACGCCATCATGTTATCGATTGTCGTGCGGCTAACCTGACGATGAAGCTCTTTAGAAATATCAGTAAACTTTATTACCTTTTTATGTAGGTCTACATGTTTATACGTATGTTACATATTTTATAAGGCTTTAAAAATGTAGACGTCCTTTGTAATAACCTGAATATAAGAATATTTGTGTCTGTACAACTTTTGATTTTATGCGTTCCGGCACCTATAATTTTAGAAATCAACCACTGCCTATACGAATAGAATAGAATACAAAAACTTTTAACAAACGGTGAGGAATAGTAATGCGTAGGTCTGTACAGTTTGGGGCGTAAAGTCGTTTATATACTATATTGTGACTTAAATAAGTATCGACTTATTAAATAACTTACTATTTTCACAGAAATAATTACCATCTGACTTCCAAAATTACCCCGAGACACATAAAATTAAATTGTCAATTTGAACTCACTCCTGTATAAAATAAAAGAAAAATTATTATTGAACGCTAGAAATCCATCCTTTGGAAATATAAAATTTTTAGAACTTTACAAATACACAAAGAAAAAGTTGATATTATATTGTATTTTAGAAACAATGGTTTTGAATTTAAAAAACTATTTTAGGCGAGAATCTTTTACGGAAATTTTGAATTCAATGCTACATTATTTTTTACTTCATATTTCACGTACGATGTCCGGATGTAACATATACAGAATACGTCTAAAATTATATGAACAAAGTAAACAGTTCCAGCTGTACGGGATCGTCGAACACAAAAAAAAAAAATTACAGGCATTGCACAAATGCAATGAACAGAGAAGGGCATTGAAAATTCTTCAATAAGTCTAAAAAATATATATATATATATATATTTATGTTCATTCGCGAATCAATGAATTCATTCTTTATTCACCAATCAATGAATTCATTCTTCATTCACCAATCAATGAATTCATTCTTCATTTACCAACGTACAGATTATAAGTTAAATGTAGTCGCATTCATAAGCGAAGTTTTATATGTGTACTACGTTATTGACAACAAAGAAGTAGTTTCTATGTAAACTCAACGGTTCCCATTTTCGATCACGTACCAGCGATCGGCCTTAAATGTGCGACACGTCCTTATAAACATTTTCAGTGTTAAAATATGAATGAGAGAGTGACGTAAATAAATTTATTATTGTTTTGTGAACAAACAATGAAACCCGAAAGTGCGTGACCGCTGTGTAAGCCGGAAACGAAACGAACATGAGTAAAATTGAGATGTAGCGCGAAACACCGTATTAGCAAAGCGTGTTTTAGCAAAAATACATGGCGTTATAATGGGGCGCTTGGATGGAGTATACGCTCGTCGGCGCCATAAAACTGCGGGAAGTTGGCAGTAACGTCTGTAGTGCACACACACACGCGCTCGCGCGCGCGCGCGCGCGCATAAGGTTCGCAACAGGCACGTGGGCTTTATTGTATTCGATTTACTTCACTATATTAAGTATTTGCATCGAATCTTGGGTGTGAATAGGTCTTTTTGTCAAACACGTTTACTTAACAATCTTTATCTCTCACTGTTTTATCGAGTAATCCATGTATTTCATAATTAACGCTAGACTTAACTTACTTGACTTAAGTCCTTAAATTCCTAGGTGGAACATAGGGCCTCGACGAAATTTCTCCAGCGTGTTCTGTCCATTGCCAGGGCCTTCACCTCCCTCCATGTCTTGTTGACACCAGCCAGCTCTCTTTCCATAGTCCTCTTCCAGGTGTTCCTTGGTCTTCCACGTCTGCGGCTATCTTGCGGATTTTAACTCAGTGGCTGTCTAGTGATATTTTCTGGTGGTTTTCTCAGGGTGTGACCGATCCATCTCCATTTTCTTCTCTTTGTCTGTAGTTGGATGGGACTCTGACTTGTGGACTCCCATAGATCTCTGTTCGAGATGGTCTTGGGGGACGAAATTCTCATTATGTACCTCAGGCAACGGTTTATGAAAGTCCAGGTCTCACATCCATACAGTAACACCGATTTGACATTTGTGTCAAATATTCTGAGTTTTGTCTTCCTGCGTATATGGGGTGATCTCCATACTGTTCTTAACTGTGCAAATGCTCCTTTTGCTTTATTTATACGACTTATCACATCCCCAAGAGCACCTCAATCCTGACTAACCATGCTACCCAGATAGCAGAATTCCTCTACCCTTTCTATAACTAGCAGAATTATCACTGTTGCACACCACTATATAAAAATTATTCCGATTAGCGCTTTCAAGCTTCACGGAATTAGGTGAAGCTTGAAAGCGCTAATCGGAATAATTTTTATATAGTGGTGTGCAACATTGATAATTCTGCTTGTGATTTTAACCACTAACACAACTTTTTTCATTAAACTTTCTATAACTGTTCCGTCTAGTATTAAATCAGAATTATTTCTATGGTTAATACGCATTTCCATGGTCTTTTTGTTGTTTATCTTTAAGCCTACTTGTTTGGCTTCTATTTTCAGATCGTTCACTTTAATTTCCATATCTCGTAGGCTTTCTGCAAGAAGGCTCAGGTCATCCGCGTAATCCAGTTCCTCCAGCCGGCTATTTAAGCCCCACTGAATCCCCCGTTTTCTATTTGTTGCCTCTTAACAATCTTTACTTAACAACCTTTATTGCTCACTGTTTTATCGTGTAAACCATGTATTTCATAGTTAACCCTAGAAGAAGTTATTAAATCATTACTGTCTTTCTACCCAAATGTCTCCAAGAAATGTTGAAATATAAATAGCGTTAAACGGTCGCACGGATAGCAGAGTTGTAAAGTGGAAACATTATAACTGACACCTGATGAAGTCGCTAATTACAACTTCAATTACTGTTAGAAATAGACACTCATATATAATTCTTCAGGTTAAAGATCGTTCACCACATAATAAACAATAACGGCCACTTTGTTAGCAGCATCGCAATAGTAATACATAATAACACAGGCCTGCGATGAAAAAACTTTTTTTATAATTTTATCTTCCCTTAATGTATTTTTTGGCGCAGAATTCAAAAATCATTTTAGACTAGACCGCAAACCCGGTAACGTTTTCTGATACAGCAGAGCCAAAACTCAACTCGGCTGACCGCAGAAGTTTATGTTTATACTCCGATGTGGTTTGAGAATAATTTACCATTTTTTGGGGGCGTTGTCGAGAATAATTGCGCAGTTATAGGAATTAGAAAGCTCTGGAAATTATGACAATGCCCGACATTGTACACGTCCAGCAGACCGGATACCGATACATCACGCAGGATGCCTATGCGAATAGAAAAGAATACGAACACTTTTAACAAACGGTGAATAGGAATGCGTAGACCTATGTAGTCGTTTGTATACTATCTCGTGACTTAAACTTTTATTACTATTAACATTTTAAAAACTTGTACGTTCAGTTTGATTTGATGTAATCATACGTAGGAGAACGAAGTAAGGTCATTTCCTTTTCTTATTTTTTAGTGATAACCAGGGCTTGATTTCAGGGGGAACGCACCGGAACGGCGTTTCGGAACCTTTTGGATCCAAAAATAAATTACCGAGAAAAATATAAAAAGGAAAACCTAATTATTAAAAAAAATTACTACTAATTTTTAAATTGTGCCCCTCATCAGCCCCACTACAAAACTAAACATTTGTCAAAATCAAACACCAGCACTAACCTTTATCTTAAGTACGATCGTTCAAGAAATGTCACAACAACCCATGTAGAAAATAAATAAAAAAGCTTGCTTCAAAATTAAAACCACAAGAAAGGCAACTGACTGGGAGCTTCCGAGAGTACGTGCATTCCAAAAATTTTCCGGAGAGTCTTTCTACCTTGAAAGCAAATAGTCTTTCTATTGAATCAATAGCAATATTTTCAAGTAAATGTGAGAGGGCTGATTTCTGGCCATCATACAGCACTGGACACAAAGAGTAAGGAATGGTCAAGAAACAAACAATATGACGACACAATGATGAAACTGTGGAAACTTTGTTAAAATGTCCGAACCACCGAAACCATCACTTAAAGAGTTTGATTGAAGCTCCGGGATGACGCCATCATGAGTGACATGTTCACGATTATCGTGCGGTTAACCTGACGATCAAGCTCTTTAGAAATATCAGTAAACTTTATTACCTTTTTATGTAGGTCTACATGTTTATACGTATGTTACATATTTTATAAGGCTTTAAAAATGTAGACCTCCTTTGTAGTAACCTGATGTAAACTTATACGCTAATATAAAATATATAAGTATATTCGTGTCTGTACAACTTATGAATTGATGCGTTCCGGGACCTATAATTTTAAAAATCAACCACTGGTGATAATATAATTAAATATACGACAACGAATTCAATTTAATCGAGTTATTATCGGAGAGGTAATGGCATTCACATGTTATACCGTCAGTTTTTATCACACAAGTCATCGGCCGCCACTTGTTCAAAGTCACGCAAAGCTGTGTGTAATATTTTGATGTTTTTCTTGCGTAAAACCTATTTTAAATACATTTACTAAAATATCCAGGAACTAAAGAGACAGAAATTAATTGTACGAGCGAAGCTAGTACGTACTCAGCTTTGACTCGACTGTTGGAGAATTTGACTGTCTGTCTGTCTGTCTGTCTGTTTGGAGTATGTCTCAATATACTTTTTAAACACGTTAGCCGAATGTCAAAACTCTACGAAACTCTATTAGTATTTAGATTGAGCTCTCCAAAATTAGGTAGGTGGAAAGCAAAAATGTGGGGGCTTACGAACGTGATAAAAATCGCAGAATCCCATGTGAGGTATCAAGCACACATACACAAACACATTCACTTATTTAATTCATCTGTTTATTGTTTGATTGAGTCTCTCTTGAATACACACACTGGTCCTGATGATGACAACAAATATTGTCGAAACGTCCACAAATAATGTAAAAAATGTAAAAATTGTGTCCATACTTACTGACCGCTCCTCGCTAAACATTCCATCGCTAATACACATAAAAGTATTTAAGAAACACAATATGGAGACGGCCAGTGACCTGTAGACAACACCACGACTAAAACTAGAGCACGATTAGTTTACATAGTGCGACAATACAGGCAAAGGCTGTAATGCGCATACATAATACATTATAAATATTTAAGTTAATTTCAATAATAGACTATATAATAGACGAGCAGGTGTGAGATTGGAAGCTGGCTTTCAAGCAGGAACCAACAGGTAAACATCACGCAATTACCACTGCATGTGAGTATACAAGTAAATAATGTGTGTGCGTGAAGCCTGTCTGATCATGAAAGTTTGCGACCTCACCCCAAGTAAATGCTAAATTTAGAGTATATTTAATATTAAGCAACCATAAATGTTAACCATAAATGTTAGAGAGAAAGTAAAAACTTCTAAAAATGTGTAAAAATCAGACACAAGTGCAGTGCGAATTTTACGTAATTCGGACAAGCAGTGCGAATCCAGTGCGATTTTTAAAGCATTATACTTACACTAGTAGCGCGAGCATCATGAAAATTGCACATCACATAGATCATAAAATTAGACAATATTTTATCGCCGTGAAATCTGCGTTAAACAGTGCGATTGGCGAAAAAGTGCAAATTATGTGAAATGAGACGAGAGTGGGGGCTATCATGCCATGGTTCAACTGTCGAGAGGCTGATTCCTGAATCGACAGCTGCAGTTTTCTGAGTGGATATAAATAGAAGCCCAGGAGAGCTAATCTCTCTCTTCTAACATTCAGAGTCGCGGCGGTACGCTATGGCCGTCCGAGACGCGAATTTTTTGAACTACTTTGGACAAAGTTAGACGCTAAATCTAACATCAGTATGATTTATGTAGCTTAACTTATAAAGTATTACGGCAATTTTTTAATTTAAAGTATTAATGAAAACAATAATTAAAAAAGTACCGTAACGAAGAAATCGTCGGACGTCTACAAGCAGTCGACAGCTAAGAACATCAACTCCTGACAGAGGACGAGAGCACGACTAGCAGAGGAACGAGATGCAGAGGACGAGCAGTGAGGACAAGAGGACATCCAGGAGGATCGAACCGAAGGAATCACTGGAGGACATGGGACAACTTTGCGGAATTTAAGGTGACGAAAAACCAATACATAATTATCAAAGAGAAAGATATTAAAAGACTTTAATAAAAAAAAAAGAAAAACGAAAAACAAAACATTTTTGTAAGAGTAAATAATAAGTATGTAGATAGAGATAAAATCAATGTAATTCATGTGTAATCAGAAAATTATTTAATTATTTTTCTTTAATGAATGAACAGTCAATGAAACGATAAGTTAAATCCTTGCTGGGAAAATGAACAAGAAATTAGTTTATTTAATTTTTTTTCTTAGTAAAAGCACATAACGTAGAATCATTGAAAATAATCAATTAAGTGTGCTAAAATGATTATAAAGCCATAGAAAGGTATAAAGAAAATATAGAATAAGAATGTATTAATAATTGTTAACAAAGCACACATTTAGACTGAGTAGGCAAGAAATCTTAATATAATGAAGAAAAGTTTTTAAATACAATTTATAATATAATATCTAGAATTTAAGATATATGTTTGTGATGATAACACGGCAAGTAAAGAAACTTTGAAACCATAGATAATGGATATCATATGGCGTATTGATAATTATTTTTATATTATTATTTTTTATGTTTGTTTAAAGCAATAAATGAAACATATTACGATTCCTAAAAAGAGTTACTCTTATTGTAATTACAACTGAACCCCAACTACACATACACGTTATTTATATTGTTATAATTTTGTCGCCCGTCAACGTGTGGCACGACACGCATACATCTAATAACGTTGTATCGTTGTAATAGATTGGTTGGCCCTTACCTGTCAACTAAATCCTATACTGGTATTAAAAAAATCCCCAAACACAGTAACAAAACTTTATACCCAGTTCATAAATCTCACTGCGGACACTCGCATAAAATGCCTTAGGCTGCTGTACACAACGGAATTTAGACGATGCGTTAGTGGTACATTATTTGGTAGCGGTAATTTGGGTTTTACGTGTCAATTCAGTTTCATGTTTGCCATCCCAATTTTAATCTTAATTTGGTTTATTTATATTGGTCTTTTTAACCGCGTTTTTGCAGCGAAATGTCTTTTCCAATTAGTGTGGTAGTATGTATTGTGACGGCAGCGGTATGCGAACATCTGTTCTCCGGTACCAGCGGCGGACACAGCGAGCCAATCGGGGATCAGCAGCCGAGACGTGACGTGGTCGGAGCGAGTCAATCAGCGATCCCGGTTAGTGCATAAAACCAGCCCCGGGAGAAAATTTCGGCGCACTCTTCATCGCCACGCCATCGGACGCACTTCATCTCCTCTCCTCTCTCGGACGACATCGGGGCGGAGTCAGCCGGAAGGAACGGCCGAAGAATAGAACCGGCGTTCTTGCGTCTTCGCCTTCCAGTTCCGCGCCAGCGATAGGACGTCGCTGGGCCAGCAGCCGACTCTACAACCGATGCCGAAAGAAGAGGCGGACTGCAGTACACCACGAACAGCGGGCGCAGCCGCCGAACATCTCAGCGGCACGACCAACATCAGCTTACTCGCCACCCGGTCCTTTTTAGGGCCACCAAAAACACTAGAGTGTACGATTGGCGCCATTTGTCATGCGGCAAGCCTTTTGTCCGGTGACAGTATGTACACACGATGTTGCTTTATAGAGACAGAGAAAGAATACAGAGTTGATGTAGATGGTGGAAAAACGAAGGACTGACGAAGATGGTGTGAATGAAACGTGCGAGGGGAGAAGGAGAGTCAGACATTTAACAGGAAGATTTAATTAGAAATTAAGACTGAGAGAGTGTCAGAGAAAGAGAAACATGGGCGGCATATAGACAAGCAAACACAGAGAGAGAGAGAGACAGAGAGAGCGAGAGAGAGAGAGAGAGAGTGAGAGAGAAACGGGCAGATAGGTAAATACACAGCAAGGAAGAAAAATTAGAGAGCGTTGTTATCGCAAATCACAACATAAAAAAATAAATAAGAAAATAGCTTTTCCGCGCCTCCATCAGGTTTCTTGTTAACATTATTCAAATTACATTTAATTTAAGAATTGTTATGCTTTAGTTTTTTTCTCTTCTTTAGACTTATACTTGTTAAACACAATTAACAGCTGTCACATACGATTAACAGGTGGGATCTTCGCTAAGTTAAGAGCTGAGATAGAAGTTAAGTGTTGAATAGAAGTTAAGTGGTTGTATCTTCTTATCCATCCAGGCTGATGAGTAATCATCTTGTCGACTTTTACGTGGAACTTTCAACGTGCATCTTTATTCTAGGCGCGTAAATAAAATCCTTACTTTTATGCATTCAGTTCATGTGCTCTAATAATTTTATTCTGTTCGGGGAATTTACGCATATTCAGCAGTCTGTACGGCAGCTCCGAAACTTTACTTGATTTTCCAAAGTAACGCCATTCCCATTGGAAGTGTTTTGCTGTCACCCATATCATGCCTAGTTTTTTTGCGTTACCCAAGTTTCTTACACATACAGAAGAGTCGGAGCGATAATAGATGCCAATGTTTGTTACCCCGAGGCAGCCTAGGAGAAAGAACCACATCTTTAAAAGCAGAATCGTGTTTTCGTCGAACACTAATCCTAGTAATTCTGTTTAGGCCAATAATTACTGACTATATTTCGTTTTGGACTGTGTGATTATTGATACCACTGTAAGAAGCTTTGTTTGTTAGGTTTGTTTATAACAAGTTAAGAAATTATTTATGAAGAGAGAACGCCTGTTTTGGAGAGAGAACGTTGTCTGCACCGCCACGTTTACAGTTTTAGCATACTGAGTAGAAAATTTTATGGGTTAATAATAGGTTGTAAGAAATATGCTGCCCTTTAATAGTCGTCTTGAGGTTAACGAAAAATGGATAGTGAATTCTAGAAAAATCAAAATGTTCTTACGTTACAACAAAACGCTGGTGGTTCGAATATTATCATGTCAGTACTAAGGGAATAGGAGAAAACTTCGGAGTCTAGTTGTTTAGGTTATTGACTGTAATCCTGAGTTAGTGTTTTGACAACTGTGTAGTCCTGCTTATTTTATTCGGTAAATGGAAGTCATGAATCACATGATGTTTAGTTTGTATTAGAAGTGGACAATATTTTGTTGCTGATGACAAAATCAAAGAATTAAAATACACCGTCAATTAATATTCATAATTTTCTTAACCAATGGTAGAATAAGTTGTAGTTTTATGACTTTCCACTTCTGTTTATTGTCTCCTACGGATCGTTTTTCATTTCTCAGAAATGTTTTTGCTATGATCTTGTTTTTGGAGTCGGGAAAAATATGATTTAATTAACAATAACTGATTTAATTAATGGTTAGAGAATAAAAATTGCCTGCTTCCTCTAATGAGAACACATTACAGATAACAACCAATACACTTCTGGGAGCTTACAAAGTTATTCAAATACGATATTCAAAGCTTACTCGTTGATCAGCAATTAATAATGTGTTGTCAACTTATGAAACTAGAGTTTCCCAAGTAATTTTATTATCTTCTTTTTATTTTTGAGACCAAAAAGAGTGGAAGTGTTTGATTAATCGTAAATTGAGAACGGAGCGTTTCCAGACATGTAAGTGTAGTATATATATATATCCTTAATTTTAACCTGTAGAATAAATTCTGAGTGTGAAAGTGAAACTGTGAATCGCCCGGTATACAACACGATATATCCCAAACAATAGCCAAATAAGTAGCTTGAAGAATTTTTACATTTTATGGCATTGTTAAATATTGTTAACTGTTAAAATTGTTACAAGAATAAACTGAGCTTTATAAAATTATATCTATGGAAATGGGACAAGTATTTGAAGCTCAGACGTATTCCTATAGAAGTGTAGATACAGATATATATATAGAGGTATGTTATGAAGTCTGAAAACAAGAAAACCGTTTGTGGGTTGTATGCGTACTTGAAAATACAACTCACAATACTAACGTTATTTTGACTTAATTAATTCAAGTAATTCTCTTTGAGGTTAACAACTAGTTGAGAGGAGAACGAGTTTAAGGTCAGTGTTTGGGAAGCAAATGGGGTACAATAAGAACGTTTGGGTCGTGCGTACGACACTACTGCCAACTCCCGCAGTTTTATGGCGCCGTAATCCTACCAAGCGCCCATTATATTGCAATGTCATTTTGCTGTAACGTTTTGCGGTTACAATATTTCGCTATTTCTCTCTTTATTTTGTAGTGACGGTGAAGTTCCTATTGTAGAACAATTATAGTCAAAATTCACTTTGTGCTCCCAATTTTGTCAAATATATATTTTCTATATTTCTGATTCACACTGATCCGACTACCAACGTTTTTCTAGAGTTTTAAGCCTTTGCCTTCTGACGGTTTAAAAATTATTGTATCATGCTGCTGTGTGAGGGCAGGAGCGTATTTACGGTGGGGGACGAGCGGGACCGGATCCCCCCCAGGTCGAAAAAGTTGACGAATTTTGTTTTGTTAAGCTCTTAAATCTTAGACTGTTTTATTATTTTTGCAGCTGTCTACGCTAATATTGTAGTAAATATTTAAAAAAAAATATACAGACAGGTACATACATGATTAGCAGATACGTTTGAATTTCGAAGTACAGATAAATAACTTCAGCCAATAAGTATCTTTTAGACAATGTTTCAACAACGCGTGTTTTTATTGTGTTATTATTGTTTACTTTAATGGGATTGATTTCAGCACTTTAAAGATAGTAATGTTGATTAGTCTTAACTTAATTTTTCTTTTCTATGAAGCCGACCCCCCCCCAAGGTCAAATTCTAGATACGGCTGTGCTGACCGCATTGATTTTTATTTTCTTAATACTATAAATCATATCGTTTCTCTTAGTAGGCTATGAATTCTCTTAGTTCTTATTTTGTGGCTCTCTTATTCTTAAAACAGCTCATTTTGTGTTTTTGTTTTAGCGTCATTCTTCTACTTACTGTACAATTTTTCAATCCGTAAATCATTGGAGCAAAGTAAATGTGTATTAAAAGAATTCCTTTTTAAAACAAACGGACAGTTTGTTATTCTTCCCGACATTTTTAATCTTTTCAAAGACTATCTAGTCTAGTTTATTGGACTGATTATTTCTGACAGTATCCCGTCTGACTAGTAAATTTTACCTTTATGAACTTTAAGAACCCACGTTCACGTGTGTAAAAGTTGGAACCGCCCTCTGAAAAATACTTAAAACACATAACTATTGATATTTAAAATTGCTTCTCTGCAAGTTTCCGCGTTTTCCACCGTATGAATTTGTCACTGTATGCAAACGGATTTCAGGATGCAATTGTATTTCGAGTTACAAATGAGCACAGATTGCGAATATAAGAAATGTAATACACAGGAACTGGCGTATAACTGGCATGTATGTAAATCTGAGAACAATTTTCGTAGACTGCAGTAATTCCTCTTTCCATTTGTCGTGGTATAACACTCGACTAGCGCGAGTCCCACATTCGTCTCCTGCTGTTCCAAACGGAACCCGACCACGCACAATAAATAACGGCGTATTTAAAAGCGTAAGGAACAACACTACAGTGAGGCAGTCTAAATGAAAGTTTTAACCTTCTATAAGAGGGAAACACATTTGTAAACCGTCGTTCTCTCTCTGAATAAACACTCTGGCAAATAAATATAATTAATCCCAAAGTGAACTGTAATTAAAATGTTACAGTGCAGTATATACTGTGTTTATTTCTTGCGTATGTTAATATTTTATTTCATACGTAACTGAGACACCTCCATTTTTTTAATAGATTTTCTACAAGTTTAGGTTTTGGTGAACATTTTTAGGCTTATAGGGTTATAAATATAGAGTACAGAAAGTATCTGGGTACACCATGTAATCTACTTTTAAGCGTTCTGTCTCATTCCCGATTAGGAGTACTCATGGTGTGTCAGCTACATCAGGAGACATCAGAGTGAGGAAACTGATCAGCTCCAGTTGAAAATGTTTGCACTGTTAATTGCACTTTCATACACATTTAATAAGTAATATCTTCAAATAAATACACTGCAAGTAGGTTTATTTTCACCTGACGCACGTTTCACAGAAATTATTCTGTATCTTCAGAGGTTTGTTCGTAAATGTTAGGTTTTATATACGCATTTGGATGCTGAATACACCTTTCGGACAGTTTTTGTTTTCTTCGTCTGACCTACGTAACATTTATTGCAATCTGGACATTCTATTTTGTAAACTCCGTTTGTATTATGAATGTTGAAATTTGTTTTAGGTTTTATTTTATAAAAAAATAATGTTGTCTGTGTTGTAAGATATTTTTAAGTTTGGATAATTTCTGTGAAACGTGCGTCAGGTGAAAATAAACCTACTTGCAGTATTATTTGAAGATATTACATGGGAGACCTGCAGGAAACTCAACGAGTTACTTACAAAGTTACGAGTTACGAGTTATTTAATAAGGTATATCTTACCACATAACACAAATTTGGGTAATATTTGGGTGGATATCGGCTATATTGGTGGAAAGGGCTCCACAAATACTAAGTAATTTATTTAGTATTTATAATTTCTTTACCTCAAATGTATTTTCCCTTATTTGGAACATGATTCGGGACACTTATTGTGCCCATCCTCAGCCATCATAGTTTTGGATAGTTTCTGGGTAAATGAACGGACGATCACAAAATGCAGCGGTGCACGTCAGCGTCATGACGATTTGTTGACACGAATGGTCTCCGTTAATGCATTCAGTCGTTTTTCAAGAATACATGCATACAATTTGTAAGATGTGTTAAGCAGGGTGACCCATCTTTAGTTATCACAGCCATTACGGTCTCATTTCTTGAATATGGGGACTACCTTTGCCATCTGCCAATCTTTGGGAATATGACCAGTGGTTCAGCACACATCATATTTTATAGTACACACTATAAATACTGCCGTAAACCGAATTGGATACACTGAGGGCTGAATAAACTACAAAGGCTACATCTTTCCTACAACCTCAAGACATTACCTCAAAAGTAGGATAAAACGTAATGCGGAAAAACTGTTACGTAATACGGAACGTTCTACAAGTATCTCGACTATCCCAGCTGTAACGTGCGCGCGCGCACATATTGCTGCTACTTTGCGATGACAGACGATTACGCGTCAACTATCGAGTCTATACCGGACCATACCGGTCAGCGCACTGTGTTCAAGGACACTGTTTCTAGTGGATTATTGAGAGCGCCTGTTTGTTTAACAAATCATCCAAAGTGACAGATTATTCTGGAATATCAGCGGGGTGGTATAAATATAGGGATTCAGCGACGGTCAAGTCAGTTTGAATGGCGAGATTTATTCGAGTGCGGTTCAAAGTATTGTGGCGAAGTGTTATGTGTTTTATAATTGTGCGGGATTCTATTAGTTGACATTGTTATTGCGTGTAAACAATTTTTATTTGATTTGTTGTAAGAGACTATCTTGTTGATTACAAACTGTTTAATTGTGATAATTAAATTAAAGCTGGTGATTAGTGGCGTAATTGGTGTCTTGTATTTTGTTTTCCACTGTACCATACGACGATCAGTAGACCGTCGTAACAATATATATCATCCCTCAAGCCATCAACTAACTAGAAATGTTCACATGAAGCTATTTTGTGTTCGCAACACGGCAATAGCTTACAACAATTAAAATATTTCGTACTATCATGATTTTATCTAATTAGTTCAATTTATATGATTTTTATTATAAAATAATTTTTTTTTATTTTTATTGTAAAATAAATATATATTATAAAAATATATTTTTGTCCAATTTTTGACATTTCCTTATTCTTCTATCTCTCTGGGGATAACCTCCCATAGCTGATTGAAATGACAACAGAAATTCTCAGTGACTCGTGACACACAGATCACCGGTGTATTGGCCTCTAATCGCGACCTACATTCGAATCATCGTCGGACAGTTTACAATACCACATGCGTGTCGCATCGTTGCGATTGGAAGGTGGCTACGTCGTTTCACAATGACCTACGCCAGTGGCTCCCAAGGTTTTTTGGTCCGCGCACCCTCCAAAGAATTTAAAAATTTCACGGACCACGTCTGAGTTCTGAAATAAAACAAACAGTAAATATGATACAAACACTTATATTTTAATTAAAATGTATTAAAATCAAAATTCTCTTAACTTGCAAAATTATAATGTTAATGATGGGTTTAAAGGGTTTAAAATGGGTTTAATGTCAGATAATTTATTTATTAAGTCACTCTCAATATTAAGTTTATTTGTTAATTTTGACTTCAAGTACATGAGCTGGGAGAATGCGGTTTTACATAAATAAGTAGAGGCAAACAGAGTTAAACTCTTCAAAATTTTTTTGCGACTTCAGGATAGTTAGTTATTACATATAACCAGAAGTCAGCTAGCTGTAATTGTGAAAACTGTAATTTTAATGAACTGTCAGTTGAAAGTTCTGCCAATTAATCTCCTTTTTTTTTGTAGTGTAAGATAGAGTTTAGTTGAGAGCCCATCAGCAAATGGATTCCTTATCCACATGTCACTATCATCCGTCACGGGAAATATTCCCTTAGCTGCAAGTGCAGTTGCTCCAAATGAGATTTAATAACGTTGAGGATCTCCTTTGGAATATTTTCTCCTGACATCTGGACGAAATCTGCCAGGGAAGGGAATTGTTCGAAGATTTTAGAGTTGTAATCTCTGAATCAACAGCTTTAATTTTTTTTTATCATCCATTCTGTTTTATCTCGAACCTGGAAAATTGTGATGCTAGATCCCTGCAGGCTTAAAGCGAATCTATTGTGATGACTGGAGATATCAGCAAGATATGATAGTTTCAAAATCCAGTTAAAGTCACGGAACCTATCTTTAAAGTCGAAGTTGGAATAAAAAGAAAAAGAGCTTTACTTCATCCCTCAGTTCAAATAATCTGTTCCAATACCTTTCCACGCGAAAGCCATCGTACTTCACAGTGGATCAACAGTCGCTTGTGGCTAATCCCCATTTCTTCACATATTACAAAGGAAGAACGCTTTGCTTAGATACAGTGCTTATACGCGAGATACAGTGCTTATACGTGGACTAAAACTGGGGGATTAGTTCTTGGTTGATGCGACGCTCTAGTCAGCTGGGCTGAAAAACAGATCTGGTACACGAGATGATTTAAAGACATTATTAAAACGTTTAGTTTGACATTACATTGACAACTACAATCAGTTTGAACCAACAATAATATATAGTGGAATATTCTACGAATTGTTTTAAGATTCTAAAATCTAGATTTTAGAGTATAAAAAATCGGAGAAAGTTACGGTGTATTCTATTTTTTTTATTAAAAGTGTCCGCGGACCCCACTTTGGGAACCACTGACCTACACAATAGCCAAAGCGTCTAGCAAACATTTGTCACTGAATCGCGTGGGCGTACGTGGCTCCCGCGTATCGATCGCTATAGTTTCGTCTGCTGGCGACGCATAAATATTGTCGCTGCAAAACGACGATATTTCTACCGTCCAACGTATCATTAATATAATAAATTGTGTCTCGTGCTGAAACTTTGTTACAAATTAAGGTGTTACAGTGGTGTAAGACAAGTCTTGTTAGTTTTGTGTAAATTAATGTTTCTCATGGAAAATACTAGTGTCAAATGCAGCCTGATACTTTCCAGTCTATAAATCTTCCAAAAATCTTACAATTCGTGCTTCTCACTTGTCTTAGAATTTCTATTAAAAGCCACTTTTTTAAAATGTTGACTTACATGACTAAAATTCTAAACGACTCAAATGAAAGAGAGATTGTTCCCAATATAGTATGTTGATATAATGTAACATTTATACTGTTTCCGTTCTTAGCTTAATCCTGATGTAAACAAACAGGTGTGGCACATCTGAAACGTTATTTGCTACTTGAATCAGAGGCGTGTCACTCTGACAGAAGGAGTACAGACATATAATACTTATTGATACTGTATAAACACACGTAAATTGTAATAGTTTGTCCTGACCAAAGTACAATTTGTGTGACAGTGTCACAATGAAAGTGAAACATTTTATAATACCATTTAATGGCTTTTTTTATTAACCGTTTAAATATCGCAACAAACAAAAAAGTAAACTTTATTTAAAATGAAAATAGAAGCTGTGATAATTACCAGTGTACAGAATACTATCAGTTTGCATGTATCATCACTTGAATCAGCGTTATTATTGATAAGATTGTTCATTGTCCACAACGACGTCGGTAATGTAGGCCAGTTGTCATAGCTTGTTATCTTCCTTGATTATATGCTGCATACAATGACTCCACTTGTGCGCCGTTGTTTCATTTACCGCCTTCTCAATAAATTGTTTTCAGCTAATGTCGTGTTGTATCCTTCCAACTGGCTCCAAATTAATTCGATACGATTCAGAATACAGTGTTAAGGAGGAAGTGTTAAAACGACGTGCCCCGATTTAAGTGGCAAGATAACTCTCACGTGACTATAGAGACATTCTGCGCATGCACATTATACATTACTGTGTGAACAGTGTCAACGCCCCTGACCAATAGCGTTTCAGATGTGCTACGCCTGTTTGTTTACATCAGGATGAAGCTAAGGACGGAAACAGTATACAATGTATTTGATGCCAGTAACATATTAGCTCACATTATAAGCACTATGATACAGAATGATACGACTGCAGAGTCAGTAATGTGACCAAGATTAACGCAGTGTTGTTTTCTGAGCACTGGAGGTGACCGCGAGAGTGACTGCAAATCGGTAGAATATTGTTACGTAATGCGACAAAATGTTACACCATTACAGAGCATGCTACGTGTTTGTCGGCTCTTCCAGCTGTAACGTGTGTGTGTGTGCGTACGTATTGTTGCTACTGAGGTGAAGGACAATTACGTGACACTTGTCACGCGCCAGAGACTGATCCAGATTTCACCAGTCCGCGCGTGCTGTGTGCAAGGCCGCAATCAATTACGTTCTGGTGTTTTCTAGTAGCGTTCTTCACGCTTAGTATGGAATATTCTGGTATTTCAGCGGAGTATAAATATAGGCAGTCAGAGGCGCTTAGTTCAGTTATTGTCGGGCGATTTACACAGTGAGGTTCGAAGTATTGTGGCGAAGTGTTATATGTTTTATCATTGTGCGGGACAATTGTAATACAATTGTGTTTTATATTAGTTGACATTTTTATTGCGTGTGATTAATAACTTCATTGGTGTCTTGTATTTTGTTTTCCACTGTACCATACGACGATTAGTAGACCATCGTAACAATATACTTATTCTGTTCACGAAAGTCAAGTACCTCGGTGTACACCTCTATCGTCGGCTGACCTGGCTACCCATGATCAGACGGGCAAGTATCAAGCAAGGATCAATTCGTCTTGGCTGACCGTTTCCCATACTTGCCAACCAGGCTGTGCCCCGAAAAATACAAAAAAAATCACCGGCGCGTACCTGGTCCTGGTATCAACTAAGAAGGTCCGATTTGTGTAAGGGAAAGATGCAAAGCAGTTTTGACAAAAGGCTTCGGCTAGTGGCCGAGGCTTCCCGCGTCAATTTGCTTCTCGATTGTTGTGAAGAGATCTTACGAGACCGTGCGATTCTTGCACGTTAAATATTCTTTACCAGCGCCAAGGGCCGAAGACAACTCCCTCACGGTGGGACTCAGTACGCCTAGTTGGCACATGGAAACGATCTTGGTTTTACTTCGTTGAATAAACTGATTTAGCACAAAACGTTGTTGTAAGACTGCAGTAGAGCAGTTTGTCCTACCTGGATAAGACCATTGACCAGGAATTCCTGAAGAAGGTGTGGATCTCGGCAATCTTGAGATTTGTTTCTGTTTTTTGCAGTCTAAGGTCTTGCTTATTGTTTTCCAGTCTTAGCTGAACCACTGCGGACATCATTTCGTAGAGTATTAAGCAAGGTATTCTCACTGAACGTCTTAACGCATCCATTTATGAAGAAAATAATTTCTCTTGTCTCTTTCCGCTATTTATTCACGTTGTAAAACCTACAATTAAAATTACTTATCCTGATTCAGTTCCATATTTTTACTGTATTTGTTTCGAAAAGTTTTCCGACCAATGTATTCCATTTATAGCTCTTAAATGTTAGCAATTTCTTTTAATCTGTTCAATATTTCCGTTTCTCCAAAGTCTGTACGGATTGTAACCTAAATGTCTACAATTTGATTTACTACTAACAGTTCTTCAGAATATTGTTGCGTGCATTTACGTATTGATGTCGCCGTGTAATTACCCCATATTAGGAATCTATACTCCAGCCAGGTGATCGGTTTCGGCCGGTCTGTCCTCTTCCAGTAATATAAGCTGACCATAACCAATGCAAAACCATTTGAGCTTTAATTATTTTCACAGTTGTGAAAAATATAATAAAAATTGTGTAAAATTGATCTGATTAATTCATTAATTAGACCAGGGGTGTCCAAACTACGGTCCGCGGGTGATTCTGGGGCAACCCCGCCGATGCTGCGTGCAGTTTTGAAATAGATCGTCAAAATACTTCAAATATTATAACATTTTACTAAATAACTGAACAAGAAATAAGTTTAAAATCAAAGTACAGAGCTAACTTGTCAGACGAACATGTGAAATCCATTCTAGTAATAGGAGCATCTAAATTTGACCCAAAACGAACAGACATTATATGTCAGAAGCAAACCTACACATCCCATACGTATATAAAACAATAAGTAGACTATATTTGAATGTTATTTTTTCCTTTCTTTTATTTACATTATTTTGAATAAATGAATTTGTTTTCTTTGGATAGGTCTGCTTAATTTTTATATAAATACCTATTTTATTAATTTGATTATTTAGTAAACTTAAAAAAAAGTTTAAAAGACATATATATATATATATATATATATATATATTTATATTGTTGGCCCGTCTGACTTCCAAGATTTTTCAATTCGGCCCTCAAGTGAAAACGTTTGGAGACCTCTGAATTAGACTATACAGAATCTTAGTAAAATAAAACAATGTTTATATAGTTATAAGTTCTATGTTCGAATAAAGCTTAGGTCCGTCAGGGAAACCCGATGCTTTTAATGTGATTGTAGTTTGGCCAACGCCGACGGTGGTAAGGGGATCGATCCTATGCCAGGTGTCGTCGAACAACGAACCATTAGTTATGATACCAATCCGTACTTTTGTGCGAACAATTCTAGCACAAGAATCTGTAAGAACTGTTCTGTACTGCTCGCCCCAACAGTCTTACTTTACTCTGGCACGCGGAGAGTTCAGACATCTCCTGGTGGTCTCTTCTTCAATATTGGAACAGCGACCTGAAATTTCATATCAACAACAACATCGTGTATTTCTTAGGAAATTTTCTGTGACGACCACGGTAAACAAAATTTTGCTACATTTGAATAAGCAAGTCACTACTTTAAAACAGTGTCTCGATTTTAGCAGTAGAATGTTGAGCGTTCCAGCGCAGTGAGAAACTGAATCCTCCTAAACTGAAGACCAGACATAGCCATAGCCGCTCGTACACTTGATCTGCTAAATTCCAGCAATGTAATAGTAGCAGGAATAACAGAAAAATAATGGAACAGGATCTTTCATCAGCGAGAATCAGGGGGGTATTTACGCGGGTGGGGGGTAGGGGGTACGGACCGGACCCCCATAGAGGGTCGAAAAATTTCTTAATTTTAGGCTGTTTTAATATTTTTATTGTGTTATTACATCTTACTTTAATGGGACTTATTTCGGCCAATTTGAAGATAGTAATGTTGATTTGTCTTATCTTGTTTTTTATGTATGAAGCTGACCTGACCCCGGACCCTCCGGGCCTTCCAAGACCAAATTATAGATACGCCACTGGCGAGAGTATTCAAAGAAGTACTCATGGGAACCTACATGTCAGCAACTTCAAATTTACACGTGAGGAATTTTGGATCCAAAATACATATCTCTTCTTATCGTCCTTACAACCAATTGACGACTAAAAGACAAATGGAGGGAAATGACATAAAGCATTTGAGAAAAAAATGAATTACAAAAAATTGAGAGAAGATCCTGAAGAGAAGAAGGAAATTCTTGAGAGTTATCGTGTTCGCAATGAGGACAACAACAAACAGTGAAGAAAAAATATTGTTCTAATTAGACAAAGTCAAATATAATAAGCGATACTCTTTTGTACAATAAGTATTGTAATAACAGTACATGGTAAGTATAACAATATAAAGACTGAAATTACCGTAAAGTTGTAAAATAACTTTTTAATATTTTACTTATTTTATAAGTATTTAAGTGTATGGTTTTACGTGAGGTGATTAGCAGAGGAGGAAAAAGGGCAAACATAAAGATAGAGCAAGACAAAATACGAGTGGAGGTGGAGTTGTTTAAATATCTTGGAAGGTTGATAAGTGAAGATATGTCCTGCACTCAAGAAATTAGAGCAAAAATTGCTATAGCGAAAGAGGCATTTAACTGGAAGAAAAGACTGCTGTGTGGCAAAATTAATAAGAATTTAAGAAAAACGTTGGCCAAATGTTATGTGTGGAGCGTTGCTTTATATGGTGGAGAGAGATGGACACTGTGGAAGGAGGATGAGAAAAGATTAGAAGCATTTGAGATGTGGGTTTGGCAAGCACTGAAAAAAGTGAGGCGGGTTGATAAAATAACGAATGATGAAGTTTTAAGAAGAATAGGGGAAGAGAGAAGAATCCTGAAGGTAATAGAAAATAGGAAAAGGAATTGGTTAGGCCATTGTTTAAGAAGAGACTGCTTGTTTACAACTGCCACGGAAGGTGTTATAGAAGAAGAAAAAAGAAGAGGGCGTAGAAGAATGAAGTTAATAGATAACATTAAAATTAGAGGGTGTTACGAAGAAATGAAAAGACTGGCATGCGATAGGACAGCTTGGAGAGCTCTCACCATTTGAGGACCTGCCTTAGGGCAGAACACTAAATAAAAAAAAAGTATTTATAATATTATATTCCTCTTTGTAACTTTGAAAAGTGATTATAGTAATTTACAACCAAGTTTACATCCATTTAATTGTACCAAAAATGCTCTCTGTTACCAAGGGAAGTTATTTTGAACTCCACGAAAAACCATACTCTTACATCAGCGATACCGAGCACGTGTGTCCTTAAAATTAAAGGATGTCAGTACAGCCTTTTGTCACAATATAACGGATTCCAGATTTCAAATATATTCAGGAACATAAATAACAGAATAAATATTACGACCACTCTGCGAACGATGTAATAACAGCTATCGAATGTATAGGCCTGTGTGATTTATGTGTCCAGTGCCTTTTGAGTCTGACGGGAAAATATTAACAATACGCGCAGGGAATGAGAGGCGTGAATAAAGTTCCGCGATTGAAAATACGGAAAATATATCTTGTCTCTACAGTCCGTTGACCTCAACAAGATACAGTTTATAGAAATTGTAATCTCCTCTGGGTGTTTATGAATCTCTCTCCCCCTCTCTCCCCTAGCAATATTCTTTTTTCTTCTACCGGCTCTATAGTTACAAGCACCACACGCACGCACACTCGCAAAGTCAAATTTGGTTGTTCTTCGTTAGTTTACTTCCTACTAGAGGTGTGTTAAACTAGTATTTAAAAATAACAGGTACAAACGAAACCGTTCCAAAAAAATAACACGTACAAATACCTGTTATTATATACCTATTACACATATACCTGTATTATAATATAATTTGTTACACGAAATAAATTGAAACTAAAAGTATTAACAGTGTTACTTTACACTGTGACTTTATTAAGCTGTTACCGTTTAAAAGAAAATAAGAAACAAGAGAATTTATAGGCCTATCTCCCTTCGGGAATACTAATTTAAGTTTTCACTAGCAATAAACGAACTGACATAATTTTATATTAGCCCTATAAATTATAATACAATTGATAATTATAATTTAATATTATTAATAATTAAATTCTTAAATTCGTGGAGACTGTCAATCGATGAATTTTTCAGTGAAGGATTAGTGAGGATCGGTCAAAATAACACAAATTTTTAACTTATTTGTGTCGACGTTTCGACAATGTTTATTGTCATCACCAGGACAATTGTTGCTGACGCCAAACTGTTGTGTGTTTGGTGTCAACAACAATTGTCCTGATGATGACAATAAACATTGTCGAAACGTCGACACAAATAAGTTAAAAATTTGTGTTATTTTTGACCGATCCTCACTAACCCTTCACTGAAAAAAAATTATTAATAATCATTTAATATTATACTATAATTTTTAAATTATTGATTCCATTTTGGTTAGACAATTCAGTTGCGATACTCAGGCAATGAAATTTACAGTGCACGTAGTGTCACACAAAATAATGTGAAAATAGACATCAGAAACATATAATAAAAACAGAACAGTAAGCCACAAGAGTGAATGAGAATAAAAACAATTTTAAAAACAAAAATCATCTCCGAAATCACATTACAAAAAGTACTATAAGGCCTATCAGCCACTCTGTAGGTTATAACACAATATAATTCGCTTTTTCAAAATTTACCAAGTTGGTGACTAGTATAATATATAATTTGTTATTATAATCTGTATTATATGCATAACACACGAGAATAAATGTAACATCAGTATAAATTTTTTAAATTTATTAAAAACAGCTTGGTCCCTTTAGCATAGATATTCTGAACCTCGCTGTTTTGCTTGGTTTCGTACTTGTACGGCAATCGGCACATGCGCAGAATGAAGTATTCAGCACCAATAACTGTGACTTTGTACTCGTGGTACTCGTTTATTCGGTAGAAAGGTCCCGCGAGTAAATGGAACGGGTATTTCGACTTTTCAGTTATCGTTGAATCGGAACAGGTATTTCAACTTTTCAGTCACTGTTATATTCGTTCCACAAAAATAATCGTACCAAAATACCTGTTATAGGTATATCGGCTCACCTCTACTTCCTACACTTTAGGCAGACTTAATGAAGTTTATCCCTTCCTAAGTGGAAAGAATTGTAAATTTTTGTCTGAGTGAAGTGAAGTAAATTTAAATGTAATAACGTGCAATGCTAGGTGTTTCATCCACACGGCTGAGTTGCTGAAAAGACTAAAAGACAATCTTGATTTCATGGTTCTGCCGGATATGCAACTCAGGGCCTGTAGACAGATAACCAGAGTTAATACCGGATGCCATATTAATCGAGCTCCTTAAAACAAAAATCTGAACTTTAAAGAGCGCAGTCAGGTTCTTTATTGAATTTTATTGTTCTTTTCTCTGGACGCGGTGACACAGAGGCAGGTGCAACCAAGTACAGTTGCCAAAACACGGGTTATCATATTCGCGAGGCCTTTGTACGATAATATTCGTTGTACATTACCACTATATGCGATATTAGCTACCTGTATTAGCTGCCAGAACACATGTGGGAGGGACGATACACTTATCAGCGGCCATATGTTATGGTAATTAGTTTGTTGTGTTATCTATCCGGTAGCCGTCTGTTAGTTAATTGTTTAAATGCTTCTCTATCTCGCGGCAAAACATGTTTTCATTGGTATTAACAACTTCCGGCGCCGCTAACTAATGAAGTTGAGTGACGCGTTTAATATTTTGTAGTGTTGGCTACTCTGCGCGTTTATTGTTGCGTGATTGTTGTACAGGAATAACGACAGAACAAAGACAAATTCAGTAGTGGTTTTCGTTAGTTTAGATGACGGCTTCAATAACAATTGTCTACTGAAAGCAGACAACTAAATATAAGTATATCACTACCGACTTGGAACACAAAGTTTTTATTGGCAAAAACGTAAAACTTTTACTTTAGAGCCTGAACCAGTTTCCGCTTATTATAAGCTTCGCCAGAGGCATCCACTGGGAGCGCTGTCCGTCTTGTTCTTGGCGACGGCGTCGACTTTTGAATGACAAATTTGATCTACCTGGTGTTTACAAATTAAACTCAGATTGGAACACATTCTACATAGGCCAGACAGAACGTTGCTTAAAACAAAGATACATTGAACACACAAAGACACTACACTCCACTCCGAATCCACCTTTGCAAACCACCTCATTGAAGCAAACTACACATACACAAACATCGACAATAACATGGACAATGTGGACATTGGACATTCTACACGTACACAGAAAAGGCCGAAAACTAGACACCCTAGAACAACTGGAAATATACAAACACACAAAAACACATAGAAACGACATCCTAAACAAACAGACACAATTCAAATCACACACATTATTCGAACATATCTCAACCCACACACACAACATCGATCTTTTAAAAGTCGACACCGTCGCCAAGAACAAGACGGACAGCGCTCCCAGTGGCAGCCTCTGACGAAGCTTATAATAAGCCAAAACTGGTTCAGACTATAAGGCAAAACATTTATGTTTTTACCAATAAAAAACTTTGTGTTCCGAGTCGGTTGTGATATACTTATATTTAGTTAATCAGCGGACACGTGATAGTCAACAAAATCCAAGAAAGCACACAAGTATTAATAATATTTTATACAGAACGATCAGTTACTGTAATGAAGTTTACATATGCGCAAGAGAATTGCACTGTGCAAAGAATTTCGCATCCTAGATCCCACTTTTGTCTAGCCCATCACAACTAGCAGATCCCCGTCCCCGACATCCTTTTCTTCACAGCATAATCCGTTGTAAGTTTCGAGTCGTATGCTTTTCTTCACACAGTTGGGCACCAGTTTTGTACCTTTGTTTCAGTACTCATGTGACCATACGAATTCAGTTGTTTTGTTTCTGACTTAATTTTTTCATTTGTTATCCTGTCCAAACTTATAAAGCCACGACTTCTTCTCCAGTACTCTTCCGTCATTGCTTTCAATTCAACTAAATTTTTTCTTTGCAGTTTCCCACAGCTCTAATCTGTATACGTCGATTCTTTTTTATGATTGTATAAAGAAACTCTTTAAATTTTCTTGTTATATTGCAATGGATATAAAATACTAATCTAATGGTTATTTATTTAACTATTTATTTTATTTTGTTACGCAAGTTCTTCAGGGCAGGTGTGTGATAGTAGTAGCTTGTATGAAACCATCAATTACGGTAACCTAGTTAACGTAAATTAGAGATGAATTACAACGTTCCAAGTTTCTACTGGCGTTACAAGCCACTGTGGGGTTTAACCTCTTCCACCAATTCTACTCCATTCAGCCTTCTCATTACACTCTCTTCTCCATCTTCTTATCCACATATTCTTCAGATCTTCCTCAACAGCCTCGATTTACCTGTTACTTGGCCTTCCTCTTGATTCTCTACCTACTGGTCTCCATTATAGAATTTTTTCTGAGAATTCTGTGTTGTTCCATCCTCATTGTCCGTCCAACCAGGCTATCCTTCTACTCTTTATAAAGGATACCTTTATCTGAATACGTGTAGAATATGGGAGCGCATGGAGGCGCTGGCAGGGAGCAAGCTAGACTCGAGACAGTTGTTAAAAGAGAGCTGTTACAGGACAGAACACTTAGTGCGTTGGTATTAGGGGTTTTGGTGTGTTTTGTAATAGACATGAAATAATACTAGCCTACATGAAGCGATCAGTTACTGTAACTAACTTCACACGTAAACACCAATTAAATGATATATAATTACCTTAATATCCACTTTAGCGATACAAAGTTTCGTCAATGATGACGCGTTTCGGGACTAAGTCCCATCCTCAGATACACTTAATTAATAAACTAAAACATTAAAATCGCGACCATGATACTGGTCAAGTCAAAAATAAAATAAAATAAGTCGCGTGACGATCGCGGTTGTGGGTGAACGCATGCGGGAGCTCCGGCCGTTGTTAGTAAAACTTATTACATGCGATTTGTAACTTATTTTATTTTATTTTTGACTTGACCAGTATCATGGTCGCGATTTTAATGTTTTAGTTTATTAATTAAGTGTATCTGAGGATGGCACTTAGTCCCGAAACGCGTCATCATTGACGAAACTTTGTATCGCTAAAGTGGATATTAAGGTAATTATATATCATATAATAAGTGATACGGTACGCAAAAAAATAAGTAATTGACCAATTAAATCGTTACAAATTTCTCGCATCCTGGCTTCCACTTTGGAACATGCGATTATACGCTACTCACGTAATTAATAACCATTACATCAAGCGCACGGTAAAATTATGACGTTTATACTATTGTTGAGACGTTACTCAACTTGGAACGATTTCAGTAAATATAAGTAAACAAAATTTAGGTAGGTAAACGGTAGTGATGGTTCAGTTGCGTTAGGAAAAAAACTCAATCCTGTACATTGTATTGAGAAGAAAATAAGAAAATAAAATTCTTCCTTCTGTTCTGGTTTTGACTGTTGAGTATCATCGCTGAAATACAGTAGTCAGTAAAGGACCTCTAACGACCGAAAACCATCTAACATCTCACCACGGTCTCGACTAAACAAAGGGAACATAACAATCTTGCCATAAATGACGTACAAAAAAGTATCGAGACCAAAGGTATACAATAAACTTTTGTTAGAAAGTATGAATTTGAGTAAGCACTAAATATTAAGATTGTTTTTACTGATGTCAAATGTTATTAAGTATTAAATACGTGTCATTTTTTGCCATTTGAAGTAAAATTACTGAAATTGAATTGTACATAAATTGTTTTACTGATTTCAACTAAAATAAAATAATGCATGACTATTTCTTATTGTTACGAGTGACATTTCTATAGTGACGAAATCAAAAATTTTAAATGTGTATTTAATTAAGGGTTAGAAATATTACGGAACGAAGAAGCCACGTTTTTAATCACACAGACGTTCTTTACATTCAAAGAACTAACATGACACTTCGCAATGTATAATCAGGTAATGCACAATAATATCTCAAAATCAGTATTTGTTTAAACGGTTGTGGCTCTTTTACTTCCCCAGCAACTGGCGATTAATAATACATATTTTTTATATGCATCTTACATACGTATTTTAACACAGACAAATAAAATCTTAAGACCGTTAGCCTATAAAATTTGATAAGGTAAATTTATTCGCTTACACTGATCCGATTTGTGTACAATTTATTTGGTTAAATGGTAAAGTAAATTATACGTATAAGTATTGATTATTATTAGTATTAGCGTTTGGAAATAATGAAATATTTATCGTGGTTCTAGCTAAAGTATGTGCAAACTTTAGAAAACAGCAATGAGTCTAACGGCAAAGGCATTTCTAGTTAAGCACGATTGACTTACAAAAACCGCTCATTGATTAGTTCGCGCGCGCGTGTGTGAAGAGTGAAAAGAGAGGGAAAGTCTGTGAGGCGTGCGCAGTGTCTGGACCACGATACAATAATGGCGTTACGTCTGTCAACACTGTAGTCCATAAGCACAATGCTTTTTTCCAATGTTTGCACGGACTATAGACAGAATTTCAACTACCCATACAGACATTTTGACAAAAATTTTGTCATCTTCATGATCTATGGAGCGGTCGTGGCGTAGTGGCTAGCTTGCGGCGCTGCTACGCTGTCGGCACGGATTCGATTACCGCCGGGGCCATCTGATTTAGATACGACCGTTGCCCCTCGCAAGGCGATGGCAAACCAGCGAGACGTATCCTGCCTAGTATAAACCCTCCTCAACTTAATAAGTCATGACCTATACAGAGACAGCAGAAAATGTAATAGATGCACACATCGAGCGTTTCAGCATGTTGATATGTGTACGTGTTAATCGTAGGTCTACACGCATACATGAGTCACTATTGCTGTTACGAAACGGATACTATTACTTTTCCATTGTAAGTAAATAGCTGTAGATTTCAAAATATACATAAAAATCGTTTAAAACTTTTCATAATATTATAACAGTGTTAATAAACAAATGAAAAAGACAGCAAAACGTATGCTACAATGACAACGGATTTCAAATAGTTTGTGTACATTGGATCTATGCCAAACAACGTTGGAACCACGAGTCAGCAGGTAGGAAGGATCACGTTATACTGACACTGCATGTAGTCTGTATGAATAAGAATTTTATTAAATTAGGAAGGAAAAGAATATATCGAGGTGGTAGTGATAAAACTACCCAAGTCACAGTTTTAATGAAGCTTCAAGATGTTTCAGAAGTGACTTTTTTTATCCATTTCTCTTTTTCTTTTTATTTTGTAACAGCTATGTAATCAATAAAAATACTCTATTAATAATAAAATCTGAGTTTGTTATCACAGGATAACTGCTCCACATGGTCAACACCTATCTTTTTTCATACAAACAATTTGCTTATACTTCGTATTGTTTAAATTAGCAGCCATCCTTACTATTTCTTTTATGAACGAAAAGCTTAGTCGAACAATAAAAAATTATAGCAGTTAGCAAATTCATAAAAGAAATAGTAATTTGCTTATAGTATGTTATTTTTATGTTATACTGATTGCAAATAGTTAAATAAAATTAAAAAAAAATAATAAAAATTAACATTGAAAAAACAATTTTATGATTTATCATTGCACTTGAACATGTTTAATTTCAGTTTTCAATAAATCCCCAAGAATGGACTTGGGTAGATTTACCAATACGACAATTGACTCGTGTTTATCATCGAAAATTATAAGTAAAGAAGGCACGAAACGGAAAGAATAAGTTTGGTAACAACAGTAACGAACTCATTTTGTTTGAATAAAAGTTTTTGTTACGATTTTAATTAAAATCATTATGTCAAGTGATCCGAGCAATCGAAACGAAATCACTGACTGCAGTCAGTTGGGTGTGTTTAGTGGCTTGTAAAAACAATAATTAAATTTTATTCGACATGACACGTACCCGATGTGTCATGTCGCAGAGAACTTAATTATCTGCAACAGGCGGAACAGTGTCTATTGTTGACAATAAACGATATGAATATTGTTATATTGTAGGCTATATTATATTGAACCTATAATTTTCCTCCTGCCAAGAGTTAAAAATTAAAATAACTTAGAAGTCACGTGTTTCCATAATAAAATATTGTTTCAATTGAGAACATATTCTAAAAATCATTAAAGTGAACGTTGTTTATTGCTTACTACTCACTGAGGAGTACAAACAAAACGGTTTGTTACCTTTCGAACGTTTTTTATGTTGAGGATGACCCCCCCCAAAGTTGTGACCTAAACGTCTAGTAACAACATTGTAAACAGTCGACCACGGCCGATCAGCTCGGTATTTAATATTTTAAATACATTTTATATCATTTAATTTATAAATTAGCCTATTAAAAGACAAAATTAGATTTAAATATTTACTCTTTGACACTTTCGCCATTTTCAAGAATATTATTGACTTCTCCTTACGTATTAAATGAAAACGAAAGCAGAAATGTTAATATAAGGAACAACTATGGTTGACATGGACATATGAATGGACGAAGAATCCAATCACATTTGTTTAAAACTATTTCCCAGTAGGGCTCATGTACAGTTTGTATGATAAGTGGCTCATCAATATGAACAGTTTATATCATTCACTGAACAACAAACTTCAACTTTTTGTGCGGTACATGAAGATGAACTGATTGATTATGCAGGTTTTTGGGATAATTTTGAACGTGATAGTAGTTTTATTTCTGTCGGAAATAGATAGTAATTATTATCATATCTAGCAAAAAACGTATCTATTTGGCTTGAGATAGGTCTAGATTCCTCTTTAGATGTCAGCAGTAGTCAGCTAACAATTTGTGTTCCATTTTCCTTGATAGCGTGTTTTCAGTGTGCTGATAACGATCTCCATGTTTGCTCAAGCAGCAGACGAACAACCAAATGTGTCCATCCCTTTATCCCTTTACACGGCCGGCTCTGTGGCGAACTAGACCAAAATATGTTATAACTGTTTTGTCGCTAAAGAAATCAAAATACCTTATAAACAAGAAATTTCCATTTTTTTATTTTTAAATTTTTTTAATCGGACAATTTGCAAACTTGCAAACAAATCTCATTGTCTGAAAGTCCGTCCGGGAAGTTGGCATTCGTAGCTACATAAAAGGTTTCAAGTAGTTAGAGGACCTTACAGTTACATAAACCCTCAAATCGATATAAACTTAATTAAAACTTAATTAATTTACTTTTAATATACGGTATGTCATAAGCAACGATTTACATGTCATCTGACAGAAATGGACTAGACTGATAATAATTGATAATTTTTCGGGAGGCAATGATTTATTTCTGGGAGAAAGAAAATCTGCAATGTCCCTAGAGGATGCCGCATTCTTTTTCGATCTTACTCTGTTTCCTTTTCTTAATTGATTCATTCGCCTTAATTCTGGAATTTAGTTCAACAAACTGTCTTTGGACCGTTTATCATTTTCTATTAGTTTCTTTCTTCTTTTTACTTCTGGTTATACTAATTAGCCCACCACCTCTTTATAACCACACAACTTCTCATAAATCCCATCAATTTTGTTTTATTTTAGAATTATTACCACTATGGTATCGTCTTATGAATAAGAAATTTACGTTTTTATTATTTATTTTTAATCAGACTGTTTATCGTTCATTACCTTTTTTATTGATACCAAATATAATATGGTTTTTAGTCTAAGAGGTAAGATTTTTTACAAATATTTATAGACCATTCTTTTATAATCCGGATTTGAATTTTGTAAATTAAATGAACGATTGATCTGCAAAATTGTTTGGTTACTGTATTTTTGTTTATTAGAGATTTAATTAATTTGTAAGAGCCTTCTTCGAATTAAGTCCAATCTACCATAAGTAACAGAAAAAATTAATTTCTAACAGATTTGTTTCATTGGAGACCGCCATAAATTACTGGCGCGGATTGGACGGAATTAAGACGCAAGAGGAAGTACATTTATCAGTCAATAAGCCTCTGCTTTCTTGAGCTATTTAACGGTCGTGACTAATTTCTTGGCTTCGTTTTCATTGACCGTATTAATTTAATACTAGTTTAAGACCGTATTAATTTTTTTTTTATAATTGAAAAGATCTAGTTGCAGAAGCGTAATTAGTATCCACCATTTTGTGGTGCTACGCCAACAGTTCTTCCTCTCAGGGTGGGTAACAACAGAAACAAGTCGCGCACGCGCGTGTGCTCAACTGATACTGTGTGACCCAAATATGATAGTACCAACTTTTCCTGATGTACTACATAAAAATAGCAATGTTAACACCAGTGGCGGCTGGTGGTTGAAAAATTTGGGGGTTGGAGATGGGTTGGATGGAATAAAATTGTTTTATTCTCTGAATAGAAAATGTCCAAGTTTCCTGCCCTCCAAACAATGCACAAGGAAAGCAAAATACTGCAATTTTAGTGTCACACCTACGTAACCACGAATATTTGTTGTATGAATCTTTTCTAAATTTACGATTAAATATTGTGTTACCTGATTTTACACTTTGATTGAAATTTGAAAGGTCTGATGTAGGCCTACCTACTCTCTTTATTTCAATTTTTTTCTCAATAGGACCTAAACTGATCGCCGTTTTCGTTAAGTTTTTCGACAGAATTGATTACGTCCTACCAGTTAAATATAATAAATATTGTTACGGCATCACAAAACAATCTACGTGTTTGTCGAATGTGCCAGAAGAAGCTCGATGTAACGCGTGTGGCGTACGTGCTTGTAGACGCATATACGAGAAGTTTCTCGAAGGCGCCAGCCACGCGGACTGTGTCAAGGCCGCAAGTAATTACGACGTAACTATACTGGGGCTATCGAATAATCTAGTAATTTTGGGCGGTATATATACCGGTACTCAACGACGTTCAGTCAGTTCAATGCGAGATATTGGATAGTGCGGTTCGAGAGTTATAGTAGCGATATTACTGTGCGCGTTCAAGTGGTTATTAGTTAAGTGTTGTGTTTTATAATCGGACGGTATAATTATATTACAATTTCTTTAATATTAGTGACATTTTATTGCGTGTGAACACTTTTTATTTGATTTGTTGTAGTAGACTGATTTTAATTACGAACTGTTTACTGTAACAATTAAAGCTGGTGGTTAGTGACTTAATTGGTGCCTTGTACTTATTTTGTTTCCACTGTACCTACGACGATCGAGTAGACCTTATTACGACGATCGTAATAATACCTTACACTATGACACCTTAATCTATTATATAGTATTATTTACATTTGACGATGAATTGGATTGACATTAACAACGAACTTACAAATTACAACCTGGCGCAGCACGTGTTATTTACCAACAAATAGACTGGTGGCGCCGTGACGTACAAGCGGGGTTTGCAGTCCCTAATCACACCAAGCGTGCCTATACCGCTGTAATAGGAACAACCGAGTCTAGCCAGCCAGAGCACTACTCCGTCGTATTTCCCCATATACAAAGCGCGTCACAGTTGGTGCATACACCGCGGCAAGAGAGTGTACGGTTTTTAGTATTCCTCTGCGCTCTTCAATCGGCAAATGATTAATTACGATGATTTAGCTTCAAAACACTGTTATTAGTTATTGTTTTATTTATAATTTTATAATTTAAAATAAAATTCGGGAATTATTGTTTACAACCCGTGAATTGTTGTTGTACAACCGTGCCACTGGTTAATACTACTAACAGTGTGGTTGCCATGGAAATATGATGAGAATGGAATCACATTTGTTAAAACTACTTCGCAATCATGCTGATGTAAAGTCGCTTATTTAATTCTAAATATGACATGTTTAGATGTGATATTCTAATACGTATATTCTCTGGAAAGTAATTACTGAAGATTAATAAGTGGGGGGAGTATTTGCTTAGCAGTAGACAGTAGATATTTCATCAACTATAGTAGTTGCATTTATTACAAACTGAAAGAGCGACTAGAAAACGTTTCGGCGAATCGTTAAGAAACAAACGCTACTGCATTAACCGGAATTGTTATTTTAGACTCTTTGACATTACTATCAAAACACACTGCGGTGGAAATATTATAGTTTTCAAATATTTAATTACTTTATATTAAATTAAATTTCTGTACAAGTTATAAAGTTTATTGAATATGAATTTATTTAAATGTAAAATATTTGTTTATAAAGTATTAATATTTCTTCATGAAATATGAATGTAATAAAAAAAATACGAAAAGGTTAAAAAATGAATATTTGGTTAAATCGTAATATTTACAAACAAAATAACAATATTTAATTAAGAAAGTTGTGTTAGTGGTTATAATTACAAACAGAATTATCACTGTTTGCACACCACTATAGAAAAAAGTATTCCGATTAGCGCTTTCAAGTCTCACAGCTCATCGTCAGATCGGCCGTCAAATAGATTTCCGATCTGACGATGAGCTGTGAGGCTTGAAAGCGCTAATCGGAATAATTTTTTTCTATAGTGGTGTGCAACAGTGATAATTCTGTTTGAAAATAACAATATTTTACTAATTAAAGAACAAACTCGAATAAACAGAACAAGATGATCTTAATCTGCTATTGTGGCGTATTCATTGTTCATAACCTAAAGATAGCATATCTTTATGGTATGTTTACCATATCATATCCTTATGGTAGCTTTACGTATGAATACACCACAATAGAAGACTGAGACTGTAGGTACCATTAGTAAGCAATAAGTGTGTGTATATTATAAATACATCACATTATCATTAGTAAGATGATGTATTTAAGATTATAAATTTATTAAAGTAAATAAAATATAAATATTAAATACTTCCAATATAACCGTCAAAACAGCTGATTAAGTAAATAAACATTACAACAATCGATAATCCAAATCGAATTAAATCGATTACTTGATATTTTATATTAAAATCGAAGGAAAGTCGATTATTCGTTAGTTTTCAATTGGAATCGAGTGAATTCGATTATTTTTTGTTAATTTATTTAGAAACCTCTGTAGATACTGTTACAGTCAGTGAAACGTGAGTCAGGCCAATTAAAACTATAAAAAATAAAATACATCCACTTGCAGAAGTAATTACAATTTGATAATATATAATATTATAAATTACATTTGTAAATAATAATTAAAATATTGTACTTAAAATTATTACTACTACTGTAAATTTGTGAAAGTAATAGTAAGTAAGAAATATTATGAGACCCGTCAGAATGTCGAAATATTAATGGCCGAAAGTGTTTAAACAAAGTGTTAGTTGAAGTTTTTAATTAAAAACTGTTTTATCAAGGAATCCAGCCAATCGCTACGATATCACGGAATACAATCGGCCGTGTTTATCGGCTTGTTACGTAATATTTAGAAAAATGTTTTCTGTAAAAAATAGTACTTTAGTGCTCGATGTCATTTTGAAAACATTCCTTGTGTGCTCAGTATGTTTCGTATAATTTAACTATCTACTACAGCCAAAGCTATTGTTTAAAAAACGATATAACTATTATTTAACTTTCACTTCATAATTTTTTCTATTGCATGTTTAAAACGAGGATAGATTAGCGGGTTACATAAAGCTTTTGCAAATAAAAGTTTAGATTAAAAAAATACTTAAAAACTTGTTTTAAAAATGGATGCAAATTTTTATGTATTATTAACAATATTTACTTTAAAATTACTCTGTAGTTTGGCAAATATGATTCCAAACATCGAAATATTTACTTAGTTATGTTACTGAAACCTATTGAGATGTTGTAGTGTACTCTTTTCTCCGCTGTCTTCTGTTTTCAATCGTTGGAACGACCAATCCATCTTCAATTCATTACACGTTCTTTTTTTACTGAGTCCTGTTCCACGTTTAATTTTTCCAGATTATCTTTCCAGTTCCTCTAAAGTTCTAGTCCCCTTGAGTAATATACCACCCTCCATTCTTAGAAGGTGGCCAAAGAAGTCTAGTTGTTCCTTTTTAGGTATGGCTGTTAGTGGTTACTCCCCTCCTTATTTCATCACATTTTATACAACCCCGACGTTTTCTCGCCATCCAATCTCAAGGTATTTCATCTCAGCCACCCATAATCTGGATTTTAACCGGTCGTTTGATACCCAATTAGGAAAGGGTAGAATCGCCTCTGAAGGGTTCCTATCAAGTTATGAAGTGGAACAGTGGGTAAAGATTGATAAAGGTAAAAGAAGATAAGAAAGGATTGGGACGTAAACTGGTCTATACACGTTTATTTATATTTGTCTCTTTTTAAACCTCTTTTTTAATTATCAGTGTGTGTGGAATCACCAGTTCCGTCGAATATCTTGCCCGTGTTTCTAATCGTACTGGAAATTAATTCTTCCAATACCCCTGTTTGGTCCTATCATTGCATCGTGGTACTCCTAACCATCTCCTTGTGTCAAGAGTTTACCTTCTGCTTCTACTTGTATTCCATGCGCCTCCATGTGTACATGTAGTTTTTACTCCAGACTGTCAGATCCTTTTTTAATCCGGAGAAATTAGTATCAGGACAGCTATTTCTTGACAACTCGCCATAGCCTATAATATCAGACTTCAAAATCAGTTACGTATTAAATTTTATGATTAATCCATCGCTCTCTTATAAAGTAAGGCCAAATAGTATTACTCTCTTGTTTCCATGTGGTGTTTCTATACCTAACAAAGTTAATCATACTACTGTATGACTTTCCTATCCCTACTGTCACTAACGTCTCAGGTAGTACTGCTCCTTTTATATTCCTATTCTTATAACCGTATGTAATTTCGTTTGCAGATTTGATGAAACGTACTTTTAATATCTATGAAGCTCATGAATACTGTACTGGATATGTCTGTAATCATATTTACTTTTAAACAATTATTTGTCAGAACATAACATTAAACAAAAATACCACAAACAATATTAAAACAATTAAAGATAAAGCGTAGTGTAATCTTTGAAGTAGCCAAAGTATTAACTTAATAACTTAACAGTTTTCACGTTTATCTGACCTTTGTAGAAGAAACTAACTTTCGAGGATAATTTCAATCTTATTTGTCACATATTCCGTGCATTACCTTAAAAAGTACCTAATGAACCCAGGGTGAGGAGAGTGAGGGTTGAGCAAGCGATGGGGGAAGCCTGTCCTGTACCCCACCTTGACGTCGCGTTCCCTTCTCGGAGAGCTCCCGCCACGGGCACCACGAACTCTGGCGGTTCCTAGATGTGGCCTGCTACCGGCCGTACAACTGAACTGATTAATTCAACGTACACTTATTCTGTTATTACACGACAAGTAGATATACAGTATTGTGATTATTGTTTATTATATCCTGTATATTATGTTCATGCAATAACATGTAGTTTTTTGCTTGTTAAATTTATATATTATTATTATATAATGTATTTTTATTATATTATTATAAATTTATATTTATTGCAATAAATGTTACATAGGACAGACAAAAACAACTGAAAAAACATTATTTTGAACACCTAAACGCATACAAAAAACAGAAATATATAAATATAATTTAGCCACACATGAAATAAACACTGGACATGAATTCTCCCAGACTTAACCAACATGACACTAATAAAACACATACCACACAAAGGCACTATAATGAACATTTGGGAAAATTTACAAATATACAAACACAAAACAAACTAATACTTGAACAAATACAAAGTAGTAGTAGTAGTAGTAGTAGTAGTAGTAGTAGTAGTAGTAGTAGTAGTAGTAGTAGTAGTAGTAGTAGTAGTAGTAGTAGTGGTGGTGGTGGTGGTGGTAGTAGTAGTAATAATAATAGGTCTAATAATAAGGGAAGAAGAAAAAGAAGTAGGAGGAGAAGAAGAAAAAAAGAAAAAAGAAAATGAAAAAAAGAAAAAGAAAAAAAGAAAAGGAAAAAGAAGAAGAAGAAGAAGAAGAAGAAGAAGAAGAAGAAGAAGAAGAAGAAGAAGAAGAAGAAGAAGAAGAAGAAGAAGAAGAAGAAGAAGAAAGATGTTTCACTTAAGATACTTCCTAAAAATGAAAAGCTTCCTCACAGACCGAACATTTTAATACACACACGCAATAAAAATTTTATTTACAGCGCTTTGGCTATTAAAATGTGTTCATGATAAAGAAAATTTATTGTAAATAACATGCGGTAAAAATTAACACTATATAGACCTACCTAGGGAAGCAGTCACTGGTTGATTGAAACGTTGCTCTAACTTGTACAAGCGAATAATAAAAATTTATAAACTATTTTTTATGATGAAAATAATTTTGTTAAGACGTGTAATTATACCGAAGTGTGCGGCATAGCATGTAGAAAATCGATAAACTTTAGAATTCTTTAAAATTTATAGGCTTACTTCTCATTTAGTACGAATGGGAACATTATATTGACAGAAAAGGAGAGAAGTATAGGGGAAAGACGAGGGTAAGACAGGGCGCGACAACTCTCGTAAGAGCCAGTGCTGAAATTAAACCTGGAACGGCTATTAGAATGCAATAAATTCTACATAGGGCAGACAGAACGGAGCTTCAAACAAAGATACAATGAACACATGAGGCATTATAGTACACCACTGTACGTACTTTTGTAAACCATCACATTGAAACAGATCACACTCACATAAACAGCATGGCAATTCCACACGTAAACACAAAAAGTTGAAAACTAGACACACTTGAATAACTAGAAACATACAAAAACAAAAAAGCATTTTATGGAAACAACATTCTAAATGAAGGAACAATTTAAATCTTCTCCTATACTCTTTGAACACATTCAATTGCATACGCAACAACGATGTGTCAAGCAATTCAAACAACGGTGCAAACTCTAATAAAGGAATAGACAGTGCTCCTGGCGGCTATATCTGACGAAGCTCATAACGAGCAAAAGCTGCCTCAGATAAAGGTAAAAATTAAAAAAAATATTACCTAAAATATTAGTGTTCGGTATCGGTAAAGTGTAAACAAATTGTTGTGTTTAGTAATCTCTCTAAACCTTCCAACATGTCATCGAATTGAAATACATTGGCTCCATAAACATAAGATAATCCTGAGGACTTGCGCGTCTCATTATATACTGTTTCCGTCCTTAGCTTATCTGACGAAGCTCATAACGAGCAAAAGCTGCCTCAGATAAAGGTAAAAATTAAAAAAAATATTACCTAAAATATTAGTGTTCTGTATCGGTAAAGTGTAAACAAATTGTTGTGTTTAGTAATCTCTCTAAACCTTCCAACATGTCATCGAATTGAAATACATTGGCTCCATAAACATAAGATAATCCTGAGGACTTGCGCGTCCCATTATATACTGTTTCCGTCCTTAGCTTAATTTTGATGTAAACAAACAGGCTTGGCACTATTTGCTGAAACGCTATTTGCTACTTGAATTAGAGGCTTGTCACTCTGACAGAAGGAGTACAGACAGGGTACATATAATATTGATACTGCATAAACACACGTAATTGTAACACTTTGTCCTAATCAAAGTACAATTTTTGTGACAGTGTCAGACCGACAGTGAAAGGTTCTATAACACCAGTTAATGACTTTTTTTTTATTAACCGTTTAAATATCGCAACAAACAAAAAAGTAAAGTTTATTTAAAACGAAATTAGAAGCTGTGATAATTACCAGTGTACTGAATGCTATCAGTTGCTGTCAGAAAGTAATTCAATGCCTTCCATATCTGTGTCTGAACTTCTATCATCACTTGAGTCACCGTTATTATTGATAAGATAGTTCACTGTCTACAACGACGTCGGTAATATGGGCCATTTGCCATAGCTTATCATCTTCCTTGATTATATGCTGCATACAATGACTCCACTTGTCCGCCTTTGTTTCATTTACCGCCTTCTTAATAAATTGTTTTATATCAAGCAGCTAATGTTGTGTTGTGACGGGCAACATATCCTTTCAACTGTGTCCATATTAATTCAATAAGATTCAGAACACAGTGATAAGGACGTGCCTGAAAAACGACGTGCCCCGATTGAAGTGGCAAGATAACTCTCACATGACTATACAGACACTCTGCACATGCGCGTAATACATACTGTGTCAACAGTGTCAATGCCCCTGACCAATAGCGTTTCAGATTTGACACATGGGTTTGTTTACATCAGGATTGAACTTAGAACAGAAAGAATATAGAGACCATCCTCGCCTCATTGTAGAATACTAAATCGCTGTTAATCGATTACGTTTGACAAACAATAGGTTTTTTACAAAGTTTAAAAAAAATAAAATAAACACTTGGTACGTTTCACAGATTTTATTTAACTCTGACAGCTGTTTCGATTTCTTAAGCCATTGTCAAAGAGATGAATGAAAACCTAAACAGAGGATGTAAGGGTGGATTGGACATCTGTTGAGGGCGTGTATTGGAACATGTGTGAGGTGTGAAGATGGAGAGGGGGTTGCAGAAGCTAAGGGAAGGTCAAGTGTCTGTAAAAACTAAATATAATCTGAATGCAAAATATAAAATTAACTAAACCAAATAACAGCTTTTAATAAAGGGGATACACAGAATTCAGTTGTTCATTTGTTAAATTTTTGTTATTTTTTACTGCCTTTTTAATTTTTAGAATTTCTAACAAATCCAATTTTTTACCTTTTTGTATGTTGTGGAGTAGTGTTATGTTTTTTGTATCTATGAAGTGATTTTGTTGTAAGCAATGATCTGCAAAACCTGTATTGGCTGTACCTATTGGTTAAAATCACCTTCTTATGTTCAGAAATGCGATGTTTCAGATCACGGCCACATTGTCCGATATAAATAGTATCGCATTCTCCACAGTGTATTTCATAAACTCCATTTTTCTCCAGTGTGTGTTGATTTATCTTTATTGTTGACTAGTAATGAAAAAATATTACGTTTTTATACTGATACCATGTTAAGACCATGCTTTTTAACCTACTATTAATTCTATCTGTTATAAACGGAATGTAATTTGTTAAATGAAATTTTTTGTTACCCTGATCTTGCTCTATGGAATAAAATTCTTTTAAAATAATTTTCTTCTGTTTTTTTTTTAAATTAAAGAGTCTATTATTCTTTCATCATAACGGTTATTTTCTGCTATCGCCTTTATAATATCTACTTCTTTATTGAAATTTTAATTTTCTTTGGATAAAGGAACTATAAGGAGACGATTGGCCATTGAAAGTCGAAACAGCTGTCAGAGTTAAATAAAAATCTGTGAAACGTATCAAGTGTTTATACATTTTTAAAAAAACCTTTGTATTAATATGTTTCATCAAGTGCCCAACGAGTCATCAATTAATATCGTTAATATCGTGAATATGTTTTTTGAACGCACTTATGATCATTTACATTTGTTTAGTGTATACACACAACCGTCAATAAAAATGTAAAAACAAAGTTACAACAGCGGCGCTGTCACATGAAGCTTAATAAAATTAAGAGTAGAGAATATTTTTGTTTGTGTGCATATGTGTTAATGCAATTGTTAGGCGAGAAACAACTGTAGCGTGTCATGTTTGGGCACTGCATACATAATTGTGTTTGGTACCAGCGTGCTGGGGGGAGAATTGCTGCTAGCCTGATTCACAATTTTGGACGGAGAGTAAATGATTTACTTAATATAATTTTTGTTAATGGACGTTTTTTCCAAAGACTTTGAATCGGTTAATGCCAATCGCTGTTCTGGAATAGAACGTTATTTTATTATACTTGTATAATTTATAAGTGAATTTGAATGTCAAAAGAATTTTACACGTTTCAAATTAAAAGCAAAACATTAATGCAATGTGATTTTGTCTGAACAAAAAAAAAATTAATAAAATCAGAATAAAAATAAATGTGATATCAGTTATTTCGTGTTTTGTAACTTGCAATCAGCGAAGTAGCTAGGAGCTGCTCCTTGGGTGGGGGGTTGGGGTAGGGGATGAGTCTAACTTGAAGGTTAGGCCTCTCAATTTTTCTCAGGACAAGTGAGAAATTCACAATTCTTCCCAAATGATTTTGTAAATACATTTTATAAATTTATTGAGTTTCAAAATTTTAGAGAAAACGAACGTTAAGTAGAAGAGTTGAAATAAGTAGGTGAACAGTTAATTTCAATATACAGTAGAGCATGATTATCTGAACATCCGTTAACCGAACGATCTATTATCCGAACTCAATAAAAAGTACGATTATGTACTGTACTGTACAGTAATGTATTGGACACGTGTAGGCGTATTGGATATTTATTGAATATAAAAAATTGTATACTATAAATTATTGCAGTACTGTACAGTAATAAATATACGCTACAGCTACACAGCTTTACAATCGATAAACAAAGAATTGGCTAAAGGTGAATGAAGCCGATCCCGGTTTTCAATTTGTAACCGATGAAGAGATAGCTGAGTCTTTAAATGAACGTAAGGAAAACGTAACCGATTCAGATGAAGACGACGAGAATGCTACTAATACAATACCACCGACGGAAGCAAAAGCTTTTCACGCACTTGAGACTGTTCTAAAGTGGGCCGAAACAGAAGACAAGATAGATTGTATTCAGCTTATGAATCTTAAACGACTTCAGTCTTTAGCAGCGAGAAGACGGGGTATCGGTTTGAAGCAGACAGTGATAGAACAATTCTAAAAAAAAAAGTGTAACTCCATGATACTGCAGGTTTTGTTTTGTTTTTTAATTTTTAGTTAATTTTATAGTACAGTGTTTATCATTAAACTCTAATATTGTTTAAATTAACTTTTGGTTTTTATTAATTACACTCAGTTTTAATTAAGCGATTTTTATCCTTAGTAATACATTACAGTACAGTATAAAGGTTGCTGTAATTATATAACAGTATGTTAGAAATGATTTTGTACTAAAAATATTTGTTTTTGTAAAGAGAAATAATGTTTTCAATTTACTATCTATTTTCCGAAATATCGAATATCCGAATTGGTCCTCGGCCCGAGAGGTTCGGATAAACGATAATCTACTGTAAAGGTTTAACCGACATAAAACTCGTTAGAGAAATAAACTTTGTTTACACATTGCGGATACTTTAACTCCTTCACGTACAACGTTGACTTGATTCGTTATCGAGAAACGTTCGTAAATTTTTTTTCGTGGAGACGTCGTTAAGAAATTGCGGTATTAAAAGAAAATCAAATTAAACTGTAATCAAGGAAGGGTAAATATTGCCACTACTGGCTTCAGTTAAGTTGAATTTACTCTGCATTAAATTCAGAAGGGAAAGGTCACTGCAAGGACACAAGAAGAAGTTTTTAAATATCCTTAATTTTTGTAATTAAAATTTTTAACACGACTTACGAAACACGTTGACTGATTTGATGTAAAGAAGAGAGAGAGAGAGAGCCTGAGTTCATCCTTATATTGTCAAACAAATTAGTCTTCGTCTTCTTTCCAAATTCTCATTCTCACAACCCTCGTAATGGACTCCACCGCGTTCAGCAAGAAATTATGACTAGTCAAATCATCTTCCATCAGTAAATATGTCAAATAGCAGTATGAAAAATCGTTATGGAGAACCATACATGATATCCATGTTCTAATTAAATATAAAATTATTTTTAATACGTACACAGAAACTCAGAACGAAACCAAATATATCAGCATGCTTTTGGTAAAAACGGCGAGAAGATAATCAAAATACGAATTGTACCTAGTTGTTAATATTTTAAAAATAAAGAATTAATTTGATTAATTTTAATAATCTTTTATTTAAACAACGTGAAAGAAAGCGAATAGCGCCAAGTGTTTGTTTTCTGTGAATTTCTGAAAACGAAAAATTATTTTGTTTACGTATCAATGGTTACATAGCAAGGAACGATATTAATTGTTAATATTTTCTTGAAATTTTTAAGTTTTTTATCGAATAAATTTATAACATCAATAAAAATTGGTATGGAGAACCATACATGACTTCCATGTTGTAAGATTTGTGTTTAAAATAATTTACTTGAATTCGGTTCGGTAATTTCTAAAAAAATATCGTCCACCCTCAAACTAATTTCATTATTTATAGATACTAGTGGTCGCCCAGTGGTCGAAATTCGACCGTAATTCATTAAATTTTTAAGTTTGAACGTTATTGAGGTTCTTTTGTCAAAGAGTATACCTCTATAATCATTGCATATAATTTTGTTGAATTTTGTTCTATTACGTCAGCTGCGAGCGTGTACAAATACGTCATTAGCGTGTGTTGTTTGCCTTAATTCCCTGCAATACCTATGAAATTTAAAATTTAATGTTAGTAACAGTTGAAAGAAAAATACAATTACAGCTTGTATTCGTATTTATTTTTTGATATAATTCATTGTCAGTTTTAATTTTTTCATGTTATTATTGAATCAAATAAACGCTAATAAAAATGAGACTTGACATTCATAGAAGTATAAGATACATTGTTTTCAATTCCAGTGATTACATTTCATTTTTGGTAAGGTACAAAATTCGAAAACAGTTTGAAGATTATCTGCTACAAAGCTTATATAATTTTTTAATTTTTTTTCTATGCATTAATTTTCGAGTTATTTGAAAAATATGAAAGATAGGAAAAATGAGGTTTAGCTTGGCTAAGCCATATTTAAAAAGCAATAACGCGTTTTTTGACATTTCCTTGGGTTTTTTTTATTGCCATACTGACCAGGTTTCGCCAAGGCTACACAGTTATTTTGCCTATCTTTTTCGAATTATATAAAATTTAAATAAAAAATTAATACAAAATAAAAAATGAAATAAAAAATACGTGCCTCGTATTTTTTCATATATTTTTCATTAAATCAAAAAAACCGGGCGGTTAAAAAAATAAATGTTGTCCTCTGGCTTTAAAATAGTTTGAAAGTGAATTTAATGATTCAGAACTTCTGTGTAAACGATGTTTTTTGTAAAAACTCTTTCATCATTTGCTAAATGCCCTTGGCCATTATATTCGGAAATATAAAATTTCAAACCATCGAATGATCGAACTCTACTTGCTGCGACGTACAATTGACCATGTGTAAAAACTGGCTGCCTCAATAAAATTCCAATTTTTTCGAATGTTTGTCATTGAGACTTATTTATTGTCATCGCAAATGCAGGTATAATTGGAAATTGAGTTCTTTGAAAGTTAAATGGTAAAACAGTACCGGAATATGTTAAATTTATACGTGGAATCAAAATTCTCTTATTGCGTGCGGTTCCAGTTAAAACTTCGCAATCAATAGCATTACGATGCATACACTTGATGCGCATTCTTGTTCCATTGACTAATGCTTCCTTTGTATTTAAGTTTCTGATCAGTAAAACGATGCAATTAACTTTAAATACTAACTTATGTGGTGGCAAACCACTAATAGTCAAAGAATTCAAAAACTCTACTGGATAGTTATTGATTTCATTGTCATCATCACAAATTATTTTATCGTAGCTATGATATGTTTTCTGTTCACTTGGTATTCGATTAAGTATATCAGTATTAATAAAAGTACAATCGTCATTTTTAGGTGCTAAAATAACTGACTTCAATATGTTATCTGAGAGTATGTTTTCGGAAATATTTCCATACACCTCATTAATAATATTATTTTCATCTCCTATTAATTGTTGAGGTATTTCAATCATATTTTCACCAAACTGAGGGAATTGTGGGGCTTCATCATTACCAATTTTTTTCAAGAATTCGACAAATTCTATTTCACTTGGTAAGGCTCTCATATTTTGAGTAAACGTTACTTTATGAAAAAAAAAACAAATTTATGTCAACTGGTGACACAATTTTCAATTAAAGTTGCACGTGATCCGTGTGGGACAACTGGTAAGATTTGCCGAAAATCACCGCACAGAAGTATCGTTTTCCCTCCAAATGGTTTATGTTTATCATTTTCATGGCATAGATCCTGCAATAATCTATCTATGATTTTCAACACTTGCAGTGGGCACATAGAAATTTCATCAATAATTATCAATGATGATGAATTTATGTAACGTCCATAGCTACTATTTGCGGTAATATTCGCTATAGAATTTTCCAAAATGGGTATAGGCAATTTAAACACATTGTGTAAAGTTCTACCTCCAAGTGATAGAGTTGAAGCTATGCCACTGAACGCTGTTGCAATGCAACTAAGATTAAGCGAATTTAATTTGTGAATGATTGCTTTTGTGTGAATGTTTTTCCACAACCTGCATGAGCGGTTAAACAAAAAACATTAGATCCAGTATCATGGTGCAAAACTTCACGAATCACACGATCAATTAGATTACGCTGTTCAATATTTGCAGTTTCATAATGCTCACAAAACAGAAACTCTTGTTCTATTGGATCAATAGCATTTGCTTCGTCTGTTCTCTGCGAATACGTGGGAACTGGTAAACCAAGTTCTTGACATGACAAATTATGAACATTCAAAATATCTTCAATTTCTAATAGAGCTGTGTTAAAGGATACTTCTTCGTTGTAATCTCTCAAAAAATCTTCACTAAGATATACTTTAAATTCATTCCATAACGCCAATGCATTGGCTGGCACATTTAATGCACAAATGTAACCAAATAAATTTCGCATTTGTTTTGGTGAATGTAATTCTTTTGCTTCATTTAAACATTCGCGCCATTCATTATCATTTGAAGCAATGCCGCGAGCATGGCACGCTTCAACAAAAGAAGTGTGTATAATTCCATTGTATGTTCTAACATCCTCAAATGATTTTGGACCACAGACATGTAATAAAAGCAATCGTAAATGGAAAAGTTCGATGTCTTTTGGTGATACTACATATATGCGTGTAATGATTTTATCACCTCCACGCCTTCTCTTCTTCCATTTTTTTCGGGAATCTTCCCACACATAATGCAAAGGAATTTCAATATACTTATTTTCATGCACTGATGGATCTGATCGATTCAATTCAAAAAATGCTAATAATTTTGTTTGTCTTGCATTTTCAATTGCTTGACGTTCTTGCCCTTCTCGAAAGTAAACATTCTGTCTACGCGGTAAATGAATGTCAAGTCTAACGACGACATGTGATTGAAAATGCATTGGTAATTCATAGATGCGCCATACAGCTTCAGTTGATCCGACATAACGGCCATTTAAAAAATTTTTAACTTCATCAATTTGTATTTCTTGACCTGGTTCATTTCTCTCTGAACCTAATTCAACAGATGCACTGTCATAGCCTTTATACACGTATTTATAAATGTATTTAACACTTTTAACTGTAGTGCATACTTCAACATTTATATGGCAATTAAATTTGGCAAGTAAATACGGATTGTATGGTACAACATAACGATTGTCCAGGCAACTACCGCGAACTTCAGCATTAATACCATTATCACGCCTTCTGTATAATGGATATCCATTTAATAATTCACATGTAAATTCATTAAATCGTTTTGGATAATCTTTTGTGCATTTTCCATCTCTCATACATACAGAATTTGGATTAAGTACACCGCATGGACCATGCATCATGTGTTTTACAACATATTCTTGTAATGTAGGATGTGTTTGAATGTTAGGAATCTCCGCAGATACAACTTTATCAATATCGTAGCGTTAACAATTTTATCTTGCTCATTTAAAAAGAGTAAAATGTGAGCATGAGGCAATCCTCCCTTTTGAAACTCAATTGTATAAATGAGTGCTTCAACTTTACCGAAGATTTTTTTTAGTGTAAGGCCCTCAATTAATGCTTCCAGTTTGACTTGAATACACGCACAACAATATCAGGTCGAAAATTAGCTGACTCACCTACACCAATATTGCTAACTACTTCAGGCCAACTTGGATTGCAAGTCATTGTAATAAACAAAGAAGGCTTTCCGAAATGTTGTACAATTGACATTCCATCTAAATAATTCTGATACATATTTCTTGGAGAGCCATTGAATGAAGATGGTAAAATTACTCTACGGCCAACATTATTGGCATTGGGGTTCAATTCTAAATAATCTGTTAAATTGTTGTAAACTTCAGACCTAAGACTTGTTTGATTTTGTAGAATGAAATGTAACCTTGTGCCCTCTATTCTCACATACATATCAACTATCCACTGCAGAAATAATTTTTGTGAATGGCGCAACATGCTAAAATCTTCTCTAATTGCAAGTCGATAGGCTGCATACTGAAGCATGGTTAATTTATTTCTGGGAGCTCTTGAATTAGATGTAGTTGGTACGTTATGAGAAATATTGATATGCCACCCAGTATCACCATTTGGAAAAAGTAATGGATACGCTAAAAGGTCCAATGATGAATCCAAAACAGAGATATTTTTAATGGTACCATTAACTTTTGAAAACGAAACCATATTTCGTTCAAAGGGTGGCTCACCATCAACTGTACTAAATATTACTGCTACATCAGTTTGAACTGCATCATTATAACGGCGTAGATCTAAATCACGATTTATATTTTATTGAGCATACAAATTTCTTTATTTTGATTTTCAACTCTCTGACAATAATCTTTCATTGCAATGAATGACCGAACGAAAGGATTAATGCGTTCCAATTCAAGAGAGATTTCGCGCATTATATTGTTATTGCATGTTTGATTATAGTGTTCACGTAATCTATAATTGACAGCAGTGTCAACATCATAAAAATATAATTGCGCATAACATGGTGAGCGACCATATCCAGCAGTCATTGGACCTGATCTGTGATAAAAAACATCATGTATTTTAAAATGATACACTCCACGCGTAACTGTATCAGAAATTTTAGCTTCTGAGCTAACCATAGTAAATGATGAATTGTATTTACGAATGTTTTCAAAATAATTTTTTGACTTTCTTTTTATTGAAGGTTCATTTGAAGTAAGTCCATCATACAATGATTTAAAGTATTCATTTTGACTTAAGGCCAGTAATATTGCTTTACCCTTATGACAACATGAAGTGAATGGAGTCCTTTCACCTAAAGTGACTTCAGATTCGAAATATTTTGCATTGCAAAACCTGCATTGTAAATGCATTAATCCACAATCAAAAGTATTAAAATTTCTTGGAATGACATTCAGTGCGCATTTAAATGTATCCCTCAAAATAATTTTATCATTTTGTATATTTGATAATCTTTTGTGCATTTTCCATCTCTCATACATACAGAATTTGGATTAAGTACACCGCATGGACCATGCATCATGTGTTTTACAACATATTCTTGTAATGTAGGATGTGTTTGAATGTTAGGAATCTCCGCAGATACAACTTTATCAATATCGGTAGCGTTAACAATTTTATCTTGCTCATTTAAAAAGAGTAAAATGTGAGCATGAGGCAATCCTCCCTTTTGAAACTCAATTGTATAAATGAGTGCTTCAACTTTACCGAAGATTTTTTTTAGTGTAAGGCCCTCAATTAATGCTTCCAGTTTGACTTGAATACACGCACAACAATATCAGGTCGAAAATTAGCTGACTCACCTACACCAATATTGCTAACTACTTCAGGCCAACTTGGATTGCAAGTCATTGTAATAAACAAAGAAGGCTTTCCGAAATGTTGTACAATTGACATTCCATCTAAATAATTCTGATACATATTTCTTGGAGAGCCATTGAATGAAGATGGTAAAATTACTCTACGGCCAACATTATTGGCATTGGGGTTCAATTCTAAATAATCTGTTAAATTGTTGTAAACTTCAGACCTAAGACTTGTTTGATTTTGTAGAATGAAATGTAACCTTGTGCCCTCTATTCTCACATACATATCAACTATCCACTGCAGAAATAATTTTTGTGAATGGCGCAACATGCTAAAATCTTCTCTAATTGCAAGTCGATAGGCTGCATACTGAAGCATGGTTAATTTATTTCTGGGAGCTCTTGAATTAGATGTAGTTGGTACGTTATGAGAAATATTGATATGCCACCCAGTATCACCATTTGGAAAAAGTAATGGATACGCTAAAAGGTCCAATGATGAATCCAAAACAGAGATATTTTTAATGGTACCATTAACTTTTGAAAACGAAACCATATTTCGTTCAAAGGGTGGCTCACCATCAACTGTACTAAATATTACTGCTACATCAGTTTGAACTGCATCATTATAACGGCGTAGATCTAAATCACGATTTATATTTTATTGAGCATACAAATTTCTTTATTTTGATTTTCAACTCTCTGACAATAATCTTTCATTGCAATGAATGACCGAACGAAAGGATTAATGCGTTCCAATTCAAGAGAGATTTCGCGCATTATATTGTTATTGCATGTTTGATTATAGTGTTCACGTAATCTATAATTGACAGCAGTGTCAACATCATAAAAATATAATTGCGCATAACATGGTGAGCGACCATATCCAGCAGTCATTGGACCTGATCTGTGATAAAAAACATCATGTATTTTAAAATGATACACTCCACGCGTAACTGTATCAGAAATTTTAGCTTCTGAGCTAACCATAGTAAATGATGAATTGTATTTACGAATGTTTTCAAAATAATTTTTTGACTTTCTTTTTATTGAAGGTTCATTTGAAGTAAGTCCATCATACAATGATTTAAAGTATTCATTTTGACTTAAGGCCAGTAATATTGCTTTACCCTTATGACAACATGAAGTGAATGGAGTCCTTTCACCTAAAGTGACTTCAGATTCGAAATATTTTGCATTGCAAAACCTGCATTGTAAATGCATTAATCCACAATCAAAAGTATTAAAATTTCTTGGAATGACATTCAGTGCGCATTTAAATGTATCCCTCAAAATAATTTTATCATTTTGTATATTTGATAATCTTTTGTGCATTTTCCATCTCTCATACATACAGAATTTGGATTAAGTACACCGCATGGACCATGCATCATGTGTTTTACAACATATTCTTGTAATGTAGGATGTGTTTGAATGTTAGGAATCTCCGCAGATACAACTTTATCAATATCGGTAGCGTTAACAATTTTATCTTGCTCATTTAAAAAGAGTAAAATGTGAGCATGAGGCAATCCTCCCTTTTGAAACTCAATTGTATAAATGAGTGCTTCAACTTTACCGAAGATTTTTTTTAGTGTAAGGCCCTCAATTAATGCTTCCAGTTTGACTTGAATACACGCACAACAATATCAGGTCGAAAATTAGCTGACTCACCTACACCAATATTGCTAACTACTTCAGGCCAACTTGGATTGCAAGTCATTGTAATAAACAAAGAAGGCTTTCCGAAATGTTGTACAATTGACATTCCATCTAAATAATTCTGATACATATTTCTTGGAGAGCCATTGAATGAAGATGGTAAAATTACTCTACGGCCAACATTATTGGCATTGGGGTTCAATTCTAAATAATCTGTTAAATTGTTGTAAACTTCAGACCTAAGACTTGTTTGATTTTGTAGAATGAAATGTAACCTTGTGCCCTCTATTCTCACATACATATCAACTATCCACTGCAGAAATAATTTTTGTGAATGGCGCAACATGCTAAAATCTTCTCTAATTGCAAGTCGATAGGCTGCATACTGAAGCATGGTTAATTTATTTCTGGGAGCTCTTGAATTAGATGTAGTTGGTACGTTATGAGAAATATTGATATGCCACCCAGTATCACCATTTGGAAAAAGTAATGGATACGCTAAAAGGTCCAATGATGAATCCAAAACAGAGATATTTTTAATGGTACCATTAACTTTTGAAAACGAAACCATATTTCGTTCAAAGGGTGGCTCACCATCAACTGTACTAAATATTACTGCTACATCAGTTTGAACTGCATCATTATAACGGCGTAGATCTAAATCACGATTTATATTTTATTGAGCATACAAATTTCTTTATTTTGATTTTCAACTCTCTGACAATAATCTTTCATTGCAATGAATGACCGAACGAAAGGATTAATGCGTTCCAATTCAAGAGAGATTTCGCGCATTATATTGTTATTGCATGTTTGATTATAGTGTTCACGTAATCTATAATTGACAGCAGTGTCAACATCATAAAAATATAATTGCGCATAACATGGTGAGCGACCATATCCAGCAGTCATTGGACCTGATCTGTGATAAAAAACATCATGTATTTTAAAATGATACACTCCACGCGTAACTGTATCAGAAATTTTAGCTTCTGAGCTAACCATAGTAAATGATGAATTGTATTTACGAATGTTTTCAAAATAATTTTTTGACTTTCTTTTTATTGAAGGTTCATTTGAAGTAAGTCCATCATACAATGATTTAAAGTATTCATTTTGACTTAAGGCCAGTAATATTGCTTTACCCTTATGACAACATGAAGTGAATGGAGTCCTTTCACCTAAAGTGACTTCAGATTCGAAATATTTTGCATTGCAAAACCTGCATTGTAAATGCATTAATCCACAATCAAAAGTATTAAAATTTCTTGGAATGACATTCAGTGCGCATTTAAATGTATCCCTCAAAATAATTTTATCATTTTGTATACTATTTAAATTTGCATTTGGTCTATTATCATTTTGACTTTCACGCGAATATATATTTCTCCTTCTTTGTCTCTCACTCCGACCCGTCAATGTTCTATGTCGAGGCATAATGGAAGTAGGTGCGAATATCTGAATGTAAAAAAAAACATGTACTGAAATTACTGAAACTAAGATTAGACAGGGTTTAATTTAAAAATAATAAAATTTACTCACTTTTTTGAAACCACCAATAATAATTAGGCGAGAGTAAGTCAATTCAAATTGCTGCTACAAAATTTTCCTTTTGCAACAGGTGTATATTAAGCAAGCTGTATTTCACTTTCAACTGCACATTAATATATAAAACACAGATATCTAATATACAAAATATAAAATAAACGCTTTTTTGCCTTGACATACACTCCACAGACTATTGAAAAAGGAACATTTGAAATCACACAAAATTCACAGCTCATTCAGTCAATCTGTCAGTAATTATTTGTTGGCAACATTTTAAAATTCTTTGGCGACAATCTCTACTCTGTGCGACTGTTTGACCACAGACTATTATGTGTTTGACATTGGCAGTATGGAGGTAAACAAACGACAGACTATTATGTGTTTGACATTGGCAGTATGAACGTACACTAAAATGAAAAAATTATAATTTTATTGCCTGGCAACAAAATTATTTTATTTTTAACAATTACCATTGTTTGAAAAAGTTTAAATGAATTTTCAAGTGCAAATGAATGTTTTATTTTTATTTTTTTAATTTAATTTAATGTATTTGTAACACATATTATATATAAATTTTAGCTTTCTGCACTCCTTCTCCATATAAACTTCAACTATGCCAAATCTCACACTCCTCCGTGCGCGCAATATGCTTAAAAAGGGGTACAAAGTTTTCTCTTTACGTATTAATATATAGATTTTTGTAATTATGGGGTAGTCGTTTAATATAATGATATTTTCAGTCACTTTATCCATAAAAATTAGGTAGGCTTACTTTATTCTTATAAAGAAACCGAACTACGCATATAATCAATCATCCCTCCTCCGAAGCGCTCCGAAGTCACTCATGGATCCTGAGCATCTTGCAGAGGGTTCATTCCCTAAAGACGAAAAGTCTGTCTATGAACCGTTCCTCTGTAAACACGTGTAGTTACACTGCTAAGCGATCCACAGGAAGCAAATCGATAACAAAAGCGTGCAAATGTAAGAAAATAAACATGAGTGAAGCCAGAAATAACGCGAATTGTGTGTGTGTGTCTTGCCTGCCTTTTTATTGCGGTAATCATAATAATAAAATGGAAACGTAAACATTAGGTAATTGAGATATGGTTGCCTGCAACGAACGATATGTTTTCTTTCATACATGATTTAAATTAAAATGAAAAAATATAAAATTTTGTTAATGTGAAATGAAATGTTTCCATATAAACTACTTCTTTGTTGTCAATAACGTATTACACATATAAAACTAATAAAATTTACTTTCTCCATCATCAACTACCATTTTAATTTATAGAAAATTACCCCTTCCCCTTCAACTACCTTTTTCAAGATAGATATTTCATCTATCTTTCTACAGTGGATTATTATGACCTTCTTTTAAGGATACTTTTACTTTTGTTAAAACGCAAAACGTTGTAGGTAAACTACCCCTTCCCCTTAACCGATCTTCACCAAAATCAATAGGCCTCGAGTCCTCTATAATTCAGAATTGTTTGCAAAACATTAATTGATTTTGTTTGAATTTGCGGCAGGTATCGTTTGACATAGAAAAATTCTACACACAGACACAGACACACACACAGGCACTTTTCGAAAAATGCCTTTCTTTCATGTTTTGAACACGATTTTTTCGCAATGACCATACTTACATTTCCTTATGGAACATGGGAAGTAAAATCGGTATGGAGAACCATACATGACTTCCATGTCCTAAAATTTATATTTAAAATCATTTAAATATTAATTAAATAAGTGGATGCTTGAGTTCTGAAGAAATTACGTACCAGGTAAAATCGTACCACCATGTCAGGTGGATTAAGACTTTCCTCAACCTTCATGAGGAAGGACTGTACTTTTTGATAAAATGTCTGTAGGTCGAACGAAGACTGTCTATACTGTCTATACGATGTCTGTTTGTGATAACAGACATCCAATCAGAATCTGCCGTTATCTCGAACACGATTTTTTTCGCAATGACCATACTTCCATTTCCTTATGGAACATGAAAGTAAAAAAAATTACCCCCTCCCCTTTCAACTACCCTTTTCATTTATAGATATTTCATTTACTTTTCTACAGTGGATTATTATGACCTTTCAGGATAATTTATTTATCAAATTTAATTACATTGCTCTTGTTAAAACGTAAAACGTTGCAGGTAAACTACCCCTTCCCCTTAACCGATCTTCACCAAAATCAATAAGCCTTGAGTCCTTTAACTCGGGCACATCGTTCGAAGTTGCGGCAGTTATCGTTCGCCACAGAAAAAATTCTACACACAGACACACAGACAGACACACACAGAGACACTTTTCTTCATATTTTGAAGGTAGTACAATCAGAATCAGCCCTTATCTCGAACACGATTTTTTCGCGATCACCATACTTCAATTTCCGCAGGGAACATGGAAGTAAAAACGTTTCATCAATGTCGTTTTCTAAATTAACGTTTACTCCCATTTGATAATGGAAACATTTAATTTAATTTAAAATAATAATATTAATTGCTAAGGAGGGTGTTCATTTTTAACGCCCGGTTTAATACTTTCACTATGATAAAGTACCATCATAAATTATGACGATCGTTTGACAATGATAAATATATTCTGTGGTAAAAGAAACAACACTAAAAATATATCAACTGTTTTTCAAATTTTCAAAATTTTAACTTCTACGAATTTCTATGACAACGTTCAATAATGCTATATACGATAAACCAAATTTCTGGTTGTGTCAAATTTGGTAACTGACGGGGAACACGAAAAAGGTTTCGACATGATTCTCGATTATTGCTACAGAATTACTAAACAAAACGAAGTACTAATCTGGAAAAGCGTCTAACATATTGTTACGACGGGTCTGACTGATCGTCATGTACTACAGTGGAAAACAAAATACAAGACACCAATTAAGTCACTAATCACCAGCTTTAATTATCACAGTTAAACAGTATGTAATGAACAAGACAGTCTCTTGCAACAAATCAAATAAAAATTGTTCACACGCAATATAATGTCAACTAATATAAAACACAACTGTATTAACACAATAATTCTTCGCGTCGACAAACACTCAATCCGCACTAGCGAAAATCGCTCACGTAACTGAAATGACAATCCGGCTGCTATACGGCTTTATATAGGCCCCGTAGAGGTGCAGTACAGCTTTGCCTCCCTACTGCACGCCAGCGGCTTAATGCGTATCTCAAGTGTTCCTGGAACTCACTAGAACCACCTACATGAATGACGCAACACAAGGCACACTGGACGGGGTGAGTGGAGAATGTTCTGGATTGTTCGGTACGCTTCTCGTAACAATATAATTAAATCGGGAAATGTGTAAAGTACATATAAATTTAGAAGCATGTAAAACAGGAGGTAATACAATAATAGTTCCAAAACGGGTGTAAAGTTTGTTACCGATAATTTCCATGGAGGGAAAATGTCCGATCCATATGGATGTTAAACAGTACAATAAGTGGAAGCGCAAAAATCTACTTCTACTACAAAGTTCGTAAATTACGCGTACGTGAGAAAAGTTGTAAATGAATAGTTTATCCAAACAGGATTCACAGTTTCTACGAGATTGCTTATAGATAATACGCGAACTATTAAATAGCCTATGTGATGATGACTTTCTGAGAGCAAAGAAGAATTCAGCGAGAATTAACTGAATAGAGAAAGAGGACGGAGTGTCAGAACTGAAGAAAAAACGTTATGACGGAACTCGAGGCACTTGTTGCTGTGTGTGGATAGGGGTTGTGCTGTGATATGTGTAATATAACTTTCAACCGCTGACATAACTCATTCTTCCCCACAGTAGAAAAGTCATACTGCAATTGAGATCCACTTTTTTTAACTTTTAATAAATTGTAAAATTCTTCGTCGTGTGTTCTAAATTTACCATTTAGTCAAAGGTATTTACGAAGTGAATGAATTTCACGTTGAGGAACAACTAGGAGCTTAATTACGTATAATTCGAATACTATTAACAAAGACATGTTAGACAAGTAACCTGAGATGTAGTAGTTTGTAATCAAGGTCATAACAGTAAAACATTGAATTTAAATTTAGCAATACTTATTTAATCCAAGTTCTTTGAAAGTTATTGTGCATCTGAATGGCACCGTAGGATTTCTTATTGTCAGGAATAATCTCATCAAAATTGTTACGACGTTCTCCTTGATCGTCGTACGGTAGAGTGGAAAACAAAATACAAGACACCAAATAAGTCACTAATCACCAGCTTTAATTAATCTCAATTAACAGTTTGAAATCAACAAGTTATTCAACAAGATTATACTCGTATAATAATAATTCAAGTTAACCTGTCCACACAATAATAATGTCAACTATAAAGAATTCCGCACTATAATCACTAATACACCACTTGAGACGCACTGTGTAAATAGCCCGACAATAACTCTAACGTCACTTCAACTGAAACTAAGCGCGAGATTCCAGAATAATCCGTAATACGCATCAGTACTACTAGAAAATATTAGAACGTAATTGTTTGCGGCCTTGAACAGCGGTAAGTGCGCGCGGACCGGTGAAATCTGGAACAGCCTCGGTGTTTGACGCGTGATAAGTGTCACGTAATTTGTACTTTCATCTCAAAGTAGCAGCAATATGTACGCACACACACAATACAGCTGGACTCTGCTGGGATAACCGAGACACATGTAGAATGTTCTGTAATGACGAACAATGTTATCAGCTGCAAACATTAAGTCCCAACACTGTGGTTGACGAGCCGTCTAGACCGCGTATTTTCACGTGATGTATTCCGTTCCTTACCTCCAGACACAATTGCCAATGCTGATTTCAAAAAACCACACAAGTTAATAGTAGTTGGACTAAAAAACACTGTATGAGACATAGTATGAGAAAAACAAGTGAAGTGAAGGCCCCTCACGCCTTTCTACTTCGCAGAACTTTGACAACCGCTACTTTGCAAAGAAATTAAACCAAAAACAAAGTGCGTTAATAGTATGGTCCAGCACCTGAAGATAAATTTGAAACATTAAATACAAATTTCGGGGGCCAGATGTAGGAGGGCTATGGGAATTTTCGAGCTTACTTCGATCATAAGGTAACTAACAAAAGCCTGACCCGAGAAAACCTTATCCTAAACAAAATTATCGTTAGGACAACTGAGCCCTAAAGCAACTTAATACTTAGCAAACATAAAACTAAGCGTAACGCAAGCGTAAGCGTACTCTTTGACAAATGTAATCTAAGGTGAACCAAATCTAACGCTTGTGTAACCTGATCCTTGTGTAACCTAATCTAACGCATATATAAAAAAATTGCTAAGTAGTCTAATTTAACCGCCAGATAACGTAACCTACCGAATCGATAATCTAGAGCTAAGTTAATCTGTCCATTGCCTAATCTAGTAAAATGTAAAACTAATTTAACTTACAATAAACTTAAAATTAACCTTATCCTGAGATAACCTAAATTCAAAATTCACTTGATAAAACCTAAACGCTTTTATGGTACCATCTTTGACGTATGATTCACCTGAGTCAAAATCTCATATCTTTGGTACTCAAAAGATATGATGGAGGAAAGATCCTATAAATTGCTCACAGGTTTTGTTTTGACGGTGGGGAGTTTCATGTATAGAGTTGCCTATTAGAGCTAGAAACACTTCTTTCACTACTTACAATTTCTATTTTTATGCTTGAAAGCAGTATCAGTTTCTACTTTGGTGGTTACATCCTTCTGGTGCCAAAAGCAGGATAGTCGCCGTTTTGCTACGTTGCAACTCAAATGCATCATACGTTTCGCAAAACAGAGATCGTTTTTGCACTTTTAAAAACAAACGAATTGCCAGACTGCTCTCAAAAAAAGACCAAAAGCCAAATTTTGGTGTTGAAATGTTCTAGCATATGATTCAATAACTGTTTTTTGATGAATAAACTTTCTAAAAGATTTTTTTTTTAATTGGAGATCTGTAATCTGTTCGACTAAGCGAACATTTAACAAATTGGCTGACAACACACACAGGATTATAAAGAGCTGACCATTGACAGCTCTTCTTGTTTTTGATAATAGATTAAAGAGGTACACAAAATACAAAAATAAATGATAAAACATGTAAACAAATGAACAAAAATCACTTCCACTTCCACTTTCCTGCTTGCATGATACAATAAGTTCAAATATTAAACACTGGGCCCATAAGGCACATATACAGGTTGACATTAACACGTTTGAATGACACGAATAAAAAAACATACAGAACAGATCTCACAGACAGTACCAATACAGAAAATACAGAGAATACATTATTAGTTAAACCTGAATGGTAAGTCTAATAATTTGTGTCTTTTTAGTCTATAAATATCTTCACTGTTGTCTAACAAGTTAATTGCCAGGTGGTTAGGATGCTCTTCTAGTTTGGAGATGTGAGTCCTGCAGAGACGCATGATTTCTTCTCTCACGGTTGGAACTTTGTGGTCGCGGTGTATAGAGTTGTTGGAGACAAACCATGGAGCGTCGACTATTGATCTTAAAGTTGTGGACTGAAAGCGCTGGATAATTTCAATATTACTTGTACTTGAAGTACCCCAAATTTGAATACCATAAGTCCATACCGGTTTAAGAACTGCTTTATAGATCAAGAGTTTGTTGACGAGACTTAACCGTGATTTTCTGCCTATAAGCCAATAGATGTTTCTGACCTTGTGATTAAGTTCAATCTTCTTAGATGTTATATGTTTTTTCCACGTTAGTCTCCTGTCCAGATGCATCCCAAGGTACTTAGCACTTTCAGTTTGCGGTACTGGTTGACCGTTAATTGTTACTGGAGGGCAGTTTGCCTTACGTGTGGTGAAGGTAACGTGGACTGACTTGGATGAATTGATTTTTATGCGCCATTTATCAAGCCATAACTGAACGCTGTTTAATGATTCTTGTAGTATAAGAGATGCTATTGAAGGGTCGGAGTGTGTCGCTAGGATTGCTGTGTCATCGGCGTAGGTAGCAACAGTGGTTTCACTTGCTGACGGTAAGTCCGAGGTGAACAGGAGGTAGAGCAGAGGACCCAGGACACTACCCTGCGGAACACCTGACCCCACTGGTAATAGAGGAGAAGTAGCATCCGAGTACTTGACTTGAAACACTCTGCCCACTAAGTAGGAATGTAGAATACGGTAACAATTATGTGGCAGATTTTTCTTTATTTTGTATAAGAGTCCAAGATCCCAGACTTTGTCAAATGCCTGGGAAACGTCGAGAAACACACCTGAGCAGAACATCTTCGATTCCAGCGATTTATTGATAACATTTGTTAGTCTGTGTATTTGATCTACCGTAGAGTGCTTTTCTCGAAAGCCAAATTGGTGATCCGGAATTAGGTTGTTTTCTACAATTGTTGGCATAAGTCGTTTTACAAACAGCTTCTCTAAGATCTTACCAAGTATCGGTAGAAGGGTTATGGGTCGATAAGAAGAGGGCGCTTGAGGGGTTTTACCAGGTTTTAAGACCATGATAACTTGAGCCGATTTCCAGAGAAGAGGAAAGTATTCAAGTCTGAGTATGGCATTGAAAATATATGTTATTAGTACAACGCCTGTGTAAGGCAGCTCCTTTAGAACTTTCCCCGATAGCAAATCAATGCCGGGAGCCTTTTTACTTTTCAAATTATACAGGATTATTTCCTTGATTTCCTTAACTTTAAATAGGTAGAGTCAGTCGGAGCGGGGAGTGTAAATATCTTTGTACCTCTTCATCGAAAGAGACGTTCTTGCTGGCTTCAGGTTGAAAAACGTTGACCAAATGTTCGGCAAAAGTCTGGGATTTCTCAGTATTGCTGCCCGCCCAGCTACCATCTAGTTTATGTATTGGTGGTATTTGTAATAGTGGCCTTTTTAATCGTTTAGTAGCCTTCCACAGAGAATAATAAGTACTTTCATTAGGTGACAGATTTACTAGATAATCCTGAATCCCTTCATTCTTTAAATTTTCTAACAATCGTTTTAGTTGTCTGGCCGGGGAATTCCAATTTCTTTTATCATCCGGATGATGAGTATGCTGCCAAATTCGTCGCAATCTACGCTTCTCAGCTAATTTCTTTCGGACAACCAGAGGAAGGTTTAAGTGCTTATTCTTCGCTGTATTGAAAGGTGTAGCTTCCCAGGCTGATTTTTGAAAAGTACTGGTGAGATAATTTACAGCCGCATCTAATTAAGCAGGCGTGTGGAGTGGAAGTTCTAGCGAGATATTATCATTTACAAGCTCTCTAAAGTAATCCCAGTTGTGCTAAGCAGACTAATGGCAAATGTCGGAGGCCCAGCTGCAGGAAGACGGCGACTGCTGATGTCGGTGACAAACTCGATTCTCCTCTACGGATGCGAGGTCTGGGCCGACGCACTGAAGCAAGAAAAATACCGCAAGCAGATGGCCGCGGTACAACGAAGAGGAGCACTTCGGATTGCAAGCTCCTACAGAACGGTGTCGGAACCAGCAGTGTTGGTCGTCGCTGGAGTAATGCCAATAGATCTGATGGCTGAGGAGAGAAGGAGGGTCTACACAACCAAGGAAGACTTGGCGTTTGTAGAAGCAAGAGCAGTGGCCAGGGCACACTCCATGCGGATCTGGCAACTACGATGGGAGCAGGAGAGTCGAGCTAGGTGGACGGCGAGGCTGATTGGGAACCTCCCTGAATGGGTGGACAGAACGCACGGCGAGGTAGATTATTACCTTACTCAATTCCTGACAGGGCATGGTTATTTCTGTGCATACCTGCGAAGGATGGGTAAGATGGAGGATCCGTCGTGCGTGTATGGCGACTCAGACTCTGATGACGCTCATCATACTTTTTTCGAGTGTCAACGGTGGGTGCTGGAGAGGCGAGGGCTCGAATCGGAGATTGGCCCCATGACGCCTGATAACATCATAGACGTCATGCTCAACAGCAAAGAGAACTGGGACATGGTTGTGACCTTCGTGAGGATGGTCCTGCGGCAAAAGAAGCCTGAACTGGACCGTCTCACAGGTCGATGATATAGATAAAGCTGTAGAAGCCTTGTAGGCACAATACGAGGTGCCACCCTGAAGCCATACGAATAGTTGTTCCAGGGGGGGTTCCCTGCCTGTAAAGTGGAGGTTTTTTAGTGGGTGCGAGTCCCACACACCGGGAGACCAGTCGGGTGTCTCCTGATGGTGCATAATGCATTTTTCCTCCCCCGTAAAAAAAAAAAAAAAAAAAAAAAAAAAAAGTAATCCCAGTCAGTATGACGATTTGTGAGTGTTGGTAGACTTTCAGACTCAATTATAGTATTGCTAATAGTGGCAATAATTGAACCGTGGTCAAAGGATAAATCAAGGCAAGATTCAACTTTGTAGTATTTATGAGACAAGCCTCGTATTAAAAAGAAATCAATGAGGTCAGGTATTTTATTTGTATCAGAAGGCCAATAGGTTGGTTGACGAGTGGACAGAAAAAACAGGGATTCTTGTCTAATGACGTTATATAAAATTCTGCCTCTTGGATTAGCTAATCTCGAACCCCATTGCGGGTGTTTTGCATTAAAGTCACCTCCCACCAAAAAAGTGCACCAAGAGTTCTAAGAAAAGAGCTGAAGTCAGTTTCATTGATTCTGTGTTTTGGGGGACAGTAGACTGCAGAAACAATTAGAGGGCCTCTTTGATCTTCAATTAAAACGTCTGTCGCCTGTAGGTGAGCAGTTTTGACTTTAGAGAAGAGATAATGTTTTATATTGTTTCGGATTAACAGAGCGGTTCCGCCACGAGCTGTATCGTCAGGATGTTGGGTATCATAAGCAGTAAATCCTGGAATCCTAATATGGCTTCTGTCTGTGAAGTGTGTCTCAGATATAAGCATTACGTCTAACCTGTTTTCAATAAGAAAAGCTTTGAGTTCTAGGGTGCGTTGAGAGAGTCCATTGGCGTTCCATAATCCAATCCTGTAATTGTTATTCATTATTAATTAGAAAGTTTGTTGACAAGTGTTGTAAGGAGATTAAGCTTGACGCTATTTTGCTGCATGAGTTGACTGAACATAGTCTCAAATTTTGTCAGGAAGTGTGAAAGAGTAATGTCCTCATTTGCTGTCTGTTTGAGATTGCTGTCATAAGGAGGCGAGGATTCTGAGCGTTGCTGTAGTCCTGCAATTTGAGCGTAAGTAGGAAAAGAGACGTTACGGGTATTCATGTTCTGTTCCGTGCTCATAGTCCTAAACACTGAATGGCTCTAAAAAAATGACACGACTTTTGTGTTTTTCGAAGAGCATTTTTTTGTCTTACTCAAATGCTGTGTTTTGTGGTCAGCGGTTCTCTTTATAAAGGGCTAAAAGTTGCCTTTCGTTGCTGAAGAGTGTAAGTTTTCTTTAGCTGCTCAAGCCTTGTCTGCTCTTGCCTAATAGCTGTTTTATAGAGCAGTAAGTTTTTCTTTTTGAGGTAAAAAATTTTAGAGTATACATTTTGTGTTACTGTGTTTAATCGGTTTCTCAGGGAATAAATACTAATTAAAATCGTTGGCTATTTACTGACTTAAATTAGGCAGAAAGTAAAAGATTTTATATTGCGTTACAACAGTTAACATAAAGATAAGTTGGAACTGATGCGTACTCATATTTAGAAAGACATTGCCAAAATTAATAGCATTTTATAAATTTTATGCTTGCTTTTTTTTTTTTTTTAAATACAACAGTAGCAAAGATGTTTTGTCAGTGTTTCAGTAATACGTTTGTTTGGGCAAAGAACTGACAATATTGTTGTAGTTTAAGCAAATTTTGCAGAATATTGATTATAACATTTGTGTTTAGTTCTTATAATTTGCACAATGTAATTCATGACAGTGACCTAAATCTGGTAGGTGAAGCAAGCATGTACCGTTGTCGAAGGCTTGTAGTGTTGGGGTACGCGTAGAGTGTAGGCAGGTTTTCGGATCCCGACAATGGGTGTCGACCGGCACAAACAACAGATAATGACCTGTGTTTAGACGAAAGCAGTGGCAGCAGGCACCGGTATATGCAGGCAGGTAGTCTACAGGAATGCGATGTTCATTCTGGTTTCAGAAACCAGCGTCCAGTCGGAGCGTTCTGCACGTGTTTTATTCGTTTGAGTTACGAAACATGGATACGGAAACATTAATATCAAAAGTTTTAATCATTTCATCATCATCTTCAGGGATTAAACAAAGGCTGGTTTATTCCGGTCTCAAACAGGCAAAGATTAGAGCTGGTCACTCCAGCGCTTCCTCGGACGACCCACACTTCTCCGTCCCCTCGGCTTATAGTTCCATAGATGTTCGGGGATGCTGCAGTCATCCATTCGCCAAAGATGTTCCCACCAAATTCAGCCGATACTGGGCAATGAGTATACTCAGTTAATGCCGTATATCTGTGTTTCTTCTACGATCATGGAGAGTACACCCTGCCACGTGCCTGAGAAATCTCTTTAGAGCACTCGACCGCTTGGATGCGAATGGCCTGGCCTTTTGTTAAAGTCCAATTCTCAGACCCATAAAGAAGTGTGGGAAGAGCCATCACTTTGCAGAATTTTATTTTAGGCGTGTTCCTTTACTTGCTGACTTAAGGGTTCACCTGATGGTCTCGCACACAAGGTTGAGCTTATGCACCACATCGTTGCTTGCATTATAAGACACACTGTAGCCCAGGTATTCAAAACTGCTAACTTGTTCCAGGACAGTACCATCAATAACAATTTTTGCCCGTACGGGATCAGTTCCACAAAAAGCCATCACCTTGGTTTTTTATTGTGAATATCTGCAATCCAGAGTCTTTGCAGATTCCATTTAACAGATGTATACCCATCTGCAATCTGTTTTCAAAGTCCGAAAGAATAGCCTCATCGTGCGCAAACAACAAAGTGTCAATTGTAGAGTGACCAATTATTAAATGGTCTGGAAGACACATCTGCCAGTTTTGTATGACATCGTCAATATATAAATTGAAAAGGGAAGGTGATAATAGACAACCTTGTCGTACTCCACAATTGATCAGGCCAATTCTAGGAGCTGTTCTCGGGCTCCCTGCTCCTATTAAGATTTGATTTTCCATATACAGACTCTGTGTTGCTCCAATTAGATGTTGTGGGATCCCTTTCCTTGCCATTACTGCTCATAGTTTGCTCCGATTCACTCTGTCAAAAGCCTTTTCGAAGTCAAAAGTTTTAATGATACGTAAAATTTGAGGGAAGAGACTCAAGGAATATTCCAACTGGGTCGTTGTAGATGTCTGTTAGCAAGATGTATAAATAAAAATGGTTGTTGCAGATAAGCCGATAGAGATTAAATTTGTGGATACCACTTCTCTGTTGATCCAGTTTTAAGCTAAACACTTTGAAGCAATGAGTAAGATCAAAGCTTCTTCACTGCTCAACACCATGACTCTGACTGAATCTGTACTGTTTCGCCTATAATCTGCCTTCACTCTACGACCCTGTACGGTCCTACCTGCGCTTGCCGGCGCCGGTTATCGGAATCTGACAACTTGCCTGCACTCTTTGCGTACCCTTATACATCGTTTGTTAGTTTCAGTCTGCACTTCCGATCAGAATTTTTTTTCTTAGCATTCCATTGCAGCATTAGTTGTAGATTAACCCAATTTTGTCAAATGTGTTACCTTTACGTGTGCGCGAGTTTTACATTTATCAGGTGACTTTGCAGGCACTTCTTCTTCTTTGATGGCTTCACAGTTTGAAGTCGAACCTTAGCCTCCATTTTCCCTATATTTGGCGATCGATGTCCATATAGTTTTATTTTAAGTAAATTAAATCAGCATCCCTCGCCACTGCGTCAATCCAGCGTTTCTTGGGTCTTCCGACAAGCCTTCTACCCTCGATTTGACTAAACAGTACCTTCCTAAGTACCTGTCTTCCATCCTAATGATGTGTCCTGCCCATTGCAATCTATGAAGTCGGATGGTGGTGGCCAGATCACTGTAAAACCAATATGTTCAGGAACCAATAATCATACCTCGGAATATAGATGGGATTAAACGACAACGACTTTGCAGGTACGTCAGGGCTCAATTAGCCCACTACGATTGACTGCATAAGGCAGGCGCCGGACGTAATTGATCTGGTTGGATTTTATTCCAGCATTTCGTCCCCATCTCCGTTTAACATAAATTTTACATAACAGTCTGACTGATTCCCAATTAAACTTTCGGCGAAGACGAAGCTGTAAAAACAAAACACAATTGCAAAACTAAAAAATAAAAACAAAACACAATTGATTGTTTCACATTGTCTGACACTGTTGCGTAAAATACTGCCACAGATGGAGCTGAATTAGTGGCGACATAAAAATTTATTTGCCAAGAAAAGAATGAGCTTCCGACCGCTTAACGACAGTAACTAATTTCTTGGCTTTGAATGAAACATTGGACATATTAATTGAATGTTTTTTGGTAAATTTAAAGCTTTAGTGGCCTTGTTGTTATGGCAGAATGTCTGTACGTTGTCTAACATTTATGGCTGCTAGATTACTTTTAAAAAAAAACAACGATTTTTATATATCTATTGTTACGACTGTCTCACTGATCGTCGTATGGTACAGTGGAAACAAAATACAAGACACCAATTAAGTCACTAAAACCCACCTTTAATTATCACAATAACAGTTTATAATCAACTCGTACAACAATTCCAGTTAGATTTGTCCACACGCAATAATAATGTCAAATATAAAGAATTCCGCACTATAATAACTTTTACACATCGATGTATACTATATGGATCGCGTGCTGCCAAGTAAAGTGAACGGCAGAAAACGGTCCGAAGCACGTATAGCTTCCCACACAATGGTTGGCAATAAAGCGTTTGGCGCTAAGTTAACACGTGTATTAAACGAGTCATTCAGTCAGTAATGCACTTGTTTTGACAGTTTACAATTATTACATTTGGGACAGTTCTACTGAAAATTTGTGCTTATGAAGATTTTATTATTATAACAGTTTGTTTTTACTTTTGCCTAACTGATAACAGATGACAATAACTTAAGCGTTTACACTCATTTTACTGATTTTGTATCAAGAGGAAAATTAATTAGAGCGTCATTAGACGTTTTAAAAATTGTAAAATATATGTATAATTTATTGATTATATCTGACAGAAAACTTAATACCAAAAAATGATTATATCAGCTTGCAAAAACTTTGCCGGCACAGTGTTTAGAAAACATATTTCAAACAATGATTTTTCTGAAGACAGCCATGAAGTGAAACTTATCAAATTAATAGTGACATTATTTTATAAAATCTTGTGCTATAATACTGCTAAGGAAAGAACCGCTGCATCTACCGTCTCTAAGCTTGGTGTCTGCCAAAAGTTAAATAAATTTGTATTATTTAGTAATGTTTAATGTAAACAATTTTTATACAGTTAATACGTAGCTAATTAAATAAAATTAAAATAAATTAATGTAAATTAGCATTGCTTATTGAACACTTTAGCGACTATGGCGAGCGTATACGCCAGCTTCTTTTACGCAATAAACATTTTAAAGTTTACGGCTCACGCCTTTTATTCTTTGTTTCCCTTATTCTTATCTTTATTCGTCTGGCTTCAATAATAAATGTTCATAAATAAGAACGCAACAGAACTTAGCGATAAACTTAAGTAATGTGTCAGAATACTGAAATCTTACAGTGAAACAAATGAGTTTATTTTGGAAAAGAAGTTATTAAAAACCTCCCACTTTGGAGTCATTAATTGTTAAAATGACACAGCTATACCATTTAACGCAAAATATAATCCGCTAAAGCAACAAAAGCTATAACAAAGCAGAAATGTCAGACTTTGTACGGGTACAGTATATAGCATACGCAGTGTTCTTGCCAACCACTGATGCAGCGGTCGGACCGAATTCAGTGAATGCAGCACGCGATCCATATAGTATACATCGATGCTTTTCCACTAATACACCACTTTCGACACACTGTGTAAATACAATCAAATCTATCTAACTCCTTAAAAACATTGAATGGGTTGAAACAAGGAGATGCCTTAGCGTGTCTGTTGTTCAACATAGCTCTAGAAAAGGTCATCAGGGATTCAGGAATTCAAACTAGCGGACACATATTTTACAAGGAGGTACAGCTTCTGGCCTATGCCGATGACATTGACGTCATAAGTAGGTCTGAATCTGGCTTAAAGGAAGCCTTTCGGGAACTGGAGTTGTCCGCTAAGGCTATGGGCTTGGTTATAAACCAAAGCAAAACCAAATATATGGTTGTAGGTGCCAACACTCGTGCCCTGTTCCTGCGCATTAACGATTATGAATTTGAAAAGGTTCAGGGTTTTCCATATCTCGGGTCATATGTGGACTCTGGAAATGACTCCTCTAGAGATATTGAAAGACGGATATTATCTGCTAATAGGTGTTACTACGGACTGGTGAAACATTTTAAGTCTAAATTAATAAGTAAAGATACAAAAGCCACCCTATACAAGACCTTGATTAGACCAGTCCTGATGTATGGCTCGGAATGCTGGGTGGTAAAAAAACTAGATGAGCAGAAACTATCCGTTTTTGAGAGGAGGGTACTGAGGAGAATCTATGGCCCTGTGAGGGAAAACGACATTTGGAGGCGATTGCATAATCGAGAGTTGTACGAAAGGTTTAAAGATCTCCCGATCGTGCAACTCATACAAATTAACAGATTGCGTTGGGCTGGTCATGTGCAGAGAATGGCGGAGGATAGAATCCCAAAAAGAGTGATGAATTATTTGCCGATGGGAAGGAGAAGGAAGGGAAGACCGCGTACAAGATGGCTGGACCAGGTTGGTAAGGAGGCAGTGAGGCTGGGTGCAGCAAACTGGTGGACATTGGCCGGGAGTAGAGACCAGTGGGGAAGATTTCTTTTGGAGGCCAGGGCCCGGACTGGGCTGTATCGCCGAGGATGTATGTATGTGTAAATCGCCCGACATAACACTTAACTCTAAGCGGCAGGTATGGGTTATTTATAGTCTGCAGGGTTCCATAATATGCGTCTTTAAGAAAAACATGAAAATTCTAGAGAATACTTTAGCGCGACCATGGCAGAAACACACACCGTTGGGCTAATTGAGAAGCTTCTAGAACGACACCATTGAACCCACGAGACGTTCCGCATTACGTAATACTGCCGCCTCGCATGTCCAGCGTCACGTACGCATTACAGCTACGGGAATAGAGTAGGACAACGTTCCCCAATATACCACAACGTCTCGCAATGGCGTAACACTTGTTCCGCATTACGTAACAGTATTTACATGACTTGGAGATTACAATGACTTAGGGATAGGCGGCTGCCTAATAATAAGGCGGGTGGATCACGTTGAACTGTCAGGTTAAAAAAATTAAACATTAAACATTTTTCGTTTTCTGTAATATTTTTCGTGTTCTGCATATGATGAATCAATGGAACTTATTCAGTAAAGTTTAATTTTCTAATAATTGAAGAATATATAGCAGATGACGGAATGTTTAAATAGACATTTTATCGAAATATTTTATATTGGTTCCAAGAAACGTGAATAAAAAAACATCTGACGAGACTAATATTTTTAATAAAAATGAAATTGTGTTTAGCAAGCAGTACACGTGTTCTGAATTTCCATAGTAAATTAGCTCAGATTCTTTATTTTTATAACTGAAATTATTTAACACTGTTAGAAACAAAGTGTTATTATAGCCTTTACTTTTGTTAACGTACAACAAGGGATAGTTACTAACAAAACACTACACTGACGTACAACAAGGGATAGTTACTAACAAAACACTACACTAACGTACAACAAGGGATAGTTACTAACAAAACACTACACTGACGTACAACAAGGGATAGTTACTAACAAAACACTACACTAACGTACAACAATGGATAGTTACTAACAAAACACTACACTAACGTACAACAAGGGATAGTTACTAACAAAACACTACACTAACGTACAACAAGGGATAGTTACTAACAAAACACTACACTTCTACATGTACATAACGCTACACGGTACGTACAGAGATAAGAGTTGCTCACCGTAACATGGTCGCCCCAGTTACGGCCCTGCATACAAACAGGTCTAGTTTGTGAAGACAACACCTCACCATAAATTATATACCTTAAGTGTTTAAATTCTGAATTTATACTTAGAGTTTTTAGATAAATGTAATTGTAATTTTAATTTAATATAATTGTAAACATTAATTTTAAATCTTATTTAATTATAAAGTATACATTTTTAATCACAAGCATTATAATTCATTCAGTGTTGTGCTTTACTGTGACCTTTATCTCCGATTTGGTTCACTGTAATTTTCTATTATTACATAGGTGTATTTAGCGGTCCTAAATTACTCACTCTATAGAAACGAGTCGTGGGATGACATCTTTGACATTCTATTAAAACTTCTTCTTTATACCACAATACAGAGTACGACGAATAGTATTTATTCGCTTACTAACGTTTACAAAAAGGAAAAAAGAAATATTACTGTAATTGATAATAGTGTTTTGGAGCAGGTATCACATTTTAATTATTTAGGATGTGATATCTCATACAGGGAGGACAACGATATCGAGAGGAAGTTAAATAAATTTAGTTATACCTGTGGAACAATAATACGACTATTGAAGAATAAAACGCAGAGGGAGACACAGCTAAAGTTCTATAAGATCGTGGTTGTGCCGACTTTAATGTATGGATGTGTGGATGTGAAACATGGAGTATTCTGCAGAAGGATATTTCAAAAATACAGACCTCGGAAATGAAATTTCTAAGACCAGTTAAGGGATGCAGTTTGAGAGATCATCTACAAATCGACGACATAAGGAAATACCTGAAGTTACAGTCGGTTCTGAATAGAATAAAGAAATACGTGCAGAATTAGAAGCCCCATGTGGAACGCATGGTTGGCACGCGCGTATTCCTAAACAAGCGTTTCAATATACGCCAGTGGGAACGACAGATCGTGGAAGACACTGGAAGCAATGGTCAGAGACCCTGTGAAGTCGGAACGGGCTACAGCCCAAGCCATGTAGTGAAGAAGAAGAAGAAGAAGAAGAAGAAAAAGAAGAAGAAGAAGGAGAAGGAGAAGGAGAAGGAGAAGAAGAAGAAGAAGAAGAAGAAGAAGAAGAAGAAGGAGAAGGAGAAGGAGAAGGAGAAGGAGAAGGAGAAGGAGAAGGAGAAGGAGAAGGAGAAGGAGAAGGAGGAGAAGAAGAAGAAGAAGAAGAAGAAGAAGAAGAAGAAGAAGAAGAAGAAGAAGAAGAAGAAGAAGAAGAAGAAGAAGAAGAAGAAGAAGAAGAAGAAGAAGTGTCACCACAATACAATATAAAACCTTCATCCGTCTCACAATTCTCCTCGTTGATATATTACTTAAACCGACCCGACCCTTATACTATTGAAGTACAACATTTGTAGCAAATTTAAACTTATTATCTCAGACCTAAGGAGAGGGTGGGACAGTAACCTGGCAGCGGGTCTCAGATATCCCCATATTGTTGGTAGTATGCGAGGATTATTATGAAAAAGGAGCAGAGGCAAAGAAGAGAAGAAAGTAAGTTCAGTGTGGACATTGATGGAGGCAGTTCTGATAAAGGAGAGAGGATAAGGATGGGTACTGAAGAATAGAAAAACAACAGAGTGCCTGATAGAAGTAAAACGACAACGAGGTAGCCGATGAAAAGAACACAAAAGATAAAAGTAAAATAATTATGGTATATGCGATGGAGAGAATAAATATGATACGTGCGTATGAAGAAAGACTGGAAGTCTTCGACAAACAATTACAGCGATGTGCGTGCCGAGACTGATAGACGAAGGAGTGTACAGAAGGCTGACAAATCAGGAGAATGAAGGAGAGATTGCAAGATGTATTAACGCGTTATGATTAAGATGGTTGGGATACGTACAGATGTAATATAATATAAAAAAACCTAATTTGAGGAGGACTGCAAAAGACCAGTGACAGAGAAAAAGAGAATATAAATTGGAGGATCACGTATTCAGAAGAGGCTGATGAGATGACATGAGATACAGCAGACAGACTGGATTGAGAAAAGTCGGTTGTCGAGCAAAAACAACATGAGAACCTAATGCTAAGAAGAAGGGAAGTGAAGGGACGTGTCAATCCCGATTGTTTTCTTGAGTTAGATGAGATCAAAGGCGGCTGTAACTTTGCAAGGCATGTAAAGCTGTCAAAATGATGATTTAAAAACTTAAAGTTATCGAAAACACACGAACAATTATCAAACTCTGTTTTTCAAAAATGTGCGACTTTCAGCTTTCAATGTTTTGAGATTCTATTTGCCGAACAATATGTCAACGAGGAAGAAAGGGAAACTAAAATTAAATAATGGATGGACGGAGAACGGACGGAGTAAAAATCAAATTAATGAAACATCAGATGACATAAACTGTTAATGAAACTGTCAATAAAGAAATCCTGACTTTTCCCAACGATTAAAAGAATAATATTATTGCCAGACACCAAAATTCTCTAATCTACTACGATTTTACTTCTATTCCTTATATATGGTAGTAAAGATGATTGTGTTGTGAAGAGTGCCTCAAGGTTTTTCATATGCTAAAGCATCTCCTACACAAAAAATAGTAAAAAGACATAGTGTCATTAAAATTATTAATTTCACAAAATTCTGAGCAATTAACAGGACTCAAAGAACCGCCCACAAAAATGTTAACGCTGGCGGAAAACCCTGTGTGAACCCGAGACGGACCGCTTGTTCCGTCTGAAACTCTCTAAAAATAACATTCCATTGTCTTTCTCCGGTGTTTTTAATTAACTTATTCTTATTCCGTTATATTTGGGCACTGTGGGAGTATTTCATACTCGAAAGTTTACATATTTTAGCTGCTTACTGAAAAAATAGAAAACACATTTTGTTTCACAATGCGTTTTCCCTGCTAAGCAGACACAGGAATTTTATATTTAAAATTACAATTAAAAACAAAAAAAATCTTCTTTAGAAAGACTATGCAAAAATAATGACAGTAAGGTTTCAACTAAACACAAATTTTCACATGAATTCACTAACGTAAATTGTAATTAATTGTCATTAATTTATATGAGTTGCGACGCGGCGTATTTAGACGAATACTTTATTTTTAAATACTAGCTGTCTGGCTGCCGTAAGTACAAACCTGCATCTGGGCAACGAAATTAAACGTATACTTATCATTTAAACTAGTTGTATAACAACTGTTGAAAAATCGGTATGGAGAACCATACATGACTTCCATGTTGTAAGATTTATGTTTAAAATAATTTACTTGAATTCGGTTCGGTAATTTCTAAAAAAATATCGTCCACCCACAAACTAATTTCACTATTTATAGATATTTTTGTTATTATGGGGTAGTCGTTTAATATAATGTTATTTTCAGTCACTTTATCCATAAAAATTAGGTAGGCTTACTTTATTCTTATAAAGAAACCGAAATACGCAGATAATCATCCCTCCTCCGAAGGGCTCCGAAGTCACTCATGGAGCTTGAGCATCTTGCAGAGGGTTCATTCCCTAAAGACGAAAAGTCTGTCTATGAACCGTTCCTCTGTAAACACATGGAGTTACACTGCCCAGCGATCCACAGGAAGCAAGTCGATAACAAAAGCGTGCAAATGTAAGAAAATAAACATGAGTGAGGCCAGAAATAACGCGAATTGTGTGTGTGTGTGTCTTGCCTGCCTTTTTATTGCGGTAATCATAATAATAAAATGGAAACGTAAACATTAGATAATTGAGACATGCTTGCCTGCCACGAACGATATATTTTCTCTCATACATGATTAAAATTAAAATGAAAAAATATAGAATTTTGTTGAAGTTAAATGAAATGTATCCATAGAAACTACTTTTTTGTTGTCAATAACGTATTACACATATAAAACTTATAAATTTGTCTTTCTCCATCAACTACCATTTTAATTTATAGAAAATTATCCCCTTCCCCTTCAACTACCCTTTTCATTCATAGATATTTCATCTACCTTTCTACAGTGGATTATTATGACCTTCTTTTAAGGATACTTTATTTATTAAAATAAAGCACTATACTCTTGTTAAAACGTAAAACGTTGCAGGTAAACTACCCCTTCCCCTTAACCGATCTTCACCAAAATCAATAGACCTCGGGTCCTCTACAATTCAGAACTGTATGCAAAACATTATTTGATTCTGTTTGAATTTGCGGCAGTTATCGTTTGCCATAGAAACAAATCTACAGACACAGACACAGACACTTTTCGAAAAATGACTTTTTCATGTTTTGAGGGTAGTACAATCAGAATCTGCAATTATCTCGAACACGATTTTTTTCGCCATGAACATACTTCCATTTCCTTATGGAACATGGAAGTATAAATGGACTGTATAAAAATATTGTTTTCGAAGAAAAATAATAATCAGAATAAATTAATTTTCAAAGTGAAGTAACTTGTATTTATCAGTGAAATAGCTTAATGTGTCTGCTGCAGGATGTACACGCAGACAACGGTCATATAATGCTTGTAACAGGGAACAAAAAATAATGTACAAAATCCCAAACAAGAATTGGTGAAAGCCGCAAGATACATGAACGTATTGGACGTCTAGGACAAGCATAAGTATCTTCAGTCAAATTATTTTCCGGGCTGTTGGGCCGCAGTCCTCTTCTTGTGGATCCAAACGTTGCAGGTGCGGCAATCGTCTTCAATGGTCTTCTTTCTGCTCCTCTGCCGCAGCTGCAGTCGAAAGAGTTGGCTCTACAAGAAGACAACCATCGCCCAGCAGCCCGGAAAATAATATTTGTTTCGAGGGTAGGAAAAGATCTCTATAGAGACTAGGAACCCTGTAGTTCCTAGTAGTGTGGAACTCTAACCTACTAAAACACCTTCCTTAATGCTACAACTGAGCAAGCTCATCCAGCTGCTTCTCCTTCACGGGTGATGGGGTAAACCCCAGTAGCTAATCCCAAGATTATTCTGTCTTTCTCTCACGTAGAGTTTTATGGATCCATACATATTAATTGCTTTCTATTGCGATACCAGATCATGTGGCTTCTGTCTTTTGAGTCGCCTCAGGACGTGTGGAGCTTATTCCACCACGTGTCGCATTATTGCGTTATCGTGGAACTGAATCCTCGGGTCATGTTTCTCTGCATATTTTGTTATTATTTTGCTGACATATTCTACATTGAGGCCTCTAAGTAGGTTGTTGTTCCTTACATACCAAGGGGCATTTACTATGCTTCTGAGCACTTTGTTCTGAAAGGTTTGTTGTGCAGCTCCGCAGCTGAATTCCGTAAGTCCACACAGGCTTCAGAACTGGTTTGTACAACAGTAGTTTGTTTTCAACTGTCAGTTGTGAGTTTCTCCCTAACAGCCGGTACATTTGTCCGTATTTTATATTGAGCTCCTCCTTCCTTTTTTTTTACATGCTCCTTCCATTTAAGCTTTGTATCCAACGTCATACCTAGATACTTTGCTGTGTTAGCATATGGCACTTCCAGTCCATTAATATAAACCCTTACTGGATCTGCTTTTCTGTTGGTCAAGTTGACATGAACTGATTTGGATTCATTAAGTTCGATTCTCCACCGCTTGGTCTATGCACATACTTCTGCGATGGAGCTCTGGAGCTTGTTTGCTGCTGCTTCAACCTCGTCCCCCCGCAGTTAAGATTGCAGTATCATCAGCAAATGTTGCCACGGTAACTTCCCGCAGAAATCCTATTCAATTCTGGGTACTCGTTCCCACACTTAACACGAACATATCGGTCTGCAATGGAAAATAACTTGACTGAAGTTAACTCCGGCCGTAAAAGGTTTAATGTTTTTCAAGCATAACATTTCTAACACCAGTGGTGATTTTAAAGGGACGAAGAGTTTCAACGTTAAAGCGTCTTAATAAAATCGTTTACAATACAGTGAACTGGGTGACATCTGGACAGATCAAGGTGACAACTATCAACTCTTTGGTTGATTTACACCCTTATTACACCATTCTATATACGATATTATTACACTCATTACATAGAATAAAGCAGTCTGGTCCTACGTTTACGTAATTTTCGCATTTATTCCGTATGAAGTAAATTATAATCTGTAGCCTATATACAAAACTCAAAGTCTGAGGATTTATGGGTACTAAATACAAATATAAATATAAAGTATACTCGTTTCTTCTTCATATAAAGTACTCAGTACCGGGGGACCGAGCTTAGCTCGGTTTCAAATAAAAAATAATTTTTTTAATAAGATTTTACATTTTTCTTTTTACATAACAGAACAAAAACAGATTTGCATTTTACAATATTAATTTAGAAATTGGAAATGAATTTTATGAAATTGGGAAACTAAAATAGTAATCTTATAACTCATCATGTAGGTTAACAAACATAATATATTTAAAAAATATATATATAGCAATATATTTAAAAATTTCATTTTGTACAATATTTTATAAAAAAGTCATGTTGAAATCATCCAAGTTGTCTGGAATGTCCAAAAAAAGATGTTCATCATCAGTATCCATTTGTAGATTATTCTGTACATTATTATTAGAATCAATATCATTCAATGTTTCTTTCCACACTACATTACGAGTGTGTCGAGAATTTTCTTGTGGTAGAAGAACTTTTAAACTGCCTTTTCTTTTAACTCGGGAAAAAGCGACGTATAACATTCCATGCATAAAAACTGGTGTTCGTAAGTCAACACCAACGTACTCAAACGTTTGACCCTGGACCTTGTGAGCTGTCATAGAAAATGCCGGTCTTACGGGAAATTGATGTCTTTGCATGGTACAGCCAAGTTGACCTTTGTTAGAATCCAATGTAATTCTTGGGTTATGTACCTCTCGACCCGATTTTTCTCCAGTAATAATTTTTTCTTAGCTTTGATAATGTTATTGTACAACTCTGTAATATTTAATCTAGTTCCATTGCAAAGCCCTTCTGTAATGTCTAAGTTTCGTAAAAGCATTATTATAGTATCCTTTTTCAACTTAAGTTCATGTGGCGGTAAATCGGCTATGTCAACAGAATTAAGGAAATCTGAAGTGAATTGAAGAGCTCCTTCTGGTTGATCTCTTACAGAGTCGTAGCTGTGATAAATTTTGATATCTCCAGGTAGTTTTTCAATGATCTCAGCATTAATTTTTGTTACGTCTCTGTTCGAAGGAGCAATTATAGCTCTGTCTTTCATATCTTGAAATCTATTATTAGTAATACAGTTTCCAAAGACTTCATCAATTAGATTTCTATTAGAAAGAATATCTACTGGTAGCTCAATTTCGTCCATATTATTTACAGGCAACTCTCCGTTCCCGACCTTCAACAAATATTCAGCAAAATCTCTTTGCTCTGGATCTACACGCATATTTTCAGTCAAAGAAAAGAGATGGAAATGTTGCCAAAGGTTACTTCTTTTTATGCATAGATCTATCAGTTCACTTTTGTTGGCACATTGTTGAACAGCCAAGCACTGTCGAAAATCTCCTCCAAAAACAACAATTTTTCCTCCAAATGGTAAATGTGGATTGCCCAGAGCGCGAAGCAATTGGTCCATATTATGCATTCCATACTTAGGTAACATGGGTGTTTCATCCATTAAAAAAACAAACTTGAACTTGAGCGAATTCCCTGCCTTTCGAAGATGCTGGTTTTATATTTGAAACAGATTCAGCAGTTAAAAGAACTTTAAGTCCAAATGTTTTGTGGGATTTTCGACCATTAGGAAGTAAGATAGACGCAATTCCAGTGAACGCCATGCACTTTACATTACAATTTCTTCCAGAAAGAATGTGGAATAGTGTGTTATAAATAAAAGTTTTTCCCGCACCATCAGGTCCATCAATAAAAAAGCATCTTTGCTCAGATTGACCTTCAGCAGCACTTAAAATTCGATCAACAATTTCTAATTGTCTTCCTCGAAGACGTTGATACATGCTTTCCCCCAATTCTGTGTATTCATCAGCGTTTACTATTTCTTCATTCAACTGATTTTTGTAATTGTCTATATCGTCCATATTGTATCTCTGTACCCAGGAGCGGAAATTTTGACCTTCTGTAGCTTCTGTGTTCAATTTGTAAGCAATGATCCGATAAGCTCTTTTTATCGCTTCTTCAATAGAAGTGTTATTACGTCTGGGCTCTCTAATAAAGTCTTCGGCCAATTCTTCTTTGAACATATCCCATAAAGCCTTAGGATTTTCAGGAGCGTCAAGAATAAGAATTTGTGTGAATAGTGTTCTCATTACTGAAGGCATTTTTGACATGGCAGATTCTCTCAAAACTTCGACCCATTGTTGATCATCATATGTTAGTCCTCTAGCTAGGCAGGCTTGTTTATATGTAGCGTATCATGTTCCTTCTACCAATAAAAGGTCATCGAAGCTTGTAGCATCCTTGACGTGGTAGAGCAATAGCCGTAGATGGTAAAGTTCTGGTTGCGAAACAAAATTTATGCTGTGAACTCTACCAATAACTCGAAGGCGCATGACCCTGGGCTGCCATTCACTGTTACTTCCTATCCACCTAAAGTGCTCTGGCATCTGCCAATAATAATAATAATGTATTTCTTGTTGATTTTCATTGTGGACTTGATTTTGTTGTTGCTGCTTCGAATGTGAATTATGTCTAAAGTAAGTTTCTAAAGTTGAACCTCTTTGGCCTACGTCAGCTAAATCTTCCTGCGTCTGTTCAATATTTGCCATTCGATATTGTCCAGGTAGATGAATATCTAAACGTTGAACAGTGTGAATTTTTTTATGGATTTCATAGCCAAAGAGACTCCAGCATGCCTCTGGAGGTGTGATGCATCGACCTTGCACATATGTTTCTGCTTCATTGTAATTTAATGTTCGTTGATCTTGAATTACCTTGACAAATGCACAGTCATGTCCCTTGTAAACATATTTATAAAGATACTTAACTGCTTTTATACTACCAACGTATTCTACATTAATATGGCAATTAAATTTTTTTAAAAGGTAAGCGTTATATGAAGCAACATGGCGATTGTCTCTTGTTGTTCGTCTACCTTGAATATCCTTACGATAAACAGCATGATGGTGTGAAAAGTCTGGACTGTTTGGATCCATTCTCGAATCATAACGACGTCGATAATTGGTTTTTTCATCTTCAACTAAAGATGTAAAGTCTTTGAATGATTTTGGAAATCCGAAGCGACACTTCATTTTTCCATCTTTATTGATCATACATGGAGCTTCTTGGTTATGCTCTCCACACGGATTATGTATCATCCATTTAATCATCAAATCTCGCAGTATTGGGTCGTCGTCAAGAATTTCAGCAGAAATCAAGTCATCAAGCTCCTCGACGTTATATATTTTGTCTTGAGAAGACATAATCAATAGCAAGTGCATGTGGGGAAGACCTCGCTTTTGAAATTCTATAGTGTACACATAAGCTGCAACTTTACCAAAAATTTGTTTTTTATCCAAATCATCAATTAGTTCATGAAATTTTTTTGTTTGCGATCCTTGCAACGAGGTCAGGTCTATCTTGACCTGGTTGATTTAAAAGACTTTGATCATGGATTGCATGTCATAGTAATGAAATAATCCGGCGATCCTAGACGACGAACTAAGGCCATAGCATCTTCAAAATGTTCAGCGTAATATCTTGTAGATCCAGGAAATGAAGAAGGTAATATAAGTTTTTCCCCAACAGTAGCATTTTTTTGTTCAGCAAGTTGGTTTATGAAATTGGTAACTGAAGCGTAATTATCAGCAAGAATTTTTTTTGATTAGCTTTAATCCAATCAATTCGATCTTTTATAACTCTTATAGCAGTATCAACGAGGTACTGTTGAAAAAGTTTACCACCATAATGTAGAGCGTTAAAATTTAGGAGACGCAGATCAGGACTTCTTACAGGATTCTCGAGTGGAAGAAATTGAGCAATTTGTGGCCGAAAAGCAATTCTATATTGAGCCAATTCAAGTCTTGTAAGGTGACGACGACTTGCATACGGAGTTCTTAATGGTAGATCTATGGAATATCCAAAAGTACCTTTGGGATAAAATAGAGTTTAAGTGAATAGCTCAACCCGTTGGTCGATGTTCCTCATTGTAACAATGGATTTACCTCTCTGTCGAATAACTAATTCATTATCTGGAAAACTTTGATCGGCATTCAAAATGACCACGGCGCAAACATCATTTTGGAATGGAATGTTATACCTTCTGTGGTCTGCACCCTCGGGCAACGCAAAGAGAAGTTTCACGTAAGGTGGTTCAGTTCTTTCCTCAGCAGCACGCTGGTTCACTTCTTCTTCAACCTCTCGCATTATCATAAAACCTTGTACAAATGGATTTTGTGAGCGGATAATTCCTTCCAACAGGTTCATTAATGGGACACTAATTTAATTATTCAGTGGAATTTTGACACGTTCATTGACAGCATCTTCATTATCGAGGAAGTACATCTGTCCATATCGAGGTCGTTCAAACTCACCTTGTGAATTTTGAGTTGGATGAGCAGCCACGTTAATTTTATGATAAACATTCCCTGCTGCAATAAACGTATAAATTCCTCGATTGTTTATGGTTCGATTATCATCCACGGTGAATGAAGCCATTGCAAAACATGCATTTAAATTACGTATTCTTTCATGAAATTCATCAGTTAATGGATGACAATGTAGAAATAGTCGCACCAACTCATTTGGAAATTTAGGTGGATGCAGCTCAATGCGGCCATGCAAACAGCAGTCTCCGAAAGAATTTCTATGGGTTCGATTGCTAACATGTTCTTCTGGAAAATGCAAAGCGCCACAATGCAAGCAAGCAACATTAAAATTTCCTAATGTGTGATTGGATACATCAGAAGTGACAGCTAATTTGTATGTTCGTAAAGGGTTCAATAGCTTTGACGTCTTTCATTCCGGCGACGTTGCTCCTCTAATCGCTGCTGACGTCTTTCTTCATTTTCTTCACCTCTTCTTTGACTTGCTCGTAATCGAATGATTAGAACCCGTTGAGCTCTTTGCTCTGGTGACTCTTCAGCTCTCCTTTTACTTGCTCGCAATCGATCGTTTTCTTGCCATCGTTCACGCTCTTCTGTTGATTCTGCCAATCTTCTGCGTTTATTATTTATCTTCCTTATTCGCTCACGTAATTCTTGCGACTGGTAATCGTTAAGCTCCCTTAATCCTACATTTAGTCTATTCATACAATCATTCTTGGCACTCCGCACAGGTCTAGAAGTTGATGCCTGATTTTCATGAATGACGTTGTTAGTATTATTTTGAGGAACTTGTTTTCGGGCATTTGTTACTTCGGGAAGCGGAAGGGGTCTTGAAGTGGATGCCTGATTTTCATTAATGGCACTGATAGGATTATTTTCAGAAAGTTCGTCTCTGACATTCGTTATTTCCTGAAGAGGCTGTGGTAACTCATTTTCTTGCTGTCTTTGTTGCGGTGGCCTTAAGTTATTAAAAATTCGCCGTTTAGGAGGTTGTCCGCGAGGCATCTAAAAAATAACATTTTCAAATTGATTTTTTCTGCCAAAAATATTTAAAAGCACTTGAGCATAAGACTGGAAGTATAAATAATGTTGCACAGTGTCCAATGCTTGGTGGGTATGCACAGAATAGTAATGTAACCTAAGGTGATGACACTTACCTTCTTAAAAAACTATATAAATTACCAACCGAGCAAGAATTTGAGTCGCTTTGCACTTGCACAGATATTGTAATGGTTTCTTATTGTAAATAGATCACTGAGCAGAGAAAAATTGCAATTATTTTTTTATTTTACTGAGCAGATCTAACACTAAATAACTGATTGGAATAAAATCACTGTAAAAGACAAAGAAAATGATCACACAAATCGATTAATTTCTGAAATAGCTCACCTATAAGTTTCAAATAAACCTTTGAATAAACAAACAGACACAACGTTTTTGAATAATAATGTAATGACATTTCGGTAATGTAAAAATTTCGAGAAAATTCCTCGAGCCGTTACGGGAAAAAAATTATAGACGGACGGACAATTATTGCTGGTCTCAACTCTTATTTTGTTTATTTACGTTGATTGCAAAAGCTATTTATTCTTCTTCATATATAAACATATCGATACTGCGCCGTTTGCATTTATCGACGGTTTCTGTAATTTATTTATCTGTACGGTAAGAAAGCTGTTTAGAAATTACAGTTGCCTAGCAATAATTAATTGTCGCGCGGTATTGGTCCCGCGATATTTTAAAATAAAGGCCCTCAGATGTGGCCCTTAGACGAATTTTGCGGAAAATGAGACCGAGTCCAATCGATTCCTGGTGTCAAAATACCCTTAAGTACCAACTTCCGAGAAAATTCCTCAAGCCGTTTCGGAAAAAAAATTTACAGACAAACAATTATTGCTCGTTTAATAGTATAGGATTAACATTACCATACCTAAGATATGTGTCCATATACTTTTATAAATGTGAGAATATTTTATAATAATTTTTTTTTAATAGGGAGAAAATGCTTTGTGCACCGTCAGAGGAAACCGTGTGTCCCCTGTTATGTGGGACTTTCACCCACTAAAAAACCCACCTCTAATTCAGGCATTCATATCCATCCTGGAACCACTTAGCGTATTACTTCAGGATGGAGCCTATTGCGCCCTTATCGGGCTTCCTCAAATTGTGTCTTATCTTGTACTGGCCGTCGGCTGCAAATTGGCCTGTCTTTTTTTTTTCTAGTACACTGAATAAATGCAGAAATGCCGTCCCATTGGGCCTTACCTCCAACCTCAGGCGTGAACTCCCCGAGCTCCATCTCCAGTGCCATCCTCTCTCTAGTGAATCTGCAGGTGTGGAAGACTCACCGTACTGGGATGGTGGAATTTGCACCTTTCCATTTGTGGAGATATGCATTAAAATTGCCATGACCACTGAGGAACTGTCAGATGGTATTTAACTTCACCATGCTGGCGGTTGGATATGAGCTTTGCGGTCCATCTTCTTCTCTCCTGCCTATTCCATCCATCTCAACAACAACAACAACAACAACAAGTTAATAATAGTATTATAAAATTCAAATAGACTTGTCATACTGATTTGGTAACATGCAGTAGTCAAAAACAGACTTTCTAAAGCTAAGTAGAAGGATTTGTACTAACGTAACACACAACAGAATACATAATCCTAAATTCCTAAATCGTATATTGAAAGATTATATGAAAGGTCGGAGATAGAGGCTTTATAGACCTAAGGAATTTATTTACAAATAAATCAAGTCACATGGCACTCGAATGATATTTTATTCAAAATGGATAACATCAAGTTTATATGAACCTATAACACTACCAGATACTTGCTACACCTCCGTGAATCTTGAAGTGCATAGGGTAGCCACCATAAACAACAGTAAGTGACAGAAACACGAGAATAGTAGTCAAACGCACTGCATGGTAGTTATTATCCTTATGACATCGAAAATACAGACAATGAGACATGATTACAATGGCAAAGGAATGGTTTTGTATTTGGAGATACAGGCGTATTCCCCATAGCAATCTGTTACCAAACTATTGTTACAAACAGATGTAAGAAGTGTTTCTAAGAATTACCAAACCACAATGGTATCTGCAGGAGGTGCTATAGAGTGTCGGAAACGCGGTGTAATTTAGTCACGTATGCTCTAGTGTAACAAACATGACTATATAAAAAAAATTTATAGTGAATAATCCACCAAGCAGTAGTTCTCCAATGTAGACTCCGTACGATAAATATGGGCTTACAAGTATCCTTTACACTTATGAATCTCATACAGTCTTAGAGGCGGAGAGTATTGTTGCGAGAAGCGTACCGAACAATCCAGAACTTTCTCCACTCCCTCCGTCCATTGTGGCAGCTGTGCGTCATTTAAGTAGATGATTCTGGTGAGTTCCAGGAACTACGCATTAACCAGCTGGCGCGCAGTTAAGGAGGGAAAGCTGCACTCGGCCTCAGCACAGCGTATATAAAGCCATAGCTGCCGGGTTGTCAGTTAGTCGTCCGCGACGAGCGGCGGGTAATCGAGTGGGACCGCTTTGGCCCGGCGTTCAGTCGCCGCCTACCAGAGCATATCCCGCTCGACACTACCCAGCATGTCGATGAGGCAGTTGCTGTATTCGACACAGCCGTAGTCTCGGCGGTTGACGTGTCCTCCCGGATGAAGCCGGGGCTCACGCCCGACTATCAGCGGATCCCCGACGAGGTGTCTCAGCTCGCTTGCGAGAGGAATCGCCTCCGGAGACGCTGGCAGAGGACTCGTGACCCGGCTGACAAGGCTGCGTTCAACAGAGCGTCCGGCAAGTTGCGTCGCGAAATGCTGGCGTTCCGTAGACGCAACTGGGAGCTAGCTGTAACACAGATGGATGGCCCTGCCGAGGACCGTAATGTCTGGCGGATTCCCAGTGCCCTAACGGGAAAGCGCAAACGCGCGCCTCTCCCCGCACTGGCCGGACCCGGCGGTCAACCCCTTGGCCGCCCCCTCGAGAAGGCAGAGTTCTTGGCTGACAGTTTAGAGCGTCAGTTCGCTCCCAACCCATCCAAGAACCCGGCCTTTACTGAGCAAATCTGCCGCGAGGTAGAGCGCTTTCTGTCGGCCGATATCACAGTCCAGCCGGAGCCCATCTCCCCGGAGGAGGTCTCTGAGAGGATTGTTCAGCTCAAGCCCCGGAAGGCGCCTGGCCCGGACGGAGTCATGAATTCCGCCCTCCATCGCCATCCGGAGCGAGGAACCCAGTTCCTCACTGACCTGTTCAATTCATGCCTCAGACTGGCCTATTTTCCGGTGAAATGGAAAACGGCTACCGTCATCGTGATACCCAAGCCGGGAAAGAATTCTTCTCGCGTGGAAAACCTCAGGCCCATCAGCCTCTTGTCCGCGACGTCCAAGGTTTTTGAGCGTCTGATCCAGCGTAGGATCCGCGACCATCTAGAAAGACTAGACGTGCTGATCCCCGAACAGTTCGGCTTTCGTGAGCTGCACTCCTCGACTCATCAGCTGATGAGACTCGTGGAATGCATAACCGAGGCTGGCTGCCAGGGCAAACAGACGGCAGCGATCTTCCTAGACGTAGAGAAAGCCTTTGACCGCGTGTGGCACGAGGGTGTCCTTTACAAACTAACGGAAGTCCTTCTCCCAGACTGCTACGTTCACTTGATCGGCAGCTTTCTGCGAGACCGTAGCTTCCGAGTGAGAGTAGACCACGCTCTCTCTTCGGAGAGGCGTATTACCGCTGGTGTCCCTCAGGGAAGTGTCCTTGGGCCTCTCCTGTTCTCGTTGTTTGTCAACGACACGCCCCGAGTTCCTGGAGTGAAACTGTCGCTGTTCGCGGACGACACTGCGGCTTTTGCCTCAGAGCCGAACGCGAGTTATGCGGCAGTTAAGCTCCAGCGCCAACTCGACGCGTATGTCGGGTGGACCGACGACTGGAGAGTTGCCGTTAACGCTTCCAAGAGCGCCGCGGTAATATTCTCGCGAAAACGCAAGCGGCCTCGCCCGCTTAAAGTAGGCCCCGTCGAGGTGCCCTGGACCAACAGCGTCAAGTACCTCGGGCTCCACGTGGATTCCCGACTCACCTGGCGAACCCATGCAAATTACATCAGACAACGCGCTTCGGCGCAACTCAGTAGACTCTGGCCCGTGCTATCTAATCCGGCAATGACCCCCCGGCTAGGTAAGCTCATAGTCAACACGTACGTGTTGCCGGTGATTACCTACGCCTGTCCTGTTTGGGGATACCTGGCTCGTGGTCATAGAATCACGCTCCAGCGCGTACTCGACCGGGGACTGAAGCTCGCGTGCAAAGTCCCCCGGAGGTACTCTTCTCGTCTTTTGAGGAGAGGACTCGGTGTCCGCTCTCTTGATGACACCGTGAGACGCCTGGCGCGACGATTCTGTGTTCGTTCCGACAGAGTGACCCACAATTCCCTCATTGCCGGACTTGGTAAATACACCCCGCGACCAGGTGAGTCCTGGAAGCGACCTCGTTTGCTAGTCCCGGTGGTATAATCCACCAATCGCAGGTCGCTTCAGACCCCCCCCATAAGTAGATAAAAAGTATATATTGAACTCAACCAGACCCAGTGGCAGGAGTCCTTTCTGAGACTCGGGACACTGCACTACTCGCGACCCGCGCTTCGCGCGGGCCGCGCAACCCCCAGTTGTGTGTGTGTGTGGTTGTCAGTTAGTTGCGTGAGCGACTTCCGCTAGTGTGGATTGAGTGCTTGTCAAAGTGAAGAATTATTGTGTTTTATAATTGTGCAAGACTCTATTAGTAGACATTGTTTATTTGGGTGTGAACAATTTTTATTTGATTATAAGAGACTGTGTTGTTAATTACGAACTGTTCAACTGTGAAAATTAAAGCTGGTGATTAGTGACTTAATTGGTGTCTTGTACTTATTTTGTTTTCCACTGTACCACGACGATCAAGTAGGCCGTCGTAACAGTGGTGTCAGAACTGGGATAGAACGGTTAACAGTGGAAACGGTGGACACTTTGTACAAGACGAGCGTAATTCATAATTAATCGGAAAACAATGGATACCAGCAAGATGATAGAATCATTACAAGCAATGCTACTGCAAATCGAGGAACGACCCCGACAAGAGGCGGCAGAAAAGGAAAAACGACTGGATGAGAAACTCGGACAAGAAAAAGAAGCAGCAGAGGAAAGACAAAAAGTACTAATGGAAGAACGACTAAAAGAAAAACGTAAGCGTGAAAATGAAACACCAGAGAGACGGCAAAAAGAAGAATTTATTCGTCAAGCAGACGACGTTAAGGCGTTCGTACAAGATGTTAACACTGCAAAATTCGTCCTTTCACGAGGTGAATTAAACAAACAAGTTGACAGAATATCTGAAATAGAAAAATCTGTGTCAACTATAAAACCAAGTATGTCAAGTTTAGAAGATTCTATTACAAATTCAATAAAACAAATTAAAAAGGAAGTCGAACATTTAGTCAAAGAAATAGTTGATAAAGAAAAACCATCAGTAAATGCTGATGAAGATTCAAAATACCAAAGAAATCAAACTGCAGTAGGGCCAGTGTTCGCAGAGGCCCCAACGTTTGATGGAAACACTCATTGGACAACTTATATTCGCCAATTTGAAGCTGCTGCTCGCTTAAATAAATGGACGAAAGAAGAGAAAGGACTTTCACTAATTCTTGCTTTAAAAGGGCCTGCCGCACAACTAATACAGAAAGTGCCACCTGAAAATCAGAACGTCTATGCCGAATTAACTAAAGCTCTGGAATTACGGTACGGTGACCAGCATTTGTGGGAAATGTACCGTGAACAACTTAAAGGAAGGCGACAGCGTTCAGGGGAGAGCCTTCAAGAGTTTGAAGCGAATATCGACCGACTGACGAGATTGGCTTATCCCCAAGAATCGGAGGACTTCCGGAAGTGGATTTCTCTCATTATGTTTATTGGCAGTATCAGAGATAGTCAATTACAACAAGTGTTAAGAATGGCACGGTACGATAATAAATCAGACGCTCTTGTTCATGCTCTCCGTTTTGAAGCTGCCAAGTCGGCGACCTACATTAATCAAAGTATGCCATCACGTTGTAGCCAAACGGATCCAATACCACAGTATCGTCATAGCGGACGGCATAAAGAGGCGATTCAAAAACAACAGTTTAAGAAGTCAGCAGCGCCACAACGACTTTCGGACTAAAGGATAAAGACAGAAGACCGAAGTGTTACATCTGTAACGTGGTCATCTACAGGTAGACTGCTGGAAGAATAAAATACCGAGAGAAGGGAATGATCGCACAAATTGGAGAAGTAAAGCCCCAGAACAGAAGCTCTAATTTGTAGAAGATTACAAATTCAAATACAAACCAATTAAAACAATTCAAATACAATTAAATACAAAATTTGTAAAAATATGTAAAATTTTGATACAAATAATATAAAAATTGCATGTTTGTTCTCTCTCTTTACATTATATCCAGTTACCTTTCATTTTAATTGTTACAGATTACAGATAATAACAAATGTGCAGCATCATTAAATTATCTTGTTTATCAGAAAATTATATCCAAATCTAAATCCGTATTAAATCTAATTAACTCCGTATTATTGATAAAAAAGTGCCATGGAAATGTAATACAGACGAGAAACATTGTGATTATTAATCATCATTAAAAACACTTTTTTTTATTATCTTCAAACTTCAGAGTCCAGTAACATGTACAGGCCAGAGTTGTGTGCACTTTTATTGTTAGTCGGGGCACAAGAATCTAAAATTTTATCTTCTGCATATAAGAGAATTTTTAAATATTATTAATTATTTTTGGTTCGATTAACAAATATCTTTGATACCGGTATATTTGGCTGTTTCATAATAAGGGACCGTGAAATTACCTTTAGTTGAAAGCCATTCCATTTTTATTTCACAGTTAAGAAAACATTCCAGTACATAACCGTTGTAGTATAAAAATAGTATGTATAAACGTTGTAGTATAAAAATATAAAAAACTGAAATTTGTGTGTCTTCATTTTCATTCCAATAAAATAACATTAATTTCATTTGTAATGTTTTCATATTAACAACACATTTGCACAGTAATAGTGAATTAAGTTACACAATTAAAACATTTTTTAATTAAATTTTTCGTAGTATTATATTATTACGACGGTCTCACTGATCGTTGTATTGTAGAGTGGAAAACAAAATACCGACACCAATGAAGTCTCTAATTATCAGCTTTAATTAAATTTTTCGTAGTATTATATTATTACGACGGTCTCACTGATCGTTGTATTGTAGAGTGGAAAACAAAATACCGACACCAATGAAGTCTCTAATTATCAGCTTTAATTAAATTTTTCGTAGTATTATATTGTTACGACGGTCTCACTGATCGTTGTATTGTACAGTGGAAAACAAAATACCGACACCAATGAAGTCTAATTATCAGCTTTAATTAAATTTTTCGTAGTATTATATTGTTACGACGGTCTCACTGATCGTTGTATTGTACAGTGGAAAACAAAATACCGACACCAATGAAGTCTCTAATTATCAGCTTTAATTAAATTTTTCGTAGTATTATATTGTTACGACGGTCTCACTGATCGTTGTATTGTACAGTGGAAAACAAAATACCGACACCAATGAAGTCTCTAATTATCAGCTTTAATTAAATTTTTCGTAGTATTATATTGTTACGACGGTCTCACTGATCGTTGTATTGTACAGTGGAAAACAAAATACCGACACCAATGAAGTCTCTAATTATCAGCTTTAATTAAATTTTTCGTAGTATTATATTGTTACGACGGTCTCACTGATCGTTGTATTGTACAGTGGAAAACAAAATACCGACACCAATGAAGTCTCTAATTATCAGCTTTAATTAAATTTTTCGTAGTATTATATTGTTACGACGGTCTCACTGATCGTTGTATTATACAGTGGAAAACAAAATACTGACACCAATGACGTCTCTAATTATCACCTTTAATTAATCACAAATGACAGTTTGTATTCAACTCGTACAATAATTCAAGTGGTCCACATGCAATAATAACATCAGATATTAAGAGTTCCCACTACTTATAACACAATAATCGCTTTTCACTAATTACTTGATCCGCACTAAAGAACCTAACTGAACCGAAACAGCCAGACGCTGTTGTATATATATATATATATATATATTTGTCACGCCGAGGTTCCAGAAAAACTTTCTATCCTTACTGCGGCGTGCCAGCATAATGCGTATTTACAAGTGATGTCCAGAACACTCTGGAAGGTACTTGAGTCCGGCCTTGACTGAGAAACGCACTTGCTCGGCCAGTGGAGGAAGGACGCTCTCGCCCTTTCAAAAGGGTTCCATCGTCACAACATTAATTACTTTGACTTACAATCTTTTTTAAAAGTGAAAACATTTACAGTACTAAACAACTTTATAGTTACAGAAATTTGTCTGCAAACTATACAACATTGTTAAATTCATATTTTCGATAATTATTATTTAATGGTAGTCACTTGTGAAACTTACTTGTTGATATTAAGTCAAACGCCGTTTCGGAGTTGTATTCTCCTTCTTCAGTGAGGTTTGAATACGGAATGTGTCAAGTAGTCGGTAATTTGTAACGGTTTTTTTTAGATGACTGGTTGTGTGTAGGGGTGTGGAGATGGAAGGGGGTTGGCGCGGGATTCTGAATTGTTGTATGCGTTGTGTATTATTGTGTCGAATAGTGTGTTTGATTTAAATTGTAAATGGTCATTGAGTATGTTGTTTGGTTGTGTTTTGTTGTGTTTGTATATTTCGTATTGTTCTGCGGTGTTGAGTTTGCGACCTTTGGGTAGGTAGTGTAAAATTTCAAGATTGATTTTTATATTGGTGTAACTGTAGTTTTTTGTCTGGATGTGTGTGGTAAATGTAGATTGTATGTTGTTATTGGATAATGCTTTTGTGTGTTCAGAAAAATCTGGAGGAAAAGATCTTCCTGTCTGGCCTATATAGAATTTATTGCAATCGTTACAGTTTAATTTATATACGCCTGTTTTGTTGTATATGTCTATGTCTTTGTTTGTGTCTTTAATGTGTCTTTTAATTGTATTGTTGGTTCTGTATGCTATTTTGTAATTGTGTTTTCTGAATGTGTTGGCTATTCTGTGTGTGTTAGAGTTGTAGTATGTGAGTGTGATGTATTTGTTTTGTTGTGTGTTGTTTGTATTTTTGTTGTTTTGTATAGGATTTGTCTATGTAATTTGTTTATTAAATCAGGGTTGTACCCGTTTTATAATGCTATGTATTTTATTGTGTTAAGTTCTTCATTATAATCTTGCTTATTTAGCGGTATTTTTGTGAGTCTTTGTAGCATATGGTTGAAGGCTGGATGTTTATGTTGTGTTGGATGATTTGATGTGTTGTGGATGACAATGTCAGTTGTGGTTGGTTTTCTGTAGATTGTATATATTTGTGCGTATTGTTTGTTTTGTTGATTGTTAGGTCTAGAAAGTTTATACGTTCATATTTTTGCATTGTATCTGCATTCAATAATAGGTACCGATGGATTAAATTAAAACATGATTTTTCTATTTTCACGTAAGGAAAAACAAACAAAAAGAAAGAATATAAGTTAGGTACATCTAATGCTGACGTCATGTGACTGAAGTAAAGTAACTGCACTTGAGAGAGGCATGTTTAAAGCTCAAGTGGGTGACGCCGAATAGCAATTTGTAGCCACTGATGTTATTTACTCTGACCAAACCGTGTCACTGTGAAGTATTTACATAAAACCGTTTCTAATGATCGAGCAAATGCGCGATACGATCGAGTATTATCAGTCTGTCCCAGTAAGCGTGTGTATTTATTGATATGTGACTTTCAACAAAAAAGTCCATTTTAAATGTGCACAATAATCACTTCTACAGTGTGACTTGTGTGTATCTACATTTTTCTAGTTGTATGTGATGCGGATAACTGCGTTTTGGTTTCATGTAACGGCTCCAGATCTCAGATTTCTAAAGCATCAGTAACAAACAATGGACAAACAACAAAACTGACGAAGTAATTGCAGAACTTCGATCTACTAGTCATCGATGGTTGCTTACACGTGTTACGTTGTTACACGTGTTTTTTATCTCTAATTATTTTTAAGAAAATCGAAAGCATCTCCTAATTTATAATATTTCGTTTTACAATCTTGAAGACTTTGAACACTTTCTACAAGCTCAGTTTTAATTAATGTAAATTCAAATACTAAAGTTAACATTTATATTAATCATACCATCGTACGTAAGAAATGATGACATCCATCGCGACCTGAAAAAGCCTATGGTTGCTAGACGAGATTAAACGGGTTGCGGATAAATATCAAAGAAGACTTCATGGACACCTAAAAATTGAAGTGCTACAACTGCTTGATAATGCTGGGCTCGTTCAGCGATTGCAGAGCCAGAAACCGTTTGAACTAATAAACTAAATATGTATAGCAATTCTCAGCACATGAACAAAATGTAACTGTATTGAGGAATGCTCCAGTGGGAGCTTATCCTACACACTGTTAACTTATGTATTACAATAAAATTGCTAGATAGTTTGTAAACAGTTTCAATGAAGTTAAATAAACAAAAATATTAATCATGAACTTATTAATTTTTATAACCCCCTACCATTCAAATATATCGAAGTAAACCGATGTTAATCTATGGGCAGGCAAATTGTATCTTATAAATGTTAACTGAAGACTTATTGATTCTGCTGGTTCAGTAAACATGAATTTAGAGTCAAACAACACCTCGGATCGCCATTTATAAACTTCTTAGATACGTTTCCTGTAAAAATTAATACTTGTAACGGTCACTATCGTTGTTCATGAACGCAAAATCCTTCGCAGTATTTTTGGTTCAATATGTGTGCGACGTGATTGGAAGAAAAGGAAAATTATAAAACTTTGTAGACTCAGGTGGGCTGGGCATGTGATCGGAATGGGGGAGAATGAAATGCCCAGAAAGGCACTGCAGAACAGATCTGTGGCACCAGGAGAGTTGTTAGATTAACTATATGAAAAATATATTGTACTAACCGTCTGTGACTTCTCGTATATGATGTCCTTTCCTGTTGCGACATGTTTCGAGACACGTGTCCCATTTTCAAAGCATAAAATTTGTAGCACATATCATTCACTGATATACTTGTCAAACGTTAAAATCCATGCGTTATGATGACCACAAATAGCACATTTTAACATAACGAACTATATTATTTTTTGTAACATGAATATGCACATCGGGCAAACAGTGTACACTGCGCAGCGCCCACCGCGCATTGACCACAATTGATTCTTCTTATCTTAGTATCTCAACGCGGTGTCGTACAATATATTAGATTTGAATAATAACGGGTCGTTCAAAATGTGTGGCTTGGTACTAGTGTCCCTGAACGCTTTGTACACCTCAAATTCCTCGAGTGCGTTCATATAACGTCCCCTACTGCAAAAGTGGAGGGGTTTTAAATTGGTTCCGAAATCAGTGTAATTATGATTTTCATTAATAAGATGTTTGGCGAATTTTGATTTGATGGTATCATAGTTGCGACAGATAGTGGGTGGTTTGTGTTCGTTAAATCTTTTGAGGAAACCACGGCCCGTCTGGCCCACATAGAAAGCGTCACAGTCATTGCATGACAATTTATAAACGCCCGTTTTATTCTCAAGGCAAGTGGATTCGTGGGTGCGAAGATTATTTAAGATATTATTTGTAGTCTTGTAAGTGACTATAATATCACTGTTTTTGTTTATGAGTGATTTTAAAATGTTCGGCATAAAATTGGTGTATGCTGCGCTGATATATTTGTGTGGTTTTTCTCCCGTGCAGTCATTGATAATTGGTTAATGTTCCTTTTTCTGTTTTTAAGTTTCTTGAGAATGTTGTTTACGACGTTGGTATTGTAACCATTTGCGACCGCGATGTATTTGATGGTATTTAACTCGTTAAGAAAATCTTTGTTATCAAGGGGCAAAGATCGTATCATCCTGTGAAACGCAGCCATTTTTTGCGATATGGGATGAAATGATGTGGGATGTATCACGGTGTCTGTCGTCGTTGGTTTTCTGTATATATTAAAATTTAATTTATTGTTGGTGTTTCTTGTGATTGTCAGATCTAAAAAGTTTAGTTGTCCATTGTCTTCATGTTCCAAGGTGAATTTCATATGTTTGTTAATATTATTTAGATAACTGTGTAATCGATCAATCTGCCGCTGTGTACCTTTATAAATTAAAAACTTGTCATCGACATTATCTGCCATAAAATATAATATTGTTACTATGTATATCATTCTCAAAGATATAGGAATTCTCGAAGTAATTTAAGTATATATCTGCGCTGGGTGGGTCGCTGCGCACTGTACACTGTTTGCCCGATGTGCATATTCATGTTACAAAAAATAATATAGTTCGTTATGTTAAAATGTGCTATTTGTGGTCATCATAACGCATGGATTTTAACGTTTGACAAGTATATCAGTGAATGATATGTGCTACAAATTTTATGCTTTGAAAATGGGACAAGTGTCTCGAAACATGTCGCAATAGGAAAGGACATCATATACGAGACGTCACAGACGGTTAGTACAATATATTTTTCATATAGTTAACGGACACGTGGCTTGGTACTAAAACAGGTTTATTCCTACTAAATATGAGTTGTTAGACCCAAACTACGTTGGGAAGACGGTGTGAACTATGATGCGCGCCATATCCTTGGGACCCGGAACTGGAGAGCAGCTGTACTTGACCGGGACAACTGTCGGAGGCTGTTAAAGGAGGCCTTGACTCGGTAATGGGTTGTCGCGCCGCTGAACAAGTAGAGGAAGGTTACTATCATTACATTGTACTTAAATTTATACGGTGTTCTACTTGTCTGCTGGATTCTGCTCTATTATCCAGTTACACTAACAATGGAGAAACCCATGGTAGACTAAGGTAAGCAAAAGGACGACGCTAAGATGCTGAAACATGTTTTGTTACTTATTTTATGTCTGTGAGTTTATTAGTTTTACGTCAGTCCGTTCCGTTATGGTATATAAATGGCTTAACACTTTAATTTGAAAATGAAAATAGAACAACCATCGTATTGTTTAGTAAAATTAGTCCAACTGAAGAGATTAAAATTAATGGTTACAGTCTGAAAAATGGCAAGTATAATAAATTGCAATTGTGTTATTGAATTGTGACATTACTTACAGTGGCGTATCTAGAATTGTGACATTACTTACAGTGACGTATCTGGAATTGTGACATTACTTACAGTGACGTATCCAGAATTGTGACATTACTTACACTGACGTATCCAGAATTGTGACATTACTTACAGTGGCGTATCTAGAATTGTGACATTACTTACAGTGACGTATCTAGAATTTGGGTTTGGCGGGGTCCGGGGTCGGGTTGAGTTCATACAAAAGAAAAAACAAGTTAAGACTAATCAGTATTACTATCTTTAAAGTGGCTGAAAGACGCGTCATTACATCTTGAAATCAGTCCTATTAAAGTAAACGGTAATAACACAATGAAAATACACGTAATTGAAACACTGTTAAAACCCTGTATTTCATGTTTCAAACGTATCCTAATGCTGTGTAATAAACGTTATTGTATATAAAAGAGCTGCTACTATATTAGCGTACGTAGCTGAAAAAAAAAAAACAGCCTAAAAGTTAGATATTAACAAAATTCGTCAACATTTTCGACCCTCTGTGGGGGGGGTCCAGCCCCAATCTCCCCCCCGTAAACACGACCCTGATTACTTGTTGTTATAGGGGGAGCAGAAGCGCACGCGTTCTTCGATCACCGAGCTTTTGAATAGTAACACTTAAACGTTAGTTGACCGTATGCTGCTCAGCTGTGAGTACGTGAGCGTCGATATACCGTGAGGGCGCGTTTACCGAATGCCACAAAGAATAACCTACAAAATATTTACAGGCTATTTGTTGAGGGAGCCATAAAACTCCTACCGAGCCGCAACCGTATTGAGCATTAACCTATAGCATTATATTTGCTATAAGGATCCAATAGTTATGTAATTTCCCTGCGTCAATGACGATTTTAATATTATTTTTTTTGGATAATGTTTGACGGTTTTAGTGTTACAGTCTCATAAAAAATCATTTTATAGGCTATCTGCATGCATAAGTCGGGTAGGTTTTATTTTTTACAATTACTACGAATATTCAGTAATTAATTTTGTAATATTCCTGCTTCCACGGAGCCTTTAATTTTATGTTGGATCGTTTCAGATTTCAAATCATTTAATGGCTCAACACGATTTCAAGGATATCGTAACCGAACCGACTGATTTAATAAATGTAATTAATATTCAACATACGCAACTGTGTTTCAGATTTTGTTAGCACCACAGTTGCACACAATAAAATATAAAACATATTTTACACAAAATACGTTTTATGAAACATATCTGACGTAACATAATCCTGACTCGAACATTTGCAGGGTGACATAAAACAGCAAACTCGACGTCGTATTTCATTAATTTCGTAGAGAACTATGCACGTTGAGGTGGGTCGCCCGTCGAAGTTCGTTCCAGTCAGTGTGATATTCGCCTCAGTGTGATCCCTTACCCTATGTGAAGCCTTTGGCACTCCCTCCGCGTATCCACGATTTCTTAAGTCTATCAGTACACCGGAGGACTCCCATGACGAGGTCTTGCCCTCGAGATAGAAGCCTCACACGCTCTCAAGATTATGTCATCGTGGAAGTGACCAGCGCTTTGGCCGAGACTCTTCCATCTGGTGTCCCTCAAGTCCCTTAAGCATATCAGCCGTTCTTCTGCAAATTTGTCGGCGTCCATCTTCTTTACATTTCACTTGAGGGGAGCTGCTGGTTAATCTGCCAGCTTCTGGGATCGCTGAATGACTTCGAAAGAGCTGACCAGGTAATAATTTCCTGTCCAGCCTTCTAGCACCCTCGAGCTCCGGATCCGCGGCACCAGATAGTCAGACGCTAATGAAACGTCCGTGACAGTCTCAGTACACCCAGGGCGTCAGAAAGTCGATGCTCCGAGATTGAGCACTAAAAGACCAGATTGCGCTACCAACTCTATAATACTGCCAACTAGTATTGCATGCCCCATTCAAATGGTCTTTGATTCTACTAATAGCACTATGCGATATGTGAGCTATTGAATGAAGGGGGGGAGAGGAAGAGAGAGAAGAAAGAACCGGGAAGAGACTATATTTCCTATTAAACTTGTACAGTTTTGTATTTATTCAATATAAATTAATTTCTGCTCTCAGTTTAGTTCACTCTATTATATCAACTCCTACTTTTAACCGTACTTCTTAAAAAGACATGTTTGAGGGCAACTTTTTATAACGTTCTTATGCAAATTTCTGTAAGCAGGCCTATATAAATGTGAGGACTTTTTTCACTGTTTATTAGGTACTAATTTAACTGGTAACTATCAATTATCATGATAATTAATAATATGAACTTTCAATCAAAAGAGTAATTTATAATTTATGATTTAGTATTATGCATGTCAATCCAAACTGTGCACTTGATAAGCTTTTGTATTTTTAACATTATATAATATCTAAATAGTAAAATTATAAATCTCATTGCCCGCTAAGGGATCTTAAAGCTTAATGTATTTACGGCAAACTGCTTTGGGGAGGGGGCAACTTTCAGCGCGAATACTTCTACATTCCCCCCCATGTTGGACTGGATTTTGATTCAGCTAGGTTATAAAACTATTATATTGCAAATTTTGTGACGGTAGATAATAGGTATTTAATAGGTAAGTTAGGTACTTTAAACTTATACTAAATAAGGGAAATAAACAAACTTATATAGTGTTTTAGATAAGGGGAACTATAAAATTGTATATAAAGACTGTTATTTTAGCTTTAAGCCTTACTGTATAAAATATTTGTTTTATTATTTAATGCACTAGTTGGTAATTATCAATGATACAGTGTGGTTGTCAACCCAACATAGTCTAATCAGAATTATTACTGTTGCACACCACTATAGAAAAATTATTCCGATTAGCGCTTTCAAGCTTCACAGCTCGTCGGGAATAATTTTTCTATAGTGGTGTGCAACAGTAATAATTCTGATTGTGATTATAATCACTAACACAACTTTCTTCATTAAGCAACATAGTATAGTTGAACCGATATAAGTCAGTTGTTTTAACAATAGATACATTCGTGGACGGCTATTATAATTTGTAAAGAAAACTAAGCAACACAAATTAACATATACTAACAGAGATACATGACACATTGTTTGATCTTTTCCATTTTGCCTTAAGATAGCGATACGTACAGGACAGGCCTACGTCTAACATTGGAGACTAGAAAGCTGAAGACGGAAGAAAAGTAATAAAGGGACATACAATAAAAGAAAATGTACAATAAATAATAAAATGACAAAGCTAACAAAACTGTTTAACAACACAGACATTAAAATAGCATAGAAAACTAACAAAAATAATCTACAAAAATTAAATAACCCACACAACAAAGATAATACAACAACCAATGGTATATACAAAATAGAATGCCAAGATTGCAATAAATGTTACATAGGACAAACAAAAATCGGTATGGAGAACCATACATGAATTCCATGTCCTAAAATTTATATTTAAAATCATTTAAATATTAATTAAATAAGTGGATGCTTGAGTTCTGAAGAAATTACGTATCAGCTAAAATGGTACCACCATGTCAGGTGGATTAAGACTATCCTCAACCTTCGTGAGGAAGGACTGTACTTTTGGATAAAATGTCTGTAGGTCGAACGAAGAGCTAGCTAAAGGTATCTGCGATCTGATTCCTGTAATGAAATTGGACTCTCGCTACTAGGGGCCGAGGGATGTCTATAGTGTTATCAAAGTGTTTCCTGTCAATACTATACTAGTCATTTTTTTTTTAAATTGAGTCTTGATTTCTTTCATTCCATTTGTCTTCTGATTTCCTGAACGACTATTATGTTCACCCATATAATTATAAATTTCTCAGCAAAACATTTCTTCCTTAATACGTTTGTGTCTCCTGTTTAACACCCACCATTCTGATCCATGGCATAATGCTATATTCCACACAGGCTAGTAAATAACTAGCCATCAGGGAGGTCAAAATATTTTCAAGGAGGGGCAAACAATTTTCCAAAGGAGAAAAATATTTTTTTTTTATACATACACACATGCACATATTAGTTTATAATTCTCATATCATAATAGAAATAAGTACACAGATTGTATTAATTGCTTTAATACAACAAGACTGCCTAGCGATCCACAGGAAGCAAATCGATGTCCATCTTTTCGGCTTGCACGGATTGTGTTGGTGTGGGTTTCGGCACTTCCCATTTAAAAAGCGTGCAAACATAAGAAAATAAACATGAGTGAGGCCAGAAATAACGTGAATTTTGTGTGTATGTGTGTGTGTGCTGCCGGCCTTTTTATTGCGGTAATCACAATAATAAAACTTTGGAAAAGTAAACATTACATAATTGAGATATGGTTGCCTGCCAGGAACGATATATTTTCACTCATACGTGATTTAAATTAAAATGAAAAATATAGAATTTTGTTAAAGTGAAATGAAATGTTTCCATAGAAACTACTTCTTTGTTGTCATTAACGTATTACACATATAAAACTTAATAAAATTTACTTCCTCCATCATCAACTACCATTTTAATTTATTAAAAAAATTACCCCCTCCCCTCTTCAACTACCCTTTCCATTTATAGATATTTCATCTACCTTTCCACAGTGGATTATTATGACCTTCTTTTCAGGATACTTTATTTATCAAAATTAGGCAATTTACTCTTGTTAAAACGTAAAACATTGGAGGTAAACTACCCCTTTCCCTTAACCGATCTTCACCAAAACCAATAGGCCTTGAGTCCTCTACAATTCAGCGCTGTATGCAAAACATTATTTGATTCTGTTTGAATTTGCGGCTGTTATCGTTTGCCATAGAAAAAATTCTACACACAGACACTTTTCGAAAAATGACTTTTTTCATGTTTTGAGGGTAGTACAATCAGAATCTGCCGTTATCTTGAACACTATTTTTTTCGTCATGACCATACTTCCATTTCCTTATGGAACATGGAAGTACGTAGTAATGAAATAATTGTAATCCAAAAATAAAGTGTGTTTAATGTAGTCGTTAAATAATTGTATTAATGTTAAACTGATTGAAGCGTGTATAAACTTCAAAGTGTGTTTGCTGGTATTTTTGTGTCAAGTGTTCAAGTATTTCTTAATTTTGTGTTCAGTTCATTGATTTTGTAAAATGAACTGTGTTCAACCTATTTTAAAAACAAATTTTTCTTCTCTCTCTCTCTCTCTCTCTCTCTCTCTATTAAGTACAAAAATAAAGAACTTTGTAGGCTGCTTCCCATTTTAAATATTAAACAGAAATATTTAACTGTCCTTTTATTTTAACTATATATTTTTAGAATAATTTAAAACAGCATAAACACAACTTAATATTAGGCCTACTAAAAGGCCTAATCTTAATATTCAATAGTTATGTCTTCATACTTAGACCCACGCCGTGTGTTATTTAGAATGGGATAATTGCTCTTATCTTAGTAGAAACATTCAGACATTGAACCCACAACTGTCACAACCACAAGCCGCCACTGCACTGTTCACATTTCTGACCTGTAAGTTACTGTATGCACACACTCTGAATAAAACTGTTCTTCTTAAACAAAATATCAAAGTGTCTTCTTAGACACTGTTGTCTAATACCATTGTTAATCTTTCAAAAGGTTATTCTCCGATTGTATTTACACATGGCAATAAATCTTTATCATTTGTTATCATATTATCTAAACTTTTCACTTCATTCATAGCTGTCTCATCCTGACTACCGTTGCTAAATAAAATGCACCTTTATTAAACCATATATTTATCTTTTCCATATATTTTTCTCTGTTCAACTTTTACACTACCCTGACTAACATTGTTAATAATATTTATAAATGTTTAAAGAAACAAGTTATTTGACTCATAAATTTGTAGGCCTCATAGGGGCATAAACATACATAATAAATAATGAGACATATCTAAATATGATGTGTTCATCTTTCAGTTCAGGCTGTTACGTTCATAGTGCAAAATCAAGTGTACTTATTATTACTTTCCTCATTTTATATCTGTCAATGAAGTTCCTGCAAATATTGCCATTTGTAGGCACAGCACATTTTCTTAGACATCTGACGACCTACGAAATATTTTGGCTCATAAATCTGATAGACAGTTTATCTGATAGATATGTCTGACTACCTTGAACATATTGACAGAACAAAAAATGTTGGTTTATTGTAGGACAATAAATTATTTATTCCTGTAAAAAAAGTCAATTTAAATTTAATAAACAGTATAAAAAACAACGTATAAAAAAGGTTGCTAATATTGTACCATTGTTTACATTTTTACTTTTCTCTGTAAATATTAACCTATTATATTAAATATGTTTCTTACATAAATTGTACACATTTGCTGAAGTATTTCTGCTATTTTAAGTAGCAAATATGTCATTTGGAACGACGAAGCTCCCTTGTACTATACCAGCACGAATTTGGAAGTGACGAGTGATACAATTTAGACAGTTGTAGGTATACAAAATGTGTTCCAAAAATGAGTGAACATCTGCAATATCGTGCTGACCAACACGCAGATCATGTTCTGACAAGTAATGGTGACAAGCAGCAACTTTCAAAACGCAATGTGACTTGAGGGTGTCATGCTATCGTTACTGGTATTCGAGCTACAACAGCTGGAGTAAATGTGTGTGTGTATATATATATATATATATATATATATATATATATATATATATATATAGATATATTACTTTAATATTTATACTAAATTTACCTCAAGATGTTTTTTCTATTTGGAACATGTTTCGAGAGTTCCTGTTGTTTCATCTTCAGCCTTCGCCATCTTGTTTCTGGTGAAGTATTTGTGTGTTGGCTGCTGGATGTTATTAAGGTTGTTTGTTGGTCTTTGGTCTTTTAAAGTTGTATTATTGTGTGTGGTTGTGGTATATGTTTTTGTATTTTGTGTATTTTCGATGTTGAGTGCTTTGAATATTGTGTCATGTTTTGTATTGATTTGTATTTGTTCTGGTATTAGTTTGTTTTGTGTTTTATGTTTGTATATCTGTAAATTTTCCCAAATGTTCATTATGGTGCCTTTGTGTGGTATATGTTTTATTAGTGATACATTGGTTATGTTTGGGAATTCGTGTCCTGTGTTTATTGCATGTGTGGCTAAATTGGATTTATATATTTCTGGTTTTTTGTATGCGTTTAGGTGTTCAAAATAACGTTTTTTCAGCTGTTTTTTTGTTTGTCCTATGTAACATTTATTGCAATCTTGGCATTCAATTTTGTATATACCATTAGTTGTTGTATTATCTTTGTTGTTTGAGCTATTTAGAATTTGTAATTTATTTTTATTAGTTTTGTATGCTATTTTTATATCTGTGTTTTTAAATAGTTTTGTTAGTTTTGTCATTTTATTATTTATGTATGTGAATGTGGCCCATTTTTTGTTGTTGTTATTATTTATGTGTTGTTCATTTTGATTACTTCTTAATTGTTCAGTTTTTATTTTATATTTTGATCATAGTTTTTTTATTGTATCCATTTTCATAACCAATTTGGTATATTATATTTCTTTCTTTGTCAGTTTCTTGTTTGTTTAGGGGTATTTTGTACATTCTGTTAAACAACGAATAAAATGCTGCCATTTTTTGTTGTGGTGGGTGGTCAGAATGGTTAGGTATAATGATGTTAGTGGAAGTTGGTTTTCTATATATTGCATATTGTATGTGTTTGTTGTATCTTGTGATGGTTATGTGATTGAAATATATATATATATATATATATGTATTATATATATTTTCTCTCATCAGACTTTTAAAACAACTAAGAACGAAATATCTTGAATAACAATATGTTTGTGTTAAACTTTGTTTCAAAGTCAGTAAAACATTTACAGACACATTAGAAATGGTTCAGCAAGCACATGTGGCTGACTGTGTGTGCCAAACACAGTGCTGGAAACTGTTTGATAGTTGGATTTCATTGTCCATGATGTGTCCGTTGATTAACTAAATATAATTAAATCACTACCGACTCAGAACACAACCGACTTGTGTCACGACATACTTGAGTTCCGAGTTGGTAGTGATTTAATTATATTTGTTTTAATAGTTTTAAAGTAGGCAGAACATTGAACAATTAACACATTGGGTGCTCACAACAAAAAATCCGCTTACCACAAGAGCTGAGACAAACATTCCACTTACCACAAGAGCTGATCTCGTACTAAATAAAACATTTTGCGTACCACAGGTACTTAGAAGTGAATAGTGCGCTCCTTTTGGGAGGGCCTAGCTACTCGGATCCGAGTAGTTAGTAGTCAGTGTGTTAAGATCCCAGACCTGAACAACCTTTCACATCAACAAACGATCATAATACCAATGCAGTTTGTGCTATGATTCATGAAAATCACTCTTTAACTGTCCAAGAGGTTGTTGAGGAAGTGAGCATCAGCATAGAATCATGCCACACAACAGACAAGCTTCACATGCATCGCATCTCCGCAAAATCGATGGCATGTTTGTTTACCGATGATCAGAAAGAGAATGGTGTTAACATCAGTCAAGAATTGCTTGACTGCGCCAACAACATCAATGAGAACTTCTTGAAAAATATTGTGACAGAAGACGAGAATTGTGTTTACGGTTACGATGTCAAAACCAATGCATAATCATAACAGTAGGTGAGGAAAGAATTTCCCTGGCCCAATAACCCACATGAGTTAGAGTGCAGAGGACAAAGGAAGGTGAGAGCTGCCAGCTGCACAGAGGCAAGAGCCATGTCACATTATGTAGTAGCCAATAAGATCCAATCGTTTCACTTACTGCCTGTTGCAGTGTTACACTCTGTCTCTCTCTGCACAATGCGCTTTCGTTTTTCACCATTATATGTGCTCCCGAGTATAGTCAAACTTGAAGGTAATGGTGGTTTTTTTGACTTGAAGGCTTAGTCCATTATAAATACATTCCACATAATCAGACAGTAAGCAAGGAGTTTTACATGGAAGTTTTAAGGTACAGTGGAACTTCGACAACATGACTCTCGAGGGGATTACAAAACATTTGTGTTTTCGAGGAATTCGTCAAAGTGAGATTAGTGTTGTCAAGGTTAAGATAATGAAAGTTCGTGTTATCAAGGTCCTGCTTCATAACACTCGGTTTACTGAGCTCAATGGTAATTCGTCTTATGAGCTCAATGCTTCAAGGGTAATTCATCTTGTAGAGGTAAAATTGTACTATTACACGATTACAAGTAAAAATTCATTCTTGGATTTTGTTGTCCATGACATGTCCGTTACTTAACTAAATATAATTATTTCACTACCGACTCGGAACACAAAGTTTTTTACGGGTAAAAACATAAAATTTTACCTTATAGGCTGAACCAGTTTTTGCTTTTAAAAAGACTCTGAAGAAGCTTTTTAAAAGCAAAAACCAGTTCAGGCTATAAGGTAAAATTTTACGTTTTTACCCGTAAAAAACTCTGTGTTCCGAGTCGGTAGTGAAATAATTATATTTAAAAATTCATATTATAAAAGTTATTTAGTGCAGTATTTTGATTTCAATCAAAGAAAATTTGGCTTATCTAGGTATTTAGCCAATGAATTTTGCGTTATAGAGGTATTTTTAACATTGAATGTTATGGAACATTCAAGGGGATTGAAGAAACTTCAATTCAAAAAACTTCATCCTGCCCCACCTATCATACTGTACAGCCGTGACCCCAGCAGACTTTTTCTTGTTTTCAAAATTGAAGGCAACCTTGAAAGGATGTCATTTTCAAACCACAAATGTCAGTGACAAAATACAACACAGCAGCTGTGTACTATTCCCTAAAATTCAATTCAGAAACATTTCAAAAATGGAAGACACGTTGGGAGAGGAGACTACTAGCAGATGGGACTACTTTGAAGGGTACAAGCCTGAGTAAAATTACAATTATATTAATAAAGTTTTTATTACCAAATTTCAGTATCTTTTTTAAAACACCTTTTATACATAAACTTCTTATTATCCTCAAACTAGTGCTATGCTAAGACTAAAATATTGGTTACTTGTAGAAGTCATTACATTATAATACTCAACATATAAGACTGTCAAAACACATCTTAGGAGTATGTTCTTAGACAGTAAGTCAAAAACTAGTCCTTAAAACAATATAACAAAATACTTGGATTTCGTTGTCCATGACGTGTCCGTTACTTAACTAAATATAATTAAATCACTACCGACTCGGAACACAACAAGTTTTTTATGGGTAAAAACGTAAAAGTTTTACCTTATAGCCTGAACCAGTTTTCACTTTTCGAAAGCTTCTTCAGAGGCTCTCGCTGGGAGCACTGTCCATCTAGTTCTTCCTTGGTGATGGTATCGACTTTTGAAGGATCGATGTTGTGTATGTGGGATGTGATATGTTCGAATAATGCGTGTGATTTGAATTGTCTGTTCATTTAGGATGTCGTTTTTATGTGTTTTCATGTGTTTGTATATTTCCAATTGTTCAAGAGTGTCTAGTTTTCAGACTTTTGTGTGTACGTGTAGAATCTCCATGTTATTGATGATGTTTTTGTATGTGTGGTTTGCTTCAATGAGGTGGTTTGCAAAGGTGGATTTTGTAGTGGAGTGTAGTGCCTTCGTGTGTTCAATGTATCTTTGTTTGAAGCTATGTACTGTCTGGCCTATGTAGAAGTTGTTCCAATCTGAGCCGTTTAGTTTGTAAACACCAGGTAGATCAAATTTGTTTTGTGCTTTGTGTGTGTGTTTTGATAGTGTATGTTCTGTTTTGTTGGTAGTTTTGTATGCGATTCTGTAACTGCTTTTTTGAATTTGTGGGCTATTTTTTTTTCAGTGTGGTTATTGAAGTATGTTAGTGTTATAAATTTGTTGTTTTTATTGTCTTGTGTAGAGGTTTATTGACTACTGTTCTGTTGTATCCATTGGATTCTGCTAGATATTTTGTCATGTTTAGTTCATCTTTGTAGTCTTTTTCATCTAGTGGGATGTTGTTAAGTCTATGTATCATAGTTCTGAAGGCAGCTAGTTTGTGTTGTATTGTGTGATTGGAGGAGTTGTGTATTAGTGTGTCAGTTGTAGTAGGTTTTCTGTATATACTGAATTTGTGCCTGTGTTCAAATTGTGTGATGGAGAGGTCTAGGACGTTTATGCTATTGTTGTGTTCGTATTCGGCAGTGAAGGTTATGTTTTCGTGTATTTTGTTTATGTGGGTTAGTAACTGTTCACATTGTTTTTTGTTTCCCCTGTATAGTATTATGATATGTCAACGTATCTGTGCCAATACAGTATTTTATGTGAGTGTCTGACATTGTTTGTGAGGTTCTTGTTTTTTCTAAGTGTTGAAGGAAGACCTCTGGTAATATGCTGGACATATCTCACCCCACACACACAACATCGATCCTTCAAAAGTCGATACCGTTGCCAAGAACAAGACTGACAATGGTCCCAGCAGCAGCCACTGAAGAAGCTTTTTAAAAGCGAAAACTGGTTCAGGCTTTAAGGTAAAACTTTTACGTTTTTACCCATAAAAAACTTTGTGTTCCGAGTCGGTAGTGATTTAATTATAGTTAGTTAAATTAACAGACACATCATGGACAACGAAATCCAAGAATCTAATTTTTCTAGTACGTTTTTTTATAGCCAAAATATTCTTTTTAGAGCTGAAATATTTTTTAGAGTATTTTCTATCATTCGCTGGCAGAAGAATAGAGTCCCGGTTCAACGGGATCTGACTCCACTATACTTACATAGAATAAATCAGGACACAAATAATTGAATTAAAAATAATAAAGACAAACATATAACTAAACAAACAACATACAAATAGGTATGTACTAGCGTACTAGTAGTAACTGCTGCTTGTTCATTCCGAAAACGAACATAGCTGCTAACTCAGCGTTTTGCCGGTTTATATAGCAGCAACACATTGGGTGGACGAATGTGTTCTCTCCACAGTTTGTACAGTGACAACTACTACGAGGTCAATGACCACACACAGTAAAACATTTCCGATGTCTGAGCCGGCAACACAAGACGGTGCAAATGCCCAGAAGTTTGAAAGCAATGCTATGGTTTTTATTCGAGTTTCACTACTAATATTGTTCGCAATTCAAATTATTTAATCCATCATCATCATCTATCTGTCCAGGATTAGGCAGGTTACCTGTTCCGGCTTCACCATATCCGTCTCGGTCTGCCAAAATTTCTTCTTCCGGTTGGCTTATAAGTCAGGATTTTTCTTGGAATTCTTTCTAGAGACATGCACATAACATGCTCATTCAATCTTTTTTTATAGTTTTTCGCTAGTTCCGTTACTGGTTGTACTTTTAATTCCTGTCTTATATCTTCGTTGTTTATGTGATCTAATCTTATACAACATTTCACAGGTCTAAGATATTTCATTTCAGACGTTTCCATCTGTCTATAATCTTTCTTTCTTGGTGCCCATGATTCGGACCCATATAATAGCATGGGGCTGCCATCACCTTATAGAATTTTATTTGTGTTTCTTTCAGGGTCTTTCCTTTGAGTGTTCTCCGTAATTTCCCACATGTTCTTTGGAAGTTGTTTGTTTTATTAAGAATATCTTTGTCTTCTTCATATGTAATATCACATCCTAGGTAATTGAAATGTGATACTTGTTCTAAAATTTTATTTTCAATTACAATTTTTGTTCGAATTGAATTTTTCCTAGGAATGCCATGGTCTTAGTTTTTTCTATTGAAATGTTCAAATTATAACCTTTTGATAACAGATTTAGTTTGTGGATAGCCAGTTGTAATTTATCATCACTATCTTGGATTACAAATTGATCATCCGCAAACAGCATAGTGTTTAGGAACTCGTGTCGGCTAATCTGTATACCTAGAGGAGCACTTTGTTTAGTAACTAAAGTATTTAGTATTCAATTATTTAATAACCATATTCAGTGATATGGTTACATGGACGCCATGCTACTGAATGTAATAGTTTCATGGGGTGCTCAATAGAACAATAGAAGGGTGAGCTTAGAGCATAGGCACATAAGCAGGCCCGCCCAGAGGAATTCCGGGCCCCAGGGCAAAGCAGACTGTGGGCCCCCCCAAACGAGGCAACCATCTGTTCCCCTGAAATACGTGTATATGTGGTTTTATATACACGATTATATATACATATATGTGTGTGTGTGTGTGTGCACGCACGCTTATATCACACACACACACACACACACACACACACACACACACACACACACACACACACACACACACACACACACACACACACACACACACACACACACACACACACACACACACACACACACACACACACACACACACACACACACACACACACACACACACACACACACAAGGGGTACCTTAAGATTTTCAAACGCCAACCTTCATTGAGTGACCCTTCAACTATAAGAGAGGAGTGATTCTTCTACTCATCATCATCTCTGTATTTTTAGTCAGTAAAAATGAAATAAAGTGATGTTATCAAAGCATTCAAACACTGAACCAAAAGTGAAAAAATTAATTAAGTTTAATAAAACAGATCTTGAAAACTGTTAAAAGTAAACAAAATTTTATTTCTTATAGACACTTTACAAAATTAAGGATTACAGTGTCTAGAAAGGCAGTGATATTGTAAATTAACACACTGAATATTCTGTTGTCATACAGCTTAGAAATTTACGTCTTTTGGAGTTTTTAAATTTCAGATAAAATCAAAGAACTTACAATTTTATTTTTATTAGTTAACAAATAAAAAATGAAACAAGTAAAAAGTCATGTACAGAGTTAAAATAGCCACACATTATATTAATACAAATGTAACTTGCAAGTTCAGCAAACAGAGAACTATATAAAATTAAAAAATCATTTTCTTGCTTTATTGTTTGCAAAATCTTCAATAATGTCACTGAAATCAACACTACGGGTAAGATCAACCACCATGGGATGAGTAGTTAGTCCGCACAGTCTTTCTTGACCCATTGTAGACCTGTTGTAGTTTTTTATTCTTTTGAGTGCACTGAAAGAACGCTCAGCTCCTGCTACTGACACTGGAAGTGTGCAAAATAAACGGATAGCTATGAACACATTTGGAAACAGCAACTCTAGTTTTAAGCTCCTAATTTTATTTATCAACTTAAATGGTGGCAAAATAGAAGTACCAATACTGACCGTATGAACACATTTTAGTTGAATAAGTTCTTCTATTAAAGCTTCTGAGATGTCCTCTGGAAAGATAGAAAGTAACTCTTGACAGGAATTGGCAATTGCAGTATTGTCTTTATCCAGGTATTGCCACAAACACTGAAATATGTTACTAAGCTTCCTTGCCTTATTGAATCTTTCACATAGCCCACTGGTAACAGAGTCAATCACTCTGTAGAAAACATCTATTCTAAATTCTCTCCACTGCTTCATGTGTCTCTGAGCCACTGTTTTGTTCAAATTCTTTATCAGACACTTCATAATGAAAATGCTTCCTCTTCTTCTTTCTTTTTTCACCAAATTCTGTTTCTGTAGGCATTTGATTAGCCATAGACTGTGCTACGAGTTTAGCTTCTTGTAGAATAACATCAAATTTACCTCGTAAATTGTTCATTTCCTTTATAAGGCTATCAATGTGAGACACTTCCTCATCAAGAGTGGGTTCTGTTGCTTGGAGAACTTTGTTTCGGTGATCGACTGAAACCAGTATTTTAAACCAAATTGTGGCCATTAGTATGCATTTAAAAGATTTCAGATACTTCTCAATTCCCAAAAGTGTAGTTTTACTTTCAGCTGACATATTAAGTTTCAGACATTCAGCTACAGCCCTTTTTACACAAGGAAGATGTTTAGCGAAAGGCTTTACGGCATCAACTCGTGCTGACCACCTTGTATCTGAAAGTTTGTTGAGTGAACATTTTATTTCTTTCTGAAGAATTTCCCACCTTTGAGGAGACTTCGAGAAAAACTTGTATAACTGTTGCAAAACACCGAAAAACGTTACAGCATCTTCGCATGATTCAGCTGCATTGACACCACATAGGTTGAGACTATGTGCTGCACAATTAGAAAATAAAGCATAGGGGTTGATTTCAGCTATGCGAGTTTTAACACCATTGTACACTCCAACCATGTTCGCTCCATTATCAAACCCCTGCCCCCTACAATCATTCAAAGAATGCCATGGTTAGCCAATTCGTTTACAATTTCATTTGCGATATCTTCTCCACTTTTTAAATTGCACTTTACAAAACTTAGGAATCTCTCTTTAATTTTATAGCCGTATTCGTTTTCTAACAAATATCTTAAAATAAATGTCACCTGTTCCTCATGTGTTATATCTGGTGTTGCATCTACTAATATGGAATAGTACTTGGCCTTTTGTCTTTCAATTAAAATATGGTTAAGAACTTTTTTCCCACAAATGTCAATGAATTCGTTTTGAGATCTCCAGGACAAATAATGGGCTTGTAAACGTTTTTCATTTTCTTGGGATTCTTTTACTTTTGTAACATGCTCTCGTAGCAAAGGATCATATTTAGATAATAACTCTGTAATTCCTAAGAAATTTCCATTATGGGGATCACCAAGTTTTGAGGACTCACCCCTAAATGGAAGGCCCCTCTCAGCTATAAACAAAATCACTGCTAGTAAACGTTGCAGTAAATCCTGCCAGTACTTTTTTCTTTGGGTTAATTCCTCATCAAGATGAGACTGAATATCAGTCCCTTCTTTTACACGTCTTTCTACAGATCGCCACTCAATATAGCATTTTTTGTGATGAGTACTAGTTTCATGTTTAGGGAGCCTATCGTAGAGTTTTCGCCACCCCATCTCCTTCTTCCATCCTTCCTCGCTCATAAGAACTGAACGGTTGCTATTGCTATCAGTGAGCTCACTGGGAGAGCTGAACAATCGACAAGGAAAACAATAGAGGGACTGATTTTTTGTACTCCAGGATAACCAATCTCTTGGACGAAGTTCTCCATTTTGGGTTTTTGTCTGTAAAACTATCCGAGGGAAAACTCTTTTTCCATCATTAGGAATGTCTTCAGGAATAATTGGGCTAGGGCCTTTTCTAACAAAATTTTGAATAACATTAAAATTAGTGTTTGGGCAACCAGTTAAGTCACCTAAGTCTAAAAATTCGCTTGAATGTTCAACCATTTTATCTGAAGCCCTATTTTCTGATTTAGTGGTTTCGGTTTTAAGATTTTTAGGCTCACCCACATTTTCTAAACTAAGCCTACCTTGAAAAGAACCAATGTGTATTTTTTCGTCAGGTGAATTTATAGTCCCTGAGGTAGATGCAGTAGGCTCAGCCTCTTCCTTAAGCGTTCCCGATACACCAACGGAGACAGCCTCAGATTTCTTGAGTCCAACGTCAAATAATGTCCGTAAGCCTTTCTTACCACTCTCAAGCTTTTGCTCTCTTTCTTTTCGTTTCTGCGCACCAGACTTGTGTTTATAATAGTCCATTGTGTCACACAACACACACTACACCTTATAATAAAACAAAACAATAAAAAATACCAGAAAACATCTAACTTGAAACAACTACACGCTGCTGACACTGGCATAACCTCAACTGTGTCAGTATACTACACTGTAATATACACAGTGTCACAGTGGCGCGGTGCACGTCGAAAGAAGTCACGTGACCCACCTAACTTGGAATGTGGGAAGAAAGCGACACATGACAACGCATGAAACTCGACGTTTGACAAATTCGTACGTGCAAAACTCATTTAAAAAATATCCGAACCTCTCGTCCCGGTCCCCCCAGAGGCCGGGTCCCAGGGCAATGCCACCCCTGCCCCCTCTCTGGGCGGGCCTGCACATAAGAGTTCTACCAACCAAATTTTCTAGAAATGTACAGATAATGCAGTCTAGTTAATCTGTATATCAGCTGTAAATTATGCGAGTTATCACCATTGGAGTAAACAGATAATAAAGGGTACCATAGCATAGCCATCATTTTGTGTTGGTGATGCTTACTATGCAAATATGCTGCAGTCAAAGCAGAGCTCTAGAGAAGAAGATATAACAATATATGTTACAAAAAGAAGTCAGTATCACAACTCTGTATTGCATGAACAGTTTATGTCTACTGTCTGCTTGCCTTACTTAGATATACTTATAATACAATCAGTGTCAGATTATCCATAATGCTAGGGTATGCTGCAGCACCAGGGACCAGAGTCTCAGCTGTTAGAGTTGGCACCACCCAACCCTAAATCACAAAACTTTTTGAAGATAATAAATGTAAAAAAAAAGCAAAAAACAAATATCCTCAATCTAAAATCATAAAAAGATGTGTGCACACTTTTTGACAAATTCCCCGTTATGTATTTTATGTTCGAATGAAGATGATAGATTCCATAATTCTAAAGTCTGTCCACTCAAAGTATTGTGCTGGATTATGATTGTAAAATGATTTATGTATTTCCATATTTATGCATTGCTTATTGTATGCTTTTCATGATTCCAATAGCTAACTGCGAATCTGAAAGATCATTTTCTGTATTAAAACGCATTAAAGATATGTTTGTATTCAACTATGGGAGTTGAGATATTATCTTTGTTAGCAAGGTTGAATATTGAAAACGAAATACTTGAATCACTCGATTTTGAAGAAATTATACATAACTTTATTGAGCCAAAATCAATTAAAAATGGATCCATTAGTGCTTTCTAAGCTTAAGTATTGCTATGCTCATTGTAATCAAAATTTAACTAAATAAGTGTTGTAACTTGAAACTTTAATAAAATAATTGTCAACTTTCAAAATTGTGTAACTTTCAAAAGTTTGAATTTTTAACCGGGGGGGGGGGGGCACCAGTCTGAAGGCAGCATATGGCACCACACGCTTTTAATCTACCCCTGAATACAATCCATGTAGCTAAAAAGGTGTTCTCCCCCCTCACAGCATGTCTGACACACAGTGAATTCACGGTAGACATGGGCTTGTCTGCAAGTCTTCACACATAACTGCAATGTCTACCTGCACGTCATGAAGGTGATTATGAGACCTGTAAGCAGACAGGATTGAGACCCCGCCTAAATTTCACACTCATGTGAAAATCATAATATTGTACTTTCTTATAAATTAGAGTAAATTGAAATTTGTTAAGGTATATTGTATTGTAACAATATACAGTAAATGTCTTATATACAGACATTCCTATATTTAAAAAAAATCTTATAACTAAAGAAGTTAGAAGAGAAATTAGAAGAGACTCTATAGCTACAAAGTCTTATAAAAAACTTCCTCTGACGTACAATTTGCTTAACAATTTTTTTATATTAATGTAAAGTGTGCCACACTCTGGCTCTTATAGTATTCTTGCAGTATTGGGATAATATAAATTCTAACCAAGTCAGGATACACTTCCCTCTATGGGACTTCTAAAAATTATTTATATAAGCAATAATAATCAATTCTGTGTGTTTACAGAATGTTGTTATCAGAAGTGTGATGATAATGCACATAAGCGTAATACAGTATTTATAACCCCATTTGTTGAATGCTCCTAATTAAAATTCTGCATATGTCCATAGTTACCTGTAAAAAAATATACATAATTATATTAATTATATACAATACTGTAACACACATTCAGAATAGGTACTATTCAGTTTATATCAAAGCTTAATATTGTTATGATACCAAAAGCAGCCCCAATACCAGAAAGAAATATAAAATAAAAAGGCATGAAAATAAGAATTAACAATTTTAAATCAAGAAAAATAAAAATACTATAACTTATACGAGACAAATGACAATGATGCAACCCAAGTGATTGGCACAGTGACAAATAGAAATAATGACAAAAAGAAATAATGACAAAAGAAATAATCAAACGAACATGTTAAATGTACCCTTAATTAGGGAAAGTACAAACCCAAATAATATATTGTATTAACAATTAAGTAAGTATTGAATGGAAAAAAATAAGATGAACAAACAATAAAACACACAAACCATGATAATGTGAAATATAATAAATAATATAATACTAACTAAACTAGAATGAACCAAGAGTGCATAATAGGATTAGGAAGTGATGTACCAATTAACAATATAATAAGGGTGAGTACACCAAAGTGAATTGAGTTAAAGGAAGAAAATAATATAGTATAACCACTGTGAAAACCTTACAAAGTGCCAGGGTAACACAACGATAGACAAACATAGTTACTTTTAAGCAAGAACTCATCTAGAAGTGAGAGTGTCTAAAGAAAGTGGATAAGTAAAATTATCAACCACAAAAATATATGTAAAAACACTTAAAGTGAATAATTAATTAAGGTTAGTGATACAAAGGAACTAATATCATTCAATTAAAGATTAGTCCAAATAATATTGTTTTGTAGTTAGAAATAAGGATTAAGAGAAGTGAATGTTTAAATGTTAAATGTTTAAAGTTATTGTAATAATGTTATAAGGAGATACAGAGAAGATGATAGTGATAGTAGAATTGTTCTAATGTTATAATTGTTGAATTAGTATTAAGAATAAGGGGTATTAATGATGATAAAAGCACAAGGAACAAATTATGTTAAAATTATAAAATGGACAAAAAAACAAATACATAACATACAGACAAAACACGAGAGAAAAATAAAAAACCTGACACCAATCAACACAAATATAATCCCTCACACAAATTCTACGCACGTACAGTAAACCTCACGAATGTCACAATCACTAAAAACGAACAAACACTCCTTGATAAAGGCCTAAAACATAACATACATTAAAAACAAAACAACCAAAGACTAACAAAACTCATAGTTGACACTGAAACAAATATACAAACAAAAGCCCTACATGAAACAAATCTGACCATCAGCCCCTACCCTCCAAGCACTTCCCAAAATCCATAAAGAAGATATTCCGATCCGCCCCTTTATCAACTACCGTAATGCCCCTGCACACAAACTCACAAAACATCTAGACAAAATTATCAGACAACACATACAACTAGACAACAACATTGCAGTAATAAACAACACAGACCTAGTAACAAAAATAAAAGACATACACATCCCCCATAATGCCACATTAGCCTCCTTTGACATTAAAAACCTGTACACAAGCATCCCCATCTCTGAAACAATCACCATCCTACAAAACAAACTCAAACAGAACAACACACCAGACGAACTTATCAACAAAATAACAGAAACTCTGAACATTATCACAAAACAAAACTACTTTACTTATAACAATAAATATTACACACAGAATGATGGTCTACCCATGGGCTCCCCCATATCCAGCATTCTAGCAGAAGTCTTCCTCCAACACTTAGAAAAAACAAAAATGCTCACAAACAATTACAGACACCCACATAAAATACTATATTGGCACAGATACGTTGATGACATTCTAATACTATACAGGGGAAACAAAAGACAATGTGAACAGTTACTAACGCACATAAATGAAATACATAAAAATATAACCTTTACTGCCGAATATGAACACAACAATACCATAAACGTCTTAGACCTCTTCATCACAAAACTTGAACACAGGCACATATTCAGTATATACAGAAAACCAACTACAACTGACACACTAATACACAACTCCTCCAATCACCCAATACAACACAAACTAGCTGCCTTCAGAACCATGATACACAGACTTAACAACATCCCCTTAGATGAAAAAGACTACAAAGACGAACTAAACACAATAAAATATCTAGCAGAATCTAACGGATATGACAGAACAATAGTCAGTAAACTCCTACACAAAACACAAAACAAACAACAGACAAAGACAGAATACAACAAATTCATAACATTAACATACGTCAACAAACAAACTGAAAAAATAGCCCACAAATTCAAAAAAGCTGGATACAGAATCGCTTACAAAACTACTAACAAAACAGAACACACACAAAACAAATTCAATCTACCCGGTGTTTACAATCTAAATTGCTCAAATTGCAACAAATTCTATGTAGGCCAGACAGGACGTAGCTTCAAACAGAGATACATTGAACACACAAAGGCACTCCACTCCACTACAGAATCCACCTTTGCAAACCACCTCATCGAGGCAAACCACCTCATCGAGGCAAACCACACATACAAAAACATCGACAATAACATGAACATTCTACACGTAGACACAAAAGGCCGAAAACTAGACACTCTAGAACAATTTGAAATATACAAACACACAAAAACAAATAAAAACGACATCCTAAACGAACAGACACAATTCAAATCGCACGCATTATTCGAACACATCTCACCCCACACACACAACATCGATCTTTCGAAATTCGATTCCGTCGCCCACAACAGGACGGACAGCGCTACCAGTGGCAACCTCTGAAGAAGCCTTTTAAAGGTGAAAACCAGTTCAGGTTGTAAGGTAAAACTTTATGTTTTTACTTATAAAAAACTTTGTGTTCCGAGTCGTGAATATAATAGTTGTATTTTATAAAATTAGTTAGAAAAAACAGTAAAATATCAGAGAAGCTGTAATAGCCATATACTAAAGAATGTAAATCACTGATTAATGTAAACTACCCAAAACAAACTGATAAAAAACTAGTATTAAGAGTAAAATTAAAATTAAAACATTATGTGAACCAAAATAGTAAAATATCCACAAATAACAGTAAACAGTGAGAGGAAAGGATAAGGAAACATAAAATAACAAACCAAGAAACAATATAAATATAAAATAAGTGGATAAAACAACATAATAACAAAATTAAATAAAAAGAATGATAATAGCCAAATGTTAAAATAGGCCAGAGATAACAAAACATAATCATGTTTGATGTCTAAATAAACTACATCAAAAAAAGCTATTCAATGATAATAATAATAATCAGATTGGTAATAAGACAAGGAAAATATCTTAGTTAGAAAATATTTATTCATTTTGAACAAAAACTCAAACTTCATAACAATGAGTACTAAATTATTTCAGCCAATAGAGAGTAATTTGGTTGCTATGACAACAAAACATTATTATATTAAAACCGTTAAAAAACGAAAATAAGAGTCCATTTTTAGCATCAGAAGAGGGCAGATGATAAAATTGTCGATCCACAGAAATAAGTAAAAATAAACCTATCGGATGAAAGAAAATACTTACTAACAATGATGAAACAAGATTGATAGAACATTGCAACAAAATCAAACCAAAATAAATCTGAATTCAAAGAAATAAAACCCAAAATTAGAGAAGGACGACTAGAACACCAGAGCTGAGGAAAATAATCCACCAAACATCAATATCAATATATTGTAAAGTATAACACTAAATTACTTAACTACACCCACCAGACTTTTCACAACACGTAACGAAATTATGCACTATATCAAAACTTGGTTCAAACTTAATAAACACTGAATAATTAATAAAATATTCAATAACTAGTATTACAAAATTGTTCAAACTCAATAATAACACTTTAAGAAATAAGAGACGATTTATACACAATTCGAACTTAACCTATATTGTAAAGTGAACTCACTATTGTTGTAAACCATAAGTAAACTGTTGTAAAGGAAGATTATTATATTTAATTAACTTGATGTCAAGGATTGTACTTTCAAAAATCATTTTGTAAACCTTTTTGGCCGTAATCAAAAGAACGTTCGGCTGAATAAAGCAGTGAAACGTAATAGGCTTCCAGTCGACGACCTAAGGCGAGAGATACAGCCAACCGCTGGGTGATAAATTATTTATAGCCGGAGCATAACAAGTACAAAAGTAATATAATTTTATAATTTCCTGTTAGCGTAATTATTCATAGCAGAATTGACCTTTAATAAACCAATACTTATTTTAATACCTGTTCATTATTTCACAAATTAATTTTTATGTGTTTTATATTCATTGACGTAGCACCGTAACACTTCTTCCTACGAGAAATACAGGTTGGTACGACTTCGCGGATAAAAAGATTTGAATTTCTCCGATGACCAACAGTGAGATACGGTTGCGCTAGACAACTTTTTAATTGTTTGGGGACAAACAATTTGGCGCCTACCAACGGGAAAATCACCATTAAGTAAGAAAACAGGTAAACAGGTATTGGCGAGGTCAAATACGACGTAAGAAAATTGTTACAAATTGACGACTACAACGCGTAGCTTAATACACGTAAAGAGTCTTTGTCGTTACAAATTGACACACAAACGTGTGGCTTTTACAGGACGATAGAGAACTGATTATTACAATATTCATGATTATTTCTTATGGTAGAGAGTACTAACGGATTAGTACAATTTTTTTTAACAACAATAATAGCTCAAAGCCTGTAGGAAAGGCCAACACATTCATAAAACACAGTTACTGAGGTCTTTTATTTCAATTCTGCCTGAAATATAACCACACTATAATTAACATTTCTGCAAGAAACTAAGAATTATTTAAGTATATTGTCCCATCCTTTTTACTACAGACACATATTTCCATCAGTATGCTAATACAGTTGAATGAATGCTAATACGTAACAGAATTACATCATCATGTATTTGATAACAATATCCTACAAAAAAATGATGTAAATAATACATTTTTAATAAATAATAGTAATAACAACAACCACAGTAACAATAACAAAAAGTTTTAGTTATTCAAAATTCAAAATTGTTAATAGGTGCTTATTTGATCTAAGACCCCTGTTCCAGAGCAGAACAATTGCCAGGAGCATCAAGCTGCTTCTGTATAAACACTGATCTGGCCACTTCTCACCTATGGTTCTGAGACCTGGACCATTTCTAGAAAGTCTGAGTTAAGCCTGCTGGTTCATGAACGCAAAATCCTCCGCAGTATTTTTCGTCCAATATGTATGGGAGGTGGATGGAGGAGAAGGACCAACCAAGAACTGAACACTCTTCTGAACAAACCAGATATTGTGAAAGTTATAAAACTTGGTAGACTCAGGTGGGCTGCACATATTGTGACGATTTCATTAATAAAAAACTATGTTAATTAATTAAGTTGATAATATATAAGCGGAGAAATTTTAAATTCTTAATAAAATCTCACATTGTAAACTAAATCTTATGGCAATCATTTAATAATAATAATATTTAATATAAGTCTAATAATAAAATTAAAAGGGAATGGAATTGTACAGAAAGGGTAAAGCTTATTAATTTATCCTGCATAAACAAGAACTGACCAGAATTAACTTGTTTTCTGACCCCTAAATAAACTAAGTATTATTGTAAATTTGTTATTATTTAAATAATTAATTAAGACCATTGTTACGTACTTTGATAACTTCTGTAACTAAGAATATCTCTATTTAATTATTTAATCAACCGTAGTCCTTAAATTTAAATTAGAAACACGGAACTACTTTTATGTTGCCTAGTAATTGTCTTGAGATTACTACGCTCCCCTTAACTATTTTCTGCCACTTGTAATGGAGCGCTCACGCCGTAAGCAGCGTAAAGCGTTGTTTCGCTACGTGTATATATAAAAATGTGAAAGGCTTGATACAATGACTATTTAAATAAGTAAATTTGTGTGGTGATGACATCTCTCTATATTATATAATTATAATTATATACTATATAATATGTAGTATATATATACATATATACATATACATATATATATATACATATATACATATGGACTATGTAATTTATACAGTATTACAACCTAGAAGGTGATAGTCAACTAATCTATCATCATGTGAAGTGTATAACAGTGAAACAAACTTTCTATCTATGTATTCTAACTACAAGAATTATTAAGAATAACTACAGTCGCCGGAGATGAATGTACCACACCAGGAATGATTTCACATACTTCTAGAACTTCACCATCACAGTATGATAAGGTAACGACTGAACTTCAAGAAACATCAGGAGGACCGAAGGACGAATTCTGCAGCAACTTCAGGAAACACACAGGTGACATGGAGGCTTGTCTTCCATGGTTAATAGTTACAAAATTATAAACCCCAAAAGACAATTTAAATTATCATATTAAAGACTTTAAAACTTATGTTTAAATGTAATAACATTAAGGACTTTAGAAAACTGACATTTTAGGTAACATGTAATCTAATATTTGTTGTTTTAGAAGATTAATAAAAAACCATTCTTCAAATGGTCAGAGTTTCAATATTGTACATGGCAAGGTGACCATTATTCATTTAATATATTTAATCCCGGATCCGTGGAATTAATCAATAAGATGTACATCATATTTTGAGGCCCCTTTGTAAAGTAGTAATTTATATATTTAATCATATAGTAAACTATATTGTTTGAGAACTTTCAATAGAGAACTTAATCACCAAATGTAATAAAGAGATGTCATCTAAGTACCGAGTAAACTGAGTGCATAAATCAACAGTCTCCCCTTCCTAATATCCTGCTATATAAATTGTTTATTTGTTGTGATTATTTTCAGTGCTTCACAACGAAGGCAGCCGGTATAATTGGCACATCCAATTATTACTGGTTCCCTAGGTTATAACTCAAGAGAAGAGGTTATAATTTGCGCCACTCTGCTATTCATCTGTAATTTGCTTATTTTGCGTATTTGCTTATTTTGCGTAAGAAAAAAGAAAGAAGTAATTGCGTCCCGATATCCCACGCACAAAAGCTGTTGATCTATACACTCATGTATTTCAATATGTGTCAGAGTTTGAAATAAGATAAAAATAATAATTAATATTATAGTAATATAGTATAAATAACTTTATTAGTAAATATAATATGTGTAACGTAATATTAACATATAATCCCATGTAAACAAACCATGTCGGTACTTGTTAAAAGTCCCCTTCATAAATGTGCCACATTCTCGACAATCTCGGACGTGTAAGTTTCCTGTTGCCGTTTGTTTAAAATTGTCATTGTTTAGTTGAGTTGACAATAACACCCTCCTTGTGTGGTCTATTGTTATAAGAAGCGTGTCTGTTCATGTGTTAGTAACCGAAGGGGGAATATTTTGTCGTACGCATATTCATGCCTGTGTGAAATTTCTCTCTCTCGCTCTATGTAAAACGATAAAGGTTGTCATAACATTTTAAGTGTCTATTTGTAAAAAAGAAAAAGGAGTAAGAATACGATTGATTTATATTTTTATATTTTTTGTGTAAAAGAAAAAGGAAGCGTTGTATAGCATTTAATGCAAATAGTAGAATAATTAGTTATATCCGTCCACGTTACGAAAATGGCTGAATTTAATCCTGATCTATTATTAAAAGATGAGCTATGCTACGAAGCACTTTTACGAGGTCTAAAACACGTGAATGTAACCGTGTCGGAATTACGAAAATCATTACGCCAAACCGGATCAGATACACTCTCGCAGTTAGATAGATTGCGTGAACTCGATTATGACGGCGAACGAGAAACCTGTTATGCGAAATATAGGGAATTGATAGTATTATCTCAAAACCTTGAGGACAAGAAATCACCTACGGAATTTTTGCGCGTTACGCAACGTATAGAACATTTAACCCGCCGGTTAAATAATTTATTAAGCTGGCCCGACGTCACCATAACCCCCCCCCCCCGATGTGCAGAAATTTGCGGAGGAGGCATTAAGCCAATTACCCATAATTATCAACGACTTACGACGAAAATCAGACTCATCGAGAATGGAGGAAATTGAGCACTACTTACAAAAAATTATATATCTCCCCAGTTCAATCCCCTACTTTAGAACACCCTCTCCCCACCTCGAACCCCGAATCACCCACCGTATCGAAGATACCACAGAGTCATGAACAATTGCCTAGTAGTAATAATTACGAAAACAAGAGTAGAGAAACGCCGATTATTAATACCTTAATTACCGAATTTCCTCTTGCATTTACGGATTTAGCCCAGTATCAACAACAAGACCCCCGTTTGAGCCCAATTATTGAACAACTTGAAAAAGGAAATAAGTCAGAGAAATACATATTAAGTAGGAGAGTATTATGTTGTAGAATAGCGAACGGAAAATATCTACGAATAATTGCCCCTGATATTATTAAACCTATGCTGATGGAATATTATCACTCTTCCACCATTGGAGCACATATGGGAATAAATAAAACCATACACAGAATTCGTAAAGAATATCACTGGGAAAATATGAACAGTGAGATCGCCAATTTTGTGAAAAGGTGTAAGTTGTGTGCACTCAGCAAACCAGCGAGAAACAGCCAAATTAGTCAGTTAATCTCAGAGATTCCTGCTACCCCGTTCTCCAAAATTTATTTAGACTTTTCAGGACCCTATCCGCGTTCCAAATCAGGAAATACAAAGTTACTAATTTGTGTAGACTCTTTTAGCAAATTCGTCTGGATGTACCCCATGCGGCGAGCCTTAGCTACAACCACAGTAAGTATTTTACAGCATAGATTATTTAAAGAATTCGATATTCCTGTCCATATAGTGTCGGATAACGGACCACAGTTTAAGTCCAAGGAATTCAGGAACATGTGTTTCAAACTAGGTATAGAACACATTACCACTACAGAGTATCGTCCGCAAGGTAATATAGCTGAGAGGTATTTGCGAAACCTAAAATCTGCTTTAATTGCCTACCATGCTAACGACCATACTTCTTGGGACCAGAACTTATCCTGGATACAGTTCGCTTTTAATTCAGCATATCATGAAGGACATAAGTCTACCCCATTCGAATTATTGTTCAAGTATAAACCCAACCACCCATTATCCACTAAGTGGAAAATACATGAATTGTTACCCCTTGAAATTAGGGATAAAAATATTAGGAAAATATGGAATGAAGCGCGCGCTAATTTACGAACAAACTTAGCGAAATCAAGGAAATATCACGAGCGAAATAAAAATAATGAAGTAAAGTACCAAATCGGTAACTTAGTTATGTGTAAAACACATCCTACGAGTAGTGCAATCGATAAGACCACTTCCAAGCTATCATACCGATGGTGCGGTCCTTATCAAATTCACAAATATTTAACTCCAGTAACCGTAGCACTGTATGAATCCTCTACTCAAAAATATGTACGAAGGACACATATTTCTCAGATAAAACATTATCACGAAGAAGGTAATGGTAGAGTGCAAGTTAAATAAATGTAAAGAAAAAAGAAAGGTATATGTTTTGTACTCAACTGCAAAGGAGTACTAGAGTAACATTTAGCTAGCTAATGGTATAGATAGGTACGAGGCCTGATCACCCTTGAATCCTATTCTTCGAAAGTATAGCAAAGTAAGAAGTCAGCTGACAGGAAATATGATGAATAATTAAGTAACAAATTACTTAATGAGTAATTCTGTAACTAGAATAACTCCCAACTAAAGAAAAACCCGGTAGTAGTCATAAGTAGTAGTGTTAAGAAAATTTAGAATGTTAACAATATGTTTTTTATAATGTGTGAATTTTATGTAGTATTAGAATTAGTCTGTAAAGTATGATATGTAGATAGTAAGAAGAATCAATTCGAGACTGACGTGTGTAACTCATATTTACATACAGAGAAAAACGGGTGAGAGAAATTACACACGGAAATCCCCAAACATACTCCCGGTACATTCCAAAAAAAAATAAACCGGAGTCTGTGGCTAAAGCGGCGGAGTATGTGACGATTTCATTAATAAAAAAATATGTTAATTAATTAAGTTGATAATATATAAGCGGAGAAATTTTAAATTCTTAATAAAATCTCACATTTAAACTAAATCTTATGGCAATCATTTAATAATAATAATATTTAATATAAGTCTAATAATAAAATTAAAAGGGAATGGAATTGTACAGAAAGGGTAAAGCTTATTAATTTATCCTGCATAAACAAGAACTGACCAGAATTAACTTGTTTTCTGACCCCTAAATAAACTAAGTATTATTGTAAATTTGTTATTATTTAAATAATTAATTAAGACCATTGTTACGTACTTTGATAACTTCTGTAACTAAGAATATCTCTATTTAATTATTTAATCAACCGTAGTCCTTAAATTTAAATTAGAAACACGGAACTACTTTTATGTTGCCTAGTAATTGTCTTGAGATTACTACGCTCCCCTTAACTATTTTCTGCCACTTGTAATGGAGCGCTCACGCCGTAAGCAGCGTAAAGCGTTGTTTCGCTACGTGTATATATAAAAATGTGAAAGGCTTGATACAATGACTATTTAAATAAGTAAATTTGTGTGGTGATGACATCTCTCTATATTATATAATTATAATTATATACTATATAATATGTAGTATATATATACATATATACATATACATATATATATATATATATACATATATACATATGGACTATGTAATTTATACAGTATTACAACCTAGAAGGTGATAGTCAACTAATCTATCATCATGTGAAGTGTATAACAGTGAAACAAACTTTCTATCTATGTATTCTAACTACAAGAATTATTAAGAATAACTACAGTCGCCGGAGATGAATGTACCACACCAGGAATGATTTCACATACTTCTAGAACTTCACCATCACAGTATGATAAGGTAACGACTGAACTTCAAGAAACATCAGGAGGACCGAAGGACGAATTCTGCAGCAACTTCAGGAAACACACAGGTGACATGGAGGCTTGTCTTCCATGGTTAAGAGTTACAAAATTATAAACCCCAAAAGACAATTTAAATTATCATATTAAAGACTTTAAAACTTATGTTTAAATGTAATAACATTAAAGACTTTAGAAAACTGACATTTTAGGTAACATGTAATCTAATATTTGTTGTTTTAGAAGATTAATAAAAAACCATTCTTCAAATGGTCAGAGTTTCAATATTGTACATGGCAAGGTGACCATTATTCATTTAATATATTTAATCCCGGATCCGTGGAATTAATCAATAAGATGTACATCATATTTTGAGGCCCCTTTGTAAAGTAGTAATTTATATATTTAATCATATAGTAAACTATATTGTTTGAGAACTTTCAATAGAGAACTTAATCACCAAATGTAATAAAGAGATGTCATCTAAGTACCGAGTAAACTGAGTGCATAAATCAACAGTCTCCCCTTCCTAATATCCTGCTATATAAATTGTTTATTTGTTGTGATTATTTTCAGTGCTTCACAACGAAGGCAGCCGGTATAATTGGCACATCCAATTATTACTGGTTCCCTAGGTTATAACTCAAGAGAAGAGGTTATAATATGATCAGAATGGGAGAGAATGAAATACCCAGAAAGGCACTTACAGAACAGATATATGGCACTAGGAGAGTTGGTAGACCCAAACTACATTGAGGAGATGGTGTGAATTATGATGCACACCATATCCTTGGGACCTGGAACTGCAGAGCAGCTGCACTTCACCAGGAGTGGAGGCTGTTAAAGAAGGCATTGATTCAGTAATGGGTTGTCGCAGCACTGTAACAATAACAATAATAAATTTAAAATTATACATATTACATTTTAATTTGTTACTAAATATAACTGATAGTTATTTTAGTTTCATTAATTACTGTGTAAAACTAATTAAACTGATAGAGTTATTTTAGTTTCATTAATTACTGTGTGAAACTAATTAAACAAGGTTGTGAATAAAATAACATCTACATATATAAAACTAAATTTTTACTAGAATTCTTAATCACTCACCTCAAACACGGACACACAAATTAATTGTACTTCTCAAAAAAAAAAAAAAAGGAATTAAAATAATTACAAATTTGTTTTACTTTGTATTGTATGATGCCTTTTGGTCTTTCCACCACAATGAATACACATGTAGGTTGTTGACCAGTACAAAGCAAGTAGCAGTTCTGCAAAAATTTTGGAATTACAAAGGCTGCTAACGAGATGAATCTGTTTGAGATAAAATTGTGTGTTGTTGTTTCTTAAGTGCATTGATAGTTTGACTCTTCGAATTGAATTGCATAACCGACTGTCCCATCAAGTTTTGTAGCCATTTAACCAGAGAAACTCTCTTGACAACTGACATTACAATGACTCTTCGTGGTTGGGTGCCAGTACACCCAATAAATTCTTACTTACTATAGCCATCTTCATGTAACTATTGAGTCAGCTTTCCCTCTCTGTTTCTTCAACAAGTCACTGTTCTTGGAGATAGCATTCAATAACTATAACAATTTAAAAAAGAAATCAGTTCATGTGTATATAAATATATAATCATTGCATTCTTATACTACACTAGTATACAATCAAGATTGTTTTTCCTTACTTGGAAGATGTTTTGAGTAAGCTCATCATAAACCATTTTGGTTTTGGTTTTTAATCTGAAGAGGTTGCTGGCTTGCTGTTGGTTTTTGTTGTTTGAGGCTTATTGATTATACGTGATATATAAATTTGTTCTCCAAATATTTCCAGTGAGACATGAGTCATGACAATAAAGGAAAGCGGCAAGATTCAGAGTCCTGAAATTCAGATTCTTCTAAATACTTTAAATTATACATTACAAGATAGAATAAGGAATGAAGATATAATGTTTCTGTGTTCAACATATTTTGTAAAGGAAATAGTGGTATAGGACTAAGTCTACATATACATACAAAAACATCACAAAATGTAAAATTTTACGATCCTGTTTCATGTTATTTTTTATTCATTTTTCTAACCAAATAAATTGTATTTTAACAAATACAAAATTTCCTATTAAGATTTACTCAAAAATAAATAATTCCAAAGCCTGATTTTGTTGAAAGATTCAATAAATTATTGTACGAGGCACGTCCGGAAAGTAAAGATACAAAGGTCGTAATTGGTCTAAAAATATTTATTTACAAATAATTAACTGACAATTCCGTAAATACATATATCTTTATTTCTCTACATAATTACCACCATTATCCAAGCACCTATTAAGTCTGGGAACCAGCTTTTGTATCCCCGTGTCATAGAAGTCTGCCTCCAACACTTTGAACCATGTCATGACCTCTTCTTTTACCTCGTCATCGTCATCGAACTTTTTTCCGGCCAGATATTGTTTCAGGTGAAGGAACAAGTGAAAATCACTGGGCGCGAGGTCCGGGCTATGTGGCGGGTGATCCAAAACATCCCATTTCCAACTGCACGCGTGACCTCTGCGCTGCTCGGCAGTTGGAAATGGGATGTTTTGGATCACCCGCCGCATAGCCCGGACCTCGCGCCCAGTGATTTTCACTTATTCCTTCACCTGAAACAATATCTGGCCGGAAAAAAGTTCGATGACGATGACGAGGTAAAAGAAGAGGTCATGACATGGTTCAAAGGGTTGGAGGCAGACTTCTATGACACGGGGATACAAAAGCTGGTTCCCAGACTTAATAGGTGCTTGGATAATGGCGGTAATTATGTAGAGAAATAAAGATATATGTATTTACATAATTATCAGTTAATGATTTGTAAATAAATATTTTTAGACCAATTACGACCTTTGTATCTTTACTTTCCGGACGTGCCTCGTATTAGGATACTGTACTAGGATTTTTAAAAATGTGGAAATAACACATGCCCTTCCCTTTACATGTATGATAGGTTGTGGCCAGGGGTGCCCATCCCCCCAAGGCCCAATACGCAAATCCCCCCAAAAGTCTCACCCCCCCATTGAAAAGTCCCCCCCCACTGCCCGCCAGTCTACAAGCTTAGCACACGGACACATTTTTACAGTCACGATTTATTATTTACGTACCCTCTGACTCATTGACAGGATGTTACTGCAGGCTACCAGGGTCAGTTTTCCAAATTCCAAAACAAAATTTACTACTAGTTGTACTGGTAGAGACATTTATGCTGCCAATTCATTAAAACAATCATAAAGATATGCAATTGCTTTAGTTTTTTACTAATAGCTTACTTTGTTGCACAAACACGGTAAAAATTTCCATCAATGTTGGATTTAAAATGTTATTCTTGAAAAAATCCCCCCAAAAAATCCCCCCCCAAAATTTTCAATGCACAACGTGCGCTATGATCCCCCCCTGTGGGCACCCCTGGTTGTGGCTGTTACTTAAACACAGTTTGATTCTATGGAAACAGAAGGACATCCAACATATGATTTTGTTCCCACTGCTCATTAACCTGCACAGAAATTTAGTTGTTATAAACAGAAGTTTGTGAAATCATCAACTCTACATTATCTACAATAACATAACAAGCTGACAAAAGAAATATCAAAATCCGTAGATAATCCAGTACAGTGCAAATCTACCTTCTGATTAGCTAACTAATACACAGAGGAAACCATAAGATGTTTGACACAGACGAATACTGTCTGGCCACGATTCGATGATCGAGCATTGTGTAAGGTGGGAGAAGCATGGCCAGGTACTATGGTAGGCTAAGTGGGGGTAAACCAAACAGCTAGTACACATATTTCACCCTACCTCGCTTACAAGTGGCCGCGTTGTGGCGGAGAGCAGCTTCGATCATCCAGTCGTGGCCAGACAGTACATTTTTGTCAAACAACTTATGGCCGGTTCTGTACAATGTGATTTTTCTGTAACATCAGGATACATCTTATTCTCTGTAATCAGCATTACAATCTGTCAGTAGACTGCCTTTTCTTCATGGTCAAAGCAACCTATTATTGCCAAATTTCAAACATATGTCTTGTTTTATATTTTTAACTATTCTAGTCCACTAAATTCACTTTCAAGTTCCAATAATAATTGCATAACATGGATCATTTTCTAATTTGTTCATACACCAAATATTAAGGTATTCGAATATTCAAATTCAAATTCTAAAACGTATTGCAGAAAATTTGCCAACTATAAATTGACACATATCATTATGTTTAAAAAGTCTCTTCTCATTTGTATACCCATAGACAGCTGGGTACCCCACAAGGAGTAATCTTCAGTCTCACTGTGGGAGTTATAATATATTAAACAAACCAAATCACACTGATAACACTAAACTGGGGTCTTGTCAAGTTGTATTTGATTTGAAAGTATTCAAACAAGTATTCAAATGTTATATTTTCTCTAAAAATGCAGAATGAGCTAAAGTTGTTTGATGGTAGTAGGTATAAAAAAATACATTTTTGTCAAGCAACTTATGCAACTTACTCTTTATTTTTCCATCACTGCTAAAAAAATAAATGACACTTAACATCATTAAAACACCAATGTTATAAAGCACAAAAAGGATTGTGAAGAGGATTATTAAGAGGATTGTAATGAAAATTATAATGAGAAAAATAGAAAACTGGATTGAATATATTCCGAGAACAAATGGATTTACTAAATATTGTTTTAGAAAAAGCACTAGGAGGAGGGAACAAGAATAGAAAGACAGACTGAAACTCTTGGTCGATATAGAGTCTGGGTTTTGTATGTAAAGACAAAGATACAAATCCGATATGGAGCAAAATGTTAGTGTCACACATTAGAATGATGGTGACGATAATGATGATGATGACGACTACAAGGATTATGATAATGATGCATGTACAAAGCAATTTTTTACTTATGTTTAAAACCAGTGATTTGTTAGTCTTTCTACTAGGAAATTTATACTGTAAATATCAATGTTTATTGCCATATATACAAAAAAAATTGTTTCCCTAACATTTTAATATTCATAAAATTGTTGATAGGAAAACATTTTAACAAAAATTGTGATATATTGAGGCAGGAGCATATTTACGGACGAACGGGACTGGACTCCTCCCCCAGAAGGCTGAAAAAACTTGATGAGGAATTATTTTAACCTCTTAATGTTTAGGTTGTTTTATTACTTTTTCAGCTCTGTACGCTGATATGGTAGTAACCCTTTTTTAAATATACAAACAGGTTTATTACAGATCATTTATATATTCATTTGATATATAAAATACAGGAAAATAAATTCATTCAATAAGTATCTAATAAACAATGTTTCAATAACGTGTACTTTTTTGGGTGTAAGTTTTCTTTAATGAGATTGATTTCAGGATGTTATCATATGTTTTTCAAACATTGTAAAAATAGTAATATTAATTAATCATCTTAACTTGTTTTTTCTTTTGTATGAAGCGACTCAACCAGACCCCCCCCCCCCAGAACAAATTCTAAAATTCTAGATATGCTACTGAATCAAGGCTGGTTAAAAATGTTGTAATACATAAATCACCTAGTATAAGGAATATTATTATTTGGACTGTAGGCCTACTCCACCTTGTTTATAGACATTAATATCAGTGGTCTTGTGTATTAGATAAGGCCATACAATAACTATACATTAACTATAGCAATTGTAACAATGCGTGGAAAACCTACTTAACCTATCCAATTGTTTTCCTAGTTGATGGGTTTTGAAGGCAAATATATAGGCTATCTGTCTGCCAGAAAATCATAAAAAAGGAAGAAAAATTCATGCTCTATGCTAGTTCAAAATATTGCCAGAAACATTCATATTGTCCCTTCTTTACAATCAATAATAATGTTCAGGTGTACAAATATCTATGGCATAGGTATTATAACATAACAACTCAACAAAAGTAAATATTTAATTCACTAACAGTTAGAAAAATAGCAAGGCATTCTCAAGAAAACTATTAAACGTTTTAGGTTATCCTTCACAAACGTTATAGAAAATATCCAAATTTGTTCATGTTGTTTTTAAATTAAGAAAAAACTAACAAATTTGATAAACTTCCAATGCATTTCTTCTTCCTAAAATTTAACAAAGCATTGATTTATCTTCTTTTTTGCATAAGAAACCTGACAGGCAAGTTAAAAATACATTTCATTGTGCAGCTTTAACCTATTCCAAAAATTACTTAATGATCTAAATGAAACAATAAAAGTTTTAATATAATGACAAAAGTAAGGAAGTTTTATGAATTACACGTATGTTTCCCATTGTTATGTATTCATCTTAGTCCTGCATTTGAATATAGATATTTATTTCAAGACTCTCTCACACCATCTCATTATTTGTATCCATATGTTTTTAATGTGTATTAATATCCTGATATATAATCTTAAAAAAAAATATATATATATATTACTATAATACTTATAACTAATTTACCTCAAGATATATTTTTTCCTTTAGGAACATGTTTCGGGAGATCCTGTTCTCCCATCTTCAGCCTTCGCCATCTTGCTTCTGGTGATGGGATGATGGTGGGATGAATATGAAGATGGGAGAACAGGATCTCCCGAAACATGTTTCTAAAGGAAAAAATATATCTTGAGGTAAATTAGTTATAAGTATTATAGTATTATATACATCAAGAAACGGACTGTAGCAGAAAGTGATTGAAAAAATATATATATATATATACCTCGAAGACCCAAAAATATGTGTTTTATTTAAACAGTCTGAATTACATTAGCAATGGAATATGAATTTGGAGAGCCCTGTCACACAAGGTTATAAGCTTGATGCATAAAGGCAGATGATAACTTTAGACAATATCTACCTTTGGTTAACAATATCTACCAAAAGAAACATCATCTTGTCACTGATAGTATGGATGTACTGTCATACTTAAAAAATAATCAAACATTCTAAACAACAACCAAGGAGACTGTATTATCTCACATGTACTATTATTTGCACTGATACAAATTAAGTTTTAAAAACATGAAATATTTAGAGACCATGTGTGCCAGCAGATCCAAAATTACATGATACCTGACCAACAGCTTTGAGTTTCTATTGCAACCCACATAAATTAATTTTATTTATACATCAATAACTGTTTATGTGAGAGAACATTGGTACTTAAACAATATAATTTGAATTCAAATAAAATCTTTATTTGATGATTTTATTTAAACTCTTTTTAACCTTAAATTTCAAATAAAATCTGTTTTTTAGCTTTAATGATGAAAGGAAAATGTAGATTAAAATGACGTATAGTCATAATGTAAGTTATTACTAATACAGAACAAGATTTAATTATCTCAACATAAAGTTTTATTTACAGATATAAGACAATCTATCAATTATTTGTTTAAAACTCTGTAGTTGAAATGATAAGTTTATATCTATATTAAAAGATAATGATATAATATTAAACCACTTAATGATGAAACAACATTGTGTTATGTAGTTGAAACACGAAGAAATTTATGAAAAAGCAGAGGACATCCTTTGCACAATTTAATTCAAAATAATCACTAGACATTGTTTTTATCAAACATTAACTGCAATTTTTTTTGTAATTAGTTTTAGTATATAGAAGTACAACAGTGCAAGGTAACATGTTTCCTGTGTTATTTTAGTACTGACAACCCATGTGGAATCTACCACTGACAATATTTGATATATCCTTTCAAAATCATTGATCTGTGTCATATTAATTAAAAATATGCATTAAGGATAACACTTAATTAAATATCTAAATTACATTTAAAAGGTCTAATGTTTTTGTCGTTTAATATAAAATGCACTCTTTTTTTATTGTTTACAAATACCAACCAAAAGTTTTACAGTAAGTTTATGACATCTGTACCTTTATAGAAACTTAACTCTAACTGGGAATATGCTACATTTTAAGAATTACAAATAACCCATTGACTCTTTAGTTTTGAATTCTTAATAGTATATCTTATTATTCATCTTAATAAAAATTTCAACGTCATTAACATTGATGTACATTGGTTAAAGTTGGTGTATATAAGCGTTTATAAAGAAAACATTGCTTTTAGATTTAACACATACATTATTAACTTAAAAATATCTTAACCATATTTTTCCTTCATTTTTTTGTTTCATACATTTGTGTTACACACATTTTTGGTCTCTGCTATTTATATCTTCATTTAGAGAAAGATATACGATAAGATTAATATAAATCTCTGATTAAGCTGAATATATTTAATTCATTCTGATGTCATAATCACTTACATTCCTGTCTAGTAAAGTAAGATTTTATACTTTAAATGTAAATGTGTATGTAAAATCTAAATATTTCAGAATCCTATATCTGTTTTATTTGCTTTTTATTTGTTTCTTCACTGATTTTCAACACCTATATCAATACAGAAGAGTAGATACAATCTATGAAGTTTAAGAAGCATGTCCTGTCTTGTGTTTTAAAAATTCTTTTGATTGTGCCACATACATATTGAAATGTGTGTAATTCTACATCAGTATCATCACATCAAAGAGCACCTACACTTTAGGTAAGTCAAGTTATTGATTCAGCCCACAATCTCTTTGTTCAGGAAAATTTTACCTGTACACAGTCATTACCTCTAAATGCTATAAAACTGTGAAATTATCAAGATTATCCTGTTTTTATATTTCTATTAACATGTACAGCCAATGTTTTAAAGTGCATTTAGTTTCTGCTTTTTTTTGCCTAAATAACTGCTAAACACTAAATCAGAACAATTGTTGGTATCGAAATCAGCACAGTTGATTTAAAACTTTTGGGTAGAATATTTTGCCATTTGTTAATGATGTTACTATTATTATTTCTTGTTAATTTATTTATTTCATTCTCAGTACATGTAAAAACATTGATCAATTATATAAATTTTGTACTTTTTTCTTTTACAATATGTAAATTAAATATTTACATTTATGTGTACTAAAACTGTGAATTCCAGAATTAAACCAAATGTTGCAAACATAAACCTAAAAGCATTAAGCATATAAAAATAGATCACAAAACATTATAATTTTTAAAATATTAGTTGTACTGAGATAAATAACAAAGTACAGCGTAACAATGGAACAAATTAGGTATCCCATAATACCTCAAGTCCCTAGTCTGTACTTGTACTGTGGTTACATTCCAGACTAACAAAAGAGTTGTTTATAGGAACAGTCAGTGTATCGGATGCCAACAATTGAATGAATTAAGAAAATAATCTTAAAACATCTTACAAATACTAACAAAGACATCAAGATTAGATGTTAAACAAAGTACCTTCCTGGTATGAAAATAAAACCATTTTGTACACCTAGTCCTAACTTTGAGCATTCTCCTTACTGCTACTGAGTCTATTCAACTGATTTTAGCTTTGTTTCCACATCCCCTACTAAAGAAGATAGTCATAATTTTAATTTAACTTTAAATTTTGTTCAGATGTAATATCTTGCTTTGTTCGTTGCTTGTTGCTGTTGTTGCTTTGTAGTATCTTGTTTGTTGTTGCTTTGTTCAGATGCAAGCAACGATGTGGTGAACAAGTTGCATAAGTTCAACCTTATGTGTGGGACCATCAGGCAAATCCTTAAGTTAGCAAGTAAAGGAACACGCTTAAAATTCTACATGGTGATGGCTCTTCCCACACTTCTTTATGGGTCTGAGAATTGAACTTTAACGAAAGGCCAGGCCAGTCGTATCCAAACGGCTGAAATGAGATTTCTGAGGGACATGGCAAGGTATACTCTCGATGATCATAGAAGAAACACAGATATACGGCAGGAGCTAAATATTAAGAGTATACTCAACAGGATTGCCCAGTATCGGCTGAATTGATGGGAACATCAGTGCCGAATGGATGACTGCCGCATCCCCAAACAACTATGGAACTATAAGCTGAGGGGACGGAGAGGTGTGGGACGTCCGAGGAAGCGCTGGAATGACCATCTGTAATATTTGCCTATTTGAGACCGGAACAAACCATTCTTGGTTTAAACCTTGAGGATGATGATGATATAATAATGGCAATAAATTATTAATGATAACTAAATGCCTTTTCCAGTATTATAAAGGATTTACAATTAGATATCTTTGCAATCGCTTTGAAAGTAAGGATTAAAGAAATAAAAACACAGTTATGATTAAAGAACAAATAAATATGTAAATATAATTATTTCACTACTGACTCGGAACACAAAACTTTTTATGGGTAAAAACGTAAAAGTTTTACCTTACAACCTGAACCGGTTTCCGAAATCCAAGAATAAATATGTGTTACAAATCAGCTGCAGATAAGTCTCTACAATACAGATTCTGTTATGTGATATCGGTAGTAGAGAATACCAACTACAGTGTTGAACACAAGTAGTTATACACAACGCAGAGTCATTAATTTCATATAGAATTGTGGAACAACACACACACACACACACACACACACACACACACACACACACACACACACATTGTTAACTTTCAATCTTGCAACTTTTTGTAATAATCCTATCATAACAATCATTCACAGATACATAATACATTTTAAACACCATACAGGAGGGAATGCTTGAATAAATGAGTGCACGTGACCTGATTTTATGTGTAGAAGGAGTGGCAGACACTGTGTTAGTGTATAATATTAATACTGTGTGTGTGTGTGTTACAAAAAACTTTTATAGTCCTTGCATTAATATCCCAATATTTATAAAAATAAGTATTGTATACCCAAAATACATTAAAAATAGGTTAATTGATTATTGATTAATTTCTTGAAATAGCACTAAATTAAATACCAATATTTAATAAGAATATAAGTACTACTTACTTTTTATTATTTTGACATATAAATATATATGTATATATATATCCAGAAGAAACAAATTTAATAACATCACAATATTATATAGTTACTGCAGGAAACTTCGAGTTACCTATATAAAAAATTATATATATATAATTTATTTATCTTATTTACTTATTCACTTTATTATTTATAAACTTGTATAATATAATTATATGAACAAATTTGGTTTATTAGTTTGTTTTCTTGATCTATGAACAGTGCATGTGTGTATTATGACTAAATCTAGAATGAATGTAATAATTGTTAATTTTTATTAATCAATCTTAATTTGTTTTTAAAAAATATATTATGTAAGAATCTATGGGTAATTCAGTTTGAGTATCATACACGCGCGCGCGCACACGCACACGCACACACACACACACACACACACATATTGCGAATTCGTCATATGTAAATAATTTTTGGATGTTTATTATACTGTACCAAGCAGTTATAAATATTATAGCCTTTCAATAAATATTATAGTTATTGGTTAACAAAGAAATACGAAATTTCAATGAATCCACCTACTTGACATATATGCATTTATTAGTGCATATCCGATGAATAGTTAATACGTTTGTTTTTTATCGACTTTATCAGTTTTAATCAAGTAACTATTGGATGTGTTAATAGATCTAAGCATCCCTCTCTGTCTTCCCTTCTTGGACCTTCATACGGTAAGGATCGTTCTCTACATAATTAAAAATATATTCACATTTTCAAATCAAAATGAACACCAAACATTTAGTAGTACATCCTAAAACACTTTATTCAATAACGTTTTGTGTTATATACTTATTAACGCGATTTATTAGTAATATATGTCTGGCGTTAGTTTCGAGTGTTTTAAACAAACTGAATTGTGACTTTTTACGTATATTTTACGTATTTGTGCATTCGTAATTAAAATTAACAATAAACAATTCATTCATTCAACTTGATTTACAAACGTTTCAGGACTAAGTTTTATGCATAAAAGTAATAGGCACTTCTTTAATAACACAGAATGTAATAAATTTGTTCAAAAGTAATAAAAGTTTCATAAATGTGGCTACATATTTGTAGAAAAAAATCCATGCAATATTGTCTTTGATTAGTCTTTAAAAATTGAAAAAAGGTTTTCACGTGATTACGTATTTAGTTATTCCATTCCAATAATAAATTTTACGTATATAGAATAATTGTAATATTCTAAACTTTTAATTTAATATTACATTCTGAAAACTTGTAATAGTTTAAAAGTGATACGTAACCTATATATAATCAGTTTGTTTTATCACTATTATAAAACTAATAAAATTTCACATAGGATTCTATTAACGTTATGAAACAATGTAAAAGAGAAAATACCTAATATATTTTACTTGAACCGTCTATACAATAAATAGGGTTGCTTAGGGTTTGTCTAAATTAATCTGACTCTAAAAATAATACATTTTTTAGTTCGTTTAATTAGGCTATCGAATTGTAAGCCTACTTACCGTAATTACTAAAGTCACATTCAACTTTTATATTTACTTTTCAACACATGAACTCAAACTTTAAATCATTATTATAGCTCATTACGCATTATTATCATATATGGCTTTAATTTATATTTATAATAAAATATAAAATTAGTTCGTTTACAAGTTGGCGTTTAACTCGTTTCGGTACAACGAAGCCATGTTGGACGCTTTGGATTTAACCAATCGCAGTATGGCAGAAAATCACGTGACAACACACCAGAATCAGCTGTTTCAAATACACCAAGTTTGTATATTTTAATAAGTTGCGTTTATTAATATAAACGGTAGTTTACGAATAGAACTAAAAGTACCTTTACTTTGTACCATTTGTATTAGTTATTAGCTTAATAAATACGATCACATAACTTTTACATTTGTTGATTTTGCGAGTCGACAATGAACAGTTTTGAATACTTCGTAGTCACTTTTGTCTAAATCTTTGTAAAAAAAAACTTTGTAGTCAGTTTGTATTAGTTACGAGTTAATGTAGCTTACAAACGTGTTTGTTAACACACTATTAAGCTCAAAAGTTAGTTAACAAATATATAAATAAATAGAGAGAGGGAGAAGGAGAGGGAGAGGGAGAGAGAGAGAGAGAGAGAGAGAGAGAGAGAGAGAGAGAGAGAGAGAGAGAGAGAGAATCTGTGTGAATGGCAAGCACCCGCCTTTAACAAAAAGATTGTCTATTCACATAATTTATATTTTGTTCTTTTGTTTCAGATTGCTCTGTGTTTTGGGAGACAAGTACGCAGTCCAATGAGGAGAATATATCTGTCAGAGTTACTGTAGATAAATGCTGTACCCTCAAGCTCAATACTGGGTTTGTTTTATTTCTTTTCAATTTTTGTCTTTTCCAAATTATTTGATTGTTCGTATATGAATCACATTTTGTGTATAAAAAGGATAAAATATTCTTGATTTCGAAAACATTGGGAAAAAGTGTTTTTGTTGAATCAGCAAATTTTGATGTATGTTATGTTTGATGTAATAATAATTTTTATTAAAACATTTTCATCAAAAATTTAAATTAAATATTCTGAAAAAAAATAATTCTGAATTATTAGGTTACATATCTGAGTAAAATTTGTTGAGTAAAATATGGTTTTAAATTTTCTTTTCCTACATGAGCATCTTATATAAAAATGTATATTTCTGTAGAATACAGGTTCTCCTTTTGAGATTTAGGTATTATAAGATTAAATTTGGATGGTACTGGTATATAATCAGATAATATTTTCGTTTGATTTACTTACGATTGTTTGAAAAACCTCAGAAAGTCATATATAATAGACATAGGACAAAATTTTGACAATAAAGGCCAATGTATCAATATATATTGTATATTAAATTATGAAATTTCTTCTGAATGAAATTTACTATCATATTTATGACAGTATTTATGAAACAGAACATCATTTTACTGTTTCCAATAAATTTAAATAAAATATTTATTGCCATATTAATTTGCAATTAATTAAATATTTCTGGGATTTTTTATTGTGTAATCTACAGTTTAATTGCACAGAATAAACATATTTCCATCTTTATGGGACCCATTCCTAACTTCACTGGCCTCAGTTGTTCATAATTACAAATTGTAACTTGTCTGTACTATTTTTTGTCTTCATACTTTACATATTTAATTCCTAGTTTTTCCTCCTACATTTCTCATCATTCAAGTATCAGTATTAACTTATTTAACTAAAGCCTTTCTAAAAATTACTTTAACAATTTTTAAAATTGTTAAAATTGATATCAGTTAATAGGAATTTGTCTAATTCTTCCTATCTTATCTCCTTTCAAAATCCAAGATTTGAACTGAGCTAGTTCTAAAGTTAAGCACGCTCAGAAGCCAGTTACACACATAGAAAAGAAGTTTTATGTGTTGTTTTAAAATTAGCATTATTTTTTTATTAATTAGTATTATTGTATTGTTAACTTGGGAGTATACACATCATGTTTTGTTACCACACCAAATGCAGTAACAATCTGACTGATTTACCTTGTATGTACATTTCATACATTTATTTTATCTACTTCTGCATTTCTCTAGTGAAACTCTTGTATTCCCATGATTTGCATTAATTGGGACTTTATTAGGTATATTATGACTGTAATTTAATGTTAGGTCTGAATACCTAGGTCGGTCTAAATTACTATTATGGTGATGTTCTATAGAGTTACCATTGCCTTTAGTAATGAGTGATCATTATACATAGCTTGTGGTAGAGATCGAACCTATGTGCCTGGCATATCAATCCAACATACTGACCATATAATAACCACTCCTGTCTTATAAACAGAATATTAATTAAAAACTTGGTTTTTGACTAAAAGTAGTACAAAAATAATTTTTTAAGTATACTGTAAAATGGATAATTTGTTATCAATTAATGAGTGGCATTTGTTCATTTATTGGTAAGTTAGTTGATTATATTTTATACAAATATAAAATGAATATTATATTTTTTTTAAACTTGAATGTTCATTCTTTATAAACAGAATAATCATGATGGATTTTTTTGTTTAATTTACATAACATTTTCTTAAGTTATGTAGTAACAGTAATCATACATACAATTTGGCCAACTGTATATATGGTTACTTTCAAAATCTGGTTTATCACTTTTATGTAAGGGTGAGTGCAGGGGTGCCCACAGGGGGGATCATAGCACAAGTTGCGCATTGAGAATTTTTGGGGGGGATTTTTCGGGTGTATTTTAAGGATTTTTGTTTTTTTTTTTTCAAGAATAACATTTTAAATCCAACATTGATGGAAATTTTTACCGTATTTGTGCAACAAACTAAGCTATTAGTAAAAAACTAAAGCAATTGCATATCTTTATGATTGTTTTAACGAACTGGGGGCATAAATGTCTCTACCAGTACAACTAGTAGTAAATTTTGTTTTGGAATTTGGAAAACTTTTCAATTGGGGGGGAATGCTGAGACAGAGACTTTTGGGGGGGATTTGCGCATTGGGCCTTGGGGGGGGATGGGCACCCCTGGTGAGTGTGTGTAGGCCTACACTGATATGGATGTACTGTAGTGGTGCATGATTTAATGTTGCTTTTGTAGTAGTAGTAGTAGTGGTGTTTGTTGTAGCTTGTAGTTCGGTGTAGTAATTGTATTTGTATCTAGTTGGTTATATTATGATTGAGCAAGTGATCAACCAAATATATGATAAATTATTCTGTTTTTCCATTAATATATATTTCTCATTGCTGTACTAATGTATGACAGTACACTATTCATTATCCATTCAAAATTTTATTACTTTAAAAATTAAAATAATTTTTGGAATGCTTTATATTATTTCAAAATTTCCTAATTCTTCTCATAAAGTTTTATTATGTTTAAATTTTGTAATTTTATTGTTTTTTTAAAGAGTTTTTAATATAATAACACAATTGGAATATTTTTGAAGTGTTGTCTTAAGTAGGTTAGGTATGGTTATGTGATACAACAATGGTCATTATTTTTGGAATAGTGCATAGGTAGCTTAAAGTTCAGATCTTGCTGTTGCCTATATTATTAGTATTAAATCATTTCATTGCATGAGGCAATCATAAACCAGGAGCTGCAGTCTTAATAAGTAAAATGATTCTACTTAGCTGCTTGATAGAAGTAATATTAAATTGTAAGGCATCTATTTAAGAAACTATGCAAGCCGTTATCTTGGTTACAGGCAAGGAGGTTATTTAAACTTAGTTCACATATCCACTAAAGAAAAATAAATTTATTCTCCAAGTCCTTCAGATTTAATTCATCACCTCTTGGACATACCATCCCCTCCAACTTCTAAGAATCTAAACGTTATCAGAAATCTGCAAGTCTGATAGCTTATTCACATTGTCCTTCCAGTTTCTCTTAGATCTCCCTTTATTTTTTGTTTCTAGTAGTATCCGTTCTTATATTATTTTGAACATATTGTGTTACTCATTCTCTTTGCATACCCAGATTTATTTTTCTTGGGTTTTTTACTCTTTCTTATCCAAACTTCTTTCTAGTTCTGACACCTATTTCAGTATTCATTAATGCATTAGTATTTTCCTTACTGTGTGTTATATCTTGATACCATTTAAGGACACTTCCATAATACATTGTTTTATTATTATTTATTGTTTTGACCTACTAAACAGAAATAACTTTTCTATCTTTTATAATCAGTTTCCTTATTTCATAACTGCTCTTACCTTGTTTGATCAGAACTGTGTATAAACTAAAACACCGTTTTCAATATTGTCATTCAACCTAAGATCTTGTTCATTTCCTACAATTACATTCTATCTTCTCTAAATCGACATTCAGGCCTGCAGTTTGGTGGTTTCTGTCCACTTCTCATTAGTTTGTGTTTGGCACTGCAATATATTATATTTCTTTGATACATTATAATATACTGCACTTTTGTTTAGTTGCTCATGATTAATGTAGTTTTGACTATGTGCACTACATAGGGGGTTTAACTGATTGTGATGTTTTGGTATCATACTGCTATCAGCCATTTTTTTTTACCTGGATTCTGACTGATTACTGATTACCAAATCATTTGAGCAGTCACGAACTAGGAGAACATGACTGTGAGGATTCTGCTACTAAAAAACATTATAACCCGTTAAACTTCCCTTATTGAAAAAAAAACATCAGGACATGGGTAATTACACAAAAAACAGTATTTCTGTAACCTCAAAATTGTTGTATAATATATGAACATAGTGCTTCAGTCAATGTGTAAATACCGGTGTATAAGCGTCTTTATGAAGGCTACTGGTTCAGTAAAAATCTTAATTCTCCATGTTAACTACTTTACAGAAGCCAATCATTATTTGTTTCGTATTGTTTCTAATACGGGTTTCTACATTTTTTATATACCAAAATTGTGACCTGCCATTCCATATTTCAATCGTGACAGCTCTCCATACTTCCCACTTCACTTCTGTGTAAGCATCTTAGTGTCCTCACACCCTCCTTAAACTTTAATTGAATGCTAGATTCTGTACCCCCTCTGTACATCCTGTCTTGCTTATGCTACTTACCATTCCATCAATTGCTGCCTTCAGCAGACAGTCTTGCCTTATCAACTGTCCTTTCCAACTCACCTTTTTTGTTCTGATACTCTTGAATATTTTGCCTTTCCTTATAAATCCATTTGAACACTTCTTCATTCTTTACTTTATCCTCTCACTTCAATGCCATATCTGCGTCTCCAGTATCTCTAATCTTTTCACATCCTCCCTCCTCAGTATCTATATTTCTTCACTTTATAATGCTGTACCACATAACATAACAGAAATGTATCTTTATTACTTTACTTCACTCAGCGCTGCATAAAAATAAAAAAAACCATATCACCTTGTTGGTATTTGTCAAAAATCTAATGATTATAGTTCTTCAAGGATCTTCATGCATTAATTTTGCATGTAACTACCCAATTTTGCATCAATTGGTTCAACCTGTATTCTACTGACTAGATGTTCCATTTCCTTTATTAATATAATATGTATAACAAATACACAAACTATTAAACATCAGTAACTTTGGCTGACAAGCTTATAGTAAATTTAGTTTTTAAGTGATTCATAAATAATTTGAGTGAAAAAAGTGTTGAGATGGAGTGTGCAACATGCAAAGAGTGAAATGAAATTTAGTGTTGGAGTGATCGTGTTGTAAGTGTAGGTTTTATGAACTGACATTTTGTGTCATTGTCATAATGCAACAATGAGAAGGTAACAACAGTAAATCAACCATAGTATATCAATGAGTTCAAGAGAGAAGGTTCACCCCTATCATCAAGGATGACAATGAAGCAAAATAAAACAGCTGTGATTTCTTGTCGAATAAAAGACACTATGCCTAGAGAAAACAGTATGCAATAATTGGTTGGTGAGCAGTGTACAGTTTCCTACCTCATCAAAGGTCACAGTAAGTAATCAGAATATAAAATGAGTTTAAGAGAGAGGGTATCTGTGAGACATCAGCAAGGGCATCATGTCAAATGGTCAAAGTTTAGCTACTGAGATGAAATAACAAGCTGCCTCTCCATGTAAGCAGTGGTCACGAGAGGTGAAGTAACCATAATATGGACCTCCGCAGGAAAGAAAATGTGCTATATCACTTCAAGGATCTCCATGAAGAAGTCATACTGCAGCAGTACACTGAAGACAACAGGTTTCTCTGTCTCATCAAGGGTCACTATGAAGGACTGTCGTAGGTTCGCACAGCTCATCAGAAATATTAATGGAGGAACCAAGTATGACTAAGGTCCACCTATCAATCCTTTGCATCAGTAATTATGTTTTAGTGGTATATTATAATTAATAGTATATTGTATTAGTGGTAGTTAAATGTGGTCACAGCGAGGCTGGGAAATGTATCTTTTTTAAGATAATAGTACAAGTAGAGTATCCAAGACAGCTGGTTTCTACAGTTCATCCAAAGCCTTCAAGAACAAGCTACACTGCATCAGTATATTGAAGAGGGAAGATTTCTCCATCTTACCTAAGGTCATCATGGAGAAGTCGTCATATTATAACCATGTTTTGGAGAGAAATACATCTACCACGGCATTAAGCACTAGCAGTAAACCTACACATTACAGCAGTTGGTTCAAGAAGTTTCTCAAAAGTATACAGCAATGCATGGTGTAGCAGTGAATTTAAAAAGACTTTTCTTCTGTACGTCATCAAGCATTCCAGTCAAACAGCCATAATAAGGAATTGCATATTTGTGCTAAATATATAATTATTGTTTAGTGGTATAGATTACTCAAATGTGAAAACAATTATATTTTCAGTGAGCTTAGTGAATGAGTTTTAGTAGCTAAGTGTGGAGTATTGTCACAGTGAGACCAGAAACATCTATCTTTCTTATCCATAAGTGTAGCAGCAAAGTATGAAAGACCAGTTCATCAAGTTTGTGAAGGAGTCATATGCAGCAGTGCTCTGAAAACAAGATATCTCTGCCTCATCAAGTGTCATTGTGAAGTGGTCTTCATATGTTTCTACAGCTCATCAGGGATCTTCACGAAGGAGCCAAGTATGTTATGCATCAGTAATTATGTTTTAGTAGCATATCTTGTGAAAACAATTTTTTTTAGTGAGTTTAATGAAGTGAGTTGTACTAGTGAAGTGTGGTCACTGTGAGACTGAAAAGTGCTTCTTTCTTGTAGTAGTAACAAAGTATTGCTGAGAACAGTTTTTTCCATCTCATCAAGGTCATCATAAAGGGATTTTATGTTTCTACAGTTCTTCCAGGGCCTTACTGAAGAAGTCATACTCCAGGAGTGAATTGAAGAGACGAAGCTGCACCACCTCATCAAGGGTCATCATACATCACCACTTCATAGGTTCTTACAGCTCATAAGGAACCTTCACGGCAGAGCCGCACTACAGCAAATACAACAGGTTTATCCTCTCATCAAAGGTTATCATGAAGGCACCATCGTCCTGAAGTTATGCTTTGAAGAGAAGTACATCCTACCTGTCACCAAGCATTCACAGTGAACCAAAACAATGCCGCATTGATTCCAAGAGGGAAGCAATCTGCATTTTAAAATGTGGACAGCATCTCAAGGTGTAGCACTGAGTTGATCAGAGAAGAAAGGAATGTTATCTGAAAGTCATCAAACATCACAGTCAAGCAGCCAATATGAAGGGAACATGTATCACTACTGCAGACAAATCAGCTGTGATTACAGCTGCTAAATGTTATTGGACGAAATTGTAGTTCTACTATCAACAGTTCGCCTTTGCAGCTCAACAAGGAATGTGGTGACATATGCCATTCCACTGCACGCATCACTGTCACTGTAATACTACACATTTAAAATACGTTTAACAAAAGTTTCGGTATTACTTGACTGTCTCTCACAAGGTATTTCTTGTAGCGAATAAAAAAAAAACACTTTAACAAAATATTCAGTAAATTACACTTACATTCAATGTACGAATGTTCAATCTAATACGCACACAACATTACAACTAAATACGTGTGAACAATGTGTTCAGAAACAGTAATACCGCACCAACACAAGCACGCATATCATTCAGTAGACCCCCCGCTCCTCAGGCGTCTCGTCAGCAAAGCTGGTGTATGTACAGTACATAGTGTACTGTGTTTTATAAGATAATATGTATTTTAGTCTTTGTGGTCTCTCTCTTGTATGGGTCTGGTTGAAAAGAGCAGGTATCTCCATCTTCTTCTCCATAAAGAAGTCATGGGTCTGTGAATTGTAGCAGTGCACCTTGTCATAGGTCATGATGAAGGAGCGTCTTCATAGATTCCTATAGTTCCTGAAAGGTCATCATGAAGAAATCATCATATGTTTCTGCAGCTCACCAAGAGTTTTCACAAAGGACTTGTATTGCAGCAGCGCACTGAAGCACTGAAGAGAGTAAGTTTTTCTAAGCCTGGCCGCACAGTGGAGCAACATTTTATTTTGCAACAGAACCATTTTGGTACATCATGTTACAAAGCGTTGCTTTGGTGGAGAGACTCTTGAGACATTGATGCACCAGAAAAATTTCTTGTGAGTTGTTTATGAAATGTGAAAGTGTGTGGTTTGTGACAAATAGTGACATGGCTTACCATGAGGAGGAAGTTATCATTCTCTTATGGTAATTTGTTCAGCTTCTGGATTTGAAAACAGACTAAGAATTCTGGTTTCATCCAATACGTGCAAAAATAAACATTAATGGTTTCCTTGCTGAACTTAAATGTGATTCAGTGAATTTTTATGATTATTATAGGATGAGTTATACCAACGACCATCAGGTATTGTATTGTATTTGTATTGTATTGTATATTGGAGTGTATTGTAGACTTGCCACCTTATATGGTTAGAATCAAGTGCGTATGCAGTTCAGAACATCTTAAGCTGTTTTGTTGTGAGAAATAATTTGAAGGAGCTTTGTCTTTTGTTACAAGGGACCCTGTGATGTCTCTAGACAATGTCCCAGCCAGTGTGTGGTGCTTCATAGATCCTGATGGCAGTGGTGTTGTCTGTGTCGCTTTGCAACATGATCACCAAAATGGTTTTGTCATGAAACAGAATGTCACTCCAGTATGTGGCTGGCTTAACTCATCAAGGGTAATTGTGCAAGACTCATCATAGGTTTCTACAGATTATCAGAGATCTTTCTGGAGGAGCCAAGTAGGGCTACAGTGCATCATTTATTATGTGCTTTAAAAATTATATTTTAGTGGTAGCTTAGGTAAATGTAAAAAGTGTTATATTTTTAGTAAGTTTAGTGAATGAGTTGTAGTATCTAATTGTAGTCACAGTGAGAAGTGTATCTTTCTTATCATAGTAGTAGCAGCAGCGTATATCAACAACAGCTGGTTTCTACACTTCAAGTGTCTTCATGAAGGAGTCACACTGCACCAGTACGTTAAGAGAGCAGGTTTCTCCATCTTACCAAGGATCATCATGAAGCCATCATAGTAGTACAGCCATGTTTTGAAGAGAAGTGCATCCTACATGTCACCAAGCACTCACAGTGGACCTACATGTTACACCAGTTACTTCAAGAAGTTTCTCAAAAGTATACAACAACTCACTGTGTGTCAATGAATTGAAAAGAGAAGAAAGACACATTACCTGAAAGTCATCAAGCATTCTAGTGAAACAACCATAGTGAAGACAGGTGTTTGTGTCATCAAGAAGAAATCAGCATTGTGAGGATTATTGTAACTGAGTATACATTTAGTTCTTTACATTTAATACAGTGTATTGTGGTGTTTATAGTAACATGTGTTAAAAGTAGTATTGTTTTAGTATTTTGTTTAAGTATTACAGCACTTCTCTTCTTTCACTGAGCAGATTTCTCAGTCTCATCAAGAGTCATTGTAAAGAACTTGTCATAGGTTTCTATAGTTCATCAAGTAGTTATACTGCACCATGTTCTGAAAACAGCAAGTTTCTCCACTTCATCAAGTGTCATTGTGTGAAGTACAGCTCATCTTCACTTCTACAGCTCAACAAGTAGTCATTCTGGAGCAGCCCTCTGAAGACAGGATGTTTCTCCACCTCATCAAAGTACATCATGAAGGCATCTCTGAAGATGTATACAATTCATCAAGAGTTATCATGAAGTAATCATCGTAGGTTTCTATAGTTTGTCAAGGGTCTTCATGAAGAAGTCACATTGCAGCAATGCTCTGAAGACAGCAGGTTCCTCCACCTCATCAAGGGGTATTGTGAAGAATTCTCCACAGGTTCCTACAGTTGAAGTGTCTACATATGTTTCTATGGCTCACCAAAGGTCTACACCAAGTCACACTGGTGCAGCACTGGAGTAAACAGGAATCTCCACCTCGTCAAAGGTCATTGTGAAGGAGTGTTCATTGGTTCCTACAGTTCATCCAAGGTCATCTTGAAGTGTCTTCATATGTTTCTATTGCTCACCAAAGGTCTACCCCAAGTCACACTGGTGCAGCACTGGAGTACACAGGAATCTCCACCTCGTCAAAGGTCATTGTGAAGGAGTGTTCATTGGTTCCTACAGTTCATCCAAGGTCATCTTGGAGTGTCTTCGTATGTTTCTATGGCTCACCAAAGATCTACATCAAGAAGTCATACTGGAACAGCACTATGGAGTAAACAGGATTCTCAACCTCCTCAAGCAAGGTGATTGTGAAGGAGTCTTCATTGGTTTCTACAGTTCATCAAGACTCTTCATAAAGAAGTCATACTGCATTAGTATACTGAAGAGACCAGGTTCCTTTATCTCACCAATGGTTGTCATAAAGGAATAATTTTTCTACAACCATGTTTTGAAATGTAGTACTTCCTACATGTCACCAAGCATGCACAGTGAACTTGTGTATCCAGTGAGTTCAGTAAGAAAAGTTTCTGCATCTCAAAGTGGACAGCATCTCATGGTATAACAGTGGGTTGAACAGAAAAGAAATAAAGTTATCTGAAAAGTAGAAGCGTCACAGTGAAGCAGCCGTAGTGAAATACTATTAATATTGGACTGGGTTTAAAAACAGAGGGGTTTGTTTCATACAGAGTAAATCAGCTGTTATTACAGCTGTTCAGTATGACTGTATGAAGATTTAGTTCCACACATGTAACATAGTACAGTGGTGTAGCTTTGAATGTGTTCTAGAACATCTAGATGTTGTAGTGAAATACATATAGTGTACTCTTCCTGTGCACCAGTAATTTTGTTTTAGTGGTAGAGTAGGCAAATGTGAAAAATTTTTTTTTTAGTGAATTTAATGAAGTGAGTTGTACTAGTGAAGTGTGATTACAGTAGAGACAGGAAAGTGCTGCTTCTTGCCACCATTCATTTTACAGGTTTCAATCTTGAGCAGGTTCAATGTCATCAGAAGGCTCTCAACTGAATCAGGGTTTTACAGGAAGGTAAGTTTTTATTTTTTACCAAATTTGAAAAACATTAAAACACTAGATCTATTTCTTTAGTAACAGAAATTCTCTTAGGATCATAGAAAATAATTCTATTAATAAAATAGAAATAACCTAATTCATGAAAAGATTGTTAATAATATTTATTAAATTTATCTTCATCAATATTTATAACACTTGTAGTATCATCTATCAAATATAAGAATGTGTAGGATGAGTATATACATAAAATACATGTCAACTTCAACATCCTATTTGTGTTTGTTTATATGGGCGTTTGTGTGTGCGTGCGTGCCTGCGTGTGCATGCATGCATGCGAACAGAGAAGACAGACAGAACGTGACTGCCAACAAACCACAAACTGCCATGGCTGCCTAGCACTGAATATACTGCATGATGATGCTAAAAGCATGTCTAAAGTAGGAGGGAAAAAATATCTTGATAGTAATACTTGAATGTAATAAACAAACACTTGGTAAGTTCTACAGATGATTTTATTTTCCTGGCAATTGTTTCACCAGTTACGGCAGCTTCAGAGGTTTTATTTCAACTGCCAAGTGTTTGTTTATTAAATTCAAGTATTAGTAAAATGTTCTACCAAGTGCCACGTGACCATTCGGTCAGTGTAATCATGATAGTATATTCATATAGTATAAAATTGTTTATCAAGAAAAGAGTTATAATGAAAAGTATTTTAAGTATATATAACAAAAGTAATAATTAAAAGTAATACAATTAAAGTACATATTATTCTCCTTTTCCCTAGTTTCTTGGGTCATAAAGATATAATTACCACCTGTATAATTACCATGAAAATTGTTACAACGCAGCAGTGGAATCAGTAAGGACAGCTTTTGCAGTCATCAAAAGGATCCAGATTGCAACAGGATCGTTAAAAGAAGGTAACTTCTACTGATCAGATATATTCATTTACAGAGAACATTAAATTTTGGAATAATGTTTCTTGAATAACAAAAACATTACTAGCATTATTGTAAAAACTAAACCACAGTATTACGAAATGTCAATTATATTTTATTATATGCATAGAAAAAGTTTTAACATTTTCTTTTAATTTAGTGTAAAATAAATATAACACATAATTGTGCTTTTGTAAAATAATACACAATAGATTAACAGTTATCCAAACTAATTGGCACTGAGAGTACTTCATATATACAAAAATTAAGTTGTTCAAATGGACAAAACATTTATAATACAGCATACAAAAATATGAGGAAGGCCTACGCTACATACAGTGTTTATAATATTGATTATTGGATCACTGTTACAAACTCTGAGACAAAGATCTTCATCACTGTGCAAATTGAAAATGTAAATGCTAAATTTAAACTTTAAATTGTTGTTCATGCAAAATTCCATACATCATCCTTTGTGAAATATGATGCCGCTCACGAGTTCGACAATGCTGAAATTATATCTCAGACACTGCCATGTTTATTAAAAATGGAATTTCTCTGTTACTGCAATTATGAATGTGTCCTATCAAAATATGGTTGGTAATTTGAAGTGGGCTGTGGTGTAGCCAAGAGGGGTCACATCTAATTAATTTTTGACGGCTGTGAGTCATGGCTAAACAAGCACGTATCTCATTTTTTTAGGCTGCCAAATCTTGGAGCGCCTGTTATAGGTCTATGTTTTTTAAATTTATCTCAAAATTAGTACAACACCTGTTGGAATGGTGTATTTGAATTTAAACTATCATTCCACGTAATAGTAATGGCAATAGCAATAGTAAGTGGTGTATCTAGAATTTGGCCTGGGGGAGGGGGAAGGATCTGAGGTCGGGTTGGCTTCATACAAAAGGAAAAACAAGTCAAGATTAATCGATATTACTACCTATAAGTGGTTGAAATCAGTTCCATTAAAGTAAACGGTAATAACAGAATTAAAATGCACATTATTGAAACACTGTTTACAAGATACTTAGGCTATTGACTGATTGACTTTCCTATATTTCATATTGTAATCATAAGTTACACAGTTAATGGTGTGTAATAAACCTGTTTGTTTATTTAAAGAAGAGTTACTATTATGTCAGCATTCACAGCTGAAAAAATAAGAAAACGGTCTAAAAATTAAGAGATTAACAAAATGCATCAACTTTTGTTACCCCTGGGAGGGTCTGGTCCTGTTTGCCCGCCTCATAAATTACCCCTGAATAGCACCACTTTTATAAGGAATTTTTAAAGCAAATATTTTTTCTTCTTTGCTTGAGATCATGTAAGATAACGTGACTCTGAACAGTTGAAACACAGTTCATAAAGAGCATTTACTTTTCGATTGAAATATATAAAGTGCTATACAATATAACCAGTTCTGTGATACCAGCATTATGAGATAATTGATACCTTAAGCTTTCACAATCGGCGTTGTACTACTTCCTGTGCTATCCCCGGCTGTGGTCTTCTATTGTTTAACACAGGTGTTTCAACCTCGCCATTGGAGGCCATCTTGAGTGTCAAGGTGACCGTCAGTAACACCACAGTACTGTGGCAAAGGCAATAGAATACACCACGGCCTGTTAACCCGAGAAGTAGTTCTTATAATTATGAGATAAATGTTGTACTGCAAGATAAATAAAGTCTTTATTCATATCCTCTCTATTCATTTATTTATTATCCTCTCTGTTAATAAACGTATGTTCCTCTCTGTATATTAATATGCGCATGTGGGAGTGTGTGTGTGTGTCCGAGCATGGGGATTCTTCATGTTTATTGGTCACTAAATCCATCAGTCAATATAATATTTTCACATCTTCCCACTTTTCTCTGTTTCTGACTTCCATCAACTATAGTTTAGACATGACATCAATTTCAGATCACTCATTGGTCTCACTGGTGTGATTCCTGTAGGTCTAGTGAAACAGTATGACCTTCATTCTAACTTTTTTTTTTATGTCACTTAATATTAAAATATGTAACAATTTTCTCTGCTCACATGTCCTGAAAATTTCCATTTGAGTTTTTTCGACCTTCTCTTCATCGGTTTTATTATTGTTTAGAATTTGATCGAATATAGAGTCCTGCTAGTCTCCCTGCCCCCCCCCAGAATTCCATTCCTTATCTAAACACATCATTTGTTATCATTTACTCTGCTGGCCAGGTAGCTGAAATCTTGGACAACCTCAATGCCCCCATCTCCAATATTCAAGTTCTAATCTAGCCTCCTCCCCGTTCTGCTTTCTAACGCCTTGGTTTGTTCATTCCTAGCTACCTTATTGATGATTTGTTTATCCTGATGATATTTGCATGGAACTGAATTCTTCAATTATATCAGAGCATATTTAAGTAATAAACTAAGCGGCACTAGTGCTGCCTAGTGAAAGAGGTAGTCCTGCCTAGTGGCAGATATTAGTGCCGGTGCCGAAAAATAAGAAAAAACAACAAATCAAGAAGGCGCGTTTGCATTTGCGTATATTAGCTTTCAGCATTGTCTGTATAATGTGCGAATTATGAAGAACTATTCAGACATCATGATTACATGAAGAAGTTTTTTTTCAAAAGACTATTTTTTAAGTTTGTATCTTTGGTGTGAATTAAGGAAATATTTGTTAATGCGCACATCACACTGTAATGTACTTATTAAATATTACATAATTAATTATAATGAATCCATTTGAGTGTTTTTTTTTTAAATTTTCCTAATGTCTAAAGCATTTGTATCTATTTTTACAGTTAATTTCATGCGTAAGAATGAACATGATCATGGTCAAATTAAATTCAAATTACATAATTTTCAATATTATATAAAAATCACACACACACACACACACACACACACACACACACACACACACACACACACACACACACACACACACACACACACACACACACAGGTTGGTTAAGTGCCGCCTAGTGCAAATTCCTTAAAATATGCTCTGAATTATATGGCTTGAAAAAAATAAAGTTAGTTATTTATTATTTTAAGGTTATATATGTTTTATTTTGTCAAGTGTAAGACAAATGCAAAATTTTCAAGTTAACAAGATTCATGTTACCAACTTATGGCTGGTATACATGTATATGTTATGTCTGTAGTTACACATCTGTAATATTCTTGTGAATGTGTGTGTTACAGAGGTGTGAAGGTAAGTGATTTACCTCGTGTATCATCAACCAGGTATTTCAAGTTCTACGTACTGGTGAGTCAAATTTCATTTTGTTAACAGTACCAGATAAATTTTATAGGGAGCTGACACACTCACAGTATCCCTGGTTAGGTCGGTTCGGTTCGGTTCGGTTTGGTTATTTACCTCACCCACAGTCCCATTTAGCTTTTTTTGTAGGAAAATAAAACAGTGCATTGTTGTTCTGTTCCAGGTCTTCATGATCTTCGGGAGAAGCCCACATTCAGATTGAAAATACTGTTTTATAGTTACTGCAGTAGTTGCTAATGTAGATTTTTTTATCTTCATTAAATAAAGCTTAGGTAGCTGTAAGCAAGTGGGTGTGTCAGCTTATGTGGTTTCAGTTTAAAATGAAATTAATAAATTTATTTGGTACTGTATAAGCTTCTGAGTACTTGGAATATTCAAAAGTTTTAATTTTATAGGGTGTGTTTATATTTAGAAACACAAGTTTTTGATATTCATTTATTCCAAATACTCTATAGTTTTTAAGAGTATCATCAAGAAAGAAGAATATCTGCCTCCATTCTTACCGTCCAATAAAATTAAAATTGATTTGTTTTCAAACTAAAACGTCTGAAATTAAAAAAATTACAGAAAATTTTTTGATTTGACATTACTTATTTTCTGTAAATTTTGTAATAATAGTAATAATAAATAAAATAGTTAATAAAAAAAATGAATAATAATAATGTTTAACATGACTAAAACACTAGTAACACAAATAAAGATTAACATCGGTCTGTAATGACTTTGTATATTTGATATCATTACGGTACATACATTACAACTTTACCACATCACTTTGTATCACTACGTGCTGGGTTTACGATTACTTACTTATTCCTTGGCTGTACTTCCCATCTTGACCTCCCAAACAACAATCCATTTCCTCTGAAATCCACCTTTCACCTCCATCTCTGACTCCCATTCTTCCTAAGCCTTCGTCCATATCATCAATCCATTCTCCTGAATCTCAATAAACCTTCTTTATAATCTTTCCTTTGGCAAGATGTTCCCTCTGTACATGTCTAAGAAAGTCTGTTGCCTTATTTTCATTTATAATATCTGGATTTTAACATAAATCTGTAAGGTTTTCATTTGTTTCTTATCCTTCAATTCTCATCCTTTGTTACACCACCAAGAATCTGGTGCTGAAGTTTCCATTCCCATCATATTACTTCAACAAGCTTCATGTTTCAGTCCTGTACATAATTCCTCTAATAATAATCCATTATAGTCTACCTTTCAAAACTTTACTAAAGTTTTAATTTTGTTTTCTAACATCATGATAATGTCACTACTTCTTCTTTCAAAGCGCTACAGTCCTGTGCGAATTGTGCCTATCTCCACTCATCTCATCTTGCCAGGCAGCCTTGCCTTCTCTCAGTCTTCCTACCTGCCTCGCTCCTCTCACTATACCATACAGATTTTCTTAGGTTGACTGTCTCCACCTTGCCTGTCTGTACAAGCTCTAACCAACCAATCCTTCTGGATTGAAAAAATCAAACGTATTCCACCTTCAAGTGCCCCATCTGTCTGACGTTGTTCTCCAGCTTTCAGGTTTCTGCTTCTTTTAAAGGGATATAAATTGTCCATGTTATTTTCCATTCAAAAATTTTAAAGTAGAGATATCTGCTGTTGTAAGGGTCCAAGCTTCTGAGCCAAATGTTAACACTGCTTCATCAGACTTCTATAGAGCTTTATTTTATAGGTCAGGAGAGTATTTTGGATCTGAAGAGATTTATGTTTGCTTCATGTGACTGGTTTCAACAATTACCCTCTTTTTGATTTCTACTGAAGTTTGTCTGTTCCAAAATATGTACAATTTGCTGTACCCTCAAATGTATAATCCCCGATTTTAAAGTTTTAAATGATTCTTCTTTCCTCTAATTTTAACATCATTGCACTCTTGGGTAATGAATAGATACAAACCACCCATACTTTAATTATTCAGTTAAAGCTTGACACTCGGGTTTTAATACAATTTTGTTTACTTTGTATCGGTTTCAAACCAAACACATCAGTGTTATGTTAGAGTTTTTTTCAGGTAGGTCCCCGTCGAAGAGACTTCAGATTTATTTACTAATCTTTCTCTTTCAGGTTCACCTTTGTACTATACAGCGTGGCATTGTGCTAGTGATGTCCCAGCAGCCTGGAGGTACCATTTTTAGACTAATCAAGCCAATGAAAATGTCCGACCTTCTCACGGTTGAAGGCCACACATTGCCATTGTCACGCTGGTCACACACACCACACAATACCAACACACCTTACACAACCCCTCAACATTGCACTTTGTTGAGAGGCTTTTAAGTCCTGAAACACGTATCTTGGGCAAAACCATTTTTTTGTCGTCATTGTGTTTGCAAATCGCGGTTGGTTAGGTTGTTTGGTTAGATTATAAGTGTGGTTTCTGTCAGGTGCTGGGGCTCTTTCATGTTTCTATGTATAAATGTAATAATGTTGTTGTTGTTATTGTGAGATATGTATGCACATTTGTATATTTGTTTACATAAAAAAACATATTATCTATATGCCTTATCATATTATCATAGATTTGAAATTTCAAACCATAAACCCTATTATCGTTTAAGCGATTAATGCAGACTTTATAAATCAATTTATTAATCTTTCGTAAATATTTCTTTCAAATGTTTAAAATGACTTGGATGACATGGAGTGGATCTAAAAATATAGAAGACAGAAGGAAGAAGAATCAACTGTCAGCTAATTGAGGAATAACGACAATCAATAAGCAAACAAGGTACACTAATTTTGTCTTCTCTTTGTTTTTTAGGCAAACTAATATGATGTTCATATTTTTTAATATAAACCTAATGAACAAACTGAGAACTTTACTTTTGCAATGTTCTCTGTTTATTTTTATTTAATTTGAATATATGTTGTTTTCTTATTTTTGTTATTATTCTTTGTTTCATATAAAACCATGGGGAAGTTGGTTAGTTTTTATATTTTCAATTTAATGGTATGGGTTAAACTAATGTTGAAAACAGAAATTGTATCAGGAATGTAAAAAAAAAAAAAAAAAAGGCAAACGTTACATTCTTAGGCTTTGATTACATTCCTTTTACAATAATTTAATAAAGTGGGTTCTTCATTGGTATGGGGTTGTCACCACCTCATACCAAGCCTCTCCCAAACCAAAAGAGGTCCCTATCATGGCTGTTACTTTGGCGCAGTGATAGGGCTTCGATGAACTAAACACAGCCTGGTGACGTCACCTGTCATTCCGCAATTTTATAACCGCAGTTTGATTTTTTTTGTTTATAAACAGGCATTTTACTCCTGCAGCGATCGACAGTCACCCGTGGATTACTTTCAACATGTCATTGGGGTACCTCAGTCTTTCGACTGGTTTGTACCCTCCCCGCATATACCCGTGGTGCGTGTGTTACGGAGTCTCTCACAGGTATACGGGACCTACAGTTTAACGCCGGATCCGAACGGCATAGTTGGGGAGGGTTTATACTAGGCAGGACACCTCTTGCTGGTTTGCCATCGCCTTGCGAGGGGGAACGGTCGTATCTGAATCAGATGGCCCCCGGCGGGAATCGACAGCGTGGCAGCGCCACACGCTATCTACTACACCACGACCGCTCCATTGGAACATTAGTGGAAAGTAATTGTTGTCTTAAGCTCACACGACCGGTGTTAATGTACTCAAACTGTTGGTGCGTGTTCGGTTGCTATGTAACAGCGACGTCGTCCCACCCTCTGGGGTCTTCTTCAGGCCACAGAAAGCGACAGTGTTGTGAAACAGTTACGGCTGAGACCTGGTGATCACCTCTTGCAAAAGTTGTCAGGTATTGTTTGGCCAAGATCCGCCGTAACTGATTCACAAGACTGTGTCGCTTTCACTTTGTGGCCTGAAGAAGATCCCTAAGGGTGGAATTCGAAACGTTGGCGACGACGTCGCTGTTACATAGCAACCGACCACAGCCTGACAGCCCGGTTTTCAATCAGTTTGTGTATATTAGTGGTAAGTCTCAACCATAATCAGTTTGTGTATATTAGTGGTAAGTCTCAACCATAATCAGTTTGTGTATATTAGTGGTGAGTCTCAACCATAATCAGTTTGTGTATATTAGTGGTAAGTCTCAACCATAATCAGTTTGTGTATATTAGTGGTAAGTCTCAACCATAATCAGTTTGTGTATATTAGTGGTGAGTCTCAACCATAATCAGTTTGTGTATATTAGTGGTGAGTCTCAACCATAATCAGTTGTGTATATTAGTGGTGAGTCTCAACCATAATCAGTTTGTGTATATTAGTGGTGAGTCTCAACCATAAACAGTTTGTGTATATTAGTGGTAAGTCTCAACCATAATCAGTTTGTGTATATTAGTGGTGAGTCTCAACCATAATCAGTTTGTGCATATTAGTGGTAAGTCTCAACCATAATCAGTTTGTGTATATTAGTGGTGAGTCTCAACCATAATCAGTTTGTGCATATTAGTGGTAAGTCTCAACCATAATCAGTTTGTGTATATTAGTGGTGAGTCTCAACCATAATCAGTTTGTGTATATTAGTGGTAAGTCTCAACCATAATCAGTTTGTTTATATTAGTGGTAAGTCTCAACCATAATCAGTTTGTGTATATTAGTGGTAAGTCTCAACCATAATCAGTTTGTGTATATTAGTGGTAAGTCTCAACCATTCTATTTGAAAAACAAAAACAACATGCAAAAACAAATGACGTCATGTAATAGATAATTTTTATTTTAATGTGACTTGTTATAACTTATATAACAAACGCAACTACAAAAAAGAGAACACCAAATAAAACTACAAAAGGTATGGGTAACAAACCTAGGAGAGAAAAAGCCACAAAACAGAAATTCATACATGAAGCACAACAAAGAAAGCAAACAGCGAATGAAATAATAAAAGACACTCTTAACAAATGTAAATTAAAGTCTACAAAACTAGGGCAGGATCCCACATATATTGTTTACAGATTTAATTTTTTCGCCAATCTGAAGCAAAATCGACAATTATCATGGAGCATACTCGTGTTAACGAGCGTCAGAGCCGCCGCTACCATATGTGCACTGCACACGGGCGCCCGTAGACTGCCAAATTCATCAGCAGATATTGCAAAATAATATTTAAAAAATTAATACTGACTAGGTCTAGGTATATGACATTAACTCCAATGACTTATTTCAAGTGATAAAAGCAATTCAATCCCAATTAAGTTCAGAGAAGGGTGCAAGTGACATATTGAGCATACCAACTTTGTCATTACTTATTGCCACACTGCTAAACACTTCGTTCTTGACGAGGCCTTTCGGTGTCTCCACCATCTTCAGGTCTTAAACAACCCCACACTGCGTTTAAGACCTGAAGATGGTGGAGACATCGGAAGCCCTCGTCAAGAACGAAGTACTTAGCAGTGTGGCAATAAGTAGTGGCAAAGTTGGTGTTAAGATGGCTGCTAATAAAACTAACAAAAGTGGATACTTGAGTATACTGTATTTAAAAAAATAATTTATCTTCATTTTTTCCAAATCTAACCATTGCTATTCGAATATTTCTCACATTCCCGGTTACAGTAGCAACAGGCGAATGTTCGTTTCCTAAACTATAAATTATAAAAAACTATTTACGGTCTTTCATAAGTCAAGAAAGTTATCAGCCCTAGCTACTCTATCCACAGAACATGGAATGTGTGAGGCAATCAATTTGAGCAATGTTATTAAAAGATTTTCTGAAACCTATGCGCGAAAAGCGGTCTTTTAATAAACTATAGTGTTATAAAAACTCTGAATAGACGACCGAACAAATAAACTATTATATTTTTGAAAATGTATTCAACACTTCTGTGACCACATCTTCCACTTATGACATGTAAGTACTCATCTAAATAAATTTTTGAAAAATATATGTTTAGTTTTTGTCAATTTTACTATTTATGTCTGTATCAACATTGAATTAAAATAATGTTAAATAGTGTGTGTAATGTTAAAATATGAAAAGTATATTCAGGAGGGCGGTAAAGGTAAAACTGCAGACGGGCGGCCCTGACGAGCGTTTACTAACCGAGTCCGAACAGGTGTCGGTAAACAGCCGTTAAGAAAAACGGGTGTTAAAAAACTTTATTACCCGTTAACAGAGAGAGAGAGATTCAAAAGTCTAGAGCTGGATCTTGACACAGCTCCTGACGCATTGTTCAGTTGACCTTTGTGTAGTGCTTGTGTATAAGTGCATATTGTGCGCCAGATTGTGTGTGTGTGTGTATGAGAGAGAGAGAGAGAGAGAGAGAGAGAGAGAGAGAGAGAGAGAGAGAGAGAGAGAGAGAGAGTTGTGGTCATTATCAGTCATTCGGCTGGTAAGTCTGTTTTTTAGTTTAGTTTTAGAAACTACAATAATTTTCTTGGATTTCGTTTTCCATGACGGGTCTGTTGATTAACTAAATATAAGTATATTACTACCGACTCGGAACCCAAGTTCTGTGTTGTGGCTTTCTCTTTTAAGCTTTATGTTCCGAGTCGGTAGTGGTATATAAGTAAATACCTACTTATATTTACAATAATTTTGTTAAAATCCTGTTTGCGGGGATGATCAGGTTATCGTAACAGACAACGCTGCCTGCAGTGATCTCTTTATGAATTGCAGAAGATAATTTACATGTACGGTCTGGTATCAAGAGCAAATACACTGCTTTTCGAAGTTGCTTTCCTGTCAGATGTAAGCTGGTAGTGAATGATCGACTCATTGAGCAGCTGCTTTCGTTTAGATTCCTTGGATATGACTTGTCTTATGTAGGAGAAGTAAATGTCGATGAAAAATAGACAAGTTTAACCATATTTGTGGATTTATAAGAAGAATATTAAAGGGGAAGATCGGATGAGACACTCTGTGTAAAGTGATGGCAGTGCCATGGTTGTGACAGATGGAGCCGCACTAGTGAGATGAGGTTATTGAGATCTGTATTCGGAATATCCCGGAGAAATAGGCTAATCAATGACGACACAAGGAACGGCCTCAGGATTTACATCTTGAAAGACAGGCTTGGACGGATCATGTCCATAGGATGTATCAGGAGAGACTACTTAACCAACTGATTATCTTCCCATGCGAAAGCACAACATCGGAAGGCAGAAGAAAAGGTGGTCGGATCAAAGAGTACCGTAAGGTCCAAGGCCTGAAGAAGAATAAGGAGAACAAATTTTAGAAATTTATAATATATTATGAAAATAATTTTTTTTATCGACTCTATCACTCGTATGACAGAGTATCGGCCAACTTTGAATTATCTACATTTCTTTAGACAGTTTTCGTCTATATATTTAGTCTGTTGTCTCACCCTCTCCCTCCCTCTTCCAGGGCCGGCGAGAGCGATCACGGGCCCCGGGGCTAAACATTTTTGGCCCCCCCCCAAAGAAAAACTTACCAAAATCATTACTGTTGGATTGTTAACGGTTTAGGATTTATTAATTGACCCTACAATTCGTTATTCTTAACTTTAATTGTAAATAAATGGGTTTTACACTGTTAATAAACAGTCTTGTCATATATTTATATGCGCCGGGCCCGCTTCGGGACCCCGGACCCGGGGCTCTGGCCCCCCTGCCCCCCTCTCGCCGGCCCTGCCCTCTTACAGAAAGCTGGTGCAAACTTTGGGAACATAATTCTTCCACTCTGTAACACTTATCGAAATCGTCAGCGCAAAACTTTGTGGATACTTGCTCTTTTACCCAAGCGAATGTCAAAACTATAAGAGTATCATATAATAAGCTCGACTTTTCTAACCAAGTACAGTTGCGCAATGAAATTTCCGTAAGGCATGTTTTCAGTTATAAGGGCGCCATCTGTCGGATTTTTCAGACAGACATTACGTCATGGAATTATGGCGATCTCGTCGTCTGTCGCATGTTAAATACATTTATTTTTGAAAACATCCAACTGTACTGGCTGGCTACGTCAGGAATATCATTAAGTTAACGTTAATGACAAATTATAACATTCCAACACTTGAAGTAGAACTGAGCAGTGGCGTATCTAGAATTTGGCCTTGGGGGGGGGGGGTCCGCAGTCCGGTCGAGTCGGCTTCATACAAAAGAATAAAAAACAAGTTAAGACTAATCAACATTACTACCTTTAAAGTGGCTAAAAAACCACGTGTGATACCATCCAGAAGTCAGTTCCATTAAAGTAAAATGTAATAACACAATAAAATTACGCCCCATTATTAAGGGTCTGCACGCTAAATTCAAAATTCCATTGTCGATACTAGCGCACTCATAGCAGCGGAAGCAGAAGGAATTACTTGATAACTGTATGTATGAAAGTTTGTAAATGCTCCTTGTCGTACTAATTACTACGACACAAAAAATATTCCCCCCGCCGCCTGCATGCCGCCATAGAATAAGAAACATACAGAAAGGAAAGTAGAGGGCGGCACCTTTCATCACAGCGAGCCCGAGCCAGGCGCTGGCCGCCATGTTGAGAAATAGTAAATGTAATACCACAGCTGTTTCACGGTCAAGCAAGTTGTACGCGAAAAAACTAATATCGAAACAAAATAACATTAATGTACATTAAAATTTTCAACTTACCCGCTAAAAGTAGCATAAGGTTCTTGTCTGCTCCCTATAATAAAATATACGTAGCAAAAAGAAAATGGAAAATAAGTAGACAAATAATACCATAGGTTATGAAGTTTAAGAATTTATTTATTTATCCAAAACGCACAAGGTAAAACGAAGGTGAGATTAATACAATTAACATTCAGGATTGAATATATAATAAATCAGGCCTTCAATAGGGTACGGTACTTATAAAAATGCATGATATAAAAATGATTTTAGCGAAAGTTTCCATTCTGTACGATTCTTATTCTGTGATGCCGCTTCGCGCCAGACCAGCCCACTCACGCACGCACCTATACACTCACCATTCTATCAACAGCAGTTGTTACATAATGTAAACGCACACACTCCCTACGCACAGCAGGTCTTCAGCAAATTATGACTACTAACAGTACAGTCTAACATAATCGTGTCAGTACTGTATAGCCAAAATAACAAGTAATTTGTGTGACTTTATTTAAAAATGTATAAACAAAGTAATGTATGTCTTCTGTAACATACCATCATCTGCAGGCCTATAATAAATGAATTCGTAGCACACGCCATAGTACTTACTGTATCCATTTACATTTGGAGTTTCAAAACTAAATATTTATTGTCGTTGATTAACTCCAACCGTCGCAGAAAAAAAACTATCCAAACCTTATCTCACATTAGACTGCTACAAGTTATACGATAAACGGAAGTACTTATTGTTCTGTTCATTCAATAAACAGACCTTATCCACAAAGCAGACTCATTTATAAAGCGGAATTTTTTGGTCATTATAACTTCTCAGAAGTCGTATGTGCTAAATTAGTAAATACGTACTGATTAGAGAAATGTGAATTCGCTAATGTCTTACTGATTGATTCTATATTGGTGATAATAAATCAACTGTTGGCATAGACGAATCCATTTTTTTCACGGTATAAATCATGTCGGGAGACTGTTCCCTCAACTACAGGTTTTTAGAGGGATCAATCCAAAACACCGTTATATTCCCGATTGAACGGGAAATACAAATATAGTGAAAAACTTTAACCTAGTCCGAAGATTAGGTCGGACTATTGGGAAGTTTATGGTGCTATACATTATGTGCGTGAAACGTCAATCATTCTGTGAATTTCGAACGTCCTGTGTCGAGTATTCGCACCAGTACGACAAAGCTTATAATCAAAAGCAAAAGTGAGAAACGAGAATTTGATGCTGGGAGGCGCTCAACTCATAGCCTATTTGTGCGAATTTGGCTATGCCAACAATAACAGTCAGTAAACATATCAGATTCATTATCACTAAATAAATTAATGTGGTCGTCAACAGTAAAAAGCATCCGCTTTACAAATGCGTTCGCTTTCTGTATAAGACACCGATACATTGCATCTGCAAAAAAATAAAATATTTTTAGTGATAGGAAGGAACGTTATACGGAAGGATTCACACCAACGGACCACACAGCCCGGTTTTTAGAAATAGTTTTGAAAATATTGACTCCGCCCGAGCAAGCTTTAGACAAAAGTGAAGTTTAATGAAAGATGAATAAAACGCGGAGATTAAATTTAAAAGACCCAAAATTGAAATTCATTTGATTTCGTGATATAGACATAAGAAGCGAATCTTCATAAAATTTAACATCTCCGACAAACGCTTTTTGTATAGTGCCTAAGCAAACATTACTTAACAATACGTGAAGAGCAATGGTGTACAATTTGTAGTGTGCAGTTTTTACTGAAATATCCTATCCAATAATATTACTACCATGTGTGTATGCGAGAGAAGAATCTACCTAAAGTAGATTCTCTCTCTCTTTCCCCCCCTTTCCCACTGTCTTTCATTAACTCACTCTCTTTCGAGCGCGCTGTTTATTTATCTGTTGCTCTGTTTACTTAACTTCGTCTGTTTGATTCAGCAACCAAATATTTTATTTTTTCTTCCCGTCTTGACTGCATTTTTTACTTGACTATATGCCATCACGTCAGTAGTGTAGTATCCAGAATTTTGCTTGGGGGTCCGGTCGAGTCGGCTTCATATAAAATAAAAAAACAGGTTAAAACTAATCAATGTTACTATCTTTAAAGTGGTTGGCAAACGTGTGATAATATCCTGAAATAAATCCCATTAAAGTAAACTGTAATGATACAATAGAAAACACCCGATATAGAAACATAAACGTTTTTTATATTTAAAAAAGTTATCAATATATTAGCATACTGAAAAAATAATAATACTGCCTAAAAAGTAAGAGATTAACAAAATTCCTTTACTTTTTCGCCTCTCTGGGGGTCCGATCCCGTTCCCCCCGCCCCTTTTTCACGTATCTCTTCATCCTCACCCTCCTCAGGCCTTTCCTCTCTTACTTACAACTTTTGTTGCATGTTAACACTAATTTTATATTAATGTCTTATTTACTCTTTTAATTGTTTGGTAAAATCACAGTGTTAGTAAAACAACATAGTAAAGAAAAAAGAAGTCTTAATTTATTTACTTCACTATAGATAATCCAAGATAAAAATTTGCAACCTACTATTAGGAATGGCTGCCGACACGCGCTTTCGCCTATTACCAGGGGCGTAGCTACCGCTGTACCAGGTATATCAATGATACAGTGCCCCCGAGCTACAGGGGCTAGTAAATACGATAATGACATGAAAGTTTATCTCTATGATCAATTAATTGCTTTGAAAAGCTGTTTGAAATCTGAAATTCAGACAATTCATACCATTAAGGAACTCGCAGAATTATTGTTAATAAATTTCAATAGCCTCGCCTCCAGTTTTCCAGAGGTTATAACAGCATGCTTACTATTTTTGACCCTTCCGGTTACAACCGCAACAGCTGAAAGAAGCTTTTCTAAACTAAAACTTATTAAAAATTGTCTTAGAACTTCTATGGGACAAGAACGGCTATCGGACTTATCAATACTGTCCATAGAAAAAGAAGAACTTGAGAAACTAAAATCGTCTTCAGCTATGGATGTTATAATAAATACGTTCGCCGAAAAAAAAAAAAGGCAAGAAAAGTACCTATTTATCTACTAGAATTTTGTTTTGTGTTATAAAGTTTTTTTTGATTTTTTTGATATATTGTTGTTTTTGACACTTTCAAATATATTTTGTTTATGCGAGTGTTTTTGTTTATTTTCCAAAAAGGGCCCCCCAAGAAATTTTGATACAGGGCCCACTCAGGGCTACCTGCGCCACTGCTTATTATATCATCCTTAAACCAGGTTATAAATTTTTTATGGATAAAAATTTCAAATGAATTAATAATAAATAACGGATTCTTGTTGTACCACCGAAATAGCTTAGGAGATGACGTTCGGTAAACAAGGAAGGTTACCGAACAAGGAAGGAACAAGGAAGGTTAGCACTACTCTTCAGCCGCTCTTTAACGCCCAAGTAGGGCCAGACATCCGGCTTTAGCCGGGCATGTTTGGCTTTTTACAGTTAGTCCGGGTAAAAATTAGCATTTATTATTAAATTTAGTCAGTAATTAAGTAATTTAATTATTAAAGTTATTTTAATAACTAATAACACTAATTTAGTTATTTAAGTAATTTAGTCAGTATTTAAGTTAACAATTTATTACAGCACTTTGTTTCATCTATAAATGTCTGGCCTGTCCGGATTTTGTTAAGCTTTTTGTCTGACAAATCTGCACTAATATTACGATAAAAGTATAGCACATTTTTTATGCCTGAAAAAGGTACTAGAACTGGAAGAAATGTACGTACTAGATTTTTATTTCCTTACCTTTCAGTATTTTAGGACTTTTATGATATTACTGTTAATCTCTGTAGTATGCTCTAATTTATCCGAACTGGTATCGCCAATCAAAGAGGCAGCCCTAATAAACCTATCTTGTATGTATGAAAGAAGCTGATGTCTTATTTTTTAATATGTACTAGGTCTATATATACCCAACCACCTAATATCAAACGAGCATAATAAATGCTGCTTCTTCATGTAAAAAACTGCTATCCGGCTTTTCGGGCAAAATGTCCGGCTAAATTAACAGCTGTGTTCGGCTTTTCTGATTTTTGATGGCAACCCTAGCCCCAAGATGTTTTATCCCAGACACTCACTAGCGTAAGAATAAAAATTGCACCTCGATTCTATGGTACTGACCGAGACTAGAACGAGGGACCTTCATATTAAGAATCAGGCGCTATACCCACTTATTTAATACATCCATTAAATATCATTGCATTCTTTTAGTTTCGAAACTGTAGAAAGTAACGAACCAATACTTTCTCACAGTACTACTCATCGCGTTTATAAACCAGTACTTGTATACAGGTGCAATCTAAGTATATAAATATAATATCGATTTAACTTAAAATCTCTTTAACGCGTAGACACAGTAACGTAACGATAAAGTGTGAGTCAATTGGTACTATAAAAAAAATACTACTGCAAACCTATTTTGCCGTGTCTCTCGGTATGTCTACCAATCTATGGATCTCTCTCTCGCTCTCTCTCACACACACACACACACACACACACACACACACACACACACACACACACACACACTCACTCCCCCCTATCCAATAATTACATATCCAGGGGTTAATGGTAAAACTACCCAAGTGCAAGTTTTAATGATGTTTGAAGATGTATCAAAAACGACATTTTTAATGCATTTCTCTTTTTATTTTTATTTTTTAACAGCTATGTAACCAATTAAAACAAACTCAATCAATAATAATCATTAACCTTGAAAATCAGTTTTATGACTTATCATTGCACTTGAAAACCTTTAATATCAGTTTTTCGTAAATTCACATGAGTGACTTCAATAGATTTACCAATAACCCCACGATATACCCTACTTGTTAACAAAACGCTGATAAGTAACCATCCGGGTAATTCACAATTTAAGTATTTAAGTTATTTAAATAAGTATTAAGTAATTTAATCTGAAAATTTAAGTTTATCTGTCAGTTTAGTCTGACAATTTATTACAGCGTTTTGTTTTATTTATAAATGTCTGTGTAAATATTTTGTTTAAATATAAGGAAAAGTATGTTCAGAATCCAACGCCATGTTCTTCATCCAAGTACATTACATTATATGTAATCCTCGTCTATCATTACATTACACTACATTACACTACATACACTACATTACACTACATTACACTACATTACATTACATTACTTGTAGTAGCGACTTTTTGCACGTCTTAGTCCGAATATGGTTGAGCACCAGTTTGTCAGAAATGGCTATGTATTTGTAACCCGCGCGCTCACACACACTTTGGCGTTACTGTGGTGAGACGTGTTGGTATAAAATAACATAGATGTAACAAAAACTTTGTTGAAGGGACCAAAAAAAGCATAAAATGTTAAAATATTAGATGTTTACTCTCTCTCTCTCTCTCTCTCTCTCTCTCTCTCTCTCTCTCTCTCTCTCTCTCTCTCTCTCTCTCACGCACGCGCGCGCGCGCACACACACACACACACACAGTAGATCATTAGTCTTTGATAGTGAAATTGAATCGAAATTTAAAAAATAAATAAATAATACGTGTAAAAAATATTCACGCTGCCAACAAAATTTTGTTTCTGAAAAAGTGAAAATAAATTTTATCATTTCATACAGTATATAATATTTCACAAAAAACTGTTTATCACATGGTAAACTTTTATTCATGCCGATTAATTCAACTCTAAATTCTCCAAAAATCTTTTCCAGCGAAGTTGTAAAAAAAAGAAAATAAATATTTTCATTTGTACAAATCAGAAGTTGATCTACTGATTTTATTACAGAAAAAATTGTGCTGCCAAAAGAAGTGCCTACTTGAACTTCTCTACCAAATTTCCCTATTCTTATTCAAATTTCTCTACAGATCTGCTGAAATAAACTAACATGCTAAAGACAAGGCATTTTATGATCACAAATTAGTATACAGTACAGTGTAGTAATATAAAGCCTTCAACATTGGAGGAGCCATGGTCCCTGCTGCCCCTCCCCCTTCTCGAAAAAATCTATACTAATGTACTGTATGCTGATATTTAATCATGTGTGGAATGGTGTGTAGTTTTGCTGCAATTGTGATTAGGGAGCTCCGACGTGCGGAAAAGCTATCAAAGAGTCCTTAGTAACACAAGCGTCACGGCGGGGGGCAGGGGGATACGTCCTCCAATATTTTATCAAAAGCTAAAATCCTTATTAATTTTTTGTACAAATTAATTTTCCATTTTTTTTACTTAAATTGTTGGTTGAATTAAAATATTAACTTAAATTCACTGACATTGATGGTCCAATTTGAGGCCCAATGATTTATTTTCTTTGTACATAGAGATAATAGGTTCCCTAAAGTAACGATAACGGCTAGAGCGCGGGTTATGACATTTTGTTGACACGTGGGGTCAGCCATGCAAATGTAAACACGGTAAAAGAATAACTCTTGAGTCGGCGATGTGAAGGGTCTTCATTAGACGGTCGACCCACCTTTGCAGGTAACCCGCCGCCGCATACACAAAAGGCGAAGATAACCTTGATCTCGATGACTAAAAAAGTCAGAGATAAAATATGGAAAGTTTGGTTCGTCTTCTTCTTGTGTGTCTAGAATCTAGTTGTGAGGCAGAAACTTCAGTGCTCTTCGAAAATTAAAAACTTATGTTAGGTCAACTATGACCCAGACAAGGCTCAACTATGTAGCCCAATCCTACGTCCGTAAAAGATATCGGACGACATCGACAATAAGAAGATAGCCAAAGTATTTGTTTCTAATGTTGATGCTAGGGAAAATTTGTGTTCAGAACTTTTGATACTAAGAATGATCTAATGAATTTAATCGATGCTAAGATGTTTTGAATTTTTTAATGGTTTTATTTTAGTTTACAGAAAATTTACTAATGTAATGTTTAATACTTACTGTAAATAAAACACTGGATTTACCTATTTGAGTTATCTTAATTTCTGCACTTAACCTTAATCTGGTGAATTAATACAGCCTTTAAATTACCTGACAATGTAAAAATGTATTATATATGTCTACAATATTATATTAATTATATTATTTACATTAAAAGATTAAAACTTATAAAAATAGAAAAGAATGACTCTAGCCTTTTAAAAATTTGACCATACACTAAATATTCAATATTATCATAATGATCCGTCCCCCCCCCCATAATTGGGGCACTGGTGACGCCCATGCCTAGTAATGTCACTGCCATTACAGTAAGATGCGTGCTTGTCATCCTGAAGAACCGTCATCTCAATGAAAGAGCTTTGGCTATGACCTATCGCAGTAAAGTAATACCCAGCGGTAGTCCCGCGGTGTTAACATAAACAAGGTGTGCGTTTGAGGACGAAGTTTTTAGTGGGTACACCGATAAACGGGGGAATCGCTTAAGACAATAAGTGTTTTATATTTTATTGACAAGACTTATATTTCGTATGCGTAAAGAATTGTTTACCTACTTTGATAAAAAGACACACGAACATGAACAGAAGCTAGCTATCGAATTGGAATTGTCCAGAGTTGTGATGAAAATTATAAGGCAATTAAAATTAAAGAAATACAGTGAATTCCGGTTATTAGGGCCACTCACTTTATTGGGCCAATATTCAAAATACAGAAAGAACAGGGTTCCACATAGAAATTTTTTTCGCTTAATAGGTCCGGACCGCCGGTTATTCGATCCAGTAATGGCTCAGATTTTCTCTTCTTAAATAGAAGTAACAACGATTTTGTTTGTTTGTAAGGTCGTAATTTACACGAGTAGACTAGTGAGGGCCACAGACCATAACAATACAGAGCACTGTTAATAATAACCGGACGACATGTGTTCGGTTTCGGACTTTGTGTTTGTCCTTGGCGACATACCATAACCCAACTACAGGCACCATTAGGGCCTCCAGGATTTTTAAAAATAGGCTTACTCATACTATTTCATTGTGCTGTATTTATAGTATTATTATTTTATATTTATTACGTATTTCCTTAAAAGCACTTTGTTAGTAACAAATCATATAATTGCGGTGTTTCTTGTAGTTAAGAGTTATGTTTGATTTTCCGTTATTACGAAATTTCAATTTAACAGGCTCATTTGCGGATATAAGGCTTTTTAGAAGTTCCGAATAATAGAGCTAGCCGCTTAATTGGACCATCTTGATTATAGTCCCGACGTGTCCCGATAAAGCGGAATCCACTGTACATTTTTCAAAGTGTTTGTTTTATGTAGGACTATTAAGTAGTGTCATGTAATGGAGTTGACACACCTTATCTGAGTCATTCCTATTTAACAGTGTTTTTATTTCAAAGTATGTTCGTGGGAATTAAGTTACTTTTTTTAAAACTCGTTTTGCTGATACTTAAATAAAACACTACTAGCCACGCTAACGAATCCACTACGTCTATAAAGTAACAATAAAACTCACCTCGTAACATCCGATAATCCAACATCCGCTTTTGTTATTCAGCTACGTGAATCCCTTTGTGTACTCACTCTCTCTCTCAAACTATCACTTCCCTACGCTTTCTTTTTTTTTCACTAATTCACACACATTTAATATTATCACAACACATATACTCCGTACTGAACACATACTGCACTAAAAATATTCCGTATCGCTTCGTTTTTATTCCTCTTCCTTGTTCTAACAAACCTTCTTCAGTCCGTCCCTTGTACAGCACCTCCTTCTGACGTTAGGCTTGTCTTATTCTTTCGGTCTTCAGCATTGCGGCTGTGCATTCTACTATTCTTGTAGTCTGTCCATGCGTCTATCTTCTTATGCTGCAGCATCGCTTATCTTCGCTGGGCCGAAAACACTTTTCTTGACTGTTATCTCGCAACTGACCCTTTTTAAAAATATGGCGAAAAACTAACGCATGAGTCTAAATGTAACAGTTCTCTCTTGAATACAATTATTTCGAGTCGCCCAAATGTAGTGAATATGTTTGATCAAATTACTCTCACTATCAACAACTACAAGATTGCTTTACACGGTTTATGAACTGTAGAACACTACTCCCTCCGTTGTGTTCAAAAACGCCTTAAACTCTCAAAATTCAAGTAGTACAATATTCGAATATTTAATTCTGATTACTAGAAAAATTTATACAAGTTTTGGTAATTGTGCATGATCTAATTTAAGCTCAAATTGCGATGAAATATTTCTTTTCCTATTCGTCGATACTATATAAACACGAGAAAAATAATTTTAAACGGCGGTCGAACCTATTTACGGAGAAAAAAAATTAAATAATTACTCCCATAAGCGCGCATGTAAAGTGAATGGCCGCCATGTTAACTGAGCAACGGCGCACAAATGCACAGCGAATGACGAGTATGACGTCTTAAATATTTTTTGGCGTCATAAATATTTGAAAAATGGTTCGCCTTACTTTTTGCAAGAATTATATGAAACAATGAACTATAACCGCGGCCCTTCGGGCCGCCCCTCCGAACCTAACCGGCGGGTATCGGCTCAACTCGCTTTTCATCCAACTCAGTTGTCTTATGTAATTATTTAATTTTTTTTCTCCGTAAATAGGTTCGACCGCCGTTTAAAATTATTTTTTCTCGTGTTTATATAGTATCGAAGAATAGGAAAAGAAATATTTCACCGCAACTTGAGCATAATCCGGATCGTGCACAATTACCCAAGTTTTATATAAAGTGTGTTTATGTACGGAAAATAAATTATTCGTTAAAATAATTTTGTCCCGACGACGGCGACAAACTGAACTGTTGTACTGCAGGAGGACCGATCCCGCGGACAATTCGTATACAATTTGTAAACTGGTAGGTGTCGTTGAGACGTAACAACATGATATATCTGGCCGTGAGAAAAGTAGTGATTAAACACACGTGGATCGTGTTCTATCGCATCCAGCACCATATGATTGTGCTGACCGCGTGGTAATCTACGCTTGGTGGTTTGTGTATCTAACCGTGTGTCAGCATAACTGTTCACTGCGCTCTGGATGTGGAGAATGCAAACCTGAATATATTTCGTGCTGGAGAAACTAACATTTACTTGCACACTATAAACCAATAGCGGCCAAAGATGTTGCGTCATGAATCACCTTAGTAGACATGACACGTAAACTAATTTTATTATAAATACTACACCACACACACACACACACATACAATCAGAGGCGCGCCAGTGAGCAGAACTGTAGTTGACGCCCCTATACCCTCGCCCATAATAAAAAATCACTTCATAAAAACGTATCAGTGAGTACAAATGAAACACAAAATATATTAGTTATATTGAACAAAACCCAGGAATTACACAAAAACGGTGAAAAACAATACTCATACACGAAAGGTACACAAACAAATAGGACTACATCAAAAATAATTTGGAAGAAAATAAAGTAATTTATTTTATTTGTCAAGAAAATCATTTGCCAATTGCACCTTATATAATTTTACGTAAATTAACAGTTAAACTTCCAGTTTTATAAAAACAAAAATATTAAATATTTTTATTTCTAAAAATAAAAATTAATAGTGTACATAAATAAAAATAAAAATACGCGTTATTGTAACATTGTTTACAAGATACTTATTGACTGAATTGTTTTTCCTGTATTTCATATTTCAAACGTGTACGTTAACGCAGTTAATAAACCTGTTTGTATATTTAAAAAAGAGTTAGGCCTACTACTATATTAGCGTACACAGCTAACAAATAATAAAACAGCCTAAAAATTAAGAGAATAACAAAACTCGTCACGTTTTTCGACCCTTTGGAAGTGGTCCGGTCCGGTTCGTCACCCCCCCCCCCCCACAAATACACCCCTGGATGAGGAACACGACTAAAGAGTTTCTCAAAGTCAAGGAAAGCTAAGTGTAATGGTTTTCTCTTCTCACGATGTTTTCCCATCAGCTGGCGGACTGCAAATATTGTGTCAGTTTTCCCACATCTCCTTACGAATCCACATTGCTTGGTGGAGAGCGGGACCATGGTGCGCAGCCGCTAGTCAAGGACACGTTCGAAGATCTCCATGGTATGAGAGAGGAACCGGAGCGGTCGGTAATTGGCACAGTCAGCAGGGTCCCCGTTGTCTTTAAAGATGGGCACTATGATACTGGATGACCAGGCAGAGCGTTCATGACCATAGCCTATGACGCCATTAAACAGTTCTGTCAGCCAGGTGATTGATTTAGTGGGATGTTGTTCTTTGAATTTCCGTACGTCTGCTGCTGCTTTAATACTTTTCGTGCACGCTACCGATTTTCGACTTCCTCATTTGTAATATACGGAACTGGTCCTGTTGTAGAAGTGCCATCTGGTATCGGTGGCTGGGAGAATTCATTGTCAATTAGGTATTTTATTGAAATGTTTTTGCCAAAGTTTCAGGGCCATTCCACTGTCATGGAGTCGTTTTTCATACTTATCTGTTATACACATGTAGTCAGTGGCGGCTCGTACAGGGAGGGAGAAAGGGCGCAGCCCTCCCACTAAATTTGCAAATTAAACTTGTCAATAATATAACTATAATGTGTAGTATCCTTATGTGAAAGATATTTTTGGGGCGACTAATAACGATCACCCGATGTTTTCGGCATGGTCCCGCAGCCGGACGCTTTCGCTGTCGCCCTCCCTGCATAGGCTAGTCTTGCGGGGAGCAGGGAAAGAGGAAGTGTACACATGTCTGTGCTTTTAAATCAGCAGCAGCCATTGTAGGAGGGGCTCTGCCCGGAGAATCGGAGCGTTGTTCAAAACTTCTCTGTTGCTGTTTAAGAGCGTATATTTTCTCTTGTGTTTTATATAGTTTTGATTGTGTTTTTGTTGTATTTTTTGTGTAAACGTAATGTTCTAATAATTTCTTCTTTATTAGGCAGTGTATTCTGTGTAAGATAGTGTTTTTGTCGAACCTTGTGTAGGCTACATAAACGTGTAACTTATTCTGTGTAGGCCTGAGCCTGTGTGTTCTGTGCGTATTTGTTAGAAACAAATAGGGTAGGGAACAAATATATTTTATTTAGCAATGCATGCATTTAATAATATAATTTATTAAGTATTTAAGTTTAGGAACGTGAACTGCTTAGGGTTATAAATTAATTTCTGTTTCAAACACTGTTTAAATATTGGTAGTTTGCAAGGTAGGTTTTTGATATTAGCTAACAATACTTTCAGTAGTAAAGCAAAAGGTTCAATTTTACAATTATTTTATGATAATAGCAATAATTTAGATTCTACTGGTGACTTTTGTTACATAGGTAGGCTATGGGTCCAAAAAAATTTTGCCCCCCCCAATCAAAAACATTACCAGCCGCCACTGCATGTAGTGCTCAATATCTTGGACAGCCTTAGACTGTGCATGTGCCAATCGATAGATGATCTTTTTCCCTTTCTTCGTTGCCAGTTTCTCACTTAAAAACTCTCGTGATGATCCGCTTTGGTCTTAGCGATTGCCTTCGCTTCATTTCTTAGCAGCCTTATGTTTTTTATTAACAGTTCTCTGTTGTCTGCAATGCCTATCATTTTTTCAATGCCACTGTCTCTGCACGTACTTTTTCTGTACAAACAATAAGCAATTCTACAACGGCCAGGTTTTGTGACACCAAGCACAGCTTTGACAGTGGTACTGATGTTGGAGTTGCGGAGTGCTGTCCGAGCAAGTAAATGAATTTTATATGCCCGTTATCTCAACTAAATTGCTTTAATGACGTCACGCCAGAAATTAGTAAAATGTTATATCTAGCAAATGTACCATATTGTGAACTGAAAGGCATCTAACGTCAGACGCCATTTCAAGAGGCACAAAAAAGTTATCTATAAAATACTATTAGGCCGGTGATGAAATATTGCTGATAAAAAAAAGAAACATGGATGATAAAAAAAAAGTATTGAACAATTTACAGAGACCGTTGGGAGAAGGGTGTGTAGACACATGAAGAAATGTGTGGCTGAGGGTAGTAGCGTTTGGTGCAACCCCCATAAAGGCGGGTTTACACGCTACGTCTTATCGTACGTTTTGTCTGATAGGACAAATCGTATCAAGTAAAAGGTAGCGTGTAAACAGCAAAACGTACATCTTGTCGAAACGGAATGAAATCCAAGGTCAGATCGGAGAACTGACGGCAGGAGGATCATTTTCCGTGAACTGATACGACAAAACGGAGCGTGTAAACACATCTGCAACTTCAGGTCCGTTTTTCTCTCAGTTCTCTTCAAAATCAGCCTCGTTCGGGTTCTTTTTCTTGTCTTCTTGGCTTTCCGACATGTCATCAGACTTAAGGCAATGCTCACGAGAATTCATCGCAGAGTTCATTGAACTATATAAGAGTTTTCCTTGTTTACGGCAGATTAAAAACAAGGAATATAGTGATCATAATGAAAAAAATCTCGCGTATGAAGAGCTGGTCAAGAAATATAAAGAAGTAGATGCTGTGGCTAGCAAGGAGACGGTGACGAAGAAAATACATTCCTTGAGATCAGTTTTCAAGAAGGAGCTTATTAAAGTAAAAACATCTGAATCCTCTGGAACTGGAGAGGAGGAGGTATACAAACCTTCATTGTGGTACTTCGATTTGTTGCATTTTTTAAACGATCAAAACGTACCAAGAACGCCTCGAGAAACGATTGACGATGACGACGAGTCTGCTTCTGTTGTAATGGAACAAGAGGTAGGTGAACGAACTTTTTCAAAATGAGTAAGGAATTATATTTATTAATAATATAATAATAATAATAATAATAATAAATTTATTAATAACATCGGACTATGCATAGGAATGTCAATAATATACTTTATGTCAAGTTATTGTGTAACAATTAATGCATTACATCATCACCTTCTTGTATTAACGCTACTTCATACTTGAAAACTCCTACTAATTGACAGTTGACTGTGGTGGTAAAGAAATCATGTTATCCTGCCAAGGTACCGCTCCTTCTTGATTAAAATACTGATTAAACGTATCCCTTACAGTCTTGGCGCTGGCTAACAATTGTCCCCTTATACCGGGCTGTAGGTTATGGAGCATTGCAGGGTCACATCTTTCACCTAACTGTACGACGCTGTCGATAATATTCTCACTGTCAAGGCTTCATGGAGGGGTATAATTGTCGGGTGAATTTCTGCGCAAGAAGTTGTGCAGAACGCAACAAGCCAAAACCACTGTCTCTACGTTTTCGACCATTAAGTTAATAGGCGTGTGAAAAATGCGAAATCTAGAAGCTAAAATTCCAAACGTGTTCTCAACTACACGACGTGCTCTTGATAAGCGGTAGTTTAAATCCTCCTATCCTTGTTTAGCGAGTCTCGATTGTAAGGTTTGATGAGATCGGGACGCATTGCAAAAGCATCATCACCCTCAAACACATACTCAAGAACCCGACTCGAATTCGAAAGTTGAGAAGGTTCTGGAATTTTTAATTCATTGTTGATTTGCTTCTCATAAAATCTGGTGTGATTTATCACACCGCCATCGGAAACACGGCCATTAGTACCTACACTGCAGTAAATAAACTCACAGTTTGCATTTGCTATGGCCATCAGAACTATAGGCTACTATGAGTTTTTTTGTAATTAAAATAGTAAGATCCACTGTCATTAGGAGGAACAATCTGAATATGTTTTCTATCTATAGGGTAGCGCCTAAGCAATGGGGAAAGTGCCATTTGTTTTATGTTTTCATGGGGAAAGTGCCTGAGCTTCCTGTTGTTTGACTACGAATTTCAAGAAATGAATACGTCATATCACTTCACTTCGATATATATATTACTTCCATATTCCTTAAGGAATGGAAGTATGGTGATGGCAAAAAAAATCGTGTTCGAGATTATTGCAGATTCTGATTCTACTACGCTCAAAACATGAAAAAAAGTCGTTTTCCGAAAAGTGTCTGTGTGTGTGTCTGTGTGTCTGTGTGTGTGTGTGTCTGTAGATTATTTTTTATGGCAAACGATAACTGCCGCAAATTCAAACAGAATCAAATAATTTTTTGCATACAGTCCTGATTTGTAGAGTACTCACAACCTATTGTTTTTGGTGAAGATCGGTTAAGGGAAAGGGGTAGTTTACCAGCAACGGTTTTTTTATCAAGGGAAATTTTTTTTTTGGCAAACGATAACAGCCGCAAATTCAAACAGAATCAAATAATGTTTCGCATACAGCCCTGAATTGTAGAGTTCTCAAGACCTATTGTTTTTGGTGAAGATCGGTTAAGGGAAAGGGGTAGTTTACCTGTAACGTTTTATGTTTTAACAAGGGTATTTCCTATGGCAAACGATAACAGCCGCAAATTCAAACAGAATCAAACGATTATTTGCATACAGCCCTAAATTGTAGAGTTCTCAAGGCGTATTGTTTTTGGTGAAGATCGGTTGAGGGAAAGGGGTAGTTTACCTGCAACATTTTTTTAACAAGGGTATTTTCTATGGCAAACGATAACAGCCGCAAATTCAAACAGAATCAAAAGATTATTTGCATACAGCCCTGATTTGTAGAGTACTCAAGACCTATTGTTTTTGGTGATGGTCGTTTAAGGAGAAGGGGTAGTTTACCTGCAACGTTTTTTTATCAAGCGTATTTTCTATGGCAAACGATAACAGCCGCAAATTCAAACAGAATCAAATAATTTTTTGCATACGTCCCTAAATTGTAGAGGTCTCAAGGACATTCGATTTTGGTAAAGATCGGTTAAGGGGAAGGGGTAGTTTACCTGCAACCTTTTACGTTTTAACAAGAGTAAAGTACTTGAAAATTTATTTAAACGTTTTGAAACAATGGTAATTGTTGAAAATAAAATAATTTTGTTGCCAGGCAATAAAATTATAATTTTTTCATTTTAATGTAAATCATGTATAAGAGAAAATATATCGCGCTTGGCAGGCGATATTAAGATTTAAATATAAATCTTAGAATATGGAAGTCATGTATGGTTCTCCATACCGATATTTTTTTATTGTTATTAAAAGAGATACGGAAGTCTTAAAACTGAATGCTTGTAAATTATACTGCTTTTTCAGTTTTCTCGAATTTATAAATTTTTTTTAAAGATTTCGAAAAAACTTGTAAAATTTAAAATTTGTTCGTACTTTTTGTAAAATTTACTTAAAGTCTATTATACTAGAAACCTATACCTAATACCCATAGAAATTTAACAATTACTTACCTTTAAGTAGTTCTTATTTAAAGCCAAGTAGATTGCGTTACAGGTTTCAGGAATTATTTTGCTCAACGCTGGTTTGGATATAATGGTTGTAAACTCCAAGCCCTTATAGCTTCTTCCTGTAGCGAGGAATCTCAGAGTGTCTGTGAGCCTTTCATGGGGTGAAATGGCTTTTCTCATGCAGGTGTCCTCTTTCTTTATGTATGCCGTTATCGACTCCAGCAATTGACAATACGATCTAGCGTCCATTCGCAAATAATTGCGCCAGTCGTCAGGTTCGCCTCTCAACTCTCTCAGTAGTTTAATGTGAGAATAGTGGCTTCTTGTTAAAAGCCACGCCCTTGACCATCTTGTCTTTTCCCCTTCTCACAAGTTGTTGCACCCGTATGAGGGAAACAATTGTAAAAAACAGCAACAGTGCTTCCTCCATGTTGGACACTCTACTGAAACGGACGTGGAAAACGGAAGAAAAGACGTTACCGTGTGAATACTTCACAAAACGTACGTTATGACCGATTAAACGTACGCTAAGACGTAACGTGTAAACCCGCCTTGTATCATCTCTGATAGTTTAAGTTTATTGAAATAAACAGGGCACATAGAAAGAATGGAGAACAATACTGTCAACAAAGCGTACATTTTAGCAGCGATGTATGGTGCGTACAAAAGACTACATAGAGAACATTGAACATACGTACGCGTACGTCGCATGTGAAACAGAACTATTTTTAGCCAATGAAAGGATAAATTTAAAAGTAATAAATTTAAATTTTGAGACAAAGACCAAGGAAGAGGAAAACTAACAATTCTTTGAAGACCAAGAACTGGATAGAAGTGGAGGTGGAAATACTTCATATTAGAAACTGAAAGGCTAGAGCGAAGAGTAGAAACGAACGGAATCGACTATTTGTATCGACTATAGGACGTACAGTATGAAGGGTTGTGGAGCCATGCCTGCTGATAATGACGATGATGTTTATTATTACTATTATTAAGTGTGTGTGTGGGGGGGCGCGCGTGCACGTGCGCATGTGCGTGTGTCACACGTCATCAAATTTACAGTTCTGAAAAATCGTTAGTAATAATAACAACGTGGAAAAAATATAGTAAATAAAACTAATCAAATGCAATTTTAACTAGAATTGACTGTACGTGGGACAGTCAACTGTAATTTTAAAAACAAGGTAGTCGACATACAAAGTTATGGTAGTCCCTGTACTGTACTATGGGTGTGAATTACGAACAGCCAAGAAGCAAGACAGTAAAATACAGGCCTCGTAAATGTCATTCTTTGGAGGAGTTAAAAGGTGTTCTAAACTTGACCGTATAAGGAATGAGGCCATAAGAGAAGGCTTACAAGTTAATAACTTCAAACAATATCGGTATGGAGAACCATACATGACGTCCATGTTCTAAGATTTATATTTAAAATCATTTACGAAATGAAATGTTTCCATAGAAACTACTTCTTTCCACTTATTGCTTCAGACTTAACCACAGTACTGTGGTCACTAATGTATACCACCACACGTTATCGCACTCGATTTTCACTGATGATGGCAGTCGACGGCACTGCCGAAACGTCCGGTTTTGCAGAAAACATTGGACTACGGCCAAACAGCCCGGGAAGGAATTTTAACAACAAACTACTACTTTTTTGCCGATAACGTAGTACACATATAAAAATTATCCCTCCCCCTTCAACTATAATTTTCATTTATAGAAAATTACCCCCACCCCGTTCAACTAGCCTCTTCATTTATAGATATTTCGTCTACGTTTCTACAGTGGATTATTAAGATCTTCTTATCAGGATACTTTAATTATCATAATTAAGTACTTTACTCTTGTTACAACAAAAATGTTTCAGGTGTAAACTACCCTTTCCCCGTTACCGGGCTTCACCAGAATCAATAGGCCTTGAGTCTTCTACAACTCAGGCACATATGTAAAAAAGTATTTGATTCTGTTTGAATTTGCGGCTGTTATCGTTTGCCATAGAAAAAAATCGACAGATACACAGAGACACACACAGACACTTTTCGAAAAATGACTTTTTTTCATGTTTTGAGTGTAGTACAATCAGAATCTGCAATAATCTCGAACACGATTTTTTTTGCCATTACCATACTTCCATTTCCTTAAGGAACATGGAAGTAAAAAACAACTGAAAAAACGTTATTTTGAACATTTAAACGCATACAAAAAACCAGAAATATACAAATCTAATTTGCAATACATAACACATGCAATAAACACTGGACATAAATTCCCAAACATAACCAACATGACACTAATAAAACACATACCACACAAAGGCACCATAATGAACATTTGGGAAAATTTAGAAATATACAAACATATACACAAAACAAACTGATACCTGAACAAATACAAATCAATACAAAATATGACACAATTTTCAAAGCACTCAACATCGAAAACACACAAAATACTAATACATACACCACAATCACACACAATAATACCAATTTAAAGTACCAGAAGCCAACAGGAAGCCATAATAACAACCAGTCAACACACATGTACTTCACCAGACACAACATCCGGAAGGCTGAGGCTGGGTACACAATGGTACCCAAACATGTTCCTAATAAGGACAGAAATATCTTGAGGTAAATTCATTATAAAAATTATATATAATATATACATCAAGAAACGGACTGTAGCAAAAAGTGTTTGAAATAAAAGAAAAGAATAATAAACGGGAAGTGGAGCTTATAGTAAATAATTAGGTTCTTGGATTTCGTTGTCCATGACGTGTCCGTTACTTAACTAAATACAACTATTATATTAACGACTCGGAACACAAAGTTTTTTATAAGTAAAAACATAAAGTTTTACCTTACAACCTGAACCGGTTTTCACCTTTAAAAGGCTTCTCAGAGGTTGCCGCTTGGTAGCGCTGTCCGTCCTGTTGTGGATAGAATTAGGGGATAGAAAATGTATTCATAAATATAATGACAGCATAATTCAGTATACAAGTATAAACTGAACAAAAAGACAATTAAATCAGTAATATATTAAAATAGGTAATGAAAGAGAACGAGGAACGCTGATAATAGACAAACATTTTAAATACAGACATTAGAATTATGAAACTATACTAAATTGAAAGCCAGGAAATGTAAAGAAGTTACGAAGCCAGTTTTTTTTACCAAATGTAGGGACGATTTCTGGTTAAGTGCTGAGATAGAGCGAAAGGAAAGAAACGCCGACGAACTAAATCACTGCAGAATTCCTAGGGGGTGATCTGCTCAGAAAGTGGTAAGGTGAACCAGCTGCTTGATAGGGTAAGCCAAATTCAACAAAGCATTTGCGATATTTACAGACAACCGCTTTGTTCATTCAGTAGGACTGAATCGCGGCTTAAACAGTACAGAAACAGGCTGCGACCAAGTGCGATCAAGTCCGTAGGCCACAAAAGCCTTGAGTTAGCGTTCACACGCGTAAGCTGCGGATATCGAGGCCTCTGTTACTGTCCTCGAAGGATATTCTTAAGAAGTATAACTGTAGAGAACAGACAAGATATCTGAGATAATATATGTATTTTTAATGATCCGCTCCTACCGTAGTTATGCAGTGTTCCATTTGTGGTATTAGTAAAGCTAAAATAATTAGACATGAAACGGGTGTCTGGTTGCGCGGTGTTAAAAATCTCATCGTGCATGCTCAGCTTTGACGCCTTGTTTTCGGCCAATTATTTTGTGCTTTGAACAGATGCATGGTTGGTGTATCATATGGTTGGTCACCTGACACCCCACATCCTATACTGCCTTCCCTGTAGCAACTACTATCTGCGCGAACCGTTTCATGTCTTACTGTTTCATCTATAACACTATTTAAGAGAATTAATGAGGCGAAGATAAATAGTGGTAGCTGAAGATGATACAGATTGTCAACTGTACAGCATTAAGAGATAATAACATTAAAGTTTCCAATATAGGCCTACTGGGGTTTAAATTACAGGCGTTTTATGTACGCAGAAAGTATCTACCTAATCTAAGTACAGTATTTATAAAATTGACTGTCAAATGTGTGTTAACCATGATTCCAGGCAGTTTTTCTTATAACAACTCTAATAAATAATATTCTTTGGAAAATGGAAAAGACATTGAAAAATTACGTAGAAACCTTAAAAATGTGTTTATTATTTGTTTCTATGACAACATTTAATTATGTTATAATGATAACAATACGCCTGAACGATTTAATTCTGATACTTGAAAGCGAGTGAAATATGAAATCAATTTTCTGATGGTTGTGTAATTGTGAATCTGGAAAAATACTTGATGCATTGTAAAAACTGGAAGCGTGTAGAAAACCATGTTACCTAATCCGAAGGCAGCCATAATAGCTAAATAATAGGGTAATAAGGAAGTAAACAGTCCATAAGGAAGTGTAGAGAAATTAACAAACCGTAAATAATCTTGTTTGTAATATTCGATTTCCGCTAGTGTTGAACAGTTTTAGTTTTGTTATTCTTGTATTTGTAAGTTATATAGAAGTGACTTCAGAAGAAGTAGCAGAATTTTTTCGGCACGCCGTAGTTTGAGTTAAGCGTACGTAGAGTCGATGTTATACTGTTAAAATTTTGTGTCTATCAATTCAGTGAGACTGGAATAAATAATCAATGTTTGAAAATAAATAAAGATCAGTGGATAAAGCGGGACAGAGGAATGTAGGACAGGTCTGGCTGTGAAGAATCGCTACAGAATATAGAGGACTTGTTACTGTCTGTGGTAAGTGTTGCGCTATAGTTGCACGTGACAACTTGACACGTAACTTAATAATTATTTTTAAACGTACAGTTATTTAAAGACTTCCTTGACGGCCTTATTTGTTCGAAAAATAGCATATAATTATATAGAAGACGCCACAATAATGAGCTCTACACAGAAGTTGAGAAAAACACAGACGTAATTAGTAAAAGAAGAATTACCTTTTACGGACATATTCAAAGAATGAATTCTGTCAGACTTACAGGGAAACTTTTTAACTATTTCAGAAAGCTCAAAATGCCCAATACGTCGCTCAAAGAAACAGAAACAGAAAAAGACATAGAAGAACTCCAGGTTACTCAAGAAGACATTGAAAAATGCTTACCACTCAAAAAGAAATTAAAAACTGCCCAAGGTTTTGAGGAAAAATCCAAGAAGTGGACAGATGCCATCTGGACTGAAGAAAGGAGGGAGAGACGTCGACCAAGAATGAAGGAGATATGAGGGAGGAGGAGGAGAGAGAAGAAGAAGGGAAGAACCAGTGGAACCAAACGGAGTCCACAGTGGCTCATATGAAAAAAAAAATAGTAATTGGGGACGGCTCAAAGATATTAATCTTTCTACATTTCTACCAGTGGCGGCTCGTACAGGGAGGGAAAAGGGCGCAGCCCTCCCACTAAATTTGCAAATTAAACTTGTCATTAATATAACTATAATGTGTAGTATCCTTATGTGAAAGATATTTTTGGGGCGACTAATAACGATCACCCGATGTTTTCGGCATGGTCCCGCAGCCGGACGCTTTCGCTGTCGCCCTCCCTGCATAGGCTAGTCTTGCGGGGAGCAGGGAAAGAGGAAGTGTACACATGTCTGTGCTGTTAAATCAGCAGCAGCCATTGTAGGAGGGGCTCTGCCCGGAGAACCGGAGCGTTGTTCAAAACTTCTCTGTTGCTGTTTAAGAGCGTATATTTTCTCTTGTGTTTTATATAGTTTTGATTGTGTTCTTGTTGTATTTTTTGTGTAAACGTAATGTTCTAATAATTTATTCTTTATTAGGCAGTGTATTCTGTGTAAGATAGTGTTTTTGTCGAACTTTGTGTAGGCTACATAAACGTGTAACTTATTCTGTGTAGGCCTGAGCCTGTGTGTTCTGTGCGTATTTGTTAGAAACAAATAGGGTAGGGAACAAATATATTTTATTTAGCAATGCATGCATTTAATAATATAATTTATTAAGTATTTAAGTTTAGGAACGTGAACTGCTTAGGGTTATAAATAATTTCAGTTTCAAACACTGTTTAAATATTGGTAGTTTGCAAGGTAGGTTTTTGATAATAGCTAACAATACTTTTAGTAGTAAAGCAAAAGGTTCAATTTTACAATTATTTTATGATAATAGCAATAATTTAGATTCTACTGGTGACTTTTGTTACATAGGTAGGCTATGGGTCCAACAAAAGTTTGCCCCCCCAATCAAAAACATTACCAGCCGCCACTGATTTCTACTAAGAAAACTGTAATAATACAAGTTTTTGAATACACATAATTCAAACTACAAAATTGGTTTAAGGTGTCTTCAATTTGAATCAGTGCAACTTCATATTGTCAGTGCAGTAAAAACTAATAGTCCTAAATGTGTCTCTTTTTGTCTAGAAATTATTATTTCAAATGTGTCGTGTCTGGAGGCTCCATCTCAGTAACTCAAGATAGATTTTGTAATGTATTATGTATTTCATTGACTATTACACATACAGTTGATTACGGTTCAAATTTAGAAATATTTTCAATTTAAAATCAGATACTAGCACTAGAAATGATAATTATATTCCGGAAGAGTGAAGTAATTGAGTATTCAAAACTAAAGGCTGAAGATTGTTTTAATGAGTCATTGAAGAGCCGGAACACTTGTAGAAAGAGGCTAAAAACCTTAAAAGAATATAAATCCGTAATGATAATGATTATGGCTGCCTTGAAATGGTTGTTGGGGGAGGGGGCCATTTGGTCAACATGGAATGGAAAAACGGCAAACAAAAACAAAATTAATCTTTACACTGGCTAACAGATTTATGTTGTTTGAGACTGCCGTAAATAACCGATACAGATGGAGGTAAAGTAATTGGAAAAGCAGGAGTGTTTGTTTATTGGGTAAACAATCAAGTTTTGCCCATTTAAGAAGCGTGACAAATTTCTTGAATTTACGCAAAAATTTATCCTATTAATCGAAGGTTTTATGGTAATTTACATACTTTACAACAACGGTTTTGAAAGATTTAGAGAACTCGTTTAGTGCCAGACAATTTATATAATGACTCACATTCATCGCTGTTAAATTGGTTTGAGTGTGAAAACAGATTTCTGAAGTACACAAAGTCATAACAGTAACAACAAGAACAACACCAACATCAACAACAACAACAACAACTACTACTACTACTGCCACCCCTTGTTCTAACGTTATTATTATTATTATTATTATTATTAATAATATCATTATTATCAAGATCGGCTGGGTGGTGTGCAGTGTGTGGAGAAGGGTTATGGTGTCAAGGTTTATCAAGTGTCTTGGTTACGGTCACATGGCCAGAGCTTGCAAGAGATCAGACAAGAGAGGTATATGTTGCAGATGCGGAAAGACATGCCAGGTGGATGTGCGGTGCGTCATCTGCGAGGCTGGAGGCCTGAAAGGAGTAGAGGTCGGGCACGTGGCAGGATCAGGAAACTTCCGCGTCTTCTGAGAAGTGCTGAAGAAGGCCAAGAAATCGACAGAACGATCAAGTTCCTTCACGGAAACTTGAATAGGAGCAGGCTACCCAACAATCTCCTGCAACAGTTGGCGCGCAAGACGAAGGACGCGCTGCTGAGAGAACAGTACCGGGACTGAGACTCCGACTTACTGAGAACAGCCGCCGTATATCTCCGTTTGTGTTTTTATATCTCCGACTCCTGATCCAGCGAAGACGCAAGTCGAAGTTATAGAAAAACAAGTATTGGGTGTAAAGTAATGTGTATGTGTTGTAATTGTGTCGGGCGTTACCTCCGCGCACTTTTGTTACTTACTCTGTTGACTGGATCCTCTGAAGTGATGTAGTCCTGTAACACAACTTAAAACTATGCTTTTTGTGGGCGCCACTTGGAAACGTTTGTTCCAAGAAAAAATTAAATGTGATTGATAAAATTTTTAAATCTACGAAAAAATTTAAACAAGTCAGTTTAGCTTTGAAAAAATCAGTTAAGTTTAATGATTCTTTAAAAACAACAAACAAATCGTCTGAAGGACTAACATTCATAAAAAGAAAAAAAAAATTAAAATTGCAGAGAAAAAATTTTACAAGTTATTATTATTGACAATTTTTTTTATATCCAATCAAGTATCGGCTAGTATATTTCAGATTCTGACTCAGTTGAAAAGCATGAGTTTAATATGTGAAAAATCTTTACTCTCAGGACGTGACTCCTTTGAACTACCAAGACATATCAATTAGATGCCTTACAAGAAAAAACTAAGTGATTTGAAGGTGTATGTGTGGCGTGTAAAGTACAACTGTGTGATAAATGTAACCAGGTAACAAATGACTTTAATTTTGGTAACTCACGTTCCAATGGTCGTTTATTCTCTCACTGGACACTTCCTTCGGGTAGTTTCTCAATCTCGCCTCTTCGGGTGTACACTGAATCTATTTAAAGTCAAATTTTGCGATCATTACTTTTTCCGCACTTTATGTCAAAACGTTTGGCAGTAGAATCTCGTTCAAACGCCGCCGCTACGAATCATCTGTTTAGCGTTGATTCAGAAATCTGCCACCGCAGCGCTGATTCCCATGCAGTGTTGAGGAAGGCTTAGTGTATTGTTTGTTTACGTTCGGGGGAATTATTTGTCACGTTAGTCAGTCAATGCGAACACAGCAGAATTCGTTCTCTATTTAAATGTTTGGTCCCTCCTGGGCCGTCGACGTTCTGGCTGCGTGATTTCTATTAAAATTTGCCGTATCGCTGCTCTATTTCAGCGATACTTTTTGGCGTAAGCTCTCGTTGAGGTTAAGTCAGTCGGTTATGTCTATGTACGGGAAAAAGCCTTCCTGCCGTGTCTTGTCGATTTCTCGCCTCTTTGGTTTCGCCTTAGCTGCGTTGATCAGTGTTGTGTGAGATGCATCAGTTCTGGAGTTCAATCTTCAAGTGTTTTTGGGTCGAATTTGGTCTCGCTTTTATACTAAATCAGGTAGACTGTTTTCATCGACTTCCGGTATATTTGTGTAAAAATTCTTTCTAGATTGTTCGAGAATAAACGAAATGGAATGTCATAGAACAATTTTCACTTCCGTAGAAGCTTTTAGAACGAATTTCTTATTCTTCATACAAAGGATATTTCAAAATTTACACTGGTATTTATCAAACAGTTTCACATTAGTACTTACAATTTGTATGCCATTAATGTATTTAGATTCCTTGTTTTTAACTGAATCTAGCGATACTAAATATGATTGGTATCTAATTAACTTAAGTCTAATAAACAATACAATATACAACCCTCACCTTGAGTTGTTGTCATTGAAAACTCAATTTTTATAACAAAAATTGTTGTGGAGTTACAAAGTTCCTTCCACAAGCTGGACATCTACTACTACTACTTTCCTACAACAAAATAAACAAATTTTAACATAAATAAAACACAAATAAATACAATTTTATATGGCCTCTGCTCATGGCCTAGATTCTTGGCAGTTTTCTAATACAATGATTAGTCTTTTTCTTTAATATATGTATTATTTCACTACTATACACACAGAGTTTATTATTTTGTCTATCTTTTGTGATACCTGGTTACTCTGTACATATATTATATTTATCACAAGATGACATAGCATCATTGATTGGTCTTGAGATGTCATTTTTTATGGTGTGACAAATCTCACTCTAATTAGTTAAATTCTTTTAGAATTGACTTTACTTTCAACTGAGTTTGTTTCTTATTAAGGTATTCTGATGTATTGTACCTTTCTATCTTATTTTTGTTAGTATTATGTAAGTATTTAGCCAGATATGATTATTTTTGTACTGGATAATTGGCTTCAGCCTTACATGGTATAAGTAAATATTTTGCTGACTTGACTATTACAATGTTAAAGTTGGTCAGGTATATTAGTATAGTTGCTTTATATCATATTACAGCTTTCTAATACAGTTTGGTTGCATTTTGGCAACATTAAATTCATAAATTATACAATATTAGATGCCTATTACATGTTTTTAGTTAACACTGTTTTTGGCTATTTTGACTGCTTTTTATTCATTTGACAGCTTCCTTTATTTAAGATAAATTGTTCACTATTGTCTGCTTGACAATTACATATAGTTTTTATTTAAATCTGATAATAATTAATTTTTTCATGAAATCTGGGTGTATGGTCTCAAATCCAACACATTAATATTTTTTTTTGTCATTGCAAATATACAATTTTTACTTTAACTTAAACTCTTTCTAATAATGTATTTAAGTCATTTAATACATTTATTTTATTTACATCACATAATATAATGATGGATCATGTCCATTTATTCACAAAAAATAGTTTTTAATACCCTATTCATAGTTATAAAACTTAATAATTATTGACTTTATTCTGGTGGATTCTGACATTATCTCTCTCTTATAGTGTCTTATGGTTTTTTCACTCTTATTCACTTTACTAATATATATGGGGTTTTGTCTTAGTCATAGTTTGGTCGTTTTTTCAAGTTGATAGAAATAATTACTATACAAAATTACACAATTTTTTGGGACTACTTGGGTTCGATACTGTTCACTTCACTTTCCTCTTATGCTAACTTACTATATAAATGATTTCTTTTATGGAACGTTCTGTGACGTTACAAAGTTCACGGACGATCAAGAGTGGAGGTGTGATGTTCTACAGGGACTACTTTAAGCCAAACGAACCGATACAGGATTTTAGAGAGAAGATGGATGGCTTGGAGGATAACGTTTTAGGATGGAAGGAAGTGGCTGTGGACTTCAATGCAAGCGCACTTAAATGGGGCATGCCTCACAGATACCCGGAGTAGACCTATACTAGAATTGGCAGCGCGATCTGACCTTCTAGTGCTCAATCTCGGAGCAACAACTTTCCGACGCCCTAGGTGTACCGAGACTCTTCCGGACGTCTGATTAGCGTCTGATTCCCTGGTGCTGCGGATCCGGAGCTGGAGGGTGCTAGAAGACTGCACAGGAAATTATCACCAGGTCATCGCTTTCGAAGTCATTCAGCGATCACAGAAGCTGGTAGATTCACCGGGAGCTTCCCTCAAGTAAAATGTAAAGAAGATGGACGCCGACAAATTTGCAGAAGAACTGGCAAGAAGAGCTGACATGCTTGAGGGACAAGCAGATGGAAGAGTATCGGCCAAAGCGTTCGTCACTTCCACGATAAACACAATATTGAGAGCGTGTGAGGTTTCTATCTCGAGGGCAAGGCCTTGTCATGGAAGCCCTCCGGATTACTGATAGACTTAAGAAATCGTGGATATGGGGAGGAGGTACCTCCGGCTGCAAAGGATCGTACATAGGGTAAAGGGTCGTACTGAGGCGAATATCAGACTGACTAACCACAAGGATGCGAGGAATGAACTTAGACGGGCGATCAACGTCAACAAAGCGCGGGCTGTTGGATAGCAACAAAACTATACAAAGGAATACGGAGTGGAGTGTTACCGAGGGGAAGTCAATGAAGGACAGTGTTTTGGGTAGTCTCAGTAATTTAAACATCCTCACAATTGGGATAGATGAGCAATCCTACAATGTGGGGCAGCCCAAGGGCAGCTACATGCGTGTGTTTGTTGTGTCAATGAAGAAGAAAAAGAAGAGAGACTACTGTTTTTGTATTCAGGCCGTTTTTGAATTGAGTATACTGTATTTGTATTCACTGTGTACGATCTGCGAGGCGATCATCGGGAGCGTGGGCGTGCGCGTCAGTAGTCTTATACAGCAGTTATGCAACTACTGAGTCATCACACGCGCTACGTCATCTACAGGATATTTCTAATATTACAAAGTACAAGGTTTAACATGAAAAGTCTATATAATATTCCCGACATTCCGAGTGAACAATTCTAGATGACTCTCGGGGAATACATTTTGTTCGTGTTGAAGGAAACTCTAAAAGACCAGGAGCTTTCAACTGGAGTCAGTTCTGTGAATTGTTTATTCATATGATTACATGTTTACTGCTGTAGTGTTGTCAGAATGCGACGGTAATGTTAATGGAAATAAAAAGTGTTTCAGCAACATAATGCTTTGTGTTACAATATTGTTACGGCATCACAGAACAATCTACGTGTTTGTCGAATGTGCCAGAAGAAACTCGATGTAACGCGTGTGGCGTACGTGCTTGTAGACGCATATACGAGATGTTTCTCGAAGGCGCCAGCCGCGCGGACTGTGTCAAGGCCGCAATTAATTACGTCGTAACTATACTGGCGCTATCGAATAATCTAGTAATTTGGGGCGGTATATATACCGGTACTCAACGACGTTCAGTCAGTTCAATGCGAGATATTGGATAGTGCGGTTCGAGAGTTATAGTAGCGATATTACTGTGTACGGTTAAGTGGTTATTAGTGAAGTGTTGTGTTTTATAATCGGGCGGTATAATTGTAATAGAATTGTGTTTAATATTAGTGACCTTTTATTGCGTGTGAACAATTTATATTTGATTTGTTGACATAGCTTTTTCCACACTCAAAACAGATTTTTCTACTTCAGCTATTTAATTTGACATGGATTCTTCTACGTCAGATATTCTGGTAATATGATTGTTGAGCTCACCTCGTAATTCACCTACGTCACCACGTAGGAGACCCAATTCTGCTGTAGTATGTTCTTGTATCTGCTTTTGATCTTGAATTAACGCTTTGATGTCACCTGCTTCACGTTTACGTTCTTCTGCCTCCTGCTTACGTTCTTCTTTTTGTCTTTCTTCTGTTTCAAGCATTAGTGCTTTCTGACGTTCCTCAGCCTCTTCTCTTTCCTGACTGCGTTTTGCATCCTGTTGTTTTTCTGCTCCTTCTCTTTCTTGTCTTCGTTCTTCTTTTTGTCGTCTTTCTGCTTCTTCCGCCTCCTGTCTGCGTTTTGCATCCTGTTGTTTTTCTGCTTCTTCTCTTTCTTGTCTTCGTTCTTCTTTTTGTCGTCTTTCTGCTTCTTCCGCCTCCTGTCAGCGTCTTCCCTCTGCTTCCGGCTGGAGGGTTTTCTGTCTCTCTTCCGCTTTCTCTACATCCTGTCGTCGTCGTTCTTCTGTCTGCAACAACAGCGCCTGGAAATTTTCCATCATCTGACTGGCATCCATTGTTTTCCGATTAATTACGAATTACACTCGTCTTGTACAAAGTATCCACTGTTAACCGTTCTATCCCAGTTCTGACACCACTGTTACGACGGTCTGCTCGATCGTCGTAGGTACAGTGGAAACAAAATAAGTACAAGACACCAATTAAGTCACTAATTGGTGACTAAGAGAGACAGAAAACCCTCCTGCTGGAAGCAGAGGGAAGACGCAGACAGGAGGCGGAAGAAGCAGAAAGACGACAAAAAGAAGAACGAAGACAAGAAAGAGAAGGAGCAGAAAAACAACAGGACGCAAAACGCAGTCAGGAAAGAGAAGAGGCTGAGGAACGTCAGAAAGCACTGATGCTTGAAACAGAAGAAAGACAAAAAGAAGAACGTAAGCAGGAGGCAGAAGAACGTAAACGTGAAGCAGGTGACATCAAAGCGTTAATTCAAGAGCAAAAGCAGATGCAAGAACATACTACAGGAGAATTGGGTCTCCTACGTGGTGACGTAGGTGAATTACGAGGTGAGCTTAACAATCAAATTACCAGAATATCTGACGTAGAAGAATCCATGTCAAATAAAATAGCTGAAGTGGAAAAATCTGTCTTGAGTGTGGAAAAAGCTATGCCAACAAAAATAGAAGATTCGATTACAAATACAAAAGAGCAGATTAAAAATGAAGTCGAACAATGCCTGAAGTTACAACCAAAACAAATTTCTGAACAGACTGTACCAGTGATAAAGACAGAAAAAGACACAGAAAATAAGTTAACAGAGAAAGTCACTTTGCCTGCAGTAGGGATAGTTCATGTAAAAGCTCCAACCTTTGACGGAAGCAGTCAGTGGGCAACGTACCTCCGCCAATTTGAAGCTGCTGCATGCGCAAATAATTGGACAGAGAAAGACAAGGCTGTTTCACTCGTTCTCTTATTAAAAGGACCCACGGCAGAACTACTACAGAAAGTGCCACCTGACAGCCATAACACCTATGCCGAGTTGATAAAAGCTCTAGAATTAAGGTATGGTGATAAACATTTGCGAGAGGTGTACTACGCTCAGTTGAGAACAAGACGACAACGTACCGGGGAGAGTCTTCAAGAGTTTGAAGCAAGTATCGACAGTTTGATTAGATTGGCCTATCCTGAAGCACCAGAAGACTTCCGAATAAGGTTTGCGGTGCAGACATTTATTGATGGAATCGGAGATTGTGAACTTCAGCAAGTGTTACGAATGGCAAGAGACCGAAATAGCTCAGAAGCTCTTGTTCACGCCCTAGAGTTTCAAGCTGCCAAGTCAGCATCCTGCTACATTAATGGGTTTGTGCCATCACGTTGCAGTCAGAAGATCCCTGTATCACATTGCCGTTACGATGGGTGCAGAAAAACAATGTTGGCGTACAAACAATTCAAAACTTCAAGAGAGTCGCAACGATTTCAAAAAGACAGAAGACCCAATTGTTACAACTGTGGAAAACGTGGCCATCTACAGGTAGACTGTTGGGAGAAGAAGATACCGAGAGAAGAGAGTGATCGCACCAATTGGAGAAGTAAAGCCCCAGAACAGCACACAGTTTCCACGCTACATAAGACCAGTGGAAACTTGATTGTTAATGGATTTGCGGAAGGAAAACCAACATCATTTACAGTTGACACGGGCGCAACAGTGTCCATTGAGCGCCCTGACTTAGTCAGCAACTGCCAGCCTCTAATTAGCTCTTGTACAATACAGACTGTGACTGGAAGCCCCGTCAAGGTGCTAGGAAAGGTAGACGTACGTGTACGCCTGGGTCTTCTCGAGTTTAGCCACCAAATGCTCGTTGCAGACATTGTCGATGAAGTGATTCTTGGCACGGACATTATGAATGCCTACGGATTTGTTGTGGACTTAAGAGAGAATGTCCTGAAGGTTGGCCAGGAGAAGATAAAGCTTTGCATGGCTAAAATGACAGGGTCTACCAACCATTCGATTAAGCGAGTGGCATTAGTCGAAGAAAAAGTCAACAAGTTTGGTCAAGAGGAACCCTCCCTGTTGCAAGCGGAAAAGGAGGAAGAACTAGCAGAGGAAGTACAAATAAGTGTAACGACAAAAGAAGTGATTGAAGTGCCAACAATGGGTGTCGAGACAAAACTCTTGCTTCTTCCTGAGCTGATAAAAGCGCCCGAGGGCAAAGTGGCTGAAGATGAGGTTACGCAAGAGGTTGTTGACGAGAACCAAACAAACTTGGATCAGCCAGTGGTATTTAGGTCATCAGTACATGACGCAACGGGAGTGATTCCAGCGAAAGTAGTGGTTGCGCGGAAGACTCGCATTCCTGGGAACTTGATGTTCGGATCACACGAGACTGAATTCGAAGAACGGGAAAATTATCCTTCGCAAGGACGTCCACCTAGATCGCCTGGTCGAGTATTACTTCGGGGACGGTTTGCCAGTTCGGGACGAACAGGCTTAAAGAGGGGGAGTGTTACGGTATCAGAACAATCTACGTGTTTGTCGAATGTGCCAGAAGAAATTCGATGTAACGCGTGTGGCGTACGTGCTTGCAGACGCTTATACGAGAAGCTTCTCGAAGGCGCCAGCCGCGCGGACTGTGTCAAGGCCGCAAGTAATTACGACGTAACTATACTGGGGCTATCGAATAATCTAGTAATTTGAGGCGGTATATATACCGGTACTCAACGACGTTCAGTCAGTTCAATGCGAGATATTGGATAGTGCGGTTCGAGAGTTATAGTAGCGATATTACTGTGTACGGTTAAGTGGTTATTAGTGAAGTGTTGTGTTTTATAATCGGGCGGTATAATTGTAATACAATTGTGTTTAATATTAGTGACCTTTTATTGCGTGTGAACAATTTATATTTGATTTGTTGTAGTAGACTGTGTTGTTAATTACGGACTGTGTTGTTAATTACGAACTGTTTAACTGTAAAAATTAAAGCTGGTGATTAGTGACTTAATTGGTGTCTTGTACTTATTTTGTTTCCACTGTACCTACGATGATCGAGTAGACCGTCGAAACAATATTGTTGAAAACTGACTGTTTTCTTTTTAACACTTTTTTCGGTAAATTTATTAACATGGATTTAAACTGGACGGAAAAGCAGGCTTTTAATTATTTAAAAGTTACGGCATAATGATAAAATATATTGTCACTTCAACGAACCAACTTTAGAAGTGTACATAAAACTGAGGAAGCTGCAAATAGGCTGGCCATGTCGTAAGAATGGATGACAAACGAACACCTAAAAGAGTCCTTATGGGGAGTATGGATGGTATGTCGGCTTTTTTACTTGCATGGTAACGTCGTTAATTTTAATCGTAGTAATCTCAATTTGTGATATATTGTACCAAAGAAGGTGGACTACCATTCGTCTACAAGAAATGTTTTTCCGATGCTTAACCTCTGAGTTATTACGTAATAAAAATGATAAACCCTAAATTTTTAATTCAAATTCGTGTATTTTTTATTTAACTCTCAATGTAAATTAATTGAAAAAAGATTTAAAAAATTAGAAAAGTTTGTTAAAAACGTCTTTAATTGATGATTAAAATACAGTTCATTAGACATTTCTAGCCCTGTATTTTACGTTTCCACGAGGTTATTAAGTGGAATGTTTTTACTACAAACTCGGTCGGTCATTTTTATTCTACTGTATTCTGTTTTTTATCAGCTCAATTACTGTCTGATCCTAACTCTCTTATTATTATTGGTTTTTATTTATTTATTTCATTTGTTTAATATTTTTATTTATATTGTCCCTGGTGGTTAACAAAATTTTAGTTTAGTCTCTTTCGTTGGGTTTATTTTAGTTTCACTACACATTTATGTCACTCTGTAGTTACTGTGGTCTTCAACTCACTCTGGTATAGTTTCTAGTTTATTTCATAGTCTTGTTGCTTATTCATTATATTTTCATTTTACTCTATTGAATTTTACCGTTGGTTTGTTTGTCCTCTCACTTACCATATCTGTTGGGTTCATTGGGTTTATCACGTTACTATGTTTTTGTTTCTTTTCTAACTTTCTTCATAATTACTATTTTTTCATTCTTTATCATTTATTTTTTCTTCATTCACTGTTTTGGTTTGGTTTGTGGATTCCATGTTATGCTTGATACACTCTTATTTATATATCTTTTTATTTATTAGGTATACTAGTACTAGTCATTGATAGTTTTCTTATCTTATCATAGTTCTTTCATGTATGGTGAGTATATGTATCGTTACAGTATAAACTAAACTGAATGTGTACCTGTTAAAAAAAAAACAAAAACAAAACTAAGACTTATAAAAGTCTTATAAAGCCAGTGTTTATAAAATTTTAAATCAATGATCAGGCATGTTATTAACAAGTGATAATAAATAAGTAAATAAGTGACAAACAGCCATCATTAGAAAACTAGTCAATTATGTATTCGAAAAATCTAAAATTCAATTATTCCGATGACAAAGGCAAGTTAAAGAAGTTTCCATATAACAAACTCCAACAGACCAAACGTCTACAGAAGTTTCCATTAATGAGGAAGATGCTTCTAGATCCAGTCAGGCACATCAGTACTATGTAACAGTACCTATTCCCCGGGACCCAATTGTCAGCAAGTCAAAGCCAACCAATTACAAGCCACTAAAACAACACATGCCAATATTTAAGTATCCGTTCGTAATAACAGAAGGAAGACATCTGTTCGTACAACCCTGTGGAAGACATTGGAAACATAGCCAGAAGATTAAAAATGAAAGAATGAATGAAAAATTAAAAATGAATATTCAGTAGAAAAAATGTTTATAAAGTGTTCGACAAAAGGGTAGAGGGCCGAGTGTACCCCTAACCGAGGTAAAAGCAATCCAGTGGTGACTGAAGATGGCCTACGGTGGATGGTCGAAACGTTTAGGCAATGACAGAACAAAGCAATCGACCGCGACCAAACCCTACCCGGATATAAATTCTTTTATCAGCTGACACCAGCCGTAATAGTCTACGTAATAAACATGATTAGATTTTTTTTACCAAAGCTTTTGATAGGTGCCTTTCAGATTTCTACTCGAAACAAGAACAACAGACAGAACGACGGAGTGGCCCAACCTGTTGTAGTAGATGGTCGCGATGACTGATAAATCCACTCTGTAATCTTTGGGATTTTACGGATTTTCCTCAAGATTACGGTGTGAAACCTATAAGTTCCAGTAATTTAGGGTATTTTGTTTGCAAACAATGACACACATAGAATCTCAGGGCTGTATAAAACGAACTGTGTGCACGTAGATACAGACGCATGCATAGTGTGCTTGCGTTTGCTCGTTTTTATAGACTTCAGCAAGATTGTATTTTCGTGTGATTGGCTGTCAAAAGTGTGAGTGTGATATTCATTTTTAATATTTTTCATTAATTCTTTCATTTTTCACCTTCTGACTGTGTCTCCAATGTCTTCCACAGGGTTGTACGAACAGATAGATGTCTTCCTTCTGTTATTACGAACGGATACTTAAATATTGGCATGTGTTGTTTTTGTGGCCTGTAGTTGGTTGGCTGCGACTTGCCGACAATTGAGTCTCGGGGAATAGGTACTGTTACGTAGTACTGATGCGCCTGACTGGTTCTAGAAGCGTCTTCCTCATTAATGTCCTTGTGGGAGATCGTCGTCGTATTCCTGTCATGAGAAAATAAAATAGATTTTAAAAATATCTGAAAATTTTTTAAAACTCTAATTCTATTTGTTTCTATGGTTACATTTAATAATGCTAAAAGCGATAATATTGTGCATTCAGTGCGTGTGTGGTGTCATAAATTTCATGGTTGGTAAGTTTTATTTACTTATTTAATTTTTTGTTTGTTACCTATATATTATTTGTATATTTTAGTGTGTTTTGACTCTCTGTCGGTTACGGGACAAAGTTGTTTATCTTTTATTTGTGATGTGTTAGTTTTGTTTTTCCCTGAAGGCGTCTACCTATTTGTTGTGTAGCCGAAACGTGGCTTTTTAATAAAAACAGTGATGGAAGAACGTATAAGATGGGGCTCTTACTAGCAGGCCTAATGTCAATAGTCCACCATTGACGTCTTTTAAATTGTAAAGTGATAATATTTTATAATTTTTCAACTTCTGAGAGATGAAACAGATGTTAATAGGAAAACAGCGTATTCAGTCGCTTAAGGGGATATGGCACTGAAAATGCTAACTTCTATATTAAACATATTAGACATTTCAGACTACCTTTATCTGTTTTATAGTCATAAAAAATGACCATAAATGGAAAAAAAAGTTTTTTTTTCTCATTAGTATCAGTCCGAATTTTTGTTTTTGAAAAATATATGTAATATATAAAATTTGGTATAACTCATGTTCTAACAATTGGATTTTCATGAACATTAAGTGCCATTTTATAGGTAAGGATATCCTCTAAAACGTTAGGTAGTATTATAATTTTAGCTTAACATTTGGCTTTTATACAGACAATTAAAAGTTATTTTTAAAAAATCTTTACGTTTAAAAAAAAAATTATCTCAGTTTCTAATAATGTGACATACATAATTCTACCTAAATATTTAGGTCAAATACCCAAGAGTGAATGGTAAACATTTTGAACCCTGTAACATTAGTAGTTTTTGAGATATATCAATTTGAATATTAAAAAACATGAAAAAACTGATTTGCGGAAATAACGCGTTGAAAGTTACCTTGTTGAATTTGACAAGGTATTGAGATATATAGACCAATAAATAATTTTTTTACAATTTTTAACATTAGTTTATTTATAAGTTTGACATGTACTATAACATTATAAATTTTTATAAGGGTCTTATGTATATTTTACATTTTTTTATGTCATAATAAACATTTAGGCCTAGGCCTGCTAAATTGAAAAACTGGAAAAAACTGGATATACAGCTTATTTATATTCTTTTGTTTGATGTTTTGTCTTTTTTTGGATGGTTTACCCCTACTTATAACACTTAATATAATACTTAAACACGATAATTCACTCACTGTTTACAAGCAGCAGACAACACTACTGAGAACATCAGCTGACTGTTTTTGTATTTTGTTGTTCATGTCAGCTGATTATAGTTGCAGTGATGACTTGGTTAGTGGCTAATAATCAGTATGTACATATATATACATGTAGTTCAATATACATACTTAGAGCAGAGTTTAGTCGTGTATAGCCTAATATTGTGTTCATTACTGAACAAATTACTCGCCAACCGCCAATTTCGCATTTTGGTACGGTTCTAAAAAAACTATAAAAATATGACACTTCCTACCTTCAGAAACATGTTTCATCACATTTCCCTGTTTCCTAATATTCCATAGATTAAAAAAAAAAAATTAAAAAAAATTGAAATTTTGAATTTTTTGGTGACTTTTAGTGCCATATCCCCTTAACAGAAACTAGTACTGTTGGCTAAGTATACAAAATAATAAAATATGGAAAAACAATGTATTTATTAATATTTTCTGCGAATAAAATTGCTCTAGTCATAATATTTCTTTAAAGCAAGGCAATAGGCGAAATAGTAGGAGCATTCTAAAGCTGTTAACAATTTTTACAAATAGTTCTGAAGCATAAATACACCAAACAAAATAACATGTAATTTTTTTTATATCTCACTATTGTCAAAAAGTATTGTTTTTCGCGATCGAAAATTATGAGAATACGAGGCGCATTATCGCTCCTGCGGTCTACGTACGCATTCTGGCGAGATATGTACTTAGAATTTCATATCTGTCAGTGCGTTTGTGGCAGACGTTTAATCAAATAGAGTATATTTGTGACAGGGATTAGCAAACAGAGGAAAGCAGTGAGAGGTTCAGAAAAATCGGGACAGTAACGGAGGTGAATGTGAAGTGTAGTTAGGGACTTGTTGCTGTATGCATGCGGTAGGGGTTGCGCTGTGTCTGTATGATTAACTACTACTACTACTACTACTACTACTACTACTACTACTACTACTACTACTACTACTACTACTACTACTACTACTACTACTACTACTACTACTGCTGCAGACCTGATCCACTTCCTCGCCAGTAGCAAACAGACTGAAGTTATTGTGGGTTTTTGTTCCTTTAATTCGAACAAAATTTTTTAATAAAAACTTCAACACATATCACGACGGAACACTGGAGGAAATCAGAGTTCAAACACATATAAGTATCAGTGGGGACAAAGAAACGTATCATGAAGATAAAGAGTATTGTATGATGTGGATGAACGGTTCTCGATTGGAAATTTGAATTGAAAGTATCAAAAATGGATACTATATAAAGTGCGGTAAGGATAATTAGAAGATAAAGTTTGTTAAAAGAGAAAAAACAATGAACGGGTTCAGGTTAAAGAATGACACACGACGTAGCAGACAGTTGATATGCTACTTAGTGTGAAAATGACAGATTGCAAAGACCGTTATTTACTTTTCTCACTGTTCAATAACAAGCTTTATTATGCATAAGATTATTATTATTTAACTAATATTATTTAACATATCTATGGTAAGTTGTCGGTTAATTAAACAGTATTGTAACTGATTTTTACACTTATAAGAAAGCACCGAATCAAAAACAGGCTTCATCAGCAGGTTGTTGCAGTCGAGTGCGTCATTCAACACGTTTCTCGGCTAGCCAGAACAGGTGCAGCGTCTCGGTCAAGGTCGTTCGCTATCGTAGCCTCCAGACTGTTCGAGACTTTGTAACAACGCAAATTATGCCGGTACGCCGCCAAAAGAATGGAAAATTATCCTGAAACTTCTGAGGGGTATATATAAGCGTCTACAGGCGGCTTAGAAGTTATTAGTTACATCTGACGATATTGTAGAGTGCGGATTAAGTGATTGTTGGGGATCAGTGGAAAGTGATTAGTGTATTAATTAGTGCGATATTGTAATAAGGTGACATTATTATTGCATGTAGATAAATTTAACTTGAATTATTGTATGAGAGTACCTTGTTGATATCAAATTGTTATTTGTGACAAATTAAAGCTGGTAATTAGTGACTTCATTGGTGTTTGTATTTTGTTTGCACTGTACAATCCGTTGATCTGTAAGACTGTTGTAACAGTATTGTTTTGTTTTTCATCTTATTATTTGAATTAGCAGTCTCGGTAACTCCAACTTAGTCGCGTTTACTTGCTAAACTGCTACGCGTCATGTTCTGGACAAGACCTTTCAGTGTTTCCACCATTTTCAAGTCCTAAACAACGACCCAGGGTCCTAAAGGACGTGACTTAGGACTTGAAAATGTTGGAAACACTGAAAGGTCTTGTCCGAAACATGACATGTAGCAGTTTAGCAAGTGAACACAACAAAGTTGGTATTGTTTTGTTTTTTCCTTTTTTCCAAATTACGAAATAAAACGGTTTGTGAGAAGAAAGGTTGTACGTAAAACCACTGTGTTGCCTCTTTTAAACGTCTCGAGAAACTAAGATCTGCATCACTATGTTACAACATGTTTCTAACAGACTTTGTGGTAAGACATGCGTATTGCTGTTGGCGAGCGCACGTGCTGTTTCTTATAGTCTCATGGCGGAAGGCGCATGCACACAATATTGTTGACAGAAAACATGATGACTTATCAATTAGCGATGTGCGCTGTAAATAGACATAACATTACAATAGAAGTTAGGGAAAGATTTTACAGCGATTACTGTCTTGTGTTTGGCGTAGGGATGTGGCGGGCCCATCGCCCAGTTTCTTTGAAACTACAAGCAGCCTGCCGACTGACTCCCGGATAAGGAGTCCCCTCTACCAAGTGCCAACGGTCTCTTCGGAGGGCGGATGAGCGGGTAGAGGTAGGGCACTTTCTTGCCCTTGAGATGGGAAACTGTCCCTAGAGGCGGATCAACCGCCTGGTCAACAGCACGAGGAGGTCGAAGGCAACTGGATACCACCACATTAAGGGTCCATGTTGGATATCCCTAGTAGAGCAAATGGTATGGCCCTCTATGTAACATGTTTCGGAGGTAAAATTATGTGTGGAGCGTTGCTTTATATGGTGCAGAGGCATGAACACTGAGGAGAGGAGATGAGAAAAGATTAGAAGCATTTGAAATGTGGGTTTGGCAAGCAATGGAAAAAGTGAGGTGGGTTGATAAAGTAAGGAATGCTGAAGTTTTAAAAAGAATAAGGAAGAGAAAAGAATCTTCAATGTAATAGAAAATAGGAAAAGGAATTTGTTAGGTACTTGTTTAAGAGAGACTGCTTGCTTACAACTGCCATGGAGGCTGTAATAGAAGGAGAAATAAAGAAGAGGGCGTAGTAGAATGAAGTTAATAGATAGAATTAAAATCAGAGGGTGTTACGAAGAAACAAAAAGACTGGCATGCGGTAGAACAGCTTGGAGAGCTTTTACCATTTGAAGACCTGCCTTAGGGCAGAACACCAAATAATAATAACTGTCTTGTGTACCAAAACGATCAATGTGATACTTCGTTATATTTGAGGTTTAGTAAATTCAGAGACTCTGTTGTCATTTGCCGTGCACAGTGTTGAATGGTTACCTGACATAACATGGCATTCCTCGGATTAATACCATATGACTTAACGTAGAAAAATTATTGGATTACGGGTCATTCCGTTTTTTTTTTATAGAAGTGTTAATACAAATTATAATCTGATTTTTAACTATTCATTCTATTTTGCTAAAGATTGCCAACCATCCTGCCCTCGGATCAATGTCGTTTGGAGAAGAGACAACTCAAAAATATAAATAGTAAATGCTCAACAGCGAAACACGAAATTACAACTTATTAATAAAATAAAATACTGTAGCAAAATTTCGTCACCACGAAGAACAACAAAATTTTGTTGTTGTATGTCACCAGCTTCCTCATGTAGAAAGTGTTTTCAATATTATTTTATTTTCCTATGTATGCTAATTGCGTTTAACTTGTCATCAATGTCATCATTCTTTAACCTACCTTCTCTCTCATCTCCTCACTCACATTATTCAGCATTTTATTAGTTTTAACTGCGATTTAACAAATTGAATAGTTTTCATCATTGCGCCTACTTGAAAGGGAAAGTAAAACTCGTGTTTTCATGCCTCAGTTTTTGAATTTAGTTTTCGTATCAAAGACTGCTATTAACATTATCTACACGTTATACACTTTCATCCAGTCTGCTCAGAGTGAACAATTTTTGTTAAGCTCACTGAATAATGATAGCTCGGTAAAACATATTGGAGTTTTACATTTAATTTTCCTACATTTCAAAATGATTTGCGCACTCCTCCATTAACAAAATTTTAAGATCGACTGTGTGGTCATTTTAACAGCTTATTTGCACATAACGTTGGAATATTCATTTTCCCTCACTGAGTTTCGTCAACATATTCAAAAGAGTGATATTTCAACACGTCAAAAGCAAAAGAATTAGCATTGCATTAAATTAATTAAGTTGGTGTATTAAATTCTGGGAAACGAAAAGCAGAATGCGACGCGTTTATCCTCATCTGACTTTGTAGCAGTCTGAGTTACCAATTTATATTTATCTGTATTTACACAAAGTCTGTAGAACATGTTCTTTTTTAAATTACACGCGGCTTAAATACTAAAACATGAAAAACAGTCTGTGTGTTGTCAGATAAGTAAAGGTAAAGGTAATATTTTTACTAATTTTCTTGTAAATTTATTTTTACTGCGTAGAACACAATACATCCAAAGTTTTATGAAAAATAAATATTACTGCAGGACTATATAAACGGCTGTGACATCTTCAAATTCCCTTCAGATGAAATTACACTGCTACACCCTTGAAGGTAAGATTAACACAACATTAATAACGGTTTATTCGAATTTAATGGAATTTGTTTAATAGGCAATGAATTATTCTTTTAGAACATTCCATCACTTAGGGACGGAAAATTATGTGTGATTAAAACTTTGTCACGTGTGATACACACTGTTACTTTGTCTAATCTTAAAAGTATAGGGGCGTTTTAACGGGGGGGGGGGGACGAACAGTACAGGATGCCCCCAAAGGGTCAACAAAGTTGACAGATTTAGATATTTATTCTTTTTTTTTGTTAGCTGTGTACACTAATATAATAGTAACTCTTTTTTAAATATACAAAAAGGCTTATTGTTCATTAACATTATTATTGGGTGTGGACAAATTTAACTTGAATTATTGTATGAGAGTACCTTGTTGATTTTACATTGTGATTAATTAAACCTGGTAGTTAGTGACGTCATTGGTGTCTGTTATTTTGTTTCCACTGCACAATACGACGATCCGTGAGACCGGCGTAACAATACGTTTTCGAGGATGATTTTCCTCTTTGTGGTTGGAACAAGGCACCAGCTACATTAATGGACGGTGTAAAAGTACTACCAATTTATTGTTCTTTAATATGCAATTTCTCCACAAAATCCGTGAATTGCTCCACACGTACTCACTTACTACTTATGAAAGGTGTGGAGTCTCCTGGTTGAGTCTTCTTTCACTCAATCTCCTTCTTCAATTAGTTACTTTTGGAATCTGGAAATTACAAGTATTTGCAACGATAAATATTTACCCCCTCTTCTTATTTAGTGAGGAAACTAATAGCAAGTTATATATATTCAGTTTCTATGGTTATCAATTATTTACAAATTAATAAAATCACTTGAGATCCGTTGTGTGACTTTGTTTTTGCGTTAAGACGACGCGTTTCGGAACATATGTTTCATCTTCAGATGTAAATCGCTCAGTATAGGTCGTTAGTTGTTAAAATGACATCACAATTTATTTTGTATTGGTGCGCACCCTTTGAAGGCCGATCGGACACTAAAGTTCCATATAAACGTGTGTGAATATAAAATGTTTGTGGTGTGATTTTAACAATTAGCGACCACCTCATTTAAAAAATCATCAACTGAGCGATTTGTATATGAAGATGAAACATATGTTCCGAAACACGTCATTTTAATGCAAAAACGAAGTCATACGACGGATCTCAGGTGATTCTATTAATTTATAAATAAAAAAGTGACTTGGATACCAATAAGAACGTGTATGTAATATTGAATTATGTTAAAATCCTCAGAAGAAATGCTTTTTAATTGCAACTTTAGTTTATTTGAAACACTAAACATTTAATATAATTAAATTACCTTATTCGGTCCACCTTAGTGACACTAGCTTCTTTCGTTCAATGACGCGTTTGGGGATGAAATCCCATCTTCAGATACACAATATCAATTCAAACGTAAATGTATACCACATTTTGTGGTTATGTCATAATTTAAAATGTTTAAAATCTTTTAAATAAAATAGCCTATACAAAACGTAACAACTGAATCGCTCGGAGCGCTCGCATGCATGCACGCTGTACCGCGATTTCCTTACGACTGGCTATAAAAAGAAGCTAGTGTCACTAAGGTGGACCGAATAAGGTAATTTAATTATATTAACCATAAAGTGACTCGGTACGTAAAACATGAATAGATTGAAACTAAACATTTGATAACTGGTACAGTAAAGTTAGTTATAACGTATACTGTAGGATCATTATGTAGATTTTAGCCAAATTCTAAATATTTCTTTGCGTACATATTACGAACAGAAGTGAATTCACAAAAAATCATGAGTGTAAAGTGATATGTAAACATCAATGCCGCTGTCTTTGAACAGTAGCCTATTATTTGTTCCAACGAAATACCGCAAAGTTGGAAACAATTAATTAAGTTTGGAAAGTTTTAGGGAGAAACAAGTCCATTTAAAAGTATATCAACGGAGCTACATTGTAAGAGGACCGTGGAAAATCACACATTGTACACACACACGACAGCCAATATATTTACTTTTTGAAAGATAAAAAAATTATTTATTCACAGAGACAAACGTCGTATAAACTAGCAAACCGCTAGTCGCTGTTTGGTAAACGAAAAAACAAAATAAATATTCACAAGGACAAAAATACTGTATAGGGAATAGACCTACCTACTCTCTACTCCTACGCAATTAACAAAATCAATAGTAGAGACTATTTTTTGTATTACACATTCCAAAATCTTGTTTTTTTTGTATGCTATTGCAATACTCTCTCGGCCTTCATTGCGTTATATTCGGTGTATTTACACAGTTTTAGTAACTTCGTTTGTCATTTAATTTTGTAGAGATCGTTTGCAGACACTTGTATAAAATAATTTTCATGTAAAATTTAACGATACAGTTTAGTTTCTATAGGTATGAGATGTGTTGAATTCTTCTTATTGAAAAATTTTCGTTACAAAAAGTTGGTGGCAAAATCTGCAGGTTAGTTAATGAACAGAAAAGACAGGCCATCGCATGGCAACTTGCTTATCACTCTTTATATATGTATATAATATTATGGATAATGTACTAGTTAACGTGTTAAAGTACATTCTCATTTACCACATATTTTGGGCTTCAATTTGCTTGCCCATCGCCAATCGGTCTTTGTTTAAGTGTTGTCTGCGATGAAAACAGTTTGTAAACACTTCCTCATGTTCCTATTTTTCTTCAAAACATAGCACACGAGAAGAGCTTTATCCAATATAGTACAGGACTATGTTGGAAGTCTTTAAGTATTACTCAAACGAGAAACACGTAACGTTTTGTTTATAACAATAGCGTGGCGTCCATGTAACCGCGCGGCAACAGTACTGGAAATTAGAGAAAATAATAGTAATTATATCACAGAATAAATACTGTAGTTATTGAATGATTTGAAATCCAAACAATATTAGTACGGAAACCTGAAGATAAGCGTAGCATTGCTTTCGAACTGCTGGGCACTTGCACCGTCTTGTGTTGCCGGCTCAGACATCGGCAATGTTTTACTGCGCACGGTCATTTACGACGTACTAGTTGTCACTGTGCAAACCATGGAGAAGGGGACACTCTCCCGTTTAATGTGTTGCCGCTGTATAAACCGGCAAAACGCTCAGTTAGCAGCTATGTTCGTTTTCGGAACTGACGTGCAGCAGATACTACGTACCTATTTGTGTTTTGTTCGTTTAGTCATGTGTTTCTCTGTTTGTCTTTATTATTTTTAATTCGTTTATTTGTGTTCTGATTTATTCTGTGTAAGTATAATGAGAGTCAGGTCCCGTTGAACCGGGATCCCCTTCTTCTCCCAGCGAATGATAAAAAATGCTCTAAAAAGAACACTTGGTACAAGAAAAAATTCGAATTCATTTTAGGTCAAGTTTTAGGCCGAATCACAACCGGCAACAGGTGTTACGTACCCACGCCAACCCATTGGTTTCTAAAATTTTTTTAACATGATAAAGTTTTTAGGCTGGGGGTCATTCCACAAAAATGTAACGACATCGAAAAATGCAACGCTTCCACACTTTCGATTCCCCACAGTCTAGAAATCCTCGGTATCTGTCGTTTTAACATGATAATGTTTGTTATATAGTAAATATATTTGTTATATAGTAAATATTTGTTATATGCACATTATACGTTTCAAAAGCCTAAAAACATTATCGTGCTTCGATGTTTCGGTTTCGTCAAAATTTCTTTAAATTTTTATTGGCATAAAAATGCGAGAACAAAAATTTAATTTCTTATTGGACGGTGAAACAAACGTAAACAATTTATTGCCTTTTAACTGTATTAGTATAACGTTTTTTTAGCAAGAGATTCTCTGTTGTTGTCTGGAGAACACCTGATGTCGGTCCTAAGGAGCGCCGGGAAGTTTTACTGTATGACTTTGTCAGCCATAAAAACGTTATAGGTGCCTGGTAATGGTAATAGCGCCCTCATTGTATTGACCAGCAATAACCGTTCCGAATCTTCTGTCGCACGGTACCATCGTATATGCAGTTCTAGAACTTAATAGTAATTTAGATTACGACACATACTGAATATAACAAAACTGAATATAATTCTGAATATAGGAGGAAATATGCATACTTTGTATTTTATCTTGTCAGTATAATCAATTTATAATTTCAGACAAGATAACAGGGTTTACATTGTTCGTTGTATATATGGATACAGTGAACCAATATTTTGTGTATTAATTATGGATAATTAATATTTGGTTTATTAAGTAAACCAGTTACAGTCTGTTAATATTTTGACTATTCACCGCTCTATTAGGTCGTCGTCTAATGATGCCGTTTGAAACAGACGTTTCGGCCCCACTGTTGGAGGCCATCTTCAGGTTACGACTTGAAAAAGCGACCTTTACGCTTTTCACCAGTTTCCACAGTACTTCACATCAGTTTCCACAGTTCTTTGCCACAGTACTGTGGAAACTCGTGAAAAGCGTAAAGGTCGCCTTTTCAACACTGAAGATGGTCTCCAATGGAGGGGTTAAAATGTCTGTTAGACCACGGCGTAACGGCCCGATGCATTTTCAAAATATTAACAGAATTGACGCCGGCTGTGATAGCCTAAGGTATCATACCAATTTCAGTTATAGATAATGTATATTTCAGAGAGTTCTTCCTGTAGATATTAGCCAATTGAGCATATGAAATGCTCGTAAAAGAAGAATGAGACAAACCTAGTTGTCTAGTACAAATCTATTATTATAGATATTCTTACGACGATAATAAAGATTGTGATCAGAGTGACAGTGAAAAGGAGTCTTGAACACCAGAGAAATCGGTACTCACAATTTATTTACACTTCTCTAAAGCGACAACACTCGTTATACGAATACAACACGTTTCCCAGTTACATATTTACCTCACTACTATCTGTCAGCACATAAGAGTTACTACATAAATAAACTTATAGTTTAGCCCTTATATAAATAAATAATTAACAATGAAATGTATCATTGAATCTAATATTGTACTGAATAAAGCACTCAACTACTTGCATTCGTAAAGCCGCCGACTTTATCTCGAACTCCGAAATTTTGATTAAATTCTTGACACCTGGGGTTTACATAAGCTTGACAAGTCTTCTGCTCCGTAGTGTTATTTACAAGGAGATTCCTATTGTAATCAGATGTAAGGAGAATAATCGAGCAAAGCCTGGAAGGAGTAGAAGCCGATAAAATGTTCCTAACGGTGTCGTTCAGTCGTACTTGCAACCAGCATTACGTAAGCTCTAGAAGTGTCGCATCATAACAATATTTTTATATAAAATAAAAATATTACGTGGCACTTAAACACCAATCTATTGACCCCTAATTCGTTTTCCGCGCAGCCAATAATTCGATATTCTCGCCAAGGAGCGGAGAGTAATCTCAAGCCAATGTGGTGCTCTTACAGGACGGCCTGTAAAAGTGTTTGAACACATCAGAAAAATCGATGGACGTGATAAATCAAGTGGCCGTAACTGTTCCGTCAAACTCCGAAAAGATCATCATGGTTAGAACGGAGGTAGATACTAGGGGCAACCAGTGCTCTATATTCGAGACCCAGGTAGTCAGCACACCGGGCACACTAATTGCCAGACGTTTAGTAAAACCTGACGAGAACCAAACAGACTGGAACCAACGTATACCACTATTCCTCATGGCGTATATAGGTCATCAGTACACGACACAACCGGCATGACTCCAGCAAAATTGGTGTTTGGGCGAAAGATTCGTCTTCCTGGGGACTCGGATCACCTGAGACTCAGTCCCAAGAGCCAGAGAACTATTCCTCGCAATTAGAAAACCAACTGGGAGAAATGAATCTCTTGATAAGAGAACGGCTGAAGGTAGCCAGTGGTAGAATGTAAACTCGGTATGACATTCCCAGTAACAGTGTGGGCTTACAAGAAGGAGATCAGGTTTAGTTGTTCAACCCAAAGCGCCGTCGCGATCTAGGTGGACGACCTTGAACTTTTGCTGTCCTCCCTGTTGAATACGATAGACAATATCGTTGATTCTTTTTTTCACAGTGTAGGGTCCTTCCCCTAGGAAAGCCGGAATCGGCAAGGAGATGGTAAAACACCAAGAGAGACTCATCACCCGTGTGAGTGCTTCCTTCGTAATGCTGTGTTACTTGTGATATCTTGTTCACTGGTGCACTTCTTATTCAGTCCTTCTCATAGTCAGTGCCTGTCCACCTGCTCATTTCTGCTCCTTGATATTTCTACTCACATATCGCTCTAACTATTTACACGCAACAGATTATTTTTTTGTCACACATTCTTTTCACATATATGCAAGCATCAATTTATTTTTAATCCGTACTCTTCCATCTCGTCTTCTTTTAATTCACTATATTGTTGTGACGGTCTTACTGATTGTCGTATGGTACAGTGGAAGAGGAAATAAAGACACCAAGTTAATAAAGCACTGAACACCAGTTTTAATTAAACACAATTAACAGTTTGGAATCAACAAGTTATTCAACAAGATTAAACTCTTGCAATAATATAATTCAGTTAAATTTGTCCACACGCAATAATAATGTCAACTAATAGAGTCTAATAATCATTTTTCACTAATAACCACTTGAACGCAAAGAGTAATTGCCCGACGCAAACTGACTTCTAAGCGGCAGCTGTCGTTTATATAGGTAGCACAAGTGTTCCAGAATCCTTAATACCGTCAACAGGCACTCGAAAATTCTAGAGGACACTTCAGCGCGGTTTTGGCAGAAATACGAGGGTCATTCAATAAGTAAACAAACAAACAGCTGTGGAGCAAAAACTTTTTATTCAATCACTACAATTTTTTTTACTTTTCAACTAATCTCCAGCAACGTCTATGCACTTGTCCCATCTCTTTACAAGCTTTTTTAATTCCCTCGGCAAAGAATTCTTTACCTTGATGTCGAAGCCAGTTTTGGACTTTTTCCTTCACTTCTTCATTGCTGTTGAACTTGACACCACGCAAAGTCTCCTTGAGTGGGCCACACAAGAAAAAGTCAGATGGGGCAAGGTCAGGGCTATAAGGGGGTGATGAGGCAGGATCTCCCAACCTACTTTTTTTATTGTTTCGAGCGTCAGTTTTGCCGTGTGTGGGCGGGCATTATCGTGAAGAAGAATCACACCTTTCCTCTGCCATCCCGGACATTTCTTCTTCAATGCAGGCTTAACTTTGTTCACAATAATGTCAGAATAGTACTGACTATTGTAGGTAATCACAGAAAATTGGGCCTTGGGAGCTCCAAAAGATGGTTAACATCACCTTACCAACCGATGACTGGGTTTTGAATTTCTTTTTGGCGGGTGAACTGACATGCTTCCACTCAATGCTCTGTCGTTTTGACTCAGGTTTAAAATAGTGAATACAAGTTATGGTTATAGTGGTTCCAAATCCAAAAATCTTATAACAGAACGCTGTTCTTCGAAAGTACTGTCCTCAAGAGGACACGCTATCGTAAATAAAACTGTATTGGTTATGTTTATGCAATATATTATTGAACAGCTGATCAAACTCACAACGACGTTGCCAGGTAACACTCCTGAAAGTTTCAATCAGCTGCTACAATTAATTTCTTTTCTACAACTGTTTGCTTATTGAATGACCCTCGTACATAGCTGCCCGGCTGGCCGGGAAACACGTAGACTACACTCTCCATTGTTTCATCGTTGCAATACTATAACAAAAGTGCAGATGACGCCAACACAGACAGGGATACAAATGTAGAATTACTGGATTGCTGGAGTCTTCGAGTAGCAGTTTAAACGATGATTATAGTTTCCGCCATTGTACAGACGCTGCTACCTTCATGTCTCATACACCTAAACGATTACCAATAAAGCGTAAAACTTAAATGGTTTCCGTTAAATGCATTCACTTGCCTCTAGGCGACACTCAGTTGCCCTGGCCTCGAGAAGTTAAGTACCTCGGGTCCACCTCGATCGTCGTCTTACCTGGCGGACACACTTCGAACTAGTAGCCCGCAAGACCGTATATACTCTGTCCCCTGCCGCCGCCTAGGAAAGCTTCTCGTCTCCACCTACGTGGTGCCGATGGCTACCTACGCGATCCTCGTATGGGGCTACTTGGCCAAGACCCATAAGCCAAACCTTCAGTCTCTCCTTGACCGAGGGTTGCGCTGGGCGTGTAAAGCCCACTACCTGACATCGAATAAAACCATCCGTGAAGCCCTGCGTGTCCGTTCCCTGGACGCCACTATACGGACTCTGTCCCGCAAATTATATCGCCGCTCCGCCCGATTCCAGGGCAACCGCCTCATTAGCGCCCCCGTCGCTACCAATCTGCGTCAGGAGAATCATGGACCCGGCCTCGGCGTACTCTAACGCTCAATTAAATAATTAATTGAATCCCTACGGCCGGTAGCAGGCCACACCCTAAACATCCAGCCCTATCTATTGTCCCTGCGGCAGGAGCTCTACTTGAAGCTCAGGACGCAGCATACGAGCGGGCGACGGGCATGCCCATCGTTCCGCACAGCCCCTCCCCCCCCAGGTCCGGTTACTTGCCCTCTTCTTTACTTTCAGAATATATTTCGCTGCCCTAATTCTTTTCTCTGACATGCATGTTTCATAACGGTTTATCACTTAATGCAAGAATTTTTAAAGTGTAAATTTAATAATCTGATTCTTCTTTCTTAATGTGTAATCGTCTGTTATCAATGTAAACACGCCCTATCTATATTTTATTTCTGTTTTTTACTTATTTTCTTAATTGTAATTCCATTGTTCCATTGTTATTACCATATGAAGTACTGGCATTATATCATATGCGAGCAGGAAAGTAAGAAACGTAAATTTTGAGAATAATTAAGTTACATTGTGTCAACCAATCTTAGTTAAGTAGCGATTTAAAAAACAATTAGATGTTAATTGCCCGATAATTTTTGCTTTAAGAAAATTGTTCTTAAGATCCATTTTTAACTGCTTCACATTTAGTTTAACCGTTATTTACCAAATAATAAACGTATCCAATCGCGTACAGTTCGAAGGAGACCCGAGTATCGACGAACGATATGTATTAATAATAACCATTTCTCCAGCAGCAATAAAACTGGACAATAAAATAATTTTGCCCGTGTGTAAATGTTTGTATAATTTACTAACTGTGTCCGAAAAGTGACACTCGGTGTATCGGCGACTGACGCCCTCTACTTCTGTGGCGTTTATTGGAGTAAAAACAGCTGATAAAACTACTTTTTATTATTATTATTATTATTAGTGGGTTGTTGACATTTTAGCGGTTGAAGCTCGTTCAGTCACTGTCCGAGGATCAGTTGAAAAGTTCGCGGAGGGACAACTGTAGCTTAGCGGTAAAACTAAATTTTTTCGTGTGCTGCGCAAGATTTGTATTTTATGTGAACTCCTATTAATTTACAAATCTACCTATTAGTTTATTCATTGTTTAGAAGCTGTTTAAAATTAATATGTCACGCGTATTTTGAAAAACGGACAAAACAAACATCGTGGTGTGATTCTTTGTTAAAAATTGTTTAGCTCCAACGGAAATTCAAAACGAAGTTGTAAATGTGTCAGGAGATGCTGCGACTTCAAAAACAACGGTTTGTAAGTAGGCACTTGAGTTTAAACGTGGTCGTACGAGCACTGAAAACATGGTTGCACTAGACGCCTAGAAAATGCAACAACTCCAGATGCGGCAGCCATCTTGCACAACGCTTTTTCACACCAAGTTCTTGAGTTAAAGTATGACGCTCACGGTCATATGAGATGCCTATGATTGCAGCAACGTCATCCACTCCTCAATCTGCGGTCTTCCAACACCCTATGAAATTTTTTCAATAAGGCTATTTTTTGTTGCACTTTTTGGACGTCCACTGTTGGGATCGTCTTCACTGCTTGTACGACCACGTTTAAACTCGAGTGTACCCGACTTACCGTTGTTTCTGAAGGGGCAGCATCTCCTAACACATTTACAATTTTGTTTTGATTTTTCATTGGCGCTAAAACGTTTTTAACAGAGAATTCATCACAACACGATGTTTTTGATTTTGTGCATTTTTAAAATACGCGTGACAGGATAATTTCAAACAGCTTGTAAGAAGTGAATAAATTGACAAATATATCTAAAAATTAACAGGTGTTCACGGAAAATATACGTCTTGCAGCACACAAAAGATTTTAATTCTAACACTGAGCTATAGATGTCGCTCCGGAAATTTTTCAACTGACTCGTACTTCAAATAGTTAATAGAAAACAGAAAACTTTAAACTTATTACGAAAGTACTACTGAAATTTTATATTAAAGGAATTCTTTATTATTATTATTATTTTATGTTAATCATTTAAACAAATTTATCTATTACTGCCAACATGTTGTTAACAGGAAGGAGTGGGTTAAAAAACTAACAACCTGGAACTTGTAATCTGGCTGACTTGGGTTACGTCACTGAAACGTTAAGGTGTTGTAAAGAATTAATTAATGTATTCATGAGTCATGTCTGGGTATTTTGTAGAGTGACAGTCGATTAAAATATATATCAACAGACCTACGAGCGCGCGCGTGCGTATGTATGTTTGTGTGGGGGCGGGGCGGGGGAGACACTTTACTTTTACTTTCGATGTATTTACTTTTTTTAAGAGCAAAAGTTGTTTCGTTAGAAAAACAAACTTGTTAACGTAGAAAGTCAGTGTCTTTGAAAAGCAAACACAGAATAAATGTTTAATCGTTAGTGAATACTGTTGCCATTCAGTTAGTCAAGTAAATAATGGAGGTTTTTGTACCTACGTGCCGAAATGTTACATAGCGTTATAAAGTATGTGGGTTTCAGCACTCACCCAATGGCATCTGGAAAGGCGGTTGGATCTATATGCTAGTTAACCTTGAAGCAGATTTGTAAATGGAAGCAGCATTCAATAAATTTAAAAATTTATTGAACGGACATTACTTAGTTTGATAAAGGAAGTTTACAGAGTGTTACGTCTGGAGCATGGTATTAAATGGTGTGGAAAATATTATAACGTATCTTGAGAGTGTTGATTAGATGATAATCAGGTAGAGGGGCAGAGTGATTAGTGGAAGTATTGCGGAGAAGGACCATAAGATAGTTATGGATACTAAGAAAGAGGAAGGCGAAGTGGATTGGGAAATAATTGTATCCAGAGGCCAACAATTCATATGAAGGAGACGATGGTAATGTGAACACAAGTAGGGAGCCATGGTGATGTTGGATATCTGAAGGAGATTACACAAGTAGGGAGCCATGGTGATGTTGGATATCTGAAGGAGATTACACAAGTAGGGAGGCATGGTGATGTTGGATATTGAGGAGATTACACAAGTAGGGAGCCATGGTGATGTTGGATATCTGAAGGAGATTACCACAAGTAGGGAGCCATGGTGATGTTGGATATCTGAAGGAGATTACACAAGTAGGGAGCCATGGTGATGTTGGATATCTGAAGGAGATTACACAAGTAGGGAGCCATGGTGATGTTGGATATCTGAGGAGATTACACAAGTAGGGAGCCATGGTGATGTTGGATATCTGAAGGAGATTACACAAGTAGGGAGGCATGGTGATGTTGGATATCTGAAGGAGATTACACAAGTAGGGAGCCATGGTGATGTTGGATATCTGAAGGAGATTACACAAGTAGGGAGCATGGTGATGTTGGATATCTGAAGGAGATTACACAAGTAGGGAGCCATGGTGATGTTGGATATCTGAAGGAGATTACACAAGTAGGGAGCCATGGTGATGTTGGATATCTGAAGGAGATTACACAAGTAGGGAGCCATGGTGATGTTGGATATCTGAAGGAGATTACACAAGTAGGGAGCCATGGTGATGTTGGATATCTGAAGGAGATTACACAAGTAGGGAGCCATGGTGATGTTGGATATCTGAAGGAGATTACACAAGTAGGGAGCCATGGTGATGTTGGATATCTGAAGGAGATTACACAAGTAGGGAGCCATGGTGATGTTGGATATCTGAAGGAGATTACACAAGTAGGGAGCCATGGTGATGTTGGATATCTGAAGGAGATTACACAAGTAGGGAGGCCATGGTGATGTTGGATATCTGAAGGAGATTACACAAGTAGGGAGCCATGGTGATGTTGGATATCTGAAGGAGATTACACAAGTAGGGAGCCATGGTGATGTTGGATATCTGAAGGAGATTACACAAGTAGGGAGCCATGGTGATGTTGGATATCTGAAGGAGATTACACAAGTAGGGAGCCATGGTGATGTTGGATATCTGAAGGAGATTACACAAGTAGGGAGCCATGGTGATGTTGGATATCTGAAGGAGATTACACAAGTAGGGAGCCATGGTGATGTTGGATATCTGAAGGAGATTACACAAGTAGGGAGCCATGGTGATGTTGGATATCTGAAGGAGATTACACAAGTAGGGAGCCATGGTGATGTTGGATATCTGAAGGAGATTACACAAGTAGGGAGCCATGGTGATGTTGGATATCTGAAGGAGATTACACAAGTAGGGAGCCATGGTGATGTTGGATATCTGAAGGAGATTACACAAGTAGGGAGCCATGGTGATGTTGGATATCTGAAGGAGATTACACAAGTAGGGAGCCATGGTGATGTTGGATATCTGAAGGAGATTACACAAGTAGGGAGCCATGGTGATGTTGGATATCTGAAGGAGATTACACAAGTAGGGAGCCATGGTGATGTTGGATATCTGAAGGAGATTACACAAGTAGGGAGCCATGGTGATGTTGGATATCTGAAGGAGATTACACAAGTAGGGAGCCATGGTGATGTTGGATATCTGAAGGAGATTACACAAGTAGGGAGCATGGTGATGTTGGATATCTGAAGGAGATTACACAAGTAGGGAGCCATGGTGATGTTGGATATCTGAAGGAGATTACACAAGTAGGGAGCCATGGTGATGTTGGATATCTGAAGGAGATTACACAAGTAGGGAGCCATGGTGATGTTGGATATCTGAAGGAGATTACACAAGTAGGGAGCCATGGTGATGTTGGATATCTGAAGGAGATTACACAAGTAGGGAGCCATGGTGATGTTGGATATCTGAAGGAGATTACACAAGTAGGGAGCCATGGTGATGTTGGATATCTGAAGGAGATTACACAAGTAGGGAGCCATGGTGATGTTGGATATCTGAAGGAGATTACACAAGTAGGGAGCCATGGTGATGTTGGATATCTGAAGGAGATTACACAAGTAGGGAGCCATGGTGATGTTGGATATCTGAAGGAGATTACACAAGTAGGGAGCCATGGTGATGTTGGATATCTGAAGGAGATTACACAAGTAGGGAGCCATGGTGATGTTGGATATCTGAAGGAGATTACACAAGTAGGGAGCCATGGTGATGTTGGATATCTGAAGGAGATTACACAAGTAGGGAGCCATGGTGATGTTGGATATCTGAAGGAGATTACACAAGTAGGGAGCCATGGTGATGTTGGATATCTGAAGGAGATTACACAAGTAGGGAGCCATGGTGATGTTGGATATCTGAAGGAGATTACACAAGTAGGGAGCCATGGTGATGTTGGATATCTGAAGGAGATTACACAAGTAGGGAGCCATGGTGATGTTGGATATCTGAAGGAGATTACACAAGTAGGGAGGCATGGTGATGTTGGATATCTGAAGGAGATTACACAAGTAGGGAGCCATGGTGATGTTGGATATCTGAAGGAGATTACACAAGTAGGGAGGCCATGGTGATGTTGGATATCTGAAGGAGATTACACAAGTAGGGAGCCATGGTGATGTTGGATATCTGAAGGAGATTACACAAGTAGGGAGCCATGGTGATGTTGGATATCTGAAGGAGATTACACAAGTAGGGAGCCATGGTGATGTTGGATATCTGAAGGAGATTACACAAGTAGGGAGCCATGGTGATGTTGGATATCTGAAGGAGATTACACAAGTAGGGAGGCATGGTGATGTTGGATATCTGAAGGAGATTACACAAGTAGGGAGCCATGGTGATGTTGGATATCTGAAGGAGATTACACAAGTAGGGAGGCATGGTGATGTTGGATATCTGAAGGAGATTACACAAGTAGGGAGGCATGGTGATGTTGGATATCTGAAGGAGATTACACAAGTAGGGAGCCATGGTGATGTTGGATATCTGAAGGAGATTACACAAGTAGGGAGGCATGGTGATGTTGGATATCTGAAGGAGATTACACAAGTAGGGAGCCATGGTGATGTTGGATATCTGAAGGAGATTACACAAGTAGGGAGCCATGGTGATGTTGGATATCTGAAGGAGATTACACAAGTAGGGAGCCATGGTGATGTTGGATATCTGAAGGAGATTACACAAGTAGGGAGCCATGGTGATGTTGGATATCTGAAGGAGATTACACAAGTAGGGAGCCATGGTGATGTTGGATATCTGAAGGAGATTACACAAGTAGGGAGCCATGGTGATGTTGGATATCTGAAGGAGATTACACAAGTAGGGAGCCATGGTGATGTTGGATATCTGAAGGAGATTACACAAGTAGGGAGCCATGGTGATGTTGGATATCTGAAGGAGATTACACAAGTAGGGAGCCATGGTGATGTTGGATATCTGAAGGAGATTACACAAGTAGGGAGCCATGGTGATGTTGGATATCTGAAGGAGATTACACAAGTAGGGAGCCATGGTGATGTTGGATATCTGAAGGAGATTACACAAGTAGGGAGGCATGGTGATGTTGGATATCTGAAGGAGATTACACAAGTAGGGAGGCATGGTGATGTTGGATATCTGAAGGAGATTACACAAGTAGGGAGCCATGGTGATGTTGGATATCTGAAGGAGATTACACAAGTAGGGAGCCATGGTGATGTTGGATATCTGAAGGAGATTACACAAGTAGGGAGCCATGGTGATGTTGGATATCTGAAGGAGATTACACAAGTAGGGAGGCATGGTGATGTTGGATATCTGAAGGAGATTACACAAGTAGGGAGCATGGTGATGTTGGATATCTGAAGGAGATTACACAAGTAGGGAGCCATGGTGATGTTGGATATCTGAAGGAGATTACACAAGTAGGGAGGCATGGTGATGTTGGATATCTGAAGGAGATTACACAAGTAGGGAGGCATGGTGATGTTGGATATCTGAAGGAGATTACACAAGTAGGGAGCCATGGTGATGTTGGATATCTGAAGGAGATTACACAAGTAGGGAGCCATGGTGATGTTGGATATCTGAAGGAGATTACACAAGTAGGGAGCCATGGTGATGTTGGATATCTGAAGGAGATTACACAAGTAGGGAGCCATGGTGATGTTGGATATCTGAAGGAGATTACACAAGTAGGGAGCCATGGTGATGTTGGATATCTGAAGGAGATTACACAAGTAGGGAGCCATGGTGATGTTGGATATCTGAAGGAGATTACACAAGTAGGGAGCCATGGTGATGTTGGATATCTGAAGGAGATTACACAAGTAGGTAGCCATGGTGATGTTGGATATCTGAAGGAGATTACACAAGTAGGGAGCCATGGTGATGTTGGATATCTGAAGGAGATTACACAAGTAGGGAGCCATGGTGATGTTGGATATCTGAAGGAGATTACACAAGTAGGGAGCCATGGTGATGTGGATATCTGAAGGAGATTACACAAGTAGGGAGCCATGGTGATGTTGGATATCTGAAGGAGATTACACAAGTAGGGAGCCATGGTGATGTTGGATATCTGAAGGAGATTACACAAGTAGGGAGCCATGGTGATGTTGGATATCTGAAGGAGATTACACAAGTAGGGAGCCATGGTGATGTTGGATATCTGAAGGAGATTACACAAGTAGGGAGCCATGGTGATGTTGGATATCTGAAGGAGATTACACAAGTAGGGAGCCATGGTGATGTTGGATATCGATATCTGAAGGAGATTACACAAGTAGGGAGCCATGGTGATGTTGGATATCTGAAGGAGATTACACAAGTAGGGAGCCATGGTGATGTTGGATATCTGAAGGAGATTACACAAGTAGGGAGCCATGGTGATGTTGGATATCTGAAGGAGATTACACAAGTAGGGAGCCATGGTGATGTTGGATATCTGAAGGAGATTACACAAGTAGGGAGCCATGGTGATGTTGGATATCTGAAGGAGATTACACAAGTAGGGAGCCATGGTGATGTTGGATATCTGAAGGAGATTACACAAGTAGGGAGCCATGGTGATGTTGGATATCTGAAGGAGATTACACAAGTAGGGAGCCATGGTGATGTTGGATATCTGAAGGAGATTACACAAGTAGGGAGGCATGGTGATGTTGGATATCTGAAGGAGATTACACAAGTAGGGAGGCATGGTGATGTTGGATATCTGAAGGAGATTACACAAGTAGGGAGCCATGGTGATGTTGGATATCTGAAGGAGATTACACAAGTAGGGAGCCATGGTGATGTTGGATATCTGAAGGAGATTACACAAGTAGGGAGCCATGGTGATGTTGGATATCTGAAGGAGATTACACAAGTAGGGAGCCATGGTGATGTTGGATATCTGAAGGAGATTACACAAGTAGGGAGCCATGGTGATGTTGGATATCTGAAGGAGATTACACAAGTAGGGAGCCATGGTGATGTTGGATATCTGAAGGAGATTACACAAGTAGGGAGCCATGGTGATGTTGGATATCTGAAGGAGATTACACAAGTAGGGAGCCATGGTGATGTTGGATATCTGAAGGAGATTACACAAGTAGGGAGCCATGGTGATGTTGGATATCTGAAGGAGATTACACAAGTAGGGAGGCATGGTGATGTTGGATATCTGAAGGAGATTACACAAGTAGGGAGCCATGGTGATGTTGGATATCTGAAGGAGATTACACAAGTAGGGAGCCATGGTGATGTTGGATATCTGAAGGAGATTACACAAGTAGGGAGCCATGGTGATGTTGGATATCTGAAGGAGATTACACAAGTAGGGAGCCATGGTGATGTTGGATATCTGAAGGAGATTACACAAGTAGGGAGCCATGGTGATGTTGGATATCTGAAGGAGATTACACAAGTAGGGAGCCATGGTGATGTTGGATATCTGAAGGAGATTACACAAGTAGGGAGCCATGGTGATGTTGGATATCTGAAGGAGATTACACAAGTAGGGAGCCATGGTGATGTTGGATATCTGAAGGAGATTACACAAGTAGGGAGCCATGGTGATGTTGGATATCTGAAGGAGATTACACAAGTAGGGAGCCATGGTGATGTTGGATATCTGAAGGAGATTACACAAGTAGGGAGCCATGGTGATGTTGGATATCTGAAGGAGATTACACAAGTAGGGAGCCATGGTGATGTTGGATATCTGAAGGAGATTACACAAGTAGGGAGCCATGGTGATGTTGGATATCTGAAGGAGATTACACAAGTAGGGAGCCATGGTGATGTTGGATATCTGAAGGAGATTACACAAGTAGGGAGCCATGGTGATGTTGGATATCTGAAGGAGATTACACAAGTAGGGAGGCATGGTGATGTTGGATATCTGAAGGAGATTACACAAGTAGGGAGCCATGGTGATGTTGGATATCTGAAGGAGATTACACAAGTAGGGAGCCATGGTGATGTTGGATATCTGAAGGAGATTACACAAGTAGGGAGCCATGGTGATGTTGGATATCTGAAGGAGATTACACAAGTAGGGAGGCATGGTGATGTTGGATATCTGAAGGAGATTACACAAGTAGGGAGCCATGGTGATGTTGGATATCTGAAGGAGATTACACAAGTAGGGAGCCATGGTGATGTTGGATATCTGAAGGAGATTACACAAGTAGGGAGCCATGGTGATGTTGGATATCTGAAGGAGATTACACAAGTAGGGAGGCATGGTGATGTTGGATATCTGAAGGAGATTACACAAGTAGGGAGCCATGGTGATGTTGGATATCTGAAGGAGATTACACAAGTAGGGAGCCATGGTGCCTGTGATTTTTTTGTACCCGTTAATAGACAGTTTCACTGACGGAGTGTCTAGTGTTACCGAATTAATAATAAAACATATTTACTTTTTTTTGGGAAGTGTATAGGTGAAAGTATTATTTACGTCATAGGCGTAACTTGGGAGGGGCAAGGGGGCACTCGCCCCCCCAATTTTCCGAGCATTATAAAATTTTGTTTCAAGTTGCTATAAATAAAAACTAAAAATAGTCATACAGGAGACCTTGTCTATGCTTGGGAGCACAGTAAGCGCTATTTATCAACGTCTGTACTGTTATCAGACGACTAGTTTATTATTCATAAATTATCATAGTTAATTATCATAAATTTATTATTCTTATTTCTTTCGAAGAAACTTGTAAGGGGAATTTTTGACAGATTTGAATGATATACGTCAAAATAATATTTCTGTTTGAAAAAAAAGACTTGTTTTGGAACACATCGTAATGAAATAATTAGCCCAGCTGTACTTCTAGGAATTCACTCTCTTTACTTTCATCTCTTTGTCACACAAATCGTTTATGTCTATAGGCCTGCAGGATATTTGTTCCAGGTAAACATAAGTGGAAGTACAACTTATGAAGAAAGGTTTGTTGATCATTAACAAATTAAATTTTTCCCTTGTTTACTAACTTAGAATTATTACTAAACTTCCTAATTTTGTATATAAAACCTTTTATTAATTTTATTATATAGATGGTCTCACTACACACTTGAATTTATGAAGCTTTCCCCTGCCACCCCAAAGTTAGGCTCCAAGTTACGCCCATGATTTACGTGATGGTGTAATTATCAAAACTTTGGTACTTTGGTTATACATCTATCTTTGTTTTGAAAGCTATGTATCAAGTTCGCTCACTGTAAGGCCGTATGGGGTATCATAAAACCATTTCTATTAAAAAAGGTCTTTTTAATAGAATTTTTTAAAACAATTTTCAGACAAACATTAAATGTTTTTTTCAAATGTTTTACTCATTCCTTTTAATAACAGGTCAAAATCAAGTAAGTTATAGTTTTCATAAAGTTTTGATGTTTAGCAGAATAGAGAAGAGCAAAGCACTGTATGGTCACGCAGATAATTCTAATGCGGGAGAAGCGGAAGTGGTGTGACGTAAAAAAACTACTGTCTAACCTGCAAACATTAGTTTGCCCAACTTTGTTCCGTAATATTAGGCTACACTGCCGGCTGCTACTTTGTCATCATAATAAATGTAAAGTGAGCGTACTTCTTTTGAAGTATAAAATTAGCTTTTCAAATAATTAAAACAACGCCCTGACATCACGTGGTCTGAGCGCTAAATGTTTTCTTGTCTGGAATAGTGACTGGCGCATGCGCAGACATATGTAAAGCTGTCTTCCGGCGTGAGAACTCTCTGCGCGACCATCCTGTATTTAGATGTTGATTTTTCTATTATGTTCAAGTTTACTGAGCACAAACGTCAAATTTTGATCAAAGTTGTATGAGTAGTGTCTGATAAATTAGCGCTTTACATTAGGCAAGTATGGAAATTAATGTCCGCAGAATTCGCACAGAATATTCAAAACGATATTAGTGCGCGCCCACACACACACACACACACACACACACACACACACACACACACACACACACACACACACACACACACACACACACACACACACACACACACACACACACACACACACACACACACACACACACACACACACACACACACACACACACACACACACACACACACACACACACACACACACACACACACACACACACACCCGCGCTCTTATTTATACTGTACAACACTGAAGCGTTAGTTGGTTGAATAACTACTAATTTCAGTGCTAATGGATTACGGTGGTCTACTTAATATAGCCTCACTTCCCTTTGAAAATTTTATTGAAATCCTCTCGGACTAGTATTGTGTTGTTCATTCGTATTTATATACGATTAGGAAAGAAGCATTTGTATGTCTTGACCCATTTGCCACAAGGGACAATCAAGAATCCTTTGATAGTTTTAATTCTTGCGAGGTATGTAAGCGTCAGACCAGTTCATTCCCTTTTCTTCAGTAATTAATATTCAACATTAATACTCTAAATACGCATCACGGATTGCAAGCCCTTAAGGGAGACATTTGAATAGTGCTTCTAGAGAATGAGGAAAGACGAAAGATGAACGTAGAAGACAACTATTCTAATTGAATTTTTGATAAATCGTACACATGGTTAAAGAAATGGGACAGTAAACAAATCAACGTCAACGGTGCTTAATGAACAGAACGAAGAGTAACGAGGCACAAGGCAATGATAGTTGATTACTTCAGATGGTGCATGCGTCAATTGACAGCAATTGCAGGCGAAACTAGTATAACGCAATTACTACAGTAAACAAACGAATGGATTGGTTTTTGTTTGAAGAAAAATTAATTTAAATTGAAGACTAACTATCTGATAATATTACAATTACACACAATTATAATTCACATTTAATGATTCATTTTTATAAGAGGTGCTGAATGCCATCTGTGGAGGCGTGACCTTTTTATAATTTGGTGGAATCTTCAGACTTTTCACGGTAGTATGGTCACACTTGTTAATTGAGATCCTTGGACTGATCAGGTTATGAAAAAAACCTCTAAACGAAGAAACGTATTGTTACACTGTTACTGAACGTTCTACATGTGTCTCGGTTATCCCAGCTGTAATGTTTGTGTGCGTACGTGACTCTTAACATGCGTTAACGAGATTGTTCCACACACACACACACACACACACACACACACACACACACACACACACACACACACACACACACACACACACACACACACACACACACACACACACACACACACACACACACACACACACACACACACACACACACACACACACACACACACACACACACACACACACACACACACACACACACACACACACACACACACACACACACACACCGGTCCGCGCGCGCTGTGTTTAAGACCGCAAGCGATTACGCTCTAGTATTCACGCGTATTATGGACTATTCTAGAATCTCAGCGGGGTATAAATACAGGCATTCAGCGACGGTCAGTTTAGTTTAAGCGGCGATTCATTCAAGTGAGGTTCAAATTTACTTCGGGCGATTACTCTGTCCGTTCAAGTGGTTATTAGTGAAAAGAGATTGTTGTGCGCTACTCTGTTGTTTGACATTGTTATTGTGTAGGCAGTTAACTTGAATTATTGTACGTTTATTTAATCTTGTTGAATAACTTGTTTGTTACAAACTGTTAATTGTGATAATTAAAGCTGGTGATTAGTGACTTCATTGATGTCTTGTATTTTGTTTTCCACTGTACAACACGACGGTCAGTAGACAGTCGTAACAGTATAATGGTACTAAGTTAGACACGATCGAAATTATCTAGGAAAAGGGTCATTATCTAATCCAATAAGATTAGGAGAGGACAAATTGGTGGCTAAATTTGTGTTGAATAAGCCAATTTAAATCTGCATAATAAAGATTTTTGTAATGTTTCTGCAAATTTTAAAAGAACTTACGTTTCGTTTCGTTAAAAGAACATAGTATGTGTTATAAAGACTATGTGCTGTATAGTAAATAGTTGAAATTTATAGTCATACTTAATTTTGGTTTTCCAATTTTTAAATTTTCTGTAATAGTTTTGTAAATACGTGTTTGTCAATTATATAAAACAAAATAAATAGCTACAAAACTTTGGGGTAAGAAATTTTGTTGCTCTTGAATCAATAAGTTTTCCTTATAACTAAATGACGAATATTCAATTTGGGAGATGAACTCTCTCAATTACGAGTATGATTATGAACTCTCCCAATTATTACTGTCAAACTGATTAAAAAAAACTCGTAAATTTTGCATTAAAAACTCGTGAGAAAAGTAATAAGACAGCTGTTAACGGCAAGTAATGTTAACGTTATATCAAGTCAACTACTTGAAAAATATTCTGTTGCAAAGTATAGCAGTTCTAACCTCAGAAACCTGCTTCTTGAAATACAAAGAAGAGGTAATTAGTTAATCAATTCGTAAAGGATATTCAGAAACTAAATATGAAAAAAAATATTAGGCCTATAAATTAAACTGGAAATATGCAATATAAAATAAGGACGTTTTAAAGACAATTAGAAGTACAATTCCCCACTTAAGCATGCAAGGAAAGTCTGAATGTATAGACCATAAGTACTAAAGATATAATATTTTACAAATTGTAAAGCAGCAAAACGTCGAGATTTTTGTACTTGTGGAGGAGTGATGTACTGCATGGATTACGCGGATGAACCGACGATTAGTGACGGAAATGTCAGATAACCTAGGGAGGAAACAATTTGGTTTTAGAAGAGGCGTGGCCACTGGAGATGTTATTAAGCTAATTAGAATGATTAGCGAGAGATACAAAAAGGGGAAGTAATTAGTTTGTATTTTACGGACCTAGAGAAGGCCTTTGACAGAATTAGGTAGGACAGTTAAAGCCTATAGTAAAAGCCGCGAGGGTGAGCTGAACAACATAGAAAATTGACAGGAGAGTTGTACGTATGGAAATAAAAGAAGGTCTAACAGAATGGTTTTGCACTGAGAAGGAACTGAGATCGAAATGTTTAGAGGCAGCAAGTCGAACTTGCTTAATATTTATATAGAGGGCATGATACATGTAGGTTTTGGAAGGGAAAAAGGAGTTAACATTGGAAGAAAGAAAAGAAGTAAACTGTTTAAGATTCGCTGGTGATATGGGGATTACGGTAATTGAGACAGTAATTGTACGGGGAATTTTGTAAACATCAGAAGATGGGATGAAAGGATATGCAAAGAAAAGGAAACTTAGAAAAAATTAATGAGAAATATGTGAGAGTAGAGACATCAAAAAGAAGAATAAAACACGTACATGGGTACAGATTCTTAGAGAGAGTGCTAACTAAGAAGTGGATCAGTGAACTAGAGATAAGTGGAATTACAATAGTAGAGGGAGCGTTAAGTATGGAAAACTCAATTTTGTGAGCAAACAGAGCATATAACTGAAGAAATAATTGGTGAAGCGGTTTAGATAGTGTTTTACTTTAGGAGTGAGCAGTGACGTGGTCAGTAAGGAAAAGAGGTTGAAGTAAGGCGATGGAAATGTGGACTCGAAAGCGGAAGTAAGAAATAAGGTGAACGGATAATAAAGGTGTCCCATAATGTACGCAATATTTGAATTACGCGCCACTGTCGTCTTGTTAGGTTGGTAGCACTGCAACTGCTGTATTGCCGTTTACTTGCCATTAGTCGTCATGGAGCGTTACACGAAAGAACAGCGCGTTGTTATTGTGAAAACACATTATAAGAACGACGAAACACATTTTGGACGACGAAAAGCACCTAATCTGTCAACTGTGCAGAGATTGATTATGAAATTCGAAGAAACAGCTTCGTTATTAGACGTTAAATCGTCTGGACGTCCTCGCGCTACCCGTTCTATTGAAAACGTCGCGGTAGTGAGAGATAGTGTCGATGTGAGTCCAGGGAAATCAATTCGCCGTCGATCACAACAACTGGCCATTCCAAGAAGCACACTGCAGCGAATTCTAAAAAACGATCTTCATCTGAATGCCTACAAAATCCAACTAACACAAGAACTCAAACCGTGTGACCATTTGAAGCGCCGAGAATTCGTCAGTTGGATATTGGGTAAACGTGAAACGGACGGTGATTTTTCCCACAAAATCATCTTTAGCGATGAGGCACACTTCCACCTCAACGGGTACGTAAATAAACAAAATAGTCAGCTTTGGGGCACAGAGAACCCTCGTATCATTCACGAGAAGCCTTTGCATACACAAAGAGCAACTGTTTGGTGCGGGTTTTGGGCTGGTGGCGTGAATGGGCCGTATTTCTTTGAGAACGAGGCTGGAGATGCAGTAACAGTGACTGGCGAACGTTACCGGAACATGATAATGGAGTTTTTGTGGCCTCAACTGGAAGGTATGGAATTCGAAGATATGTGGTTTCAGCAGGACGGCGCAACCAGTCATACTGCCCGCGAAACAATTGCTTTGTTATCTGAAAAGTTTCCTGCATGTCTTATTTCACGCAACGGCGATCAGAACTGGTCACCGAGGTCTTGTGATTTAACACCATGCGACTTCTTCCTTTGGGGATATGTGAAATCACGCGCTTATGTCCGCAATCCACGAACAATTTTTCAACTCAAGGAACAGATTCAACGAGTTATTGGTGAGATTGAGCCGGAATTGTGCAAGAAGGTCATCGAAAATTTCGATCGACGGACAACAGTGTGCCAGCAGAGTCTCGGGGGACATTTGTCTGATATTGTGTTCCACATTTAACCGCAGTAAGTGTACTTTGTATTAACATTAAAACATCTGATAGTTTTCAATAAATAAAAGTTTTTACAACATTATTAAATCTTGCGTACTTTATGGGACACCCTATATAAGCAATGAATAGGTGATTAAACGAATTGAGGAGGAGGGTACTTCTGAGAGTGACACAAAGAAGTAAGAAAAAGTTTCTTGGACATATCCTGAGGGCATGTGATTTAATATTAGTTAGTTCTGAGAGAACAGCGGAAGAAGAGAAGATGAGAGTGAGAGAAGAAGATTGAAGCTCTTGAATCACTTACAGTTTAGAGTGTCTTATGAAGAAATTAAATCTTCTTTACGTGGAACAGTAATGATTGTATACCACGGTGGGTGTACCGTAAAACCTGACCATAATGGAGCGCCATGTGATGAAAGTTTTGAAGTAATATAATAACAAACAACGTTAAAGAGATTGAAACGAGTATTAGGAAGACATTAACCACAGTTAAAAACGAAAGCCCTTGGGCATATAAGCTGCTACTTTTTTAATAATATGGATGATTTTTCCCAAGAAAAAGTGCACATCATTAGAAATTTAAAAACACAAAATTTTTGTCAAAACGTAGTTGTAATTAACTTAATTTTACAGATGTAGTGTGAACGGGCTTAACTTAGTATCACGCTGCGAAATGGTAATTAAGGAAATTGCGAAAGGATTTGTTCAGATTTGTATCGACCCAAAATATCGCTTTCATCCCTTTGTGGCGTTGAAGCTGATTAATGTCCAAAATGAGTTTTTTTTTTTTTTTTTTTTTTTTTTACAGCGGAATTTAGAGTTATACAAGTAACTAAATTAAGTAAAAGCCTTGTAATTAATTTTCTATACAAAGTTATGAGAACAGTAAGTAGAAAAAATTGTTATTACGATCTGTGCAGTCCGCCCTAAAAAACATATTTAGAGTTGCAAGTACACAACTGATTCACACATTATTTAGCATTTGTTGTCCTTTTTATTGAACGTCGAGCACAAAATGAAGAAATGGTTTATTATTTTCTTACCTCTTCTCTCACCGACGACATTCTACCGCTCTTTCCGTTTCTCTAGTATCAATCTTTTTATAATCATTACATTTTACTTTTTAAATTTCACATATTTTATTATCGCAATTTTCTGTGCCCTATTGTGTTTAATATAATTAAATTCTGTCTTGATTCCCCTAGTGTTTACATTAACTTCATATTACAAAAATTCATTTCTTTTTCCATACATATTGTTACGACATTACAGAACAATCTACGTGTTTATCGAATGTTCCAGAGGAATCCGGCTGTAATGTTATGTGCGTACGTGATTTCAACACGCGCTCGCGAGACTTTTCTAGGCATCGCCAGCCGTGCGCGCTGTGTCAAGGCCGCAACAATTGCGTCCTAGTGTAGAGCTGATGCGTAGTGTATGGATGTTTCTGGATTTTCGGCGGGGTGTAAATACAAGTACTCAGCGACGTTCAGTTCAGTTATTGTTGCAACTTATACCAGTGCGGTTTGAAGTATTGTGGCGAAGTGTTATGTGTTCTTATAATTGTGTGGGACAATTGTAATACAGTTGTGTTTTATATTAGTAGACATTATTATTGCGTGTGAAAAATTTTTATTTGATTTGTTGTAACAGACTATCTTGCTGATTACAAACTGTTTAATTGTGATAATTAAAGCTGGTGATTAGTGACTTAATTGGTGTCTTGTATTTTGTTTTCCACTGTACCATACGACGATCAGTAGACCGTTGTAACAATATATTAGGACAATTTTCCTATGTTCCAGATTATTTTCGAACAGTTATTCCTTATTCACCGTTTTGCTTATCCTATTTAGAATTTTGTCAAATACATTTCGTTTACTTTTTTTGTTATACTTCTTGCTTTATCTATTGTCCTGGAGTAATCACTTACCACAAGGATACCATGAAAAATAAACATTACATACTTTACTATAATCTTTATGTTGTAAAATCTTATTAGCAGCGCAAAATTTACCTGGCCAAATATTCAGTCTAGTAATTTTACAGCAGCTGAGTACTTCGCTATTAGTACAAGGAGATCTAACAAAGACATTTGACGTTAATTGCAGAGTTAAGAAAGGAGATGAATTTCCAGCTTATCCTAAAAAGCTTTCTATGAAAAGTTACCTTATATCTAAGACTATTGTCACCGAAACTGTCTAGTTATGTAAACATGCAGATGATGTAGTAATCTCAAATTCCACTAAAGCCATTGGCGTAGCTAGGCTTTTTGGCGCCCGGTGCAAGAAGATCGTTGGCCGCCTCGCCATCACAATTAAAAAGGGACAAAAGAGCAAAAATGAAGGCCCATCCAATGAAGGACATTTAACTTATAGCTTGTTTACGAAAATGTGTACAAGTGGGGGTATTAAGAAGTTGTTTGTCCTATTATTGTTATTTCCGATCTGACGGTGAGCTGTGAAGCTTGAAAGCGCCAATCGGAATAATTTTCCTATAGCGATGTGCAACAGTGATATTTCTGTTTGTTATTATAACCACTAACACAACTTTCTTAATTAAATTTAAGAATATTTGTTAAGTCAAAATTAAGAAATAACATATTATAAGTTTAATATTACCGGTATTCAGTGTGTATAAATTTATTAGTAACAAATGTGGACTATAAAAATGTAGTAATATAAAAAGTTTTTAACATAAAAATATTTTAATAAACATGCAAATTTCTTATAGGTCTAAAGCACATCGTCAAACCAATATCCTAAAGCAACGTAAAGTTAAACAAAGATCTAGATTAAAAGTAATAAAATAAATCACTTACCAATACAGGTTAATGGTTCCGTCTTCTATTAATAAACACTTAATATTTCTTGTTAATATTTATTAAATATTTAAAATGAGACGTTCTAAAATATAGCTCTTCTGGTCTTAATTGCTGTAAAGTCAGTTATTAAATCACTATAATCTAAAGACGAAGCAATACCGTTTTCAATTGAAAGTATCGCTAGATCTGATACCCTGTCCTTAAAATGTACATCCCCATCATTTACGTATGCCTCAAATTTACAGAGGAACCCAAAGCGTTTTTCTAACTCTTTTATGTTAGAGAAACGGTTTGAAATTTCAACTGATAGTTTGTCCGAAATTTCGCATTTCCTGCCCAGCGGTTAATTCAGAATTTTGTGCAAACTCCCCTGACATCGTGCGCATCCTTCTTATCATTTTTGTGATACTGACACCCCATTTATTACATACCTGCTCTGCCTTAGTAATGACATTGTCACACAGCTCATTCCTCCAAACGTTTAATTTGTCCTTTAGCGTCTCCAGAAGTGTCAATGCTTCAATAAAGCTTATTCCTTTGGTGTGCAAGATTTTCTGGATTTTGTCCATAGAAGAAAGAATGTCTGTCCAGAAAAAGAGAAAGGTCACAAAATTAAAGTTTTCTATCGCATTAATTATTAATTCTGCATCTTCCCTCGTATCGATTGTTTCAGTCGATGTATCCCTCAGTTTCTCCAGTGCAGCGATCACTTCATCCACCTGAGTGGATATTGTTTTTACCGCATCTACTTTTGAACTCCACCTGGTATCACAGTGTCATTCTTTTAGTTTAATATTTACGAAGTCTTCAAGAACATTCCATCTATGAGTGGAAGAGGAAAAGAAGGTGAATAGACGTTCCACGGTTCCAAAAAATGTCACTGCCTAAACATTTACATGAGCTCCATGAACTTCAACCAAGTTAAATGAATGGTTGTCACAGGGAACAAACACAGCTAGTGGATTCAACCTAATATTCTCTTCTGAACTCCTGAATGGTTAGTAGCCATTGTTGCTTGATTGTGATACGCCTGACCTCTCCAATCACTAAGATTCAATCCATCTCTCTCAAATTTACTTGTAACAGCTTCTGTGATCCCATCCTCTGTTTTTACTTCTAAAGGAATAATAACTATGAAGCCTTCCTTGATATCAACAGAGTTGCGTTTAATTTTATCAAATCTTATAATCTGAGACATTTGTTCTACATGTGCATCATCTGACGTTGTCTCAAATATAATACTAAAGTACTTCGTCGTCTTACATGGAGTAATAATATATTTGCGCACTTTCTCCTAACAGGCTTATTATTTAATTTGTAATAGTTGGCAAAAGATACGATATACACCCAACTTTACGAGACACTGAATCCAAATGAGATCTCATAGCCAAGTATCTTAACAAAGCCAGAACGTTTCCAGGATTTGGATCGTTAGTAATTGACTCTCGATGTCCTCTCAGTGCCAGATTTTGTTGTGCAAGAGTTTGTACCGTGGCAATGACCCATTCAAGGATTTATTTCCATGCCTTAGCTGCTTTATTCATTTGTTCCTGAAGTAAGTCTTCAATAAGTCCCCCTCTGTTTAAAGAACGTTCCAATTCCTTCCATTCCAAAAACGCAGAGCGATGAGCAGGACTATTTTCATGATCCTGAATTCGGGGGGATTTAACTTTTGCCACGGCAAAAATCCATTTTCACTATTGAAATGGCTTCTTTAATAGTTTTTTGTGGAAATAAAGTGCAACCAAAGCAAAATAGAGAGTTTTTACATGGAGAAAATCAGATCCAAGTGCGATTTACTTTTTTGTCATTTTGCAAGTTTTATCAAACCAATAGTTGTTTAAGAATCGTCCAGCTTCATCTTCAGGAAAATGGCTGTCCTTGTTCTGCAAAAGACATGCTCCTCTATTCGCCATTATATCTCGGAAGGATTTAGATATCTCGCTTGGCCAAACTCCCATATCTTGTAGAACAGTACCGGGAACATGGTCTACATAGTTGCTGTTAATGTTCTGTCTTTCATCGCCTGTAATTTTAAGACTGCACGAGGCAACATCATCCATGGTACTAGAACCAACTGAATCTTGTAATTGTACTTTGACGCTTTCACAGTTTAAAGTATTCACGTCGTTAACTTTACTGTATTTATCAACAGCCTCGTCGCTAACAACATCCATTTTATAATCGCAAGTTAATTGTAATATTTTGACACTCATGGTTCAATTTTCCTTGAATAAAAGACTTCATAAACTTTTTGGAATTTGTTGTAGCTCTTAATCTTTCTTCCCTCCTCTTCCGAAACTGGGCGCCACTGAGTTTACTTCGTTTCATATCAGCTTCAAATAAAATTCAAATAATACTAATTCAATAATAGTATTAGTATGATGACATACACCTGAAGTATTGTAGATATACCCACAAGACGCACAAACCAAAAACAAAGCGCACACTCAAGATAGGCCTACTCATAAACAACTGATAATCAACACGATCGCTGCGTCGAACCGCGAAGAATTGCAGAATTGCACACACGTAGCCCACGTAACGTTTTTTATGGGTTTACAAATAATATATTCGGCTGTATACGAATAACAATTAAGAATATCTATACAAAGCTAATACTGTATAATTATCAGTTCTCCTTTCCGGCACAACAACTCACTACAAAGTCGCAAAAAATATTGGAGACAACAAGTGAATAGAAAGAGCATACATGAACACTGATAAAAAATCGTACTGAATAAACGTCTACTCAGACACTCGCACACAAGAGAACAAAACTCATTTAAACAGCATCCACTGTTTAGAAACACCGAGATAAGGAACCACATAGACTAAACATCGCATATACCAACTAAGGTATAATGAACACGGAGAATGAAATACTGTATTGTACAGAGAGGGACAAAGAGCCCCTGTTACAGCGTAATTTATTATCATAATGAACTTTAATTATGATTTTTTAGTATAAATAGACTAATATTGTATATCACTTATGACAACGGACAAGCTGGCTGGTTATGCTTCTTTTATGAAAGGAATAATCATATCAAACGTACAAGTTGTTTGTAGTTTTATAAACTGAAAACAATTTTTGCAAGTCTATGCTCATATGCCGCCCTCCTGGCTATGCCGCCCGGGCCAGCTGCCCCCTTGGCCCCCCTCTAGCTACGCCTCTGACTAAAGCTGAATTGAATGAGAAAGTGGTAAATGTTCCGTTGAAAAACACCATAGATTCTGTCAAAATTTGTGTTAAAATTACCGTAAATACTCGTCTGTAGTACTGTAGACTAAAACAAATTTCCGGGAAACAGTAGGAGCAGAGTTATTAAATGTTATTTGCGCGGGAGGGGCTAGTCTATCGCCGGTTACGGGCGAAGTTTTTTTTCTAGTTAGTATGCTCGGGATCGCGCCATGGAAAAATTATTGGTGAACTAAATTGTAAATTAACTAAACGGAACCAAAATAAACAAACCTAACTTCTATGTGAGTCACTTTCACAAGAGGATGTGTCAAGTGATGTTTTATTTTAATTCAGTCAAGTGCCTGCCGTTCGTATGTAAAGCAGGCGTTTCCTAGTATTCTACACTTCTTTCCACGTAACTATGACTTTTAAAAAACGAACTAAAGAGCTGACGAGCAAGTCTGGTGAGTGCTTATAAACATTTTCCCCGTTACAACCTGTTTACCTTAAATTGAAAATAAATATTTTTAACAAATAAATATTTTCAGTTTTCTTTTAGTACCTAAATATCCGTTCCCTAGTAATTACGTTATTTACTCTTAGTGTGTTGTTATTCAGAAAATGTGAGTTGTAAGTAATGATTTTCAATTAAGCAACATTAATGAAATTATTTTGTTTAGATGAATTTATCGTTTCCCTGTTAACGTTTCAGCAGCTGCAAAAGATACTGCCCGGTATGTGTTTACCGACACTCAATTTTTAGGGGGCTTTACCTGTCTCTTTTTTGTATGAGAGTATGTTTGACGTGTGAACAACAGTTGCAAAGTTGTTTGTGTGTGGCCAAAAATTCCGAAACCTTTGTCGGTGTGTGTGCCGGTCGTTTTACGAGCCGGCGAGTTAAATACGCAAATAAGCCTAATACCGTATATTTACCGTATATTTTTTTTTAATTTTAGACATTATAATTCATACGCACAATCAGTTTAGCGGTTACTGCGTTTAACGTTAAGCGGAACGGCGAAATTTACAATTCGCTGCGGTACACGCCACGCGCCCTGTCGGTCGCCTTGATGCAGCAATTCAGTAATGCGCATTTTTAATACGTTTTCGCCTGTCTCGCTTGGTCAGCCACAAAAGTAACATCAAGTAACCACTTCGACAGAGCGAAGTCTTTTGTGTTTGAAATTCTATCTTCTACTATGAGTAGATAAACACTCACAAAACTGCGGTAAGTTACATTAATATATATATTATGAGTTTCGTAAATGAAAAATTAATACAACAAGTGTGAAAGATAGTAAATAATTTTGCAACCTCGTGGCGAGGATTTCAAAAGCAGTCCGTATCCTATATATGTAGTTAAAGTATTCAAATAACCAAGTTAAGCAATTAAGAGACAGTAATTGTCGTTATCAATGTAATGGTGTAGAATTCTGCTATTTTGGCGATGTGATAGTTTTTTTTTTAATGTAATTACACGTGCTAAGTGCAGACATAGACAGGTTAAAGTGTGTCAAACTTTGCCCACATGAGCATAATTATGCTTAAGAATATTATGTTGGTTTTGGAGGTGTCTTAAAATTTTTTTCTAAAACAAATCAAGTATAAGTATAAGGGTTACGAGTTTGCCAGTTTAAATTGTGATATACGATTATACCCAATGTACGTGACGCCTTATAGAGGGAGAAAAAGTGTTGGGACCTGTCCTAATTATTTGTGTATGCGCAGGGCCCCTGGTCTAAGACGTGGACGGTGCCTCAGGATGACCATCTCCACCTGAACGTATAATAAAGGGCTTTCGACTTCGCCTGTCGTAGAGGACAACAGCATGACCTAACCAACACTCACCCTGGACTTGGTAATCTCAACTTCACCAGGTGACCTCAAACCATTATTAAAATTAATTAAATCTACATAGACACCCGGATCTGTGCTGTTAACAACTTATAGCTTTTGTGGAGCATGAGTGAATAATTGTCAAATTTGATCATCTTCAAAACGTTTTAATCAGGCCTCGCTTTAACTAGACAGAATTGTGCGCGGATTTCTTTGATAATGTAATAACTTGGTATTCAGTGTAAGCCCGGGGGCTGGCAGGTATCCAAGGCCTGTCACATTAATTCAATCAGTAGTTTCTTTCTAGTTTCCAGTAAAAGGGTTTTTTTTTTAAGTATTTGGGGTCTGGCATTTCCATGTATGTAAGGGGGGAAGTTCCGTGTGACAGGATGAAACCTCACCGGCTGGTAGAGTTTAGTTGTAATTTCTGTCAATTTATTTCACAAATTTAAATTACAATTTTGGGGTTTATGTAAGGGTTATAATTGTCTAAATCAGTAACAGTCCGGCCCCTGCTTAATCGTGTATAGGCAGCCTTGTATGCAGACACAGGCATGCTCCAGGCTGAGGAACATGTTGGTTCCCGGGCCAGTCCAGTTTTCTTAAATATTACATAACTGATCAGGACATTTTATTATTGTAAATTTTTTTAAACTCTATTGTTAAATTATTAATCATTATTAAAATTAAAAATCATTATCTCAGCCAATTCACAATTACAGTTCCGGCCGAAGGATAGATGGTGGCTCACCGTCTTTCCCATGTATCATCCTTAGTTAAATTTTCAGACTCGTTGTTTCTTTTCTTACCAAATTTAAAACTTCTTTAGTATTACATCTGGCATCTTGGGCAGTCCAGATTCGTGGGAGAACTAGTGACACTTTTATACTTTCGTATGTCTGCAGGGAAATGTCAATAAAAATAAAAGGTGGGTATATAGGCGAGTGCCTCTGTTTTTTTTAAACTTATAAGCGTGTTGGGTATCGATATAGCGAGACTTAGAATGTGGATGTGACGGAGATATCTATTTAAACTTTTTGTGATTTATGTTGTGTCACTTTTTGTGGGGTATGTACGGGGAAGATTTATTTACACCAAAAACTAATTACATTATAAAAAAAAGAAAACAATTGTTTTATAGATATATATATTTATACTTTATGAATTATGTTGTGTCATTTTTGTGGGGTATGTACGGGGAAGATTATTTACACCAAAAATAATTACATTATAAAAGGAAAACAATTGTTTTATAGATATATATTTATACTTTGTGGTTTATGTTTGTGTCACCTTTTGTGGGGTATGTACGGGGAGGATATTTACATGGAATATATTTGCATTATAAAAACAAAAAAAATCAACAAAAAGAAAACAATTGTTTTATATCTATACATATTATTTGTGATTTATGTTTGTGAGTAGGGGGAAAATAAGGGTTCTAACGCAACACAATGTCAACTAATAGAGTCCCGCACCAATCACTTTCACTTTCTACTGGACCACAGCATCCAGGACTTTTTCGCGTATATGCCGCCTTTCGCGAGCCTAGATCACTTTCACTTTCTATCAGCCTGCGAATTTCAGCGAATAAATTTTTTTTATTTTTTTTATTTGATATTTTTATTTTTTTAATTAAATTGATTTGCATATCCGCGAATATATGCCGCCTTTCGCGAGCCTATATCACTTTCACTTTCTATCAGTTGGACCCGCAGCATCCCAAATGGACCACAGCATCCGCGAATTTCCGTGAATAAATTTTTTTAATTTGATATTATTATTTTTTAATTAAATTGACTTGCATAGGTTTACCAACCTATGTATAGGTTCAAACTTGGTGGGTGGCGGGCGGTGGGCGGTGGGTGGGGGTTTAACTTGATGCGTTATAATGTATACTAATAATATATGATCAGAGTTACCAACCTTTGCATGAGTTCAAATTTGTTACGTGTTATAATGTATATTAAATCTATATGATCAGGTTTACCAACCTATGTATGGGTTCAAACTTGATATGTGTGTGTATTATAGTGTATATTAAAATATATGATCAGGGTTACCAATCCTGCATTATTGTGTGTATGTATAGAACAGATCTGCCAACATTTTTCTTCGGTGGGAAATTCAAACTATATTATAGCAAATTGTTGACGACGACTTCGATATCAACTCTCTCTCCCCTCCTCTCTTTTTGTCTCTAGACACAGTTGTCATCAGTTTTACATAAGCGTCGTGCTACTTATGGATTATTGTAATTAGCGATACTAAAATGTAATCACCAGGAAATATATATTTATCACCTATCTCGTGGCGTCCTTTTTTGACACATGACAGTCATTGACTACGATTTAGAAATTAATATACTGCCAAGTCTGTGTGTGTGTGTGTGTGGTAAAGTGTTACGCATAAAAAAATCTCCTTGAAATAAGGTATTTTCAAAAGTTTTGTGTACACACACATTGTATAATAATTTTCGTAATTGTAAGATACAACCTGCAAATTATTAAAATGTCTCTCTCACACATTTCTGATTACTATACAAATAATTGGATGCATATTCGAAGATTTCCCTTATTCAAACGATTTGTATGTGTGTACACGAACTTAAATACAGACGATTGTAATTTTAAAAATTCATTTTTTGCATTAAATATATATCATAAACAATGAAATAATAATATTTTGTCATTGTAAGATTTTAATAAAACAATTATCAGTTTAAATAATAATTTTCATGATTGTAAGATACAACCTACAAATTATTAAAATGTCTCTCTCTCACACACATTTCTGATTACTATACAAATAATTGCATGCATATTCGGAGGTTTATAACGAAATAAATTTAAAAAAAACCATAATTTGTTTTAAATAATACGTTTTACGTCTTACGTCTTACGTTTTAGTTTCACATCTTGCGTCTTACGTCTTACGTCTTACGTTTTACGTTTTACGTCTTACGTCTTACGTCTTACGTCTTACGTCTTACGTTTTAGTTTCACACCTTACGTCTTACGTCTTACGTTTTACGTTTTACGTCTTACGTCTTACGTCTTACGTTTACGTTTTACGTCTTACGTCTTACGTTTTAGTTTCACATCTTACGTCTTACGTCTTACGTTTTACGTTTTACGTCTTACGTCTTACGTCTTACGTCTTACGTCTTACGTCTTACGTCTTACGTTTTACGTTTTACGTTTTTTTATTCGCGGAAATTCGCGGATGCTGTGGTTTATTTGGGATGCTGCGGGTCCAACTGATAGAAAGTGAAAGTGATATAGGCTCGCGAAAGGCGGCATATATTCGCGGATATGCAAATCAATTTAATTAAAAAAATAAAAATATCAAATAAAAAAAATAAAAAAAATTTATTCGCTGAAATTCGCAGGCTGATAGAAAGTGAAAGTGATCTAGGCTCGCGAAAGGCGGCATATACGCGAAAAAGTCGTGGATGCTGTGGTCCAGTAGAAAGTGAAAGTGATTGGTGCGGGACTCTATTAGTTGACATTGTGTTGCGTTAGAACCCTTATTTTCCCCCTACTTTTGTGTCACTTTTTGTGGGGTATGCACGGGAAAAATTTATACACTAAATTGAAATTCTAAAAAACAAGGAAACCGATTAATACACGATATGTAACACAATACAAGACTCAATAAATGTTATGTTTGTTTATAACAGAGAGTTTAATTGCAAGTCCCGTCACCCTGGACCTAGCGCCTTTTAGCTTCTCTAGGCTTATGCCTAGTTTTAAATAACTAGTGGCTCCTCTTCAAAAAAAAAAAAAAAAAAAAAAACTAAAAAAAAAATGTTTGAAAAAAAAATTTTCATAAATTTTTTTTCAAAAAACATTTTTTTTTATAAGGCATAAAAATCCAAAGAGGGTTTACAGTGGATATACCGCACAGAATGTCTGCTTGTGTCATGCGTAACACTATCACTTGATCTGATTCACAATGTTTGTTGTTAGATCTTCCTCTGTAACATTGAGAGTCTCTCATGTTACAGACGCCAAGTAATAATTTCGCTGTCTTCAACAAAAAAATTACTAGACTCTAAAATTTTCTTATATACACTAAGTTCAAATCGTTCTTCATTATTTTTCTTTTTATTACATGTTCAGTGGTACCATTTTTCCACAAATAAGAGTAGCACGAAGGTCTAAAATAAGATTATTTGTTTAATATGTCTTAGATCCGAGAATACGGGCACACTAATGGGTGTAGTTGTTGTCTGGTAAATTATATGCTTGCCTTCGCCGCGTCCCAAAAACCTAAATACTGTACGTTGTTTTCCCCCTGACCATTGTAACTACACTTTGAGGCTCTCTGAAAAGTTGCCTAACTTTCTCACCGTTGTTATGCAACACTGCGTATGTCACATGGAGGTTACTCCCGGGAAAACGTTTCCCCTCTTCTTTCTTTGGTTTGCAAACGTGCCACAAAATTAAATGCAGAAAAGTGAAAAATCAACGCATTGCATTGAAATGTGAATATTATGTGTTAATAACCGTTTTATGAAAAATATTTAATTATAACGTAAATATGAAGAACATTAAATTACATTAAAAAATTTATTTACCAAAAAATCCCTTCTCTAGTAATTACCATTCAAATTCTGTTGTCATTCACACATTTTGGCATTTCCAAGAACGCAATCGTTGCTTATAATCTGCTAACACCAGGTGATTTTTTTCTAATCTGCCAAAACTTGCTTCTAACATGTTCAAGTTTATACAATCAATCGGTGGTCAACGTCACCCATATTCGAGTGGCAGCGAGTTTTGTGATTCTGGTCTGATGATTTAACACAAAAATATTACTTTTATGAGAAGACAGAGAAAACAATAATTGACGGAACCTACGTACGTTACATACAATAATAAAATATTCTTCGTATTATTTGAATTAGCAGCCATCCTTACTATTTCTTTTATAAAGTTGCTAAACTGCTACAATTTTTTTTTTGTTCAGACAAAGCTTTCCGTCATCTCTGACATCATCAGGTCTTAAACAACCTTTTCACACAACTGGGGGTTGCGCGGCCCGCGCGGGTCGCGAGTAGTGCAGTGTCCCGAGTCTCAGAAAGGACTCCTGCCACTGGGTCTGGTTGAGTTCAATATGTACTTTTTATCTACTTATGGGGGGGGGTCTGAAGCGACCTGCGATTGGTGGATTATACCACCGGGACTAGCAAACGAGGTCGCTTCCAGGACTCACCTGGTCGCGGGGTGTATTTACCAAGTCCGGCAATGAGGGAATTGTGGGTCACTCTGTCGGAACGAACATAGAATCGTCGCGCCAGGCGTCTCACGGTGTCATCAAGAGAGCGGACACCGAGTCCTCTCCTCAGAAGACGAGAAGAGTACCTCCGGGGGACTTTGCACGCGAGCTTCAGTCCCCGGTCGAGTACGCGCTGGAGCGTGATTCGATGACCACGAGCCAGGTATCCCCAAACAGGACAGGCGTAGGTAATCACCGGCAACACGTACGTGTTGACTATGAGCTTACCTAGCCGGGGGGTCATTGCCGGATTAGATAGCACGGGCCAGAGTCTACTGAGTTGCGCCGAAGCGCGTTGTCTGATGTAATTTGCATGGGTTCGCCAGGTGAGTCGGGAATCCACGTGGAGCCCGAGGTACTTGACGCTGTTGGTCCAGGGCACCTCGACGGGGCCTACTTTAAGCGGCCGAGGCCGCTTGCGTTTTCGCGAGAATATTACCGCGGCGCTCTTGGAAGCGTTAACGGCAACTCTCCAGTCGTCGGTCCACCCGACATACGCGTCGAGTTGGCGCTGGAGCTTAACTGCCGCATAACTCGCGTTCGGCTCTGAGGCAAAAGCCGCAGTGTCGTCCGCGAACAGCGACAGTTTCACTCCAGGAACTCGGGGCGTGTCGTTGACAAACAACGAGAACAGAAGAGGCCCAAGGACACTTCCCTGAGGGACACCAGCGGTAATACGCCTCTCCGAAGAGACAGCGTGGTCTACTCTCACTCGGAAGCTACGGTCTCGCAGAAAGCTGCCGATCAAGTGAACGTAGCAGTCTGGGAGAAGGACTTCCGTTAGTTTGTAAAGGACACCCTCGTGCCACACGCGGTCAAAGGCTTTCTCTACGTCTAGGAAGATCGCAGCCGTCTGTTTGCCCTGGCAGCCAGCCTCGGTTATGCATTCCACGAGTCTCATCAGCTGATGAGTCGAGGAGTGCAGCTCACGAAAGCCGAACTGTTCGGGGATCAGCACGTCTAGTCTTTCTAGATGGTCGCGGATCCTACGCTGGATCAGACGCTCAAAAACCTTGGACGTCGCGGACAAGAGGCTGATGGGCCTGAGGTTTTCCACGCGAGAAGAATTCTTTCCCGGCTTGGGTATCACGATGACGGTAGGCGTTTTGCATTTCACCGGAAAATAGGCCAGTCTGAGGCATGAATTGAACAGGTCAGTGAGGAACTGGGTTCCTCGCTCCGGAAGGCGATGGAGGGCGGAATTCATGACTCCGTCCGGGCCAGGCGCCTTCCGGGGCTTGAGCTGAACAATCCTCTCAGAGACCTCCTCCGGGGAGATGGGCTCCGGCTGGACTGTGATATCGGCCGAAAGAAAGCGCTCTACCTCGCGGCAGATTTGCTCAGTGAAGGCCGGGTTCTTGGATGGGTTGGGAGCGAACTGACGCTCTAAACTGTCAGCCAAGAACTCTGCCTTCTCGAGGGGGCGGCCAAGGGGTTGACCGCCGGGTCCGGCCAGTGCGGGGAGAGGCGCGCGTTTGCGCTTTCCCGTTAGGGCACTGGGAATCCGCCAGACATTACGGTCCTCGGCAGGGCCATCCATCTGTGTTACAGCTAGCTCCCAGTTGCGTCGACGGAACGCCAGCATGTCGCGACGCAACTTGCCGGACGCTCTGTTGAACGCAGCCTTGTCAGCCGGGTCACGAGTCCTCTGCCAGCGTCTCCGGAGGCGATTCCTCTCGCAAGCGAGCTGAGACACCTCGTCGGGGATCCGCTGATAGTCGGGCGTGAGCCCCGGCTTCATCCGGGAGGACACGTCAACCGCCGAGACTACGGCTGTGTCGAATACAGCAACTGCCTCATCGACATGCTGGGTAGTGTCGAGCGGGATATGCTCTGGTAGGCGGCGACTGAACGCCGGGCCAAAGCGGTCCCACTCGATTACCCGCCTCTCGTCGCGGACGGTGGCGTGCTGGGTAGCTATATGCACACTGATAGGGCAGTGGTCCGAGGACAGTTCCGAAATGACGGAGACGTGGACCGGGCAATAAACGCCCCTGACCGCGGCAATGTCCAGTACGTCAGGGTGGGAGTTGGCCCTAGAGGGATAGTACGTAGGCCCGGTAGGACCCATGACTGTGACCCGAGCCGCATCAGCATACCTGCGTAAGCGGGTCCCGTTTGGGTTCGCCAAGCGGCTCCCCCAATCGGGGTGCTTACAGTTCAGGTCGCCCGCCAGGACTACCCTTCTGTGTGCTCCAAAGACGGCCTCCAGATCGTTCGACAGGAGCTCCGTGTGTGGAGGCTTGTAAGCGGAAACCACGAGTAGACCGCCGAGAGCACCATGGAGCTCGACCGCGGTGCACTCGAGGTTCCGCCGCTGAGGCAGGACAACGCGGTGATGGCGAAGACTCGCCTTCACCGCGATGGCTGTGCCCCCTCCTGCGCGACCCGACCGGTCGTCCCGGTGGCACACGTAGTTGGGTAGTCGGAAACGACGATGCGGGGTCAGGTGCGTCTCTCCAAGAAGAAGCACGTCGGGCTTGTGACGGGCAACGAACTCTAAGAGCTCAGAATGCCGGGAAGCGAGGCCGTTGGCGTTCCACGCCACGAGCTCGAGGTCTCGCTTGAGGGATTGCCGTGGTTGTCCGTTCATAACAGACCTGTTACACGGCAGGCTTCCACCAAGAGGAGGAACTTGTCCTGGGGCGAGGCTGTTGCCAAGCGTTCCTTGATTTTAAGGAAAGTCTGGGCTACTTTCTGCAAGTCGTAGCTTGCCAGAAAGTCTGAAACGACGGCGAGATCATCGGAAGATGAGGCCGGGGGAGAACGCTTGGCGGCAGCTGCATAGCTGCGGCGGGGCGAGACGGTGGAAGCCTTGGGGGCTGGGACTGGAGCGGGTGGCCGCTCTGGCTTTTGGTGGACGGGCTTGGGTCCAGTGGCAGGTGGTTTAGGCTGGCCCGTGTTCTTGGCCTGAGTCCTAGCTTTCTTGCCCGATCTGGGGAATCTAGGCTTGGGTGGCGGCGGCAATGGAGGATCAATTTCCTCATCGTCCGGCAGCGGGACTTGGGTATAATGGGGGACTTCGCGTTCCGGTTCCGGGGGCGCGATGGTTGGTTTGGCCTGTGGAGCTTCGCTCGGGCTCACTGCACTTGAAGGTTTCGGAACCGGAGCAGACCTAGGGGCTGGTTTCCGGACCACAGGTTGAGCGGCTTTGGCCGGTTTTACTGGTTGGCTAGCAACAACATGTCGAGGCTTAGGCTGGACTGGTTTCTTAAGCTTGTCCAGCTGCTCGCTATAGACTGGGCAGCGCCTGTTATTTGCAGCATGGGCGCCGCCACAGTTAATACAATATCGGTGGTTGGCCGGGACGGCGCAGGCCTGCGTCAAGTGGTCGTTTCCACAGCGGACGCAGGTCGGCGCGTTCCGGCAACCGAAGCTGCTGTGGCCGAACCGCTGGCACCTGTGGCACTGGGAAAGTCGCCCGGTCTGGCGGCAGGGCTCTACGCTCACGCAGAGCCCGAAAAGCCGTTTTAAATCTAATAAGGCCTGGGAGGAGTCGCCCTTCTCTGCCAGGAGTCTTATAAGGGGGAGTGGGCGACGCGAGCCTTAAGTGGTGTACAGCCGAGAGGCTCCCACAACCTTATATCCCGCGTCGCGCAGTTCGTCGGCGACGACCTGCGGATCCGCCTGTATGTCCAGGCCCCGAAGGACGAGGGCTACAGGCTTGGTTCGGTTCAGAGTGTAAGTGTGGAACTGGAACGATTCACGTTCCAGCCACTGGACCACTCCGAAGTGCTCCGATGCGCTGCGGCAGGCAACGCGCACAGTCTCGCTCGCAAGGAGCTTGACAGATACGTTGTCTGCCAGCGCAACGGTCTTACGGAGTCGGCGAACGAAGCCGATTACGTCCCTGACGTTCGTAACGAACACCGGCGGGACCCTTCCTTCGGAGGTGCGACTAGGCGCAACCTCAGCGGAGGCTTGGAGTGCCGCCGAGTCCGTGGCCGAACTCAAGGAGGTCAGGGAGGGAGACTTTCGCGGCTTGCCACCGCGCCCTACTGCCACCCAGTCGGTGGAAGCCGAGGTCTCCATATCTGGGGAGTCAGACTCCGGCAGAGGAGTTGGGCTGCTTGGCCTACTAGCGGCCGTGCAGCCGGAAGGTCCGGCCTTAGCGGGCTTGGTCGGCCCTAATAAGGACCGATTTTGCTCACGTACTTGCGCGGGTTCAGCAGGGCTTCCCGCGCAAGTCGTAGGGTTCCCGGCTGGCCCAAGTGGCCGGCCGGGGGGCTCGATGCTGCCGCGCAGTGCTTTAGGGGCACTAGGAGCTGGGCTACTGCCGACTAACTCGGCTCTTTGTCCAGCGGGTACCCGGGGGCCGAACTGTGACACCGTCACAGTGGCGGCGCAACCCGCATCTCTATTTGTCAGTCCTACTCTCGGACTCCCCGGGTTTCGCTGGACAGCGCTACCTACAACACTTACCGGCACTGCGCGGCAGGTCCCAGTTGTGTTGCGTTGTTGATCCTCGTCCTGGCAAGACGGCTGGTCGATCTCCATCTCGTGATGTTGGCGCTGGCGAGGTGGTTTCTGACGTTCCGGCGGCTTCTTCTTAGCGGCCTCCGTCGGTTGTTGGCCGAGCCTCTTCATTGCAGTCTTGAGGTCGAGGCTGTCCTCTGCTGCGTTGTTCAATGTGAATTAGAGCTGATCCTTCTTCTTCGATAGTGAGCAGTCGAATGTCACGTCGTCACGTCGTCGAAAAAAAAAACCTTTTTTTTTCGTTGTAGGCTTTTATACTTTAGGCCCCTCCCCTTTTGTCATCGCCCCTCCTAATGGTTCTTGCCGCTGCCGCTCTTCACGGGAACTTTGTCCACATTTTTCCGTTAGGCATTTTGCCAACGTCCGTCAATTGTTTTAAGAATCTCCCGTTAATTTCTTTATGTTATTATTTTACTTCCTGACTTATAACTGTTTCGTAATCTTTTATTGTACTTCGTCAATTTTTAATGTATTCCTCTTATTGTTTTAATTTTATTTATTGTTTACTATATTTAAAATATTTCTTCATTTGTAAATTCACTTTTATGAGTTTATTAAAGTCTTGCATATAGTGAGTTTATTGTTTTACCATCTACCGCTCTTCAGGTTGTTTAAGACCTGATGATGTCAGAGATGACGAAAAGCTTTGTCTGAACAAAAAAAAAATTGTAGCAGTTTAGCAACTTTATAAAAGAAATAATAATAAAATAGTTCGACTAAGAACATAAATTTTAATTAAGGCTGTTTGTAATTATGAAATGATTTTAAACAAACTTTGTTGAAAAAAATTGTAAAAAGAACAGGTTGATAAATAAAACATGGCGTCTAAACCATTTATTACCACACATGCGAACAAAATATTTTAAATTTGAAACACGGTTATCTGTTATTTGTATCAGTAGTAAAGTAGTTACCTCATTCTTAATTTAACTCATTGTAGGGATAAGTTCTCATGAGTAGCAACTGGACATCAGGACTTTTTGCAAGGAAATGAAAGACAGACCGGTTAATACGGAGAATGTTCTCGGCTTTAGGACTACAGAGGTTGTTCACTGTAAGGCAGAGCATATTTTAAGCAATAAACTAGGCGGCACTACTGCCACCTAGTGAAGGACTTAGTACCGCCTAGTTGCAGGTATTAGTGCCGGTGCCGAAAAGTGAGAAAAAAGGGGAGAAATCAGCAAATCACGAAGGCGCGTTTACATCACACTGTAATGTACTTATTGAATATTAGGCATACATAATTAATTATAGTGAATCCATTTGAGTGTTTGGTTTAGTGCCGCCTAGTGAAAATTCCTTAAAATATGCTCTGGTGTAAGGTTTAGGAAGTATGAAGAGCTGTAAACATTGAAAAAAGGGAAATGCAGTGTGGGGATGATGTGATGGAAATTTGAATCCATAAGGTTTACTGCCATAAGGCTTTGTTAGTGGGTACCATATTCTGTCTACCTTAGTGAGGTTAAATACTTGAGTATACTGTATCGGGTGTAGAAGGTAAAGCCAACGTACTTCAGGTATTGCCAAACTCTTGGTCAAAAGTGGTAATCGAAAGTAAATTGCACTAATTTATCATTATAGATATTACGTCATTAGCTTAACCACTTAACCGTTTAACCACTTATGAGGTTACGCTACGATCAGTGATACTTTTGACTAAAAAAATTAAATAAATGTGATTATTTTCGTGTTGCATAATAAGATGATTACAATTTAATTAATGCATAATTACTATTAACTCTAAAATAGATGTCCGAGTATAAATAGTGGTATTGTATTGTTGCTTGAAATAATTCCACAATATTTATTGTCATCATCAGGACAATTGTTGCTGAGCTGTTACGACGCCACACACACAAAACTGTATTGTTGCTTGAAATAATTCCACAATATTTATTGTCATCATCAGGACAATTGTTGCTGAGCTGTTACGACGCCACACACACAAAACTGTGTTAATAAGAATGTAAACAATGATTAGGTAGGTTTATGGACACAGAAACTACTGTAAAGGGAAGACATCAGGTTTGTTATATAAAATGTTATTTATCACCACATGTCTGTAATAGTATTTATCAGGCTTGTTGTGTAACGTTTACTAGTGAGGCAAAATTCATCTCTCGTGAGTCAATGCTTTTGGCGACAAGTCAGAAGAAGATAAATGCAGGATGCTGGAAGCGTTTAAATGCCTGAGTACACAATGAAGTGTGTGGTTATGTAATTTTCTCTGTATAAGTATAAAGAATGTTAAGAAGCAAGCTAAGCTGAATGCTGTGCTGTCCATCTTTGAAGCACTTTGTCACCAAATGTTCTTGTGTGACAAAGAATTAAGTTTATCTTAATCAACAAATTGGCAGTACAGTTGGTCCTGATATTTAATTTAGCTTTTGAACTATTCTGTGCGCTTATTTACTCTTGCCCATCACTGTTTTCTATTAACCTAACAGGAGAAATTTTAAATATCTAAGTCATTTTTTTTTGGGTTAACTGGTTGAAATTTGGAAACCACTTGAATTCCTAGAAATTATTTCAAGTCTATATTTTCTATGAATAATGGTACCCATTTATATCACATCCTGTGTTTTTGGTTGTTTTGAAAAAAATACCCCTCTTTATCGTATTATCTTGCAGATTTTTATAATTCTCATATTTACATTAACTTTCTTTTTAATCCTGTTGCTAAACATTGTACGATTTCTTATCATTCAACTTTGTCGACAAACTAATCAACTTGTTATTGTTTGAAAATAACTTCATTTCCCCATTAAAAAAAAATAAAATTCGTGTTTTGTTAAATATTTTTTATATCTTCCTTGATAAAAATAAGAATCGATGTGTTTTTATAATTGCTGCTGCATTTATTACAAATTATTTTCAAGAATATTTTTGTCTTTCACTTTTATAGTATTTACTGCCTTTACGTAGTTTAATTTGAATAAAAATGTAGAAGTTTATGCGTATTAGAATTTTTGTTGATTAAAAATCGCTAATCGGCAAGATGATGTAGGAACTAATTCACGGATACAGAGTAAGCCAGTAAATCTCTACAACAGAACGTCTCTTGGTTGTGTTTAACTTTCTGAGCCTTGGTATAGTGGTTTAGTTTACCATCTAAGCAACGCGATTCTCTGTATAATTAAAGACGTCAAAGTACAACTAAAATACGGTGACTTAACCTGTCGTTAATGTCTGCGGTCTTACCTAAACATAACGTTAAGTAAAGAAAATAATAATATTAGTTCCTTCTTCTCAGATTAACGCTTTTAATTTGTTTCACCCTCATCTATCTTGATTCTCCTCTGCCGTATTCAGGTTCCATTTGTTTTATGAGACTTAGAGAAGATGCAACTTTTGAGTAGGTACTTGAACTACGCTGAGTTGCCCGCTTGCTCGAGGCGCGTTTTTTTTTTACAAAGCAGCGAGCAACATATTACCATCAAATAAAAATCGATACAAAATGAGTACTTTCATATGCGTTTTTTAAAACAATTTGGTATGAACATAAAGTTTAAGATAATTGAAGCGAATACAAGTATAACTTTACTGAAAGCATCCGTGGCAAAAAAAAAAAATTAATTTACAGCAATAATAATTTGGTTTTTAACAAACATAGAAAACTGTGTCATACAAAACAAACTAACAATTCTTAGGTAAATCATTGGGTTAGAGTGTTATAATAATAAAACAAAATCTGACATAATTTTAAAATTGAGGTTTCTTTAAAAAAAGGCGAAAAATTAACTTTTTTAAACAATTACGATACATTGATGAAAAGATTACGTTAGTTAAAGTTTTTAAATAACATTCTTAAATGCATAAAGGATGCAAATAAATTTTGGAGTAACCTCCATTGAGAGTCATCAACCATTGTGTATCTAAACTTGATCCATAATTTTCTAACGGTTAACAAGCAAAATTTTAACGTCCTTCAAAAGCCTATGTTTTTAATTAAATATTTTGAATTCTATCACGGAGAGTAGAAAAATTAACAAAACAATACTGTCTTTGAGTGGATGCTTATTACATAATGGAATGGGATCACTCGTGAACGGAATGAGGTGCACTAAAAACGTGTGTGTGTGTGTGTGTGAAATTGATATCGAGGTAATCCACGCGCCAACGGTAATCTTGAATGTGATCTGCCACTTAAGAAATCGCTTAAGAGTCATTAAAAAGTTAAGCTTGATTACAAGAATTTTCATTTTTTACCTACACGTAGTTTTTAATTTACCTAAATCACATATTAATTTTGATGTAATTGGTAACAAGATACTTACTGGATAATCATGGATGATAAGAAAAGACATGATTTCTCTTTAATCCATATGAAAAAAAATTGTGATAATTAAAGCTGGTGATTAGTGACTTAATTGTTGTCTTGTATCTTGTTTTCCACTGTACCATACGACGATCAGTAGACCGTCGGAACAATGTATTAGGCCAATTTCCCTATGTTCCAGATTATTTTCGAACAGTTATTCCTTATTCACCGTTTTGCGTATGAAAAAAAGGCTTTCGTTTTTTAATTGCACAACACAAAACCGTTAAAACCAATCTCTGAATTCGCGATACATTTTTATACGAGACATTGAGACATTGAAATAGAGACAAATACAAAGCACGGGAAGTAATACAGAGACCAATAATTCACTTAACAGCAGTCTAATTTATAATCAAAGGAATGTAATTTTTATGATGAGGTGGTCTTCTCTATAGTGTTGTCACGATATTTTGCCTATGAGAAGCATTTAGTCGTCGCGCACGGGCGAATCTCTGTAAAAAATTAATTACCGACTGAGACGGAGAAAGTACAAAAAATATTTTTAGGAAATGTAAGCGTATGGCGAACAAACATTCCTTGTAGTCCCTCTAGCCTGCTGCAGTTAAATAGCTTTTTGGACTGTTTTCCTTCTGTATAATTAATTTTCCCAGGTCGGTGGATTTTCCTCTTTAAATTTACCACTGGTATTTAATTTTTAAACAGAACAGACTGGAAACTACTGTGTGACAGTCTGAGTTGGCGAGTCACGTACGCGAGAGTGAGCTTTACAGGGCGATTCTCTCGGTGTGAAGGTTTAATTCTGTACACTGTGAGATTATTCAAACATCAAAATTCAAACGTATCAGAGTGAAAAACAGAGAACTACATGAGTAGAGGGAAACTGACAGTTCTGGCTCACAAAGGAATGCCGCCTTTCCCACGGCCAGAGATTTTTTCCCACGCTCAAGAGATGACGCCGCCACCGCTGGACCCGCAGCATCCCGATGGACCACAGCATCCGCGAATTTCCGCGAATAAATTTTTTTATTTTTTTTATTTTATTTTTTTATTTTTTGTATTAAATTGATTTGCATATCAAGGGGGTGGGATGAGGTTCAATGGACCACCAGCATCCGTGAATATAATTTTTTATTTTTTTAAGAAAGCTGATTTGCATATCAGTGGGTGGCGTTGGGTGGGTGGTTTTTTTATTTCATATCAGTGGGTGGTGGTGGGTGGGGGTGGTTCCAACTCGATGCATTATAGTGTATATTAAAATATATGATCAGGTGTACCAACCTTTGCATGAGTTCAAATTTGTCGTGTGTTATAATGTATATTAAATCTATATGATCAGGTGTACCAACCTCTGTAGTATTATTATAGTGTATAGATATTTTATATGAGCAGGTTTGTCAACATTTTCTGTGGCGGGGGGGGGAGGGAAATTCAAATATGTGTTATATAGTGTATATATTAAAATATATGATCAGGGTTACCAATCTTAAATTATTGTGTGCGTGTATAGAGCAGATCTGCCAACATTTCTTTCTCTTCTGTGGTGGGAAATTCAAACTATATATGATCATAATTGTTACTCTCTCTCTCTCTCTCGTTGTCAAACGTTATGCTCACCGGCATTATAGTGTATATTAAAATATATGATTAGGTGTACCAACCTTTACATGAGTTCAAATTTGTCGTGTGTTATAATGTATATTAAATCTATATGATCAGATGTACCAACCTCTGTATTATTCGTCCTCTCTCTCTCTCTCTCACTCTCTCTTGTTGTCAAACCGTTCTCCTCTCTCTCTGTAGTCAGTACCGAGCGCATGTATATGAAATTAGAAAGTTTATATTTATTCGACAAATATTAACGTTCTCTCTCTCTCTCTCTCTCTCTCTCTCTCTCTCTCTCTCTCTCACTCTCACTTGTTTCAACTGTGTCAACAAATAGTAACGTCCTCTCTCTCTCTCTCTCTCTCTCTCTCTCACTTTCACACGTTTCAACTATGCAAGGTTCCATACCCTTTCTCCTGTCTCCCTCTCGTACATTGAGTAGTTGGTGTGATGAATAAATAATTTTAGCACTATCTCTCTTTCGTTGTCAAAACGTCGTCTTCATTTTCAATGTATTAAATAATTAATTAATTAATAGTTTTATAATGCAGTCAGTGTGATTGATCCTTGTTAGAAATATATATATTTGGCGTCAATGAACTACTTACCTGTTATGTTGTTACAGACAATACTTCTGTTTTAAGGTTGCAGTTTACACACACACACACACATAGGTTCAGTAGTGTATAGCGAAATAAATTAAAATTATACACACACATGAAAACGGCGGCTGAAATTCATACAAATCTTCTGATGTAACAGTTCACAAAAAATAAATTAATTGTACACATGTTCAGAGGTGTAGAGTGAAATAAAATAAAGTCATAATTTGTTTAAATGATTAAATATATTTTAACATTCACAATATAAAATTCACAATTAAATAAATACATTAGAAATTGATATTTTTCGAAAGTTTATATATAATTGTGTGTCGTACTTGTAGAAGAAGCAACCTGCAACATAATAATACAACAACAACATTAAAATCATGTTAAATATCACACACACACACACACACACACACACACACACACACACACACACACACACACACACACACACACACACACACACACACACACACACACACACACACACACACACACACACACACACACACACACACACACATACGCACACGCATACGTAACGTAATCACACACATACATACATACAACGTACACACGTTTGGGTTACACCACACGCGCACGCACACACACATATGCACTCGCACACACATACGCATACGCAACGTAATCACACCCATACATACATACAACGTACACACGTTTGGGTTACACCACACGCGCACGCACACACACATATGCACACGCACACACATACGCATACGCAACGTAATCACACCCATACATACATACAACGTACACACGTTTGGGTTACACCACACGTGCACGCACACACACACGCACACGCACACACATACAGACAACGTGCATACGAATCATGTACATGTAGGTCCAATAAAACAGATAACAGATAACAGATTTAAATATGCTATAGTCATTGTATGTATGTATATATCACTGAATAATAATAATATAATCGTTCTAGTGTTATCGTTTGCTGCAACAGGTAACGCAGTTTACAAATAATTACATATAGGTTCAGAGGCGTATAGTGAAATAAATTAAAAAAATTGTTTATTAAAAGTAGTTTGTCACCTTAACGAGATACAATTTCCACATGCATCGTCTGGTTCTTCATCCCTCGAAACACAAGATGTAGGTCGCTGGGATTTATATGACGGAGTTCTTCATCTGTAAAGACGTCAGCATACCTCTTAGGTAGATATACACGATAGCGGCGCTCACAATCTTCCAACGTTACAAGCACAGACTTCCCATATCGCGTGTCCACATGCAACATGTTAACGATCGGATACTGTTTGTCCACTGTTAATTCTGCACAACGTTTGTACTCAATAGCAGAAACTGCGTTGAATTTTGTGATAAACGGCATTATTAGAAGTGAAGACGTCTGTATCAAGCGAGGTGGAACCATACAATGTCAGAATATTCGCTACAAAGAAGACTAGTGAAAGGAATGGTGTGGCCATCAGGAAAGTTCACTTTCATCGCCTGAAGCTTTGCATGTACATACACACAGGCAGAATTAGCGCTGTTACAAAATATATATATTAGGAAAGTCCACAGAAATAGTTATCGCCAGATCCGTTCTAAATAAGTTAATGTCTTTTCAAATAGTATTCTCTGCACTACAGTCAAACATACGCACACACAGTGATAAAAATTGTGTATTAAAAGTAGTTTGTTACCTTAACAAGTACTGTTATCCTACGCCGTTTTTCCTCATGCCACGAAACACGAGATGTAGATCGCTGGGGTTTTATAAATTGTTTATTAAGTCTTTTAGAAATGGTCTTATACTTGAGCTTGGCCTGTTGACTATTGCTTTTAATTTTGTAATTTCTACAGGTGTTAACCGTTTCGGAGAAAAAAACCATTTATGGAGAAGATCCTCCTCCTCTTGTTTTGATATGGTATTTATTCTATGATCCATCCTTCTTGTTCCTATAATAATAACAGTACCTGCTTCATTATCATATACATTATGTGCTATATATAAATATATACATAAGGCTTTCAACACACACATCATAAATCCATAACAGGAAAGGTATTATAACAAATATTACGAAAACAAGTACGTATGGTCACGTACATAGATCAACGTTTAAACAAACAGATTAATACCTGAATAAATTTTTTTTTTAAACAGGACAGCGTATTATCTATATAACGTTCTGTTTCAGATAAGAATAGTTTGAATATAAAATGAAAGGGTACGTTGTATTTTGTTATGAGAAAATCCATTTCTAAATTTCGTTACATTTGACAAAAGATCTTATTGATCAGACGTATGAGTAATTATATTAATCCTTATGTAGAAAATACGCACGCATTCGTAAAATATAGCACTCAGGTGTAGGGCAATTAATCCTTTTTTGTATTGAACGTATTTAAGTAGGTCTACTCGTGATATCAGTAAATTCTGTCTAAATGTATAGTACATAAACGTACCCAGTAATCGCTTCTTGAGTTACTCGATTGATGTTCATGTTAAACGATTGATGACTCATGTAATAATACAGATTAACCTCGTATAATAATAATGACAGGACAGTGTATTTAGAACACTTAAAATTGGAAATCTACAAACACATCAAAAATATCTGTCAAACAAAAACACCGTTCTTGACAACAGTAACTGACCTAAGCACATGTGCTTCATTAGGCAACAGACCAAAAAATCAAATAGACGACTATAAGCACAATTTAAATAAAATCTGAATATTCAATAAAATTATGTTTTTTTTTTACTTAGTAACATATGCAAATCTTTTACTTACCTCTTAAATGTTGTTGTTGTTGTTATACACAATAGTCGATTGTACGATGAGTGTCTCATACAAATGAGAAATAGTGACATGTCGTCTTGTGTGTATATATATATCATACGGCGGTAGCGTACACGTTTGAAAGTTGATACACATTAAATTCTCTCTCTCTCTCACACACATTACAGAGATTGATATTAATTGCATGTATGTTCAGAGGTTTGGTGTCTAAATCGATGCATTTTACTTTCACTTTCTAATTTGACACATGGCTTACTTCCATACATAAATAGCTATCGTCTACGAGTGTTGCTAAACGAAATTAAAAAATGTTGTAATACATAACGTCCTATGAAATAAATATGGTATGTTTCTAGGACAGCCAAAAGCATGAAAGTATTATTTAAATCTGTATGGAAGTCATATATAAATATCGAGTCAGCGCGACACAACGTAACATGATTCATGTCAACGTCGTATGTATGTGTGTGCGTGTGCGTCTATGTGTTCGTGTGTGTACGTGTTTGGTTACGTTGCGTATGCGTCTGTGTGCGTGCACGTCGGATGTGTGATTACGTATGCGTCTGCATTATCGTTATTTTGACTGAGCTATGTTAACTTCACACATGGAAATGTAAAAGCGTCTGAGGGCAAAGTTATGCAAGAGGTTGTTGACGAGAACCAAACACACTTGGATCAGCCAGTAGTGTTTAGGTCATCAGTACATGACGCAACGGTAGTGATAGGTCCAACAAGAATCAGATGTTTTGTATACGTTCTAGGTGAAAAACTACTGGGGATGTCTCTGACTTTAGTTGGAAATAAATAACATTACAGATATTGATATGGTACTATGAGGAGCCTATACGTGAATACTATACATCAGACTGATTGTATCCGTCATTAGCAATCTAACGTTACGACGGCAGTGTGTACGTATGCGTCTGTGTGTGTTCGCGTGTGCGTGTTTGGTTATGTTGTGTACGTGTGCGCTCGTTGCGTGTGTACGTGTGTGCGTGTTTGGTTACGTTGCGTATGTATGTGTGTGTGTGTGATTACGTTATGTATGCGTGTGCGTCTTAATGTGAACAATTTTACGTTTAAATAAAATCTGTACATACAATAAAATTATGTTTCAGTATTAATGATATAAATATTACTGTTTTATTAATTTAAAATACTGTATATATATATATAACCTAGGAACTTCGCAGGTGAAGAAATTAATTTCTATTTTTCATCTGTAACGACATGCGTGTATAATTTTAATTTATTTCACTATACACCTTCGCCACCGCTGCTACCACAGTCGTCAGTAATAAAAAAAGAAGAAGAAGAAAGATCAGTTAGGAAACGCATCAGTACTCGTTCGAAACGATTAACATCAGTCCCAATGGACCACAGCATCCGTGAATTTCCGCGAATAAAAAAAAAAAAACGTAAAACGTTCTACTTACGTTTCATGTTAGGTTAAAAAATACAGTCCACGTACGTTTCACGTTTACGTTAGGTTAAGATGCAGTCTACTTACGTTTCACTGTTAGGTTAAAAATGCAGTCCACGTACGTTTCACGTTTACGTTAGGTTAAGATGCAGTCTACTTACGTTTCACGTTAGGTTAAAAAATGCAAACACACACACACACACACGTATTAGGTTGCAACCTAACGCGTGTGTATGTTATTTAATTAATAATTTAAATAATATACACGTGTGTGTGTGTGTGTTTGCATTTTTTAACCTAACGTGAAACGTAAGTAGACTGCATCTTAACCTAACGTAAACGTGAAACGTACGTGGACTGCATTTTTAACCTAACAGTGAAACGTAAGTAGACTGCATCTTAACCTAACGTAAACGTGAAACGTACGTGGACTGTATTTTTTAACCTAACATGAAACGTAAGTAGAACGTTTTACGTTTTTTTTTTTTATTCGCGGAAATTCACGGATGCTGTGGTCCATTGGGACTGATGTTAATCGTTTCGAACGAGTACTGATGCGTTTCCTAACTGATCTTTCTTCTTCTTCTTTTTTTATTACTGACGACTGTGGTAGCAGCGGTGGCGAAGGTGTATAGTGAAATAAATTAAAATTATACACGCATGTCGTTACAGATGAAAAATAGAAATTAATTTCTTCACCTGCGAAGTTCCTGGGTTATATATATATATATACAGTATTTTAAATTAATAAAACAGTAATATTTATATCATTAATACTGAAACATAATTTTATTGTATGTACAGATTTTATTTAAACGTAAAATTGTTCACATTAAGACGCACACGCATACATAACGTAATCACACACACACACATACATACGCAACGTAACCAAACACGCACACACGTACACACGCAACGAGCGCACACGTACACAACATAACCAAACACGCACACGCGAACACACACAGACGCATACGTACACACTGCCGTCGTAACGTTAGATTGCTAATGACGGATACAATCAGTCTGATGTATAGTATTCACGTATAGGCTCCTCATAGTACCATATCAATATCTGTAATGTTATTTATTTCCAACTAAAGTCAGAGACATCCCCAGTAGTTTTTCACCTAGAACGTATACAAAACATCTGATTCTTGTTGGACCTATCACTACCGTTGCGTCATGTACTGATGACCTAAACACTACTGGCTGATCCAAGTGTGTTTGGTTCTCGTCAACAACCTCTTGCATAACTTTGCCCTCAGACGCTTTTACATTTCCATGTGTGAAGTTAACATAGCTCAGTCAAAATAACGATAATGCAGACGCATACGTAATCACACATCCGACGTGCACGCACACAGACGCATACGCAACGTAACCAAACACGTACACACACGAACACATAGACGCACACGCACACACATACATACGACGTTGACATGAATCATGTTACGTTGTGTCGCGCTGACTCGATATTTATATATGACTTCCATACAGATTTAAATAATACTTTCATGCTTTTAGCTGTCCTAAAAACATACCATATTTATTTCATAGGACGTTATGTATTACAACATTTTTTAATTTCGTTTAGCAACACTCGTAGACGATAGCTATTTATGTATGGAAGTAAGCCATGTGTCAAATTAGAAAGTGAAAGTAAAATGCATCGATTTAGACACCAAACCTCTGAACATACATGCAATTAATATCAATCTCTGTAATGTGTGTGAGAGAGAGAGAGAATTTAATGTGTATCAACTTTCAAACGTGTACGCTACCGCCGTATGATATATATATACACACAAGACGACATGTCACTATTTCTCATTTGTATGAGACACTCATCGTACAATCGACTATTGTGTATAACAACAACAACAACATTTAAGAGGTAAGTAAAAGATTTGCATATGTTACTAAGTAAAAAAAAAACATAATTTTATTGAATATTCAGATTTTATTTAAATTGTGCTTATAGTCGTCTATTTGATTTTTTGGTCTGTTGCCTAATGAAGCACATGTGCTTAGGTCAGTTACTGTTGTCAAGAACGGTGTTTTTGTTTGACAGATATTTTTGATGTGTTTGTGGATTTCCAATTTTAAGTGTTCTAAATACACTGTCCTGTCATTATTATTATACGAGGTTAATCTGTATTATTACATGAGTCATCAATCGTTTAACATGAACATCAATCGAGTAACTCAAGAAGCGATTACTGGGTACGTTTATGTACTATACATTTAGACAGAATTTACTGATATCACGAGTAGACCTACTTAAATACGTTCAATACAAAAAAGGATTAATTGCCCTACACCTGAGTGCTATATTTTACGAATGCGTGCGTATTTTCTACATAAGGATTAATATAATTACTCATACGTCTGATCAATAAGATCTTTTGTCAAATGTAACGAAATTTAGAAATGGATTTTCTCATAACAAAATACAACGTACCCTTTCATTTTATATTCAAACTATTCTTATCTGAAACAGAACGTTATATAGATAATACGCTGTCCTGTTTAAAAAAAAAAATTTATTCAGGTATTAATCTGTTTGTTTAAACGTTGATCTATGTACGTGACCATACGTACTTGTTTTCGTAATATTTGTTATAATACCTTTCCTGTTATGGATTTATGATGTGTGTGTTGAAAGCCTTATGTATATATTTATATATAGCACATAATGTATATGATAATGAAGCAGGTACTGTTATTATTATAGGAACAAGAAGGATGGATCATAGAATAAATACCATATCAAAACAAGAGGAGGAGGATCTTCTCCATAAATGGTTTTTTTCTCCGAAACGGTTAACACCTGTAGAAATTACAAAATTAAAAGCAATAGTCAACAGGCCAAGCTCAAGTATAAGACCATTTCTAAAAGACTTAATAAACAATTTATAAAACCCCAGCGATCTACATCTCGTGTTTCGTGGCATGAGGAAAAACGGCGTAGGATAACAGTACTTGTTAAGGTAACAAACTACTTTTAATACACAATTTTTATCACTGTGTGTGCGTATGTTTGACTGTAGTGCAGAGAATACTATTTGAAAAGACATTAACTTATTTAGAACGGATCTGGCGATAACTATTTCTGTGGACTTTCCTAATATATATATTTTGTAACAGCGCTAATTCTGCCTGTGTGTATGTACATGCAAAGCTTCAGGCGATGAAAGTGAACTTTCCTGATGGCCACACCATTCCTTTCACTAGTCTTCTTTGTAGCGAATATTCTGACATTGTATGGTTCCACCTCGCTTGATACAGACGTCTTCACTTCTAATAATGCCGTTTATCACAAAATTCAACGCAGTTTCTGCTATTGAGTACAAACGTTGTGCAGAATTAACAGTGGACAAACAGTATCCGATCGTTAACATGTTGCATGTGGACACGCGATATGGGAAGTCTGTGCTTGTAACGTTGGAAGATTGTGAGCGCCGCTATCGTGTATATCTACCTAAGAGGTATGCTGACGTCTTTACAGATGAAGAACTCCGTCATATAAATCCCAGCGACCTACATCTTGTGTTTCGAGGGATGAAGAACCAGACGATGCATGTGGAAATTGTATCTCGTTAAGGTGACAAACTACTTTTAATAAACAATTTTTTTAATTTATTTCACTATACGCCTCTGAACCTATATGTAATTATTTGTAAACTGCGTTACCTGTTGCAGCAAACGATAACACTAGAACGATTATATTATTATTATTCAGTGATATATACATACATACAATGACTATAGCATATTTAAATCTATTATCTGTTATCTGTTTTATTGGACCTACATGTACATGATTCGTATGCACGTTGTCTGTATGTGTGTGTGTGTGTGTGTGTGTGTGTGTGTGTGTGTGTGTGTGTGTGTGTGTGTGTGTGTGTGATATTTAACATGATTTTAATGTTGTTGTTGCTTCTTCTACAAGTACGACACATTAATTTATTTCACTATACGCCTCTGAACCTATATGTAATTATTTGTAAACTGCTTTACCTGTTGCAGCAAACGTTAACACTAGAACGATTATATTATTATTATTCAGTGATATATACATACATACAATTTACTTATTAAACACTTCAATGATTGTAACGTCTTACAATGACTATAGCATATTTAAATCTGTTATCTGTTATGTGTGTGATTACGTTACGTATGCGTGTGCGTATGTGTGTGTGTGTGTGTGTGTGTGTGTGTGTGTGTGTGTGATATTTAACATGATTTTAATGTTGTTGTTGTATTATTATGTTGCAGGTTGCTTCTTCTACAAGTACGACACACAATTATATATAAACTTTCGAAAAATATCAATTTCTAATGTATTTATTTAATTGTGAATTTTATATTGTGAATGTTAAAATATATTTAATCATTTAAACAAATTATGACTTTATTTTATTTCACTCTACACCTCTGAACATGTGTACAATTAATTTATTTTTTGTGAACTGTTACATCAGAAGATTTGTATGAATTTCAGCCGCCGTTTTCATGTGTGTGTATAATTTTAATTTATTTCGCTATACACTACTGAACCTATGTGTGTGTGTGTGTGTAAACTGCAACCTTAAAACAGAAGTATTGTCTGTAACAACATAACAGGTAAGTAGTTCATTGACGCCAAATATATATATTTCTAACAAGGATCAATCACACTGACTGCATTATAAAACTATTAATTAATTAATTATTTAATACATTGAAAATGAAGACGACGTTTTGACAACGAAAGAGAGATAGTGCTAAAATTATTTATTCATCACACCAACTACTCAATGTACGAGAGGGAGACAGGAGAAAGGGTATGGAACCTTGCATAGTTGAAACGTGTGAAAGTGGGAGAGAGAGAGAGAGAGAGGACGTTACTATTTGTTGACACAGTTGAAACAAGTGAGAGTGAGAGAGAGAGAGGGAGAGAGAGAGAGAGAGAACGTTAATATTTGTCGAATAAATATAAACTTTCTAATTTCATATACATGCGCTCGGTACTGACTACAGAGAGAGAGGAGAACGGTTTGACAACAAGAGAGAGTGAGAGAGAGAGAGGACGAATAATACAGAGGTTGGTACATCTGATCATATAGATTTAATATACATTATAACACACGACAAATTTGAACTCATGTAAAGGTTGGTACACCTAATCATATATTTTAATTACATGCTTGTAAGGCATGTAAGTGAGCTTTATATCCTTAACCTTAAGCTATCCTATTTATCTTCACCCTTACCTTCTTTATTAGGATACAGAGAGAGAAGTGGCTGGGTTATGTCTTGAGAATGGAAGACTGCAGTGTAGCAGGAGAACTAAACCAGATAGGGTGCAACCGAGAGGAAGACTTAAGTATAGGTAGAAGCATAGGGATTTTGATGAACTCGGGTATTTAAACATGAGTATAACCCACGCTCAGGATCGAGATTTATAGGCTACGGTAATGGGCAGCTAAATGCGACTGTGTATAGAGCAAATGAAGATGAAACAGGGGAAAAAAATATTAATTCTTACTGCGGACGTTGCGTTGAGCATGTATTTGTCATATCTAGACCGGGGGGCCACCAGAAGCGGAGCGGAGTGGACTGAGCTTGTCAAATGTAAATAATGTTGTTACAATCAGATGGTGGCCACCGAAAGCGGAGCCCGTTGCACGGGTTTACCTCGCTCAGCTTTGCCTCGGCCGAGGTCCGTTTTGGAAGTTGACGCTGCTTTCTCCACCACACCACCTTCCCACTGACAACCGTACTCAGTCAGTTAGCAGCTAGCAATTCTATCAGTACTCCGCTTTCAATTGCTGCCTCCTAAGTGACTCAGCTCAACTCCGCTGCGCTCAACTATGCTCCGCTCCGCAGCCTAATTGTGTACAGTCTCAAATGAGTAAGGTGTCTAGTGCTACGGTTGTACGTAGTACAGCACACGCAACTAATGCGTCATCACAAGCACTGCGCCATCTACCGGAAATTTCCAACATGTAATCTCCTTTTGGAGATCCTCCAACGTTCGAGATAAACAATTCAAGATCATTTTCAACGATAACAGATTTGTTTGTTTGTTAACATACATCAACAAACAGACTGAAAAAATAGCCCACAAATTCAAAAAAGCGGGATACAGAATCACTTACAAAACAACAAACAAAACAGAACACACACTATCAAAACACACACACAAAGCACAAAACAAATTCGATCTAGCCGGTGTTTACAAACTAAATTGCTCAAATTGCAATAAATTCTACATAGGCCAGACAGGACGTAGCTTCAAACAGAGATACATTGAACACACAAAGGGACTCCAGTCCACTACAGAATCCACCTTTGCAAACCACCTCATCGAAGCAAACCACACATACAAAAACATCGACAATAACATGAAAATTCTACACGTACACACAAAAGGCCGAAAACTAGACACTCTAGAACAATTGGAAATATACAAACACACAAAAACAAATAAAAACGACATCCTAAACGAACAGACACAATTCAAATCGCACGCATTATTCGAACATATCTCACCCCACACACACAAAACATCGATTTTTCGAAATTCGATTCCGTCGCCCACAACAGGACGGACAGCGCTACCAGCGGCAACCTCTGAAGAAGCTTTCTAAAAGTGAAAACCGGTTCAAGTTGTCAGGTAAATCTTTATTATTTTACTCATAAAATATTTGTGTTCCGAGTCGTTAATGAAATAGTTGTATTCAGTTAAGTAACGGACACGTCATGGACAACGAAATCCAAGGATTTGTTTGTGTTGACGGCGACTGTAAAAGACCAGGAGCATACGACTGCTGTAGTTACTTCTGGGAATTGTTTGTACATGCGATTACATACTTCTTGGTGTAATATTACTACGAATGTGAAGTGTTTAAGCGTTATAATCCTTTGTGTTACGGTATTGTTTGAAAACTGAATTTTTGTGGTTTTACTTTTGTTTCGGCCAATTTATTTACATGGATTTAAATAAACTAGACGGAATATCAATTTATTCAATTATTTAATAAGAGAGCGTTCTTTATTTTGGGGTAATTTGAAGATAGACAGTGTTAAACCATTTCATGGTCTTTTCTGACAAATTATTAACTGTAGTCCAAGACCACGTTATCTGAATTTGCTGCTTTAACTGAAATTAGTTTTAACTAAAAATTTGAGGTCAATATGCCAGAAGAAGTAACTTGAGAAAAAGAGTTTTCAGATTAAATAAACTGTTTTCTTTATTTTCACCTATAGAACATATTTTAAAAGTGATACTTGAAATGGTACTTCATGAAACACCCTGGATATAAGTTATAATAAATTACTCTAAAATTTAAAGCTTTAAATTCTTAAAGAAAACATCAATTTTTAATGATATAATATACTTAAATACACTCAAATTATAAACGATATAATATAACGGTTAATTTTTACTTAGTTCAGTATTGGTTGTTAAGTATACTTTGTAATAAAATAACATAATAATAACATAATAATTAGTCTGAGAACACGTACTAAGCTTTGGTCAGATGTTGGTTTGTTTGGGAGGGAGCTGGTATTACAGCAAATTAAGAAACACAATTTCCACGCATCGATATTAGTAGAGGTGCAGTCTTCTCACAAGGTCGGTTATCCACCTGAGTTACCTCTGTGCACCATTAACGTGAGATACACGAAATTCTATGACGACCGCAATATTATTATTGTTTCTGTCTAGCTCCGTCGTTAGCATTCTCACGCAACTGCTTTTGTTATCCTTTTACGATGGTTCACTTCCGAGCGTTGCGTACACTTTTCGTTTTACACACACTTTTTCAAATAGTGTATAGCGAAAACGTAAAAATAATATGTAAAGAAATACATATACAAAATATATATATTTATTTAATGACCATTTTGACTGGGAACAAGTGTAAGAATTTCTTAACGTAAATATTTTTATACTTCAAATTACAAACGAAAGTGGGATTGGCTTCTCAAGCTGGCTCCTGTTTACTTCCATGTTCCGTAAGGAAATGGAAGTATGGTAATCGCGAAAAAATCGTGTTTGAGATAAGGGCTGATTCTGATTGTACTACCCTCAAAACATGAAGAAAAGTCATTTTCCGAAAAGTGTCTGAGTGTAGAATTTTTTATATGGCTCCCGCAAAATCAAACAGAATAAAATATTTTTTTGCATATGTCCCCGACTTCTAGAGGACTCAAGATCTGTTGATTTTGGTGATGATCGGTTAAGGGGAAGGAGTAGTTTACCTGCAACGTTTTACGTTTTAATAGGAGTAATGTACTTAATTTTGATAAAGTATCCTAAAAAGAAGGTCATAATAATCTACTGTAGAAAGATAGATGAAATATCTATAAATGAAAAGGGTATTTTAAGGGGGGTAATTTTTTGTATTGATGTTACAAATTTATTCGACCGAAAACTTAAAAAAAGTTTCAATAAAATATTAACAATTATTGATATCGTTCCATGTAAATACAATATCGTAACCACGGATACGTAAACAAAATAATTTTTCATTTACAGAAATTCACAGATTACAAACGCTGGGCGGTATTCGCTTTCTTTCGCGTTGTTTAAATAAAAGATAATTTAATCCAATTTAATTCTTCGTTTGTAAAATGTTAACAACTATGCACAATTCGTATTTTGATTATCTTTCTCAGCGTTTTTACCAAAAGCATGCTGATATATTTAGTTTTGTTCTGAGCGTACATATTAAAAATAATTTTATATTTAATTAGAACATGGAAGTCATGTATAGTACTCCATACTGATTTTCCTACAGGAATCTAGACTCACCTAGTCCTCATCGGTAATTGGCCGAACCCTAATTTCATCTGATGTTAAAAGGCTAATAGTGTAGCTGTTTAACGGAGGTATAGGCGTAGTCCTACCCACACAGTCTATTAAAATAATGAATTTTGATCTACACTGACCTAAAAATTTGTCAGCATAAAACATATATATAAATCAGTTCATAACGTTATCCCACGTCTTCCGATCCCTAGTCCTCCATTGGTCTCGATCCAACCAAGATTCTTCTTCCAATTCCCGGTCTCTCATTGCCCGATTGATGCCTTCTCTCCAACTCAACCTAGGTCTTCCTCTTCGCCTATGACCATATGGTGTCCATCCCAAAATTTGCTTGGGGAGTCGATTATCCGGCATTCTTTGCACATGTCCAAACCATCTTAGCTGTTTTGTTTTTAACAACTTTGTCGAATTTTGTTGCTTCTCTGCTATATACACTTTTCCCTCGAACGAGGCCTTTCGGTTTCGCAACCATTATCAAGTTCTTCCTTGTTGTTGTAGGAAGAACTTGATAATGGTTGCGAAACCGAAAGGGCTCGTTCGAGGGAAAAGTGTATATAGTAGAGAAGCAACAAAATTCGACAAAGTTGTTATGAAGACTGCTAACATAGAGAAAATAACTGTTTTGTTTTTATGTCGTCAACAATAGAGCACTGTACCCCCATTATCTCCCGGATTCTGACGATTTTTACTTTTTACAATTTTGACCTCCCTGACGCTTTTCGCCAGTAATCCATCTCATTAGCCTCCAACAACTTTTCTGTTCTTTGTGTTATTGGCTATATTTCACACCCGTATGACATAATTGGTTTCACGATTGCATTGTATATACGATGTTTATTCTGTTTTGATATTTGTTGGTCCCACAATATGTTGTTCAGCAATGCTATTGATTTTCTTCCCAAGTTATTTCTTTCTCTTATCGCTTTATTTAGACTACCATCTTGTGTAACTGCTGTTTCTAGATATTTATAGCTACTGCAATTTATTATTTCTTGTTCGTCTTCTAAAATTAAATTCTTCTGTTCCCCACCAATGCACATATACTCCGTTTTCTTTGTGTTTACTTCAAGGCCCCCTAGCTAATATTCCTCTATAAGTTTTCGTTTCGTGTACTCCATGTCGTGATAGTCCTCGGTATAAAACATGCAACTTTAAATTTGACCTATCAGATTGTAAATAAATGTTTTCTGTAAAGAACAGAATGATAACATTGCGAACTTTGCGTACCGGACAGCATGTAATCGTTTACATGTTAGTATTAATATCCCATGAAAGATTGTAGAATTATAATGTTGAAAAACGTTTCAGTAGTTACAGACAAGATCTACGTCACTACATTATTTATTGGATATTTATAACATCAATTTGTGAAGACTATGAAAGCAATGAGGAATGAGGAATGTTCATGAGAAACATAACTAATCACAAATGGAATGGGCTGATATTACTTTTATGATTAAAGAACTGAAATTCCAGTATGTTTTCATTTAGTCACGAATGGTTTCGAGGTATTCACGAAAAATCAAAAAGATCTGTATGGAGAACCATACATGACTTCCATGTTTTATTTTTATATTTAAAATTTTCAAATACAATTTGAATTAATGGGTTGTATAAGTTAATGTTTGATCTCCATTAAGTAGTGCTCAAGTTTCCAAAGTTTTAATATTATGATGTCCGTAATTAAAACATCAGAGCAGATTTAGTGTGTATGAGGGTACACCGTGGACAAAAATTTTCAACATTCCCTATTGAGCGTTGCTGAGAGTAAAGCTGCGAATCTACAGTGAATGTTTAACAGAACAAACACGCGGAAAAGAAGGAGTCACTCATGGACCCTGAGCATCTTGCTGTTCATTCCCTAAAGACGAAAAGTCTGTCTATGAACCGTTCCTCTGTAAACACGTGCAGTTACACTGCCCAGCGATCCACAGGAAGCAAATCGCTATCCACGCTGGACACTTTTTCGGTTTGCACGCGTTGTGTTGGTGTGGGTTTCGGTACTTTCCATTTAAAAAGCGTGCAAATGTAAGAAAATAAACATGAATGAGGCCAGAAATAACGCGAATTTTGTGTGTGTGTCTCTTGCATGCCTTTTTATTGCAGTAATCATAATAATGAAATGGAAACGTAAACATTACATAATTGAGACATGCTTGCCTGCCACGAACGATATATTTTCTCTCATACACGTTTTAAATTAAAATGAAAAAATACAAAATTTTGTTAAAGTGAAATGAAATGTATCCATAGAAATTACTTCTTTGTTGTCAATAACGTATTACACATATAAAACTTATAAAATTTACTTTCTCCATCATCAACTACCATTTTAATTTATAGAAAATTACCCCCTTCCCCTTCAACTGCCCTTTTCATTTATAGATATTTCATCTACTTTTCTACAGTGGATTATTATGACCTTCTTTTAAGGATACTTTATTTATCAAAATTAACCACTTTACTCTTGTTAAAATGTAAAACGTTGCAGGTAAACTACCCCTTCCTCTTAACCGATCTTCACCAAAATCAACAGGTCTCGAGTCCTCTACAATTCAGAACTGTATGCAAAATATTAATTGATTCTATTTGAATTTGCGGCAGTTATCGTTTGACATAGAAAAATTCTACACATAGACACACATACAGACACTTTTCGAAAAATGACTTTTTTTCATGTTTTGAGGGTAGTACAATCAGAGTCTGCCATTATGTCGTACACGATTTTTTTCGCCATGACCATACTTCCATTTCCTTATGGAACATGGAAGTAAAATGGAATGTGCTGATATTACTTTTATGCTTAAAGAACTAAAATTCCAGTATGTTTTCATTTAGTCACGAATTGTTTCGAGGTATTCACGAAAAATCTAAAAAAAAGAGAGAGATTTTTCAAGATGGCGGCTAGAGCTCACCTCTGATTCGTCAGAACTTTTGACTAAACAGATCTTCACTAAACAAGTGTAAAAAGTTTCAAATCTTTCATATTTATTCCGTCACAAAGCGCATTTTGAGCGTTCAGTGACTGAACTATATACCATGACTACATTTCAGCCATCAAATCAAAAAGTAACTGTAATAGTTAAATAGGAAGTGGTATACTGATAACATTGGAAAAGTAATGCATTGTGTATTTAGAAGATATAAATTCAATTTTTTTCATTGGAAACGGCAGGTGTGAACTTTTAATGGTAACAATATTATTTCGGAAACGATACCCAATCAACCAAACAAAAACTTAATTTGTGTTAGTGGTTATAATCACAACCAGAATTAACACTCTTGTACACCACTATAGAAAAATTATTCCGATTAGCGCTTTCAAGTTTCACAGCTTATCATCTTAAAGTCTGAAGCTTTAAAGCGCTAATCGGAAAAATTTTTCTATAGTGGTGTGCAACAGTGTTAATTCTGTTTGTGATTATAACCACTAACACAACTTTATTAATTAAATATTCTGATAAGATATGCAATCGACGACAGGTAATGGACGACAACAATAAGGCATGTAAAGTTTTTAATATCTAAAGTTTAAAGTCTTAAATAAAATATGGTTTAATAAACAATGTCTGGCTAATTATGTTATTCCAAAATAGGCGCAAGTTAAAATTAAAAATAAGAGGATGACGAGCTGTGAAGCTTGAAGCTTGAAAGCGCTAGTCGGAATGATTTTTCTATAGTGGTGTGCCACAGTGTTATTTCTGTTGTTAAAATTCCTTCCCGGGTTGTTTGGGCGTGGCCAATTGTTTTCTACAAAAACAGACATTTCGGTATCGACTACAATCATCACTGTAAAATCGAGTTACGCTAACGTAAGGTGGTAGACGTTAGTGACCACAGTTTATAGTTTTGTAGGAAACAGTGGGCCACGGCCAAACAGCCCGGGAAGGAATTTTAACAACAGTGACTCCGGCCGTGTAAGCTTGCGAAGTACGTTAGCGTTATTTTTGTTTGTAAATTTGTAAAGTTCAAAAAACCTTTTACAATTTCTATGGGAGATGAGGTATTTGAATGTTAAAGAAACCTAACAGTACCTTCAAATAGTGGGTACTCGTAACAGTTAACATAAGTTAGATGTTATGTTGCGTAATGTTAAGCTACGGGGCAGTTGGATTTTGACTTATAAAAATAAAAAATAATTTCTCACAACAACGGTGTAGCAGATGGTCATGATGCTTGGAGAACCCAAGCATTAGTCTTAGCAATTTTTAGGATTTTGTCTCAGAAACAATGACAAAAGAAGAGGATGATACAGTGATATACTCGTACAACTAATTGTGTTCATGTTGGTGTTGGTGTTGGAAGCCAGGGCTCTTCTAGGTTGTAATGCTAAAGAAGAAGAAGAAGAAGAAGAAGAAGAAGAAGAAGAAGAAGAAGAAGAAGAAGAAGAAGAAGAAGAAGAAGAAGAAGAAGAAGAAGAAGAAGAAGAAGAAGAAGAAGAAGAATTGTGTTTAGGCCTATGTATCGCGTATCTTGCTTGCGCGCGCGCTTTTGTAGAGTTTCGCAACTTTACTTTCTGTGTTGTTGGCTGTCGAGACTGTGACTGGAATCTTCTTCATATTATTTCTCTACGTTTTGACATCTTCTCTGATGTCTTTATCAGGGGTATGCATCTGCTTCTGTTGAGGCGAGGGAGCATTTACATATTGGGATGTGTTGTATTATTGGTGGTTCGCTATGGGTATCGTTGCAGACAATACGGCCCTGTTGAACGCTGTTACGAAGTGTTGCAGTGTCTATCTGATCTAGACGTATCTTCCTCACTGGCGCTTTTGTAGAAGATCGTCATCAACCTACTGCGAGAAAATAAAATAGGTATTTTAAAAGCATTAAGTATTTTCTAAAACGGTAATTTATATTTGTTTCTGTAACTACATTCAACAACGCTAAACACTGATAATCATGTTTATGAGAACTTCGGCTTCCAAGGTCGTGTGGTGCAAACGTTTCGGCCGTGCCTTCGACGGCCATCTTCAGTGCAGAATATGAATGAGGTCATCTTCACGGCCTTACAGGCCGGCAAGCCGAAGTTCTCATAACATTGAAGCCGGCCGTGAAAGCCTCGGACAGAACTGATAATAATGTTTATTTTCTGTCAGGTGAAGTAGATTTTGTTAATATGTTAAAGTAAAGAGTATGTTAAAATGTTTATGACAGGGGTTAGGGTACAGATTAACGTAGCGAGGGGTTGAGAAAAGTCGGGCAGTATGGTGGCTAAGTGTAGTCGGTCGCTTGTTGCTGAATGTGGTAAGGGTTGTGCGGTATAAATGTACTATCTCAGATCGGACCCGGTTCCCTGCCAGTACCAAAAACATACGCGGTACTGTACGACACATTTTTTGTTCTTGAACTGAAAAATTTGCGTTTGTGGAATTGCGCAATGCAAAAAAAAAATACATCCTATAACAAAACAATGTGAACAAATACGAATTTTTTCATCTTATAATTATAGTTGTAGAAATAAAACTGTATAATTTTTATATGTACGAAAAAAGTATACTTTTCAATTTCCTTTACTATACCTTATTTTATTTCAATATTGTTCACCTTTACGCATGAAGACGACAAAGTGAGACGTAAATACTTTACAGCAGCAGACAGCAACCCTGCGCCCGTCGATACGGTTAGACGCGCCCGGGAAACAATTTGTAATTTTATTTTCTTTTGAACGAAGGAACGCACCCGCAGTGTATTGCTTCGAAGTACTTTATTATAAAATAGTAGAAGCCGTTTCAAATTTTACTTTTTTCTAATACAATAATTACTGTAAGTTTGTTTTTCAAGAAAAGGAAGCGGCACCTTCATTTATGTTTTAAATGTGATTTTATCAAGTTTTACATTTCTGTGTACTTTATAAAAGTAAATAGTGTTACTGTTGTAAGTTTTTTAAATTTATTTTTGTTAAAATGTGTTCCTGTTTCACCATTTTTTTTATTTAAAGTTTTGTTAGATTTAACGTGCGTGTGCATGATGACAGATTGTTGATGACCTACCCTTAATGTGAAAACTTTTCAGAAATATATATGAAAAACACTGCAAACCTTTTTTTGATTTGGCGTTCCACATAGCTAATTTTTGTAATTTTCCACGACAGTTATGTTTGTACGTTCAGCTATTGACCACTGGTGTCCAACGTCCAGCTCCGCACCTTTCTATTTTCCATAGACGGGGGGTGGGGAGGAGTGCGCCCATCGAACTGGTCCTCAGTTATATATGCCCCCCCATAAAATCAAAGGTTGCCTATGAGTGCTTTACAGAATGGTAAATTTATGAATATCGTGTTGTAACTTATTACGTTTGTGTAGCGCTGTGTTTAACAAAAAGTTGTATAAATTACTGTACGAACGGATTCATTTATTTATTATTGATTTTTATGTATAACATACTGATTATAGAAATACTTCTCCAAACATAACAATTGTTAATGTTATAACGTTTACAGCAGTGCGTTCCGACTCCGGACAAGGATCTGTATGAACAGTAATGACAGGTATCCCATGGTATATTAAAATTTCTAAACCGACAGTTAATACAAATACGAATACCATACAGGCATCTTGTTTTTATATCTTAGAGCAGTGGTTCCCAAACTTTTCAGTCGGCGGACCCCCCCCCCCCCAATAATATAAAAATTCACGGACACCGTCTGAGTTCGGAAATAAAAAAAAACAGTAAATATGACATAAACCCTTATGTTTAATTAAAATGTATTAAAATCAACATTATCTTAATTTTTAATAACATTAATTATATCAGACTTTGTTGAATGTGAACAATGATGCTGCTTTTGCACAATTAGCTCTTTAATATTGGGTTTAATGTCTGATGATGTCAATGTTAAGTACATAACTCTCTACATCAAGATTATTTTTTAACTTTGACTTTAAGTACGTGAGCAGGGAGACTGCGGTTTCACACAAAAAAGTAAAGGAAACACAATTAAACACTTTGAAGCTCTTTTTCCGAATTCAGGATTGTCAATCATCACATGTAACCAGAAATCAGTTAGCTGTAATTGTAAAAACTGTAATTTTAATGAATTGCGGTTGAAAGTTCTGTCAATGAATCTTCTTCTTGTAGTGTAAGAGAGCGGTCTAGTCTGTTCGGCGGACAAACAGATCTACTAAACGACATGATTTAAAGACATTATTTAAACCATTAGTGTGAAACTACTTTCACAGTTACAATTAGTTAAAAAAAAAAACTGGATTCTCTTAATAACTGTTTAAAGGTTCTAAAATTTAGATTTAGATTTTAGACCACAAAAAATCTGAAAAAAATTACAGTATATTCTATTTTTTCGTATAAGTGTGTGCGGACCCGTGAAACAATGTCGCGGAGCCCACTTTGGGAATCACTGTTTTAGAGTGTTTTGTCTAGTTTGTGTCTAGTTTATGAACTTATTTTTTGTTTGCAGTAGTTAGTAAGAACAGTATAAGCCTATGTACTGTATGTGATACCAATACAGATTACCAAGGTAATAAAGAGAAAAGACCGTACAGTTTCCGTAGGAGTCTCTAAGTTTCACCTTGACGAAAACCGAGAAAACACTATTCTGTCCTGTTCGTATAAGTTCAGTCAAGTAACTTGTGTATAGAAATATGTACAGGAGCAAAACTGAGTCTCCTCAATAAGCAGAACTTTTTTCTGTATCGTCTACGTTTTTTAGTTTTGCTGTCTCTAGCCGAGCAATCTCGGTCGCTTTTAGATTTTGCGATCATACTAGGATTATACATTTGGATTTCATCATCGTCATCATCTGCAAGGATCAAACCAAGGACGGTTTGTTCCGGTCTCAAATAGGCAAAGATTAGATCTGGTCACTCCAGCGCTTCCTCGGACGTCCGTCCCACACATCTCCGTCCCCTCGGCTTATAGTTCCAGAGTTGTTTGGGGATGCGGCAGTCTTCCATTCGGCAAAGATTTTGTCACCAATTCAGCCTATACTGTTCGATCCTGTCGACTATACTCATAATATTCAGTTCCTGCCGTACATCTGTGTTTCTTCTATGATCGTGGAGAGTATACCGTGCCACGTGCCTCAGAAATCTCATTTCAGCCGCTTGGATTGCAAAGACTCTGGATTACAAATATCCACACTTAAGACCAAGGTGATGGCTTTTCGTGGAACTGATTCCGTACGGGCAAAAATTGTTATAGATGGTACTGTCCTGGAACGAGTTAGAAATTTTGAATACCTGGGCTACAGTGTGTCTTATAATGCAAGCAACGACGTTGCGAATAAGTTACATAAGTTCAACCTTATGTGCGGGACCATTAGACGAACCCTAAAGGAACACGCCTAAAATTCTACAATGTGATGGCTCTTCCCACATTAGGATTTTCCAAGATAATTTATCACAGCTCACCAGGGACCTAAAGTATAATCTGTGTATGTGTTTATATGTATTCTGTTTATACAGGATGGGCCAAAAGTCACTAACCATTGTGAGTTACTGAGTTATCCATGGTAAACATTAAGATAACTTTGGTTGTGATCTTCCCATGTGTTTACATAAGTGTTTACATAAGAAACTATCAGACACAAACCAAAGGCGCGTAATTTAAAATCGACGGGAAGATCACAACCAAAGTTATCTTAATGTTTACTATGGGTAACTCAGTAACTCACAATGGGTAGTGACTTTTGGCCCACTCTGTATTTTATTTTATTCTGTTATGTGTACGCTAAACGTATTCGTTTATGACGTCATCATCACACAGCCTACTTTGTCACGTCCCACAATCCGTTTATGACGTCATCATCACACAGCCTATTTTGTCACGTCCCACAATCCGTTTATGACGTCATCATCACACAGCCTACTTTGTCACGTCCCACAATCTTTCACCACGCAAATTAGTTTTAACTGAGATTTAAAAATCTTAATGATTTTCATTGATTGTGCATACTTTAAAACAAAGTAAAACTCGTGAGCGTTGTTCTTCATCAGTTTTTAAATTTCCTCTTTATCTTAAGGATTGCTATTAACATTAACTACACATCACCTGTACGGTCGGCTCGAAGTAAGCAAATTCAGTTGTTAAGCTTACTGATAATCATCGTTTGTTAATACATACTCAGGTTTACAATTGTTTACACTTTACAGTGATTTGCGTAACCCCCGTTAACAAAATTTGAAGATGAAATGTATGCTCATTTTAAGAGTTTATGTATACAAAACGATGGATTATTCACTTTCTCTCCCTCGCTTTTGTTAACATATTCGACACCGTGATGTTCCACCATGTCACAAGCAAAACGGTTAGCATCGCATTAAATTAATTAAATTGACATATTAAATTCTGGGAAACGAAAAGCAGGATGCGACAAATTTATCCTCAAGTGACTTTGTAGCAGTCTGTTACCTCTTTATTTATCTGTGCTTGCACAAAGTCTACACTTTTTTTTAATTACGTGTGGGTTCAACACTGAAACATGAAAAGCGTTTTGTGTGTTGTCAAATTAGTAAACATACTTTTTACATTACTGTACACAAAATTTACATTAATTTTTACCGCGTAAAAAACAATACAGCTAACGTTTTTTAAAAAAATGTTGCTTCCAATGAAATTTTCCAAAGTTTACACGTGCTTTGCTGACTCTATACAAAGCTGTGGCTTCTCTTCAAATTAACTCTAGATGAGATTCAACTTGCAACGCCCTTAAAGGTAAGTTTGACGCTAAAATAAATAACGGTTTATTCGAATTTAATGGAATTTGTTTAATGAGCATTGAATTATTTTTTAGAACATTCCATCACTTCGGGGTGGAAAATTAAGTGAGATCAAAACTTTGTCACGAATGTACGAGGCTTATCCAGAAAGTAAGTACCGTCTGCGCATATATCCCGCGCATATTGTAGTACGAAGGTACCGCGCATGCGTAGTTACTTCCTTCTATTCGACGACGAAGTAGCCAAGCTATATTGTTTGTATACGTTCCGATTTACGTTTACTACACATCGGTAATCATTTTTAAAAAAATCGATCGGCCCGCCAGTTGTGAAATAAGAAGAGTTATTAGGTTTTTGAATGCGAGAAATCTTCGTCCTTAAGAAATTCATCGTGAGATTTGTGAAGTTTATGGACAGAATGCGATTAGTGAAGGTATGGTGAGAAAGTGGGTTAGGCTGTTTAACGATGGAAGAGAAAATGTTCACGACGAGGAGCGTACCGCATACCGGACGTGTAACGACGGTGCTTGTTGATTCATTTCGTTGGGAACAATTCAGTCATCCTCCTTACAGTCCAGATTTGGCTCCTAGCGATTTCCATTTGTTTTTGCATCTGAAGAAATTTCTTGCCGGCCAGAAGTTTGAAAGTGATGATGAGATAAAGGGAAACGTCCAGCAGTGGTTGAAGTCGCAGGCGGCCGAATTCTTTGAAGCGGGCATATTAAAATTAGTGCCAAGATACGACAAATGTCTCAACTTGCATGGTGACTGTGTAGAAACGTAGATTAAGGTATGCAGAATTTTTGAAAAATAAATGAATTTGAAAATAATTTGTATCATTTTCTTAATGCCCAAACGGTACTTACTTTCTGCATCAGGTTATAACATTTTAAAACTGTTATTTTGTCTAATATTAAGAGACAAGATCTTGATTTTGACTTTTTATTTTCTTCATTTGTTAATCGATCTCCGGTTTCTTTTGAATTTGTTTATTATTTTATTTTTCTTCGTCTGAAACTGGCAGAATTATAGAAAAATCGTAAGTATAGAATGTGCATACTTGTGTAGGGCCTACCTGTATTATTTGAGTGATAGTGGCGTGCATGAGGATGAGTGCGCGCGCGCGCGCACGTGGGCGCGTGTGTATGTAGACTACTAATTTTATTTTCTTGAATCGTTTCAAATTTAATTTAGAAACGCAAATAAGCGAAACATGGTGTTACTTTGAGCACTTTATTTATTCTGTTCGTGTTAATTAACTTTGGACCGCGCTAATTAACATTTAACAAACCGCGGTGCAGCTCCACGGAACGTGCGAAATCCCCCTCAGTTGAAGGTTTTGCAATGTAGCGACAGAAAGTAATATTACAGTAGGAAATTTAGAAAACCGCTGTAATTTTATACACGTTAGTGACGTCATACGTATTCGCGCAATTTACTGGCACACATTTGAATGTAAAATTGCTTAATGCAATTCAGAACCGTCCCTTACACACGGAGAGAAAGAGTAATTGATTTTTTGCACAGGTAGTTTAAAGTTTCAATTGTAGTGTGAAGTATGTGTATGTGTTTTCTTGTATTCACGCGTCTGCAGAATACGTTTACGTAACCTACAGTATATTTTTGTCTACTTAATATAGAGGCGAAAACATGTAACACAGAAATTATTAATTATAAGTATAACATTATCGATTCGGAACACAAAGTTTTATATTGGTAAAAATTTAAAATTTTTACCTGATAGCCTGAACCAGTTTTCGCTTATTATAAGCTTCGTTAGAGGTTGCCACTGGGAGCGCTGTCCGTCTTGTTCTTGGCAACGGCGCCGTATTTTGAAAGACCGGTGTTGTGCGTGTGGGGTGTGATATGATGTTAGAATACTATGTGTGATTTGCATTGTGTCTGTTCGTTTAGGATGTCGTTTGTATGTGTTTTTGTTTGTTTGTATATTTCCAGTTGTTCAAGAGTGAACAAGAGTTCAGGAGTAAAGTTTTCGGCCTTTTGTACGTGTAGAATATCCATGTTAATGTTGATGTTTGTATATGTATTGTTTGCTTTAATGAACCTGCCATTAACTCTCTGGTACAAAATAAGCAGCAACAAGTTTTACATTAATTATTTTCTTTTTAATACGTTATTTTTAGTACTAATAAGAAAATCTGCATAATGAAAGTAATCAACTATCTTTTGCAAAACTTTACACCTTATTTTAGAACAAAACCAACCGGAAATTAATTCTTTAAATCAGTTCCCGTTTAGTAAATTCTATGTATTAGATTTAAATAAGTATACACAACTGGGAATAATAAGATATACTATTTCTGTTGTATTAAGGTTTTTATTGAGAAAACCCCCAATAACCTTTCTTTAAGTTCCGGTGGTACTGGAAATGAACGCGGAAGAGCAAAGTGGTACGCGGGTCCGGAAAGGTTGGGAACAACTGCTGTACACTATATTGTCTTGTACTCTATACTCCAGTTGTCATCCAATTGGGCTAATATAGTCAGGAGAATACTTTATAACGTACAACTTTAATTTGTTTAAACCATGGGTCTCCAAACTTTTTCACTTGAGGGCCGAATTAAAAAATCTTGGATGTCAGGCGGCCCAACAACAAACAATATATATATATATATATATATATATATATATATTGCAATGGAACACAGGATGATAAGCTATGCTGTTTATATCAGGGCACATGGATGACGAGCATTTTCTTGTTTAAATTTGTTTTATCTAATATTTTGTCTTTTAGCCGTAAGTTTTGTATTTAGAAATGGATAAGCATGTAGGGTATACCAAACTCTTCATAAAAAGATGTTCTATATTGTCATGTATTTTTTGTATGAATTTGTGCGCGTGTGCGGGTGTGATAATCTGTGATCGCTATAGCTTCAATGGTAGTTAACCGATTGACTTGAAACTTTGACAAGGAATTATTTAGGTAAATAGTTTCAATTTGTGTATACTATGAGGTTCATAACTATTTTAGAAATATGGTTTTTTAAGTAAAGAAAAACTCAATTGTAACTCTTATCAATGATAGGGTAATACAATTTGTATATAATTTCCATGCAGTACTTTTCTAAATTATACAAAGTTTTTCATGAAATTTGTATATCTGTTTGTTCCATCAATCATGTGACTTGGGCTTAGCCTATCAGAATACACCATATTCAGTGAGATTCATATGTTGTAGAGTTAGGATGGACACAGTCTGTCTGTAGAAGTTGCAAGGGGAAGTTGCGCCCGGTGAAGAGAGTTGTTCTCTTACGAACGTAAGAATATCGTATATAAAATAAACCTTGGAAATTCTTAACGAAGTTTCGCGTTAAGAACCGAGTGGGTAAAATATTTAGATAAAATTTAAAATATAATACAGTGCTGTTTCGTGTAAGTTAAGATATCCGCTTAGGGAACTTAAAGACACTTCAAGATATCGTGGAAGGTGTACATTAAACGCACCGTGCGCATTAGTTAATACCCAGATTAATCCTGAGGTTAAGAAAATATAAGATATAAATTAATAATAAACTGTATGAGTGGAATTTATAAGCATTGTGAGTGAAAAATTTATGAAGAAACTAATAAATGTTAGCAGTCAAACATAACAACGAGACTCATTGAAATATCGCCGCTGGAGCCGCCTGACGTAGAAGAGGACGCCAGGACGAAGAGGACACCAGGAAGGAGTGACGCTGTAGAAGAGGACGCCAGGACGAAGAGGACACCAGGAAGAAGTGACGCTGTAGAAGAGGACGACGAGAAGAAGAGGACGCCAGGACGGGAGCGACGAGACGAGAGGAGGACGTTGCAGAAACCAAGTAAAATCGATTTATATTATCGAACAATACAAACAATTAATTCTATTATCAATACATGACAATTTAAAAAAACAATATACATCTTTAAAAACTATATTTATGTATATAATAAAAAATTTTTCATCTCCTCCATAATAGACTTGTATGTGATTTTTACACACTCACTATATCCTTATTAGTATAATAAAATTTGATTTGTTGCAATATAGTAAACTTATTTGTTTAAGTTTACGATATAATCAAGTCAATAAAATAGGTATTTAAATAAAAATTACGGAGACTTATAGAAAAGAAACAAATTCATTTATTCAAAATAATGTAAATAAAAGTAAGGATAAAATAACATTCAAAGTTATTTCTTTGTATTATTTTTTGTCTTTCTTATGTACGTATGGGATGTGTGGAGTTGCTTGTGGCATATAATGTCTGCCCATTTTGGGTCAAATTTTGATGCTCCTATCACTAGAATGGATTTCAAGTGTTAGTCTGACAAGTTAGCCCTGTACTGTACTTTGATTTTACAAAGTTAATTTTTGAAAACGTTTGCTCGCAGATATAGGTCGATCCAAAGATTGAAAGCATGCTCTTGCCACGCTCACGGAGGGAATCGGAATCTTTGCTTTAGGTTGATGCGAGTGAAAAGCATGATTCATTCAAGACAGCCAGACGAACAAGCACATTAACGACGTAAATGTTTTAAATTTGTACAAAATATTATAACATTTTACTGATCTTATTTCTTGTTTTGTTATTTAGTAAAATGTTATATTTGAAATATTCTGACGATCTATTTAAAAACTCCACGCAGCATCCGCCGGATTTCCGCTAGCCGGCCAATGACCGTTCGCGGGCCGGATCCGGTCCGCGGGCTGTAGTTTGGAGACCCCTGGTTTAAACTATTAAATACTTAGGGTGCCTTCACACGAGGCCACCACTGGTGGCGTGATCTTTTTGTTCCTGCCACCAAGAAAGCGATCAAGAGAGCTTCAGTCTTGAAATGGAGTTGGAAGAAATAGCAGCTTCAATTTTTTTGTGTACACTTACATAAAGTCGCGAAAACAGCGCAAGAGAATAAGACATTTTTGGATTCACCCACTCTTACAGGACCGATCTTCTAAAGGGATATTTTGCCTTTTGTTCAATGATCTTCAAAAGCACGAGGAAATTTTTTTTTGACTATATATACAAGAATATCTATAGCATCTTTTGACGAACTGGTTTTACATTTAAATGATGCTCTGACTGGTATGGACACTAACATGTCGTCATATCAAATTCGTTTTACGTCAGATCCCACAGCGCTGGTCTCGGTTGTATTTCACATATAAATTTTTCAGTATAAAACGTGTAAGACCTTCTCAGAATCGGAACAACGTTCTCGCCTTGTAAAATATTTGAGACTGGTTACAAAAATACAAAATAAAATACAACATACAAACAAAATAACAATAGAATAATAATAAAATAATAATAATAAAACAAAAATAAAATACAAACAACAGGCGAGAGTGACAAAAAATGCTCCTCAAGGAACTGTGAACGGCAATTAATTGTTGACTAGGGATGAGCATCGATAGCCGATGGTCGAAAAAACATCAATGCTTAACATTCGATGTTTGATGTTTTTACAATCGATGGTTTCGTTTCTATACTTTTCCTTTGAACATTTTAACAAATTTGTAATTCAAACTTAGATTTATTGTTAAATTTTGTTTATTTTACATTGACAAATTTTTATTTTAGATATTAATGGTAGATCCTAGGTAGTTGGCTAGTTGGTAAATAGTAAGTACCATGTACATGGAGCTACGTGGTAAAACTAAAAATAGAACAAAACTGTTTCATATGAGACCGTTACATATGTTTTAACAGTTTCAAAGTTAGCTTGCAAACTTACGGAATAACGGTTTACCCTTTACGTTAGTAGTATTTGGTTTTCATTCAGATTTAGTTTTGTCTTTTACAGTTATTTTTAATTATAGTTTCTCTTTTAATTGTGATAGTGTTACAATATAATTCAAATAGTTTATATTTGCATTTTTAATATCATCGTCATCGTTCATAATTATCCACCCGTTAATTATGCCACCCAAAAGTAAATTATGGAAACATTTTGTCAAAAATAGTGACAATAAAAGTGCAGTTTCCAATATCGGCTTGAAAACATCGATGTAGTCTGCTCGATATTAATATCGATGTTAAACATCGATCGTTTTTTTGGCGATGCTCATCCTGTGTTGACTTGGTGGCGACGTCTGGTCGCGCCTCTTGTGAAGGAGCTGGTAAGGTAGAAGGGAACGACCTGGTGACGCCACCAACTTGGTGGCTTGAAAATCGCAGCATGTCGACTCGCAGTCGGCTGGTGGCGCTGCCAAAACTGGTGGCGCGGCCTCGTGTGAAAGAGCTCATTTGAACTTACGTGTTCACGTGGTGGCGCGGCCATGGTGGCGCCACCGTTGTGGCCTCATGTGAAGGCACCCTTAAACACTTTAAACCTTGTTATACCTCACACCGCAGAACCTGTATATGTAGATGTTACTCAAATGTCAAGTGAATTCACAGCAAATCGTAAGTAGGCCTATACACTGATTTGTCATCGTTAATCCGGACGTCGTAGGACAATATTATTCTTTCCGCTGAGACACCCCAAAACTGTGTATAATTCATTGTGTTTGATAATTTTATGAGGAGACAAGTCGAATTAAATGTATATCAACAGAGCTACACTGTGTGAGGACGTTTTAAAAACACATGTGCTGTGTACACACGGCGCTCGATATATTTACTTTTAAAAAGAACAAAAAAATGTTTACTCAACGAATCGAACGTCATGTAAACGAAGCAAACCGAACGCTCGTCGCTGTTTTGGTAAACGAAAACAAAGTAAATATTCACAGAGACAAATATTGTTTAGGTAATATCTACTACTCGTATTCAATTAGTACAATAAATAAGTGAGAATGTTTTTTGTATGGCACGTTCTAAAATTTTGGTCCCATCTAAAGTACATCGCTGAAACAACGTTCTGTCGTTTCGTATTCCCTATTCTTCTGTACATTTCGGATTTAATCAGTACTTTTATTTGCCATTTAAATTTACAGAGACAGTTCGCGACATTTTTGTAAAATAATTTTCGTCTGTAACTTAAGAGTTAATATTACTTTTTCCTTTACCGGTATGGGATGTGTTATCTATTAAAAAAATATCCACGTTATTACAAGAGTTTGGTTAAAAATGTATTTGTTGTAGTTTGAGTTTAGTTAGCGAATAGAAAAGAACGTACAACTACTGAGCTTTTGCGTCCGGGAGTGGTGGAATTGAAAAGGTGAGGCGTGCGGGGCAAATCATTAACATTCTTGTAAACATTGACTCTTGATACTGCGAACAGCTTTTTGTTTTGTAATGACTCGCTTGTCCTGAGTGTTGACTTGTGCGAATCCCTGTTTTGTAATAGTCTTGATATCTTGTTTGCTTGACATAAAATAATAAAAATCCATTGATGGTTGGTTTAAAAAGTGTTTAATTTACTGACTATTGTTATTTTATTATTATTATCATAATTATATTTAATAGTTATTACTAGGTTTAAATTTGAGAAAAATTAGTTAAACCAAAGATTTTTATAAATCTAACATAATAAAGAATAGCGTGAGGCGTTAATGATGAATATTCCACTATCTTTCCTGCAAAAAAAAGATATGACATATAAGTATATATTGATTAACCAGTTAAGTTCAAGTTATTTTATTTAATTCGATCACATTAATAAACTATTTATCAAAAAAAGTCGCACATTTAAAATTAAAAAAAATTAATAAAAACGTGTAATTAACGCCCTTGGGAAGCCCAATTTACTGTGAATATAAACACAATTATACAAAACCAATTCAATTTGTATAGGCATTAGGAAAACAAATTAAATTCAGGTGAGGTGAGACAGCTCAGTGTTGACAAATCGATGTTTTAAGGATGACTAGTACAGTGAGAGCGGCCGGAACTCAAGCGCACAGCTTTGCATCGGGGGTTGGTATTGTAGACACCATGTAAACAACCCCCGTACTAGCGTACGTGAGGTTTGTCAGATATTGCATAATCAGAAGTTTGACGCAATATTCTCGAGCCGTGGACAGGCGATTGGCTTAGACTGATTCCGCATTTTCCAAGACGTTGCTCCATTCATCAGGATTTGGTTAGTCAACATATTAGAGTTGACCTTGTCTGCTTATATAAAGGTTGAGTGCGCTCATAATTCAGCCAGCTTAGTTTCGCGAATAGCTATGAGAATTACGCGAACTGTTATGTCAAAAATGTGTAAGCATTATTTTTTTATGCATCCGATTACGGTTGTTTTTATTGAGGTGTTATTAGAGAGTCATTGAGCGAAAATGTGTAACCTTTAGTGAAATAATAATTTCGCTTTAATGCCAATAATTTCTAGACTTGCATATACACGACGTACTATGTGACCGTTGATTCGGGTAGGGTTATTGCTGGTCAATACAGTGACGGCGCTATTACCATTAAGAGGCACCTTTAACGTTTTTATGGCTGTGAAAGTTATATGTAGTACAACTCCCCGGCGCGCCTTAGGTGCGCGGCATCAGGTGTTCTTCAGAGAACACAGAATATCTTGTTAATACAAACTCTGTAGTAATACACTTAAAAGGCAATATATTTTTTACTTTCTTAAAAGAAATTAAATTTTTCTTCTCGCATTTTACCAATAAAAATTGTTAGAAATTAGATGTTTTGTGATTTTCGTTTGAGTAAAATTTGGAATTTTAATCAGTCCTGTATACTATTAATTTGAGTTCTTGTATCTTGACCAAACACGGATGCAGAGGCAATGCTTAGAAGCTATTTTTATCGCATATATGGCTTGCAATCCCATCGTAATTCAACAGGGATGATGATAGGCATGCAAATTAAAACCCAAAACATGTAGACGACAATACACTTTGACTAGTATCATCATCATCAGTAGCTCCACAGCTCACCGTGGGCCTCAGCTTCCCTCAGGATTTTCCTCCAGACTTTCCTGTCTTTATCCAATGCCCACCAATTTTTTAATCCAAGTACTTTCACAGCCTCTACGATTCTATCAATCCATCGTAGACTGGGTCTTCCACGTCCTCTCTTTCCGTCTGGTGTGCATTTCATTATCCTCTTAAGAACATCCTCCTTATTCATCTTCCTCATCCTAGTCATCCTTTGAGTAGTATATCATTCTTAATATTGTTATTACATATATAGTATTCTGGTCTGAGTAATAAGTCAAGATGCGATGGACTTTCTGTTCATTGACTATCCCGCAAATACGACACTTTACCAAAAATATTTATAATGTAACATTAAGCCTACAACAGGGACGGACTTCTTTCACTGCTTTTTTAATATAAAGCGGCGTTTCAGTTACGCAACAGATCTGTAGCTGTCTTGAAGCAAAAACAAACACTAAAACATCATAAATATAAAATAAACAAAACTCTGTCTCATAACTGACAAAGAGTCGAAACGTATTCAAGTCATTACGCAACAATTATCATCATCATCATAATCTTCACGGATTAAACAAAGGATGGTTTGTTCCGGACTCAAATAGGCAAAGATTAGAGCTGGTCACTCCAGCGCTTCCTCTCCGTCCCCTCGGCTTATAGTTCCAGATTTGTTTGGGATGGGGGAAGTAGGCAGAACAAACTGCGTTTTCTGTAAACAGGAATTAGACGATGTGAATCACACGTTTTTTACCTGTGACAGATGCAAAGAAGAGAGGCGAACCCTAGAAAATGTAGTGGGACAGATCTTGCCCGAAAATGTCATCGGAATAATGCTGGAGAGCAAACACCACTGTGATCAGGTAGCAGCCTAAATAGAGAAGGTACTAGGGCAAGAGAAGGAAGCCGAAGATGATCTTGCTAGGGGCGCTGACAGAATAGCAGAAAACAGGTTACTTGGGCCCGCTGAAGGTTTAAAACAGAGGAACGTCCACTGAACGAAGTACACATGGAACCACCTCGAACTATTGCGAAAGCTGAGTCCCGAGGTGGATCCATGCCGTGGACAATAGGGTTTGTGGTTTTGGTGGGTGCGAGTCCCACACACCGTAGGAGTGCGGACCCTCCTGCGGCGAACATTAGTTTTCCACAGTCTCCCTCGTAAAAAAGAAAAAACCTGTAGAAGTAAAACTAAAGTTGTCATTAAGGTTTGTATAAAAGAGTTTTATACGAATGTCTGTAAACGGTTTCTATAAACTTAAACAGGAAACGAAGTTACTCATACTGATCAAATTCGAAGTAGGCCTACAATAAATAATAAGGTTACGAAAGGCGAGGCTGTTGGAACGACATACAAAAAATATCGGTATGGAGAAATATACATGACTTCCATGTTCTAAAACTTATATTTAAATTCATATTGAATATGAAATATTTCCATAGAAACTAATTCTTTCAACTTATTTTTCAGCCTTAACCACAGTACTGTGGTCACTAACGTATACCACTTCACGTTAGCGCACTCGATTTTCACTGATGATGCTAGTCGATGGCACTGCCGAAACGTCTGGTTTTGCAGAAAACATTGGGCTACGGCCAAACAGCCCGGGAAGGAATTTTAACAACAAACTACTTCTTTGTTGCCGATGACGTAGTACACATAAAAATTATATCCCCTCAGCCTTCAACTATCATTTTCATTTATAGAAAATTACCCCCTCCTCTTCAAGTACCCTTTTCATTTATAGATATTTCATCTACCTTTCTACCGTGGATTATTAAGACTTTCTTTTCAGGATACTTTATTTATCAAAATTAAGTACTTTACTCTTATTAAAACATAAAATGTTGCAGGTAAACTACCTCTTCCCCTTAACCGATCTTCACCAAAATCAACAGACTTTGAGTCCACTGCAATTTAGGCAGATATACAAAACATTATTTGATTCTGTTTGAATTTGCGGCAATCAGGCAATCATCGTTCACTACAGAAAGAAGTACACACAGATATACACACAGACACACTGATAGACACACAGACACAAACACAGACACTTTTCTAAAAATGACTTTCTTCATGTTTTGAGGGTGGTACAATCAGAATCAGCCCTTATCTCGAACATGATTTTTTTCGCCATCACCATACTTCCATTTCCTTATGGAACATGGAAGTAACAACATTTTGGGAATGTGTGATACATAAAACTCTCCATTAATGTATTGTACTAATTGAGCAGTAACTGTATCCCCTGTAAAATATTTGTCTCTGTGAATATTTATTTTGTTATTGTTTACCAAACAGCGACAATGATTCTGTTTTTTCTGCGTTACGCGGTGTTCAATTCGGTGAGTAAATATATATATTTTTTTTAAATAAATATATCGACTGTCATGTGTACCTGTGCGTGTATATTTTAGTAAATTTATTTTTCTGTCCATAAAAGTCCCTACAATAAGAGCGTTATCAGTTCCGGTAAAAGAAGTAGCGCCTCTGTTCACCTGCTGAACAGATAGTTCTTCTGTTTGCGATGTGTAATGTATTCAAAGAGTATATACAATTTAAACTGTATCGTTTGTTTAGAATATTTCTGTGTGTTTGTGTATTTCTATTTATAGATAGCTTTAGACCAGTGGTTTCCAAACTTTTTACCTCGCGGACCCTTCTCAAAAAATTAAAAATTCACGGACCCTGTCTGAGTTATGAAATGAAACAAGCAGTAAATATGATACAAACTCTTATATTTTAATTACAATGTATTAAAATCAAAATTCTTTTAACTTGCAAAATTATAATATTAATGATATCAAACATGGTTTGATGTGATCAATGAAACTGCTTTTGAACAATTAGTTCTGCAATATTAGGTTTAATATCTGACAATTTCAAAATTAAGTCACACTTGACACCAAGTTTGTTTCTTAACTTTGCTAACCTCGGCTCTGTCTTTCCAGCCCTATACGTGACGAAATCCAGCTACTTAGGCGTAAAACCAGCTACACGGAAAAACGTTTTGCTTAGATACAGTGCTTATACGTGAGATACATTGGTTATAAACAAGATACAGTGCTTATACGTGGACTAAAACAGCGCGATCAGTTCTGCGTTGATGCGGTGCTCTAGTCAGTTAGGCTGACAAACAGATCTGCTACGCGACGTGATTTAAAGACATTATTAAAGCCTTTAGTTTAAAATTTCTTTTACAATTACAATTATTTTAAACCAAAAATAAAATGTAGTGTGCACCGTCCTGGCAGGCCAGGACCCAGGATACCCCCAGACTGCCCTGACAGACCCCATCTCTCGTTTGCTTACTCCGCCGAAGGGATTGGTTACCACAACCTTGGAGTGGATTACTCGGCGTAACAGGGTCCACCGACGTGTAGGTGAAAGTGGAGTTGGGGTGGAGAGGCTGGTGCATTTCTCTTCTTTGATGTGTTTAGCTGTTTCCCTCTATTTATTTGTGTGAAACCGCATTCTCCCAGTTTACGTACTTGAAGTCAAAGTTAAGAAATAAACTTAATTTGAGAATGACTTCATAATGAAATTATTTGACATTAAACCCAATATAGCAGAGCTAATTGTTCAAAAGCAGTTTCATTGTTTACAATAAGAACTATGTTTGATAAGATTAATATTATAATTTCCATAAGAGAATTTTGATTTTAATACATTTTAATTAAAATATAAGAGCGTATCACACTGTTTGTTTTATTTCAGAACTCAGACGGGGTCCGTGAAATTTTTATTTTTTTCGGGAGGGGGCCGCGGACTGAAAAGTTTGGGACCACTGATATAGAAAATTGAAGTCTTAGATGTCTTGTTTTGAGTGTGGTATGTCTTATTGTAGAGAATCTTGATACTTTCTATAATTTAAAGCGAAAAGCGGTTTTGAACTTAGAGCTTGAGTTTAGACGACAGAGAACCGAACTCAATGTGCTGGGGATCATCTAACAGAATAATAAAGAATCTGAACTGTTGAAAAAACTTGCATGGTACGTCAATACAGTAATTACTATATAAAACACAAAGATACACTGCATAAAATAAAACAATTTCAAAAAGTTGCCGATATCTTAAAAAATCAGAGTCACAACAGAGGAATTTTAGTGGAAGATTCTCTATTTTTTTAAATTATGAATGTTGGAAAATTGTTTGTAAATTAGTGCATTACTTGGTTAGTAAATTTACTAAATTTCAAAGCCCATGGTTACGCATCCTACATGGTTTAAATAGAATTCAGTTTCAGAAGTTGATTTTTATACCACAATTTGGAAATGAAATAACCATGAAAAACAATATTGCTTTTATATATTGCAACGTTACAAGTATTTTAAAATGAATACACTTCTGTCCATGTACCCGATGCAATTATATAACGTAAAACGCCGACTGGGTCGTAGGATTTTTGTGTTCTCGTTGCTTTAAGTATATGTGGTTGCTCAAGAAACCCATTTTTAAATAAGTGAGTACGACGTTGATGACATAAAATAATTAATTAAAACATAGTAAAAGAATCAATCAACGGCTTATTAAATATTGCAAAGAAAATTAATTGATTATTAAAATTTGAAAAAGTCAAAATATTCTCTTTTATAAGGTTACACTCTGAAAACATAAACCTTTGCTATTCACCACACATTAATAACGCATAGTCTTAAATATCTAAACATATATGGTGAACAAATTATAAAATTCTTGTATATTGCATAGGTGTCTGTCTTTGAATCATTATTGAAAATTTGAACTCGTAGCAACTCATCTATAAAAATAATATTAACTTTACCAAATAGAAATTGAATGGTTGCTATTAATATTGTACTAAAAGTAATATTAACTTTAAGAATGTTTATGATGTATAATGACACACCCAATTTTTAAAATTAATCAGAATAAAATTATTATTTTTAACACCAACGTACAATTACATCTTTTACTTTGACTGTTTACACTATTTACATTTACTTTGCTGTATTACTTTATTATCTCATATTCTGTTCTTTATGAGTTCTTTGTTTAACACAAAAATATAATTGTTCATTTGTCACCTGCATATTGTTGAAGTTACTGTTGCGCGTGTATGTGTGCGTCTCCTGAATGATAACAATGACGATGACAATGATGATGATGACGATGATGATGTTTTCTCAGTATTCTATGTCCTGTTGTTGATGGTGGTCCTGCGCTCCTCTATCAATCGTGGTGTATTGCAGATGAAGAGTTCAAGTCGATTAGCAAACGGACACAGTGTCCTCGTGGGAAGCTTCTTTGAGCCTGTTTCTCGTCCAAAATCGCCAGAGGTATTTGGATAGTACACAGAAATTTTGACATGTCAGATATTGTTCAGTTTTGTTAATTTGTGTATAGCGTCCCGTTTTAACTGATCACATTTTAGTCCGTTTTCGTGATCACGTTAACTTGATTTTTAGCCAAGTGGTTGCATTCTCTTCGTAATTTTTCACTTTTGTCATTTAAATATAACACACTTGTTAATTACTAGCTAATTGTGGTGGTAAATACCTTTAATTTGAATGACGTCTTTATTATTGCATTTTTCTGCAATAATTTTGCATCACCATACGCGTTTAAATGTCCTTATTCTAATGGTGTTTTCAGAATTGTAATATGTCGTTAGTAACAGGTAAACAAATATTTATTTATTTTAATCATGTTAATGTCTGATTTAATAATAAAAAGCAACAATTCATATGTACACAAAGACATCTCCCCCATCGTAGTACAATGCTGGTTCTTGCTGGTTCACACTCGCAGACACACATACATACGACTTCACTGTAACACTTCCGCATGTCCACGCTTGTACTTTCACGCACTAAATTTTTAAAACTATTTATTCTACTCTCTTTACACTTATTATTTACAAAATACTGCCCTGGGTAAATATACAAATATAGGCTATGTATTGTTGCAATATATTATAGAACAATTGCCGGAAAACAATACATTTATCTAAACAAAATTATTTTATCTTAAACTTTGCTGAATTGAAAAGCACTATGTTCAACCTACATTTTCTGAATTACAAGACAATAAAGTAAGTAATGTACTTACCATCTACATTCTTTCGGTCCTCACATTCGTCCCGCCATGCACGTGGTCTTTCCTAGTGTGCAACTGTTGCCTATGTTTTTTTTTTAATCTTATCTGCCCAAACTCGGTTTTAGTAAATTAAAATTTCTACTATCAACGGACAGTAAATGCACTGCAGATGATTGATACTATCCCATAGCCAGTTACTTTGAATTAATACGGATCCAGCTACTCGATTTCGGTTAGAATTGCCGTTGTCTGTTTTACATCAGTAGTTTAAAGTAGGTCTCACACGACGCACATTGCTATCAGGTAAACAGCCGGGGCAGCTGGACATCAGTTCTTATTGTAAGAAAATTACAACAGACCGGCTAACTAAAAGATAAAATTGTCGGATTTTAGAATCCGCATTCAAAGCATGAAAGACCAGTAAACATCGAAAAAATGAATACAAGAATACAATCTGTGACCAGTAGAAAGTCTGATATTTAAGCTACACATAAATTCACGGAGCTATAGAGAAGAAGGTTTAAAATCTCGAGCCTAAGGGCAAAAGTGGTTCTTCCTGGCAGATAAACCTCTGTTCATGCATGAATACATGATTTCGTCGACCTTACTGAAATACAATAAATTTTAGGAGCCACAGCCACCTTTCTTTAGGGATTATGAAATTCTCAATTAGAGACAGAAATAAAATTAAACTTTACACAAGGTGGTTGATTTTTCAGTAATTAATTTTATTATTTTCATCTTGAATAATAAAATTATTTAAATTTAAATAATATATACTTAGTATTTTTATCTGGTGTTTTGCCCTAAGGCTGTTTGCAATGATAAGAGCTCTTCAAGCTGTCCTATTGCATGCTAGTCTTTTCGTTTCTTCGTAACACCCTCTGATTTTAATGCAATCTATTAACTTCATTCTTCTACGGCCTCTTCTTTTTTCTCCTTCTATGACACCCTCACACCCTCCATGGCAGTTGTAAGCAAGCAGTCTCTTCTTAAACAATGACCTAACCAAATCCTTTTCCTATTTTCTATTACATTCAGGATTCTTCTCTCTTCCCCTATTCTTCTTAAAACTTTATCATTCCTTACTTTATCAACCCACCTCACTTTTTCCATTGCTCACCAAAACCACATCGCAAATGCTTCTAATGTTTTCTCATCCTCTTTCCTCAGTGTCCATGTGTTTGTACCATATAAAGCAACGCTCCACACATAACATTTGGCCAACCTTTTTCTTAAACTCTTATTTATTTTGCCACACAGCAATCTTTTCTCCCCATTAAATGCCTCTTTCGCTATAGCAATATATATTTAGTAGTAACTCTAAAATTAAGAGATTTATGTGCATAACGACGAAATTGTTGCACTGTTGCACGAAATAATTTTACAAAAGTAAGCAAACCATGAATAACAAAGGAACCATATGTTGTGATTAGCTTTATAGCACACGGCACTGTTGTAAAGAAAAGTTGTCCGGTTTGTTAAGTACAACGTATTAGGTAATGTATAGTGTGACAAGAATCGTGTCTTGTGACTAAACGCCTTTGGCGACAAGTTAGGAGAAAGATAAATGAAGGAAGGTTAAGAAATATTTATGTCGTTTAAATGACTGAGAGGTTTTGCTGTGGAGTGTGTGGTTACGTAATTTTTATCTGAACGAGCATGAAGAAGGAAGAAGGAACCTGCAGGCGGTGAGGTTATTGTGTTGCCAAACGTTCGAGTTTTACAAAGAATTCTGCACACCACTCATTGATAGCACGGCTCATACCTCATTTCTTATTTTCAACTCCTAGATGATATGTTAGGACTAAAATTATTTATTTCTACTAGCCTATGTAAACAAAAATGGAAAAATATTTTAATCTTTAAATCATAATTTGTTTGGTTATTGATTTGTGAATATCCTCCTTTCTATTTGTTTTCGAATATAGTCCTTCGGATAGTACATTAAACCTGATGAAGGCTTCCTTTCCATCTCTTCCTGGGTAGACCGACCCTTCTCCTGCCTCCTGTTTTTTTTTGTTCTTGTAGACTTTTACTATCTGTCCTCCTCCATTCTATCACTGTACATTTATCTTCTCCTAATTATCTAGATTTCAGTTTGGCCCACTCAGCATCTTTCACTAATATTCCCATGTTTTTACGACCTCGTTGAGTTTACCGTGTACAGAAGGTATTTTTCTTAATACCCTCATTTTTGATAACTCTGTTGTTGGTTTTGTTTTTTGTTTCCCACTTTTTGCATCTGCAACACATTCGATGCTATTGGTGCCCTCTTAGATATCCGTTGTTCCAAATGAACTAGCGTATGCCACACAACCAGCAATCTGTTGACTTTGCTCTTTACATTTCTTATAGACTGCCCTGTTACTTGTCAGTGTACTATCTAGACATTTTATTTTCACAAATTTTCTCAGTTAAAACATTTTATTTCTTTCTATAATATTGACCACGAAGAATTCTTGCTCTGCCGCTGGTATCAATTACGATTCTAATTACAATTCTAAACAGGGATCTGGAAGATCTGGAAACGGCTTTCCGAAAGAAAAGAATGAGATTCCTTAGACATATGGTTCGGTCCAGATTAAATAAACAAATTTTCAAATATATTTGGCAACTTTCCAGTTTAAACAAATAGACCAAACAACTCAAGGAGGAAATGATGAAACTGGGTATGTCTTTGAACGACTGTGTGGACAGAAATACATACAGAAAGAAAACTCAAAAGCCTGAGGTTCTTTGCGATGAGAAGAAGGCGAGAAAGAGGTGGACAGTGGAAAGGAAGGCGGCGCATAGTGTGCGAATGAGGGCCTTCTGACAGGGGAAGAAAAGGAAATGATATTCGCGTGGTACACGGCTGACCTGTTTGTGTAAAAAAAAAAAAAAATATTCACCACGAACCTACAATTCTTGCTCTGCCGCTTCTAAACGGTAATCTCAAAGATCTGCATGTTTGTCGATTTTCTATCATTACTATATGACAAAAAAAAAGAAAAAACCTTTTGTGCGAATGTATTTCATCGGCAAAATTGTCAGTTTTATTGTTTTCGTCTACAAACTTGGCAGGTATATTGTTTCTGATTATCTTTATTTCCGCCCTACAAGAGAATTAACTTGTAAAAAGACATTTATTTTTATCTTTCTTGTGAAGGAACGTGGACCACTACTGTGTTATTATAATTGCTTACCGCTTATGTTGCAATTTATCTTTGAGAATGCAGTCGAATTTTCCCTTTAATTTTTTGCACCCTTTACTGGTTAAAGTTAATAAAAAAATTACTAGGTATTTGTTATTTGTACTAGGTAGAATTTAGTTGAGATTAAGCAGTTTAGCCGGCGAGACGTCGGAGGAACTAATTCGTGGATACAGATTAAGCCGGTAAATCTCAGCAGCAGAACATCTGTTGTTAGAATTTAACTTTTATTTAACCCTGTGATGCTTGGTTTAGCGCCTTAGTTCAACGTCTAAGCTTGAGCGTCTCTCTGTAATTAAAGACGTCAAAGTAAAACCAAAATACGCTGACTTAACCTGTCAGTAATGTCTGCCGGCTTATCTAAAAGTAACATTACATTATGAAATAACAATATTCGTATTTTCTTTGCAGATTAACGCTTTCACTTTACTTACGGCAATACCGTCTTCAGTTTTCTTTCGTATTCTGAATTTGAGAGGATACGAAACTTTGCAATACTTAAACTAAGTTACACTGTGTAGTCCAGCCCCTGGCGTGCGCGCATTTTTTAACAGCGTAGCAAAGGACATACTGCTTAATGATGAGATGTAAATTTTACACGCGTGCAATTTTAAGAATAGTTTGGAATGAATAATGAGGTGAACACAAGATAATGTCAAATTTGACTTAATCCGAGACAATTTTTTGAAATTGATAACTTTTATTACTAAAATAAAAAAATTTAAGCCTACGAAAAACATCAGAAGGTTGGAAATTAACAAGTAGTGATGAAATATATCAAAGTATAGAAAATATAACAGAAACAATGAGAAAAAGAAGACTCTTATTTTTTGGACATTTATATAGAATGGACGACAATAGGTTAACAAAGCAGATCTTCAAGTATCTATGGGGGAAGAAGTCAACATCAAGTTGGATTAAAGAGGTACAAAAGGTTTAGATTAAAGAGGTCCAAAAATAATATAAACGCAGAAGGAGCAATTGAAAGAGAAGTTTCTCGGGCAAAAGTGTTAAAAATGGAAGGAGTCCAGGGTGGAAGAAAGAAAAACTATAAAAAGAAAAAGAAAAAGAAAAAGAAAAAGAAAAAGAAAAAGGGTAGGTTCAAAGTGGACTGAAGACAGGAAGAAGAGACACAGTGAAGAAAAAAAAACGTTGATATAATTGTGTTACATCCGCTGGAGGTTCCGTTATAAAGGACAATATAAATTTACATACAGAAAAATGCAATTTCTCAAAACAAAAACAAACAAGAATTACAAGAACTTTATGATATCAAAACCATATACTGTTATGTTTATTTTAAAACTTTCAACAGAACTGTAAAAATTGTATCACACAATGATTAAGTTGCCAACCTCGAGTTAGTGATTTGGCGATTCACATAACATTTTGATTTAATGTTTTCACACGTTTAAGAGGTCCATTTAATTAACTAAAAGCATGGTGGGTACATATCAGCTGTTTTGTTTACACGGTCTACGAGGAATTTTAACAAAATATTAAGAAAAGCTGATCACTTTGCTGTCACGTAGGTGAATATAATGTTTCACTGAATATTCTGTGGTAAAGAGTACCTGGGACAAGAATGGATGCTGCTGCAGGTTAGTGCTGGCCACAGTGTCTTCATTGAATTCTGGACGACTAACATGAGGCAGCCTACCCTGTCTTGTTCCCAACCGTAAAAAAGATCCATTGTTACTCCGTAAAATTACCAAAATCGCGTTAGTGACCCTAAAAAGCAATCGTTAGTATATGATTTTATCTCTTCACAATTACTGTTTTATGAAATCTGTACACACACAATGAGTACAGTGGATTGGCAATAAATGGCCGTTCATTATCTACAATTTATGGATTAGCAAAAAATCCTCTGTACCCAGACGGTGTTTAATAAGTCAAAGCAACAAAATCAGACAAAGTTGTTCATAAAACTCATATTTGGTCATATAGTATTACTGAAGTCCTTTACTCGCTATTGGCCTACCTTTTAAGATTAAAATAGTTCAATTATGTTTCTTTCTTGCCTTTAAAAAAAGTATGTTAATGCCTTCTGTTTCATTTTCTTTACTACTGAACAGGAATTTTCCTATGGCGGATCAAGTTGGATCAGACTGTTGCCAAGTCTGACGAGATCACCGCAGTGTATTCACACACACGCGCGCGCGCGCGCGCGAGTGTATAAAGTACAATGTAAATGTGCTGGCACGATGTATTATTTGTGGAGGTACATGCCTCAAATAAGTTCATATTTGAAATGTTTGAGGAAAAGTGGCCTCACTTTTCAGTAGTGAATTTGAGAGGTCATGCCTGGTATATTCTTATACTATACATATATTATACGTATATTATAATTGAGATTGGCTTTCGAAACCGAAATTTGTTTGTGTTGTTTAAATAAAATACCTAACTGGAAATTTTTAAGATTAAATCATATAAACCACGAGTGAGAATTAAATTTAGAAAATTCTAAATGTATTTTTATACATTATACTTTTTTTAATTATTAAAAAATATTATCTGTACCTAAAACGAGAAATTAGTTTTTACATTTTCTTGAACTCTAAACAGGTTACAGCGAAACGTTTTATAAATTATGAACCATTTTATTGTCTGTGGGTATAACCATTTCGGTTCAGCACAACGGTAAAAGGCAGAAAATTATTTAGACTTATTTCACTTAGATACTTAGTAAATATACTGTAATACTTAGTTTATCGGGAATGTTTCCACTATTTTTAAGACAAAAGACTAAAGTGTTGTTGGGTAAAAACATTCCCTGTTGAGTTTTACGTTCTTTTTACTGATTCATTGTAAAATAAAAGTAATGTATAAAACACATGGATTTCGTTGTACATGACGTGTCCGTTACTTAACTAAATATAATTAATTCACTACCGATGCACTATCAATGCCCTTCTCTGTGCATTGCATTTCTGCAATGCCTGTAAATTTTTTTATGGGTAAAAACGTAAAACTTTTACCTTGTAGCCTGAACCAGTTTTCGCTTTTAAAAAGCTTCTTTAGAGGATGCCGTTGGGAGCACTTTCCGTCTTGTTCTTGGCGAAGGTATCGACTTTTGATGGATGGATGTTGTGTGTGTGGGGTGTGATATGTTCGAATAATGCGTGTGATTTGAATTGTGTCTGTTCGTTTAGGATGTCGTTTTTATGTGTTTTCGTGTGTTTGTATATTTTCAATTGTTCGAGTGTCCAGTTTTCGGCCTTATGTGTGTACGTGTAGAATGTGCATGTTATTGTTGTTGTTTTTGTATGTATGGTTTGCTTCAATGAGGTGTTTTGCAAAGGTGGAGTCTGTAGCGGAGTGTAGTGCCTTTGTGTGTTCAATGTATCTTTGTTTGAAGCTACGTCCTTTCTGGCCTATGTAGAATTTGTTGCAATCTGAGCAGTTTAGTTTGTAAACATCAGGTAGATCGAATTTGTTTTGTGCTTTGTGTGTGTTTTTTGATAGTATGTGTTCTGTTTTGTTTGTAGTTTTTTTATTGTTGTATTGTATTTGTAGTTTACCGTCATGTAATATTGTTGTATTACCGTCATTTGTAGTTTTGTATGCGATTCTGTATCCTACTTTTTTGAATTTGTGGGCTATTTTTTCAGTTTGGTTATTAATGTATGTTAGTGTTATGAATTTGTTGTTTTCTGTCTTTATCTGTTGTTTGTTTTATGTTTTGTGTAGAGTTTATTGACTATTGTTCTGTTGTATCCATTGGATTCTGGTAGATATTTTATCGTGTTTAGTTCGTCTTTGTAGTCTTTTCTGAAAAAATTTACAAATTTATTAGGTGCCAAAATTTGAGGACTTAGTAATATTTGACAGGCAAAAAGTTAAATGCCAGATTAAATGTTTTTTCGTACCTTTTCTGGAATTTAAAAGTAATGTTTAATTTTGACAGACTTCTGTGGATATTATGTTTTACGGGGAAAGACTACATAAATCTGGTAGCAAAGAGCAATATTTAATTTACCTGGGAGAACACAGCAGTGATTTTAAGGAACAACGTCATTAAAAACCATATTGTTTGTACATAACATTGTTTTGCTCACAGATCTTGTGTGACCATAGATAGGTGAAGTAGAATTTCAGACTGTTGCTTAGTTACAAGGGGATAAACGAGTCGCAGTCTGTTTTGCGTTTTCCACAATTTATTTTGGCTACTTAATTAACTTAATGTGGCGTTATTTTTTGCTTGTAACATGACACTGTGCTTGCTCCGTAGCTGTGTACTTTGAAGATTAGTACGTTTGTGCTCTTAGACTTTTTTATGCGACTTCACAAAATTTTAATGAAGAAAGTTGTGTTAGTGGTTAAAATCACAAACAGAATTACCACTGTTTGCACACCACTATAGAAAAATTATTCCGATTAGCGCTTTCAAGCTTCACAGCTCATCGTCAGATCGGAAATGAACAAACAGACGTGAAACCAAACCCTTCACCCCCACCCTGCTCACACACAACGAGCTATAATTCAAATGTCCTTTCCCAACCTGTGGGCCCTGTCACCCCCGTCTGGACAGTTACATATTTTTCTAGCACATCCCTTGTGTTTAAGTGTTATGTGTGTGTGTGTATGTGTGTACACATTCCTTTTAAACCTAACCGCCTTTCTCATTCACACTTGTGGGCCAGTCACACACCCTTATTTTAAAAAACATCCAATTGTTCCTATGCAACTTAATTCTTAATCTTATCTATCTGTCCTCTATCTTTTACTTTTTAATTATATTATAAATTATTAATTTTTAATTATATATTATAGTAATATATTATGTATTACTATATTATAATATAGCTATTAAAAATGTCAAACGGTATTTGATAAGATAAGGAATAAAAATATAGAAAAAATCCCAGTATTACAGGAAAGCGGAATTTATAAATTAAAATGTAAAGACTGCAACAAAGTGTACCTAGGTGAGACAGGACGGAAATTCGTATGCAGGTTGTCTGACCACAAACGTGGAGAAGATAATAGAACAACGAATTTGTTATATGCAAGACATTCATAGAAGACAACCATAAGTTTGTTAATCCTTTGGAAGACTACGAAATTGTAAAAGTAGTAAATAACACAGTTGAAAGGAAGCTTAGGGAGTAGTTAGAAGTATTGAAAGAAAGAGAAAAAGGGTTAGACAATTTAATTAATACTAAAACTAAATTTGACAATGAAGAAATATTTTATAATATAATTAAAAATTAAAAGATAGAGGACAGATAGATAAGATTAAGAATTAAGTTGCATAGGACTAATTGGATGTTTTTTAAAATAAGGGTGTGTGACTGGCCCACAAGTGTGAATGAGAAAGGCGGTTAGGTTTAAAAGGAATGTGTACACACACACACACACACACACACACACACACACACACACACACACACACACACACACACACACACACACACACACACACACACACACACACACACACACACACACACACACACACACACACACACACACACACACACACACACACACACACACACACACACACACACACACACACACACACACACACACACAACACTTAAACACAAGGAATGTGCTAGAAAAATATGTAACTGTCCTGACGGGGGTGACAGGGCCCAGAGGTTGGGAAAGGACATTTGAATGTGTTGCGTGTTGTCTGTTGCTTGTTGTGTGTGAGCAGGGTGGGGTGGGGTGGGGGTGAAGGGGTTTGATTTCACGTCTGTTTGTTCATTTCCGATCTGACGATGAGCTGTGAAGTTTGAAAGCGCTAATCGGAATAATTTTTCTATAGTGGGTGCAACAGTGATAGTTCTGTTTGTGACTTCACAAAATATCACGAAATTAAACAATAAATGAATTAGAAAAGTGTAGAGGGTTCCGTTGTATTTGCATTTTCTATTTGCACACTCTTTCTAGCGGTGCATGTTACTGTCAAGATTGACGGTTCGCGGTCTTATACTGCATTACCTGCAGTCCGGCATAGCATACCGTCATTAGCAAGTACGCTGTCCGCCGGTACAGGAAATACAATGGTGTGCTGTTGGTATACAGATCGCCTCAGCCTGTGGAACTGAATGCTTAGTTAAGGTCTGGAGTAGTATTAGGTTGAATTTTTGTATAGAAAATTCTCCTGCCATTATTGACCGACTAATGGTATACGAACTGACAGCACCCGAGATTATGAGCCCGTGGTGCTTTCCGGGTTAAAGCAAGTTTTTTTTCAAATGAGCGCCCGTATAATCCGGTGTTGTTCGGTCACTAGGTTGGGGGTCCGCACTTCATGAACTAGCTTAGATGTCGGGGAAGGCTGAAATATGCAGTTTTATACTTTTACCATTGCTTGACCGCCCTATGAGACGACGACTTTGTGGCTACGTGTGGAGTTGACCTACTGAAGCTTGGAACCATGCTGACGTGGGGTTGTGCAGCGTCTGAAGCCGTTGACGTTGCAGTGCGCAGCAGAGACTGGCGACTTTTACAGTGAGGCTGAGGCACAACTACACTGCCAGCTCAGCAACACAGCCAACCGCTTAAGCAGGTTCTTTTGCCTTAAAATTGGTATTAAAGAATCATCTGTCCCCATCCTTATGGCGACGACTCTGTGGTTTTCCACGAAGTTGATCCACGGAAGCAAAGAGTTGCGCTGACGTGAAATGCAGGTGGCGAGTGCTTTCAGCAGGATGCTGTGCCGTGGCCGGCGGCCTTCTAAATGAGTACCAAGGGGAGTGCTGCCTCAGGAACTGAGAACACACTAACATTACACATTAATGTTCTATCGTCATATCGACATTTACATTTATGTAGTAATAGACTAATTTTTCCTAAATTAATACAGATTTTCATAACATTCATATTTGCTCAGTTTTTCTGATGTATATATATTTTGTAATATTATTGCTAATAATAATAAAACTTTTTGTACAAAAATATAACTATGCCCCAGAGGGATAAGACACCATCTCCATTTTTTATAAAATAGAGCTTTTTATGTAGTGTTACTGTACACACTGCCCTCTTTCTAGTAGTATATGGCACTATCTCCTAGTTATTTTTATGCAGCCAATACGCATGTTTAAAATAATACTATCTCACATTGCTTCTTGAAGCACACAAAATGTTTTTAGCTGTCCTGTAAAGTAATGTGTATGCGACATGGTGTCTTATGCCTCTGGTGCACAGATATTATTATATTTTTTTTTACTACTAAAAATGTTATCAACAGTATTAATAACAGTATTACCAGTACCAATGTTTCAACAGTATTAACTATCATGATCAGATATACAAAATTGTATAAGTAACAATACACAGATTTTAATAAGTAACAATACAATCTGAGGCATTTAGAACAAAAGAAAAATTAGGATAAGATTTACTCTTAATGTGCAAGGATGAGTTCCAAGTTCTAAGAATATGCTCAGCTGGAAATAATAAGTTAAAATTTGGTAATGGGAATTTGAATAGGGTTAATATCGTGGAAGGGGACTTTGCAGATGATGTGCTGCTAATAACCAGAAAAAAAAGAGAGTTGCAAGAGAAGGTGAATCGTGGAACTCGGTAGTTAAGAGAAAGGTATACAAATTACTAAGAGTAAAACCAAAGTAGTTTTGGTAATTACAGTCACAAGAGGATATTCAAAAATGGAGACTGATAGAGCTACGATCGAACAAATGAGAGGATCGAACAATACCTGGGGATTGCAGTAGACACAGCGTAAATTGCAGGGTCTGACAATAAAAAAAAAGGGTTGGAAAAACAATGAAAATGTGCTACGACATTAATGTCAGTTTCATACAAAGAGGAAAATCTCAAGATAAATAAACATGAAGGTATTTAAGACTATATATAGGCTTATTTTTACGTTTGTCTGTCAGACGTAAGCTAGGTACTGTGTGATTAGATACGGAAAAGCAGGCTACAGACTGAGGACGAAGGATATGAAAGAGTCTATGTATCATAGAATATTTTTAGTTTGTTTAATTTTAAGTAACTTTTTTAAAACGAAAAATGCATAAACATTTCATATTAAATTGCTTTGCAACTAAATTAGTGAAGAAAGAAAAGGAAAGAGTATGCTGGCAGCAAAAAATAAGCATTTTTGTTTGTTAACGGTCCAAGTCACGTATTTTAATTTATTTTCTTACCTTTGTTAGGTCCGTCTTGTGACTTTTATCTTTAGAATAATATTAGCGACGAGTTTCAGGTCATCTGACCCATCCTCAGACACTTGCTCGAAAAGAGGTCGTCATATATTAAAATCCAATTAAAATAAAAACACACATATGTAAACTCATTGTCAATAATAAATGTTCAAAAACATGAATAACACTGTTGTCGTGGTGCACCACGCGATTACCGATCGATCGATCGATCGAGCAAGTGTCTGAGGATGGGTCAGATGACCTGAAACGCGTCGCTAATATTATTCTAAAGATAAAAAGTCACAAGACGGACCTAACAAAGGTAAGAAAAAAAAAAAAAAATTAGCGCCCAATTCGCACACTGTACAGACAATGCTGACAGCTAATATACGCAAATGCAAACGCGCTGATACTTCGTAATCTGCTGATTTCTCCCCTTTTTTCTCACTTTTCGACACCGGCACTAATACCTGCCACTAGGTGGTAGTATATTGCTCAAAATATGTTCTGAGTTATATAATGAATTGATTATATTATAATGTACGAACGAAGTGTTGATTGAATTACTATGTATTACTATATGGGATTGATTGTAAATAATTCATTGTAAACGTAATATAGTGTAATGTACCCTACATTACTGAATGACGGTAGAGTTATGAATAATAAATAAACTAAATATATAAATAATATAGGTTGATCGACACTAACACGTCCTATAAGCAACTTCCAGAAGGATGTTAACGTCTTTTCTTATTGTATTCTCATGTTGTTATATTGGTCACTTAGACCTGAGGATGTTCATTGTAATATGAGTGAAACGTTATCATACAAGACATTTTTGAAGCGGTCCATACCGGAAGAAGACTTCAAAATCGTAATGGACAACGAACGCGGAAACCTACTTGAGAACACAGTCAGCCTCTACGAGGAGGAGTTGTCTTCATCTGTTCGATGATTTGATAAGGTGAGAAATAAGAGACAGCGCTTCTTGGCAAGATTGACACTCCTGAAAATGTGTAGACATAACAAAGTAGTACCTGTGTGTGTACTAACCGGTTTTCTAGTCACTTAGACCTGATGATAATGATTGTAATATTAGTGAAACGTTGTCATACAAGACATTTTTGACGCTGTCCATACCGGAAGAAGACTTCAAAAACAATGTCTTTTCTTGCTGCTCTTTACTTTCCCCAGCTACGTTGGTGTCTCCAAGCTTAGACGCTGCTCAGTATAGTCTTACTGCAGAACATTATTGTGAACATAGTAGAAGGTTCAGGTTACAGAAGACCAGATTTTACGATCCACCTGTAGTAGAAACAAGTGATCGCGGAGACAAATATACAAATATAGCATGTGAGGGAAATGGTTTTGTCCCGCTTTAGCAAAACGCGACAAACAGTTTTTTGCTGTGAAGTAAACTTAAGGAGGGTGCAAAAAGTTTATATATATTGAGCTGTCAAGTGGTAGACTATGTGAAGGGCTGTAATCAACTCTAACCCGGGCAACCACTCCGCATCAGAATAGGGTAGGTTTAACAACGTGAATAATACGGAACTGTACAGGCCAAGAGAAAATTGTTACTCTACCTCCGGGCTTTGCCCCACTAACCCTTAGCTGACAAAAAGTGGTGCCATGTACGCCCTCACTTTTACTATCCCCTAGTAATGTGACATCCCAGCTCGCCCTCTCCGAACGGTTGACGTAAGTACAGAATTTCAGTCAGTTATTGACCTTACGTATTACGCAGCCTAAGGTCATCAAGGTATGAAAATAATGCATTCACAAGTTCTATCTGAACTGTAGGCTCAAACGATATATAAACTGGTAGGTGGAGTTGATAAAACGTGTGCAACGTTGCACATTATCAATAAGGACGATGACTAAAATATGGTTTTTATTGGCACATTTTGGAACTAAGGATTTTTGAGATATGTTTGTGTACAAATGCGACAGTTTCACATTTATCTAAATAAATCCAATACTAGGCGGCTCAGTAGACCAGTGGGTATGACACCTTACTACTAATCTAGAGATCCCGGGTTCGATTCCCGGGCCCGCACCATTATATCAAGGTGCGTTTTTCAGCCCCCCCAGGTCGACTCAGCCTGTTGAAAAAAATGGGTACCTGGGATAACATTCTGGGGATAATAATGGGCGGCTGAAGCGTAGTGCTGGCCACACTGCCTTCCTTGTATGCTGTACGGCTCGCATAAGGCAGCCTACCCTGCCTGACTCCTAAGCTGCTTCGGTGGTACACATGGGAGCCATTATTAATATATTAATAAAATAAAATAAAAATAAAACGATGTTAAAATATATTAGATGCTTCTATTGTTAAATGTGATTATTACATCTGATTAAATAAAAATATACTTTGCAGGTGACAAATAGTTTAACCCCAACCGTCGCGTCAGACACAAATACGGTAGTTTCCTGTAACTGTGACAGCCACATTACAAAAAGCCGGTTGTGTCTGTATCATCATAGGTTTGTATAGTAGTTATATCATGTCCTAGTGTCCCTTATTTTACGTCAACAAGGGACATAACATTAAACTTATTAAGGGACATAAACATTAACAGGTTTAAGTTAAATATTATTGAATATTATTTTTTAGCGTCAAAATATATACCGTAGTTCCTTTAAAATATATATTTAATTTTAATTAAATTAATATTAATTTTAATATATTTAATTTTTTTAGTACAATTTTAATTCCAGTTAACCAAATCTGTCAACTGATATAGTAATATTAGTCTCTGTTCTAGATTGTTCTAGTGTCTAGTGTCTGGGTTCTAGATTGTCGCACTAAATTTTATTAGTAGAATATCATGACCCTAATTATTAAATTAGCGTTTTTTAAAATCTAAGGTACAAATTACATATGAAATATATTCGAAATATATATTATGATATATAAATCCTATACTGATTGTTTAAGGCGTCTTTTTTATGTTGGCTTGGCTTGGCATGTTGGCATCATATACTATACTACTCTATGCCAAGTCTTAGATAAAACCGCTCCGTCTCCATTAGTGCCTATTCCAGTTTGAGCCTTCATCTTTTCATTCTACACCCCACCCTATCTGTAATGGAAGAGCTTCAGGCTTACCCCGCGCTTTTTAATGTCTTCTCTGCTATCACAGACATTTAACTCCTAAAATCTACTTTACAGATTCTATTTACAGATTCCACTTAATTATAAATTCAACATTTAATTACCTACAGTCAGCTCAATTAGCATACATACCATATGACAAGTTAGTAATCCCTTTTAAAATTTAATTGTAGTAGATGTTTCTACCTATTTCTATATCAGTTGATGATTGGATGATGGTAAGGTAAGTAAGGTGATCGTAAACCCAAAGCTGCTGGCACATCACTTCCCATGGAAAGTTACTGTGAGTTTTAAATTGTCGCTAATGATAGATTCCACTTATTCTGTTTTTGTTTTAAAAATTTTGTGTTTCAGGAAGTGACCAAACCAAGTGTCTCGAGCAGATGTCTGGTACTTAATTTCAAACACTTGATAGTTTATTGTAATTTTCTAGTAGGAATAGTACTAGACGTTTCTAAGTTTTAGATTTAAAAAGAACTGACGTTTACAGTGATTGTATATTAGCCTGTTATAGACAAAATTCACATAGTCAAGATCATTGAAATCAGCCGTTCTGCTTTTCATAGAGGATTAGTTCAAGTTTATGATTCCGTGTACGTCGGTTGAGCCAGCGATAGGAAAGAAAGTGAAGTGCGTATGATTTTGTAAATTCTCTTTTTTGTGTCATGTATGGCTGCGAGAAAATTGTTCTTTCAACTGGCGGTTTTGAACTCCTTAGCTAACCTTAAGTTGCCTCTCGGAATATAAAATATCCGAACAACCAGATAGGGATATTAACACAGACGTAGCACTTAAACAGTTGGATCTGCTTAAAGGATGGTAAGGCGCAGATTTTATACAAACAGCAAACAACTTGTGCGGCTTAAATGTAAATTACAGCAGACAGAAATTGGTGCTTCGTAGTCCTATTACACAGTGAGGCTAGTCATAAATGCGTTGTTATGAATTTTATAAAATTGTTGAGAAATATAAACGTATACAAAAGATAATTGATAGAAATTTATTATGATTTGTTTTATATTTGTGTTACGTCATTGGCAATAATGAAGCAGTTTCTATAGAAATCACTTTTACTTAGTAAGTTCTTACAAATATTAACATTAGCGGCGGTGGACACAATAATTTTACATAGTATTTCATTTGTTGTCTAATGTTTCCATTTGCATTTAGTAACCAATAATTTTCCGTTTCCGTTTCGTTTATTCTTGTCCTAATGTTTTTAATGTCGTGTTTTATTGAATTTGTGGCGCTGGCCGGCGCGGTGAGTACTTTGTCAATGACAATTCCTTACTTCACCATTTACACTATTATCTAATTTAATTGCGCTTAGTTAAGGGCAAATTTAATTGCGAACAGATTGTACACTCCACAAAATATTGTTACGACATCACAGAACAATCTACGTGTTCTCGAACGATCCATTGGAATCCGGATGAACGTTGTGGCGTACGTGATTTCAACATGCGCTTGCGAGACTTTTCTAGCCGCCGCCAGCCTCGTTGACTGTGTCAAGACCGCAATTAATTACGTCGTAGTGTACAGATAACGCGTAGTTGTGGAATGTTCTGGTCTGTGAGCGGGTATAAATACTAGGCGCAGCGGCCTTAGTTCAGTTATTATCGGGCGATATTACTCTGTGCGTTCAAGTGGTTATTAGTGCGGTTCGTAACATTGTGGCGAAGTGTTATGTGTTTTTATAATTGCGCAGGACAATTGTAGTACAATTGTGTTTTAAATTAGTTGACTTTTTTTATTATTGCGTGTGAACAATTTTTATTTTATTTGTTGTAAGAGACTGTCTTGTTAATTACAAACTGTTTAATTGTGATAAATGACGATATGAAACGATTCGTTAACTTAATGAGAATGTCTATTCACTAGTACTTTTGTGTTCATTTTTTTTAGTTTTAAAATTGACGTTTTGTGTTCTTGGCTTAAATTCATTAATTTATTCTTAGTTTTAATATTCTTATGTTTCTGTTTCAGCTGTGCGCCGGCGCCGTTGCTTGCGCTTGTGTTTCCCGATGCAATGAAGAAACACAGGCTACGGAAGACGCCACGGAAAAGAAACAGGAAAATTAGGAAAAGTAACGATACGGATAAACAAGACATTAAAAACATCAGAACCAGAATAAATGAAACTGAAATGTAACATTATTGGTTACGAAACGCAAATGTAAACAAAGGACAACAAATTAAATACATGTAAAATTATAGTACCACTGCCTCTAATGTTAATATCCGTAAGAACTTACAGCATGCTATCTTTGTATACGTTTCATATGAGCTTTTTGTTAGACAAAGTAAAAATGATTTCTATAGAAACTGTTATTGCCAATGACGTAACATAAATATAAAAAAATCACAATAAATTTCTATCAATTTTCTTTCGTATACGTTTACAAAACTCATAACCACACATTTACGAATAGCCTTACTGTGTAATAGGACTACGAAGCGCCAATTTCTGTCTGCTGTAATTTACATTTAAGCCACACAAGTTGTTTGCTGTTTGTATAAAATCTGCGCCTTACCATCCTTTAAGCAGATCCAACCGTTTAAGTGCTACGACTGTGTTAATATCGCTATCCGGTTGTCGGATATTTTATTTTCCGAGAGGCAACTCAAGGTTAGCTTAGGAGTTCAAAACCGCCAGTTGGAAAAACAATTTTCTCGCACCCATACTTGACACAAAAAGGGAATTTACAAAATCATACACACTTTACTTTCTTCCCTAACACTGGCTCAACCGACGTACACGGAATCATAAGTTTGAACTAATCCTCTACGAAAAGCAGAACGGCTGATTTCAGTGATCTTGGCTATGTGAATTTTGTCTATAACAGGCTAATATACAATCACTGTAAACGTCAGTTCTTTTTAAATATAAATCTTAGAAACGTCTAGTACTATACTATTTCTGCTCAGAAAATTAAAATAAACTATCAAGTGTCTGAAATTAAGTACCAGATAGCTGCTCGAGAGCTGCTGGTTTGGCCAGTTCCTGGAACATAAAATTTTTAAAACCAGAACAGAATAAGTGGAATCTATCATCAGCGACAATTTAGAACTCACAGGAAGTTTCCATCGGAAGTGATATGCCAGCAGCTTTTGGTCTACGCTCGCTCTACGTACCTCCTTATCATCCAATCATCAGCTGATATACAAAAAGGTAGAAACGTCTACTATAATTAAATTTTAAAATGGGTTACTAACTTGTCATATGGTATGTATGCTAATTGAGCTGACTGTAGGTAATTAAATGTTGAATTTATAATTAAGTGGAATCTGTGTTAGAATATAGGGTTTACGAATTTAAAATATAAAACCGAAGTACCAAAGCGTTGAAAATGAGACTGCTAATAAACTGCTGACGAAGGAGCACTACAGTACACAGGCTATTACGGAACTGTCGCCTCGGTATCTTATGTGGAAATTACACAATAATTTACGAGGATTGTTCACTATAAACACGTTTGATCTGCGCAGCCGTGACTTCGTCGCCATGGCAACGGAATTCATTTGTTTATATTGTCTGTTTAAGTACTGGTGACGCGTCTGTCAAAAATGTTTGCAGTTTGCTCTTTTCTAAGCGTTGTGACTGGGTTGAAAAATGGGATCTATGATAGAAAATCCCTCCAAAGATAATCTGCGTGCCGTTATTCAGTTTTTGGCCGCTGAGGGGCGTCAGCCAATGGAAATTTATACGAGAATGAAAGTTGTATATGGTGACTATAGTTATTCTCATACTGCAGTGGTTGAATGGTACAGTAAATTTCGACAAGGATGAGAATCCACTAAAAATTTTGCCCGTCCCGGACCTTCACGTGGTGCAGCCACGAAAGAAAATGTGATGAAAATGTGAGACAGCTGGAAACTGCTTTACGCGCAAATAGGCGGTTTAAAGTTAAAGAACTTTCACAAATGTTGATCATCAGCGTAAGAACTGTTCATTCCATCATTCATAGTCTTGGCTATCACAAAGTTGCTCAGTAGATTCCACAGCTGCTCACTGATGAGCAGAAAAATTTGCGTTCGGCCTTATCATTACAGCATTTGATGCGCTATCGACAAGGTAATACTTTCTACACCAAATTGTTGTCAGTGATGAGTCTTGGTGTTATCGCTACGAACCAGAATCAAAACCTCAGAGTATGCAGTGGATGCAGCATGCACAATCTCCGAAGGAGAAAAAATGTCGGTCCCAACCTTCGGCAGGAAAAGTAATGGTGACCGTATTTTTTTCTTATCATGGTGTGCTGGTCTTAGATTTTAAAGAACCTGGTGTCAACATCAACGCTGAGCGGAATGCAGACAGCTTAAAACGATTACGGGTCAGCATCAAGAATAAACGTCCCGGGAACCTTACAAATGGTGTCATTCTTCTGCATGATAATGCTCGACCCCATGTAGCTCAGACGATTCAAGATCTGCTTGGTAGTATGAAGTGGGAAGTCTTACAACATCCACCTTACAGTCCCGACTTGTCCCCGTGCGATTATCATGTTTTTGGCCCATTAAAGAAATCACTAAAAGGACGGCAGTTCAAATCGGACGCTGAGGTAGAGTTTGCTGTTAGCGAATGGCTCCGCAAACATCCGCAAGAATTTTACCAGCAGGGAATCTACAGATTAGTGCAATAGTGGGACTTATACCTTTATGTTAATGGAGACTTCTTTTAAAATCGTTGAATAAAAAACGTGCGTTACAGCCTCTAAACGTGTTTCTATTAAAAAATCCTCGTAATTTCTACACGATGGATGAGCCCACCTGGAAAATTGATTCACTATCTTTATCGCAGTATTTTTTTTTAACATGTCTTTCTAAATATTTGGTTGGTTTTATAAATAGATATAAAAGCATCTGCAAACATATTTTTAAAAAACAGCATGAATATTAACAAGAAACCATTACTACTAAAACGTAAAAAGTATATGACAATAAAATTAAAAATGTAAGTATTAATCTGGTGTCGAGCAAGAGGGTTGTAGAGATTAATCTACCCCCCGCCCAATTGATAAAAGAAAAAGAAAATTATGAAAAAGTTGCGGGTGAAAACGTTGTCAATTGAATGAAATAACTAGGGTTATTAGCTATGAGACACGACTATTTTCAGTTACGGTACCCTGTAGCCACCTTGGGTGTTTGAAATTGTGACGTCTGAACAGTACTAGTTGGTTTGATGGTTGAGGGATTCAAATTTGTATTACTAAATTTTGAGGTCATGTCCTCTTAGGGGGTAGAAAAACGTATCCTTCAAATACAGGCCTCAGTGCATCCAACTCGGAAATGCTTTACAACCTCTAAAAGTGTTTCTATTGAACAATCCTTGTATTTAAAGAATAATGTTAACAGGAAAAGTAGTTTTTAGATGTATACGTAGATCGATTAGATGAACTTGTAGGGTTATTCCGTCACAGTGGCTGAGTTGTTAAAGTTCTACTGACAGCGTTCACTCGCTCTTTCTGTCATAATGCTGAAGGTCGAATCAATCTAGCAGCTCTCTTCAACGTCCGGGGACATATAACACTGTAGACTTAGCTTGGGTGGATTCGGGATAACGTTAAGGCCTCATTTATACTTCCAGGAGACAGGCGACGGGTGGCAGGTGGCAGGTGGTAAAGAGGTAGGCGTCAGGTGGTGCAGTATGTATACTTCAGGCTACGGACGAACCACTACACAAGAGATGTCGTTTGGAACACCTTAAATTTTTCTCATGCTAGACGATGATAATGAAGTGGAGGATAGGAGGAGAAAATATTGTGTTCATCCGAACAACGAGTTTCGTGAAGTATTTGGTAAATTTCACCATCTTTATTTCGACTTGAGACAACACCAATCAAGTTTTTCCAACAGATGAGAATGTCTACTGATACTTTCGACTTCATTTTAGCAAAGGTGGACGGAAAACTGAGACAGAAGAGAACTTGTAAATTACCAATACTCCTCCTGAAAATCTTTACGTATCTCTAAGATAAATTAAAATAATTTATGTAACAGTTAAGTAATAAATTAAATAATAATCGTATTGTGCTTGTAGTCAGCAATAAAACAGCCAATATCTTTTCACATAATATGTACTTTATTTTCTTAAACAAGTGATTTTTCATGTATTACAAACATTTAGTAGACAGGGACAGATCGAATAGTTTGTAGTTAATATTTGTATAGGGTAAGCTCACCTAACTCCGTGACATTAGCTTACAGGTACAAAATCTGTTTATTAAAAATATTTTAATAAATACAGAGTGTTCCTAGAGTTGTGTATTTAGAGTACGTAAAATGTAATAATGAATCTAAATTTCTTTTTTGTGATTCGGGTCTGCACATTCCAAATTGGAGGCTTTGTCTGCTCGTCATCATTTCGACACGAAAGAACACATGCAAATGCCAAAAAGCGCGGGAGACCTGTCGCCTGTATCTGTGACAACTACAGCGACAGGTGGTGAGAGGTAGCGTCACCGAGGAGTCACACGTCACTTCGCAGAAGTATAAACAAACCTATTCACAACAATGTACGACAGCTGCGGGTGACGTCACCCGTCGCCTGCCAAGTGGAAGTATAAATGAGGGCTAAGACGCTGGTTATACGATACTCTGCGCTCTGTCCGGGAACAGTTATAGTAGCCGCGCTCAAAGCGTTTCCAGGCGGAACGCTTTGATTCTCACTCAAAGGAAACCAGATGGTCTTGTCCCTAGTGTCACTCAAAACAAGCTGACAATGTTGACAAGTTCTTCTCCCACCTATAATGAAACTTAGCGTGAAATGATTCTCCTCTTCAATGTTATTATTATTATACGTATGATTAATTCATGTAGTAATAATAATAATACAACACAGGCCTTCTCAGAAGTTTCAGTTTTAAGTAAGTAAACCTGACGTTTACATTATCTATAAAGAATAAAAATACAACAAAACCTACAAAATATAGGTCTATACCTTTTCGACATAACTTTCAAAATGATTTTCATTATTAAAATATCACAAAGCTTTGGGATAAGCAAATCCCTGCAATATCAGAAGGCTATAATAATAATAATAATATCAGAAATTTATAAACCTGAGTAAAACAAGACAAAATCGCAAATAATTAATACATAGCCTGGGAGTAAACTACTCACCGTTTAGTTGGAGTCGCGGTCTGAGTCATCATCACTGTCGTCTGCAACACGAATGATGAGGCGGTGTTCTTCTTCCCACAGGTCTGCATAATATCCCCGTTCTACCTTCATAGTTTTTTCCACACATTTCCTCCAGTATTCGGCATCTATGTTCTCAGTACAGTTCCGTAGGGCTTCACAGACACTTGCACTTAACTGAGGAGTTATGTTGCTCTTCCTGACGTTAGACTTTAACCGTGCCCAGACTAATTCGATTGGATTTAATACGCAGTAATAAGGGGGAAGTCGTAACACTTCATGACCTGCTTTTCGAGCCATCTCATCAACTGCGTACATTTTGTTTATATTCGCCGCTTTTATTCTTTCGAGCAAGATTAATTTAATGGGGACTGGGTCCGGTACTGGTAAATCAAATTTCTTCATAAATTCAATAATTTCGGACTTGTTTGACGATTTAGTTGGGATTTTGATAAGTTGTCTAGAATGGTAACTCGCATTGTCTAAAACTATGACATACTTCCTGTCTTTTGAAAGATTTTGCAGTAACAAATTTTTAAACCAATTCTCAAAAACTGTAGCATTCATCTCATCGTGGCTGTCAGCTTTAGCATCTGAAATATTTTTGGCAGACAAATAAAGACAATTAGGAGCCCACCCCTCAGCTCCACCAGCATGTAGCACCATGATGCGCTTCCCTCTAGATACAGGGACGTTAATAGCGCAGCCACATGTTCCATCATCCCATCCCTTCTTCACGGTGTCATGTGTATCGAACCAAGTTTCGTCTAGATACACAACATCATAACCCTGTGAACGCAGTTGGTGTAGTCTATGGAGGTATTTGTATCTCCAAGACACAATTCTTGATGACTCCATTATAACACGCCTCTCATTAAGTGTCCGAAATCGAAAGCCGAGCTTCTTCACAAGGGATCTTAGCATTGTTTCTTTATAAGGAAAACTTGAAATGTTCTGAAGATGCTGGAGTAGTTCGGAAATTGTGGGTGGCTGTCCTTTCTTGTAAAATTTGTAAATTTCTTGGCGGATAATGTCGCAAACAAAATTATCAATTTTATTAAAACGCGCTCTTTTGTTACCTGGCTTCTTGGGAGTCACGGGACCTCTAGAAACAATTTTACGAACAGTCGGGCGGCTTAATTTCACAATTTTGGCTGTTTCAGTAATTGAACCCTTACCTACTTTGTTATTTACAACATATTCATGCACGTTACACACTATAGTTTGGCTCTGTTTCGAAATTGTTCTAATCGAATTTTTGATTAGCCTACTAGTGCCTGGAGTGGCCGAGATTTCCCCGTCGTTCGAAAACTCCCCATTATTGTCACTTACATCACCACTATCACTGTTGCTAACTACATCAACAACGATTTCTTCACTATCACTATGACGATGACTCCCTTCTTCATTATCAGCGTGCTGAGGGTATGGTTGTTCTCTCTCCCAAGGTCTCCACATTTTAAACACGTGAACACGGAACAACACGGAACACAAACACGGAACCGAAAATTACAACTATAAATAAAGTAAAGCAGTATTACTGTGATATTTAAATATAAATATACTATGTAAAATACTATGTGCTGTAAGAAGGTAACAAATTAATAATTCCTAAAGCAGTGGTTTCTTTGGCAACGACTCGAAATTCAGACAAGCGGGCACTTCCGATGTCTCGCAAAGACTGGTCCACATTTCATTCAAGTTCAAAATACGTTTGGCATCATTGGAGATGTTCAGAAGCGGCTAGCTTTGTTCACAGCTGTCAGCAGCAGGGGGTGCCTTCGCTAATTGGGCTATTTAACTGTTCTTTGATGTCGCCTGGAAACACATTCAGCGAGGCTTTTATAACTTGATGGTGGTTTTCTTGAAGGCATGTAATGAGAACTGCAGGTCCTTATGCCTCGTGAGGATAAAGGATTTTTATTGAATAGAATGATGGTGGTGGTGATGAGGATGAGGATGACGACGATGTTGACGATAGTGATGGTGCCGGTCATGAAAATGTGTCAGAATGTAAACACTTGATAACGAGTACGATTGAATGTACGGTTAGGATTGAACTTTTTACCGAGAATTAACTGTTTCAAAATACCGAACATAATATTTCAAATGAAATCTAAGTTCTTATAACAAACTTTCTTAAATCCCTAAATTCGTAGTGACCGTCAATCAATGAATTTTCCCATGAAGGATTTGTGAGGATCGGTCAAAAGTATAACACAAATTTTAACTTATTTGTGTCGACGTTTCGACAATGTTTATTGTCATCATGAGGTATTAATTGGTAATACAATTACATTATGAGTAATTTAAATTGTAATATTGTATAAATTAAGTTCTGTGATATTATAATTTTCTCGTTGTCTTTAATGAAAACAATGATGATGTAAAAGAAACTATCTCAACTTCTTCACATATACAATGATACACGCGCACGCGCGCGCACACACGCACACACTCACATACACAAACACGTTCACTGAAATAATTGTTCTGTTGTGTTTGACGTTTATTTTGTATTCATACACAGGTCCTGATGATGACAATAAACATTGTCGAAACGTCGACACAAATACGTTAAAATTTGTGCTATATTTTTGACCGATCCTCACAAACCTTTTAACGAAAAAAGTTTCTTAAATGTGCGTGTATTTCTGCTAGCCATCTGATGTAACAACATGTTGGCTTTTGATAAAAAGATATTTTTGCATCCTTTAGTTTTTATCAAAAAAAGGATCAAAACGATCATTTGGTGTTAGCCGTCAGTTGCTAATTTTTATATTACGAAGAAAATACTGAAAAACCTAAAAATAAATACCTGGGTGAAACAAATAAAATGGAAGACTGTAGAATTCTGTAAATCTTGTAGATTAAAAAAAAAAACACTTTTAACACAGGTTAAACATTTTTCATACAGACTGAGGAGACTTAAGAATACGTTGCACAGCCGTTGCGAACTACTCACGAGGAATTGATGAGAAAAGCTGGAAATGAAGGCCCGGTATTGAACTACGGTATTGTATTTGAAGGTGCGATAATCCGTTGTGTGCTGTTTTCCCAACGACGACTGTTGTCCGGCCATGTGTCGCGTTATTATTGGTTGGAGCGTATTTCAAACGGATTTATCTGAAATACTTGAGGGTAACGACATTTTTATTTGTTTTTCACGCAATCGTTTTTGACGGTGTTAATCGTCCAGCTTTCACCAGATTAGACTTTCGTCATCCACATATTGCATCTGTTTTTCTCTGTTTTGTATTTGCTTGGAATGTACTTAAGTTTTCCACTTTTAATGGCCGGTCTTCACGTACGTAGTCTACTACTGTAATACTACATCTGTCAAGAGTTGTTCCTCCTTTCCAGGCCAGCTTCTCGTGTGATAGCCCTACGTCGGTTCTGGACCACCCCGACGTGTGTTGATATTCTCTTCCAGTCTTACACACCAAATGTCAAACACAACAGAACAATTATTTCAGTGAACGTGTTGGTGTATGTGAGTGTGTGTGCGTGTGCGCGGGCGCGCGTATCATTGTATATGTGAAGAAGTTGAGATAGTTTCTTTTACATCATTAAATGTTTTCATTAAAGACAACACAAATATATCTCGCAAACAAAACATATTATGGATTAAAAAAGCACCTGACATCTAGCTGCATCTCAAGAAGCACGAAATGCAAAATTTACAACACACTTATCAGGCCAGTGCTGACATATGCTTCAGAAACCTGGACAGTGACAAAAAAATAGCGAGAGTCTTCTAGGTCGCTGTGAAAGACGGATTCTAAAACATAATATTTAGAGGAGTACAAGAAAATGGAATGTGACGCACGCGCTATAATTATGAACTACAGTGTATTCCATTTTTATAAAGAGCCGGACATTGTCAGGCTAATCAAAATACACAGACTAAGGTGGGTTGGACACATAGAGAGAATGGAGGAAGGACAGCCTACGAAAGATATTTTCTACCAGAAATGGGTAGTAGACAAAGGGGAAGACCCCGAAGTAGATTCAAAGACCAGATAGAGGAGGACCTCGGAGAGCTGAACATAAGAAACTGGAAATCCAGGGCACGCGATAGGGAAGAATGGAATCGACTCTTGGAGCAGGTCAAGACCCACCAAGGGTTGTAGAGCCACGGTTGATGATTGATGTTTCTGCACCTGTCCTTACAATACTCTCCATTGCCTCAAGTGGCGCCACCCCATCCAGTGCACCAGCAATTTTAACTTCCTTCTTCTTATAGTTTTGAACAACTGTCTCCCTCGTCAGTCCTTTGCAGCATTTGATCCTGCTTTACTCTACTATCTTACTGCACCCTCTATAATTTCTGTCATATTCACTTCTCCACCATCTCCACTCTTCAAAATTCTCGCTCTTTAATGTCTACATTTCAGTAACTTACCTAACAAAAGCACTGTCTAAGCCTAACCACGTAACCTAACTGCCTAACTAAACCTATCTAAAACATTTATCCAGCCTATTCATTAAGCCCTTCTTCAAGTTATGCAGAGTGAATCTTTAATTTCGTGGTCAAAGATAATTAAACGAAAATACTGTATTTTAGTCATGAATAGTTACTAACGAAATTTTTAATTACAGAATGTAATTTTTGTTTAATTCTGTTTCGATGTGAAATAAATTAGTAACTTATAAATCATAATTTATGTATGTGTGTGTGTGTGTGTGTGAGGGGTCTAAAACCGTGTTACCATACATTGATTTAGGGTAAATCGTCTTTTAATTCAACAATAGTATCATTTTGATTTATGCCAAACATTAGGAAATATTGTAACATTATGGTAACGTCTTATACCAGCAGTGTTTCCTTGCATGTGTATGAAAACACGAGTGTATCTTTATATGTTTATTGCAGTCCTTGAGTATCGGAAATACGCGTTGAAACACAAACAACTTAGCATAACTTACATCCAGTAGTGGATATGTTTGTTTAATTTCGATTTGTAAAATTAAAATTCCGTACGGAAAAATACTTAAAACAGAACCGTATCTATTACTGTGTTGTGGTGAAGTGTGAATACATATTGTTATGTAATGAATAAAAAGTGTGACGCCATTACGGAACGTTCTAATACATTGGAGAACGTTGTCCTACTCTATTCCCGCAGCTGTAATGCGTACGTGGCGCTTGACATGCGAGGCAGTATTACGTAATGCGTAACGCCTCGTGCGTTAGATGGTGTCGTTCTAGAAGCTTCTCAATTAGCCCAACGGTGTGTGTTTCTGCCATGCCCGCGCTGGAGTATCCTCTAGAATTTTTGATGGATTGTTAGACTCATATTATGGAACCCTGCAGACTATAAATAGCCCATACCTGCTGCTTACATTTCAGTTATTGTCGGGCATACACAGTGAGTTTGAGTTGCGATGTATTCGAGTGCGGTTCGAAATATGTGGCGAAGTGTTATGTGTTTTATAATCGTGCGTGCGGGACAACTGTAATTCAATTGAGTTTTGTATTAGTTGACATTTTTATTGGGTGTGAACTATTTTTATTTGATTTGTTGTAAGAGATTATCTTGTTGATTACAAACTGTTTAATTGTGATAATTAAAGCTGGTGATTAGTGACTTAATTGGTCTTTTTTTCCACTGTACCATACGACGATCAGTAGACCGTCGTATCAATATTAAAGGGTGAAGTAAAAAAGCTAAAGTATTTGTGTAGTGGAAAGATGTTTATTTTTTTTTGTAGTGGGTGGAAACAAATTCTATACATAATTAAACATTTAGAAAATTAAAACAACTTAATTTTTATAATGACGCTAATTATTTACATTTATGTTAGAAGACACGTTGGCACTTTCGTGTATGCTATTCTGATCGCATACAAGGCGCTGTTAATGTGGGTTAATTAATTACACAGAAAAAAAGAAAGAATTATTTTTAGGGAAAGTGAGCGGTGAAAAAAAACCAAGTCAAGTTCCCCGAGGCTTGTGGGTTCTGCGGACTGTAACAAATGTAAGACTCTTTTTGAACAGTTTTTTGTCGTGCGTAAGTAATTTGTCTAATGGGTCTCAAAGGTTTGGATTTTAAAATTTGTCTAAAGTCTTTTTATATTTTTGAAGCAGCAAATGGAAAGAATTTTTTGTCATTGAAATGAGAGAACGTTTGCCAAAATATGTCACTTTGAAATGCTGGACAGTTCAGCTGTGGGTGTTCAGCGATAGGTTGAATCGATATGATGTCCCGTTCTGTTTGTTATGGTCCGGTTAGAAAGTACTGAGACATAATATTCATTCGTTTTAAACATAAAACTGAGGTAGCAGTAATTTTTATCTAAGTAAAAGGAAAAAACAGATAAACATGAACTCAATTCTTTTCAGAAATTCCATTACAAATATTACAAAAGAAGGGATACATTGATTAACTTTATATTTCAAGTAGCTGAAATTTAAAAACGCTTACTACGTACTGTGAACAGCACTCTATCCAGTAAAAGTGGGTTTTAGCAGTATATATTTCAACATTATAGAGTATAAATTCTGTTATTCTGAGGAAATAGTAAATGTGTATGGCATACGTGACAGTTGGCACGCCTTGCGTGAGCAGCAGGATGACGCAAAGCTCTCGTAGGTTCTCGAATTTTCTAGTCTTTTCAAAGGGCCGCCGATTGATGTGCCGACATGTACGACCTCTGGTAACCTGCGGCTAAATCCTCTATTCGGGCCGCCTTCATCATAATATTTTTCTTGCTTGATGTTTCGATCCATGGAATCTGGCATCGTCCTTAGAAGCTGTGAGTGGCGGTTGAATGACTCTGTTGAGAGACCTAACAACCTTCAGGACGGTCTTCCAACCGGCACTTACAGCTTCTGAGGACGATGCCAGATTCCAGGGATCGAAATATCAAGCTAGAAATATACTGTATTACGATAGAAGCAGTCTGAATAGAGGATTTAGCCATAAGCAATCACCCATCGCTTAAAGATTCTGGTAACGTATTCCGTCGAATATGCTGAGCGGGGTTTCATCGGAAAGTGGTGTTTCGGTTTATAGCTGTGGTGACTGGGAGATGTTAATAATTGTTGTTGTGACTTACGTGTGTTTTACAGGGATTTACGCAAAATGATAATTGTGTGCAGACTTCTGTAACTGGTGACTTGTATTATTTGTCGCTACAGTGTCAATAATAATTAAGTGATGTTTATTAATTGTTACTTTAGTGGGTGTTAGACAATCGGATACTTGAGGTCTCATTATTTTTTTGTTTTTGTTTGTTGGAATTAACGATTTCTCTGGTGTTAAATTATTCTATTTCTACTATTGAAAGGCGACGGTCCGTGAGATCTTCGTAACAATTTATTACTTTCAAAATTCATATTGTTATTGGTACTAAGTGAAGCTCTAATAATATTATGTCACAGACTAATAGGCATCCAAATACATTAGGTAATTATATTAACATTATAATTTTTTCAGTAATTTGAAGAATAAAGATTTATATATGCAGTTGTAAAATAGCTTACTCAGTTAGTCTTAAGATATTATATAAATGTAGTACGCCACAATATTGTATTGTATTCAAGTTCTCGTTTTGTAATGCAGAGAATGGATTTCGTATTAGGGATGTTTCGTATCAAGGTATTTTTGTTGGCTCATGTTTGCTTATGCATTCAACTCTCCCCAGTTTTGCCGCCGGGAGCAACCAATAAACATTTTCTATTAGAACGTTTCAGTATTATTATTTGTAAGAAACTCTTAAAAAAAAACCTTTCCCTTAATAATTCATTAAGTTTTGGCAAACATAAATAAACACATTTGGCAAAAAAAAAAAAACATTTTATACACACGTACATATTTGGTAACTCATAGCGAATCACAAAAAGAATACTTATATACTAAAAGAGAATGAATGATCTAGTTTCACATATTCTTTTACAAAACAGGTAAACGTGTTCTAACTGTGGAAAGCTAAGTGTTTAAAACAGAAGCACGCAATTATACAAAGTGTAAGTCTATTATGAAATGGAGACAGCATAAATAAATTAGAATTACTAGAATAATTCGACACTAAGACAGTTACTAATCAGGAATATTAAAAAAATAAAAATATAAAGTAAAAATCTTAGTCGTTTGTAAAGTTGAAATGCATTATACCAGCACAAAGTGTTTTAGTAATATACTATTTGTCATACATTTTAAATTGTATTTAAATTATAAGTAAAAGGTACCTTAGGGCTGTCTTAACAACAATAGTGATAAAGTATAGCGTTATTACTACCATATTAGTATTTCGACGTAAATTATTTCTGTTATAAATTGAAAATTTTATACTTAAGATATCGGCAATAATAAACAAACAGTTATCTATGGTTACCATTGATAAAACAAACAATGTATAAGTAAAAACTTCATATCAGAAAATAAAAAATTAAGTTAATAATTTCTAGTATGCTCAATAATTAAGAGATCAAGGGAAGTATATAACAGTGTAGTAAGAATTTGCCTGATGATGACATTTTCTTTAACAAATTTTATGTAAATAAATATATAAATAATAAATATAAGTAAATAATTATACTTACATGAATAACTATATAAAGGTGAATACTACATTGATACTGACGAAAGGAAATATTTCTAGTGTTGTTATCTGAAAAGTATCTAGTTTCACGTCAAATAATATTGTTACGACGGTCTAACTGATCGTCGTAGGTACAGTGGAAAAACAAAATACAAGACACTAAGTCACTAATCACAAGCTTCTACGTTTCTAGAAGCGTAGTGCTGGACACACTGCCTTCCTTGTATGTCGTACGGTTCACATTAGGCAGCCTACCCTGCCTTACTCCTAAGTTACTTCGGTGGTATACATGGGAGCCATTATTATTATTATTATTACAGTTTGTAATTAACAACACAGTCTCTTACAACAAGTCATATAAAAATTGTTCACACGCAATAAAAAAAAAGTCAACTGATATAAAATACAATTGTATTACAATCGTACCGCACAAAATTATAAAACACGTAACACTTCGCCACAATATTTCGAACGCACGGTGTAATCGCCCGACAATAACTGACTATAATACTACGAACCGCATTCCAATAAATCGCAACTCATACTGACTGAGCGTCGCTGAGTACTTGCATTTATACCCTGCCGAAAATCCAGAACATTCCACATTAGCTCTACACTACGACGTAATTGATTGCGGCCTTGCCACAGTTCGCGCGGCTGGCGGGGACTAGAAAAGTCTCGCGAATGCATGTTGAAATCACGAACGCACACAACATTACAGCCGGATTCTTCTGGAACATTCGAGAAACACGTAGATTATTTTGTAATGTCGTAACGATATGAATCATGTTAAAAATGTGGCAGTTTTTGTACAAGATAGAAAAATTTATAATAATTCAGGAGTTATGTAATGAGTTATATTGATATACATTTATTTTTATAATTCAAATGCTTTTTTCTTTTTTATATAAAGTTTTAATCTGTTCGTGAAGGGCGGGTGTTAGTACTTTTCGCAGTGCGAATTTAGCTATTTTCAGTATTTCGTCTACAAACAAGATTCACGTCACTAAGATTCTGCGCACATGTATGGCAATTTAAGCTTGTTATGTTGTTTGAGTCTTGTATTGTTTGTTACGCTGCTCGTGTCCTTTCACTTGTAAACGAACCACGGCGTTCGTAATTGCACACTTTCTATAGCGACCAATGTAGTCATTTAATATTCTCGAAAATTTCTTGTGTCTTTACGTATACCTCAGAAATTCGATGGCATCTACTAAACAAATTTATGAGGCTCCGATTCTTAAAAATAATACGCCGTCGATTATTCAGTTCCGGCGTGAAGGATCGCCGATGCCTATTGGTACGTTACAATAACTTCAATTTCAGCGTATTCTTTGTTTTAGGAATGTTACGCTATTTAAGTAAGTGTATATGCGGCTCGGTTAGAGCAGTCAGTCAGTCTACTATGTGCCAATACAGGTTATAATGATGCTGCATCTTAGAGAGTTCTGTAGCACTACCAACAAATGTATTAGGTAATTATTAGTCTCTCCTATTTACTAATTCCAATAATTGCAGAGAATTGTGGAGTGTTCATATTGCAGTAATTTATTTGTGAAGAGTAGTTGAAGCAGGCGATTCAACTAATTTGATTAAACAGAATTATCACTGTTGCACACCACTATAGAAAAATTATTCTGATTAGCGCTTTCAAGTTTCTCAGCTCATCCTGGATTCATGGATGAGCTAAGAAGCTTGAAAGCGCTAATCGGAATAATTTTTCTATAGTGATGTGCAATAGTGATAATTATGTTTGTGATTATAACCACTAATATAACTTTCTTAATTAAACTTCTAATTTGATTAAATTGGTGGCTTGTGACCGTTTTCTGTTTTTGGTGTCAACTTCAAGATCGACGTTCCTACAGAATATTGTTTCTTCATACCAATCAGAGTCTAATAGGCGATTAGAATATACTTGTCTTAGATACACGTAGATAAATTTAAATTGGTTAGGAGTTTTTGAGATCACTTTTTATTACTGTCGTATATTTGTATGAGTCGCAGTGAAATACGCTCAACCTACATAACTCGACAATTCATATTTCTTGGAAAAAACCCCTTTCAGTTAACAGTATTTAACAAAGCTGTCTGACACGTAAACTGCAATACGTATTGTATTGTTGCGACGGTCTAACTGATCGTCGTATGGTACGGTGGAAAAACAAAATAAAGACACCAATGACTAAGTCACTAATACTTACTTTACTTTATCCAATCCCCGCTCTCGGCAGTTCAGCCATTCGGCGGCGAGCCTCCCAGTACAGACAGGATAAAGTTCGCGTTTGCAGGTTCGCCAGTTCAGGACAGACAGGCAGGTGTTGTCCATCCATCATTCCTCCATTGCACAGCGGGCAGATGTTGGAATTCACCAGGCCGAATCGGTGTAAATGGGCTTGGAGGTAGTCGTGGCCAGTGCATAGTCTGAACTCCGCGACCGCAGTCGATCTCTTGAGGGTTCGTGAAATTGGTGTTGTAAGAAGAGACTCCCACTTTTTGCCTCTGCCGGCTTCTGTATGTATTTGTTTCAGGTAGTTCTTTACGGCCATGTCAATCTGATATTTCGCCGATGATAGGCTAGTGGGGGTGTCAGGTTGCTGCATTAGGGCTCCATTTTTTGCAAGCTTGTCCGCTTCTTCATTTCCGTTAACACCAACATGGCTGGGGATCCATTGTAGGTGGACAACCCAGTTGCCATGTATGAGGGTAGCGAGAACTTCACGTGTACGGAGCGTCAAGATGCAGTCCGTGGGACTGTTTTCAGCTAGTGCGACAATGGCGGCTTGAGAATCGATAAAGAAGACGACTCGCTTTAGTTGGATACTTTGGCATTTAGCTAGTTGTTCTGCGGCTAAGTCACTAATGACCAGCTTTAATTATCACAATTAAACAGTTTGTAATCAACAAGATAGTCTCTTACAACAAATCAAATAAAAATTGTTCACACGCAATAAAAATGTCAACTAATATAAAACACAATTGTATTACAATTGTCCAGCACGATTATAAAACACATAACACTTCGCCACAATAACTCGAACCGCACTGTGTAATCGCCACTCAAACGCACTGTATAATCGCCCGACAATAACTGACTTGGCCGTCGCTGAATGGTTGTATTTATACCCCGCTGATTTCCAGAATAATCTGTCACTTTGGATGACTTGTTAAACAAACAGGCGCTCTCGAGAATCCACTAGAAACAGTGCCCTTGAACACACTGCGCTATGGTCTGCTATAGACTCGATAGTTGACGCGTAATTGTCTTTCACTTGCAAAGTAGCAGCATTATGTACGCACGCACACATTACAGCTGGAATATTCGAGAAACTTGTAGAACGTTCCGTATTACGTAACACTTTTTCCGCATTACTTAAAAGTATTATTATTTTATTCAATATTACATAAAATTATGTCGAATGATATAATGGAGCCTTTTACACTCTCGGGAGTACCAACAGTAACAGACACAAACACAAACACACTGCATGCTTTGTCCTTTCTTGCTAGAGAACAGTTAACTCACGGCTAAATTTTTTCTAGGAGGAACAACCTCAAGTCACAGGGTAAATAAGTATATAATCTTTGGAAAGGCAGGTTTAAGTTCTTTTTCCAAGTATACACGACGACCTTTCAAGAAATCATGAATAAATGATGGGGCTGACGGGTACATTTGAAAACATGTTGGCCTAAACCAGGTAATGTGAGTTATCAGTATATCGTTCTTTCACAGACAGTAGTGCCTTAACTTAATATTTCAAATTAAATTATGGAAAAGTTTACAAAATTTTGGAATCCTTCTATATACAGTTTCATTGAAGGGTGTGCTTCTCACACGTTATTTTTCGTGTGGAGTTGAAGTAAAAAGCCAGAAAGTGGTGAAGCCTTTTGTACGTCAATTATATACGGTTGGTGAGCTGTGTAACTATAAATCAACTGTAGTGAGCAGACTTGGTAGTGGTCAACACGGACAGTCCAGATGTCGCGCACTTGTGTTGTATTTCATATAGATACCTCCGAAATGCTTGCTGGTGACAGAATTTTCCTTATTTTCATAACATTTTCTGTTGCTGCTACTTATCTTTGGTATAGACAGTTAATTCAGTTTACTGGCCAAATTGCGAAGAAGACATCACCTATCTGATTTTTTTCTACAGCTATTGATATTTCTATAATGATAATCCCTTTCGCTCAAATGTTTTTGGTTATTCCTGCACAAAACGTTTACTGTAAAAACGCGCGCGCGTACACTAACAAACACGTTCGGCAGGTTTCAGGATAACCACCCGTTACTTAGCCATAATACTTTTAAGTGCTTTACAACAGCCATTATACTCTGTTCCAATTTATTTATTTTATTTATTATCAAAATACCCTTATACCATAAAGGTGTCGGGTTACATCAATATATAATAAGTACATCAACTACACTCTATATACAAATTTTTTCCATCTTACTCTATCCATTGACAGTGTCTTCGCTTCCCTCCAGCCCAAGCCTCTTTCTCTCAAAATCTTTCCAATCATTCCATCCCAAGTCAGTCGCGGTCTTCCTCTCTTCTTTCTCTCCCCTGATTTTGCCTCCCAAACCTGTTTTACCATTCTATCACTATCCATTCTCTGCATGTGTCCCCACCGGCATAGTTGTCTCCGTTCAATAAAATCCAGAATCGATATCACTTCTAGATCCTCTCTTATTTGTGTATTCTTAACTCTATTCTTCCTTGTTACTGCTACTACTCTCCTAAGATATTTCATTTCTGCCGCCTGGATTTTACTTTTTTGGCTTTTGGATAGCACCCACGTCTCACAGCCGTATGTTAAAACCGGTCTATATACTGTTTTATATACACTCATTTTCGTTTTTCTTGATATCTCTTTCTTATTTATAAATCTACTGTTTAATGCATAGTATACTTTTATTGCCTTTTCAATTCTTTCATTTAATGCGGCTTCTTGTTTCCCATAACTGTCTACTATAACCCCTAGATATTTGAATTGTTTGACTTGTTCTATCTTCACTCCTCCAATCTCTATATTTATTATTTTCTCCCCCATTACCATTACCTTTGTTTTGGTCTTATTTATTTTCATCCCTTTTTCCTGGAGAACTTCATTCCATATATTCAAATTACCCTGTAACGCCCTTTCACTTGTAGCCATTAAAACTACATCATCCGCAAAAGCCCCTTCTGCTACTTCTATACTTCGCAAGTTCCTGTATCCAACATGCATTTTCTTAACCTTCAGTGAACACTTCTTAATAATGTTGTCCATATACAAGTTGAATAATGTCGGACTCAGTCCACCTCATTCTCTCTGTTCCAATTATAAAATAAAAATTGTTTCTACGAACATTTTCGAATTCAAAATTAGTTCCCGAAATCGGGGTCGAAAACATTCTTTACAAAGAGGAGCACTGCGACGACGTGGTGAGAGACAATATTGCTAGCATTCGAATGGTCTTCCGATTAATCTAAACGTGGTAAAATTAGATTAATTAAACATTCATCATTCGAGTTAAAAATAAATTATCTATTGTCTAACATTTCTAAGACATGTTCTTCCATGAGTAAACAAATTTTTCTCTCAAAGTAGAACAACATTTGTGTGTGTATGAGGAGCTGGTACATCAATGAGGTATTCAGTTGTGAAGAATCCATTCGGTACCCATGAGGCGTAAAAACATATAACAACTTCATTTTAGGTCGCTGCCGAATTGATTCGTAACAGTCAAAACTATTGTATACACCTACACAATTGTTACAAATTCGTTTTCAGATTGTCTCCGTTCTGTGTGACAATAGCGTACTTGTTTGTAGAAACGATTGTGCTGTGTTATGGACATGTAGAGACGGTTGTTGCTGGTCAGTACAATGACTACGTTATCACCATTATTGAAGCAGTAAACATTTTTATATCTAACAAAGTTATTTGGTACATTATAGGTCCGGAGTTGCTTAGGACGACATCAGGTGTTTCCATACAATCGCTTGCTAAAAGCAACTCTATACTAATATAGTTAAAAACCAATGCAATTTAATCTCGTTCCGATTTCTTTACAAATAATTACATTTTTATGGCACCATTCAATTATTAAACCAACAAAAGTGTTTCCAGATAACTAATTTAATATTTACGTTCTAAGTGAAATATATAATCTGTATATAGTTATGTGCAGTGTTTAAACGTCTGTTATATAAAACATAACATGTCGTCTGTTATACGTTAGATAAAAACATAAACTTCTGATAATCGTTCCAAAGTGATAGAATGGTGTATACTGTAAAGATGTGAAAATTCAAAGACGTCTGTAGGTGTTTAGGACAAGAAATGGCAGCTGCAAGGGTCATATACCTTGATAGAAGGGCAGGAAGTAGTGACAACAAATACGTATAACTAATGGAACAACTGTTAACATTGAGTTGACTGGGTAACGTGATGACCCATCAGATAACAGTGTGACGCGTCGTGAGTGTACATTCTCCACTACGCCAGGCAGTCTCGGCAGGACGTTCTTACCCTGGTCTAGAGAAGTCAAGTACCTCGGAGTCCACCTTGATCGTCGGGTTACCTGGTGTACCCATACACAGACAGTCAAAACTAGAGCGTCAGCTCGTCTGGGCTATCTGTTTCCGATACTTGCCAACAAGGCTATCACCCGTAAGGTAGGCAAGTTGTTGATCGTAAACGCTTATCTACGCTGCCCCGGTCTGGAGATACCTTGCCGCAGTTCATAAAAGAAAGCTGCAAAGCGCTCTCGATAGGGGGCTTCGGTTAGCGGTCAAACGGGAGTAGGTTCCCTTCTCGTCTGTTGAGAAGTGGACTCAGTATCCGCTCATTGGATGACATCGTGCGCGTTTTGCACGTAAATTTTATGTTTCAACGGCAAGGACCCATACAAATCCCCTCCATAGCCGAACTCGGCAGGTACCGTGTACGACCAAGTGATTCTTGGAAATGACTTCGACAAATACTGTAATAGAGTGCTATAGTACAAGTATGACGTTCTAACGGCCCTCAAAAAAAAAAAAGTATTCTCTTCTGGACCGGATCATATGGCAGGAGCTCCTTCCGGAAGCTCGGAACATGTAAAACCTTGAGGACGTCACTAGACGCACATCCACACAGTCCTGAATGAAGCCAGGCAGTTTTGGCGTCTTACTGGCATTACTCATTGAGAACATCGTGTACGAAGTAATCGGGCAGCCAGTTAGTTGCGAGTGGGCGATCCGTTTACTGAAGACGGTGTAATTACTGACGAAAAATGTTTATAAGTACATTTTAACAAACTTTCTAACTTACCAATTGTTAGTTAGTGGCTAATAGATAGGCCTAGACGTACAGGGTGGCGCAGGGAAACGGTAAAATCTGAAGTTGATGTTGGCAGCCCTGTAGATGTAGCAGAAGTGAAACTGTCTGTCTAGCAGTAACGGACATTTAGTTACCATGGAGCAGTGGAGCGGTGCAGAGCGTGAGGTCGCCGTAAGGGCGTTTTACCGACATGGTGACAGTTTGACAGCTGCACAACGAGAGTTTCGGCGCCACTATCAGATCCCGCCCCGCGGTCAAGTTCCTTTGTTACACGCAATCGAAACGTGGGTTCGTAATTTTGAAGAGACTGGTTCAGCTTTGAAGAAAAAGCCTAGTGGGGGTGTACGATCTGTACGTACTCCAGAAAATATTGATGCCGTGCGAACTGCCATCTTAAGGAGTCCTCGTCGTTCGGTGCGAAAAATTGCCTCGTCATTGCAGCTCGGACGTCGGAGCGTTCAAAGAGTACTCCACGAACTTCAATTTCATCCGTACAAACTTCAGATTGTGCAACAACTGAATCCTAATGATTGTGTATTGCGCCTGCAAATTTGTGAACAACTGTTGGCTAAAATCAATGAGGATGCTAACTTCATTCAAAATCTTTGGATGTCCAATGAAGCCCATTTTCACATAAGTGGATACGTGAATAAGCAGAACTTCCGTTACTGGGCTCAAGGAAACCCTGCTCAGCTTCACCAGGGTCCATTACACAGTACCAAAGTTACCGTATGGTGTGCAGTGTCGTGTCATGGGGTGATAGGCCCTTACATTTTTGAAGATGAACGAGGCACTGCTGTCACTGTGACGTCTGAACGTTATGTCAACATGCTAGAGACATTTTTGGATCCAAGACACCATACTTTTCTAAATCTTGACATTCAGCACACCTGGTTTCAACAGGATGGAGCCACCTCACACACTGCCAGACAGTCTATGGCAGCAGTGAAACGTTTGTTTGGGGATCGCATAATTTCAAGGAATGTTACCATCGCTTGGCCGCCCCGATCTCCAGACCTTTCAGTCTGTGACTTCTTTTATGGGGACATCTGAAGAGCATCGTGTACCAGACTAGACCAAGAACCCTTACTCAGCTCAAGACACAGATTGAAGAGGAAATCGCCAAAATCCCAGGTGACACATTGCGCCGCGCTATGCAAAACCTACAGAAACGACTTACTGAATGTGTGCGGCAAAATGGGCAGCATTTAACTGATGTAATTTTTAAAAAGTTATGCCTAATGTAATTTACAGTCTTGTAGAACATATTTTGAGCCTCAAATAAAGTTTTGTAACGTTCCTTCATTTTTTTCTAATTATTTCAAATTTTCCGTTTCCCTGCGCCACCCTGTATTTGGAAAGAAAAATGTTTGCTTAGGAGTATGAGTTCCGACAAGAATACTAAATAAAATGTGTGATAGTTTTGCTGCTTCTGTTGTTCTGTTGTCGAGAATGCTAAACATCTCTATCCACGGAACAATGACTATAGGGATTAATGGAGATGTAGAAAAAATGCGTGAGATTGGATTAAACGCGGAGGAAGCATTGCTTATGGCTCAGTTCACGAGCACTTACTCAGTTGGTCTCGTATAAATGGAATATCTAGAACAGATGAGTTAATGAGGTCGCGCTTTGTAACTAACATAATAGCCAGTGTCCGAACTGTGGATAGATCTGCGATCTCTTTTTTAATGCATGATACTAATTTTTCGCCGGAAGTATCTGTTGTTGCTTGATTGATTCCGTGACGATCGGTCTAAGTTTATGAAAAGTTCATAACAGGTTCACATCTCCATCATAGGGATATATTCTCTCTAACGACATATCTATCTACATTTGTATCTGTCTACTAATCTATCTATCTACCTTTTTGACTATCTATCTCTTTCAAAACAACTTACTTTCAATTATTGATTACCTAACAAAGAAGTCTTGTACCTTGTGTTAGTACTTCTGCACACTGTTACATTATTTAATTGCTAGCTTCCTGCGAGGACGGACCTTCCGTATGAGAATATATTACAATGTTTCTGCCGACGGCTTCGTTCTCTGTGTTCGGATGCCAGGACAACACGGCGGCCGAGAGCAACACATGTTTGCGCCTAACAAACTCTAATGTCAACTAAATGTAAACTTTGAGTCTTCAAAATACTGTATAAAGCTACCAACTAATAGCAGCGTGATGGAATTCTCGTACCTATTTAAGCGTCCTCGATGGCTCGCAGTAGGAACTGTCGTGTTAGCATGGGTCAAACAGGGGGATGCTCTTCTTGGGCTTCATCTCGATTTCTGACTCATCTGAAAATCCCACGATTAGTTCATTCGACAATTAGTGTTTTAGCAAAAGTAGTAAATTGTAGTCCGTTTTCTTACTGTGCAAAGCGTAATGAAACGGATTTAAGCTAACCTATGGCTAAATGTATCTCTTTTGTAGTTGTCTGAGAATAGAATGTGGTTTCGAGGTTTGGACAAGAGTCACAGTCTTGACATATTCAGTATAGGCTATGTGTACGCGGACAGGAACATTTTTACCTCTAGAATAGGCAAATTCAGTGAGACCCGCTTGAGTCTGCAAAAAGGTCCCCTTTATCAGTTAAATGAAGTGATCCACAATATTAGGCGGCAACCTATGCCGTAACGGCCAGATACTGTGAGAAGTTGTCTTGATTGTTCATCATCTTCTTTCACAGCACTACACTTTATCTAAAAATGACACTTTTACTTGTGAACTTACTGTTTTTTTTTCTCGTCGAACGCGTTTCGGCGTCGTATTCGCCTTCTTCAGCTTAGAGACAGACTGCCAGTATTTAGTAACGGTTGTTGTATGGAAGGTGTAGTGGGGGTGGTGCGTGGAGGAAGGGGATTGGCGCGGGGATTCAAATTAATGTTTGTTTTTTGTATAATTGTGTCAAAAAGTGTATGTGATTTATATTGTAATTTGTCATTAAGTATGTTGTTTGGTTGTGTTGTGTGGTCTCTAAGCCGTCTCTAAGCTGAAGAAGGCGAATACGACGCCGAAACGCGTTCGACGAGAAGAAAAAACAGTAAGTTCACAAGTAAAAGTTTTTATTTTTAGATAAACTGTGAGAAGAGTTCACACGCTTAGATCATGAATCATGGCTTAGTAAGATGACTTCAAAGTATTTCAGTATGGAACCAAGGCTCGGTAGCCTGGCACATTTAACATTAATATAATAAACATGCCCGGTTATTTGGTATATTGTATTCTTCTTTTCATCCAGTGGTACTCCAGTTCATACTTAACCTTGACCTCTCCAGTCTTTGATTTCAACGATTTCGAGCTCTTGCGATCGCTTGCCAGATTCTGGATCCCTAACGTTTTCAACATCTCGTTCAAAATTGTCCCGCCAATGTATCCTCGCTCTTACCCTTTGTCTGGTAACCATTATCTTTCATTATTTAGATAATTTGTAGTAACACGCCGGTACTGTCCATTACACAGTTAGCCTGCCGACATTTGTCAAAATTTCCTCAGAAATTCAACTATCTGTTCAACTTTTCACAATAATCTCGACAAGCGACCACCTGTCGTTCCTTCCTTGTTAAATAGTACATTTCCTTGTCTAAGTGTGTCCTTTTATGATTTTGGTCAGGAAAGTGGTGAATAAAATCCATAGAATGGATGTAATCCCATCCCTTGTTCCAATCCTTCCTGTAAAGCCGGAATGCTCTCGTTAAAAATGTTTATAGATTTCTTTTCAAGTGTATGTGTAAGGAAGAGAAAGAGAGAGAGAGAGAGAGAGAGAGAGAGAGAGAGTGAGAGAGTGAGAGACAGAGTGAGAGAGTGAGAGAGAGAGAGAGAGGAGAGAGAGAGAGAGAGGAGAGAGAAGAGAGAATTACCTAATAGAAAAGCGATACAGTAGACGGAAGTAATTATGGAGAATACTAGAAGAATTAAAAACTGTCGATTGTCTGTCGGATTTCCGACCATTTGAGCAATAATGGGCGTATCAGATGAGGGAAGAATACTAAAGAAAGGTAAAATCCTTTCTCTATACATACGCGTTCATGTTCATATCAACTCATATCATGTCTTATTTATTCCCATAAAATGAACCGGTTTGGGTAATAATCGTATAGACAAAAGTTTAATTAATTAATATGTAGCGTATATTAAACAAAAGAAAACGTATAGCTCTAAGTTTCAAAATGAAGAGTCAAACATTTTAATTTATTCAGTTTTGGGGTCATTCCGTCATTTTGGAAATAAAAATATGAAGGTTTCTAAGTGAACCGTCAAGTACATTGTATCTGATTTACAACGTGCGTAATTTGTTATTATCGATTTTTAAGCTCAATTTATACGCAGAGCGAGTTATCAATTTATTCGCTGAAGCACAAAGTAAGTTTGTTACGTCGCTGAAATGTGAAACGTGGAGCAGATAATTGAATTTCCGTTGAGATTTTGTAGAAATATGAAAATGCAAACATCACCAGGCTGATTATGTAATGGATCGCCTCGGCGTATTACAAGAACCATTTAGTTAATTCTATCACTATCTTGATCTGAAGGTAACGTCATTTTGCTGAACCACTCCCTTCTTGAATGCTGCTTCTAATCTCATTTAGTAACGCTTACATGGCATCGTCGTTTCTAAAAAATCTGTTAATATTTCTAACTTTAATCCTTACACTCTTCCGCTTGTACAACAGTAAGTTGGAATACATTTCTGAGCAAAGAAACTTTCAAGAGTCTGAAATTCAAAACCAAACACACACTCCAATATATATACTCTGCCGAACCACAGAAATGTAATATTAGCTGAAAAAAACTTTACTCTTCTTTCAGCGAGAATAGTCAGAGTATTTCTCATGAGAATCTACCGTCACCAAATTCAGTTTTGTACGTGTAGAAATCTTGGACCCAAAATATTTATCCCTTCTTACTTTATTACTATCCGTTTGCCAACTAACAGAAAAATGGAGGGATAGCTGAATGATGAGGGAAAGGAATTTATAATGAGTTACAGTGGATCAGGGGATGAGTTACAGAAAAGTGTTTAAAGGTGAAGGAAGAAGAAGGAGGTGTGTAAGTAGTCGAAATGTCAACCGCATAAGGTTTCGAGCGCCAAGACAAAGTATTAAAAAGACTATTGTTACGACGGTCTACTCGATCGTCGTAGATACAGTGGAAACAAAATAAGTACAAGACACCAATCAAGTCACTAATCACACCTTTAATTTTTATAGTCAAACAGTTCGTAATTAACAACACTGTCTTTTACAACAAATCAAATGAAAATTGTTCACACGCAATAAAATGTCCACTAAAATTAAACACAATTGTATTACAGTTATACCGTCCGATTATAAAACACAAATCTTAAGTAATAACCACTTGAACGCCCACAGTAATATAACTCTCGAACGGCACGGTCAATAATTCGCACTAATACTGAAACTTAAGGCCGCTGCCGCCATGCATTTATAGCCGCCGAAAATCTAAACGATTCCTAATTGCGTCTTAGCGTCCGTATGAACTACGTAATTAACTGCGGCCTTGACACAGTCCGCACGGCTGGCGGCATCGAGAAGACTCGCAAATGCGTCTACAAGCACGTACGCCACACGCGTTACAACGAGATTCTTCTGGCACATTAGACAAACACGTAGATTGTTCTGTGATGTCGTAACAGTATTATAAATATTAAAAATTTTGTAAACATAATTACTTTTTGTAGAACACATAATGTAATGAATGTATTTAAATAACAGACTGTAAAATATCGGTATGGAGAACCATACATGACTTCCATATTCTAATATTTATATTTAAAATCATTTTCGAAATGAAATATTACCATAGAAACCTTAACCACAGTACTGTGGTCACTAACGTATACCATCTCACGTTATCGCACTCGATTTTCACTGATGATGGAAGTCGATGGCATTGCCGAAACGTCTGGTTTTGTAGAAAACATTGGACTACGGCCAAATATCCCGGGAAGGAATTTTAACAAAAACTACTTCTTTGTTGCCGATAACGTTGTACACATATATATAAAATATATGCATAAAATTAATGGCTTGTATAAGTTAATGATTGATCTTCATTAAGTAGTAATATTATGATGTCCGTAATTAAAAAATCAGAGCAGGTTTAGTGTGAATGAGGGTACACTGTGGACAAAAATTTTCAACATTTCCTATTGAGCGTTGCTTAGAGTAAAGCTGCGAATCTACAGTGTATGTTTCACAGAACAAACACGCGAAAAAGAAGGAGCGCTCCGAAGTCACTCATGGACCCTCAGCATCTTGCAGAGGGTTCATTCCCTAAAGACGAAAAGTCTGTCTATGAATCGTTCCTCTGTAAACACGTGCAGTTACATTGCCCAGCGATCCACAGGAAGCAAATTGATGTCCATTTTTTCGGCTTGCACGCGTTATGTTGGTGTGGGTTTCGGCACTTTCCATTTAAAAAGCGTGCAAATGTAAGAAAATAAACATGAGTGAGGCCAGAAATAACGTGAATTGTGTGTGTGTGTGTGTGTGTGTGTTACCTGCCTTTTTATTGCTGTAGGCGTAATAATAAAATGGAAACGTAAACATTACATAACTGAGATATGCTTACCTGCCACGAACGATATATTATTTTATACATGGAGGAGTTCAGTGACATACACACGTACAGAAGAATTATATATATAAAGATATTAACTCATACATAACTTACATTAAAATGAAAAAATTATAATTTTATTGCCTGGCAACAAAATTATTTTATTTTTAACAATTACCATTGTTTGAAAAAGTTTAAATGAATTTTCAAGTACTTTACTGTTGTTAAAACGTAAAAGGTTGCAGGTAAACTACCCCTTCCCCTTAACCGATCTTCACTAAAATCGAAAGTCCTTGAGACCTCTACAATTCAGGGATGTATGCAAAACATTATTTGATTCTGTTTGAATTTGCGGCTGTTATCGTTTGCCATAGAAAATACGCTTGATAAAAAAAGTTGCAGGTAAACTACCCCTTTCCCTTAACCAATCTTCACCAAAAACAATAGATCTTGAGTACTCTACAAATCAGGGCTGTATCCAAAACATTATTTGATTCTGTTTGAATTTGTGGCTGTTATCGTTTGCCATAGAAAATACCCTTGTTAAAAAAACGTTGCAGGTAAACTACCCCTTTCCCTTAACCGATCTTCACCAAAAACAATAGGTCTTGAGAACTCTACAATTCAGGGCTGTATGCGAAACATTATTTGATTCTGCTTGAATTTGCGGCTGTTATCGTTTGCAAAATAATTTCCCTTGATAAAAAAAAAAACCGTTGCCGGTAAACTACCCCTTCCCCTCAACCGATCTTCACCAAAAACAATAGGTCTTGAGAACTCTACAATTTAGGGCTGTATGCAAATAATCTTTTGATTCTGTTTGAATTTGCGGCTGTTATCGTTTTCCATAGGAAATACCCTTGTTAAAACATAAAACGTTACCGGTAAACTACCCCTTCCCCTTAACCGACCTTCACTAAAAACAATAGGTCTTGAGAACTCTACAATTCAGGGCTGTATGCGAAATATTATTTGATTCTGTTTGAATTTGCGGCTGTTATCGTTTGCCAAAAAAAAATTTCCCTTGATAAAAAAAACCGTTGCAGGTAAACTACCCCTTTCCCTCAACCGATCTTCACCAAAAAACAATAGGTCGTGAGTACTCTACAAATCAAGGCTGGGCAAAAAATTATTTGATTCTGTTTGAATTTGCGGCAGTTATCGTTTGCCTTAGACAAAAATCTACACACAGACACTTTTCGGAAAACGACTTTTTTCATGTTTTGAGTGTAGTACAATCAGAATCTGCAATAATCTCGAACACGATTTTTTTTGCCATCACCATACTTCCATTTCCTTAAGGAATATGGAAGTAATATAAAAAAATGTTTAAAATTATGCTAAGTAGTTAGAAAATTATTTTCAAAAATTACATAGTTTGTAATTTTCATATACTATTTTAATATTTTCCCCGTTTAAAAGAAATAGGGTTTTCATAGTTTATAAATAAATTTAGACACATATGAATATAATAAAGCTTTATTCTTAACCCCCAATCTACTATCCTTTCATACACTTTATAAAAACGTTATACTGTACTTCAAAATAAACTTTCGTGCCATACGGTTTTTAAGAAACACAACTGAAATTAGTATAATTTTCTTGGGCGGAAGCTGGGTACGTTCATATCTCTTATTTTGTTATTGGAAATTATATACAAACGCAATTCGTACGAAGCTATTAACAGTTAGAGACGGTCAGGCTAAGCGGTGTCTGATAAAATTTTAAAATTTACTTTCACATATTAACCAAGAAATTACGTCAACTTTTAAGTGTCAGACCCGACCAACTATTTAATCTAAAGCACACACAGAGATTTAATCTAAACCTTTAACTTTATTCCTGAAACGTATGTGTTTTTCACAGATAATATTAGGTCTGTATTTTCTTTAAACCACACTGTTCTCAGCGACAAACGTTTCGTTCCTATTAGATTAGGCATCTTCAGCAGAATAGACAGCTCAGTCTACCGCTGAAGGTCTCTCATCGCAGGCGAAACGTTTTGCACTGAGAAAAACGAAACTGCCAAACAGAAAACAGAACTGCCGTTAATTGCCCTACCAGAAATAGGCTTTATTTTAGAGTTATACTTCTTTTTTATAAAAGCCAAACATTACAAAATATATCCGTTGTTTATAAAATTCCGGAGCCTGCCTAAAGATCAGAGATCAGATTTAATTTGTCCTCATTTGTTGAAATAAATGCTGAAGTAAACCGAAAATAATACAAATGAGGGATTAAACTGCTGGCACTTCTTTGCTTGTTCCAAGCTTCAGAAGTTGATAATGGAAATAAGTATATTAGAACATAAAATTTCCGAATAAAGACTAAATAAAAATATTTTAGAATAATAATTCTGGTGAATTCGTACAACCAACGTAGGAATCTAACGTATCTCTCCAACTATCCACAAACTATTAAATACTAATCAATAATATGAGCTAATGAATTAACTCATACTATTTTATTTAAACTAACTCCTTTTGACTTCAATGTTACACAAACAAGTAAAGTAATAAAAAAAGCAATACTACAATTCATAGCAACAAATTACAGAACGCTTCGCACCATTTCCAATGTCTTAGGGACGATTATGACATTGTTCACGTTGATTAGGGGCAACTATCTTCTTCGAAGGAAGTGCTTCAGTTGTAAGGACGTGCTGCTCCGGCTTCTGTAAAAGTTGTCCCTCTGGAAAAGGTTGTTCGAGAAGGCGGAAGGGATCTAACGGAAGAGACGCGGCCCACAAGCAGGGAAGATTTTCCAGGAAAGTGAAGGGATACGAAGAACTTTGGTTATAGACTAAGGCCCTGGTTTACAGCGATACGTTGACAACAATGCTTAACTGAAATAGAACTGTTACTATGGATATCAAAAATTTATTTAAAATATCGGGCGCACTTCTGACGTTTTACGTTGACCAACATTTAAAATTTTATACACTGCTTGTATTTCGTTATTTTGGCCCAATGTCGTAAGGTAACCTTTTAGTGCACAAACAAAAATACAGCATCATACTGTAACGCATTGCTTTTTCGCATTGGATCTGTACTGAAAAACAATATTACAATATTGTTTCTGAATGATTATGAAATACAATTTAGTGTTAAGGTACATGCAAAGACAACGCGTGTGTGTGTGTGTGCGCGCGGGGGAAGGATTTTGTATAATTATTAACACCACTTTTTATTTTTTTTAAAGTAATTCACTATAATTATACCCTTTTTCTATAATGCGATATATGTTGAAGTCTAACATCAAATATTGCTTATACCTCTCCTATGTCTGTTTACAAGTAGAAGTATTATGATCAGACGACCCTTTGTTGAGGCTGACTTTTGAAAGCAGGTATTATGTGGTAATTTGAATGGATCGAGGGAAAGACTCCAGGCGCCCAAAGGATCGCCTTACGGCGGACAAAGCGCGATGGCGCGTAATGAAGAAGACTCTGGGTTCCCTGTGGTCATTTGACTCGATTCCGTATACAGTGCAACTGCTACGACTGCAAACTGCATTCGTTCGTTAGGTTCAGTATTATTAGTAATTTGATATGCTTGTGTGTGCAGTTAGATACGGATACCCCTCATCTATACGTTTGGTATGCGTCCGCTTGCAGCATGTTTGTGCGGTCTCTTGTGTTTCGCTTTTGAATAAGGTTTCTCGTATGTTCAAATAAATGCAGTATATACTCGCATAATTTACGCACCTTTATTGCTGTAAGTAAATTACGCGGGTAATTACTTACATCGACTGGTACTTTTCAGGCTATAATGTTTTAAATTAATAACTAAACAAAATACACATTAAGCAAAACTGGATTTTTTCCTAAAAATATTTTACACAATATAATTATACATTTTTTTTTGTATCGGCCATCTGAGGACCACATGCCAATTCCAGTTCATTACTTTCTGTTCTTTTCTTTTTCTCCAATATAATTTCACATTTTCACTGTCTCTTCTTCCTGTCTTCAGTCCACTTTGAAATAAAGAATAATAAAGAATAAATTTAATAAAGAATAATTTTATAAAGAATAATAATAAAGAATATAATAAAGAGAAAATTTCTTTTATTATAGTCCGGTTTCTTGTGGTCCGGTTAAGTATTACAATTTTAATGAATTTTGTAGATGCCTTCTAACGTATATTCCGTAGTAACTCAAACGATCCGTGTAAGAGAACAAGAAATGAAATTAATTCACATACGTAATAACCGTATTTACGATTGTGTTTTACTTCCATGTTCCATAAGGAAATGGAAGTATGGTGATGGCAAAAAAAATCGTGGTCGAGTTTATTGCAGATTCTGATTGTACTACCCTCAAAACATGAAAATATCGGTATGGAGAACCATACATGACTTCCATATTCTAAGATTTATATTTAAAATCATTTTCAGCCAAACAGCCAGGGAAGGAATTTTAACAAAAAAACTTCTTTGTTGCCAATAACGTAGTACACATATAAAAAAAATTATCCCCTCCCCCTTCAACTATAATTTTGATTTATAGAAAATTACCCCCAGCCCGTTCAACTAGCCTCTTCATTTATAGATATTTCATCTACGTTTCTACAGTGGATTATTAAGATCTTATCAGGATACTTTATCAAAATTAAGTACTTTACTCATGTTACAACAAAAAATGTTTCAGGTAAACTGCCCTTTCCCCGTAACCGATTTTCACCAAAATCAACAGACATTGAGTTCTCTATAGCTCAGGCACATATGTAAAAAGTTATTTGATTCTGTTTGAATTTACGGCAGTTATGGTTCGTCATATAAAAAATTACCCATGTTAAAACATAAAACATGAGATTTATAAAACATATCTAAGATTTATATTTAAAATCATTTTTGAAATAAAATATTTTCATAGAACCTACTAACGCTGGGGAAATCTGAGGAGCCAATCAGAGTTGGGCCTACTTGTCACTCTGCTGAATTTGGTGGAAAGCCCTGTCACTGTCGTCAAGTCCCCACCTCAATGAAGAACCCATTGTTTTATAAAAATATATTTAAATTTTGAAAACTGAAAATTCTTTTCTTGTAAATATTTATATTTTATAATCAAAATGACTTTATTTTTGTTACCTGGCAACAAAATTATTTTATTTTCAACAATTACCATTGTTTCAAAAAGTTTAAATAAATTTTCAAGTACTTTACTCTTGTTAAAACGTAAAAGGTTGCAGGTAAACTACCCCTTTCCCTTAACCGATCTTCACCAAAATCGAAAGTCCTTGAGACCTCTACAATTCAGGGATGTATGCAAACAATTATTTGATTCTGTTTGAATTTGCGGCAGTTATCGTTTGCCATAGAAAAAAAAACGTTGCAGGTAAACTACCCCTTCCCCTTAACCGATCTTCACCAAAAACAATAGGTCTTGAGTACTCTACAAATCAGGGCTGTATGCAGAAAATTATTTGATTCTGTTTGAACTTGCGGCTGTTATCGTTTGCCATAGAAAATACCCTTGTTAAAAAAACGTTGTAGGTAAACTACCCCTTTCCCTTAACCGATCTTCACCAAAAACAATAAGTCTTGAGAACTCTACAATCTAGGGCTGTATGCAAATAATCTTTTGATTCTATTTGAATTTGCGGCTGTTATCGTTTGCCATAGGAAATACCCTTGTTAAAACATAAAACGTTACAGGTAAACTACCCCTTTCCCTTAACCGATCTTCACCAAAAACAATAGGTCTTGAGAACTCTACAATTCAGGGCTGTATGCGAAAAATTATTTGATTCTGTTTGAATTTGCGGCTGTTATCGTTTGCCAAAAAAAAAAATTTCCCTTGATAAAAAAAAACCGTTGCAGGTAAAATACCCCTTTCCCTCAACCGATCTTCACCAAAAACAATAGGTCGCGAGTACTCTACAAATCAGGGCTGTATGCAAAAAATTATTTGATTCTGTTTGAATTTGCGGCAGTTATCGTTTGCCATAGAAAAAAAATCTACAGATAGACACACAGACACACACACAGACACTTTTCGGAAAACGACTTTTTTCATGTTTTGAGTGTAGTAGAATCAGAATCTGCAATAATCTCGAACACGATTTTTTTTGCCATCACCATACTTCCATTCCTTAAGGAATATGGAAGTAAAAAGTCATTTTTCGAAAAGTGTGTGTGTGTGTGTGTGTGTGATTTTTTCTATGCCAAACGATAACTGCCGCAAATTCAAACAGAATCAAATAATTTTTTGCATAGAGCTCTGATTTATAGAGTACTCAAGATCTATTGTTTTTGGTGAAGATCTGTTAAGGGAAAGGGATAGTTTACCTGCAACATTTATTTAAATCAAGGGTAATTGTTTTCTATGGCAAACGATAACAGCCGCAAATTCAAACAGTATCAAATAATGTTTTGCATACAGCCCTAAATTCTAGAGTTCTCAAGATTTATTGTTTTTGGTGAAGATCGGTTAATGGAAAGTGGTAGTTTACCTGCAACGTTTTATGTTTTAACAATGGTATTTTCTACGGCAAACGATAACAGCCGCAAATTCCAACATAATCAAATAATATTTTGCATGCCACTCTGAATTGTAGAGGTATCAAGAATTATTGTTTTTGGTGAAGATCGATTAAGGAAAAGGGGTAGTTTACCTGCAACGTTTTTTGTTTTAACGTGGGTAATTTTTTCTATGACGAATGATAACTGCCGTAAATTCAATCAGAATCGAATAATGTTTTGAACACCTTCCTGAGCTATAGAGAACTCAATGTCTGTTGATTTTGGTGAAGATCGGTTAGGGAAAGGGGTAGTTTACCTGCAACATTTTATGTTTCAACAACGGTAATTTTTTCTATGACGAACGATAACTGCCGTACATTCAAACAGAATCAAATATTTTTTTGCATACGTTCCTCAATTGTAAGAGACTGAAGGCCTGTTGATTTTGGTGAAGATCGGTTAAGGGAAAGGGGTAGTTTACCAGCCACCTTTAATGTTTTAACAAGAGTAATTGTTTCTATGACGAACGATAACTGCCGCACATTCAAACAGAATCAAATAATGTTTTGCATGCGTCCCTGAATTGTAGAGGACTCAAGGCCTGTTGATGTTGGTGAAGATCAGTTAAGAGAAAGGGGTAGTTTACCTGCAACGTTTTATGTTTTAACAAGGGTAAAGTACTTAATTTTGATAAATAAAGTATCCTGAAAAGCAGATCATAATAATCCACTGTAGAAACGTAGATGAAATATCTATAAATGAAGAGGTGGGGGTAATTTTCTATAAATGAAGGGGTGTAATATTCTATAAATAAAATTGATTGATGGATGGGGAGGGGATAATTTTTATTTATATGTCATGTGTACTACGTTATCGGCAACATAGTAGTTTTTTGTTAAAATTCCTTCCTGGGCTGTTTGGCCGTAGTCCAATTTTTTCTGCAAAACAACACGTTTCGGCAGTGCCGTCGACTGCCATCATCAGTGAAAATCGAGTGCGATAACGTGTGGTGGTATACGTTAGTGACCATAGTACTGTGGTTAAGGCTGAAGCAATAAGTGGAAAGAAGTAGTTTCTATGGTAACATTTCATTTCGTAAATGATTTTAAATATAAGTCTTAGAACATGGAAGTCATGTATGGTTCTCCATACCGATATTTTATTCTGGTGTTAATGAGTATATAATGTAACTTACCTAAATAGTCAACACTGTCATTACCGGAAGATTCACTCTGAGCGTGGGACTCCAGTTCAACGTCGCTGTCGTCGGTCTTCCGACTCATCTTCAAACGTTTTGCCACTGTATCCACAGATATCATACTCCAGGATTTCAGGATCCACTGGCAGATTAATCCGATACGGTCGTGTAATTTTCCGGTAGACTTGAACGTTTGTTCGGCTGTGCACATCAACGTGGGATAAATATGTTTTATATTTTCTTTAAAAGGCTTGTTGACTGACACGTCGTATTGTTGCAGCATTGAAGTCAACCCTTCCGGAATAAAGGCAACGTCAGATTCTGTTTACATTAAATGTCCTTCACATTATGCGTTAAATGTCTGTGAAAACTATCAAGAACAAGAAGAGATGGCCGACGGACGCTTCTTCCACACAACCAGTTACCAGTATGTTCTCCATCCAACCTTTGTTTTGAACGACAACGTGTGTTCCTGGTTGAAATTGTATCCCTCTCGGTATTGTTTTCCATTTACAAATTACGTAAGGCGGAAGTTTGCTGCCGTCTGTCGTTATAGCAAGCATAACTGCAGCGTAGTTTTCTGCTGCCGAAGTGCGGATTAATACGCTAGACGGTCCCATCTTGTCTATCGTTGTGCTCCGCGACATAGCGAAAATATCAGTTTGGAGAACCATACATGACTTCCATGTTCTAAGATCTATATTTAAAATCATTTTCGAAATGAAATATTTCCATAGAAACTACTTCTTTCTACTTACTGCTTCAGCCTTAAGCACAGTACTGTGGTCACTAACGTATACCACCTCACGTTATCGCACTCGATTTTCACTGCTGGTGGAAGTCGATGGCACTGCCGAAACGTCTGGTTTTGCAGAAAACATTGGTCTACGGCCAAACAGGCCGGGAGGAATTTTAACAACAAATTACTTCTTTGTTGCCGATAACTTAGTACATATATAAAAAAAATATTATCCCTTCCCCCTTCAACTATAATTTTCGTTTATAGAAAATTACCCCCACCCCGTTCAACTAGCCTCTTCATTTATAGATATTTCATCTACGTTTCTACAGTGGATTATTAAGATCTTCTTATCAGGATACTTTATTTATCAAAATTAAATATTTTACTCTTGTTACAACAAAAAATGATTCTGGTAAACTACCCTTTTCCCGTAACCGATCTTCACCAGAATCAATAGGCCTTGAGTCGTCTACAACTCAGATACATATGTAAACAATTATTTGATTCTGTTTGAATTTACGGCAGTTATCGTTCGTCATGGAAAAATTTCTCTTGTTACAACATAAAATGTTGCAGGTAAACTACCCATTTCTCTTAACCGATATTCACTAAAATCAACAGGCCTTGAGGTTTCTACAATTTAGGGATGCATGCAAAACATTATTTGATTCTGTTTGAATGTGCGGCAGTTATCGTTCGTCATAGAAACAATTACTCTTGTTAAAACATAAAATGTGGTAGGTAAATTACCCCTTTCCCTTAACCGATCTTCACCAAAATCAATAGACCTTCATTCCTTTACAATTCAGGAACGTACACAATAAAATATTTGATTCTGTTTGAATGTGCGGCAGTCATCATTCGTCATAAGAAAAAATACCCTTATTAAAACATAAAATGTTGCAGGTAAACTACGCCTTTCTCTTAACCGATCTTTACAAAATCAAAAAACCTTGAGTTCTCTATAATTCAGTGAGGTATGCAAAAAAGTATTTGATTCTGTTTGGAATTTGCGCCTCTTATCGCTTGCCATAGAAAAAATCTACACACACACACATAGACAGACAGAGAGACAAACAGACACTTTTCGAAAAATGACTTTTCTTCATGTTTTGAGGGTAGTACAATCAGAATCAGCCCTTATCTCGAACACGATTTTTTTCGCCATCACCATACTTCCATTTCCTTATGGAACATGGAAGTAAAAACGGAGTTTGATCGATGTTGCCAACCTTTTGCAAATCGTAAAATTTATATTATCGAATTTTAATGGTATATTGTTGAAAAGAAATCAATTTTCCCGAGCAAACCTTTTTCTTGGTAGTCTTTGGCAAAGTGACAAACGTCTTCTCAGCGAGAGGTTGTTACATTTCATAAACCTTGTAACCCAACCTCTACGTGCTTTACAATTTGTTAAAGAAATGTTTAAAATTTCCTGGTATTTCTAAAGCACGACGCATAAGAATCTTATGGATAACGGAAGTTGTTTCGTGAACGTATTTCACAAGTTCCTTTTATCAATCAGGATATTTTCCATCCTGTGGTCCTCGTTAAGCCTGTTGATCACTATTGGCACTAAGTAGACTATCCTTTTGTTTTTGCCATTGACGAACATGCCCCTCACTTACGGCAACTTATCTTCCAGTAGCACAATTGCCACTGTTTCCGCGTGAGAGAAGCATGAGAAGTCAAAAGTATACAGAGGGCCAGGCAGCAGTAAGACTGCAACTTACTTACTTTTCAAACTTAACCAATTATAGGTGATTTTAATCTTACATATTGTACATTAAATCGGCCACCTGTTTTGACTTTTCAAAATTGTCATTGCTCAAATACATAAAAATTTGTATGTTGGCTACCAAGAGCTGACAAGCTGAACAAGAGGCGGGACGTGTAATTTAAGATACAGCAAAAGACTAGTGTGAAATAACTGATAAGGAAAACAGCCGCAGCAGCTCAACAGGTCCCATTATCTGGAACTAAAAATCGCCTCAGATGAGTAGGGGGAAACGTGGTGTACATAAAAGAAACCAAATGTATTTTCTAATTATATTGTTAGTAAGAAGGAAATAAAAGAAAAAGTCAAGCTACGGGTGTGCATAACAAATTTTCTTCCCACATTATTATACAGAAGATTTCAACTTGCCGGAGAAGCATAAAAGCAGAGTGAAAGCAAGTGAAATGAAATTTTTGTACGTGGAAACTGGAAGAATTATGAGCGACTAAATTATGAATACGCCTATTCAGCAGGAATCATTGTTAGAGATATGGGAAAGAAAAGCACTAAAGTGGGTTGGTAATGTAATGAGGATAGATGAATGAAAGTCCCTGCGAAAGAAGTATAAACGACTGGATTAGGGGCATAGCGGAGAGAAAAGCACTAAAGTGGGTTGGTCATTTAATGAGGACAGACAAATGAAAGTCGATGCTCATTAGGGGAAGGTTCTCAGGCAGAGTGACAGGAGTATAGTAGAGGCAGAGACTGGAGAAGGAGTGATTGTTTTGAAAACTGGCTTCTAGAAGCGTGTTTACCTTATTTTTACCTTATAAGAAAGTGAACGTCTTGCTCATGATAGAAGAGAGTTTAGGCTGAAGTGGTTGAAGCTCCCCGACGATTGACAGCAGAAAGGGGTTGAAAAGAAAAAAGACAACGATGAAGAAAGAGAAGAAGAAGAAAAAGAAGAAGAAGAATAAGAAGAAGAAGAAGAAGAAGAAGAAGAAGAAGAAGAAGAAGAAGAAGAAGAAGAAGAAGAAGAAGAAGAAGAAGAAGAACAACAACAACAACAACGACGACGACGACGACACCAGCGACAACATCAACAAGGACAACTTTTATGACGGAGGTCAAACTAACGCACGATGTTTGGTTGAACGGTTATCATTCTCTACTTAAATGCTTGGTCACCTGTGGAATGCCTGCTGACAGGTGTATCGTTATTTCGTTCATAATTGTTAAAGCAACAACTGAGCGAGGACTATACACAGTTTTGCTCTGAATATTGAGACATATTGACGTTTGTACATTTGTGTCTTTATTATTTTTAATCTAAGTAAATTGAAGTAAATTTGCCTTAAGTGGAAAAGATGATTAATTTTACTATACACGTATCTGCAATAAAAATTAAATCGATAGGCTGTACCCAATGACAATTATAATGTCTGGGAAATGCTTTTCAGCAATGATTATATATAATTGTCTAAATGTCACTCACTTGTAGCTGGGCATGCTGCTGTACATCTTTGAAGTTTTCTTTTAATATACTTTGTTGTTCGAGTTTCCACGTCAGAGTCATTCGCAGTAAAGGTTGAAGGAGGGTCCTTTTCTTTTCCTCATGGATTTGTTTAGCTGTAGTTTAGCTAAATACCACACAATTTAATCAATGAAAGTTACCGTTTTACTATGAAAGAGATGCACTAACATGTCTGTATTACCATTTTGTAGTACACAACATATGTGGTTCACCAGCTACCATTGTTACAAATGTTAGGTGTACCAGTTATTATAATAACTGATCAATTTAAGAAATCAACAATACGGTGGAATACAAGTGATTGATTAATTATTCCGTATTAAAATTTTAAATATGGAGAGTAAAAGTATCGTATTACTCAAGATACAGTCTTCTGTCTTCAAAATTAATTTCCATCGCCATAAAAGAGCAATGTTTAAATAAATTGTCAATAAATTGTATTAGTGTATGAAGTACACCAAATTTGTGCTTATGAAACAAGTTATCAACTCCTACGTTCAAATGCCACAAAGTCAATTTAATATTTCCGCTAAAATGTAATTTGTTATTTAGAGCAGATAATTGAATCAGTACGGAGACTTTGAAGTGATACAAGGCGAAAAAACGTTGTTAGGCGGATTACTACGTGATGGATCGTTTATCATCATGATGGCCTAAAGACCACGTCTTGTTGCAGCTTGTCGCACCCCTCCTGACTTCCTCTGCTTGTCTCTCATTTGAGATAACTGGAGACATCGCATCGCTAAATTAATTGTATAAAAAGGGTTTCGTTAATATTTCTGTTTCTGTTTTGTGTCCTCCTCCATTATAAGAACATTATATTCGTAGTGTAAGGTACGATGAGTCAGGCCTACATTATTTTCAACAAATTGTTTTATTTGAAAAAATTGTAATCAGGATAAAGTTCCTGTACCAACGTTTTAGTGAAACCGTCACTAAAGGTTCTTTAAACTTAATCACAAGAGTGATATGAATAATTATTGTAAAAGAATGAACATTCGTCATCCCTATGGTCACAGAATGTAGAGTCTTCAGTACCACGATATGTGGCCCTGCAGTCGTGTTCAATTCACTGTACTTTATACTTAAATTGAATATTCCTGTATTTACAACATTATTACTTTCTGACTGTAGTACATTCTGTTTAACAACCTATCTCAAAGGTCTGTGTCTATGATACGTAGCACATAGAGTAATATAAGCTTATGAGAGGCCCGAACAGTATTTGTCCACCCCGTTGCATAATAGAAGTATCACTGAAAAACATATTTGCTTAAAATCTGTGTCGAAGTAAGGGTAAAAGTGTATATATCAAATAGGACACCGTATTCTATTCTTATTTGTAGAGGCTATAAATTCCGTCCTTCCGGAAGGTAGATTGTAACCCAACTCATGTGGTGATAATCGGTACTTTACAATGTAAGGTGCTCCTTATTGCAATATTCTACGACATTGCACATAGCAGTGTAAAAGGATGCAACTGAAGCAAAATTTAACAATTTGTCTTTTAACTTCACCTGTAACAGATATAAACACAATATGTGCATCTGGATTAAGATAGTAATGTGGAACACTAACAACTACGTTAGTACTTTAAACTTTATTACAACGATGAAACAGCTCTGAACAACAATAACAATAATAATGGCTCCCATGTGTACCACCGAAGTAGCTTAGGAGTAGGCAGGGTAGGCTGCCTTATGTGAGCCATACAGCATACAAGGAAGGCAGTGTGGCCAGCACTACGCTTCAGCCGCCCATTATTATCCCCTGAATGTTATCCCAGGTACTCACTTTCAACAGGCTGAGTCGATCTGGGGGCTGAAAACGCACCTTGGTTTTATGGTGCGGGTCCGGGTATTGAACCCGTACCTCTAGATTAGTAGCCAGGTGCCATACCCACTGGTCTACTGAGTCGTGAGTAGCTCTGAACAATTTAGTCCTTAATATACGTCACAGCTTGGTTAGTCTTCTATCATCAATCAGTTTTAACTTAAAAACTACAATCATAAGACCTGTCTCACTCAGCTAAAAAAAAGACAGTTTCTGCGTTCACAAAACGTAGGGAACAATATAATTAAAATACATTTATTTACGTAATTTAATTGACTCCAGTACAAAGTTTAATCACTGAGTACTTTATACATGCGCATGAAACATAATGTCGAGAAAATGTGAAAAATAACAAACAAATAGTAGACAATTAGCAGTTGATCTAGGCACTCATAACATTTATAATATAAACTGTTATCTATCGCATACACTGACATCCAACCAAGCACTTTAATGTCCGTTTACTCTTTACAGTAATAGAAACTTTCAATTACAAGTCTCTTTTAGATATCCTACACTTATTTGAGAAAAATTAATTTTTTTCTGTACTATTTCATGTCTAAATTTTTTTTGTTAGAGTGATTCTCTATACGTTAAATGATTTATTATGTTCTTTTCAACATATGTTCTTTCCAATGCCCTTTTCAAGAAGGCTCTTTTTTTAAAACCAATACTTACTGAGCGTGATCAGACTTTATTTGAAACAGCAGTTATAAGCACGGACATCACGACCCGGGGGGGGGGTTATAATATTTTTCCAAAGGTCAAAATCCTGAAAACTTTTTTTATTAAAATTAATTTTTAATTTTTTTACACAAATTATTAGTCGAATAAAAATATAACTTAAAATCAGTGCCATTCATGATCCAATTTAAGGCCCATGATTTATTTTCTTTGTATATAGATGATATGTTCCTGTAAGTAATGTTGACGGCTAGAACGATTTTTTGACAGTTTGTTGACATGACGACACTGCCATCAAAACGTAAACACTCGCAAAATAATAACGCCCCCCCCCCCCCCGACAAACACTCCTTCTACTCTACTTCTATTCTTGCGAATGCAGAGCGTACGGATTCGGCTGCCAGTCTGTCTTGTGTCGTTTCACCGTGTCGTTTTGTCTCTATTTCTGATAATCTGATAAGCTTGTCGCCTGTGAACGGCAGCAAATGAAGTTCTCGTTATTTTACAAATACAATTGTCACGGGTTTTAAGATTAGGCTATATCTTTCGTTTTCAGTTAGTTTTATTTTTTACTCACTCTAATTTGGTTCTTAGTTCAATGCTACCCGCCGCCTAGGAGAACTTATCGTCTTCACCTATATGTGGTGACGATGGTTACCTACGCGATCCCCGTATGGGGCTACTTGGCAAAGACCCATAAGCGAAAGCTTCAGTCTCTCCTGAACCGACGATTTCGCTGGGCGTGCAAAGCCCACTACCTGACATCAAATAAGATTATCCGTGAATCCCTGCGTGTCAGTTCCCTGAACGCCACTATACGGACACTGTCCCGGAAATTCTATCGCCGCTCCGGCCGATTTCAGGGCAACCACCTCATTATCGCCATCTGTCGCTACCAATCTGTGCCCAGGTGAATCTTGGAGCCGGACTCGGCGTACACTCACCCTCAGTTCATTAAATAATTAATTGAAAACCCACGGTCGGTAGCAGGCCACACCCTAATATCCAGCCCTATCTGTGGTCCCTGCGGCAGGAGCTCTACTTGAAACTCGGGACGCAGCATACGAGCGGGCGACGAGCATGTCATTCGTCCCGCACAGCCCCTTGGTCATGTTTTTAGTCCAGTTTATGTTTTTTATTGGTATACTGAAGAGAAATAGTGGGGGTAAAGAGGAAGTCAAGAAACAGAGTTCAGTTAAATCTTAGCTGAAGACATAAACATGTAATACTAAGAAGATATAATTATTACAGGGCGGGAGGCACGCTACCGCAAACGTTAAAGGGCATAACTTCAGGAAAGCGCAACAGTAAATATTGTTTACTATATGGTAAAAGTTACAAGTCTCCCCTGTTGTTCGTAGTATACATGAAGAGAGATGGAGTTATCTGATGGAAGACGAAACTTGTCATACGCCAGATGAAATATCACTCACTTTGGTTGCATTATTTCTTCTCATGTTTTTCGGTGTTACTGTAGTATATTAGACTTTAAAAATCTGTTGTTGGCTTTGACTGTTTTTTGTTGAAATGAAAGTAATCCACTCTAAATCCAATTCATTCATTGGAAAAATCGTTCCTGCAGTATTAATAATTAATAAAAAAATACGTCGTTAAGTTGAACATCTAGGAATACTTTTTGACAAGACAATAATCTGAAACGGTACGTAACAATATAGCGAAAACAAACAGATTTAGCAGTTTTAACAACTAAATGGCTAAATCAGCTATCATGCCTTTATAGTTGTCTTGATTATTCATCACTTATTTCACAGCACTAACACTTATCTAAAAATGAAACTTTTTCTTGTGAACTTACTGTTTATTCTCTTCTCGTCGAACGCGTTTCGGCGTACGTATTCGCCTTCTTCAGCTTAGAGACAGACTGCCATCATTTAGTAACGGTTGTTGTGTGGAATGTGTAGTGGGGGTGGTGCGTGGAGGAAGGGGATTAGCGCGAGGATTCAACTTAATGTTTGTTTTTTGTATAATTGTGTCAAAAAGTGTATGTGATTTATATTGTAATTGATCGTTAAGTATGTTGTTTGGTTGTGTTGTGTGGTGTTTATATATTTCGTATTGTTCAGTTGTGTTGAGTTTTCGACCTTTGGGTATGTAATGTAAAATTTCAAGATTACTGTCTATGTTGGTGTAACTGTGGTTTTCTGTGTGTATGTGTGTGACTGTATATGTGTATGTGTATGCTCCATAGACTAACTAAAATACCCTTAAATAAACAAGATTACACCGACGAACTCAACACAATAAAATACATAGCAATCAAAAACGGTTACAACCCAGAGAATCAAAAAGCACAGAAAACCACAGTTACACCAACATAGACAGTAATCTTGAAATTTTACATTACTTACACAAAGGTCGAAAACTCAACACAACTGAACAATACGAAATATATAAACACCACACAACACAACCAAACAACATACTTAACGATCAATTACAATATAAATCACATACACTTTTTGACACAATTATACAAAAAACAAACATTAAGTTGAATCCCCGCGTCAATCCCCTTCCTCCACGCACCACCCCCACTACACATTCCACACAACAACCGTTACTAAATGATGGCAGTCTGTCTCTAAGCTGAAGAAGGCGAATACGTACGCCGAAACGCGTTCGACGAGAAGAGAATAAACAGTAAGTTCACAAGAAAAAGTTTCATTTTTAGATAAGTGATCGTGCCTTTGCTGTTAAATTTTACTAAACAAACTAAAAATCACAATTGTGTTTAGTCCTGTTTAGTCTTAATGCCCTTCCTTCCCTCTTAAACCCTCTCATTTAGTGTTTAGCCCTCTCATGAGTATGATTAGTATTACTCTTGATTATCTCGCACATTGTCTTTCAATCTTTATTTATTTCAGTCATCCACACGTACGTTTTATTTTTAAAACACCATCCATACATGTTTTATGGATGCGCTCACGTCCATACATGTACTTATACATATAGTTAAAAACCATAAAAGGAATGAAGATAGTTGAAAAGAAAAACAGCAACAACAGTAGATTGACGACGGGATTAGGGAGAGTGTTGAACGAAAAGCCGAACTGACACGTAAAACCAAACCGAAATTACTGCCGTAAACTGTTATAGCCCAAACGTGTCCTCTGTATGGCAGTTCATGAGACTGAGCTTGCTCCGGACAGTCCATTGTGATTTATGAACTGGCTGTGGCTTTTTGTTACACCGTTTTGGAATTGTTTAAATGCCTGAACAGGATTTGAAGGTTTAACGCAAGGCCCAGCAGAAGGGCCGACAGTATTTTAATACTACACCAGATTGATCTTGGGTCAGGTACGACTTTATTGTGCTTATTGAAGTATATTTACACAGTTAATTACTGGACGAGCTTTATTGTCTTACCCTGTTGTGTATTGTCTGTCAACAAAATGTATATTGTGATTCTTATTATTCGTACGCGATTCTTCTCATCAAGTTTGGAAATATTCCAGGAAAAAATAATAGAAAATGCAAGGAGCAAGTAAAAAAAACTATATGTATAATAAGTTAGGTGACGCAATCATATGCTTTAAGGATTCACTTATGAAGTTAAGCGTTACATACATGAAAACAAATCCTAGGCGGATGACCACTCGGCGATTCAGAAGCCTGAGCTATCTACACGCGTAATAGTGGACATAGTAAAGATCGGATTCGATTGGATGATATACACACCGCATGGTCAGGTGAGTACTCGCTTCCTTTTATTTCCGTCGAGTCGTTTAGTGAGAACTAACTGGGAGCTGCTTGCGCGTTTGTTTGCGCGTTTAGTCGTTTACTTGTGGTAATATTGGATAAATACGTAGGACCAAACAACATCAAATGTATAACAATAACTTGTGAACTGTAGTGTTTTAGAATTACGCGTACACTTTAGATCTTCTCTTCTTCTTCTTCTTCTTCTTCTTCTTCTTCTTCTTCTTCTAAGATAGCAGCCCATAGGCTGGTTGGGAGCAGCTCGCAATTCTTCACGCTTCTCTGCTTTTCTTTTCAACTCACAATATGATGTGCAGTTCATATCGACCATAAGTTGTTTCATGTAGTCTAAACGGGGTCGTCCTCTGTGATTCTTCCCTTCAATTGTTCCTTCTATTATTCTCTTAACCAACCCATTGTGTCGTAGTATATGCCCTATAAACTTAGCTCTTCTGCCTTTTAAATTTTGTAGAAAGCTCTCCTCCTGAGCTCTTCTAAAGGCTTTCTTTCACATTCGTTATCTTCTTTCTCCAGCTTATCCTGAATATTCTTCTCTAACACCAGGTCTCAAATGCTTGGAGTCTTTGCTTGTCACTTGCATCAATTGTCCAAGATTCACTCCCGAATTGTGGGCAACACTCCACACGTATGTCTTTACTAGATTCTTCCTTATTTTTAGGCTGATAGAGATTGAAGTAAAGAGGTTTTTCTGTTTGTTGAAAGCAATTTTAGCTTGGTTAATTCTTTTTATAATTTCCTTACTGCTACGTCCATTACTTGTGATTTTACATCCTAGATAGTTACATTCTTTAACTGCCTGGAGAACATTATTTCCAAGAGTTATTCTGACTGGATCTTCTTCCTTCCGACCACAGACTAGTACTTTTGCCTTTTGTTCATTTATTTTCACACATTACATATAAATGATTAAAACAATTCACAGTGTGTCGTTTAAATACCTTAGCTGCGTAACACACGCACCACGACTGGTATGCGGGGAGGCTACAAACCAGGCGAAAGACAGACGACTCCAGGAGGAGGGAAACATTAGCTATAATGTTAAAATTGTTATTATTAGTCGGGTTGTTTGGCCGTGGTCTACAGTTGTTGTTGGCAAACATTTCGGCTCCACCATCGGAGCCCATCATCAGTGTCGGTAACAATTGGCACGGTGTCCTCCAATTCACCCCAGTCATGAGCTAGGGACTATGTATTTTGTCTTATACAGTGTGATTCACGAAGATATGCAGAGACTTTAGGAGCTCATTCTACATGTAAAACGAAAGAAAAAAGTACATATAAATATAGGCGCAAAGCGCAAACGCTTCGTTAGCGAGTTATGGCTAGCCAAATATTTAATCCTGATTTCAGCTCCTCTGGTCATATTAGGCTATACGTGTGACGATTTAAATTGTAAAAAAAATAAAAAATTAATAATAGAAATCGAAGAATGGGAAGTTAGTTAAAAAACATTAAATCGCACTATTAAACCAATTACCCCTGGACTAACTCATGGTAGTGATGAGACTTAAATAAGAAAATTTAACTAGTATTAATTAATTAAAATTGTGGACGCAAAAGTTAAAGAATAAAACTGTTAACCCTTTATTAAACTTATCATGCTATGACCTGTGAATTCCGGATTCAACTTGTATACCCAGCCGGCATTAAATATGAAATACGTGTAAACCATAATATAAAGAATTAATAATTTAAAGTCACTAGTAATAGGTGTAATAATTTCAGTATACGAGGAAAATCTTGATTGTTTGTTTTGTCTAACTGTAAGACTGTAGTATTAAATAAAAGATGGAACTATATTATGGCGGAGTATTCGCTCCGCGTCTTTGCAACTTTCCTGTTGAAACAACTAGGGATTAACGATGCGGCTTTCTAACTGTAAACAGCTCCATTCTGGGGCTCTACACAAAATGTTATTTTGTGTGTATTTTAATTTAAGTGTTAACTTTCACTAAAAGTGTGGACAGCTAGACATAAGTAACGAAAATGTAGTGAGTAAATTTTTGTGAAACAAACATGTAAGAAAAAGGAAAAACGTGTATAGAGGTGACATCTCCTGTAATCTAAATATCCAGTCAAATATTGTTCAAGTTAAAAGAAATTCCAACATAATGTACAAACAATACGTAAACTCCAACACGACGGTGCAATTAAACAGGTGATGTGAATAACAGTGAAAAGTGACGACTTCGAACTATACTGCCTTTACTCTATCGCCGAGAATCCTGACGACTTCACGTTAGCTGGCACCATCACATCCATTTCATCGTTACTGGACAGACTACCCCTAGGACAATCCTCTACTACAAGAGTACGGAAGAATCACTCGTCAAGACACGGACAGTTTACCATAATATAAAAGGTGACGCGGGAGCTCGTCTTCCGTGAGTTATACATATTTTAAAATATAAGTAATTAAAGATGAAAAAGACTTTCAAAAGACAATCAATAAGCTCTAAGATTTAAACTGGTGTAACCACCAATTCTTGTAATCATACGTTGTAACTTAACTTTCGTTATGTAACTTCATAAGTTGCTTAACTAAATAAAACCATTCTTCAAATGGTACTTAAGGAATAATGTAATCATATAATCAAGTATGGTAAATTTGAAAATTCTTAACAAGAAAAAGGAAGACTCGTATCCGAGGTAAACTCATTATCTAAATGATCATTTTATTTTAGATAGAAAACCCCCTTACAATCTCAGAGTAAATAATATCTTTATTTGTAATGTGTTACGTATACTATGTGAATAAAAGGGATGTCATCTTTGTTACATACTAAAGTGAGTGCATAAATCAGTTAAAACCCTCCCCTTGTTTCCTATAATTAGAATAATTGTAATTTTGTTAGTCTTGTGTTTTGAGTTTCAGTTTGTTACAACGTAGGCAGCCTGTATAATTGGCTAGCGTCAATTATCACAGGTTCACTGGATTATGACGTAGCCGACACGTCATATACTGAAGTTCTAGGAACCCAAATTAAGGGACAAACGTAATGGTTTCATATAGTTTTTGACCTGAAAAATTGAATAAAATAAGTCGTTATGGAGCCCATATGGAAATCCATACGGATTAAGGGAGAAATTTCGAATCAGCAGTGTTTAAAGAGTTATGCCGTCTACTCGGAATTCGAAAGACCAGGACGACACTTCTCCATTCTCAGTCGGACGGGATGGTTGAGAGATTCAATAGGACACTTGTGCAGTATCTTTCAATTGTTGTTGACGAGAACCAAACAGACTGGGACCAACGTATACCACTATTGCTCATGGCGTGTAGATCATCAGTACACGAAACAACCGGCATGACTCCAGCAAAATTGGTGTTTGGGCGGGAGACTCGTCTTCTTGGGGACTTAATGTTTGGATCACCTGAGACTCAGTCCCAAGAGCCACAGAACGATTCCTCGCAATTAGAAAACCAACTGCGAGAAATGGATCGCTTGATAAGAGGACGGCTGAAGATTGCCAGTGATAAAATGAAAACTCGGTATGATATTCGCAGCAATAGTGTGGGTTTTCAAGAAGGAGGTCAGGCCTGGTTGTTCAACCCAAAGCGCCGTCGTGGTCGCTCACCTAAGCTTCAGTCTAATTGGGAAGGACCTTACACTGTGAAAAAAGAATCAACGATGTTGTTTATTGGATTCAACAGGAAGGACAGCAAAAGTTCAAGGTCGTCCACCTAGATCGCCTGGCTAAATATTACTTCAGAGACGGTTTGCCAGTTCGGGACGAACAGGCTTAAGGAGAGGGCTTAATAAAACTGAATTAAATAAAAAGTGCGTTTTTCGACTACGATTATTTGGGTTTTTTACCAGTTTTCCCCCAAACTATTGAAGTTACAGTTCTGGGACTTATTTTATTCAATTTTTCAGGTCAAAAACTATATGAAACCATCAAGTTTGTCTCTTAATTTGAGTTCCTAGAACTTCAGTACGGCCTAATATGACCAGAGGAGCTGAAATCAGGGTTAAATATTTGGCTAGCCATAACTCTCTAACGAAGCGTTTGCGGACATATATTTATATGAACATTTTTCTTTATTTTTACATGTAGAATGAGCTCCTAAAATCTCTGCATATCTTCGTGAATAACCCTGTATAAGGCAAGGCTCACTTATATAAACTTTCATACAGGCATGACCTAAGCTGGAAAGCAGCATCAACATCAAGTACTATCTGATTAGCTTGGGAGTGCAGTATGACAAATCCTATTTACTAGGAAGCTTTCTTCCCTTCGATTCATCGCTACGGAACCATGTTTAAAGATTTCCACGGACGCCGTGTGCAGCCGAGGACAGTGGGCACTCTCCGAGGACGAGATCTTGGTCTCCTCAAAGAGAACGCGATGATCAGCGTTGGAGAGCGCATGCTCGGCTTCTCCGGCTGCCTCAAGCGACAACGGCCTAACAGCCGTTATTATTATTAGTATTAATAATAATAATTTTAACAATGTTGGCGCCAGCCGTGAAAGCTTAACAACTAGCATTAGCTATAACGTGTCTGGCAAACTGGTTTCGATAAATGTGGTAAACTTTGATGTTTCAGTTTCCGTTAAGTCTAAGGCGTTCCGTTTACCGTCACTTATTCTTAAACATACTTAATTTATCCAAGTCTGTTGTTCACCGGTTTTTACACGATAAGGTGACAGACATATTCGTTATTGTATATAGATAGATTACATTATCCACATTACCTTCCATATTACGTATTAGAAATTACTCCGTTTTGTACAAGCTAATGTTCTACATAACATCGTAATTTGACATATACCTCGTTACAGGAACACACACTCAAAAACAGTATGTATTAATAGGCCTTTCACTGATCATGATTACGATATATAATTTACAATCGTGTACATCCACGTATTTGACGAAAATATTTTCTTTTAATTAAACTATTTCAGATAAAATTTGTATTAAATTGTTTTTTTTTTTCGAAACCATGGATACAAAACATTGACTACTAGTTGTATTCGTAAAGTAACATTTAATTTAATTGTTTTTCTATTTATTAATGGTTATGACTTGTATGATTTATTGGCGGTTAATATCCCCAACATTATTTTTAAATTATAATCTAGTTGTGGGCAGCAGGACTGTAAAACGTCTTTGTTATCTTTGTATTCATTTTTAACATTGAAAATGTTTATAAGGACGTGTCGCACATTTGCGGCCGATCGCTGGTGCGTGTCGAAAATGGGAACCGGTGAGTTTCCATAGACACTACTTCTTTGTTGTCAATAATGTAGTACACATATAAAACTTCGCTTATGAATGCGACTACATTTAACTTGTAATCTGTACATTGGTAAATGAAGAATGAATTCATTGATTGGTGAATGAAGAATGAATTCATTGATTGGTGAATGAACATAAATATATATATTTTTTAGATTTATTGAAGCATTTTCAATGCCCTTCTCTGTGCATTGCATTTGTGCAATGCCTGTAAATGTTTTACATTTCCGCTTCTCACGATTAGGACGCTCTCACCTTAGTCACTGTCGTCTACTGACAAATTGTTATTTTTGTCCAATCCAACACGTATTAAGCGTTTTCAAGAATTATAACAAATTTCTGCAATTATATAACCTATTTTTTTTTTTGTAAAATTGTTTAAGCTAAACATGTGTTTAATTGTAAACTTGCTAATATGTTTTCGTTACGAGTGAAAAGCAATGGTGCGTAGCAGCTGTTCTAGTTGCTATTATTTGTTTTTCACGCCTAGTAATTTGAGTTTTAGTTTAAACAATTGAAGTACGGTGTTGCGATGTTTCGTTACAAAACCAGCTGTTTGGGGTCCAAACAGGAATGCATTGTATGCGTTGACAAAACAAGAATGTTCTTCGAGTTTAGTCCTTCTACATTTCCAAGTGTCAATGTCTAACATAAACAGATTATACACACTTGTATCACACTTGAGAGATGAACCATGATGATTGTTGTCTACAAGGCTGTCAGCGTGAAATGACTTTGTTCTGGTGATCCGTCCAAGACACCTGCTTCATTCAATCAGCTGGGGTATAATGGTTGATAATACACTGACGTCAGAATGGATGAAGTGCCGGTGCCGATGGAAACAGTGTCCGGCTGCATGTTAACGTTAATAATTTTAATTATGCTGCCCTTCTGTTGTGACTACTGTAATACAATTTATATGCAATTTAATTTTGGTTTTACTGAAGAATGTTTGTTCCACAACGTTGAGAAATGTTTTACAACTAACTTCTTTAAAACACAACCAGTCACAACAACTTTCTTCTTCACAAACTCGACCTTCTGACAAACAGTCCAGCAGGTAGACCACCTAGAGAAAGACATATGGAACACCATTAGAAATAATGATTACACACGAGAAAAATAGACAGAAAATGAAGTAGAAAAAATATTGGAGAAGGTGACGTAATTGCTCACTTAAAATCGCTGCTAGTAATTGGACATTATCTAGGCGGGATAAAAAGAGAATTATGAAGAGAATTTTTCATTAGAGACTTATTAAAAAAAAATGAAAGGAAATCCAAAGAGGGACCAAAATAAGATACTGAAGAGGGTTTAATGTAATCGGTAATTAAAATTTGATAAAGAACTGCTGAAGAACGGGCAGGATGGAAGAGCTTTGTAAAAAAAGAGGCAAAATCCTAGACGATTGCCATTTGCTATTTGGAGAAGAAAGGAAAATATTTTTAACATTAACTGAATTATACACATTATATAATGTGAACTTTTTTGTCGAAAGGAAGAGAATGCCACGCGCGCACGCTCATATTGTAGCATGACAGATAATGCCCATAGTTCTGAATGGTAGGAAGATCATAAAATAAAATAAAAACATTTTAAATCCAAGAAAGCAATATAAAAAATTAATTAAGAACCACCGTAAAGCACAATCATAGATTGAAGTAAAAGTTTCATTAAAACCAATATTACAATGAGTGATGAGTAATCGAAATAAACTTCAAAACTAAAAATAAAAAAAAGCTAATACCCAGGTAGGATAGGAGTAAGGAAGAAACCCAAACAAGACAACATCCACAACAAGAAAAGGAAATACTTTATAAGAAACAAGGAGAATAGGAGAAATTAAAGAAGAAACCAGAACAAGACAACATCCACAAGAAGAAGGAGTGCTCTTATAAGAAACCCAAAACAAGAACCCAAAAGAAAGTAATAAAAATAATAATAAATGAAAGTATAACAAGATCCCAAATTTAGAAAACAATTTAAAATAAATATAAGCCAAAAGTGTATAAAGTAGAATTGAAAGTGAAACAATGTGAATTAATTATATAATGCAAAAAACAAACCTTCATTATCCTATATAAATGGATTTCTTGATTTTAAAAAGACTATAAAACTAATTAGAAATAAAATCAAAGAATAAAAAGGAGATCAGTGCAAGTTTTTGTGTTATATTAAATAAACCTGATGTGTCAATATTGAAGTTCATAAACTGAGTAAATTGTGAAATAATGCAACTTTAAAGTGTTTATATTATGTCAATGAATAATCTTGAGTAGAGTATTATCATGACAGATAATGCATGTGTTTCTAAATAATAAATGCCACTCTTTATATACAACATTCATTAGAATGACAGTAAATAAAACAAGAGCAGGCCATATAAAAAGTGAAGTGACAAAGAATTATTACCCCAAAATCAAACAAAAAACAGCTAAAAAACTGAAAATGAAACTAGGTGTAAGAAATAGTGTAGATGATGGAAGGACAGATATGTTTTGTTTATTTAGAATAAGTTTAAATAGCTCAAGGATAAAATGTCTGAGAGTACAATCCTTTTAGTATAAAACTTTTATTATGAAAATGTTTATTATGTTTTAAAAATAGTTAATCCAGATTAAAATGTCTGAGTTTGAAAGACTATTGTTAATTTCAATCATGTGTTATGAATTAATAGTATAAATTATATACTAAATGTTCTTTTGTTAAAATAAGGAAATGTTAATCAATATTATATTAGAAGAGAAAGTCAGAGAGGGTATAAACAAAATGTCTTATTTAAAAACTTTGTATGTAAAAACTGTTAAAAATCTAGGCCAAATAGTAAAACTAAACAGCATTAAAATTGATGGAATAAGTACAGAAAAACAATTAAACTGATGAAATTTATATAAGGTAGATCTGTCTCAGAGTCATGTAACTGGAACTATAATTAAGAAAGATTTTGTAAAAAGATAGTAAGAATTATTGTTAAAAAATGCAAATGTAAAAACTGAAAATTCAAAGAGGGGAGTCACAAATTAATGTATAATATTTTAAAAGATAACCAATTAATCAAATTGCAAGAAATTAAGGGAAGATAAACCTTTTATGTCAATCTGAGATTTAATACAATCATTAATATAACATGTAAAATGGCAAACATTTTGAGAAGAACAGGAAGTGAATTTTAAAACTTACAATTTTCAAAATGAAGTAAATATAGCATTTTAGATAAAAAACTTAGTAAAACTATCTTATTTGGTATCAAATCAAGCAGAATGAACTGAAGAAGATTATGTATTTAATAGTTAATGAATTTAAATAATAACAAAAATATATTCAGTAGTATAATGTAAAAATTTCACATGTACAGGATGTAAAATAGTTTTGAAACAATGGATTGCTAATATTAATTTGGCTAAGACTTTAGGACAAGACGAAGGAAGTGAGTTAGTTCATTATTAGGCGTTGTGAAGTACACTTGATACGAGCTCTTAAGGAATTATTAACCTATAGTGAAGACATCAATGGCGTATATTCGATAAGCCTAGTCTGATCCGAAAAGCGCGAGTTTCGTAAAATTACATCTAAACCGTAAATCCAGTGAAACGAACACCAACAAACATTAAATTAACTTAAACCAGAACAGAACACCAGTGAATACACAATTTAAACGATTTAAACATTAATTCCACATCACGAAACAAACAGTGCAATTCCCGACCTAATAGACGAAAGTGGAAAACAACTTAACACAACACATTTTATCGAAGTGGACCACTAACACTTAACCAGAGACACTCCACCAACACCCGAAGGAAGAATCGCAGCTACAGGAACGAAAAATCATAGGAAAAGCAGCCTTTATTGGAAGCAGAATCGGCGAGGTGCATTTCGTCAATTACATCTGAACACGAAGCGGCCATCTTTGCCGTCCCACAATCCATAGCGTCACGACCAAGATATCGTCATTGGTTCGAAAAATTCTTTACTTACTATCGTATATTGAATGTTATAAATGTATTTTAATTAATAAGCTGATATATTGTAATGTTATACTTTCAATACTTTGCCCTTTTTCTCTGACTATCTATAAAATAACTGTTTAAAGAACCCAATAATAAATAATTGTACAATCTGTTGATATACCCTGAGAGAGTCGATTAATCAATCGATAGAAAATCGATTATACTACCATTTGTTAATAAAATTCCTTGAAGATTATAAAATTGAATATTGTTTATTCCTACATAATAACTAGCATAATATATTATTTTAATTGAGGAATAACTACCAGAATTTCACAACCACAAAGGAAGATAAGCTGCAAATAAGGAAAGTTCACAAATCGATTGTCCCTGGAGACAATCCTGTGCCGTACCGGGTTCGGCATAGTATGCTAAGCGTTTTTAAAACGAGCGGCGTTGACGTCACGCACGGCCACGGCAGTTTGTCGCCGTCCCGTTATGCACACAGTTGTTGTGTATCTACGAAATTCAGTTGGCGCGTCCAGCTGTTTTTGTGCATTCCTGCATCGAGAGCTTTCTTGGGTGGACAGACACATTGAATCTGTCTCATTTCTGTTCGAACCCTCAACCTGGTCATCTGCTCTCGACTGGCGGCACTCTTCTGTTCGGGATCTCGTCGACTTTTCTATGGTTCGCTGAATAAAGTTCTGCTCCAGGTATGTACAAGTAGTCAGGTTCTAAAAATATTCTAACCCCAAAAATATTTTTGTGTTTCAGCTTCTATTATAAACTATACTTGTGTGTGTGCGTGTAGATCAGTTTTCAATTTGGCCGTTGATGCAATTAAAAATTAATTTAATATAGATATAAATATGGTGGGTCAAATTGACCACAATGAAGAAAATAATAATGCATCTTGCACTCAGCTGTGTTTTGTGTCATTAATAACTATGAAATATGCAGTTAATTAATTTAAACATTTTCAACGAAATACTTAAAAGTAATTGGTAGATGAGTGAAATAAGTCACAGCTGGGGAGTTTAATACTGATTAATATGAATTAGTGGCGATGTGTGTGTGGGCTGTTGATGTTTAAAGTTGGTGTTAGAAGTTTAATGCGGACGGCCTATGTGGCGTGATTTTCCTTATGACACCCTCTACAATCTATTACATGTCGCAGGTGCTCGAACAAGGGCGAGATGGGTGTCGGGTGTGACGAACAACTGTCCACCCTCCTGGCAGAGACGATCTTTTAGCCACGATTGCCGTCAGTCGAGAACAACTGTTCAGACACTCTTCCAACGCTACGCCGCCCCAGGACTTGTGATACGACCGAGACATTACTGATCAGCGCCAATATTGACTAAGTACACCGGAAAATCCAGGTGGGAACGTTCTATTTATCTATTTCTATCTCAACGACATGGTGAATGCACGGAAGCTCCCAGAAGCTCACTCATGAAGTTTTAACCGTTATACCTTGGCACAGACTCTCTTGTTCAGTTCTGTTACTGCATGTGCGAACATTACTGCATTAGACCTAATGAAATCTATTATAACTGTTTATAATGTGTAAACAAAAAATTACACACACACACACACACACACACACACACACACATATCCGCAGTTTGCTGTAAGTTCTGCCTTTTCGTCTAATTAAAACCATTAGGGAGTTAGTTATCTTGTGCTTTCATGTCATACGGTCATGGCAGAGTTTTAATCACGTAACGGGGGCTGTCTGATGCTTCGGTTGAGAAACTATTTTCCTTTTCACATATACTTAGTGCTTTTATGATTAAAGTCAGGGTTATTTAGTATGTGGAGTCTCTGGGAGGTCACTTGCATTCTCTGGTGCTAATTACCAAGGCACATCTATGCTTAGGAGCTGTGATTATCAGATTACCCTGTCAATTATATTTATACATATATATATATTGTTGTGCATTCATTTACGGTAGTTGAAATGGGCTTATGAGGGATGTAGTACTGAAACGAGGGATGTTGTATTAAATATGTTGTGTATGTGCTTGTGTGTGTAATCTTAATATATTTTGCTGGGGGAATATGTTATGAATTTAAAAGAAAAAACCATAAATGTGCTTACTAAGACAAAAGGCTAGCCTATTTGAAATCTATACAACACTTATGGATTAGTGAATTGCTTTTATGAATGAGATTATTGCTACCATTGACTCATACATAATCAGGCAGGAATTTTGCAATTTATGTTAATATTCAGTTCACTTACATTTTATGCCATTATGAATATTAATTGATATATATATAATCCTGCCGTTAATTTTGTGCTTGTACAATCGATAACTTGTCTTCTCATGTAACATTTTGCAGGCTTAATAAAGCATACGCTTGTTGGTTAAAGACTTTTTCATTTGCAAGTCCTGTCATTCACCTGGGGGGACATGTCTGTAATTGTAATTGGGCCTTGCACACTTTTGCTTCCTCTAGGTTCTCCACCTAGTTCTAAATATGATGTCTCTCCCCTTTACAAAAAAACTTAATAAAAATAAAAAAAAAAAAAAATTAAAAAAAAAATTTACAAAAAAAACTTAGAAAATAAAGGGGGGTTTCAATCCTATTAACTGTTAAAAGGAATTTTAAATACAGAAAAGGACATAATTCAATTAAAACAAATAACTAGAAGTTCGGAACACCACGAAACATTTTCAAATAATTAATATTAAATTAATAAAAAAAAAAATTAATAAATAAAAAATTTTTTGTTACAAACAAAAACAAAACAAATTAATAACAAATATAATTGAAATTGTTACAATATACAAGCGTTTATAAACACGTAAATTCAGAATAACATTCCTGCATACGTATTGTCACGAGTATGGTATCGAACCGGGTAGAACACCTGAGAACATCTCCACTCCCCCCGTCCAGTGTGGCAGGTGTTGCGTCATTCAAGTAGGTGGTTCTATTGAGTTCCAGGAACACCTGAGAACGCATTAAGCCGCCGGCGTGCAGTAAGAAGGTAAAGGTGTACAGGACCTCAGCGCGGCTAGTATAAAGCCATAGCAGCCGGGTTGTCAGTTCAGTTACGTGAGCGATTTTCGTTAGCGCGGATCGAGTGTTTGTCGAAGTGAAGAATTATTGTGTTATATGTTTTATAATTGTGCGATACTCTGTTAGTGGACATTTTTATAGTGTGTGAACAATTTCTATTTGATTTGTTGTAAGAGTCTATTTTGTGATTACAAAACTGTTTAATTGTGATAATTAAAGCTGGTAGTTAGTGACGTAATTGGTGTCTTGTATTTTGTTTTCCACTGTACCGTACGACGATCAGTTAGACTGTCGTAACAATATGTGTACGTAATATCAATAACGACTTCATTTGTATCAATAACGACAGGTCAAACATTTTGTTATCTAGCAATTGACAACACGGAATCCCGTTAATGACTCGATTACTGATTTATATATTTAAAAAATTGCATTAATTTAATGAAATATAAGTACGTACGCTTTAAAAAACACCAACCTAATTATATTTTAAGTCAATTAACATGGATGGCACAATACGCACTGACGGCTCACTTGGCGACTTCATTTTTAATCAAAAACGTACCTTGAAACTATTGTTAAATATTGCGCCAATATCTATCTATTAAATTACGCATTTGTTTTAAATTAGTAACAAGCATTGTATCCACATTATCTACATTCACATGTAAATTTCTATATTTTTTACTTCCGTATTTCATAAGGGAATGGAAGTATGGTGATGGCAAAAAAATACGTGTTCGAGATAAGGGCTGATTCTGATTGTACAATTGAATGATAGGCAATAAACTAATGATTTGTGATTATGGTCTCCAAGTCGCGTTATTGAAATAAAACTTATAGTTTTACCTTATTTCCTTTCCATCTTGCGACTTCGTTATATGTCATACACGACATGTTTCGGGAAACATGTTCCCATCTTCAGGTTTAAAAACTTTTCGTTCTCACATGAAGAACTTGTCAACGTAAATAAAAACGTTTACTAACATAATTAAAAACACACTACATTAATAACGTACCGCGCGAAGAATCAGTGCGCACTGTTCGGGTTCATAATCGCAACTGTTGATTTCTCATTCGTCTATAATCTGATAAACATGTTGTAACGCAGTATCGTACAAGCTGTTCGAGTTAAACGACAATTGATCGTTGAGTACTAGGTTTTTTTGTGTTCTCGATGCTTTGTAGATTTCGAAATCTTCTAAAGCGCTCATAATTCGCCTTTTGTTGCAAATATGTAATGGTTTCAAATTTTTGGCGCAACTAGTGTATCTGTGGTTATTATTAATCAAATGTAACGCGAAGTTGGAGGTAGTATATCTAATGCTGCCCTTCGGTATGTGTTCACGAAATCTATCTTTAAATGTTCTCCCTGTCTGGCCAATGTAAAACATGTCACAATCATCGCACACAATTTTATACACACCCGAGTTATTTTCAAGTTCTGAATGTTTATTATGTCTGAAGAAATTCCGCAAGTTATTCGTGGTTTTAAAAAATACATTAATGTTTAGTTTTTTAAATACGTTTTTTATAATGTGTGGAAGAAGATTAGTATATTCAGTCGCGATGAAAGCGTTCTCTGTATTATTAGATATAATCACTTTATTTGCTTTGGATTTGTGTTTACGAATTAGTTTGTCTATAATTGTGTCTTTATATCCATTCCTTACGGCAATGACTTTGACAGTGTTTATCTCTTCCTTCAGGTCTTCTTGGCTTAGTGGGAATGACAATAATCTGTGTACGAAAGCATTGAAGGAAGCCAATTTTTGTGTGTATGGGTGATATGAATCTGCATGAATAACCATGTCTGTAGTTGTGGGTTTTCTGTATATCCCAAATTTAAAAGAATCGGTTCATTTCTTGATGCATACGTCCATAAAATTTAAGCTATTATATGTCTCTGTTTCCATAGTAAATTTAATGTTACCGTTTATATTGTTCATGTGTTTGAGCATTATATCGATTTGTCTATTTGTGCCGTTGAATATTATAAAGGTGTCATCAACGTATCGGGTGTATGAAATGATAAGTTCGTGCAATTTGTTATGAGCAGACAAAAGCTATTTATTTTCGTAATAATTAAGGTATATTTCTGCCAATAGACCACTGAGCGGGGAACCCATCGCTAATCGTTCTTTCTGCTCGAAAAACTTGTTCTCAAAAGTAAAATAATTTTGTTGTAATATGACTCGTAACAATGATAATAGTTCTTGAATTTGCTGCTGGCTTAAAACTGCGGCATTAATCAAGTTGGTTTGAAGTATGTTTATAGTCTCATTTACCGGTATGTTAGTGTATAAATTGGTAATGTCAAACGAGACTAGTTTATAGTTCGGGTCAAAATTGACGTTCCTTATGTTGTTTATAAATTCCAGGCTATTCTTTACACTATGAACCTTTGTTAGTTTAATACTATTTTTTAAAATGAGTAGTAGTTTTTTAGCTACTACATAACTAGGCGCAGTTATGTAGTATTAACCGCCATATTCACTGGCTTGCCCAAAATACACAAAGAACACATGCCCATACGACCCTTAGTTAATTACACATCTGCGCCTAGTTATGTAGTAGCTAAAAAACTACAACTCATTTTGAAAAATAGTATTAAACTAACAAAGGTTCATAGCGTAAAGAATAGCCAGGAATTTATAAACAACATAAGGAACGTCAATTTTGACCCGAACTATAAACTAGTCTCGTTTGACATTACCAATTTATACACTAACATACCGGTAAATGAGACTATAAACATACTTCAAACCAACTTGATTAATGCCGCAGTTTTAAGCCAGCAGCAAATTCAAGAACTATTATCATTGTTACGAGTCATATTACAACAAAATTATTTTACTTTTGATAACAAGTTTTTCGAGCAGAAAGAAGGATTAGCGATGGGTTCCCCGCTCAGTGGTCTATTGGCAGAAATATACCTTAATTATTACGAAAATAAATAGCTTTTGTCTGCTCATAACAAATTGCACGAACTTATCATTTCATGATGACACCTTTATAATATTCAACGGCACAAATAGACAAATCGATATAATGCTCAAACACATGAACAATATAAACGGTAACATTAAATTTACTATGGAAACAGAGACATATAATAGCTTAAATTTTATGGACGTATGCATCAAGAAATGAACCGATTCTTTTAAATTTGGGATATACAGAAAACCCACAACTACAGACATGGTTATTCATGCAGATTCATATCACCCATACACACAAAAATTGGCTTCCTTCAATGCTTTCGTACACAGATTATTGTCATTCCCACTAAGCCAAGAAGACCTGAAGGAAGAGATAAACACTGTCAAAGTCATTGCCGTAAGGAATGGATATAAAGACACAATTATAGACAAACTAATTCGTAAACACAAATCCAAAGCAAATAAAGTGATTATATCTAATAATACAGAGAACGCTTTCATCGCGACTGAATATACTAATCTTCTTCCACACATTATAAAAAACGTATTTAAAAAACTAAACATTAATGTATTTTTTAAAACCACGAATAACTTGCGGAATTTCTTCAGACATAATAAACAGTCAGAACTTGAAAATAACTCGGGTGTGTATAAAATTGTGTGCGATGATTGTGACATGTTTTACATTGGCCAGACAGGGAGAACATTTAAAGATAGATTTCGTGAACACATACCGAAGGGCAGCATTAGATATACTACCTCCAACTTCGCGTTACATTTGATTAATAATAACCATAGATACACTAGTTGCGCCAAAAATTTGAAACCATTACATATTTGCAACAAAAGGCGAATTATGAGCGCTTTAGAAGAATTCGAAATCTACAAAGCATCGAGAACACAAAAAATCCTAGTACTCAACGATCAATTGTCGTTTAACTCGAACAGCTTGTACGATACTGCGTTACAACATGTTTATCAGATTATAGACGAATGAGAAATCACCAGTTGCGATTATGAACCCGAACAGTGAGCACTGATTCTTCGCGTGGTACGTTATTAATGTAGTGTGTTTTTAATTATGTTAGTAAAAGTTTTTATTTACTTTGACAAGTTCTTCATGTGAGAACGAAAAGTTTTTAAACCTGAAGATGGGAACATGTTTCCCGAAACATGTCTTGTATGACATATAACGAAGTCGCAAGATGGAAAGGAAATAAGGTAAAACTATAAGTTTTATTTCAATAAACTAATGGCCCGGTTAACTAATAGTGCAATCAATTAATAATCCGATTATCTAATAGTGCAACTAACTAATGGACCGATTAACTAATAGCGCAATTAAGCGACTCTCAACCCGCGTTATCTTACGATGCTTAAATAACGTGATGTGTGTGACTTATTAGTTTACGTACTCCATGTGAGTGAATACATTTTATCACCTGATGACGGGATTATAAGTCTCGAAAGGCGTTGTGAATATTAAAAAAAGAAGTTGCAAGGAAGGGAACTTGGATACACAAAGTAATTTTAACAATTTAATTGTCATGCAACTTGGAGACGACAACAACTATGTATCCTCAGCGAAGTCGCTGTTCAACAATTTCACACTACAATTTTTTGGGACGTATGTGTAATTATTTCTAATATATGTTACTAATCCCCTGCGTTATCACGAGAATCAATTAAGGTCGAGGTAGATGAACTGGTTAACAATAACTCAATAACTGTTTAGCACAAATAACTCAACAGATCTCTGCCTTCTGCCCTGAAACTGTTTGAGGATCAGTCTATTGGAAATACTGGAATTTTGCTGAACTAAATTTTTAATACTTAGTTTACTCAGAAAGGTATTTTATTTCTTTGAAAAAAAGAAGTCGCTATGTCTTGTGAAAGACGGGAGACTAGTTTTTCCGAGAAACTTAAACTCTTACGCAGACGCTGTTATCAAATTACTACTACTACTCATCCAATGTTTCCATCCGCAGGGAATATAGAGAAGAGAGGAGACTTTACTAAATCTCAGACATGCCATTAATGACTGACATGAAATTCCCGTGTCACTACAGTATCCTTTGAGTTTCAATTTTAATCAGAACTTTACGCATCACCTTGTACAGACATACGTAAGTAGCTTACTGGATGAGATGCTCTAACATCAAATCTAGTCCAGTAACAGTGTAAGATAAAACACACACACACACACACATGTATATATTGCAAGGTAACATGGTAACAGGTTGAAGCTGACTTTACTTGCAGAAATAAATTTTGATTGGGCGATTTAATACGTTTATTGGTTATTTTTATAAAAGATATACTAGTATATGTGGAAATTATGAATTCGAAAATATATAGGCTATAAATTTGAAATATTTGATAGTTTGCAATTTAAGAGTCTTTAATTGTTTTACATTTTATAAATCGTTTTATAATTTCACTTTCTACATTTGCTGGGTTAGGTTAATCAGTCCGGACAACCTCGGGGGCCTGTTCCTATGCTTTCACAACGACCGTTGTCCTCCTAAGGTGGGATGTCGATCTCAGGGTTTCCTCGTGGGTGTTGTGTTTATCCAGGTTGCTTCTGACTTAGTCCCCGTTGACAGCCATCGGTCGTTGAAGATCCCGCAGGCCCTGCCCGAACGCCGTGATCTAATTCGGCCGCTCCCTCGCCGCTACACTCCGACTTCTCAGAGACTATGAGAGACTGACTTGAAATGAAAGACTGCATAAAAAGACTGCCTAACTCACGGCTCATTCGTGCTTTTCTAGATTTACACATATGATGTCGTTTTTACAAGTTAAAACATTCTAGATTTTACTAGAAAATTGACCAAGTGATGGTGGACATGAACTTCCCGTATCTACACCCTTCCAAACCACGTGTTTTTAACTTTTCTTTGTCAGTTGAATAAATATCATTAAAAGTTATTTAATATTAAAGTAATTAGTTATTAATAGTTATTCCAATTTTCACACTAATATAAATGACTTATAGTGTGTCTGTCAATTGGCTTACTGTTAATTATCTTTACAAAATTCGTTACGGGCACAACACTTATCCACTTTTACACTGGACTGCATGCACTGCTGTTTTTTATTGTTTCTTACTGTCTTAATGTCTTAAACTACGTTCAATATAACAATAGTGTCTTACAGCAGTCACATCCCTTTGCGCATGGACACCAAGTAAGGCTTATTGTAAATATGCCCCCATATATTCACACAGAGTGTGAATGTTTGTCTCATTGCCACACACACACACACACACACACACACACACACACACACACACACACACACACACACACACACACACACACACACACACACACACACACACACACACACACACACACACACACACACACACACACACACACACACACACACACACACACACACACACACACACACACACACACACACACACACACACACACACACACACACACACACACACACACACACACACACAGAGAGCAAAACCTTCTACTCGAATCCGAAATCATACGAGGTGTACCCGGATGGAATATTCAATTAAAATAGGGATAACAAAAGACGAAATTCAGACAGAGTTAATCCGGCTATAAAATTCACTTTTGTGGAGAAAGACATCAGGAAAACAACGAAGAAAGATTATATAGCTCCTTTGTGGCAACGTTGTTAGGAATTTAATAAAGCGAGTTGGAACATGTGCATGTGCTTCTAGAATCCCGAATATAGTTGCAAGCTTTCTACTATACTCTTGTACCAGAGGATTATAAACACTTTCAGTAAATTATAAACATTATTACTTTATAATTGTTGTAGCAAACTTATATTTATAAATGAAAACAATTTTTATATTCAATTAAGAAAATTGTGTTAGTGGTTATAATCACAAACAGAATTATCACTGTTGCACACCACTGAGATTTTCCGATCTGAGGATGAGCTGAAAAGCTTGAAAGCGCTAATCGGAATAATTTTTCTATAGTGGTGTGCAACAGTGATCATTCTGTTTGTAATTTTTATATTATGCATGTTGTAAACAAAGTTATAGTTGCATTAATATATGTGTCTGCTAACCATTTGTTTCATAATTGCTGTAGTTCATTGAAAATGTAATTTTGAAAATACGTTTCTTTGGAACACAATAAAACATGATGTCTTGAATTATCTCATTGGCGATATAATTAAATCAGGAGAAAGAGATGAAGTGGGATTTTTCTTTACGGGACTACAATGGAGTGAGAAAATTGCAATGAAGAGAACAGTGTTTATCGACTGTAATTGGACGTCTTCGTTGCTGAACACCGATAATCACCCTTGAGTAAATAAGGCAGGTAATTAATGGCTTATTTAATTTGAAGTAACCGTACTCGACTAAGGATAACTTATCCCGCTCCCCTGTATTCTATGTTTGTATATTCCTCTTCATATTAAGCATTCTCATTCTCTGCTCCCCCTTACAACACCCGATTGTTGACTGAATTAGAAATGGTATCGGAAGAACGTTTGTTGGTATTTGCTCTGATAAATAATTATTGAACTGCATACACGAACATAGTACTTAATTTCTTTTAAGTTCTCAGTATTTCTTGGCACAATTAAAAGTGATGACTTATCAATATATGGCGTTAACAATATTACCTTATCTAAAAAGTATTGGGGTGACTAGAGCGAGGGATTAGTCCATTGCTGAGGAAGTGAAGGTGTCAAAAATTGATATTCTTACCCCCGTGAGTTAGGGATGGCAACAGGTGCAGTATTGTTGCGAGACTGGACGACAACTATTGTGTGAGTGGCTGAGAAACGTTCTCGCAGTCTTTGGAGCTGACGTGGCCCCTCCGAAACTTCCGATTATGTTACAAACCGTACTGGAACTTTCTCGACACGAAATGCTATGCAGTTCTTGGGAGGGAGGTATGAACTGATAATCACATCGTGGAGTGAGTCAGTTGCATACTGCGAAGCGAAGTCATAAAGACGCGTTAAAGTATCAGTTTGAGACTGCAGTTCAGTGTGCGTTTAGTATAAAGTGATAATTACGTGTTATTATGAATTGACATCTGTAACTGATGACTTGCATTTTCTATTGCGACACAGTCAGTAAGATAATATCTGTTGTGTGTTACAATAGCGTGTGTTGGACTATCGAAAGTTTTTGAATAAGTGATATACGTATGAATGAATTTATTTAAACTGTAATTAATGTTCTGAGTTACAAATACTCTAGTTTTAAATTTTACTTACTTCTCTGTTCAAACAAGATGATGCGTACTATAGTTGTAACAACAACAACAACAACAACAACAACAACAACAACAACAACAACAACAACAACAACAACAACAACAACAACAACAACAACAACAACAACAACAACTTGTAGCTTTTAGCTGTCGTGATTTTGTTGTGAAGTTTTTTTTTTATCCCTTCTATCCATTTTAATCTAGGTCTGCCTCTTTTTCTTCTGTTGCTAGGTCTGTATTTGAACACACTCATTGGTATTCTTTCATCACTCATTCTCATTAGGTGTTCATACCAGGGAAGCTGTTTACGTTTTATATCTTCTATTACAGTTTCTTTTCTATGTGTTTTTTCCTTTATTACGCCATTCCTTACACGTTCCAGACGAGAAACTCTGGAAGCTCGTCAAAGATAGTCCATTTCTACAGCTTCAATGTTACTGCGGTTCTTTTCGTTGATTGTCCAACATTCTGACCCATAGGTGGTAATTGATTCAACAATGGCTTTATAAATATTGATCTTTGTTGGTAGCCCGAATTTGGTGGACTATAAAAGTGGGTTTAATTGGCGTATGGTGCTTTTTCCTAAAACTAATCGATGTCTTATATCTTCAACACATACTCCATCATCGCTAATTATACTTCCTAAGTATTTATACTTTTTACATTTCTTGACTGAAGTATTTTTTACCTGATAACTGAAGATCTGATGTTCGACTTCCTGTGGCTAAGTAGCCTACTCTGTTTTTTTGAAGTTTATGTTTAATCCCCATGTTGTGAAGTGCTTCTACAAAAACGGTGACAGTTTTCTGACTGCTCAACGCGAATTTAGAAGGCAATTCGGTATTCAACACAGTAAACCTGGTCCATCAGTTCGGGCTATTAGAACTTGGGCTCAAAATCGTAAAGTTACTGGCTATTTACAAAACAATATGTCGACCTCAATCGTCGGCTTCAATGGCATTAAGCGGCGACGCACAGACTCATGAACTGGGTTCAATGGCTTCTCTTCACAACTCTAAACATTGTAGGCTGTACAGAATGTCCGCGAATAATCACAAACTTCTCTGTAAATTTAATTTTCAGACGCTCTCGAGAGTGTGTGTAGGAAGGAAGTAGATTATAATTAGTCTACAATCAGCATCCGCTGTGTTACTAGAAGTGACGTGCTAAAACCACTACAACAGTTTAATCAATAATTTTGATAAAATGGTTTGACTGGGGCAGCCGCAACTCTCCCCCCCCCCCGCAAACAAACTACTTAATTAAGTTCTGTCATAGCGCTGCCTATGTGAGTAACCATAACGGAACGATCGGGAGAATGACGTCACCCGACGACTGATTACTCTGATGTGGAGAAATCTATCAGAGAAATTAAAATTAATATTTAGATTTGCCACACGTTCAAAGAAAGCAAAAAGTGAAAGCAGCTCGCGACATAGGTTCGATAATGACGTTTCTTCTGTTGAAAAAAGATTAATATCGCTTAGTTGTCTTTAAACAGTAGTCTATTTAAATGAGAAAATATTCTTGGATTTCGTTGTCCATGACGTGTCCGTTAATTAACTAAATATAACTAAATCACTACCGACTCGGAACACAAAGTTTTTTATGGGTAAAAACGTAAAAGTGTTACCTTATAGCCTGAACCAGTTTTCGCTTATTAAAAACTTCGTCAGAGGCTGCCACTGGGGGGCACTCTCCGTCTTGTTCTTGGCGACGTTTAATATTATGGTGTTTATAAACTAAATTGCTCAGATTGCAACAAATTCTACAGGTGTTTAAAAACTAAATTGCTCAGATTGCAACAAATTCTACAGGTGTTTAAAAACTAAATTGCTTAGATTCCAACAAATTCTACATAGGCCAGACAGGACGTAGCTTCAAACAAAGATACATTGAACACTCAAAGGCGCTACACTCCACTACCGAATCCACCTTTGAAACCACCTCATTGAAGCAAACCATACATACAAAAACATCGACTGTGACATGGATATTCTACACGTACATTATAATACGACTCGTGTATCCGTAGTATCTTAATGGTACAATAATTTGCCCGTGTTATTCCTTGTATATGTTAATTTGTAATAAATAGTTGTAAATAGTGTATCAGTTGATCGTGGAATATTTATGTTGTGTGTTTACGAATGTGATTTAAATATATAAGTAAAAGAATTGAATTATTCTGCCTTGGTTTCTGAATCAGAATTATAATTATTCCAGTTCAGTGGTTAGAACTCCAAAAATCAATTCAAAAATAGCGGTCGAGTCATCCCAAACAATTTTCAAGTCACCTTCGATATTAGGCTTTAACCTATTATTTGAGGTTAATCTTGGTTTTTGCAGTTTGCGTACTTCCAATGACTCCCCGAAGTCTTCTTATCCTTGTTAATTATAAAATAAATGCTGATAATATTTACGTTCCTGAAATAATAACGCATGGATATGATTTAATAACATAATGGTTTAATCTCTGTAATATAAATTCAAATTATTGGAAAATTCCATTCGATACATACGGTTGTCACAATCGATATTTATCTCAGGATTTAATAATTAAATAATGTTAATATATTTCGTGGGAATTCTTGTGGCTGCTACGAAAAGTTCCTTTACATGATAATTAATAATATTGAGTACCTTTACAAACAATCTATTACTTATAATCTAAAAAATTACAAAAATTATATATTAAGTAACATACAAAGTTGACGAGATTCAATGCTTCGTAAAAAGCATGTAGGTTAGAGTGACGTCAACATCATGGCTACCATTGTCCGTCTCAGAAAATAATGAAGTTTATTAATGTGTACAATAAATGTTTTCCTTGTAATCACTTATTTTTTAATTACAGCTCGACACGCACTATTAAACTGTTCTCCATCACAATTAACAATTAAATGTTATTTCTTCTTTTTTAGTCACCGAACTCATACAAACTTCTTAAATTTTGATTGGCCATTTATGTACAGGTTAAATGTTATATGATGGATTCCCATTAATTACTTTACATTTTTATAAATTACCTTTAATAGATAATTTTATTATTATACTCTAATGATACATGCAATGTTTACATGATGATTAATTATATAATTATAAACAATTTGATACTAAACATGCCTCAGTTTATAACTGTAAAACCTTATTAATTTGCATTTCTATGATATGTTGTGGAACAATTTGTTATGGTTGATTGTAATTTCTACTTTGACTACCTGAGATAAATATATTTACATAAATTAACTGGTGACATAAAATCTTATAACATACAACAAAACTCTTAATAATAATAATAATTGTTTTTAACAACTTTAATTATTTCATACTTTTAAACTATTGTCTGTATGATAATACTAAAACACTTTTTATAGATAATAAATAGCACACTGTTTAACTATAGTTGTGCCACTATTTATTATTATATCACTCATATCACTGTAAAGGTTTGTGTCCCCTTTTCTATCCTTAATATAGGTCTATATGATTTTAATTAATACAATTTTTATTTCGTGAATAGGTACTCTTTATTAGGTTTAGTTGTGTTTCAGGGTAATTTGATTATTTAGGCCTACTAGGTTTATTTATTTAATTTTGATTTGTTTACTGCCCTATTCTACTGGGTTATTTCTGGGTTTCTTGATAATATTAAATAAGTCAAACCAACTAGGTTTCCTTTAATTTGCTATCAATTATTATTTCTTGGTTCCTCTCTGGATCGGATTTCACTATTATTTACTATTCTTTTTGTAACATTTTGTTTCGTTACAAATTGCCTCCCTTCAGAAGTAATTATTTCTGAACACTTCATTAGGTGTGAGGACATAATTACTTATGTTATTTTTCCTTTTCTTCCTCATGATATTTTTTCATGGATTGTTGATTATAATCTTCTGAATTGCTACTGTTGGGCTAGTATATGGTGATTGGCTATGCTCAATTATATCATTTAACAACATTTTATTAATTTCAGCTCTAACCGCCTCCTTCAATGAATATGGTATAGGATAGGATTTTCTGTGGAATTCTGCTGATTCTTTAAATTGTATTCTACACTGATAGTTTTTTACTTTTCCTGTTTTTTCTGAAAATACATGTTTATACTTCTTATATATTATAATGAGATCTTCTACTTGTTTTACTGTCAAATTATTTGTGCCTTGGTGTCTAAACTCTCTTATCTCCTGTAATTTACTGTTCCACAGGTCTTCATTTGTCATATTATAGATTATTTTTCTGCCTTGGGTGTCATTCTTTAAAAATTTAATTCCCTAACTTGGTGATGGTTACGGTTCAGAGGGGCACCATCGCTTCCTATTAACTCTGCCGTCCACATAACACCTTCTGAGTTCAAGGACAACTTCTCCTTGCTCAAATCAATAATGGCTGAATATTTCCTCAGCATATCGCATTCGATTAATAATTCGAATGGTAGGACGATTGCGACCAAACATATAATATTAATTGTAACACCTTTGCTTCTATTTCCAAAGACACTTGTTTTCTCACTGTTTTATTTTGACGCCCAGTGGCACCTATTAAAATAACATTATTGACAGGTAAGGTAGGTATTATATTTTTACTTTGTTTCTGTATTCTCTCCAGTTCAGCATCGTTAATAAGTGATACATTTGCACCAGTATCTATCATTATTGGTGTAGGAATTCCTTCAATTTGAGCGGTTATGTATAAGATTTCATTATGCTGGTTGATTCTACTTGTTACCGTTTCCTCCAACAGTTCTTTTCGAAGATTTTTCAAATAATAATTGTAAATAATAGTAAGATTTTGACTGTCCGTCCTTAAACTTTGGTTGTTGTTATACTTCAAAATTCTTTTATTTTCCATAATTAGTTTTTCATAATTAGTTGGTAGTAATTTGTTATTACTATATTTTTGAATTTGGTGGTTTTTGTACCTCAAAAATTCTTTTATTTTCCATAATTAGTTTTTTATAATTAATTGGTAGTAATTTGTTATTACTATATTTTTGAATTTGGTGGTTTGGTAAATTTGAATTTGGTAATACTAAAACACTTTTTATAAATAATAAATAGCACACTGTTTAACTATAGTTTGTGCCACTATTTATTATTATATCACTGATATCACTGTAAAGGTTTGTGTCCCCTTTTCTATCCTTATTATAGGTCTATATGATTTTAATTAATACAATTTTTATTTCGTAAATAGGTACTCTTTATTAGGTTTAGTTGTGTTTCAGGGTAATTTGATTATTTAGGCCTACTAGGTTTATTTATTTAATTTTGATTTGTTTACTGCCCTATTCTACTGGGTTATTTCTGGGTTTCTTGATAATATTAAATAAGTCAAACCAACTAGGTTTCCTTTAATTTGCTATCAATTATTATTTCTTGGTTCCTCTCTGAATCGGATTTCACTATTATTTACTATTCTTTTTGTAACATTTTGTTTCGTTACAACATACAAAAGGCCAAAAACTTGACACTCTTGAATAATTGGAAGTATACAAACACATGAAAACAGATAAAAACGACATCCTACTCGAACAGAGACAATAATATCACACGTATTATTAGAACACATCACACCCCACACACACACAACATCGATCCTTCAAAGGTCAACACCGTCGCCAATAACAAGACGGACAGCGCTCCCAGTGGCACGTTAGCGCACTCGATTTTCACTGATGATGACGGTCGATGACACTGCCGAAACGTATGGTTTTCAGGAAACATTGGACCATAGCCAAGCAGCCCGGGAAGGAATTTTAGCAACAAACTACTTCTTTGTTGCCGATAACGTAGTACACATATAAACTAGCCATCAAGGAGGTCAAAATATTTTGCAGGAGGGCAAAGAATTTTCCAGAGGAGAAAAATATTTATATATTTTTCATACATACACACATGCACGTATTAGTCTGTAATTCTTATATCATAATAGAAGTAAGTACACAGCTTGTATTAATTTATTAAAAGATTTATTACTTCAAAATATGTATAAAATTAATGGCTTGTAAAAGTTAATGTTTGATCTCCATTAAGTAGTGCTTAAGTTTCCAAAGTTTTAATATTATGATGTCCACAATCAAAATATCAGAGCAGGTTTTAATGTGTATGAGGGTACGCTGTGGACAAAATTTTCAACATTTCCTATCGAGCGTTGCTCAGAGTAAAGCTGGAAATCAACAGTGTACATTTCACAGAACAAACGCGCAGAAAAGAAGGAGCGCTCCGAAGTCGCTCATGGACCCTGAGCATCTTGCAGAGGGTTCATTCCCTAAAGACGAAAAGTCTGTCTACGAACCGTTCCTCTTGAAACACGTGCAGTTACACTGGCCAAAATTCCTGCTAACAGATATTGGTCAAATAGAGAGGGTTAGAAAATTTAAGTACCTAAATGAAATAATTCAAGAGAATGGTTTAGAAAAATCTGCTATAGAAGAAAGGATTCATAAAATGGAAAGAGCATATGGCATAACTACAGATAATTACAATAAAAAGTGCATATCTAAAAATAAGAAAATGAGGCGTTACAGTACAGTAGTGAATGCCTATAGGCCTATGCAAATGAATGTCTAGCATTGAATTATAATTTAGACAAACTAGAAATATTGGAAAGACGAATTATTAGGAAAATATTAGGCCCACGAAAAACTTCAGAAGTTTGGAAGTTAAGAAGTAATGATGAAATATATCAAAGTATAGAAAATATAACAGAATGAATAAGAAAAAGAAGACTATTATTTTTTGGACATTTATATAGAATGGACGACAATTATAGGTTAACAAAGCAGATCTTCAAATATCTGTGGCGGAAGAAGTCAACATCAAGTTGGATTAAAGAGGATTTAGAAAAAAATAATATACACGTAGAAGAAGCAATTGAAAAAGAAGTTTTCGGGTAAAAGTGTTACAAATGGAAGGAGTCCAGGGTAGGAGAGAGAAAAACGCAGGTTCAAAGTGGACTGAAGACAGGAAGGAGAGACACAGTGAAAAGATGAAAGAATATTGGAGAAAAAGAGAAGAACAAAGAATAAAGAATTGAAATTGGCATGTGGTCCTTAGATGGCCGATACAAAAAAAAAAAAAGACCTAGATACCAGATCAGTCAATAAACGATTTAAACAAAGTGAGGCTGAACACAGAACAGCCTGAACTGCGAATTTGAAAGGAATAAATAAAAATCGAGTGCTGGAGAGTCGAGAGATTATAGTGAAGTAGAAAAGTACAGTAGAGAGATCATAAGGACACGGATAAAGAAGAAATGGAAATAAATGAGGGCCGCCAACTGATCTAAAAGATTAAAATAAGGGAAGTGAATGATTGCAAAAGCATTTTGAGGAAAACGTCTTGAGGCCCTAGTATTGGTGGGATAACAAAAATATATTTAGCAAGTTTTAATGTTCTATATTTTTCTGTGTTTGTCATAATTTTATGTTTAAAGTAAAGTGTTTAAAACAATAGATGTGCTAAGTATATGGTAGAAAATTAATTTTTTGATTTTTGAACATCTAACACTAGATTTCAACAGTTTACACTAGCTATCCAATTGTAGGCATTATCTTAGAGTGTATAAACTCGACAATTCCTGTTTACACAGAGGACGCACTTTTTTGTACGGAAATAAAAGATGTTATTCTGTTTTAATTCGATAAAGAGTTGAGAAATAGCTTTCTTTTGAAACCCCTACTTCATTTTGAGTAGTTAAAACAAAAAGAATATTTCTTTTTGTAAAGAGGGGCTACAAGTTAATTAAAACTAGGCTAAGGCCTAGAGAAGCTAAAAATTGCGCTGGATCCAGTAAGACGGGACTTGCAATGAAAACTCAAGAATTAAATAATTAACAATCCCATTTTATTATTCTATCTCATAATAAAAATATAATGAACAAATAAATACAACAGTGATTTATAATTCCCCTTTTAAATGGTTAAATAAAGAAGTATACCCTCTCAACAAGGCCACCTGAAAAATATTAACTGAATCCACGAAAATAATTGCTATGTCACCATCAATGAATTGAAAATTTAAAATAATCATTAACCTCAAAATAAAACTCCCATTAAACTATTTATTAAAATATAAAATTTATATCATGTGTTCCTTTTAAAATGCAGTATATAAATTAATGAAGACAAATGATTTCATTCCCAGTTACTATTAATAATTAAAATAATTACTCAACCAATAAATGAACTTTAAAGGTGACACTGCCTATACTTGTTATACTGTTAAATAAAATAAATAATTTATTTAAAGAAATGATCAGCCACGATTATTGAGATAGAATACCTCCCTTAAAAAGAAAATGAAAAGGATATATCCACATGCCTACATGTGTTAACCTTCTGTTGTAAAAGACCCTGAATAATAAATCCCTATATCCCACCAAAAGTACAGTAATGCATAATATTTATATATATATATATCCCCCAAAATGTACACAGAAATATACAGACATAACATGTTCCACAAGACAAATTACATTATACAATAGTATACAAATACATAAAGGTCTCTTGCCACGCCCTTTTTTTATATTACCCTTCTGGTGTATATAAATTCTAACTTCTTCTTTATAGGAATCCCCATTAGGATTAAAGATTTATTTCTATAAATGTACCCCCATGGTGTGGGTTAATTGCACGTCATGTGTATCATAAAGTATTGCATACAAATGTCCCCAGGACCTAATAAAAATTCAAAAGAAGTGCCTAAGTGGCTAAGTGCTAAAATACTTAATTAAGGTGAGAAATAAAAATTGTTTAAAATAATTAACGCCCCCCAGTTACCATGATTAATATAAAGAATTTATATAGACTAAAATAGGGCCAATTAATGAAAAGAGAAAAATTGCACAATATTAGCACCTTATATAAAAAAATACATTTGTGTGTCAGAGACGGACATGTTCCTTCAACTTATGACCAGTCTCAACAAATTTGTCTCAACAACCTTGTTTCGACAAACAAGTTGAAAAGTGTTTCGACATGCATAGCTTGGTTGAAACTAATTAAAAATTCACCTACCTCCCCAGTAATCTTTTTATACAAATGACATAACCTGATTTTAAAAATAAGAGAAAATATATGTTTTTATGCATAGTAAATTAAACTTGAGAAAATTACTAATAACAAAACTGACTTTAAATCTGTAGCGAAAGCCCTATAAAGAAATGAGTGGAAATCTAAGTTGGATGCTGTGTTGTAGACATGTCAGTCTCTGAACTGACAATTTACTATACATATATTGAAATTTTACAATTAATTCTTAGTGTTCACACTAAACTGTCCCATCAATTGGGGATCCAAATGAATGTTTAACTTGAAAGGTAAAAACTGATGATTATGTATAACTGGTGCCATGTTGATTCTACGTGTGAATTATAAATGGTTGTTTTTCACCTGCTTATGTCCAGAAGCATGATCTCTTATTTGTGACGTGGCGATCTTATGATTGGCATGTTGTTGTGGTTGTTGTGGTCTTATTCTCTTCGGTGTCGAGTGTGGAGCTTTTAAGATGTCATTCTTTCAGTCATGTAGCAGGACTTGTCTCTGTTCGGCGAACCCTGATCACATATTATATTTTTAGTGAGAGACCACACACAAATGCCCCCACTGTTTGGACACCCTCCAAAATCATATATAAAAACAACACCTAGTTATGTGCTACATAATAAAACTTGGTAACATTATTTTGGCCAACATGCCTTACTTAAAAAAAACTCTCTAACAATGATTCTTTATAACCCTTTATAACCTGAACCTCACTGAATGTGAGTTGCTTTTGCAATATAATAATTTATCTTGGCTCTGTAACATCTTATGAACTTATTACTTTGAGTGAAATTGAGGTTACCACGTGGTGCAGAATTTATTTAAAACACATAGTTTTTTACTCCATAGAATCTGAGAACACCTTTAATTTGAATGTGACATGATTTACCTTTAAAACGTGCCTGAGTAAGTTCCCATATATTTGTATAAAGTTTTACTGTCATTGTAGCAAAACTTTATACCACTTAATGACGAGGCATTGTGCAACAGGTTAAGTGCACAACATAATCTCGTTACATCAGCGTTAATGAAAGTTCAAACTTAATTATTTTGTGGTTATTGTACTTTAGGTATTAAGGCCGAGATTCTGACACTCCAATAATCAAGTTTTATTGGTTTATAAAAACTTTACGAACAATTACGTATCTCACAATGCATGCTTCGACAAGTGGGGGCTTACTCAAGCTTACTAAAAAAACGTTTTCTTCCGTGAAATTAAGTATATAATTAATATAATGAAATCAACTCACCGCAGTCGTTTAAGAAACTATCTTTCCATAGTAGTTAGAAGATGTTGGAAATTAATACCTCTCCACCGAAGAGAAAAGCGTCCGTCAACCCTGAAGTATTTTGTTAGACGAACATTACGATGGAGTCTGCCCCCGTGTTGGTTTACCTACCAAACTTCTCGGCAGAAAGCGGCACTAGGAACGTTCATGCTGTTGAAAGACGCCGGTGTCGACCTCCGACCGCCGTTGTCTAAACTATTAGTTTTTCTTATCCACGGGTAGAACGCAGCACTAATTACTGCCTTAAATTTCGTACTGCCAATAACGTCAAAACTGCCAATAAAATGACTGAACTAGCGCTGAATCTTTTGACTCAGCACACCCTCACCCCAAAAGGGCAACATAGTTGCCCCAACGTTAAAAGCCAGGAGAGTACCCTGCAGTGTACCTCTCCCCAAAACAAACCGGTGGACGTCGTGGTTGAGTTGGCTCAGCAGAGCTTGCTCTCAGGAGAACGGATTCTCCGAAGGAAAACGAAAGAGACGAAAGAAGATATGTATTATGTAAGTGTGCGGGTGCTGCCTGCTGACCTGATCAGGGTCCGCACACAGCACAAGAGAAGACAGCAAAAGACAAAAGAGAGATTCTTGTATGCATACGTGGATCTTCCGACCTCCTGAGGCTTGCCCACCAAAGCCGGAACACGACTTCCACATTAAACAAGGACATCCGCCTTATCTTTACGGGGACTATCCCCCTTCGAACGTTTTGGATAGCCCCCGACAACGTTTAAGTTTGGAAATGTGGCTTGTCATCAACTTTTGTTTGTCTCCCGGTACGCTCAGCCGGGCCGTCACCGGTGACGTAAATCCTATGATTCGGTATGGCCCCGACCAACGGTAGGATAGCTTCGCAGCACGTTTGTCGGCGGCAGAGCTGAGTGGGTGGTTTTGGCAATAGACCCAGTCACCAATCCGGAAGGGGTTTGGAATACGCCCCTGATTATAACGCCGACGGACCCGCTCGTGCGCTCGCAGCAAATTCTTCCGAGCCATTTTCCATCTCTCCGCAGTTTTATTATTGGGCTCCCGCGGCAGAAGATCTTCAATATCCCATAGGTTGGTCAACGGGAGTGCGGGCGAGAATCCAAACAAAATTTCAAAGGGCACGGCCTGATGACTGTCGTGTCTGGCCGTGTTGAATGCTAATTGTAACCACTTCAGATTCTGATCCCAGGTTGTTTGTTGCTCAGCGTGATAAGCAATCAAGGCGGACCGGAGATTCCGATTGAATCTCTCCGCATGGGACGGTTGTGGGTAATAAGGGGAAGTGGTTACGTGTTTGATGCCACTGGCGAAACACATACGCCTGAATTCGTTTGAAATAAATTGCGGGCCATTGTCCGAGACAATGATGGTCGGAAGACCGAAATGCTGAAAAACGTGGTTCTGTAAGGCGTTGATGGTCAAACGAGCGGTTGCCTGCCGTAAGGGCAGTAGCCAGGCAAACTTTGAAAAAGCATCTACACAAACAAGCAGGTAAGCATTACCTGACTTGCTACGGGGGAACGGCCCCACGTAGTCAATAAATAACTTTTCCATTGGTCTGCTCGCCACCTCAGACGATAACAACCCTAGTTTGGTGTTCTGGGCAGGCTTGCTCAAGCCACACAGATGACAGTTTTTTACTCTCGTCGCGATGTCTCTATCCATGCCCTTCCAGATAAAATGTTTCCTAATACTGGAAATGGTCTTCGAAATTCCCTTGTGGCCTCCGATTGGGGAATCATGGTAATAACTGAAGACCATGGGCACTAATTTGCTAGGCAGCACGATTTTAGGTGCTCGTCCTTTTCTTTCTCGACAACAAAGGACTCCCTTGGACAAGAAATAAGGGGCCTGTACGTTACCCTGCTTAATATTTTGGATGACTTGACCCAGCACTTCGTCGTTTACCACGCTCTGCTACCAAATGAAACCCCTACTTCATTTTGAGTAGTTAAAACAAAAAGAATATTTCTTTTTGTAAAGAGGGGCTACAAGTTAATTAAAACTAGGCTAAGGCCTAGAGAAGCTAAAAATTGCGCTGGATCCAGTAAGACGGGACTTGCAATGAAAACTCAAGAATTAAATAATTAACAATCCCATTTTATTATTCTATCTCATAATAAAAATATAATGAACAAATAAATACAACAGTGATTTATATTTCCCCTTTTAAATGGTTAAATAAAGAAGTATACCCTCTCAACAAGGCCACCTGAAAAATATTAACTGAATCCACGAAAATAATTGCTATGTCACCATCAATGAATTGAAAATTTAAAATAATCATTAACCTCAAAATAAAACTCCCATTAAACTATATATTAAAATATAAAATTTATATCATGTGTTCCTTTTAAAATGCAGTATATAAATTAATGAAGACAAATGATTTCATTCCCAGTTACTATTAATAATTAAAATAATTACTCAACCAATAAATGAACTTTAAAGGTGACACTGCCTATACTTGTTATACTGTTAAATAAAATAAATAATTTATTTAAAGAAATGATCAGCCACGATTATTGAGATAGAATACCTCCCTTAAAAAGAAAATGAAAAGGATATATCCACATGCCTACATGTGTTAACCTTCTGTTGTAAAAGACCCTGAATAATAAATCCCTATATCCCACCAAAAGTACAGTAATGCATAATATTTATATATATATATATATATATATATATCCCCCAAAATGTACACAGAAATATACAGACATAACATGTTCCACAAGACAAATTACATTATACAATAGTATACAAATACATAAAGGTCTCTTGCCACGCCCTTTTTTTATATTACCCTTCTGGTGTATATAAATTCTAACTTCTTCTTTATAGGAATCCCCATTAGGATTAAAGATTTATTTCTATAAATGTACCCCCATGGTGTGGGTTAATTGCACGTCATGTGTATCATAAAGTATTGCATACAAATGTCCCCAGGACCTAATAAAAATTCAAAAGAAGTGCCTAAGTGGCTAAGTGCTAAAATACTTAATTAAGGTGAGAAATAAAAATTGTTTAAAATAATTAACGCCCCCCAGTTACCATGATTAATATAAAGAATTTATATAGACTAAAATAGGGCCAATTAATGAAAAGAGAAAAATTGCACAATATTAGCACCTTATATAAAAAAATACATTTGTGTGTCAGAGACGGACATGTTCCTTCAACTTATGACCAGTCTCAACAAATTTGTCTCAACAACCTTGTTTCGACAAACAAGTTGAAAAGTGTTTCGACATGCATAGCTTGGTTGAAACTAATTAAAAATTCACCTACCTCCCCAGTAATCTTTTTATACAAATGACATAACCTGATTTTAAAAATAAGAGAAAATATATGTTTTTATGCATAGTAAATTAAACTTGAGAAAATTACTAATAACAAAACTGACTTTAAATCTGTAGCGAAAGCCCTATAAAGAAATGAGTGGAAATCTAAGTTGGATGCTGTGTTGTAGACATGTCAGTCTCTGAACTGACAATTTACTATACATATATTGAAATTTTACAATTAATTCTTAGTGTTCACACTAAACTGTCCCATCAATTGGGGATCCAAATGAATGTTTAACTTGAAAGGTAAAAACTGATGATTATGTATAACTGGTGCCATGTTGATTCTACGTGTGAATTATAAATGGTTGTTTTTCACCTGCTTATGTCCAGAAGCATGATCTCTTATTTGTGACGTGGCGATCTTATGATTGGCATGTTGTTGTGGTTGTTGTGGTCTTATTCTCTTCGGTGTCGAGTGTGGAGCTTTTAAGATGTCATTCTTTCAGTCATGTAGCAGGACTTGTCTCTGTTCGGCGAACCCTGATCACATATTATATTTTTAGTGAGAGACCACACACAAATGCCCCCACTGTTTGGACACCCTCCAAAATCATATATAAAAACAACACCTAGTTATGTGCTACATAATAAAACTTGGTAACATTATTTTGGCCAACATGCCTTACTTAAAAAAAACTCTCTAACAATGATTCTTTATAACCCTTTATAACCTGAACCTCACTGAATGTGAGTTGCTTTTGCAATATAATAATTTATCTTGGCTCTGTAACATCTTATGAACTTATTACTTTGAGTGAAATTGAGGTTACCACGTGGTGCAGAATTTATTTAAAACACATAGTTTTTTACTCCATAGAATCTGAGAACACCTTTAATTTGAATGTGACATGATTTACCTTTAAAACGTGCCTGAGTAAGTTCCCATATATTTGTATAAAGTTTTACTGTCATTGTAGCAAAACTTTATACCACTTAATGACGAGGCATTGTGCAACAGGTTAAGTGCACAACATAATCTCGTTACATCAGCGTTAATGAAAGTTCAAACTTAATTATTTTGTGGTTATTGTACTTTAGGTATTAAGGCCGAGATTCTGACACTCCAATAATCAAGTTTTATTGGTTTATAAAAACTTTACGAACAATTACGTATCTCACAATGCATGCTTCGACAAGTGGGGGCTTACTCAAGCTTACTAAAAAAACGTTTTCTTCCGTGAAATTAAGTATATAATTAATATAATGAAATCAACTCACCGCAGTCGTTTAAGAAACTATCTTTCCATAGTAGTTAGAAGATGTTGGAAATTAATACCTCTCCACCGAAGAGAAAAGCGTCCGTCAACCCTGAAGTATTTTGTTAGACGAACATTACGATGGAGTCTGCCCCCGTGTTGGTTTACCTACCAAACTTCTCGGCAGAAAGCGGCACTAGGAACGTTCATGCTGTTGAAAGACGCCGGTGTCGACCTCCGACCGCCGTTGTCTAAACTATTAGTTTTTCTTATCCACGGGTAGAACGCAGCACTAATTACTGCCTTAAATTTCGTACTGCCAATAACGTCAAAACTGCCAATAAAATGACTGAACTAGCGCTGAATCTTTTGACTCAGCACACCCTCACCCCAAAAGGGCAACATAGTTGCCCCAACGTTAAAAGCCAGGAGAGTACCCTGCAGTGTACCTCTCCCCAAAACAAACCGGTGGACGTCGTGGTTGAGTTGGCTCAGCAGAGCTTGCTCTCAGGAGAACGGATTCTCCGAAGGAAAACGAAAGAGACGAAAGAAGATATGTATTATGTAAGTGTGCGGGTGCTGCCTGCTGACCTGATCAGGGTCCGCACACAGCACAAGAGAAGACAGCAAAAGACAAAAGAGAGATTCTTGTATGCATACGTGGATCTTCCGACCTCCTGAGGCTTGCCCACCAAAGCCGGAACACGACTTCCACATTAAACAAGGACATCCGCCTTATCTTTACGGGGACTATCCCCCTTCGAACGTTTTGGATAGCCCCCGACAACGTTTAAGTTTGGAAATGTGGCTTGTCATCAACTTTTGTTTGTCTCCCGGTACGCTCAGCCGGGCCGTCACCGGTGACGTAAATCCTATGATTCGGTATGGCCCCGACCAACGGTAGGATAGCTTCGCAGCACGTTTGTCGGCGGCAGAGCTGAGTGGGTGGTTTTGGCAATAGACCCAGTCACCAATCCGGAAGGGGTTTGGAATACGCCCCTGATTATAACGCCGACGGACCCGCTCGTGCGCTCGCAGCAAATTCTTCCGAGCCATTTTCCATCTCTCCGCAGTTTTATTATTGGGCTCCCGCGGCAGAAGATCTTCAATATCCCATAGGTTGGTCAACGGGAGTGCGGGCGAGAATCCAAACAAAATTTCAAAGGGCACGGCCTGATGACTGTCGTGTCTGGCCGTGTTGAATGCTAATTGTAACCACTTCAGATTCTGATCCCAGGTTGTTTGTTGCTCAGCGTGATAAGCAATCAAGGCGGACCGGAGATTCCGATTGAATCTCTCCGCATGGGACGGTTGTGGGTAATAAGGGGAAGTGGTTACGTGTTTGATGCCACTGGCGAAACACATACGCCTGAATTCGTTTGAAATAAATTGCGGGCCATTGTCCGAGACAATGATGGTCGGAAGACCGAAATGCTGAAAAACGTGGTTCTGTAAGGCGTTGATGGTCAAACGAGCGGTTGCCTGCCGTAAGGGCAGTAGCCAGGCAAACTTTGAAAAAGCATCTACACAAACAAGCAGGTAAGCATTACCTGACTTGCTACGGGGGAACGGCCCCACGTAGTCAATAAATAACTTTTCCATTGGTCTGCTCGCCACCTCAGACGATAACAACCCTAGTTTGGTGTTCTGGGCAGGCTTGCTCAAGCCACACAGATGACAGTTTTTTACTCTCGTCGCGATGTCTCTATCCATGCCCTTCCAGATAAAATGTTTCCTAATACTGGAAATGGTCTTCGAAATTCCCTTGTGGCCTCCGATTGGGGAATCATGGTAATAACTGAAGACCATGGGCACTAATTTGCTAGGCAGCACGATTTTAGGTGCTCGTCCTTTTCTTTCTCGACAACAAAGGACTCCCTTGGACAAGAAATAAGGGGCCTGTACGTTACCCTGCTTAATATTTTGGATGACTTGACCCAGCACTTCGTCGTTTACCACGCTCTGCTACCAAATGAAACCCCTACTTCATTTTGAGTAGTTAAAACAAAAAGAATATTTCTTTTTGTAAAGAGGGGCTACAAGTTAATTAAAACTAGGCTAAGGCCTAGAGAAGCTAAAAATTGCGCTGGATCCAGTAAGACGGGACTTGCAATGAAAACTCAAGAATTAAATAATTAACAATCCCATTTTATTATTCTATCTCATAATAAAAATATAATGAACAAATAAATACAACAGTGATTTATATTTCCCCTTTTAAATGGTTAAATAAAGAAGTATACCCTCTCAACAAGGCCACCTGAAAAATATTAACTGAATCCACGAAAATAATTGCTATGTCACCATCAATGAATTGAAAATTTAAAATAATCATTAACCTCAAAATAAAACTCCCATTAAACTATTTATTAAAATATAAAATTTATATCATGTGTTCCTTTTAAAATGCAGTATATAAATTAATGAAGACAAATGATTTCATTCCCAGTTACTATTAATAATTAAAATAATTACTCAACCAATAAATGAACTTTAAAGGTGACACTGCCTATACTTGTTATACTGTTAAATAAAATAAATAATTTATTTAAAGAAATGATCAGCCACGATTATTGAGATAGAATACCTCCCTTAAAAAGAAAATGAAAAGGATATATCCACATGCCTACATGTGTTAACCTTCTGTTGTAAAAGACCCTGAATAATAAATCCCTATATCCCACCAAAAGTACAGTAATGCATAATATTTATATATATATATATATCCCCCAAAATGTACACAGAAATATACAGACATAACATGTTCCACAAGACAAATTACATTATACAATAGTATACAAATACATAAAGGTCTCTTGCCACGCCCTTTTTTTATATTACCCTTCTGGTGTATATAAATTCTAACTTCTTCTTTATAGGAATCCCCATTAGGATTAAAGATTTATTTCTATAAATGTACCCCCATGGTGTGGGTTAATTGCACGTCATGTGTATCATAAAGTATTGCATACAAATGTCCCCAGGACCTAATAAAAATTCAAAAGAAGTGCCTAAGTGGCTAAGTGCTAAAATACTTAATTAAGGTGAGAAATAAAAATTGTTTAAAATAATTAACGCCCCCCAGTTACCATGATTAATATAAAGAATTTATATAGACTAAAATAGGGCCAATTAATGAAAAGAGAAAAATTGCACAATATTAGCACCTTATATAAAAAAATACATTTGTGTGTCAGAGACGGACATGTTCCTTCAACTTATGACCAGTCTCAACAAATTTGTCTCAACAACCTTGTTTCGACAAACAAGTTGAAAAGTGTTTCGACATGCATAGCTTGGTTGAAACTAATTAAAAATTCACCTACCTCCCCAGTAATCTTTTTATACAAATGACATAACCTGATTTTAAAAATAAGAGAAAATATATGTTTTTATGCATAGTAAATTAAACTTGAGAAAATTACTAATAACAAAACTGACTTTAAATCTGTAGCGAAAGCCCTATAAAGAAATGAGTGGAAATCTAAGTTGGATGCTGTGTTGTAGACATGTCAGTCTCTGAACTGACAATTTACTATACATATATTGAAATTTTACAATTAATTCTTAGTGTTCACACTAAACTGTCCCATCAATTGGGGATCCAAATGAATGTTTAACTTGAAAGGTAAAAACTGATGATTATGTATAACTGGTGCCATGTTGATTCTACGTGTGAATTATAAATGGTTGTTTTTCACCTGCTTATGTCCAGAAGCATGATCTCTTATTTGTGACGTGGCGATCTTATGATTGGCATGTTGTTGTGGTTGTTGTGGTCTTATTCTCTTCGGTGTCGAGTGTGGAGCTTTTAAGATGTCATTCTTTCAGTCATGTAGCAGGACTTGTCTCTGTTCGGCGAACCCTGATCACATATTATATTTTTAGTGCGAGACCACACACAAATGCCCCCACTCTTTGGACACCCTCCAAAATCATATATAAAAACAACACCTAGTTATGTGCTACATAATAAAACTTGGTAACATTATTTTGGCCAACATGCCTTACTTAAAAAAAACTCTCTAACAATGATTCTTTATAACCCTTTATAACCTGAACCTCACTGAATGTGAGTTGCTTTTGCAATATAATAATTTATCTTGGCTCTGTAACATCTTATGAACTTATTACTTTGAGTGAAATTGAGGTTACCACGTGGTGCAGAATTTATTTAAAACACATAGTTTTTTACTCCATAGAATCTGAGAACACCTTTAATTTGAATGTGACATGATTTACCTTTAAAACGTGCCTGAGTAAGTTCCCATATATTTGTATAAAGTTTTACTGTCATTGTAGCAAAACTTTATACCACTTAATGACGAGGCATTGTGCAACAGGTTAAGTGCACAACATAATCTCGTTACATCAGCGTTAATGAAAGTTCAAACTTAATTATTTTGTGGTTATTGTACTTTAGGTATTAAGGCCGAGATTCTGACACTCCAATAATCAAGTTTTATTGGTTTATAAAAACTTTACGAACAATTACGTATCTCACAATGCATGCTTCGACAAGTGGGGGCTTACTCAAGCTTACTAAAAAAACGTTTTCTTCCGTGAAATTAAGTATATAATTAATATAATGAAATCAACTCACCGCAGTCGTTTAAGAAACTATCTTTCCATAGTAGTTAGAAGATGTTGGAAATTAATACCTCTCCACCGAAGAGAAAAGCGTCCGTCAACCCTGAAGTATTTTGTTAGACGAACATTACGATGGAGTCTGCCCCCGTGTTGGTTTACCTACCAAACTTCTCGGCAGAAAGCGGCACTAGGAACGTTCATGCTGTTGAAAGACGCCGGTGTCGACCTCCGACCGCCGTTGTCTAAACTATTAGTTTTTCTTATCCACGGGTAGAACGCAGCACTAATTACTGCCTTAAATTTCGTACTGCCAATAACGTCAAAACTGCCAATAAAATGACTGAACTAGCGCTGAATCTTTTGACTCAGCACACCCTCACCCCAAAAGGGCAACATAGTTGCCCCAACGTTAAAAGCCAGGAGAGTACCCTGCAGTGTACCTCTCCCCAAAACAAACCGGTGGACGTCGTGGTTGAGTTGGCTCAGCAGAGCTTGCTCTCAGGAGAACGGATTCTCCGAAGGAAAACGAAAGAGACGAAAGAAGATATGTATTATGTAAGTGTGCGGGTGCTGCCTGCTGACCTGATCAGGGTCCGCACACAGCACAAGAGAAGACAGCAAAAGACAAAAGAGAGATTCTTGTATGCATACGTGGATCTTCCGACCTCCTGAGGCTTGCCCACCAAAGCCGGAACACGACTTCCACATTAAACAAGGACATCCGCCTTATCTTTACGGGGACTATCCCCCTTCGAACGTTTTGGATAGCCCCCGACAACGTTTAAGTTTGGAAATGTGGCTTGTCATCAACTTTTGTTTGTCTCCCGGTACGCTCAGCCGGGCCGTCACCGGTGACGTAAATCCTATGATTCGGTATGGCCCCGACCAACGGTAGGATAGCTTCGCAGCACGTTTGTCGGCGGCAGAGCTGAGTGGGTGGTTTTGGCAATAGACCCAGTCACCAATCCGGAAGGGGTTTGGAATACGCCCCTGATTATAACGCCGACGGACCCGCTCGTGCGCTCGCAGCAAATTCTTCCGAGCCATTTTCCATCTCTCCGCAGTTTTATTATTGGGCTCCCGCGGCAGAAGATCTTCAATATCCCATAGGTTGGTCAACGGGAGTGCGGGCGAGAATCCAAACAAAATTTCAAAGGGCACGGCCTGATGACTGTCGTGTCTGGCCGTGTTGAATGCTAATTGTAACCACTTCAGATTCTGATCCCAGGTTGTTTGTTGCTCAGCGTGATAAGCAATCAAGGCGGACCGGAGATTCCGATTGAATCTCTCCGCATGGGACGGTTGTGGGTAATAAGGGGAAGTGGTTACGTGTTTGATGCCACTGGCGAAACACATACGCCTGAATTCGTTTGAAATAAATTGCGGGCCATTGTCCGAGACAATGATGGTCGGAAGACCGAAATGCTGAAAAACGTGGTTCTGTAAGGCGTTGATGGTCAAACGAGCGGTTGCCTGCCGTAAGGGCAGTAGCCAGGCAAACTTTGAAAAAGCATCTACACAAACAAGCAGGTAAGCATTACCTGACTTGCTACGGGGGAACGGCCCCACGTAGTCAATAAATAACTTTTCCATTGGTCTGCTCGCCACCTCAGACGATAACAACCCTAGTTTGGTGTTCTGGGCAGGCTTGCTCAAGCCACACAGATGACAGTTTTTTACTCTCGTCGCGATGTCTCTATCCATGCCCTTCCAGATAAAATGTTTCCTAATACTGGAAATGGTCTTCGAAATTCCCTTGTGGCCTCCGATTGGGGAATCATGGTAATAACTGAAGACCATGGGCACTAATTTGCTAGGCAGCACGATTTTAGGTGCTCGTCCTTTTCTTTCTCGACAACAAAGGACTCCCTTGGACAAGAAATAAGGGGCCTGTACGTTACCCTGCTTAATATTTTGGATGACTTGACCCAGCACTTCGTCGTTTACCACGCTCTGCTACCAAATGAAACCCCTACTTCATTTTGAGTAGTTAAAACAAAAAGAATATTTCTTTTTGTAAAGAGGGGCTACAAGTTAATTAAAACTAGGCTAAGGCCTAGAGAAGCTAAAAATTGCGCTGGATCCAGTAAGACGGGACTTGCAATGAAAACTCAAGAATTAAATAATTAACAATCCCATTTTATTATTCTATCTCATAATAAAAATATAATGAACAAATAAATACAACAGTGATTTATAATTCCCCTTTTAAATGGTTAAATAAAGAAGTATACCCTCTCAACAAGGCCACCTGAAAAATATTAACTGAATCCACGAAAATAATTGCTATGTCACCATCAATGAATTGAAAATTTAAAATAATCATTAACCTCAAAATAAAACTCCCATTAAACTATTTATTAAAATATAAAATTTATATCATGTGTTCCTTTTAAAATGCAGTATATAAATTAATGAAGACAAATGATTTCATTCCCAGTTACTATTAATAATTAAAATAATTACTCAACCAATAAATGAACTTTAAAGGTGACACTGCCTATACTTGTTATACTGTTAAATAAAATAAATAATTTATTTAAAGAAATGATCAGCCACGATTATTGAGATAGAATACCTCCCTTAAAAAGAAAATGAAAAGGATATATCCACATGCCTACATGTGTTAACCTTCTGTTGTAAAAGACCCTGAATAATAAATCCCTATATCCCACCAAAAGTACAGTAATGCATAATATTTATATATATATATATATATATCCCCCAAAATGTACACAGAAATATACAGACATAACATGTTCCACAAGACAAATTACATTATACAATAGTATACAAATACATAAAGGTCTCTTGCCACGCCCTTTTTTTATATTACCCTTCTGGTGTATATAAATTCTAACTTCTTCTTTATAGGAATCCCCATTAGGATTAAAGATTTATTTCTATAAATGTACCCCCATGGTGTGGGTTAATTGCACGTCATGTGTATCATAAAGTATTGCATACAAATGTCCCCAGGACCTAATAAAAATTCAAAAGAAGTGCCTAAGTGGCTAAGTGCTAAAATACTTAATTAAGGTGAGAAATAAAAATTGTTTAAAATAATTAACGCCCCCCAGTTACCATGATTAATATAAAGAATTTATATAGACTAAAATAGGGCCAATTAATGAAAAGAGAAAAATTGCACAATATTAGCACCTTATATAAAAAAATACATTTGTGTGTCAGAGACGGACATGTTCCTTCAACTTATGACCAGTCTCAACAAATTTGTCTCAACAACCTTGTTTCGACAAACAAGTTGAAAAGTGTTTCGACATGCATAGCTTGGTTGAAACTAATTAAAAATTCACCTACCTCCCCAGTAATCTTTTTATACAAATGACATAACCTGATTTTAAAAATAAGAGAAAATATATGTTTTTATGCATAGTAAATTAAACTTGAGAAAATTACTAATAACAAAACTGACTTTAAATCTGTAGCGAAAGCCCTATAAAGAAATGAGTGGAAATCTAAGTTGGATGCTGTGTTGTAGACATGTCAGTCTCTGAACTGACAATTTACTATACATATATTGAAATTTTACAATTAATTCTTAGTGTTCACACTAAACTGTCCCATCAATTGGGGATCCAAATGAATGTTTAACTTGAAAGGTAAAAACTGATGATTATGTATAACTGGTGCCATGTTGATTCTACGTGTGAATTATAAATGGTTGTTTTTCACCTGCTTATGTCCAGAAGCATGATCTCTTATTTGTGACGTGGCGATCTTATGATTGGCATGTTGTTGTGGTTGTTGTGGTCTTATTCTCTTCGGTGTCGAGTGTGGAGCTTTTAAGATGTCATTCTTTCAGTCATGTAGCAGGACTTGTCTCTGTTCGGCGAACCCTGATCACATATTATATTTTTAGTGAGAGACCACACACAAATGCCCCCACTGTTTGGACACCCTCCAAAATCATATATAAAAACAACACCTAGTTATGTGCTACATAATAAAACTTGGTAACATTATTTTGGCCAACATGCCTTACTTAAAAAAAACTCTCTAACAATGATTCTTTATAACCCTTTATAACCTGAACCTCACTGAATGTGAGTTGCTTTTGCAATATAATAATTTATCTTGGCTCTGTAACATCTTATGAACTTATTACTTTGAGTGAAATTGAGGTTACCACGTGGTGCAGAATTTATTTAAAACACATAGTTTTTTACTCCATAGAATCTGAGAACACCTTTAATTTGAATGTGACATGATTTACCTTTAAAACGTGCCTGAGTAAGTTCCCATATATTTGTATAAAGTTTTACTGTCATTGTAGCAAAACTTTATACCACTTAATGACGAGGCATTGTGCAACAGGTTAAGTGCACAACATAATCTCGTTACATCAGCGTTAATGAAAGTTCAAACTTAATTATTTTGTGGTTATTGTACTTTAGGTATTAAGGCCGAGATTCTGACACTCCAATAATCAAGTTTTATTGGTTTATAAAAACTTTACGAACAATTACGTATCTCACAATGCATGCTTCGACAAGTGGGGGCTTACTCAAGCTTACTAAAAAAACGTTTTCTTCCGTGAAATTAAGTATATAATTAATATAATGAAATCAACTCACCGCAGTCGTTTAAGAAACTATCTTTCCATAGTAGTTAGAAGATGTTGGAAATTAATACCTCTCCACCGAAGAGAAAAGCGTCCGTCAACCCTGAAGTATTTTGTTAGACGAACATTACGATGGAGTCTGCCCCCGTGTTGGTTTACCTACCAAACTTCTCGGCAGAAAGCGGCACTAGGAACGTTCATGCTGTTGAAAGACGCCGGTGTCGACCTCCGACCGCCGTTGTCTAAACTATTAGTTTTTCTTATCCACGGGTAGAACGCAGCACTAATTACTGCCTTAAATTTCGTACTGCCAATAACGTCAAAACTGCCAATAAAATGACTGAACTAGCGCTGAATCTTTTGACTCAGCACACCCTCACCCCAAAAGGGCAACATAGTTGCCCCAACGTTAAAAGCCAGGAGAGTACCCTGCAGTGTACCTCTCCCCAAAACAAACCGGTGGACGTCGTGGTTGAGTTGGCTCAGCAGAGCTTGCTCTCAGGAGAACGGATTCTCCGAAGGAAAACGAAAGAGACGAAAGAAGATATGTATTATGTAAGTGTGCGGGTGCTGCCTGCTGACCTGATCAGGGTCCGCACACAGCACAAGAGAAGACAGCAAAAGACAAAAGAGAGATTCTTGTATGCATACGTGGATCTTCCGACCTCCTGAGGCTTGCCCACCAAAGCCGGAACACGACTTCCACATTAAACAAGGACATCCGCCTTATCTTTACGGGGACTATCCCCCTTCGAACGTTTTGGATAGCCCCCGACAACGTTTAAGTTTGGAAATGTGGCTTGTCATCAACTTTTGTTTGTCTCCCGGTACGCTCAGCCGGGCCGTCACCGGTGACGTAAATCCTATGATTCGGTATGGCCCCGACCAACGGTAGGATAGCTTCGCAGCACGTTTGTCGGCGGCAGAGCTGAGTGGGTGGTTTTGGCAATAGACCCAGTCACCAATCCGGAAGGGGTTTGGAATACGCCCCTGATTATAACGCCGACGGACCCGCTCGTGCGCTCGCAGCAAATTCTTCCGAGCCATTTTCCATCTCTCCGCAGTTTTATTATTGGGCTCCCGCGGCAGAAGATCTTCAATATCCCATAGGTTGGTCAACGGGAGTGCGGGCGAGAATCCAAACAAAATTTCAAAGGGCACGGCCTGATGACTGTCGTGTCTGGCCGTGTTGAATGCTAATTGTAACCACTTCAGATTCTGATCCCAGGTTGTTTGTTGCTCAGCGTGATAAGCAATCAAGGCGGACCGGAGATTCCGATTGAATCTCTCCGCATGGGACGGTTGTGGGTAATAAGGGGAAGTGGTTACGTGTTTGATGCCACTGGCGAAACACATACGCCTGAATTCGTTTGAAATAAATTGCGGGCCATTGTCCGAGACAATGATGGTCGGAAGACCGAAATGCTGAAAAACGTGGTTCTGTAAGGCGTTGATGGTCAAACGAGCGGTTGCCTGCCGTAAGGGCAGTAGCCAGGCAAACTTTGAAAAAGCATCTACACAAACAAGCAGGTAAGCATTACCTGACTTGCTACGGGGGAACGGCCCCACGTAGTCAATAAATAACTTTTCCATTGGTCTGCTCGCCACCTCAGACGATAACAACCCTAGTTTGGTGTTCTGGGCAGGCTTGCTCAAGCCACACAGATGACAGTTTTTTACTCTCGTCGCGATGTCTCTATCCATGCCCTTCCAGATAAAATGTTTCCTAATACTGGAAATGGTCTTCGAAATTCCCTTGTGGCCTCCGATTGGGGAATCATGGTAATAACTGAAGACCATGGGCACTAATTTGCTAGGCAGCACGATTTTAGGTGCTCGTCCTTTTCTTTCTCGACAACAAAGGACTCCCTTGGACAAGAAATAAGGGGCCTGTACGTTACCCTGCTTAATATTTTGGATGACTTGACCCAGCACTTCGTCGTTTACCACGCTCTGCTACCAAATGAAACCCCTACTTCATTTTGAGTAGTTAAAACAAAAAGAATATTTCTTTTTGTAAAGAGGGGCTACAAGTTAATTAAAACTAGGCTAAGGCCTAGAGAAGCTAAAAATTGCGCTGGATCCAGTAAGACGGGACTTGCAATGAAAACTCAAGAATTAAATAATTAACAATCCCATTTTATTATTCTATCTCATAATAAAAATATAATGAACAAATAAATACAACAGTGATTTATAATTCCCCTTTTAAATGGTTAAATAAAGAAGTATACCCTCTCAACAAGGCCACCTGAAAAATATTAACTGAATCCACGAAAATAATTGCTATGTCACCATCAATGAATTGAAAATTTAAAATAATCATTAACCTCAAAATAAAACTCCCATTAAACTATTTATTAAAATATAAAATTTATATCATGTGTTCCTTTTAAAATGCAGTATATAAATTAATGAAGACAAATGATTTCATTCCCAGTTACTATTAATAATTAAAATAATTACTCAACCAATAAATGAACTTTAAAGGTGACACTGCCTATACTTGTTATACTGTTAAATAAAATAAATAATTTATTTAAAGAAATGATCAGCCACGATTATTGAGATAGAATACCTCCCTTAAAAAGAAAATGAAAAGGATATATCCACATGCCTACATGTGTTAACCTTCTGTTGTAAAAGACCCTGAATAATAAATCCCTATATCCCACCAAAAGTACAGTAATGCATAATATTTATATATATATATATATATATCCCCCAAAATGTACACAGAAATATACAGACATAACATGTTCCACAAGACAAATTACATTATACAATAGTATACAAATACATAAAGGTCTCTTGCCACGCCCTTTTTTTATATTACCCTTCTGGTGTATATAAATTCTAACTTCTTCTTTATAGGAATCCCCATTAGGATTAAAGATTTATTTCTATAAATGTACCCCCATGGTGTGGGTTAATTGCACGTCATGTGTATCATAAAGTATTGCATACAAATGTCCCCAGGACCTAATAAAAATTCAAAAGAAGTGCCTAAGTGGCTAAGTGCTAAAATACTTAATTAAGGTGAGAAATAAAAATTGTTTAAAATAATTAACGCCCCCCAGTTACCATGATTAATATAAAGAATTTATATAGACTAAAATAGGGCCAATTAATGAAAAGAGAAAAATTGCACAATATTAGCACCTTATATAAAAAAATACATTTGTGTGTCAGAGACGGACATGTTCCTTCAACTTATGACCAGTCTCAACAAATTTGTCTCAACAACCTTGTTTCGACAAACAAGTTGAAAAGTGTTTCGACATGCATAGCTTGGTTGAAACTAATTAAAAATTCACCTACCTCCCCAGTAATCTTTTTATACAAATGACATAACCTGATTTTAAAAATAAGAGAAAATATATGTTTTTATGCATAGTAAATTAAACTTGAGAAAATTACTAATAACAAAACTGACTTTAAATCTGTAGCGAAAGCCCTATAAAGAAATGAGTGGAAATCTAAGTTGGATGCTGTGTTGTAGACATGTCAGTCTCTGAACTGACAATTTACTATACATATATTGAAATTTTACAATTAATTCTTAGTGTTCACACTAAACTGTCCCATCAATTGGGGATCCAAATGAATGTTTAACTTGAAAGGTAAAAACTGATGATTATGTATAACTGGTGCCATGTTGATTCTACGTGTGAATTATAAATGGTTGTTTTTCACCTGCTTATATCCAGAAGCATGATCTCTTATTTGTGACGTGGCGATCTTATGATTGGCATGTTGTTGTGGTTGTTGTGGTCTTATTCTCTTCGGTGTCGAGTGTGGAGCTTTTAAGATGTCATTCTTTCAGTCATGTAGCAGGACTTGTCTCTGTTCGGCGAACCCTGATCACATATTATATTTTTAGTGAGAGACCACACACAAATGCCCCCACTGTTTGGACACCCTCCAAAATCATATATAAAAACAACACCTAGTTATGTGCTACATAATAAAACTTGGTAACATTATTTTGGCCAACATGCCTTACTTAAAAAAAACTCTCTAACAATGATTCTTTATAACCCTTTATAACCTGAACCTCACTGAATGTGAGTTGCTTTTGCAATATAATAATTTATCTTGGCTCTGTAACATCTTATGAACTTATTACTTTGAGTGAAATTGAGGTTACCACGTGGTGCAGAATTTATTTAAAACACATAGTTTTTTACTCCATAGAATCTGAGAACACCTTTAATTTGAATGTGACATGATTTACCTTTAAAACGTGCCTGAGTAAGTTCCCATATATTTGTATAAAGTTTTACTGTCATTGTAGCAAAACTTTATACCACTTAATGACGAGGCATTGTGCAACAGGTTAAGTGCACAACATAATCTCGTTACATCAGCGTTAATGAAAGTTCAAACTTAATTATTTTGTGGTTATTGTACTTTAGGTATTAAGGCCGAGATTCTGACACTCCAATAATCAAGTTTTATTGGTTTATAAAAACTTTACGAACAATTACGTATCTCACAATGCATGCTTCGACAAGTGGGGGCTTACTCAAGCTTACTAAAAAAACGTTTTCTTCCGTGAAATTAAGTATATAATTAATATAATGAAATCAACTCACCGCAGTCGTTTAAGAAACTATCTTTCCATAGTAGTTAGAAGATGTTGGAAATTAATACCTCTCCACCGAAGAGAAAAGCGTCCGTCAACCCTGAAGTATTTTGTTAGACGAACATTACGATGGAGTCTGCCCCCGTGTTGGTTTACCTACCAAACTTCTCGGCAGAAAGCGGCACTAGGAACGTTCATGCTGTTGAAAGACGCCGGTGTCGACCTCCGACCGCCGTTGTCTAAACTATTAGTTTTTCTTATCCACGGGTAGAACGCAGCACTAATTACTGCCTTAAATTTCGTACTGCCAATAACGTCAAAACTGCCAATAAAATGACTGAACTAGCGCTGAATCTTTTGACTCAGCACACCCTCACCCCAAAAGGGCAACATAGTTGCCCCAACGTTAAAAGCCAGGAGAGTACCCTGCAGTGTACCTCTCCCCAAAACAAACCGGTGGACGTCGTGGTTGAGTTGGCTCAGCAGAGCTTGCTCTCAGGAGAACGGATTCTCCGAAGGAAAACGAAAGAGACGAAAGAAGATATGTATTATGTAAGTGTGCGGGTGCTGCCTGCTGACCTGATCAGGGTCCGCACACAGCACAAGAGAAGACAGCAAAAGACAAAAGAGAGATTCTTGTATGCATACGTGGATCTTCCGACCTCCTGAGGCTTGCCCACCAAAGCCGGAACACGACTTCCACATTAAACAAGGACATCCGCCTTATCTTTACGGGGACTATCCCCCTTCGAACGTTTTGGATAGCCCCCGACAACGTTTAAGTTTGGAAATGTGGCTTGTCATCAACTTTTGTTTGTCTCCCGGTACGCTCAGCCGGGCCGTCACCGGTGACGTAAATCCTATGATTCGGTATGGCCCCGACCAACGGTAGGATAGCTTCGCAGCACGTTTGTCGGCGGCAGAGCTGAGTGGGTGGTTTTGGCAATAGACCCAGTCACCAATCCGGAAGGGGTTTGGAATACGCCCCTGATTATAACGCCGACGGACCCGCTCGTGCGCTCGCAGCAAATTCTTCCGAGCCATTTTCCATCTCTCCGCAGTTTTATTATTGGGCTCCCGCGGCAGAAGATCTTCAATATCCCATAGGTTGGTCAACGGGAGTGCGGGCGAGAATCCAAACAAAATTTCAAAGGGCACGGCCTGATGACTGTCGTGTCTGGCCGTGTTGAATGCTAATTGTAACCACTTCAGATTCTGATCCCAGGTTGTTTGTTGCTCAGCGTGATAAGCAATCAAGGCGGACCGGAGATTCCGATTGAATCTCTCCGCATGGGACGGTTGTGGGTAATAAGGGGAAGTGGTTACGTGTTTGATGCCACTGGCGAAACACATACGCCTGAATTCGTTTGAAATAAATTGCGGGCCATTGTCCGAGACAATGATGGTCGGAAGACCGAAATGCTGAAAAACGTGGTTCTGTAAGGCGTTGATGGTCAAACGAGCGGTTGCCTGCCGTAAGGGCAGTAGCCAGGCAAACTTTGAAAAAGCATCTACACAAACAAGCAGGTAAGCATTACCTGACTTGCTACGGGGGAACGGCCCCACGTAGTCAATAAATAACTTTTCCATTGGTCTGCTCGCCACCTCAGACGATAACAACCCTAGTTTGGTGTTCTGGGCAGGCTTGCTCAAGCCACACAGATGACAGTTTTTTACTCTCGTCGCGATGTCTCTATCCATGCCCTTCCAGATAAAATGTTTCCTAATACTGGAAATGGTCTTCGAAATTCCCTTGTGGCCTCCGATTGGGGAATCATGGTAATAACTGAAGACCATGGGCACTAATTTGCTAGGCAGCACGATTTTAGGTGCTCGTCCTTTTCTTTCTCGACAACAAAGGACTCCCTTGGACAAGAAATAAGGGGCCTGTACGTTACCCTGCTTAATATTTTGGATGACTTGACCCAGCACTTCGTCGTTTACCACGCTCTGCTACCAAATGAAACCCCTACTTCATTTTGAGTAGTTAAAACAAAAAGAATATTTCTTTTTGTAAAGAGGGGCTACAAGTTAATTAAAACTAGGCTAAGGCCTAGAGAAGCTAAAAATTGCGCTGGATCCAGTAAGACGGGACTTGCAATGAAAACTCAAGAATTAAATAATTAACAATCCCATTTTATTATTCTATCTCATAATAAAAATATAATGAACAAATAAATACAACAGTGATTTATAATTCCCCTTTTAAATGGTTAAATAAAGAAGTATACCCTCTCAACAAGGCCACCTGAAAAATATTAACTGAATCCACGAAAATAATTGCTATGTCACCATCAATGAATTGAAAATTTAAAATAATCATTAACCTCAAAATAAAACTCCCATTAAACTATTTATTAAAATATAAAATTTATATCATGTGTTCCTTTTAAAATGCAGTATATAAATTAATGAAGACAAATGATTTCATTCCCAGTTACTATTAATAATTAAAATAATTACTCAACCAATAAATGAACTTTAAAGGTGACACTGCCTATACTTGTTATACTGTTAAATAAAATAAATAATTTATTTAAAGAAATGATCAGCCACGATTATTGAGATAGAATACCTCCCTTAAAAAGAAAATGAAAAGGATATATCCACATGCCTACATGTGTTAACCTTCTGTTGTAAAAGACCCTGAATAATAAATCCCTATATCCCACCAAAAGTACAGTAATGCATAATATTTATATATATATATATATATATCCCCCAAAATGTACACAGAAATATACAGACATAACATGTTCCACAAGACAAATTACATTATACAATAGTATACAAATACATAAAGGTCTCTTGCCACGCCCTTTTTTTATATTACCCTTCTGGTGTATATAAATTCTAACTTCTTCTTTATAGGAATCCCCATTAGGATTAAAGATTTATTTCTATAAATGTACCCCCATGGTGTGGGTTAATTGCACGTCATGTGTATCATAAAGTATTGCATACAAATGTCCCCAGGACCTAATAAAAATTCAAAAGAAGTGCCTAAGTGGCTAAGTGCTAAAATACTTAATTAAGGTGAGAAATAAAAATTGTTTAAAATAATTAACGCCCCCCAGTTACCATGATTAATATAAAGAATTTATATAGACTAAAATAGGGCCAATTAATGAAAAGAGAAAAATTGCACAATATTAGCACCTTATATAAAAAAATACATTTGTGTGTCAGAGACGGACATGTTCCTTCAACTTATGACCAGTCTCAACAAATTTGTCTCAACAACCTTGTTTCGACAAACAAGTTGAAAAGTGTTTCGACATGCATAGCTTGGTTGAAACTAATTAAAAATTCACCTACCTCCCCAGTAATCTTTTTATACAAATGACATAACCTGATTTTAAAAATAAGAGAAAATATATGTTTTTATGCATAGTAAATTAAACTTGAGAAAATTACTAATAACAAAACTGACTTTAAATCTGTAGCGAAAGCCCTATAAAGAAATGAGTGGAAATCTAAGTTGGATGCTGTGTTGTAGACATGTCAGTCTCTGAACTGACAATTTACTATACATATATTGAAATTTTACAATTAATTCTTAGTGTTCACACTAAACTGTCCCATCAATTGGGGATCCAAATGAATGTTTAACTTGAAAGGTAAAAACTGATGATTATGTATAACTGGTGCCATGTTGATTCTACGTGTGAATTATAAATGGTTGTTTTTCACCTGCTTATGTCCAGAAGCATGATCTCTTATTTGTGACGTGGCGATCTTATGATTGGCATGTTGTTGTGGTTGTTGTGGTCTTATTCTCTTCGGTGTCGAGTGTGGAGCTTTTAAGATGTCATTCTTTCAGTCATGTAGCAGGACTTGTCTCTGTTCGGCGAACCCTGATCACATATTATATTTTTAGTGAGAGACCACACACAAATGCCCCCACTGTTTGGACACCCTCCAAAATCATATATAAAAACAACACCTAGTTATGTGCTACATAATAAAACTTGGTAACATTATTTTGGCCAACATGCCTTACTTAAAAAAAACTCTCTAACAATGATTCTTTATAACCCTTTATAACCTGAACCTCACTGAATGTGAGTTGCTTTTGCAATATAATAATTTATCTTGGCTCTGTAACATCTTATGAACTTATTACTTTGAGTGAAATTGAGGTTACCACGTGGTGCAGAATTTATTTAAAACACATAGTTTTTTACTCCATAGAATCTGAGAACACCTTTAATTTGAATGTGACATGATTTACCTTTAAAACGTGCCTGAGTAAGTTCCCATATATTTGTATAAAGTTTTACTGTCATTGTAGCAAAACTTTATACCACTTAATGACGAGGCATTGTGCAACAGGTTAAGTGCACAACATAATCTCGTTACATCAGCGTTAATGAAAGTTCAAACTTAATTATTTTGTGGTTATTGTACTTTAGGTATTAAGGCCGAGATTCTGACACTCCAATAATCAAGTTTTATTGGTTTATAAAAACTTTACGAACAATTACGTATCTCACAATGCATGCTTCGACAAGTGGGGGCTTACTCAAGCTTACTAAAAAAACGTTTTCTTCCGTGAAATTAAGTATATAATTAATATAATGAAATCAACTCACCGCAGTCGTTTAAGAAACTATCTTTCCATAGTAGTTAGAAGATGTTGGAAATTAATACCTCTCCACCGAAGAGAAAAGCGTCCGTCAACCCTGAAGTATTTTGTTAGACGAACATTACGATGGAGTCTGCCCCCGTGTTGGTTTACCTACCAAACTTCTCGGCAGAAAGCGGCACTAGGAACGTTCATGCTGTTGAAAGACGCCGGTGTCGACCTCCGACCGCCGTTGTCTAAACTATTAGTTTTTCTTATCCACGGGTAGAACGCAGCACTAATTACTGCCTTAAATTTCGTACTGCCAATAACGTCAAAACTGCCAATAAAATGACTGAACTAGCGCTGAATCTTTTGACTCAGCACACCCTCACCCCAAAAGGGCAACATAGTTGCCCCAACGTTAAAAGCCAGGAGAGTACCCTGCAGTGTACCTCTCCCCAAAACAAACCGGTGGACGTCGTGGTTGAGTTGGCTCAGCAGAGCTTGCTCTCAGGAGAACGGATTCTCCGAAGGAAAACGAAAGAGACGAAAGAAGATATGTATTATGTAAGTGTGCGGGTGCTGCCTGCTGACCTGATCAGGGTCCGCACACAGCACAAGAGAAGACAGCAAAAGACAAAAGAGAGATTCTTGTATGCATACGTGGATCTTCCGACCTCCTGAGGCTTGCCCACCAAAGCCGGAACACGACTTCCACATTAAACAAGGACATCCGCCTTATCTTTACGGGGACTATCCCCCTTCGAACGTTTTGGATAGCCCCCGACAACGTTTAAGTTTGGAAATGTGGCTTGTCATCAACTTTTGTTTGTCTCCCGGTACGCTCAGCCGGGCCGTCACCGGTGACGTAAATCCTATGATTCGGTATGGCCCCGACCAACGGTAGGATAGCTTCGCAGCACGTTTGTCGGCGGCAGAGCTGAGTGGGTGGTTTTGGCAATAGACCCAGTCACCAATCCGGAAGGGGTTTGGAATACGCCCCTGATTATAACGCCGACGGACCCGCTCGTGCGCTCGCAGCAAATTCTTCCGAGCCATTTTCCATCTCTCCGCAGTTTTATTATTGGGCTCCCGCGGCAGAAGATCTTCAATATCCCATAGGTTGGTCAACGGGAGTGCGGGCGAGAATCCAAACAAAATTTCAAAGGGCACGGCCTGATGACTGTCGTGTCTGGCCGTGTTGAATGCTAATTGTAACCACTTCAGATTCTGATCCCAGGTTGTTTGTTGCTCAGCGTGATAAGCAATCAAGGCGGACCGGAGATTCCGATTGAATCTCTCCGCATGGGACGGTTGTGGGTAATAAGGGGAAGTGGTTACGTGTTTGATGCCACTGGCGAAACACATACGCCTGAATTCGTTTGAAATAAATTGCGGGCCATTGTCCGAGACAATGATGGTCGGAAGACCGAAATGCTGAAAAACGTGGTTCTGTAAGGCGTTGATGGTCAAACGAGCGGTTGCCTGCCGTAAGGGCAGTAGCCAGGCAAACTTTGAAAAAGCATCTACACAAACAAGCAGGTAAGCATTACCTGACTTGCTACGGGGGAACGGCCCCACGTAGTCAATAAATAACTTTTCCATTGGTCTGCTCGCCACCTCAGACGATAACAACCCTAGTTTGGTGTTCTGGGCAGGCTTGCTCAAGCCACACAGATGACAGTTTTTTACTCTCGTCGCGATGTCTCTATCCATGCCCTTCCAGATAAAATGTTTCCTAATACTGGAAATGGTCTTCGAAATTCCCTTGTGGCCTCCGATTGGGGAATCATGGTAATAACTGAAGACCATGGGCACTAATTTGCTAGGCAGCACGATTTTAGGTGCTCGTCCTTTTCTTTCTCGACAACAAAGGACTCCCTTGGACAAGAAATAAGGGGCCTGTACGTTACCCTGCTTAATATTTTGGATGACTTGACCCAGCACTTCGTCGTTTACCACGCTCTGCTACCAAATGAAACCCCTACTTCATTTTGAGTAGTTAAAACAAAAAGAATATTTCTTTTTGTAAAGAGGGGCTACAAGTTAATTAAAACTAGGCTAAGGCCTAGAGAAGCTAAAAATTGCGCTGGATCCAGTAAGACGGGACTTGCAATGAAAACTCAAGAATTAAATAATTAACAATCCCATTTTATTATTCTATCTCATAATAAAAATATAATGAACAAATAAATACAACAGTGATTTATAATTCCCCTTTTAAATGGTTAAATAAAGAAGTATACCCTCTCAACAAGGCCACCTGAAAAATATTAACTGAATCCACGAAAATAATTGCTATGTCACCATCAATGAATTGAAAATTTAAAATAATCATTAACCTCAAAATAAAACTCCCATTAAACTATTTATTAAAATATAAAATTTATATCATGTGTTCCTTTTAAAATGCAGTATATAAATTAATGAAGACAAATGATTTCATTCCCAGTTACTATTAATAATTAAAATAATTACTCAACCAATAAATGAACTTTAAAGGTGACACTGCCTATACTTGTTATACTGTTAAATAAAATAAATAATTTATTTAAAGAAATGATCAGCCACGATTATTGAGATAGAATACCTCCCTTAAAAAGAAAATGAAAAGGATATATCCACATGCCTACATGTGTTAACCTTCTGTTGTAAAAGACCCTGAATAATAAATCCCTATATCCCACCAAAAGTACAGTAATGCATAATATTTATATATATATATATATATATCCCCCAAAATGTACACAGAAATATACAGACATAACATGTTCCACAAGACAAATTACATTATACAATAGTATACAAATACATAAAGGTCTCTTGCCACGCCCTTTTTTTATATTACCCTTCTGGTGTATATAAATTCTAACTTCTTCTTTATAGGAATCCCCATTAGGATTAAAGATTTATTTCTATAAATGTACCCCCATGGTGTGGGTTAATTGCACGTCATGTGTATCATAAAGTATTGCATACAAATGTCCCCAGGACCTAATAAAAATTCAAAAGAAGTGCCTAAGTGGCTAAGTGCTAAAATACTTAATTAAGGTGAGAAATAAAAATTGTTTAAAATAATTAACGCCCCCCAGTTACCATGATTAATATAAAGAATTTATATAGACTAAAATAGGGCCAATTAATGAAAAGAGAAAAATTGCACAATATTAGCACCTTATATAAAAAAATACATTTGTGTGTCAGAGACGGACATGTTCCTTCAACTTATGACCAGTCTCAACAAATTTGTCTCAACAACCTTGTTTCGACAAACAAGTTGAAAAGTGTTTCGACATGCATAGCTTGGTTGAAACTAATTAAAAATTCACCTACCTCCCCAGTAATCTTTTTATACAAATGACATAACCTGATTTTAAAAATAAGAGAAAATATATGTTTTTATGCATAGTAAATTAAACTTGAGAAAATTACTAATAACAAAACTGACTTTAAATCTGTAGCGAAAGCCCTATAAAGAAATGAGTGGAAATCTAAGTTGGATGCTGTGTTGTAGACATGTCAGTCTCTGAACTGACAATTTACTATACATATATTGAAATTTTACAATTAATTCTTAGTGTTCACACTAAACTGTCCCATCAATTGGGGATCCAAATGAATGTTTAACTTGAAAGGTAAAAACTGATGATTATGTATAACTGGTGCCATGTTGATTCTACGTGTGAATTATAAATGGTTGTTTTTCACCTGCTTATGTCCAGAAGCATGATCTCTTATTTGTGACGTGGCGATCTTATGATTGGCATGTTGTTGTGGTTGTTGTGGTCTTATTCTCTTCGGTGTCGAGTGTGGAGCTTTTAAGATGTCATTCTTTCAGTCATGTAGCAGGACTTGTCTCTGTTCGGCGAACCCTGATCACATATTATATTTTTAGTGAGAGACCACACACAAATGCCCCCACTGTTTGGACACCCTCCAAAATCATATATAAAAACAACACCTAGTTATGTGCTACATAATAAAACTTGGTAACATTATTTTGGCCAACATGCCTTACTTAAAAAAAACTCTCTAACAATGATTCTTTATAACCCTTTATAACCTGAACCTCACTGAATGTGAGTTGCTTTTGCAATATAATAATTTATCTTGGCTCTGTAACATCTTATGAACTTATTACTTTGAGTGAAATTGAGGTTACCACGTGGTGCAGAATTTATTTAAAACACATAGTTTTTTACTCCATAGAATCTGAGAACACCTTTAATTTGAATGTGACATGATTTACCTTTAAAACGTGCCTGAGTAAGTTCCCATATATTTGTATAAAGTTTTACTGTCATTGTAGCAAAACTTTATACCACTTAATGACGAGGCATTGTGCAACAGGTTAAGTGCACAACATAATCTCGTTACATCAGCGTTAATGAAAGTTCAAACTTAATTATTTTGTGGTTATTGTACTTTAGGTATTAAGGCCGAGATTCTGACACTCCAATAATCAAGTTTTATTGGTTTATAAAAACTTTACGAACAATTACGTATCTCACAATGCATGCTTCGACAAGTGGGGGCTTACTCAAGCTTACTAAAAAAACGTTTTCTTCCGTGAAATTAAGTATATAATTAATATAATGAAATCAACTCACCGCAGTCGTTTAAGAAACTATCTTTCCATAGTAGTTAGAAGATGTTGGAAATTAATACCTCTCCACCGAAGAGAAAAGCGTCCGTCAACCCTGAAGTATTTTGTTAGACGAACATTACGATGGAGTCTGCCCCCGTGTTGGTTTACCTACCAAACTTCTCGGCAGAAAGCGGCACTAGGAACGTTCATGCTGTTGAAAGACGCCGGTGTCGACCTCCGACCGCCGTTGTCTAAACTATTAGTTTTTCTTATCCACGGGTAGAACGCAGCACTAATTACTGCCTTAAATTTCGTACTGCCAATAACGTCAAAACTGCCAATAAAATGACTGAACTAGCGCTGAATCTTTTGACTCAGCACACCCTCACCCCAAAAGGGCAACATAGTTGCCCCAACGTTAAAAGCCAGGAGAGTACCCTGCAGTGTACCTCTCCCCAAAACAAACCGGTGGACGTCGTGGTTGAGTTGGCTCAGCAGAGCTTGCTCTCAGGAGAACGGATTCTCCGAAGGAAAACGAAAGAGACGAAAGAAGATATGTATTATGTAAGTGTGCGGGTGCTGCCTGCTGACCTGATCAGGGTCCGCACACAGCACAAGAGAAGACAGCAAAAGACAAAAGAGAGATTCTTGTATGCATACGTGGATCTTCCGACCTCCTGAGGCTTGCCCACCAAAGCCGGAACACGACTTCCACATTAAACAAGGACATCCGCCTTATCTTTACGGGGACTATCCCCCTTCGAACGTTTTGGATAGCCCCCGACAACGTTTAAGTTTGGAAATGTGGCTTGTCATCAACTTTTGTTTGTCTCCCGGTACGCTCAGCCGGGCCGTCACCGGTGACGTAAATCCTATGATTCGGTATGGCCCCGACCAACGGTAGGATAGCTTCGCAGCACGTTTGTCGGCGGCAGAGCTGAGTGGGTGGTTTTGGCAATAGACCCAGTCACCAATCCGGAAGGGGTTTGGAATACGCCCCTGATTATAACGCCGACGGACCCGCTCGTGCGCTCGCAGCAAATTCTTCCGAGCCATTTTCCATCTCTCCGCAGTTTTATTATTGGGCTCCCGCGGCAGAAGATCTTCAATATCCCATAGGTTGGTCAACGGGAGTGCGGGCGAGAATCCAAACAAAATTTCAAAGGGCACGGCCTGATGACTGTCGTGTCTGGCCGTGTTGAATGCTAATTGTAACCACTTCAGATTCTGATCCCAGGTTGTTTGTTGCTCAGCGTGATAAGCAATCAAGGCGGACCGGAGATTCCGATTGAATCTCTCCGCATGGGACGGTTGTGGGTAATAAGGGGAAGTGGTTACGTGTTTGATGCCACTGGCGAAACACATACGCCTGAATTCGTTTGAAATAAATTGCGGGCCATTGTCCGAGACAATGATGGTCGGAAGACCGAAATGCTGAAAAACGTGGTTCTGTAAGGCGTTGATGGTCAAACGAGCGGTTGCCTGCCGTAAGGGCAGTAGCCAGGCAAACTTTGAAAAAGCATCTACACAAACAAGCAGGTAAGCATTACCTGACTTGCTACGGGGGAACGACCCCACGTAGTCAATAAATAACTTTTCCATTGGTCTGCTCGCCACCTCAGACGATAACAACCCTAGTTTGGTGTTCTGGGCAGGCTTGCTCAAGCCACACAGATGACAGTTTTTTACTCTCGTCGCGATGTCTCTATCCATGCCCTTCCAGATAAAATGTTTCCTAATACTGGAAATGGTCTTCGAAATTCCCTTGTGGCCTCCGATTGGGGAATCATGGTAATAACTGAAGACCATGGGCACTAATTTGCTAGGCAGCACGATTTTAGGTGCTCGTCCTTTTCTTTCTCGACAACAAAGGACTCCCTTGGACAAGAAATAAGGGGCCTGTACGTTACCCTGCTTAATATTTTGGATGACTTGACCCAGCACTTCGTCGTTTACCACGCTCTGCTACCAAATGAAACCCCTACTTCATTTTGAGTAGTTAAAACAAAAAGAATATTTCTTTTTGTAAAGAGGGGCTACAAGTTAATTAAAACTAGGCTAAGGCCTAGAGAAGCTAAAAATTGCGCTGGATCCAGTAAGACGGGACTTGCAATGAAAACTCAAGAATTAAATAATTAACAATCCCATTTTATTATTCTATCTCATAATAAAAATATAATGAACAAATAAATACAACAGTGATTTATAATTCCCCTTTTAAATGGTTAAATAAAGAAGTATACCCTCTCAACAAGGCCACCTGAAAAATATTAACTGAATCCACGAAAATAATTGCTATGTCACCATCAATGAATTGAAAATTTAAAATAATCATTAACCTCAAAATAAAACTCCCATTAAACTATTTATTAAAATATAAAATTTATATCATGTGTTCCTTTTAAAATGCAGTATATAAATTAATGAAGACAAATGATTTCATTCCCAGTTACTATTAATAATTAAAATAATTACTCAACCAATAAATGAACTTTAAAGGTGACACTGCCTATACTTGTTATACTGTTAAATAAAATAAATAATTTATTTAAAGAAATGATCAGCCACGATTATTGAGATAGAATACCTCCCTTAAAAAGAAAATGAAAAGGATATATCCACATGCCTACATGTGTTAACCTTCTGTTGTAAAAGACCCTGAATAATAAATCCCTATATCCCACCAAAAGTACAGTAATGCATAATATTTATATATATATATATATATATCCCCCAAAATGTACACAGAAATATACAGACATAACATGTTCCACAAGACAAATTACATTATACAATAGTATACAAATACATAAAGGTCTCTTGCCACGCCCTTTTTTTATATTACCCTTCTGGTGTATATAAATTCTAACTTCTTCTTTATAGGAATCCCCATTAGGATTAAAGATTTATTTCTATAAATGTACCCCCATGGTGTGGGTTAATTGCACGTCATGTGTATCATAAAGTATTGCATACAAATGTCCCCAGGACCTAATAAAAATTCAAAAGAAGTGCCTAAGTGGCTAAGTGCTAAAATACTTAATTAAGGTGAGAAATAAAAATTGTTTAAAATAATTAACGCCCCCCAGTTACCATGATTAATATAAAGAATTTATATAGACTAAAATAGGGCCAATTAATGAAAAGAGAAAAATTGCACAATATTAGCACCTTATATAAAAAAATACATTTGTGTGTCAGAGACGGACATGTTCCTTCAACTTATGACCAGTCTCAACAAATTTGTCTCAACAACCTTGTTTCGACAAACAAGTTGAAAAGTGTTTCGACATGCATAGCTTGGTTGAAACTAATTAAAAATTCACCTACCTCCCCAGTAATCTTTTTATACAAATGACATAACCTGATTTTAAAAATAAGAGAAAATATATGTTTTTATGCATAGTAAATTAAACTTGAGAAAATTACTAATAACAAAACTGACTTTAAATCTGTAGCGAAAGCCCTATAAAGAAATGAGTGGAAATCTAAGTTGGATGCTGTGTTGTAGACATGTCAGTCTCTGAACTGACAATTTACTATACATATATTGAAATTTTACAATTAATTCTTAGTGTTCACACTAAACTGTCCCATCAATTGGGGATCCAAATGAATGTTTAACTTGAAAGGTAAAAACTGATGATTATGTATAACTGGTGCCATGTTGATTCTACGTGTGAATTATAAATGGTTGTTTTTCACCTGCTTATGTCCAGAAGCATGATCTCTTATTTGTGACGTGGCGATCTTATGATTGGCATGTTGTTGTGGTTGTTGTGGTCTTATTCTCTTCGGTGTCGAGTGTGGAGCTTTTAAGATGTCATTCTTTCAGTCATGTAGCAGGACTTGTCTCTGTTCGGCGAACCCTGATCACATATTATATTTTTAGTGCGAGACCACACACAAATGCCCCCACTCTTTGGACACCCTCCAAAATCATATATAAAAACAACACCTAGTTATGTGCTACATAATAAAACTTGGTAACATTATTTTGGCCAACATGCCTTACTTAAAAAAAACTCTCTAACAATGATTCTTTATAACCCTTTATAACCTGAACCTCACTGAATGTGAGTTGCTTTTGCAATATAATAATTTATCTTGGCTCTGTAACATCTTATGAACTTATTACTTTGAGTGAAATTGAGGTTACCACGTGGTGCAGAATTTATTTAAAACACATAGTTTTTTACTCCATAGAATCTGAGAACACCTTTAATTTGAATGTGACATGATTTACCTTTAAAACGTGCCTGAGTAAGTTCCCATATATTTGTATAAAGTTTTACTGTCATTGTAGCAAAACTTTATACCACTTAATGACGAGGCATTGTGCAACAGGTTAAGTGCACAACATAATCTCGTTACATCAGCGTTAATGAAAGTTCAAACTTAATTATTTTGTGGTTATTGTACTTTAGGTATTAAGGCCGAGATTCTGACACTCCAATAATCAAGTTTTATTGGTTTATAAAAACTTTACGAACAATTACGTATCTCACAATGCATGCTTCGACAAGTGGGGGCTTACTCAAGCTTACTAAAAAAACGTTTTCTTCCGTGAAATTAAGTATATAATTAATATAATGAAATCAACTCACCGCAGTCGTTTAAGAAACTATCTTTCCATAGTAGTTAGAAGATGTTGGAAATTAATACCTCTCCACCGAAGAGAAAAGCGTCCGTCAACCCTGAAGTATTTTGTTAGACGAACATTACGATGGAGTCTGCCCCCGTGTTGGTTTACCTACCAAACTTCTCGGCAGAAAGCGGCACTAGGAACGTTCATGCTGTTGAAAGACGCCGGTGTCGACCTCCGACCGCCGTTGTCTAAACTATTAGTTTTTCTTATCCACGGGTAGAACGCAGCACTAATTACTGCCTTAAATTTCGTACTGCCAATAACGTCAAAACTGCCAATAAAATGACTGAACTAGCGCTGAATCTTTTGACTCAGCACACCCTCACCCCAAAAGGGCAACATAGTTGCCCCAACGTTAAAAGCCAGGAGAGTACCCTGCAGTGTACCTCTCCCCAAAACAAACCGGTGGACGTCGTGGTTGAGTTGGCTCAGCAGAGCTTGCTCTCAGGAGAACGGATTCTCCGAAGGAAAACGAAAGAGACGAAAGAAGATATGTATTATGTAAGTGTGCGGGTGCTGCCTGCTGACCTGATCAGGGTCCGCACACAGCACAAGAGAAGACAGCAAAAGACAAAAGAGAGATTCTTGTATGCATACGTGGATCTTCCGACCTCCTGAGGCTTGCCCACCAAAGCCGGAACACGACTTCCACATTAAACAAGGACATCCGCCTTATCTTTACGGGGACTATCCCCCTTCGAACGTTTTGGATAGCCCCCGACAACGTTTAAGTTTGGAAATGTGGCTTGTCATCAACTTTTGTTTGTCTCCCGGTACGCTCAGCCGGGCCGTCACCGGTGACGTAAATCCTATGATTCGGTATGGCCCCGACCAACGGTAGGATAGCTTCGCAGCACGTTTGTCGGCGGCAGAGCTGAGTGGGTGGTTTTGGCAATAGACCCAGTCACCAATCCGGAAGGGGTTTGGAATACGCCCCTGATTATAACGCCGACGGACCCGCTCGTGCGCTCGCAGCAAATTCTTCCGAGCCATTTTCCATCTCTCCGCAGTTTTATTATTGGGCTCCCGCGGCAGAAGATCTTCAATATCCCATAGGTTGGTCAACGGGAGTGCGGGCGAGAATCCAAACAAAATTTCAAAGGGCACGGCCTGATGACTGTCGTGTCTGGCCGTGTTGAATGCTAATTGTAACCACTTCAGATTCTGATCCCAGGTTGTTTGTTGCTCAGCGTGATAAGCAATCAAGGCGGACCGGAGATTCCGATTGAATCTCTCCGCATGGGACGGTTGTGGGTAATAAGGGGAAGTGGTTACGTGTTTGATGTCACTGGCGAAACACATACGCCTGAATTCGTTTGAAATAAATTGCGGGCCATTGTCCGAGACAATGATGGTCGGAAGACCGAAATGCTGAAAAACGTGGTTCTGTAAGGCGTTGATGGTCAAACGAGCGGTTGCCTGCCGTAAGGGCAGTAGCCAGGCAAACTTTGAAAAAGCATCTACACAAACAAGCAGGTAAGCATTACCTGACTTGCTACGGGGGAACGGCCCCACGTAGTCAATAAATAACTTTTCCATTGGTCTGCTCGCCACCTCAGACGATAACAACCCTAGTTTGGTGTTCTGGGCAGGCTTGCTCAAGCCACACAGATGACAGTTTTTTACTCTCGTCGCGATGTCTCTATCCATGCCCTTCCAGATAAAATGTTTCCTAATACTGGAAATGGTCTTCGAAATTCCCTTGTGGCCTCCGATTGGGGAATCATGGTAATAACTGAAGACCATGGGCACTAATTTGCTAGGCAGCACGATTTTAGGTGCTCGTCCTTTTCTTTCTCGACAACAAAGGACTCCCTTGGACAAGAAATAAGGGGCCTGTACGTTACCCTGCTTAATATTTTGGATGACTTGACCCAGCACTTCGTCGTTTACCACGCTCTGCTACCAAATGAAACCCCTACTTCATTTTGAGTAGTTAAAACAAAAAGAATATTTCTTTTTGTAAAGAGGGGCTACAAGTTAATTAAAACTAGGCTAAGGCCTAGAGAAGCTAAAAATTGCGCTGGATCCAGTAAGACGGGACTTGCAATGAAAACTCAAGAATTAAATAATTAACAATCCCATTTTATTATTCTATCTCATAATAAAAATATAATGAACAAATAAATACAACAGTGATTTATAATTCCCCTTTTAAATGGTTAAATAAAGAAGTATACCCTCTCAACAAGGCCACCTGAAAAATATTAACTGAATCCACGAAAATAATTGCTATGTCACCATCAATGAATTGAAAATTTAAAATAATCATTAACCTCAAAATAAAACTCCCATTAAACTATTTATTAAAATATAAAATTTATATCATGTGTTCCTTTTAAAATGCAGTATATAAATTAATGAAGACAAATGATTTCATTCCCAGTTACTATTAATAATTAAAATAATTACTCAACCAATAAATGAACTTTAAAGGTGACACTGCCTATACTTGTTATACTGTTAAATAAAATAAATAATTTATTTAAAGAAATGATCAGCCACGATTATTGAGATAGAATACCTCCCTTAAAAAGAAAATGAAAAGGATATATCCACATGCCTACATGTGTTAACCTTCTGTTGTAAAAGACCCTGAATAATAAATCCCTATATCCCACCAAAAGTACAGTAATGCATAATATTTATATATATATATATATATCCCCCAAAATGTACACAGAAATATACAGACATAACATGTTCCACAAGACAAATTACATTATACAATAGTATACAAATACATAAAGGTCTCTTGCCACGCCCTTTTTTTATATTACCCTTCTGGTGTATATAAATTCTAACTTCTTCTTTATAGGAATCCCCATTAGGATTAAAGATTTATTTCTATAAATGTACCCCCATGGTGTGGGTTAATTGCACGTCATGTGTATCATAAAGTATTGCATACAAATGTCCCCAGGACCTAATAAAAATTCAAAAGAAGTGCCTAAGTGGCTAAGTGCTAAAATACTTAATTAAGGTGAGAAATAAAAATTGTTTAAAATAATTAACGCCCCCCAGTTACCATGATTAATATAAAGAATTTATATAGACTAAAATAGGGCCAATTAATGAAAAGAGAAAAATTGCACAATGTTAGCACCTTATATAAAAAAATACATTTGTGTGTCAGAGACGGACATGTTCCTTCAACTTATGACCAGTCTCAACAAATTTGTCTCAACAACCTTGTTTCGACAAACAAGTTGAAAAGTGTTTCGACATGCATAGCTTGGTTGAAACTAATTAAAAATTCACCTACCTCCCCAGTAATCTTTTTATACAAATGACATAACCTGATTTTAAAAATAAGAGAAAATATATGTTTTTATGCATAGTAAATTAAACTTGAGAAAATTACTAATAACAAAACTGACTTTAAATCTGTAGCGAAAGCCCTATAAAGAAATGAGTGGAAATCTAAGTTGGATGCTGTGTTGTAGACATGTCAGTCTCTGAACTGACAATTTACTATACATATATTGAAATTTTACAATTAATTCTTAGTGTTCACACTAAACTGTCCCATCAATTGGGGATCCAAATGAATGTTTAACTTGAAAGGTAAAAACTGATGATTATGTATAACTGGTGCCATGTTGATTCTACGTGTGAATTATAAATGGTTGTTTTTCACCTGCTTATGTCCAGAAGCATGATCTCTTATTTGTGACGTGGCGATCTTATGATTGGCATGTTGTTGTGGTTGTTGTGGTCTTATTCTCTTCGGTGTCGAGTGTGGAGCTTTTAAGATGTCATTCTTTCAGTCATGTAGCAGGACTTGTCTCTGTTCGGCGAACCCTGATCACATATTATATTTTTAGTGAGAGACCACACACAAATGCCCCCACTGTTTGGACACCCTCCAAAATCATATATAAAAACAACACCTAGTTATGTGCTACATAATAAAACTTGGTAACATTATTTTGGCCAACATGCCTTACTTAAAAAAAACTCTCTAACAATGATTCTTTATAACCCTTTATAACCTGAACCTCACTGAATGTGAGTTGCTTTTGCAATATAATAATTTATCTTGGCTCTGTAACATCTTATGAACTTATTACTTTGAGTGAAATTGAGGTTACCACGTGGTGCAGAATTTATTTAAAACACATAGTTTTTTACTCCATAGAATCTGAGAACACCTTTAATTTGAATGTGACATGATTTACCTTTAAAACGTGCCTGAGTAAGTTCCCATATATTTGTATAAAGTTTTACTGTCATTGTAGCAAAACTTTATACCACTTAATGACGAGGCATTGTGCAACAGGTTAAGTGCACAACATAATCTCGTTACATCAGCGTTAATGAAAGTTCAAACTTAATTATTTTGTGGTTATTGTACTTTAGGTATTAAGGCCGAGATTCTGACACTCCAATAATCAAGTTTTATTGGTTTATAAAAACTTTACGAACAATTACGTATCTCACAATGCATGCTTCGACAAGTGGGGGCTTACTCAAGCTTACTAAAAAAACGTTTTCTTCCGTGAAATTAAGTATATAATTAATATAATGAAATCAACTCACCGCAGTCGTTTAAGAAACTATCTTTCCATAGTAGTTAGAAGATGTTGGAAATTAATACCTCTCCACCGAAGAGAAAAGCGTCCGTCAACCCTGAAGTATTTTGTTAGACGAACATTACGATGGAGTCTGCCCCCGTGTTGGTTTACCTACCAAACTTCTCGGCAGAAAGCGGCACTAGGAACGTTCATGCTGTTGAAAGACGCCGGTGTCGACCTCCGACCGCCGTTGTCTAAACTATTAGTTTTTCTTATCCACGGGTAGAACGCAGCACTAATTACTGCCTTAAATTTCGTACTGCCAATAACGTCAAAACTGCCAATAAAATGACTGAACTAGCGCTGAATCTTTTGACTCAGCACACCCTCACCCCAAAAGGGCAACATAGTTGCCCCAACGTTAAAAGCCAGGAGAGTACCCTGCAGTGTACCTCTCCCCAAAACAAACCGGTGGACGTCGTGGTTGAGTTGGCTCAGCAGAGCTTGCTCTCAGGAGAACGGATTCTCCGAAGGAAAACGAAAGAGACGAAAGAAGATATGTATTATGTAAGTGTGCGGGTGCTGCCTGCTGACCTGATCAGGGTCCGCACACAGCACAAGAGAAGACAGCAAAAGACAAAAGAGAGATTCTTGTATGCATACGTGGATCTTCCGACCTCCTGAGGCTTGCCCACCAAAGCCGGAACACGACTTCCACATTAAACAAGGACATCCGCCTTATCTTTACGGGGACTATCCCCCTTCGAACGTTTTGGATAGCCCCCGACAACGTTTAAGTTTGGAAATGTGGCTTGTCATCAACTTTTGTTTGTCTCCCGGTACGCTCAGCCGGGCCGTCACCGGTGACGTAAATCCTATGATTCGGTATGGCCCCGACCAACGGTAGGATAGCTTCGCAGCACGTTTGTCGGCGGCAGAGCTGAGTGGGTGGTTTTGGCAATAGACCCAGTCACCAATCCGGAAGGGGTTTGGAATACGCCCCTGATTATAACGCCGACGGACCCGCTCGTGCGCTCGCAGCAAATTCTTCCGAGCCATTTTCCATCTCTCCGCAGTTTTATTATTGGGCTCCCGCGGCAGAAGATCTTCAATATCCCATAGGTTGGTCAACGGGAGTGCGGGCGAGAATCCAAACAAAATTTCAAAGGGCACGGCCTGATGACTGTCGTGTCTGGCCGTGTTGAATGCTAATTGTAACCACTTCAGATTCTGATCCCAGGTTGTTTGTTGCTCAGCGTGATAAGCAATCAAGGCGGACCGGAGATTCCGATTGAATCTCTCCGCATGGGACGGTTGTGGGTAATAAGGGGAAGTGGTTACGTGTTTGATGCCACTGGCGAAACACATACGCCTGAATTCGTTTGAAATAAATTGCGGGCCATTGTCCGAGACAATGATGGTCGGAAGACCGAAATGCTGAAAAACGTGGTTCTGTAAGGCGTTGATGGTCAAACGAGCGGTTGCCTGCCGTAAGGGCAGTAGCCAGGCAAACTTTGAAAAAGCATCTACACAAACAAGCAGGTAAGCATTACCTGACTTGCTACGGGGGAACGGCCCCACGTAGTCAATAAATAACTTTTCCATTGGTCTGCTCGCCACCTCAGACGATAACAACCCTAGTTTGGTGTTCTGGGCAGGCTTGCTCAAGCCACACAGATGACAGTTTTTTACTCTCGTCGCGATGTCTCTATCCATGCCCTTCCAGATAAAATGTTTCCTAATACTGGAAATGGTCTTCGAAATTCCCTTGTGGCCTCCGATTGGGGAATCATGGTAATAACTGAAGACCATGGGCACTAATTTGCTAGGCAGCACGATTTTAGGTGCTCGTCCTTTTCTTTCTCGACAACAAAGGACTCCCTTGGACAAGAAATAAGGGGCCTGTACGTTACCCTGCTTAATATTTTGGATGACTTGACCCAGCACTTCGTCGTTTACCACGCTCTGCTACCAAATGAAACCCCTACTTCATTTTGAGTAGTTAAAACAAAAAGAATATTTCTTTTTGTAAAGAGGGGCTACAAGTTAATTAAAACTAGGCTAAGGCCTAGAGAAGCTAAAAATTGCGCTGGATCCAGTAAGACGGGACTTGCAATGAAAACTCAAGAATTAAATAATTAACAATCCCATTTTATTATTCTATCTCATAATAAAAATATAATGAACAAATAAATACAACAGTGATTTATAATTCCCCTTTTAAATGGTTAAATAAAGAAGTATACCCTCTCAACAAGGCCACCTGAAAAATATTAACTGAATCCACGAAAATAATTGCTATGTCACCATCAATGAATTGAAAATTTAAAATAATCATTAACCTCAAAATAAAACTCCCATTAAACTATTTATTAAAATATAAAATTTATATCATGTGTTCCTTTTAAAATGCAGTATATAAATTAATGAAGACAAATGATTTCATTCCCAGTTACTATTAATAATTAAAATAATTACTCAACCAATAAATGAACTTTAAAGGTGACACTGCCTATACTTGTTATACTGTTAAATAAAATAAATAATTTATTTAAAGAAATGATCAGCCACGATTATTGAGATAGAATACCTCCCTTAAAAAGAAAATGAAAAGGATATATCCACATGCCTACATGTGTTAACCTTCTGTTGTAAAAGACCCTGAATAATAAATCCCTATATCCCACCAAAAGTACAGTAATGCATAATATTTATATATATATATATATATATCCCCCAAAATGTACACAGAAATATACAGACATAACATGTTCCACAAGACAAATTACATTATACAATAGTATACAAATACATAAAGGTCTCTTGCCACGCCCTTTTTTTATATTACCCTTCTGGTGTATATAAATTCTAACTTCTTCTTTATAGGAATCCCCATTAGGATTAAAGATTTATTTCTATAAATGTACCCCCATGGTGTGGGTTAATTGCACGTCATGTGTATCATAAAGTATTGCATACAAATGTCCCCAGGACCTAATAAAAATTCAAAAGAAGTGCCTAAGTGGCTAAGTGCTAAAATACTTAATTAAGGTGAGAAATAAAAATTGTTTAAAATAATTAACGCCCCCCAGTTACCATGATTAATATAAAGAATTTATATAGACTAAAATAGGGCCAATTAATGAAAAGAGAAAAATTGCACAATATTAGCACCTTATATAAAAAAATACATTTGTGTGTCAGAGACGGACATGTTCCTTCAACTTATGACCAGTCTCAACAAATTTGTCTCAACAACCTTGTTTCGACAAACAAGTTGAAAAGTGTTTCGACATGCATAGCTTGGTTGAAACTAATTAAAAATTCACCTACCTCCCCAGTAATCTTTTTATACAAATGACATAACCTGATTTTAAAAATAAGAGAAAATATATGTTTTTATGCATAGTAAATTAAACTTGAGAAAATTACTAATAACAAAACTGACTTTAAATCTGTAGCGAAAGCCCTATAAAGAAATGAGTGGAAATCTAAGTTGGATGCTGTGTTGTAGACATGTCAGTCTCTGAACTGACAATTTACTATACATATATTGAAATTTTACAATTAATTCTTAGTGTTCACACTAAACTGTCCCATCAATTGGGGATCCAAATGAATGTTTAACTTGAAAGGTAAAAACTGATGATTATGTATAACTGGTGCCATGTTGATTCTACGTGTGAATTATAAATGGTTGTTTTTCACCTGCTTATGTCCAGAAGCATGATCTCTTATTTGTGACGTGGCGATCTTATGATTGGCATGTTGTTGTGGTTGTTGTGGTCTTATTCTCTTCGGTGTCGAGTGTGGAGCTTTTAAGATGTCATTCTTTCAGTCATGTAGCAGGACTTGTCTCTGTTCGGCGAACCCTGATCACATATTATATTTTTAGTGCGAGACCACACACAAATGCCCCCACTCTTTGGACACCCTCCAAAATCATATATAAAAACAACACCTAGTTATGTGCTACATAATAAAACTTGGTAACATTATTTTGGCCAACATGCCTTACTTAAAAAAAACTCTCTAACAATGATTCTTTATAACCCTTTATAACCTGAACCTCACTGAATGTGAGTTGCTTTTGCAATATAATAATTTATCTTGGCTCTGTAACATCTTATGAACTTATTACTTTGAGTGAAATTGAGGTTACCACGTGGTGCAGAATTTATTTAAAACACATAGTTTTTTACTCCATAGAATCTGAGAACACCTTTAATTTGAATGTGACATGATTTACCTTTAAAACGTGCCTGAGTAAGTTCCCATATATTTGTATAAAGTTTTACTGTCATTGTAGCAAAACTTTATACCACTTAATGACGAGGCATTGTGCAACAGGTTAAGTGCACAACATAATCTCGTTACATCAGCGTTAATGAAAGTTCAAACTTAATTATTTTGTGGTTATTGTACTTTAGGTATTAAGGCCGAGATTCTGACACTCCAATAATCAAGTTTTATTGGTTTATAAAAACTTTACGAACAATTACGTATCTCACAATGCATGCTTCGACAAGTGGGGGCTTACTCAAGCTTACTAAAAAAACGTTTTCTTCCGTGAAATTAAGTATATAATTAATATAATGAAATCAACTCACCGCAGTCGTTTAAGAAACTATCTTTCCATAGTAGTTAGAAGATGTTGGAAATTAATACCTCTCCACCGAAGAGAAAAGCGTCCGACAACCCTGAAGTATTTTGTTAGACGAACATTACGATGGAGTCTGCCCCCGTGTTGGTTTACCTACCAAACTTCTCGGCAGAAAGCGGCACTAGGAACGTTCATGCTGTTGAAAGACGCCGGTGTCGACCTCCGACCGCCGTTGTCTAAACTATTAGTTTTTCTTATCCACGGGTAGAACGCAGCACTAATTACTGCCTTAAATTTCGTACTGCCAATAACGTCAAAACTGCCAATAAAATGACTGAACTAGCGCTGAATCTTTTGACTCAGCACACCCTCACCCCAAAAGGGCAACATAGTTGCCCCAACGTTAAAAGCCAGGAGAGTACCCTGCAGTGTACCTCTCCCCAAAACAAACCGGTGGACGTCGTGGTTGAGTTGGCTCAGCAGAGCTTGCTCTCAGGAGAACGGATTCTCCGAAGGAAAACGAAAGAGACGAAAGAAGATATGTATTATGTAAGTGTGCGGGTGCTGCCTGCTGACCTGATCAGGGTCCGCACACAGCACAAGAGAAGACAGCAAAAGACAAAAGAGAGATTCTTGTATGCATACGTGGATCTTCCGACCTCCTGAGGCTTGCCCACCAAAGCCGGAACACGACTTCCACATTAAACAAGGACATCCGCCTTATCTTTACGGGGACTATCCCCCTTCGAACGTTTTGGATAGCCCCCGACAACGTTTAAGTTTGGAAATGTGGCTTGTCATCAACTTTTGTTTGTCTCCCGGTACGCTCAGCCGGGCCGTCACCGGTGACGTAAATCCTATGATTCGGTATGGCCCCGACCAACGGTAGGATAGCTTCGCAGCACGTTTGTCGGCGGCAGAGCTGAGTGGGTGGTTTTGGCAATAGACCCAGTCACCAATCCGGAAGGGGTTTGGAATACGCCCCTGATTATAACGCCGACGGACCCGCTCGTGCGCTCGCAGCAAATTCTTCCGAGCCATTTTCCATCTCTCCGCAGTTTTATTATTGGGCTCCCGCGGCAGAAGATCTTCAATATCCCATAGGTTGGTCAACGGGAGTGCGGGCGAGAATCCAAACAAAATTTCAAAGGGCACGGCCTGATGACTGTCGTGTCTGGCCGTGTTGAATGCTAATTGTAACCACTTCAGATTCTGATCCCAGGTTGTTTGTTGCTCAGCGTGATAAGCAATCAAGGCGGACCGGAGATTCCGATTGAATCTCTCCGCATGGGACGGTTGTGGGTAATAAGGGGAAGTGGTTACGTGTTTGATGCCACTGGCGAAACACATACGCCTGAATTCGTTTGAAATAAATTGCGGGCCATTGTCCGAGACAATGATGGTCGGAAGACCGAAATGCTGAAAAACGTGGTTCTGTAAGGCGTTGATGGTCAAACGAGCGGTTGCCTGCCGTAAGGGCAGTAGCCAGGCAAACTTTGAAAAAGCATCTACACAAACAAGCAGGTAAGCATTACCTGACTTGCTACGGGGGAACGGCCCCACGTAGTCAATAAATAACTTTTCCATTGGTCTGCTCGCCACCTCAGACGATAACAACCCTAGTTTGGTGTTCTGGGCAGGCTTGCTCAAGCCACACAGATGACAGTTTTTTACTCTCGTCGCGATGTCTCTATCCATGCCCTTCCAGATAAAATGTTTCCTAATACTGGAAATGGTCTTCGAAATTCCCTTGTGGCCTCCGATTGGGGAATCATGGTAATAACTGAAGACCATGGGCACTAATTTGCTAGGCAGCACGATTTTAGGTGCTCGTCCTTTTCTTTCTCGACAACAAAGGACTCCCTTGGACAAGAAATAAGGGGCCTGTACGTTACCCTGCTTAATATTTTGGATGACTTGACCCAGCACTTCGTCGTTTACCACGCTCTGCTACCAAATGAAACCCCTACTTCATTTTGAGTAGTTAAAACAAAAAGAATATTTCTTTTTGTAAAGAGGGGCTACAAGTTAATTAAAACTAGGCTAAGGCCTAGAGAAGCTAAAAATTGCGCTGGATCCAGTAAGACGGGACTTGCAATGAAAACTCAAGAATTAAATAATTAACAATCCCATTTTATTATTCTATCTCATAATAAAAATATAATGAACAAATAAATACAACAGTGATTTATAATTCCCCTTTTAAATGGTTAAATAAAGAAGTATACCCTCTCAACAAGGCCACCTGAAAAATATTAACTGAATCCACGAAAATAATTGCTATGTCACCATCAATGAATTGAAAATTTAAAATAATCATTAACCTCAAAATAAAACTCCCATTAAACTATTTATTAAAATATAAAATTTATATCATGTGTTCCTTTTAAAATGCAGTATATAAATTAATGAAGACAAATGATTTCATTCCCAGTTACTATTAATAATTAAAATAATTACTCAACCAATAAATGAACTTTAAAGGTGACACTGCCTATACTTGTTATACTGTTAAATAAAATAAATAATTTATTTAAAGAAATGATCAGCCACGATTATTGAGATAGAATACCTCCCTTAAAAAGAAAATGAAAAGGATATATCCACATGCCTACATGTGTTAACCTTCTGTTGTAAAAGACCCTGAATAATAAATCCCTATATCCCACCAAAAGTACAGTAATGCATAATATTTATATATATATATATATATCCCCCAAAATGTACACAGAAATATACAGACATAACATGTTCCACAAGACAAATTACATTATACAATAGTATACAAATACATAAAGGTCTCTTGCCACGCCCTTTTTTTATATTACCCTTCTGGTGTATATAAATTCTAACTTCTTCTTTATAGGAATCCCCATTAGGATTAAAGATTTATTTCTATAAATGTACCCCCATGGTGTGGGTTAATTGCACGTCATGTGTATCATAAAGTATTGCATACAAATGTCCCCAGGACCTAATAAAAATTCAAAAGAAGTGCCTAAGTGGCTAAGTGCTAAAATACTTAATTAAGGTGAGAAATAAAAATTGTTTAAAATAATTAACGCCCCCCAGTTACCATGATTAATATAAAGAATTTATATAGACTAAAATAGGGCCAATTAATGAAAAGAGAAAAATTGCACAATGTTAGCACCTTATATAAAAAAATACATTTGTGTGTCAGAGACGGACATGTTCCTTCAACTTATGACCAGTCTCAACAAATTTGTCTCAACAACCTTGTTTCGACAAACAAGTTGAAAAGTGTTTCGACATGCATAGCTTGGTTGAAACTAATTAAAAATTCACCTACCTCCCCAGTAATCTTTTTATACAAATGACATAACCTGATTTTAAAAATAAGAGAAAATATATGTTTTTATGCATAGTAAATTAAACTTGAGAAAATTACTAATAACAAAACTGACTTTAAATCTGTAGCGAAAGCCCTATAAAGAAATGAGTGGAAATCTAAGTTGGATGCTGTGTTGTAGACATGTCAGTCTCTGAACTGACAATTTACTATACATATATTGAAATTTTACAATTAATTCTTAGTGTTCACACTAAACTGTCCCATCAATTGGGGATCCAAATGAATGTTTAACTTGAAAGGTAAAAACTGATGATTATGTATAACTGGTGCCATGTTGATTCTACGTGTGAATTATAAATGGTTGTTTTTCACCTGCTTATGTCCAGAAGCATGATCTCTTATTTGTGACGTGGCGATCTTATGATTGGCATGTTGTTGTGGTTGTTGTGGTCTTATTCTCTTCGGTGTCGAGTGTGGAGCTTTTAAGATGTCATTCTTTCAGTCATGTAGCAGGACTTGTCTCTGTTCGGCGAACCCTGATCACATATTATATTTTTAGTGAGAGACCACACACAAATGCCCCCACTGTTTGGACACCCTCCAAAATCATATATAAAAACAACACCTAGTTATGTGCTACATAATAAAACTTGGTAACATTATTTTGGCCAACATGCCTTACTTAAAAAAAACTCTCTAACAATGATTCTTTATAACCCTTTATAACCTGAACCTCACTGAATGTGAGTTGCTTTTGCAATATAATAATTTATCTTGGCTCTGTAACATCTTATGAACTTATTACTTTGAGTGAAATTGAGGTTACCACGTGGTGCAGAATTTATTTAAAACACATAGTTTTTTACTCCATAGAATCTGAGAACACCTTTAATTTGAATGTGACATGATTTACCTTTAAAACGTGCCTGAGTAAGTTCCCATATATTTGTATAAAGTTTTACTGTCATTGTAGCAAAACTTTATACCACTTAATGACGAGGCATTGTGCAACAGGTTAAGTGCACAACATAATCTCGTTACATCAGCGTTAATGAAAGTTCAAACTTAATTATTTTGTGGTTATTGTACTTTAGGTATTAAGGCCGAGATTCTGACACTCCAATAATCAAGTTTTATTGGTTTATAAAAACTTAACGAACAATTACGTATCTCACAATGCATGCTTCGACAAGTGGGGGCTTACTCAAGCTTACTAAAAAAACGTTTTCTTCCGTGAAATTAAGTATATAATTAATATAATGAAATCAACTCACCGCAGTCGTTTAAGAAACTATCTTTCCATAGTAGTTAGAAGATGTTGGAAATTAATACCTCTCCACCGAAGAGAAAAGCGTCCGTCAACCCTGAAGTATTTTGTTAGACGAACATTACGATGGAGTCTGCCCCCGTGTTGGTTTACCTACCAAACTTCTCGGCAGAAAGCGGCACTAGGAACGTTCATGCTGTTGAAAGACGCCGGTGTCGACCTCCGACCGCCGTTGTCTAAACTATTAGTTTTTCTTATCCACGGGTAGAACGCAGCACTAATTACTGCCTTAAATTTCGTACTGCCAATAACGTCAAAACTGCCAATAAAATGACTGAACTAGCGCTGAATCTTTTGACTCAGCACACCCTCACCCCAAAAGGGCAACATAGTTGCCCCAACGTTAAAAGCCAGGAGAGTACCCTGCAGTGTACCTCTCCCCAAAACAAACCGGTGGACGTCGTGGTTGAGTTGGCTCAGCAGAGCTTGCTCTCAGGAGAACGGATTCTCCGAAGGAAAACGAAAGAGACGAAAGAAGATATGTATTATGTAAGTGTGCGGGTGCTGCCTGCTGACCTGATCAGGGTCCGCACACAGCACAAGAGAAGACAGCAAAAGACAAAAGAGAGATTCTTGTATGCATACGTGGATCTTCCGACCTCCTGAGGCTTGCCCACCAAAGCCGGAACACGACTTCCACATTAAACAAGGACATCCGCCTTATCTTTACGGGGACTATCCCCCTTCGAACGTTTTGGATAGCCCCCGACAACGTTTAAGTTTGGAAATGTGGCTTGTCATCAACTTTTGTTTGTCTCCCGGTACGCTCAGCCGGGCCGTCACCGGTGACGTAAATCCTATGATTCGGTATGGCCCCGACCAACGGTAGGATAGCTTCGCAGCACGTTTGTCGGCGGCAGAGCTGAGTGGGTGGTTTTGGCAATAGACCCAGTCACCAATCCGGAAGGGGTTTGGAATACGCCCCTGATTATAACGCCGACGGACCCGCTCGTGCGCTCGCAGCAAATTCTTCCGAGCCATTTTCCATCTCTCCGCAGTTTTATTATTGGGCTCCCGCGGCAGAAGATCTTCAATATCCCATAGGTTGGTCAACGGGAGTGCGGGCGAGAATCCAAACAAAATTTCAAAGGGCACGGCCTGATGACTGTCGTGTCTGGCCGTGTTGAATGCTAATTGTAACCACTTCAGATTCTGATCCCAGGTTGTTTGTTGCTCAGCGTGATAAGCAATCAAGGCGGACCGGAGATTCCGATTGAATCTCTCCGCATGGGACGGTTGTGGGTAATAAGGGGAAGTGGTTACGTGTTTGATGCCACTGGCGAAACACATACGCCTGAATTCGTTTGAAATAAATTGCGGGCCATTGTCCGAGACAATGATGGTCGGAAGACCGAAATGCTGAAAAACGTGGTTCTGTAAGGCGTTGATGGTCAAACGAGCGGTTGCCTGCCGTAAGGGCAGTAGCCAGGCAAACTTTGAAAAAGCATCTACACAAACAAGCAGGTAAGCATTACCTGACTTGCTACGGGGGAACGGCCCCACGTAGTCAATAAATAACTTTTCCATTGGTCTGCTCGCCACCTCAGACGATAACAACCCTAGTTTGGTGTTCTGGGCAGGCTTGCTCAAGCCACACAGATGACAGTTTTTTACTCTCGTCGCGATGTCTCTATCCATGCCCTTCCAGATAAAATGTTTCCTAATACTGGAAATGGTCTTCGAAATTCCCTTGTGGCCTCCGATTGGGGAATCATGGTAATAACTGAAGACCATGGGCACTAATTTGCTAGGCAGCACGATTTTAGGTGCTCGTCCTTTTCTTTCTCGACAACAAAGGACTCCCTTGGACAAGAAATAAGGGGCCTGTACGTTACCCTGCTTAATATTTTGGATGACTTGACCCAGCACTTCGTCGTTTACCACGCTCTGCTACCAAATGAAACCCCTACTTCATTTTGAGTAGTTAAAACAAAAAGAATATTTCTTTTTGTAAAGAGGGGCTACAAGTTAATTAAAACTAGGCTAAGGCCTAGAGAAGCTAAAAATTGCGCTGGATCCAGTAAGACGGGACTTGCAATGAAAACTCAAGAATTAAATAATTAACAATCCCATTTTATTATTCTATCTCATAATAAAAATATAATGAACAAATAAATACAACAGTGATTTATAATTCCCCTTTTAAATGGTTAAATAAAGAAGTATACCCTCTCAACAAGGCCACCTGAAAAATATTAACTGAATCCACGAAAATAATTGCTATGTCACCATCAATGAATTGAAAATTTAAAATAATCATTAACCTCAAAATAAAACTCCCATTAAACTATTTATTAAAATATAAAATTTATATCATGTGTTCCTTTTAAAATGCAGTATATAAATTAATGAAGACAAATGATTTCATTCCCAGTTACTATTAATAATTAAAATAATTACTCAACCAATAAATGAACTTTAAAGGTGACACTGCCTATACTTGTTATACTGTTAAATAAAATAAATAATTTATTTAAAGAAATGATCAGCCACGATTATTGAGATAGAATACCTCCCTTAAAAAGAAAATGAAAAGGATATATCCACATGCCTACATGTGTTAACCTTCTGTTGTAAAAGACCCTGAATAATAAATCCCTATATCCCACCAAAAGTACAGTAATGCATAATATTTATATATATATATATATCCCCCAAAATGTACACAGAAATATACAGACATAACATGTTCCACAAGACAAATTACATTATACAATAGTATACAAATACATAAAGGTCTCTTGCCACGCCCTTTTTTTATATTACCCTTCTGGTGTATATAAATTCTAACTTCTTCTTTATAGGAATCCCCATTAGGATTAAAGATTTATTTCTATAAATGTACCCCCATGGTGTGGGTTAATTGCACGTCATGTGTATCATAAAGTATTGCATACAAATGTCCCCAGGACCTAATAAAAATTCAAAAGAAGTGCCTAAGTGGCTAAGTGCTAAAATACTTAATTAAGGTGAGAAATAAAAATTGTTTAAAATAATTAACGCCCCCCAGTTACCATGATTAATATAAAGAATTTATATAGACTAAAATAGGGCCAATTAATGAAAAGAGAAAAATTGCACAATATTAGCACCTTATATAAAAAAATACATTTGTGTGTCAGAGACGGACATGTTCCTTCAACTTATGACCAGTCTCAACAAATTTGTCTCAACAACCTTGTTTCGACAAACAAGTTGAAAAGTGTTTCGACATGCATAGCTTGGTTGAAACTAATTAAAAATTCACCTACCTCCCCAGTAATCTTTTTATACAAATGACATAACCTGATTTTAAAAATAAGAGAAAATATATGTTTTTATGCATAGTAAATTAAACTTGAGAAAATTACTAATAACAAAACTGACTTTAAATCTGTAGCGAAAGCCCTATAAAGAAATGAGTGGAAATCTAAGTTGGATGCTGTGTTGTAGACATGTCAGTCTCTGAACTGACAATTTACTATACATATATTGAAATTTTACAATTAATTCTTAGTGTTCACACTAAACTGTCCCATCAATTGGGGATCCAAATGAATGTTTAACTTGAAAGGTAAAAACTGATGATTATGTATAACTGGTGCCATGTTGATTCTACGTGTGAATTATAAATGGTTGTTTTTCACCTGCTTATGTCCAGAAGCATGATCTCTTATTTGTGACGTGGCGATCTTATGATTGGCATGTTGTTGTGGTTGTTGTGGTCTTATTCTCTTCGGTGTCGAGTGTGGAGCTTTTAAGATGTCATTCTTTCAGTCATGTAGCAGGACTTGTCTCTGTTCGGCGAACCCTGATCACATATTATATTTTTAGTGAGAGACCACACACAAATGCCCCCACTGTTTGGACACCCTCCAAAATCATATATAAAAACAACACCTAGTTATGTGCTACATAATAAAACTTGGTAACATTATTTTGGCCAACATGCCTTACTTAAAAAAAACTCTCTAACAATGATTCTTTATAACCCTTTATAACCTGAACCTCACTGAATGTGAGTTGCTTTTGCAATATAATAATTTATCTTGGCTCTGTAACATCTTATGAACTTATTACTTTGAGTGAAATTGAGGTTACCACGTGGTGCAGAATTTATTTAAAACACATAGTTTTTTACTCCATAGAATCTGAGAACACCTTTAATTTGAATGTGACATGATTTACCTTTAAAACGTGCCTGAGTAAGTTCCCATATATTTGTATAAAGTTTTACTGTCATTGTAGCAAAACTTTATACCACTTAATGACGAGGCATTGTGCAACAGGTTAAGTGCACAACATAATCTCGTTACATCAGCGTTAATGAAAGTTCAAACTTAATTATTTTGTGGTTATTGTACTTTAGGTATTAAGGCCGAGATTCTGACACTCCAATAATCAAGTTTTATTGGTTTATAAAAACTTTACGAACAATTACGTATCTCACAATGCATGCTTCGACAAGTGGGGGCTTACTCAAGCTTACTAAAAAAACGTTTTCTTCCGTGAAATTAAGTATATAATTAATATAATGAAATCAACTCACCGCAGTCGTTTAAGAAACTATCTTTCCATAGTAGTTAGAAGATGTTGGAAATTAATACCTCTCCACCGAAGAGAAAAGCGTCCGACAACCCTGAAGTATTTTGTTAGACGAACATTACGATGGAGTCTGCCCCCGTGTTGGTTTACCTACCAAACTTCTCGGCAGAAAGCGGCACTAGGAACGTTCATGCTGTTGAAAGACGCCGGTGTCGACCTCCGACCGCCGTTGTCTAAACTATTAGTTTTTCTTATCCACGGGTAGAACGCAGCACTAATTACTGCCTTAAATTTCGTACTGCCAATAACGTCAAAACTGCCAATAAAATGACTGAACTAGCGCTGAATCTTTTGACTCAGCACACCCTCACCCCAAAAGGGCAACATAGTTGCCCCAACGTTAAAAGCCAGGAGAGTACCCTGCAGTGTACCTCTCCCCAAAACAAACCGGTGGACGTCGTGGTTGAGTTGGCTCAGCAGAGCTTGCTCTCAGGAGAACGGATTCTCCGAAGGAAAACGAAAGAGACGAAAGAAGATATGTATTATGTAAGTGTGCGGGTGCTGCCTGCTGACCTGATCAGGGTCCGCACACAGCACAAGAGAAGACAGCAAAAGACAAAAGAGAGATTCTTGTATGCATACGTGGATCTTCCGACCTCCTGAGGCTTGCCCACCAAAGCCGGAACACGACTTCCACATTAAACAAGGACATCCGCCTTATCTTTACGGGGACTATCCCCCTTCGAACGTTTTGGATAGCCCCCGACAACGTTTAAGTTTGGAAATGTGGCTTGTCATCAACTTTTGTTTGTCTCCCGGTACGCTCAGCCGGGCCGTCACCGGTGACGTAAATCCTATGATTCGGTATGGCCCCGACCAACGGTAGGATAGCTTCGCAGCACGTTTGTCGGCGGCAGAGCTGAGTGGGTGGTTTTGGCAATAGACCCAGTCACCAATCCGGAAGGGGTTTGGAATACGCCCCTGATTATAACGCCGACGGACCCGCTCGTGCGCTCGCAGCAAATTCTTCCGAGCCATTTTCCATCTCTCCGCAGTTTTATTATTGGGCTCCCGCGGCAGAAGATCTTCAATATCCCATAGGTTGGTCAACGGGAGTGCGGGCGAGAATCCAAACAAAATTTCAAAGGGCACGGCCTGATGACTGTCGTGTCTGGCCGTGTTGAATGCTAATTGTAACCACTTCAGATTCTGATCCCAGGTTGTTTGTTGCTCAGCGTGATAAGCAATCAAGGCGGACCGGAGATTCCGATTGAATCTCTCCGCATGGGACGGTTGTGGGTAATAAGGGGAAGTGGTTACGTGTTTGATGCCACTGGCGAAACACATACGCCTGAATTCGTTTGAAATAAATTGCGGGCCATTGTCCGAGACAATGATGGTCGGAAGACCGAAATGCTGAAAAACGTGGTTCTGTAAGGCGTTGATGGTCAAACGAGCGGTTGCCTGCCGTAAGGGCAGTAGCCAGGCAAACTTTGAAAAAGCATCTACACAAACAAGCAGGTAAGCATTACCTGACTTGCTACGGGGGAACGGCCCCACGTAGTCAATAAATAACTTTTCCATTGGTCTGCTCGCCACCTCAGACGATAACAACCCTAGTTTGGTGTTCTGGGCAGGCTTGCTCAAGCCACACAGATGACAGTTTTTTACTCTCGTCGCGATGTCTCTATCCATGCCCTTCCAGATAAAATGTTTCCTAATACTGGAAATGGTCTTCGAAATTCCCTTGTGGCCTCCGATTGGGGAATCATGGTAATAACTGAAGACCATGGGCACTAATTTGCTAGGCAGCACGATTTTAGGTGCTCGTCCTTTTCTTTCTCGACAACAAAGGACTCCCTTGGACAAGAAATAAGGGGCCTGTACGTTACCCTGCTTAATATTTTGGATGACTTGACCCAGCACTTCGTCGTTTACCACGCTCTGCTACCAAATGAAACCCCTACTTCATTTTGAGTAGTTAAAACAAAAAGAATATTTCTTTTTGTAAAGAGGGGCTACAAGTTAATTAAAACTAGGCTAAGGCCTAGAGAAGCTAAAAATTGCGCTGGATCCAGTAAGACGGGACTTGCAATGAAAACTCAAGAATTAAATAATTAACAATCCCATTTTATTATTCTATCTCATAATAAAAATATAATGAACAAATAAATACAACAGTGATTTATAATTCCCCTTTTAAATGGTTAAATAAAGAAGTATACCCTCTCAACAAGGCCACCTGAAAAATATTAACTGAATCCACGAAAATAATTGCTATGTCACCATCAATGAATTGAAAATTTAAAATAATCATTAACCTCAAAATAAAACTCCCATTAAACTATTTATTAAAATATAAAATTTATATCATGTGTTCCTTTTAAAATGCAGTATATAAATTAATGAAGACAAATGATTTCATTCCCAGTTACTATTAATAATTAAAATAATTACTCAACCAATAAATGAACTTTAAAGGTGACACTGCCTATACTTGTTATACTGTTAAATAAAATAAATAATTTATTTAAAGAAATGATCAGCCACGATTATTGAGATAGAATACCTCCCTTAAAAAGAAAATGAAAAGGATATATCCACATGCCTACATGTGTTAACCTTCTGTTGTAAAAGACCCTGAATAATAAATCCCTATATCCCACCAAAAGTACAGTAATGCATAATATTTATATATATATATATATCCCCCAAAATGTACACAGAAATATACAGACATAACATGTTCCACAAGACAAATTACATTATACAATAGTATACAAATACATAAAGGTCTCTTGCCACGCCCTTTTTTTATATTACCCTTCTGGTGTATATAAATTCTAACTTCTTCTTTATAGGAATCCCCATTAGGATTAAAGATTTATTTCTATAAATGTACCCCCATGGTGTGGGTTAATTGCACGTCATGTGTATCATAAAGTATTGCATACAAATGTCCCCAGGACCTAATAAAAATTCAAAAGAAGTGCCTAAGTGGCTAAGTGCTAAAATACTTAATTAAGGTGAGAAATAAAAATTGTTTAAAATAATTAACGCCCCCCAGTTACCATGATTAATATAAAGAATTTATATAGACTAAAATAGGGCCAATTAATGAAAAGAGAAAAATTGCACAATATTAGCACCTTATATAAAAAAATACATTTGTGTGTCAGAGACGGACATGTTCCTTCAACTTATGACCAGTCTCAACAAATTTGTCTCAACAACCTTGTTTCGACAAACAAGTTGAAAAGTGTTTCGACATGCATAGCTTGGTTGAAACTAATTAAAAATTCACCTACCTCCCCAGTAATCTTTTTATACAAATGACATAACCTGATTTTAAAAATAAGAGAAAATATATGTTTTTATGCATAGTAAATTAAACTTGAGAAAATTACTAATAACAAAACTGACTTTAAATCTGTAGCGAAAGCCCTATAAAGAAATGAGTGGAAATCTAAGTTGGATGCTGTGTTGTAGACATGTCAGTCTCTGAACTGACAATTTACTATACATATATTGAAATTTTACAATTAATTCTTAGTGTTCACACTAAACTGTCCCATCAATTGGGGATCCAAATGAATGTTTAACTTGAAAGGTAAAAACTGATGATTATGTATAACTGGTGCCATGTTGATTCTACGTGTGAATTATAAATGGTTGTTTTTCACCTGCTTATGTCCAGAAGCATGATCTCTTATTTGTGACGTGGCGATCTTATGATTGGCATGTTGTTGTGGTTGTTGTGGTCTTATTCTCTTCGGTGTCGAGTGTGGAGCTTTTAAGATGTCATTCTTTCAGTCATGTAGCAGGACTTGTCTCTGTTCGGCGAACCCTGATCACATATTATATTTTTAGTGAGAGACCACACACAAATGCCCCCACTGTTTGGACACCCTCCAAAATCATATATAAAAACAACACCTAGTTATGTGCTACATAATAAAACTTGGTAACATTATTTTGGCCAACATGCCTTACTTAAAAAAAACTCTCTAACAATGATTCTTTATAACCCTTTATAACCTGAACCTCACTGAATGTGAGTTGCTTTTGCAATATAATAATTTATCTTGGCTCTGTAACATCTTATGAACTTATTACTTTGAGTGAAATTGAGGTTACCACGTGGTGCAGAATTTATTTAAAACACATAGTTTTTTACTCCATAGAATCTGAGAACACCTTTAATTTGAATGTGACATGATTTACCTTTAAAACGTGCCTGAGTAAGTTCCCATATATTTGTATAAAGTTTTACTGTCATTGTAGCAAAACTTTATACCACTTAATGACGAGGCATTGTGCAACAGGTTAAGTGCACAACATAATCTCGTTACATCAGCGTTAATGAAAGTTCAAACTTAATTATTTTGTGGTTATTGTACTTTAGGTATTAAGGCCGAGATTCTGACACTCCAATAATCAAGTTTTATTGGTTTATAAAAACTTAACGAACAATTACGTATCTCACAATGCATGCTTCGACAAGTGGGGGCTTACTCAAGCTTACTAAAAAAACGTTTTCTTCCGTGAAATTAAGTATATAATTAATATAATGAAATCAACTCACCGCAGTCGTTTAAGAAACTATCTTTCCATAGTAGTTAGAAGATGTTGGAAATTAATACCTCTCCACCGAAGAGAAAAGCGTCCGTCAACCCTGAAGTATTTTGTTAGACGAACATTACGATGGAGTCTGCCCCCGTGTTGGTTTACCTACCAAACTTCTCGGCAGAAAGCGGCACTAGGAACGTTCATGCTGTTGAAAGACGCCGGTGTCGACCTCCGACCGCCGTTGTCTAAACTATTAGTTTTTCTTATCCACGGGTAGAACGCAGCACTAATTACTGCCTTAAATTTCGTACTGCCAATAACGTCAAAACTGCCAATAAAATGACTGAACTAGCGCTGAATCTTTTGACTCAGCACACCCTCACCCCAAAAGGGCAACATAGTTGCCCCAACGTTAAAAGCCAGGAGAGTACCCTGCAGTGTACCTCTCCCCAAAACAAACCGGTGGACGTCGTGGTTGAGTTGGCTCAGCAGAGCTTGCTCTCAGGAGAACGGATTCTCCGAAGGAAAACGAAAGAGACGAAAGAAGATATGTATTATGTAAGTGTGCGGGTGCTGCCTGCTGACCTGATCAGGGTCCGCACACAGCACAAGAGAAGACAGCAAAAGACAAAAGAGAGATTCTTGTATGCATACGTGGATCTTCCGACCTCCTGAGGCTTGCCCACCAAAGCCGGAACACGACTTCCACATTAAACAAGGACATCCGCCTTATCTTTACGGGGACTATCCCCCTTCGAACGTTTTGGATAGCCCCCGACAACGTTTAAGTTTGGAAATGTGGCTTGTCATCAACTTTTGTTTGTCTCCCGGTACGCTCAGCCGGGCCGTCACCGGTGACGTAAATCCTATGATTCGGTATGGCCCCGACCAACGGTAGGATAGCTTCGCAGCACGTTTGTCGGCGGCAGAGCTGAGTGGGTGGTTTTGGCAATAGACCCAGTCACCAATCCGGAAGGGGTTTGGAATACGCCCCTGATTATAACGCCGACGGACCCGCTCGTGCGCTCGCAGCAAATTCTTCCGAGCCATTTTCCATCTCTCCGCAGTTTTATTATTGGGCTCCCGCGGCAGAAGATCTTCAATATCCCATAGGTTGGTCAACGGGAGTGCGGGCGAGAATCCAAACAAAATTTCAAAGGGCACGGCCTGATGACTGTCGTGTCTGGCCGTGTTGAATGCTAATTGTAACCACTTCAGATTCTGATCCCAGGTTGTTTGTTGCTCAGCGTGATAAGCAATCAAGGCGGACCGGAGATTCCGATTGAATCTCTCCGCATGGGACGGTTGTGGGTAATAAGGGGAAGTGGTTACGTGTTTGATGCCACTGGCGAAACACATACGCCTGAATTCGTTTGAAATAAATTGCGGGCCATTGTCCGAGACAATGATGGTCGGAAGACCGAAATGCTGAAAAACGTGGTTCTGTAAGGCGTTGATGGTCAAACGAGCGGTTGCCTGCCGTAAGGGCAGTAGCCAGGCAAACTTTGAAAAAGCATCTACACAAACAAGCAGGTAAGCATTACCTGACTTGCTACGGGGGAACGGCCCCACGTAGTCAATAAATAACTTTTCCATTGGTCTGCTCGCCACCTCAGACGATAACAACCCTAGTTTGGTGTTCTGGGCAGGCTTGCTCAAGCCACACAGATGACAGTTTTTTACTCTCGTCGCGATGTCTCTATCCATGCCCTTCCAGATAAAATGTTTCCTAATACTGGAAATGGTCTTCGAAATTCCCTTGTGGCCTCCGATTGGGGAATCATGGTAATAACTGAAGACCATGGGCACTAATTTGCTAGGCAGCACGATTTTAGGTGCTCGTCCTTTTCTTTCTCGACAACAAAGGACTCCCTTGGACAAGAAATAAGGGGCCTGTACGTTACCCTGCTTAATATTTTGGATGACTTGACCCAGCACTTCGTCGTTTACCACGCTCTGCTACCAAATGAAACCCCTACTTCATTTTGAGTAGTTAAAACAAAAAGAATATTTCTTTTTGTAAAGAGGGGCTACAAGTTAATTAAAACTAGGCTAAGGCCTAGAGAAGCTAAAAATTGCGCTGGATCCAGTAAGACGGGACTTGCAATGAAAACTCAAGAATTAAATAATTAACAATCCCATTTTATTATTCTATCTCATAATAAAAATATAATGAACAAATAAATACAACAGTGATTTATAATTCCCCTTTTAAATGGTTAAATAAAGAAGTATACCCTCTCAACAAGGCCACCTGAAAAATATTAACTGAATCCACGAAAATAATTGCTATGTCACCATCAATGAATTGAAAATTTAAAATAATCATTAACCTCAAAATAAAACTCCCATTAAACTATTTATTAAAATATAAAATTTATATCATGTGTTCCTTTTAAAATGCAGTATATAAATTAATGAAGACAAATGATTTCATTCCCAGTTACTATTAATAATTAAAATAATTACTCAACCAATAAATGAACTTTAAAGGTGACACTGCCTATACTTGTTATACTGTTAAATAAAATAAATAATTTATTTAAAGAAATGATCAGCCACGATTATTGAGATAGAATACCTCCCTTAAAAAGAAAATGAAAAGGATATATCCACATGCCTACATGTGTTAACCTTCTGTTGTAAAAGACCCTGAATAATAAATCCCTATATCCCACCAAAAGTACAGTAATGCATAATATTTATATATATATATATATATCCCCCAAAATGTACACAGAAATATACAGACATAACATGTTCCACAAGACAAATTACATTATACAATAGTATACAAATACATAAAGGTCTCTTGCCACGCCCTTTTTTTATATTACCCTTCTGGTGTATATAAATTCTAACTTCTTCTTTATAGGAATCCCCATTAGGATTAAAGATTTATTTCTATAAATGTACCCCCATGGTGTGGGTTAATTGCACGTCATGTGTATCATAAAGTATTGCATACAAATGTCCCCAGGACCTAATAAAAATTCAAAAGAAGTGCCTAAGTGGCTAAGTGCTAAAATACTTAATTAAGGTGAGAAATAAAAATTGTTTAAAATAATTAACGCCCCCCAGTTACCATGATTAATATAAAGAATTTATATAGACTAAAATAGGGCCAATTAATGAAAAGAGAAAAATTGCACAATATTAGCACCTTATATAAAAAAATACATTTGTGTGTCAGAGACGGACATGTTCCTTCAACTTATGACCAGTCTCAACAAATTTGTCTCAACAACCTTGTTTCGACAAACAAGTTGAAAAGTGTTTCGACATGCATAGCTTGGTTGAAACTAATTAAAAATTCACCTACCTCCCCAGTAATCTTTTTATACAAATGACATAACCTGATTTTAAAAATAAGAGAAAATATATGTTTTTATGCATAGTAAATTAAACTTGAGAAAATTACTAATAACAAAACTGACTTTAAATCTGTAGCGAAAGCCCTATAAAGAAATGAGTGGAAATCTAAGTTGGATGCTGTGTTGTAGACATGTCAGTCTCTGAACTGACAATTTACTATACATATATTGAAATTTTACAATTAATTCTTAGTGTTCACACTAAACTGTCCCATCAATTGGGGATCCAAATGAATGTTTAACTTGAAAGGTAAAAACTGATGGTTATGTATAACTGGTGCCATGTTGATTCTACGTGTGAATTATAAATGGTTGTTTTTCACCTGCTTATGTCCAGAAGCATGATCTCTTATTTGTGACGTGGCGATCTTATGATTGGCATGTTGTTGTGGTTGTTGTGGTCTTATTCTCTTCGGTGTCGAGTGTGGAGCTTTTAAGATGTCATTCTTTCAGTCATGTAGCAGGACTTGTCTCTGTTCGGCGAACCCTGATCACATATTATATTTTTAGTGAGAGACCACACACAAATGCCCCCACTGTTTGGACACCCTCCAAAATCATATATAAAAACAACACCTAGTTATGTGCTACATAATAAAACTTGGTAACATTATTTTGGCCAACATGCCTTACTTAAAAAAAACTCTCTAACAATGATTCTTTATAACCCTTTATAACCTGAACCTCACTGAATGTGAGTTGCTTTTGCAATATAATAATTTATCTTGGCTCTGTAACATCTTATGAACTTATTACTTTGAGTGAAATTGAGGTTACCACGTGGTGCAGAATTTATTTAAAACACATAGTTTTTTACTCCATAGAATCTGAGAACACCTTTAATTTGAATGTGACATGATTTACCTTTAAAACGTGCCTGAGTAAGTTCCCATATATTTGTATAAAGTTTTACTGTCATTGTAGCAAAACTTTATACCACTTAATGACGAGGCATTGTGCAACAGGTTAAGTGCACAACATAATCTCGTTACATCAGCGTTAATGAAAGTTCAAACTTAATTATTTTGTGGTTATTGTACTTTAGGTATTAAGGCCGAGATTCTGACACTCCAATAATCAAGTTTTATTGGTTTATAAAAACTTTACGAACAATTACGTATCTCACAATGCATGCTTCGACAAGTGGGGGCTTACTCAAGCTTACTAAAAAAACGTTTTCTTCCGTGAAATTAAGTATATAATTAATATAATGAAATCAACTCACCGCAGTCGTTTAAGAAACTATCTTTCCATAGTAGTTAGAAGATGTTGGAAATTAATACCTCTCCACCGAAGAGAAAAGCGTCCGTCAACCCTGAAGTATTTTGTTAGACGAACATTACGATGGAGTCTGCCCCCGTGTTGGTTTACCTACCAAACTTCTCGGCAGAAAGCGGCACTAGGAACGTTCATGCTGTTGAAAGACGCCGGTGTCGACCTCCGACCGCCGTTGTCTAAACTATTAGTTTTTCTTATCCACGGGTAGAGCGCAGCACTAATTACTGCCTTAAATTTCGTACTGCCAATAACGTCAAAACTGCCAATAAAATGACTGAACTAGCGCTGAATCTTTTGACTCAGCACACTTTTCAAAGAGAAAAGAACAAACCCTTTTGCAAAACAGATAAGAACTGTAAGTTTTCTTGCAGTGTAAAACTTAAATAAAAATAAAAATTAATATTTCAGATTACTAATTTTTAATGTAAGTACACATTTGAGACCTTTGAATTGAAAATAATTGCTTTGTATGTCTGTGAAACTATTTTTGTCTTTTTCTCTGTAGCCTAAGTTAATTTCAGGTGCAACTCATAATTTATTTTTCATTGTAATTACCACACTAACTAAAAACATGTTAGTATTTTACTTTATAAATTTGACTGAACAATCAAATCGTGTTTTGAGCATTATGAATCCAACATTTTTACAAATACTAAGAAACATTTTTCTTTAAAATAATCTTATCACAAAGTGATAAAATGTTTGTAGGAATAGCATTCAACGTTGATATTGATTTTAACTACTGGTATGACACATTGTATTTGGTATTAATTACATGTCGTATATTTTGCTTGTGGGATATGCAACACATTACAAAATAGCCACACTGTACGTGGCTAGGTCACAAAGTTTTCTGTTAGACCTATCAGGCTCACAAGTAGCACTAAAAGGTCACTCTACATTTGCGAGAAATTTTACAGGAAACTGTCTTTATTCTAATAGATAAAAGAATATCTGTAAAACGTTTTAATTATTAGTTATATAAAACGTTTCTATATAACATTGATTATATAACATTTCTATGTTGATTATATAGAAACAGAACATTAAGCACAATATATTTTCATGAAAATTGAAAGCAAAAAAGCGGTCTGCATTGGATAAAGTATGCTCAGGTCCCACAAATTAATGTTCAAATAGACTTCGGGTCTGCGACCCCAGTTTGAAGACCCACTTCCAAAACAGGTAGGACACATGTAAGCAAAATATTATATCTCCAAAATATTAGGATGGCTTTATGGATTAGAAATTCTATAAGGGAAAACTATTTGAGAAAAACAAAGGCCACGAGGGATTTTAATTAATTTATTATACAGAAACTCGCAGCTAACAAAGATAATTACATAACAAAATTTCCGCCGTGGGACCGAGACTAGCTTATAATTCGATCTGCCTTCTCACTCCTATTGCTGAGAACAATAAAACAGCGGTCTTGTCAGGCATGCTAGACTAGATATGTAACACACACACACACACACACACACACACACACACACACACACACACACACACACACACACACACACACACACACACACACACACACACACACACACACACACACACACACACACACACACACACACACACACACACACACACACACACACACACACACACACACACACACACACACACACACACACACACACACACACACACACACACACACACACACACACACACACACACACACACACACACACACACACACACACACACACACACACACACACACACACACGCACGCACGCACGCACGCACGCACGCACGCACGCACACACACACACACACACACACACACACACACACACACACACAGGTCCTCGCTACTAGATGTGGTGGAAAAACCACAGCCATTCCGCGCATCAGGCCGATGGCTTAATGCTTCAAGGAAAAGAAGAAATTAAATCGCAAATAAAAATTCTTTAAGGCGAAGAGAGAAAACTCAAGTAAAACAAACTCAATTTAGGTCGATGCTACTAGCATCGACATTAAAACAATTCCGTTCTTTTATTGGCTTGCTTGTCCTTTTTACATTGCTTAGTTTTCAATATGCCCGTTTTGCCGGTTGGTTGATCGTTAAAACTAATGCACGGAATGGCAGTTTCATAAATAAATTACTATCCACATAACTGTAAACATACACTGTCATAAAATATTCTGAAAAAATAATAAATATTTTAAAATTGTAAATAGCATAATTATGCGTTATTGATTATTTTAATTACAGCGAGAGATTTACATTTTCTCAATAATCTTAGTATTTTTATTTAATGTAATTATAGAAACGAAAATATTGGCTGCAAACTTCAACGATCGAAGAATATCTACAGAGTCCATTAAATCAGTAATTACCGTAAACTCTGTAGGTCAAGTATGTCAAGAGATTCATTCTCGTTACAAGAAATGTTTGCAATAGCCAGTTTATAGTGCTCCAATACTATTTTCCTAACTAGGTTAAAGAATAGATTTCTTTTATTCTGAGTGGAATATCTTCTTAATATTTTGTTATATTAGCTGTTGGGTCTACCGTTACTTGTTGGCTGATAAGACTTATTACACTTGTTTATAATAATGATCAATAAAACAGACTGAAATAAACAGAATTGACCTAAAATATTGTACTCCTGTAAAATACACCAGTACATACTGGGGCCTAAATTTGTGTAAAATTAAAAACTTCATAATTTACAAATTAATATTGTTAGCCATATTGAATGTATGTTAAAGCCTAGGACCCAACTTTGGCTAGGTATAAACATTTTATGTATAAAAAAACTAATTGAAAACCTAAAATTGTTTTCACTATTTATAAAACTTGTTAATAAGCTGAAATTGATCAGAAATTGCTTTAGATAATATGGAATTAGTTTAGTTACAAATTGTGTTTTGATAGAATGTCATAGAATAAATGGAATCTATTTGTGAATAACTAATCAAGTCTACCTGCAGTTTATGAACAAATTTTAGATTATAACAAATTAATAAATCACTCAATATGTAAAAGTTAAAAGAAAAAGGACTATAACTATGTAAAATTCAGTAAGGTTAAGTATTTTTAGTGAATCTCGGACAATAATAATTACTAAATGTGTGAAATTATAACAGTGATTGTTGGTACGAAAAAACTTAAAGCTTTCTATTTCCGGGACGCTTAATTAATTAGACTCGTAGGTTGGAAGCGTCACTCTTGTTTTAACAGTCATTCAGTGCAGACGTATTGTGAAGAAGTAAACTATTAATTACAGTGTTCGGTAGCCTACGAGTAAATACAAAGTGGAAGAGTCAAATAAAAATGAAATAGTTAACTGAAGAAAAAGAATATATTAACGAGAAGTATAAATAAGAAACTAAATTTAAATTAACAGTGAAGTAAATTGGAACTCACCTGTCAGGTAACACTGCGTGTCTATAATCATTTCATATACCAAAGAACTAACCTATAAACGTTCACTTTTTAAAACTAAAGTGAAATTAATCGCACAACTCACAGTTTAACTCGCATCTTGTGTAATGTAGACGAAAACAATTTTAACGAATAAGAAACATATTAATAGAACCTTGCAACTTATAAAATATTATTTATTTGAAAAGAAATAACTAGAAGCCAATGACCACAGTATATTTAACAGTGTAGTTTATTCACTGACTAGCGAGTAGGCGAGTGAGTGAAGAATTATTTTGTAAAACGACAGCCAGTGCTGCGCCCTGGTTGAAAAACTTGGAAACTGTAATAACTTATAGAGAAATAATTTTTTTCTTCTTTTTATAAATTGTATATAAAATAAAACAATACATTTGTTAATAAATAACTTGGCTTCGTTAACTCAATATATATTTTTTTTATGTACTGCAGCCCTGAGATATAAGAGTCATTAAATTCATAAGAGTGCTATAAAAAAAAACAAATTCAATTTAATATAATCATAGTCATTAATTCATGCTATAAAAAACAAAGTCAATTTAATATTATCAGAGTTATTGATTCATGCTTTACAATAAAAGCAAAGTAAATTTAATATTAATCTATAAAAGATCTATAAAAAGGTCAGTACAATAAATATCGGTATGGAGTTCCACACATGACTTCCATGTTCTAAGATTTATATTTAAAATCATTTTAGAAATGAAATATTCCATAGAAACTACTTCTTTCTACTTATTGCTTCAGCCTTAACCACAGTACTGTGGTCACTAACGTATACCACCTCACGTTATCGCATTCGATTTTCACTGATGATGGCAGTCGATGGCACTGCCGAAACGTCTGGTTTTGCAAAAAACATTGGACCACGTCCAAACAGCTGGGGAAGGAATTTTAATAACAAACTACTTCTTTGTTGCCGATAAAGTAGTACACATAAAAAATTATCCCCCCCTTCAACTATCAATTCCATTTATAGAAAATTACCCCCACCCCGTTCAACTAGCCTCTTCATTTATAGATATTTCATCTACGTTTCTACATTGGATTATTATGATCTTCTTATCAGGATACTTTTTTTATCAAAATTAAGTACTTTATTCTTGTTAAAACATAAAACGTTGCAGGTAAACTACCCTTTCCCCGTAACCGATCTTCATAAAAAACAATAGGCCTTGAGTCTTCTACAACTCAGAGACAATGTAAAAAATTATTTGATTCTGTTTGAATGTCCGGCAGTTATCGTTCTTCATAGAAAAAATTACCCTTGTTAAACAAAAAACGTTGCAGGTAAACTACCCATTTCCCTTAACAGATTTTCACTAAAAATAACTGGCCTTGAGTCCTCTACAATTCAGAGATATATGCAAAAAAATATTTGATTCTGTTGTAATTTGCGGCTGTTGTCGTTTGCCATAGAAAAAAATTCTACAAACAGACACACAGATAGACAGATAGACACACAGGCACTTTTCGAAAAAAATGACTTTTCTTCATGTTTTGAGGGTAGTACAATCAGAGTCAGCCGTTATCTCGAACATGATTTTTTCGCTATGACCATACTTCCATTTCCTTATGGAACACGAGTTTTATTATAAAAAGTGAGTACAATAATATGGCTTTGACACTACGTCACAGGGTAAACTCGGGAAGTGGTTTAGAATTTTGAGTCTAGTCGTACTAATGCTACTGATGCTAATTCTACTCCGTACACGTTAACGATCACACACACACACACACACACACACACACACACACACACACACACACACACACACACACACACACACACACACACACACACACACACACACACACGCACACACACACACACACACACACACACACACACACACACACACACACACACACACACACATTCAACATCAATGTGTGTACGGCGCCTTACACACGATCATTTCGGTATGACACACCGAAAGGGCATGACATCAGGTAGAAATGATCGTGTGTAGGAGTAAGTCCTTGCAGTTCCTCACACCTAGCTTCCCGCGCAGGCGCTGTATGACAAAGTCGTCTGGTTAGTTCTGTGCGTTTATGTTGTTTTCGCACAATTGCGACTACACGCCGAGTGCGTGCCAACAGAAGACTGCGATCGACTGACGGCACACCGATGTGACCGTGTGTAGGCAACGCATCATTTCAGTCCGATAAGACACACAAAAATGAACACATCAAAGTGACACACCAATAATGATCGCGTATAGACCGCTTAACGGGTGCAAATGTTCTGAAGTCAACTGGCTTCATTTCATTAAACTGGCTATAATCCTTCAAATTTATCTTAACAGACACTTCAATTTCTTTCTTCAATTTACCTTTTATTCTTTACAGATCTGTCAGTATTGGAACTGGAGTTACTAGTAGTACTACGTGTTTTGCCTCCCCACACGCAACTAAAGTGTTTGTCGACTAAAGTTTATTTAATCGGTTACGTTGTCACTAACTTCGTACATAAACTTTTATCCTCGTACTTAAGACAAGACATTAATTTTAATAAGTGACAAATATTATAAAAGCTGAGTAAGTCAAGAAATGGTCAGGTAACCCTTGTCATTGGTATTCTTATTGTGATTGTTTTCTTGACTCAGCTAAGTAAATATCGGGTTAGAGAACCATACATGACTTTCATGTTTTAAGATTTACATTTAAATGCATTTTCGAAATGAAATATTTCAATATAAACCACTTCTTTCTACTTCTTTCTTCAGCATTCACCACAGTAGTGTAATCACGTTAGCGCACACGATTTTCACTGATGATGGTAGTCGATGGCTCTGCCGAAACGTCTGAATTTGCAGAAAACATTGGACCACGGCCAAACAGCCCGGGAAGGAATTTTAACAACAAACTACTTGTTTGTTGCCGATAACGTAGTTCACGTATACAAAATTATCCCATCCCCCTTCAACTATGATTTTCATTTATAGAAGATTACCCCCTCCAATTTCAACTACCCTTTTCATTTATAGATACTTCATCTACTTTTCTACAGTGGATTATTATGACCTTCTTTTCAGGACACTTTATTTATCAAAATTAAGTACTTTATACTCTTGTTAAGACATAAAAGTTGCAGGTAAACTACCCCTTCCCCTAAACCGAGCCTAACAAAAATCAATAGGCCTAGAGTCCTCTACAATTCAGGCACATATGCAAAATATTATTTGATTCTATTTGAATTTGCGGCAGTTATCGTTCACCGTAGAAAAAATTCTACACACAGACACTTTTCGGAAAATGACTTTTCTTCATGTTTGGAGGGTAGTACGTTCAGAATCAGCCTTTATCTCGAACACGATTTTTTTTCGATCAACATACTTCCTATTTCTTACGGAACATGTAAGTAAAATCAGATGACTTTTCCTCTGACTGAAAAATCTACTTCATATAATTCACTGATGATTTATTTTTCATATGTTGAACTGAATACACGTTGAAGCTATGAGAAAAGTAAGTTAATTTAACACATTAAGTACACTCAACCAACAAAAATAATTAGTAAAAAAACTCCTGTCGCAGAAAAAACATCTTCAAAGAGAAAATCTCAATTAAAGAATATTTTGTTTCGAGGGAGAAAACTCGATTCGACATTAAGCCATTTCACCGCTTTATTGGTTTCCTCGGTGTTCAGAACAAATTTGTCGGTTGATCGCTCGTTAAAGCGTTTTACACGGAATTCAAGCTCAACAAATACAACTACCTTTTCCATGAATTTATACTAATTAAACCGTAATATCCACAATTATTTTTAAATGTTGTTTTTATTCAAATGTGCAACGTTAGATACGTTATTATTTTAATTTTGACTTAAATTATAAGAACAGAAATAATAACATAATATTGAATAAATACATAGCCTGATTAATAACTTGATTTAATCGACTTTAATATGACTGTACTTAAAGATAAGCCAAGACAAAATACAAGAAGTGGAGTTGTTTAAATATGTTGGAAACTTGATTAGTGAAGATATGTCCTGCACTCGTGCAATTAGAGCAAGAATTGCTATAGCGAAAGAGGCATTTTATGGGAAGAAAAGACTGCTGTGTGGCAAAATTAATAAGAATTTAAGAAAAAGGTTGGCCAAATGTTATGTGTAGAGCGTGGCTTTATATGGTGTAGAGAGTTGGACACTGAGGAAGGAGGATGAGAAAATATTAGAAGCATTTGAGATGTGGGTTGGCGACCAATGGAAAAAGTGAGGTGGGTTGATAAAGTAAGGAATGATGAAGTTTTAAGAAGAATAGGGGAAGAGAGAAGGATCCTGAAGGTAATAGAAATTAGGAAAAGGAATTGGTTAGGTCATTGTTTAAGAAGAGACTGCTTACTTACTACTGCCGTGGAGGGTGTCAAAGAAGAGGGTGTAGAAGAATGAAGTTAATAGATAGCATTAAAATCGGAGAGTGTTATGAAGAAACGAAAAGACCGGGATGCGATAGGACAGCCTGGAGAGCTTTTACCATTTGAAGGCCTGCCTTAGGGCAGAACACCAAATAGTAATAATATAACTGTATCAAGGGTTTGATATAAGTAGTATTTTTGCGTTTTATGTGGTTATAAAAACAAAAGTATTGCTAAAAAGTGGAAAGTTAGTATTACAAGTACGATGCGATTCTGTCAACTCCAACAAATATCTTATTACTGTAAAGTCTTTAGGCCAAGGATTCCGTATTGTGGCGGCAGGAAATGTTTTGGTAAACCTTGTTATTGGTACTCTTACTATGATTGTTTTCTTAAGTAAGTTAAATAAAAGTCGGACGAGTTTTTTCCTCTGACTGAAATATCGACTTCATATAATTTACTAGTAAGTTTTTTGAGCCGCAGAACTTGCTCACTGTTTTGAATGAAATAAATTTATTATTATGTAAAGGCGAATTAATAAATTTTATTTTTATAAGGCTGTGAGTAAAATTCTTCGTTTATATGATTCTTAGCGTTTGCCAAGAAACACGACAAAGGTCGCCAAAGATCGTCGTTGTCACGTTTAATGGAGGTTTGCCCTATCGTAAAAAATAAAAGAAGTAAAAAGAATTTACGGAAAAATCCAACTACTCTGTTATTCCTTTAGTAAAATAACAATCACAAAGTAGAAAATTATTATTATTATTTTATATTATGAATACAATAAACCCCAAAACGGAACACTGCATTGTGTTTTTTTTTTTAGTTAAATGTGTAAACAGTATGCCTAAATTATACATATATAGTAGTTGCTTTTAAGTTTATGTATTGTTACAAGTAGCGTACCGAACAATCCAGAACATTCTCCACTCTCCCCGTCCAGTGTGGCTTGTGTGGCGTCATTCAAGTAGGTGGCTCTAGTGAGTTCCAGGAACATTTGAGATACGCATTAAGCCGGCGGCGTGCAGTAAGGAGGGAAAGCTGTACTGGATCTCAGCGCAGCCTATATAAGCCATAGCAGCCGGGTTGTCAGTTCAGTTACGTGAGCTATTTTTTTTTAGCGCGGAACGAGTGTTTGTCGAAGTGAAGAATTATTGTGTTAATACAAATGTGTTTTATATCAGTTGACATTTTTATTGCGTGTGAACAATTTTTACTTGATTTGTTATAAGAGACTATGTTGCTAATTACGAACTGTTTGACTGTGACAATTAAAGCTGGTGATTAGTGACGTAACTGGTGTCTTGTATTTTGTTTCCACTGTACCACGTCGTAACAGTGTGTTTCCATAGATATCTATAGGCCTACAAAACCGTGACTGGGTAAAATAAGTATCGTTACGACATTACAGAACAATCTACGTGTTTCTCGAACGATCCAGTGGAATCCGGCTGTAACGTGTGCGTACGTGATTCTCGACATGCGTTGCGAGATTGTTCCGGATTCACCGGTCCGCGCCTACTGTGTGTAAGGCCGCAACCAATTACGCTCTGGTGTTTTCTAGTAGCATGCTTGACACGCAGTTTGGAATATTCTGGTATTGCGGCGGGGTATAAATACAAGTACTCAGCAACGTTCAGTTTCAGTTTGAGTTGCGAGGTATTGGATTGCGATCCGTAGTATTATAGTTAGTTATTATCAAGCGATTACACAGTGATTACACAGTGCGTTTAAGTGACGATTTACACAGTGCGGTTTGAAGTATTGTGGCAAAATATTACGTGTTTTATAATTGTGCGGGACAATTGTAATACAACTGTGTTTTATATCAGTTAATATTTTTATTGCGTGTGAACAATTTTTATTTGATTTGCTGTAAGAGACTGGCTTGTTAAATTACAAACTGTTTAATTGTGATAATTAAAGCTGGTGATTAGTGACTTATTTGGTGTGTTGTATTTTGTTTTCCACTGTACCATACGACGATCGGTAGACAGACGTAACAGTATGTTGACTTCAAACACATTTGGACTAAATATGTATTTTCATAATATTTAAACCATCTGTAGAGTCACTGACGAGATAGTTTCACATGAAAAGTTAACGCGAATATTAAATCCCCTACCACAATTTTACTCAATTTATTGCCAGATTTGCGTACAGCCTGGAAAAGTGCCTTTAAACCTTGAAAATCACTTGACCTGTAGTTTCTGGTACATTCGTGTCATGCTGTTTAAGCGCCTCATTAAACCAAACATACTACAGCCTTCTATGTTGATAAATATAGAGATATTTTAAACATTCTATTTCTTGAAGAGCGATTATAAGAGCTTAACCTATTCATTAACGTATCCTATGAATAAACGTCTACAGAAGCTTGTCAAACATGACCATGAACACACTTTAATATGGCGGGCTCCTATTTTAATCCCCTAAATATTCAGTGACTTAATTTTGCAGTGTAGCTATTGAAACGACGTTTAATATAAAGTCCAAGCGATCGATGTTCATGCCTTAGTTAAGGCAATGAAGAACGTTAATCTTGAAATTTTATTAGAGTGTATAATTAGTTCACAATCTGGGTCAATTTGAGTTTTTCTCAGTAAAAATTAACACATCAAGTGATGCACAAAAATAAACGAAAAAAAAATTTTTGGCTCGTACCAAAAAGAAGGATAATACTTATTAAACAATCATCCTGCAGAAAAAATTCTTCACTTTAAGACGTAAGGCGGCAAGAAAATTTTTCCCATTTTAGAAATTATAAAAATTTGTCAATTATAGAAGCTTTTATAGAGAGGAAGTCGTTCTCTTTTAAGGATAGAAATTAATATGCAACGTTATCCGAAGCTCGTAGACAGGTGTATTTTGTATACAAGGATTAATTAGCGTTTTGCATAACAATTAGTTATTTTGTATTTAATTAAAATATAATCAGTAATTGTATAATTGTAGTCTTTTAAATATCACAAGTACGTGCGGTAAATTTATTAGGTATTGTTACGACGATCTAACTGATCGTCGTATGGTACAGTGGAAAACAAAACACAAGACACCAAATAAGTCACTAATCACCAGCTTTAATTTTCACAGTTAAACAGTTCGTAATTAACAGCACAGTCTCTTACAACAAATCAAATAAAAATTGTTCGCGTGCAATAAAATGTCAACTAACACAATTCTATTACAATTATACCGCCCGATTATAAAACACAACACTTCACTAATAACCACTTGAACGCAAAGAGTAAACGCCGACAATAAACTCGAATCGCACTGTAATATCGCAGCTATAACTAAACTAAGGGCGCTGCCGCCTTGTAAGAGGGTGATTCAATAAGTAAACAAACAAACAGCTGTGGAGCAAAAACTTTTTATTCAATCAATACAATTTTTTTTGTACTTTCAACGTAATCTCCAGCAACGTCTACGCACTTGTCCCATCTCTTTACAAGCTTCTTTATTCCCTCAGCAAAGAATTCTTTACCTTGATGTCGAAGCCAGTTTTGCAGTTTTTCCTTCATTTCTTCATTGCTGTTGAACTTGACACCACGCAAAGACTCCTTGAGTGGGCCAAACAAGAAAAAGCCAGATGGGCAAGTCAGGGCTATAAGGGAGATAGGCAGGATCGCCCAACCTACTTTTTTTATTGTTTCGAGCGTCAGTTTTGCCCTGTGTGGGCGGGCATTATCATGAAGAAGAATCACACCTTTCCTCTGCCATCCCGGACAATTCTTCTTCAATGCAGGCTTAACTTTGTTCACAATGATGTCAGAATAGTACTGACTATTGATGGTACGCTGGTCTTGTAGGTAATCACAGAAAATTGGGCCTTGGGAGCTCCAAAATATGGTTAACATCACCTTACCAGCCGACGGCTGAGTTTTGAATTTATTTTTGGCGGGTGAACTGGGATGCTTCCACTCCATGCTTTGTCGCTTTGACTCAGGTTCAAAATAGTGAATCCAAGTTAGTGGTTATAGTGGTTCCAAATCCGAAAATCTTATAACAGAACGCTGTTCTTCGAAAGTACTGTCCTCAAGAGGACACGCCATCGTAAATAAAACTATGTTGGTTATGTTTATGCAATATATTATTGAACAGCTGATCAAAACTCACAACGACGTTGCCGGGTAACACTCCTGAAAGTTTTAATCAGCTGCTACAATTAATTTCTTTTCTACAACTGTTTGTCTGTTTACTTATTGAATGACCCTCGTATTTATACCCCCGCTCACAGACTAAGAACATTCCAAACTACGCGTTATCTCTACCTACGACGTAACTAATTGCGGCCTTGACACAGTCCGCGCGGCTTCTGATACAGTCTAGCTAATGCGTCGAGAATCACGTACGCCATACGCATTACATTCGGGATCCCTCTGAAACATTCGATAAACACGTAGATTGTTCTATGATGTCGTAACAGTATTTTATACAGTTAATTTTGCATATAGAAGGTAAAATAAAATGACAGTGCCTTTACCCATTTCTACACAGAAGTATAACAATAACAACTGAAAATGAAATTTAGTAATTTAGTGTTTGGTCTGGAAAGTTTCGATAAATTTAGTGTCAATATAAATACAAATTATTGTAACCCGTAGATAGAGCGATGAGCGTTCGTTGGGTGGGGTACCGTTTGGCAGAGACTGCGCTGCCACAGAATTGCAGAAGTCAATTAAAGTAGTTTGTGTTTGGACAGTCTCACTACACTGGCGTTATTGGCTAACTAACCCCTTGTAGTGGTTTAGCACGTCACTCCTAGTTGTACTGATGGTGAAATAATTATAATCTTCTCCTCACAACAATCACTCCCCCCGACACTGACACATACCCTTCTTGCAATTATAATTAGTTCTAATTTGTTCATGTTCTAAAGTGTGACCCCCTCCCTTCAATTCAAGTTGATATCCCTCTGTTGGAACCTTCTCTGCACCACTTCATTCTTTACCCTATCCTTACTTAAGATTTACTTCCAAGTTTGACATTATTATGACTGCATATTACTGCAGACATTGCTAACTCAATTAAACTAATATTTAAAAACTTTCGATCATTGGAGTCTACAGAATTAACTTAAGGGATCACTGTGTAAAAGTATTTCAATGAAGGCGTCAAAGTGTAAACCAGAGGGATTGTAAAACTTATTTAAAAGTTGGCAAAATAATATTGTTGAAATGCAGCTATAATGAGGTGTATGTTATCTTGGCAAGTGACACACATATGAAACAAACTAGCAATGATCTCCCACGCGTTTGGGTATTTGTAAACTTGTACTTAATCCCTTAATTAAGGGGAGAATAAACAGGCAATTACCTTGCGATTCTTTTATTCTGTACCGACTATCAGTGAGCTCACTTTTTTTTTTTTTTTTTTTTTTTTTTTTTTTTTTTTTTTTTTTTTTTTTTTTTACAGCCTTGAATTTCGATGTTATACGACTTAGCATGTTCTATTCTCTCGATCTCACATAGTAGACATTACCTATTCCGTAGGTTAAGTACATTTTGGAATAGATATGTACCTTAGCGAAGAGACTTACTAAATATGTATAGACTCCTGTAGGATACCAAACTTTTAAATATAAAATTTAATAAGAAGGTTATTTCCCCGGATCCTGAACTTCCTACTATCAAACATCTTAGCGGTCAGGGAGTAATAGTTTCCTCTTCAGCATTATCTATACATTCATATACAGTTATTTCTGCGCAGATACTTTACTTTTTAGTGCGTTACCGTAGCAAGGAGGGCTTTAAAGGAGGGTTTTTGGCTTTAAACCCCTACCTCCAGGAGGACATAATGAAGAAGGAATAGAAATTTCAAAAATTAAAAATAATGCTGGTGAAAACAATTATTTAAGAGAAATTAAATAATTAGGGTAATTTGTTGTGTGGGTACAAACATTTTTAATTGTCTGGCATGTACGAAATCGTTTTATGTAAACATTGGTAGCTGTCTAATGGTTTGTGGGATGGTTCCTCGAGTAGGAAGACATAACCTTGGAATGTTTGTTCAGCCCGCAAAGTATCCAACTTGGTTTACGACATTTGTAATTTATTCTACAGCAACTTGAAAAGTTTTTTTAAAACAGTGTTTTGCTTGAATCAAATATATATATACATGAAAAAGATATTCAAATCTTCTTCGTATGCGGCCACTGATGGACACTGGTCTTCCATCCGTATTCGTAATTTAACGTAACCGTTATGATTCCACACTTCCACGAATACAACAAATTAACTAGCAAGTAAAGAGTTTTCACTTTAATTCTTGTAGGCTTATTTGCAGAAATTTAAAACCTTCTCAGAATCACCTTGAAAGAAAAATTATTGCGCCCTTGTTTACCACGAAAAATTAGTACCTTAATGTTTTCTTGTCTATTTTAGGTTTGTTTAGTCAATATCGTACTTTCGTGACGTGTTGTGTTTTCTTTATTACAGTACACTTTAATTTTTGTGTATTTGTAAGTTTACGATTCTCTACTGCAATTCTGGTAATCTCAGTAAAATTATCTTACTATGATTAGGAGTATTACTGGGTTTGTAGAGTATTAACAGATATGCTTTATCTGTTAATCATCTGGTTTCTCAGGCTTCGTAGCCTAAAGACGAAGAAATATTTCAGCAACCTAAACGTTGTTTTAAAAGAAAAAGCTTTAATGATGTTGGATACCAAAGCGATTTCCACGTAGGGATGAGGGACATTTACATGTCGTCAGCAGAACAGTGACAGATGTGAGATCGTGTTAAACTCGTTGGTTTAATGTCTGAATTATGTGGTGACGTCAGAGTCTGAGTTCCATTCTGACGGGCACACGGCTATACATAGGTCTACTGTCAGTTTTTAATTATGTCCGTAATATCGATGTTCAGATACACGCGTGAGTAATGATTTTAGCCGAATAGTAGTCGACAGAACTCGACGTTAGACACGTAACAGCCTTTCTCGGTCGCTGAGCTGCGCCGACCCAGCGAATGAGTTACCCACACTTGCAAGTATAGCTAAGTTATCTAGAGTGGAGAGAGGGGAGACAAAGCGATGATAACAGTACACCGTCTCACTCATGCACTACCTCTGTCTCTGTCACACACATGCTTGTAATGTTCTCTTCAGCCTTGTTGCAGCCGATATTTACACTATGAAACGCTGTACAAATCTGTTGTGGTCATGTGCGAAATTAATTTAAATTATGTTGGCCTCACAAACTAGGTGCTTGTCCACTGCGCATGTCGAAGTCGGTGTTCAATTTCTATCGTCAGGTCTATACCACTGTGAGGGCATCGTTTTAATTTCCAAACGTTGTTGACATGATGGCTTTGGTTTGAATTGGACGTCGTCCACTCATTCATTCCATGGTCCATGCGGACCTCTGCAACAACGGCTTTCCTCTCTTCTTGTACCCTTCGTCTCAATCTTCTAACTCCAGCTGGATGAGGTAGCTCTCCATTTTATACAGCCATCGTATTCGTGGCTACCCTCTCAGGCGTCTCTTATCAGGTTGCTCATCCAAAACCTTCCTCGGGTCTCTTCCGTTCTCTATTTTATTTTGTTTAATGAAGAAAGTTGTGTTAGTGGTTAAAATCACAAGCAGAATTATCACTGTTGCACACCACTATATAAAAATTATTCCGATTAACGCTTTCAAGCTTCACAGCTCATCGTCAGATCGGAAATGAACAAATAACCTGAAAACAAACCTATCACCCCAACCCCACCCCACCATGCTCACACACAACAACAAGCTATAATTCAAATATCCCTTCCCCACCCTCTGAGCCCTGTCCCTCCATCTGGACAGTTACATATTTTTCTAGCAAATTCCTTGTGTTTCAGTGTTGTGTGTGTGTGTGTGTGTGTGTGTGTGTGTGTGTACATTCCTTTTAACTCTAACCGTCTTTCTCATCCACACATGTGGGCCAGTCACACACCCTTATTAAAAAAAAAATAATCACACACACACAACACTGAAACACAAGGAATTTGCTAGAAAAATATGTAACTGTCCAGATGGAGGAACAGGGCTCCGAGGGTGGGGAAAGGACATTTGAATTATAGCTTTTTGTGTGTGAGCAGAGTGGGGTGGGGTGGGGGTGAAGGGTTTGTTTTCACGTTATTTGTTCATTTCCGATCTGACGATGAGCTTGAAAGCGCTAATCGGGATAATTTTTATATAGTGGTGTGCAACAGTGATAATTTTATTTTGACGAGTGACACACAAATGACCCAAACTAGGAAAGAACTCCCACGTACTAGGTGAGCACTGGTTTGTATTAATAATTGAAATCACTTACTTTCTCGATTATAGTAAATTAATTATGTATTCTGAGCCAAATTATATGAAGACAGGAGTTGTTTAAACTGCTCTACATACAAGTTAAGGTACTATACTTTAAACGGTTGACTAAGAATTTTGAAGCCAAGATCTGTTACAAAAATGTAGTCAGATTCAACTATGATTTAAACACTACTGTGCAATAATCTATTCCTTAGACTTCCACGGCTGGCGTCGTAACTGCTATCCTGGCTGCAAGGTCGTGGTGGTCTTCCATTTTCTTCTACAGAAAGGGGTCTATTTTCCATTTTCATTGTCAAGGAACTTAAACGCACTGACAACATGTTCGTCAGTACACCACATTACTCTGGCAAAGGCTGATGAGTGGTCCTCAGAAGGACCTTCTATATGTAACTTGATAGAGTTTGCACGATGTAGCAGCAAATCACCACCAGCGAATCAGAAGTTTGACACTAAAGTTGGCCTCCAGAGCGAGGTCGAAACGTCTGTAGAAGGAAATGGAAGACTACGACTTCACGCAGCCCGGATAGTAGATTTAGCGATGTTACTGTATGGAAGACTACGACTTCACACAGCCCGGATAGTAGATTTAGCGATGTTACTGTATGGAAGACTACGACTTCGCACAGCCCGGATAGTAGATTTAGCGATGTTACTGTATGGAAGACTACGACTTCACACAGCCCGGATAGTAGATTTAGCAATGTTACTGTATGGAAGACTACGACTTCACACAGCCCGGATAGTAGATTTAGCGATGTTACTGTATGGAAGACTACGACTTCACACAGCCCGGATAGTAGATTTAGCGATGTCACTGTATGGAAGACTACGACTTCACACAGCCCGGATAGTAGATTTAGCGATGTCACTGTATGGAAGACTACGACTTCACACAGCCCGGATAGTAGATTTAGCGATGTCACTGTATGGAAGACTACGACTTCACACAGCCCGGATAGTAGATTTAGCGATGTCACTGTATGGAAGACTACGACTTCACACAGCCCGGATAGTAGATTTAGCGATGTTACTGTATGGAAGACTACGACTTCGCACAGCCCGGATAGTAGATTTAGCGATGTTACTGTATGGAAGACTACGACTTCGCACAGCCCGGATAGTAGATTTAGCGATGTTACTGTATGGAAGACTACGACTTCGCACAGCCCGGATAGTAGATTTAGCGATGTTACTGTATGGAAGACTACGACTTCACACAGCCCGGATAATAGATTTAGCAATGTCACTGTATGGAAGACTACGACTTCACACAGCCCGGATAGTAGATTTAGCGATGTCACTGTATGGAAGACTACGACTTCACACAGCCCGGATAGTAGATTTAGCGATGTCACTGTATGGAAGACTACGACTTCACACAGCCCGGATAGTAGATTTAGCGATGTCACTGTATGGAAGACTACGACTTCACACAGCCCGGATAGTAGATTTAGCGATGTCACTGTATGGAAGACTACGACTTCACACAGCCCGGATAGTAGATTTAGCGATGTTACTGTATGGAAGACTACGACTTCACACAGCCCGGATAGTAGATTTAGCAATGTTACTGTATGGAAGACTACGACTTCACACAGCCCGGATAGTAGATTTAGCAATGTTACTGTATGGAAGACTACGACTTCACACAGCCCGGATAGTAGAGTTAGCAATGTTACTGTATGGAAGACTACGACTTCACACAGCCCGGATAGTAGAGTTAGCAATGTTACTGTATGGAAGACCACGACTTCACACAGCCCGGATAGTAGATTTAGCAATGTTACTGTATGGAAGACCACGACTTCACACAGCCCGGATAGTAGATTTAGCGATGTTACTGTATGGAAGACTACGACTTCACACAGCCCGGATAGTAGATTTAGCAATGTTACTGTATGGAAGACTACGACTTCGCACAGCCCGGATAGTAGAGTTAGCGATGTTACTGTATGGAAGACTACGACTTCACACAGCCCGGATAGTAGAGTTAGCGATGTTACTGTATGGAAGACCACGACTTCACACAGCCCGGATAGTAGATTTAGCAATGTTACTGTATGGAAGACTACGACTTCACACAGCCCGGATAGTAGAGTTAGCAATGTTACTGTATGGAAGACTACGACTTCACACAGCCCGGATAGTAGATTTAGCGATGTTACTGTATGGAAGACTACGACTTCACACAGCCCGGATAGCAGATTTAGCAATGTTACTGTATGGAAGACTACGACTTCGCACAGCCCGGATAGTAGAGTTAGCGATGTTACTGTATGGAAGACTACGACTTCACACAGCCCGGATAGTAGATTTAGCAATGTTACTGTATGGAAGACTACGACTTCACACAGCCCGGATAGTAGATTTAGCGATGTTACTGTATGGAAGACTACGACTTCACACAGCCCGGATAGTAGAGTTAGCAATGTTACTATGCATTATTATTTGTTCTTCTCGTCAGACGAAATGTAGAATTTTGATTAAGAATGACCAAGAATTTAAAAATTAAAATGCATTGAAAAGTTGTAGCTAATGACTACAACGCTATAACCACAGATTACAAGATTGCTACTGCCAAATATGTTTCTAGAGGCCTATAACTATCAAACAAATTACCCGTTATTTGTTATTATTATTTACTTCCTTCTTTAAACTATTTCTAAATTAGCGTCTCAAGTAGAAATTGCATAGTTCATTAAAAAGTAAAGTATTTGTGATAAACTTTATAATATCAAGATAAACAAACGCAAAAATCGGGCATTTCAAGACTGCGAACGGACAAAATTGATTGGCGGTTTAACATTTATGTCAGTTGATGCCGTCTCTCGTGGCTCTAAATTGTCATCACGATTTTAGAGTAAGAGTAATTTAAACCTAATTCTTACTATTTCAAATATATTTTTTCACATGATAAATTTTGGGTTCTAATCAGTAGGTTATTTCCAAATTATTTGACACATCGGTAGTGAAACTTCATTATTTTCGTCATTATTGAAATTACTTACTTTCTCGATTCTAATAACTTAATTATGTATTCTGAATGCAATCATGTAAAGACAGGAGTTGTTTAAAATACTCTGCATACAAATTAAGGTACTATACTTTAAACAGATGATCAAGAATTTTTAAAAGCGTTACAAAGTTGTAGCTAATGATTACAACGCTTTAAACGTTAACGATTACAGCACTGTCACTGCCGAATCATAATCTAGAGGCCTGTTAATGCCAAACAAACTACCCTTTACTTATTACTCTTTAGTCCCCCCCCTCTCTCTCTCTCTCATTATTTTGTAGTGAACAGCAAAGTGAAAAATTAATTCTGGCCGAATGGGAATCGGCTTTAAATTATTTTGTGACAAGAGAAAATTTTAGTCTCCATCAAAAAGTTTGTCAGAACAAAAGTGTAGCGTTATGTTTTTGATTGATGTAATCTTAACTTTTGACACGAGGCGGCACGTTGATGAATCTGTTACCAGCTGAGCAGAAGTTCCAAGTTTAAAAACAGTTCTTATGAAACTATACAGAAATTAGTTATAAAACATAAAGACTACTTAATTATGGCAAATAACTTACGCAACTGCGTTATTCGAGTTTTACTGAAAGCCACAATACTTGTCTCTGAACAATGGTGCTATCAAGAGTGCCCGGTTTCCCGCGGCTGTGGGGTGCGTAGATAGAAGACCCTAAACAGTATACTAAAATGCAAGAAGCCGCCAAAGCTTTCTGGAAGCTCTGCTGTACGTACCCAACAGTGTTACACAGCTGTGACCTTTCGATGCCCTCTGTCAAAGAAACTATAGTGCAAACGTACTGAGAGACTTGTAAACCATCCCAACATTCTAATTAGCAAAAGTGTGTTGGATACGTGTAAAGTGTGAAGGATGAAGATTTTCTAAATTATTTAGAAAACGGAATCCATTAATTCTAATGATACCATCACACTTACGAGTTACTCTGTTTTACAATTAAGTAGTGTGTTTTGTTATTTTTGTAGTGAGTTTTCTACTATTCTGTATTTATAACTGTCTATAATCGTGTTCATTTATGTTATGGTTTAATGTTGTATGGGCATATAGTTTAAAATTCGAACATGTAATTTAATCTCATAATAAGTTATTAATTTACACAGTGTTCTCCATTGGGAAGACACATGGTAATGTCATTTTCACGTTGTCAAATATGACGCTTATTATTTTATTGAGATAGATTACTGAATAATACTACCAAAATGCACAGTAGAGGGAAAGTGAGCGTTAGAAAACACTTCCGGGTTCCAGTTGAAAACACTGCCGGGTTCCAGTTCATGACGTCATAGAGGCACTGGCAGCTGGTGTCCGAGCTGTCCATGTGACGTCACTGTTTTGTGTGTGTGTATGTATGTGTGACTGAAACACTACCGTGTTCCAGTTCATGACGTCATACAGAGGCCCTAGTCGCTGGCGTCCGGATGACTAAAACCTGTTTCAAGACGTCACGAAGGCCGTGGTTTCTGCATGTCCAAAATTTGGTAGCCGAAAACAATGTGTAGCGGATGGGGGTACCCGGAATTCGGCGGTTGCCCGGACGCGCAGAGGCGATGTCATCGGGTACCGTTACTCGAAATTTTGGGGGTATCGGGTACCGTTACCCGAAATGTTTAAATCAACGGATGGGGGTACCCGAAATTTGTGGGTACGCCCTAACCGGGTTCCAGTTCATGACAGAGGCCCTGGCAGCTGGTGTCCGAATGTTAAAACACTTCCGCGTTCTGGTTTATTTTGATGTAACAAAATAATCGTTCTCTCTCGAAATTTTTAATGTCAGAATTTTGGTACCCTAAATGATTAAAACAACGGATGGGGGTACCCGAAATTTGTGGGTACGCCCACATGACGCATGTATAAAACACTGGTTACGACGAAACAGGAGGCTGGGTGGATATGATAGCTGGTTCGACGACGACGTAGAGGGCGTGATGTCTGAAATGTTTAAATCAACGGATGGGGGTACCCGAAATTTTTGGTGTCTGAAATTTAGTACCCGAAATGTTTAAATCAACGGATGGGGTTACCCGAAATTTTTGGTGTCCGAAATTTTAACACCGGAATGTACGACCACATGACGCATGTGTTCAACTGTAACAATGGTATGTCATTGGATATTAATTTTTACATAAAAATAAATTACGGCCCCTCCGGGATTTGAACCCGGGACCTCCGGTACACCAAACCGGCGTGCATCCACTACACCAAGGGGCCGTTATCGCTTAACTGTAATTATTTCTGTACTTATACTTCTCATCTCTTACTTGTAACCATGAGGTGGACGAGTGATATCTACTGTCGTCCTATGTGTAAAATCATAAAAGCACAATATAAGTTTATTTATTATTAAATAAATAAACATTTCGTTATACTTTTATTTTTTTACCTCTCATCCTCTTCCTAGCAGCCTGAGGGAGGCGAATGAGAGCCTGCTACGCTTTTTTTAACGTGGTTTCCCCAACTTTACAGATTCGTAAAGCAGGCCTACTCCACGTTATCTATCGCTGTACTATTGACTAGTACAGCGGTAGATAATAATAAAGATACATTATGCAATGCTAAGCCAATGTGTAAAAGCAGTACATATTTTTTTATTTACTTTTTTATTTATTTTTTTTATTTTTTTAATCGGGTGAATATGTTGTTCATACATGATGCGTATTCACATTTGCTGTACCGTAATGAGTAATTTTCACACCCATACTGGTTCTTGACGAGTTTACAGGTATATCTACCGTGCCAGTGACCCGTCTCGAACTACCAGGACTACGTTTATGAGTATTTCTACCGCGACAGTGACGTAGTCAAGGTTAACACTCACGCACACACTACGGTACCTAATTCTACGTTTATGGACATTTCTGTCACGTAGCATTCACACTAACACCATGATGAAAACATGTTCACAACCGACTATATTTTATTTCGTTGCCGCAACCATTCTGCATAAAACAAAGCTTTGCGTAATGCACAGTGTAAGGGGGGAGTGGTAACGGGTTGACGATGAGGAACAGGACATTGTATGATGGGTACAAAGGATCTAGGAACTACAGGTGCTTGAATATCGTTTAAGTCAATCACCTCACCATGGTGATACAACTGTCGTAAGAAATTTGCCTTCTCAAACCCTTTTGTATAGACAACAGGATAATCTGAAAAAATGTCTGCAACGATGCGTACCATATTCTTGTACGGTACATTACCATCGTTCCATCGTATCCTGTGATAATGTGTTTCCAACCAGTCATTGATTTTTCGGAATTTCTGGTGCAGTCGTGCACTTTCGTATGGTGGAGCGAACAACACGATAACAAAACGTCCGGTTGTTATATCAACTGTAACGAACTCTTTGATTACATATTCATTTTTGTCACCGCGAAACGCTTCAAACTCGGCAATAACCGTCCTATTCAAGTTCATTTTTCCGAGTGACACATGTCCGCATCGAGTACGTTAATTTTTTCAAATTCCCCCTCTACTTTTCCTTCCAATACCAGTTCATCGTAAAGACGATCAAATGTTAGCTGTTGGTCGTGACGACTGCTTTCCAATCGAAAAAACGAGGGGAAAAAGAAGGATGGTGGTACATAACACCCCTTGGCTACTACCTGATTAATGTACGACTTGAAGTGATCTTGATCATAAAACAAGCGAACAAGATATTTCTTTAGTACTGTTAATAAACAACCAAAACGGATCCACTCGGGTTCTGTGAAAACAAATTTTTCGGTCTTACTACCTTTAATCCGAACAAACGTTTTCCCAAAGTTACGACTGATCATCACACTCTTCTTCTTTTCACGGTTTTCACCTTCTTCGTACAATAACATACTGGATAGTAACTGTTCACGAAAGATCAACAAGTAATTCCACTCAGAAAAGTCAAGTAATATACGTTTCTTTTTTCCGTTTGTAAACAAAACACCCGGTTCATAGTTGAGTTCTTTATACAGTCCGACGGTAACGAACTTAGAGTACGAGTTGATTGGATATGCAAGAGACAAGTAAACGTTATACTCACAATGGCTGCTGCTGCTGCTGTCACAGTCACCTTCCATCGTTGAAAAGGACTGAGGTTGTTGTTATGTAGAGATCGCTAATACCTATCTTTATAAACTAGTAGAGGGGAGAACAAGTTTTTTTATGACAAACGATGAACAGTATTCGACAACGCTGTGTACTGTACTATCCTATCGTGTATAATCAAAGCGTAAGCGGTGGTTTTATCTGAAAAATTGTTACTGGATTCAAATTCTAAACGCACATCAACGGCAGACGACTTGATTGGTTCTTCTTGTCTGGAACAATCGATGACAAACAACGGTGCTTTCGTTATAAATTCATTAGGTGTCAAAAGAGGCGCTCTGTTGCGACGGTCGTAGTATGATGTTTGGAAACGTGTATACATGTCGTAGAACAGGGCGTAACGTTTTTTATCGATATCCTGGTTCAGGTTATCGTACGGATAGTATTTATCGTTCAGAAAAAGCTTGACATTCGTTAAATTGCAGTGATCAAATTCCGACGCGTTTTTCGCTATATTGTTCTTCCTATCCGTCTGAAATATTAATATTACATACCGAGGTTTTTCCAACTGTGACGATGTCTTCAAGGTCCACGAATGTCGATTTGTCGTCGGTAGAACGGGATACTCGTGCAATTCCCAACTGCGGAACGGCATCACTAGTTCATGATCCTCCTCGATGTGCTCCAATAGCGGTATTCGGTACTTGTTTGACACGCGCACATAGGGCATCTTCCAGTGTACTTTGTTTATTATGAGATTACCGTTTGCAGTTGCACCCGATTCTTTTAGCACCATTGCGTTCTGATCGGTAGAGGTACGCAACAGAATCAATTCTTGCTTAACGTTCAGCATGATGCGTGTATAGTCTTCGTTGAAACCGAGTAGCATTTTCAACGGAAGACAAAACGTAAAATCACCGGTACTCTCGTGTACTGTCAACGACTCGTCGGTTGTCGTCACCCATCCTGCATTGATTAGATGCTTTCTTTCATGCTCATTGCTCGATAGTAACAATTTCACAGTGCTCGTAATTCCAACGTTTTTTGTACGATCCACTTCCACACCGCACACTTCGTAACGGATCTCCTCAAACAAGAAAGCCATTGCATTGTTGATTAATTTCACGTTCAACGCTGTGTCGGTAGCGTTAACCTTGGTCAATGTTCCTTCGATGTACAGAAAACTCTCCGCCGGTAAAGTGAAAACATCCTGTTGTTGGATGGGTATACGTATTTCATCGTTGTTACCGTATCGGGTGGAAGCATACGGTGCGTGCGTACGATATTCGAACTCAACGATTCTGTTATCGAAAGCCGCTCCTCGTTCGATAGCTAGAATTTCACCCGACATTATTTTAATCGTATAATTTGAATCCAAGTGAAAGTAAGAAACGCTTGTTCCTTGATGTCAATCGCTTCAACGTTGAACACCGACTACCATGTTTCTTTCGTACACACTCCCTTTTTACAGGTGACGTTTGTCCGAAATACAATCCCATATTTTCAGATGCAGTCGTATCGTGATAACTTCACCGCGAAAATCGACTAAATCCCCGTCCTGATCAACGAGAGACAAAATTATGTTGTCTACACGTTGTACGTTTACCGGTAAGTATATTACGTTTGTCGGTGTTTCAACTATTTTGAAACCTGGTGCCACGGTCGGATAAAACGAATGCAACGTGTGCTGGTCCTGGCCGTCCTTGTACGCACCCTGTACGATATTACTCCGTACGTGAACGGTGTTAACTTTGATTATGTCAACGGGTACGTTCGACTCGTGTGTTATATACGCTTCCAGCTGCTGATTCTCCTTGAATCCTAACATACTTGCAATGGTATTCGGTGTATGCGAAAAGTCGATGACATGCTTACAGTAAATTTCACACTTTAATGTGTTGTTGTTTGGACGTAAACTGATTGTTCTCTCGCCTAACTGTTTCTGCAGATACGTTTCGATATCACTGATTTCGTAGGTGCCGGTAGGCAACTTGATGACGGACCACTGATCCTTGGAAATTTTTACTGGAAATGCATTATTTTTTCCTTCAGTAACGTTTGGTATTGAATTATACGATGTAAAATCCAATAGTCCAACGTACCATTCACCGTATAACTCGAGAGGTGGGAAAAAGTTACACACGAGATTCGCAGCGTCGGTACCCGTCACGGTGACCGTTAGCGACGACATGCTGAAGTTTACTGATCAGAAGACGATAAAAAGTCTAAACATAAATGACCGCAGATGACCGTGTTAGGAGGTTGCTTCCGTTCATAGTTGTAACGAACGTCGGCTGTATCACCAAAATATTGCATCAGCTCGAGAGGTGGACGTAAATTACCGAACCCGTCAAAATAGTGTACTCGATTTCCACGCTTCTTGTAACATACCCAGTGGGTTCCCGGTCCGCTCTCGTCGTCCAAATTTACGATGACGCTTTCGTTCTTCCACGGCGCTGTATCCGGTAATGCGTTACGCATGTAAACACCTCTAAAATACGGTATGTTTAGCTTTTTTGCGTATACACGTAATTCATCTTCGGACAACGGGCGGAGCGGTATGTGAATTAGTTTTTTCGGTACGGACGTAGATACAATCCGGACGCAGTTCTCTTCTTTTTCCTAGAGGTTCGGACAGTTCTCTTCCTCCTCTTCTTCATCCCACCACCAGCACCACGACCACGACTACTCACATTCTTTTTATTTTTACGACGTCGACCGCTTCCTATTGCTGATTTTGCTTTCATAGTCGCTGCAACTGCTGTCGCATAAGCTCGTTCGCTAATATCCGAATCCAACGCCTTTACCCGTCCCCACGCTTTTTCCGCGAGTTTACGATCTGCAATACGTCTACTTTCGTTGTCTTTGTATTGAGCGTAAGCGATGTCGTGTTCGCGACAGGCTTCGTCTAATTGGTTGATTCCGCGATCACCATGCGCTAATCTTTCTTCAAGTTTCGTGCCCGGTCCACAGAATCTGTAACCCGGCAGATGTAATTCAACAGGTAGTGCGTCCACCGCTCGATTGATAACTGACGAAACAACGGACGGTACAACGTTTTTAAGCACGTTTCCGACGCCCCACCCCTTTTTCCTCTTATCGTTGTTGTTCATCGTAAACCGATCTCCAGCCTTTCTCTTCTGTGTTTTTATCGTATTCATCTATTAACCTTTTTATTTCCTTCGTGTCGAGTGTCCACTCGTCTTCTGAACTACGTGGCTTAGACAATTTCAATAAGTAGTAATCCAGTTGATACTGAAATGTTTTAACGACCTTATACATCTCGCTCTTTACGTATCGTCTCACGTCATTTAATTGTTGTAAGTTAACAGCATCGCTCTCTGCAAAACCATCCGCTACGTCTGATATTCTCTTTTCCGCTGCTTTGAAAACACCATCTTCGCCCAAGCTAACGGTGTTCTGCAACATGTATTTTACGTTAACCGCGTCATCTGCAAAAATCGGTGAACTCACTCCTGACAACCAGCTCTGCCCAAACAAATAGCTGTTCGATACTTTTTTAATGACGTTCGAGTCTACGTAGTTTTTGTTGACCGCATCGGTCGCTAGTTCCGGACTTCGAACGTTGATTACCCATCGATCTCGTGCATCGATGACCTCACCTCTCTCTTGACTCGAGTGTTGTATACAGTTGTCATCAACGTAATATTTGTTGACTACGTCTTTTACGTCTACAGGAGTATCAACATTTTTCAATCTACACCCTTTAACGTCCACGCTTTTACGTTCATCATCGAGTAGCAGACAATGTGTTTGCATATAAGTCAGGGATACAGCATCCTTTCCTGCATCCGGTTCGTTCAGATTGCGGATCTTTTTGTTTTCAACATCTATATGCCCATCATTCGTAATCTTAAATCCTACAGTATCGCGTAATTGTCTTTTTGTTTCACGTCGCACGCTCACGGCGCTTTGATGTCTCCCGAACTTGTCCACAACCATTGTACGACTGCACGCTACAAATGATGTGCTAACCGTTTTAAGTAACGACACTGTGGTGACCATCGTGTGTGTAACACAATCGGATTGTCACCCTCTTTCCAACGAAAGATTTCTATACCGCAAAATGAACATCGAACCCTGTCAATTTCATTTGTGTAATGAAAGCCTGCGGCAACCATAGTGGTCGGACTGATGAAATACACAGGCCATGATGTAAAGGTTTTCAGTCTCTCGTTTTCGACTTCAAAGTCAGGTGTCAAATCTAATCCGCACATGTCGACAGTGTTGACAACAATGAGTTGTTACACCGACGTTCATAAAATTTATACGATAATGTTGGCTTCACGTAATTCCTCTACTACTGAGATGATTTCGTTGTCGTGTCCGGTGTGACCGGTGCGTTTTGAACTTACCAGCAGTCTTAACCGTTCAACCAGTTCGTTGGGATCGTTCCAGTGTACGTAATCGATACCACGTCCGCTGCGTGGTGGGAACAATCGAGCGATTATCTCTCTGTACTTTAAACCTTTGTTTGTATTTACTTTAGCACCGGGTAAATAATAACGTTTATAAGCGTTAGTGTCCGACAGTATAGACTTGTACGCTGCTAAATCGTTTTCATCGTAGACGCTCTTGTCGGGTTCTTTCATAAACATAAGTTCGTAGAGGCCCGGTGTGCCTCTGTATCGTTTTCCAGCTATGTAGAAGCTATCGTCTTGATTGATCTCTAACACCGAATTGCCTACCATCCATTTGTCTTCAACGTTACGAACACCGTACGTATGATCCATCTTCTTATCTCGATCATCAGACAACGCGAGCAGTAAGTATTTCCTCGCGAGCGGACCTTCGACAGACTGTTCAACGTATTCTTGTGCTTCGTGTCGACCTTCGGGTGTTGTTAAAAACTCTTCAAGAGTTACGTTCGGTGTTTCGACATCAGGCGTTTGTGCCAACACTTCCGTTCTGAGGAAACGAGGTTGTGATGGTGTTTTCGTCTCAACAGCTGCCTTCGTATCTTCATCTTCAACTTTCATTTTTTTTTTATTTTATCACTGGAGTCATTCAACTTTTCCGAAATCTGGGTTAACGGTTCCAAAAGAGGTTTGTACTTTCTCGTTAACGCTTCATCGCTCTCTCTGATGTCATGTTTCAACGCGCGATACTTTTGTCTTATGTTATCGCTAATTGCATCGATTTCATGTGTCAATTGCTTGTCATCCATCTTGACACTGATGACTTTCTCGCACAAACTATTCTATTTATGTATAAAACGATCGAAACCCACTCTGTATCTACCCGCGTTTATCGGTGAGTCCTTGTTGATGACTATGAATCCGTAACGATCCTTCCACGCTTCGGCGCACATCGCTTTGAACTCTTCGTATTTCATATCTGTGTTAACGTGATCGTTCTAAACGTGACGTAAATTGAGATCATCTTGTCTGAACAAAACCAAGAAATTGGCATTATCACGCACCAGTTGCTTTGGCACCAGACTGTACGTCTGACAAAGGTACAAAGTGTCCACACCGCTATGCCGTCCCATAGCGAAATATTTTCGTATGTTATTCTGCCGTTCACATACCACATCATCGAACAACATGATTGAATTAGGTACAATTTCGTGCGGAGGTGGTACTTCATCGTTTTCACTGTATGTGAAGTACATCATTCCTTCGTCAGCGAGAGCATTAAAAACGTCTTCCAACATACGATATTTTGGTTGAAATAACGATTTGGAGAACACGTACAGGTTCTGAAATCGCAGTCCGTTTGAATCGAATAACATGTTAAAGGCAACGTTTGACTTCCCGCTACATGACCCGCCGCACACGATACATCGAACTGTGTTTGGAAACAGTGGACTGTGTTTATTATATGCAACTTCACCGTTGTACTTAGCAGAGTCTACGTTCTTAACATTTAACTTTAACGATTGTTGTTCAATCTTCATCTTAACTCGTTTACGTTCGGTTAAATACTGTGGTAATGTTATTATATCAGATCTTTTTTATGTATCCACGAATCGTGTTTACCGTCAAAGCCGAGCCAGCGCACTCGCACGCGATCACCTTTACGTTGTAATATTTTTTCAACGAGATACACATCACCAACGCTGGTTTTACTCAATTCTTGTTCATAAAACCCACCTTCCACAACGTCACCCGTGTGATCTTTCAACAAGTACGTAACCGGTACGGTTGGCTGAACTCTGTGCACTGTATATATCTCGTTCGTCCAGTTTGGTGTATAACCTTTAGCGAATGTGATTTTGTATTTACTGATACGCACTCTATCGCCTATTTTAAACTTATGTTTCTTGCTCACTTTCCGCGGTACGGTATTTTTTCTTATTCGTTCCAACACAATTTGCTCGTTGCTCTTGTCGACTTGTCGCGGCTTCATCTCTATAGTTCTATGCACTCTGTCGTTGTATTCCATCACCAGTTTAGGCAAAAGCGACAACCACCGATAATGGCCTTGCTCGCTGAACGCGCGGTACATGTTCGTTTTCAACGTACGATTAAATCGCTCTACGATGGACGCTTTCTTCTCGCTATACGTTGAATAGTGTTTGACGTTGAATCTCTTTAGTAAAGCTTGTACGGTAGTGTTAAAGTACTCTTTCCCCTTATCCGTTTGCAGCTATTTCATTTTATTTTTTACAATTATTGGTTCGAGAGCATGTGCTACTTCAACACCCGATTTAGTTTTTAAGGGAATCGCATATGCATACTTGCTAAATGCGTTTATTACCGTCATTAGATATTTGTACCCCTTGTTCAACTTGGCATGCGGTATCATTTCCACCAAATCCGCTTGGTAGAGATCGTGTAACCCCTTCACCTCCACCGCACGTCTGGGAAAGTTCCTTCTCACCGGTCTGTGCAATTCTTTTGCAATAGTTTTGCGTACGTTTTCCATATCGCCACCCGAAACGCGAATCGCAAAATTTTGGTACGAGATATACCGTTACGTTTTCACTGAACCTCACCGACTTCATCGTCGTTACTGACAGTGTGTTGCTCCTGCAAGCGAGTCTTATATCAACGTATATCGAACGCATAATTTATAACGGATTTTCTCGCTTGCTGAATTATCTCGCGTCTGGGTTGACAGAGTTTATAATGACCGTACGCCAGTGTTGTTTCACCGTCATCCAAGACATATCGTTTGTCATCGTATGGTGACAGCGATAATTTTGTAAGCTTTCTTGTGTATATGTTATGTTTTTCGCTTTGGATAGTCTGCGCCGTAGTATAAGTTTGAGAAGTGGTCTTTACACATTGTTTATAAAGTTGATGTTTCAACTGTGTAGCTATCGCGGAACGTGGCACACCTTTCGCTACCTTTTTCTCTTTATCGTTTGCCGTAACGAATGAATAACATTTTGCGCGCAACCCGACAAATTCAAGTATCGGTATTCCATTTGTTTCGTCTTTAAAAGTACCCAACTTTTTCTTGTTTGTTTCACTATAGCACGGATGTGCCTTAGGGTACTCCGACGTGTCAAAGAGTTCGAGATGCTCCTCCATGTCTTTGTACACATCGTCGGTGCGAATGTCGTACAACAGAGAGTCAGTGTCCGTCATACATAGACGTGCACGTGACCCGTACGTATTCATCGTGAATCCGTAATGGAACCGATACATAATCAGCTTACTAATATCCAATACACTGAACCCAACGTACAAAGGTCGGTTCAGTGTAATGGATATTTTTTTCATCGTGAGACCTACCAGGTCCTCGTTATAGATGAAAAAATGTTGTAGCCTGGGGTTAGCGGTTAGTTTGTGAAGTTTCTTCTCGTTTGGAACTAACTTGAAATCGATTCGCTTCCGTACGTTTTCCAACGATTTTCCGTACGGTGCGTTATTCATTAACTTAAAAAAGTCTTTTTCAAAGGTGTTTCTGGCTTCCTTTCGTCGCTCCGTATTAAAATCGATGAAAGGTTTCAACCATAGGCACTGTGTGAATGCTAACACACGGTGAATCGCTTTCAACTCCATTCCTAGTTCGAGGTAGATTTTCAATGTTCTGTAATGAACAATGTATTTTGTCTTGTCCTCGAGGGACGTTATCAGTTTCTCTACCTTACCGTTACTACACACAAAGTCTTTTAACAGCTTCATGCTATAGCAGTACGGTGAAAGCATACTGTCCGTAATAGTACACTTTTCGGGTGCTAAAGGGTAGTCACTGTGTAAGTCGTGTAGGTAATGTGGATACCCCAGATCGACTTCCAGGATATAACCGGTGTCATCATCGTCACGTAACGTGTGCACGTTCAACGTATCGATCTCTGTACGTTCCAACCATCGAAAACCTGACAGTGGTAAAGGCTGTGTCATAGCCGTTCCGTACAGGTTGGTACAATCGAGGTAGAGTAAATAGTTATGCGGCTTGCTTGCGTCATAATCGGGAATGTACGGGTTGTTGGCCTTGGCGTACCTATTAGAAATTGCTGCTAAGCCGCCACGGATACCTTCTTCGATGTACAGGTGTACGTCTATATCGCGGAGTAACTCTAACCTGACTCCTGTCATTTTCAGCATCGCGTTCCACGCTAAACCGGCGGTGGTAAAAACGTTACACGGATCGAGTTCGTAGTACTGCAGGCTCATGTTTCGAAAGTTTTCAAATACATCTGCAAGCAGTAGTACATCCGTTTTTAAATAAAGGTCATGATAATCACCGAACGTTTGCATGTCGAAAGCCGACCAAACCGCTCGAGCGTGCGCGTAATCTTCTTCGTTTATATCCGACTCTGTCAACCCGTTGTAAAAATGTTCGCGGTCCGGTAACTGCCTCTCGTCAAATTTTGAATCGTCCGTAACGTATTCGTAAGGGTACACGCCTTTACGCAACAGTAAATTAACATTACGCGTGTAAAATTGATTAAGGATTTTAAAATTATCCGCGGATAAGTTGGAGACGAGTTTTTCAAGTGACGCGTTCATGAACCGCAGAGAATCGAGAAACCGGAGCTGACCGAGTGTAACGGAGATGTAACGTTCGCTTGTAGTAGCGATACACGTTATTTCATCTTCCTTGTACTTTCCGAAACCTTGCATCAAATGATGCGAGTCATAGCCACTTAAATTATGGAAAAAAACCGGAACGTGTGTTGGTATTTTGTAATTTATATTACACGCATTGTGAGCAGCGCCTAAATATTTTCCCGTTATGTGGCAATGGTTTCGAACCGTGTCATCCGTTAACGCCTTCTTGCACATATGACAGTGCGTAGCGTTTCGGAATGACCGTTCATCGGCCGCTGTCATTTGGATCGGTTTATTAAACTTTCTATCGAGTCGTTGAACGTCGACTAAAAGCACACGAAGGAACGTGTCCACCACGTCTTTACCGCGGTATATTACAGGTTCCTTGACGGCGTTTCCCATCCAGTCAACTATCACATAGCAGAAACTGGCTGGTATATGATGTGCCACGTTTTTACCGGTGGTCGGAACAATAAACGATTCGAAGTCAGCGTATACCGTATAAGGTACGCGGTGACAAAGTGAAAAGTTTTTAAAATACATCCACTTTTCGTTCTCGTCAGGAAGTTTTACTTTCTGTACTCCATGCTGAGAACAGTTGCGTTCGTGTTCTTCAACTCGTTTTCGCGCCGCGTTAGTATCTTTATTGTCCGAAAATCGGTGTAGACAGTAGTTGCAGTAAAACGAAGCGCCGTTTCGTTTTGACAACGACGAAAGCATACGCGAAAGATTCCGTATGAGGCAGTAGTGAGTAGTGTTCGCGTCGGACAGTAGCAGTAGGTTTACGTGGTACTTTCGACCGCGGTGTTCAGTAATACGTAAAGGATATACCTCACCTTCGTAGCCAAAAACGTTAACAGATATGTTTTCGTTTAATTTTTCAAAACGTTTTATCTTATTGACAGCGACGGGATAAGGTATGTCCTTCATGTTTATTTCTTCTTCGTACGGAAGGTAATGGCTAACGCGATGCGGGTTACACGCGATCGGGTGTATACCGGCGAGCACAGACCACAAGAAACACTTTTCATCTTCTAAATTTTTCACATTAATAATTCCTTTTTTACTGTGTGACAATTTCGATGGTGTAGGTAGAAAGCTCGACCCCACAAGAGGATTGTATTTTGTAATATTTATTTCCACCGACTCGACACCGTTTTCGACCCACCCGCTTCCGTCACGCGTGAATTTGTCAACGGATTCCATTATTTTCTCGCTAGCTATCGAATACTGTTCATCGATATCGTCATACTGTGACTTAAGTTCTGTACGTGATCTAAATACCGCATTACAATAAATATTTTCGGTGTTTATCAATTTTTTAAAAGATACACGAACTGCTAAATACCATTTTATATAATTATTTAATGCTACGGCTTCGCTACAAATCTTATCAACAACCGTGTGTTTGTAATCTAATAATACTGTTTGTGTGTTTAGTGTATTGTCAAGTATCATAAATTTTATAGTAATTACATTACCATTAATAGCACGGTGTTCGCTGCTGCTGCTGCTGGCCATTGTGAAAGGACTGAGGCCGGCTTCGCGTCGTCGGTTCCCTATATAGACAGTCCGGTGACCGGTAACGCTGTCGCCGCGCTCCGCTCGCGAGGAGCAGCTGCGCGGTGTGGGGTGCGGGGTTGTCGTGACCGATGCGGTGTGTGCTGGAGGTGCGGGGTGGGGGTGCGGGCTGGGATGTCATTGTCCGGTCGTGACCGATGACGCGCGTGGCGGAGGGCTGGGTGGGGTGGGGAGTGCGGTGTAGGAAGCCGACGTCCGTGACCGATGCGGTGCGGGGTAAAGGTGTGGGATGGTGGTGCGGGGTAGGGAGATAGGTTGCAGCCGGTGTCCGTAACCGAGAGGTAGGCGAGGTGCGGAGTACAGGATGCCGGCGACCTTGACCGAAGCGCGCTCGTTGAGTCGCCTCCCGCGGGATGTAGGGTGCGGGGTAGGGGGAGCTGGGTTGTACGACCGGTCGTGACCGAAAGCAGATGGTGGTGCGAGACGACGCGGGGTGGGGTGCGGGGTGACCGTGACCGACGGACTCGTGTGGGGTGCGGGGTGGGGGGTAAACCCGGTCGTTGCGGAGCGACAGACAAAGTAATTGAACAAAATATGTAGGCGAGATGCGGGGTGGTGGTGAGGCTCTGGGTGCGGTGTGGGGGTGCGGGGTAGGATGTCATCGTCCGGTCGTGACCGAAAGCAGATGGTGGCCCGAGACGACGCGGGGTGGGGTAGGAAGCAAAATTATAGCCGTTACCGTTGCGGAGGAGGTGCGGGGTAGGGTGTCGTCGTCCGGTCGTGACCGAAGGAAATGACGCATTAGAAGGAAGGAACGTGGTCGGGGGAAACAGAATAAATACGCCAGTGTTTCCCTGTGCAGTCATCAGTACTCGCCATGGAAGGAATCGTTGCGAACGCGAAGACAGTTGGAAATTTTTTACCAAAAAGAGACTTGTCAAGTCTTTCTTTAGGAGTAAAGTATCATATATTTCACATGAAATTTGTGAAAACGAAATTCGGGGAGTCAATTGTGGTAGATTTGGAAGATACCGGAGCCTGTCCTCAGCCGGAGGGTAAACTGTTCTATGTATACCTACCTAAAAGATGGTGTGACGTATTTACAGAGGAGCAATTGAAAGCTGTGAAGCCTTGTGTCCTATCACTATGCGTAACCTCACACACTCCGCTGGCGAACGAGAAAGTGAGCGTGCAGTTGGATATTGATTATGTGAGTACGATATTTCAGTACCACTAATAATTACTTATACAGAAGTGGTTATGTATTAATTTTTTTCTCTTTTTTTCCAGACCAAATAAACGAGAACAGGATTGATTTATTATAATAATAATAGTAATAATAACATTAATAGTAAAATGTTTTTAAATGATGAAGTAGACTTCTCTATTTTTTTGTCGTTTTTTAATGTTAACTGTTCATTTTCAGAGAAAGAACAAGGTGTTGCTTGGATCTAATATTGTAGAAAAACTTTTAAACAGAGAAATAAATGGTAATAATAGATTATATTGTCAATGCGACATGATTAAATTCGATTATAATTTTAGAAATAATCGTAAGACACTGAGTAGATGGATATCAATACGAAACGAAAAGAATATTTACAAAATGAAAGTATTTATTCGTAATGAGTTTTTCAAACTCTTCAAAACATCAATTAGTTATTGTAACAACCATAATATTGAATATCTTCAAATAAAAGATTTGCTAATTGCTAAAACAAAGCTGGTTAATCAGATGTACTATATGATGTATAATTTTACTGGTACAGCGTATACCTCGCTGGTAAAAAAATATGAGTGGTCAAGGCATGACTCTAGCGGATGTCCGCTTCGTAACCGTTGTCGCGTCTGTTGTTATCTAAGATATCAAAATGACTTTAATTCAGAATACATGTTTTTTTAATACCACACTAACTATCATTTGATGTGTCTACATTCTTTTGTATTTGATCAAGTATTATTAATTGTAGGAAATTATATTCTGTTTTTAATTATTAAAAAACGTATGTGGTTTATAACATAAAAAGTTAAGATAAACAATCATTAAAGTGTTAATTAAATTTTTATGTGTAATTAAATTTTTTAAAAGATTTCTCTCATAGTTACAGAAACCTTGTTTCGATGTTATGTGTTTGTGCGAATGCGAGGGAGATATATGTCGTTCACCACCATATGGTGACCACTGTAACATTCTGAGTGCTTGTGGGTGGAGAGAATTTACACTCTGAAGAACAATTGTTTTAAAAAATTATAAGCGTTGTTACCTTTGTTATTATCTAAAATACTAAAAAGAGTTGAATTCAAGGTTTTGGTGTACCATTTTACACATGTAGTTAACACCATAGTAATTATCATTTGATGTGTGTCTACATTTAGTATGTTATTATTAACATATTACACATCAACATTGTAATATTGTATGTTATTAATTATTATTATTATTTTATATTGTTAGACATATAAGGCTTGTTTTGGTTGTAGTAAATGTAATTATTATTTTGTTAATTATGTGTGTGTGTGTATATATATATGTGTACAGAGAGAGAGAGAGAGAGAGAGAATATATATGTAGAGAGAGAGAGAGAGAGATAGAGAACCTTCAAGGCTGCAAAAGAGAGAGAAAGCGAGAGAAAAAAAGATTATTTTGTATAATTATGTAAATATATATATATAGAGAGAGAGATAAAGTGTTTATTTTGTTTAGTTATGTATATAGAGAGCGCGCGTATGTTTTGCACAATTATAATTGTCTTGTGAATATAGAACGTGTGTGTGTAGAGAGAGAAAGAAAATTATAGCTTATGATTTGATTGTAAAAGCTTTCGATATTATTAAAACTTATATATAAACCGTAACCTTTGTTATTTTATTATTATACCTTTATACAAAACAGTTATTCCTATCATACTTGAATAAGGTATACGCCAGCGAAGATAACAAGTTTTTATAGTTGAGATGCAGCCAACTTATTGATAAAGAGACACAGCTGGATTGTGGTATGCGCCAGCATGCGAAGAAAACCGGTTTATAGGGTTCAGATGCATCTCTCTCTAAAGAGAAAGAGAGTGAGAGAGAGCGTATAATCTGTTTGTATCAACACACAGCGATTCAACCAGACCTGTTTGTTACAATTTTGCAGGTACACAGAGTAAAATATATTTATACAATTACACAATTTTAGTAATGCATAATTTTAATATGTTTTTTCTAAACAATATTCAAATGGATGCATCTGTTCTATTATAACACAATATACTCATATATAATAATACAATATATGGTTTTGCGAACCGCAGATCCAGGTTCAAATCCCGAGGAGTCAAAATTTATTTTGTGGAAACCAACACCTGTCGGAACCCATCTGTATAGCCTCCTGTTTCGTCGTAACCAGTGTTTTATACATGCGTCATGTGGGCGTACCCACAAATTTCGGGTACCCCCATCCGTTGTTTTAATCATTTAGGGTACCAAAATTCTGACATTAAAAATTTCGAGAGAGAACGATTATTTTGTTACATCAAAATAAACCAGAACGCGGAAGTGTTTTAACATTCGGACACCAGCTGCCAGGGCCTCTGTCATGAACTGGAACCCGGTTAGGGCGTACCCACAAATTTCGGGTACCCCCATCCGTTGATTTAAACATTTCGGGTAACGGTACCCGATACCCCCAAAATTTCGAGTAACGGTACCCGATGACATCGCCTCTGCGCGTCCGGGCAACCGCCGAATTCCGGGTACCCCCATCCGCTACACATTGTTTTCGGCTACCAAATTTTGGACATGCAGAAACCACGGCCTTCGTGACGTCTTGAAACAGGTTTTAGTCATCCGGACGCCAGCGACTAGGGCCTCTGTATGACGTCATGAACTGGAACACGGTAGTGTTTCAGTCACACATACACACACATACATACACACACACAAAACAGTGACGTCACATGGACAGCTCGGACACCAGCTGCCAGTGCCTCTATGACGTCATGAACTGGAACCCGGCAGTGTTTTCAACTGGAACCCGGAAGTGTTTTCTAACGCTCACTTTCCCTCTACTATGCACCTATTTTTTATTTTAGTGCGGAGATAGAATCGGGGGGAGGGTGGCTTCTGTACTCACATTTCCACTGTGTATGTTTCTACAGACTGCCTCTTTGTACGTAAATAGAACCTATGATTTAACTTGAATGTTTGCTGTAACCTTGGGACGGTAGAGTCATTGTCTAAAAACCGGATTTGCATTACCTTGTGGAGGCAATCAAAGCCAAAGCGTGTCGTGTTGCGAACTGAAACGCTAACGATTATAGCATTGCCACTGTCGAGTATATTTCTAGAGGTCTGTAAATGTCAGTTAGTCTTTGGCCAGCAACTTATACTACAATAAACGTAATCCCACGTATTACTCATATCGAAAACGTTCAAGAATGTTGCAAGTAAAGAAACTAGACTTATTAAGATGTCTTTGAAGTCAGAAAACAACCCTTTGAAGTAGGAAATTGGAGAACTGTTAGCTTGAACATATAGCTGTCTCTGAATTTTACACGCACGCATGCGAGTAGTGTAATTAATTGATTCATGTCTTGCTCGAAGATTTATTAATACTTTGTTATCGATTCCTACTCCTATTATTGCAGTGGCGTATCTAGAATTTAGCCTTGGGGGTCCTGGGTCAGGTCGGCTTCATACAAAAGAAAAAGAAAATTAAGTTACTAATTAATATAGCTATCTTTAAAGCGGTTGAAATCAGTCCCATTAAAGTAAACGGTAATAAGACAATATAAATACATTGTTATTCAAACATCGTTTACAAGACGCTCATTGACTGAATTGATTACCCTATGTTCCATATTTCAAACGTATACGCTGGAACTGTGTGTAATAAACCTGTTTGTATATTTAAAAAAGAGTTACTACTATATTAGCGTACACAGCTGGGAAAAATAATGGAAACAGCCTAAAACTAAGAGATTAACAAAATTCGTCATCTTTTCCAATCCTCTGGGGACGGAGTCTGGTCCCGTTCGTCCACCTCCGTAAATACGCCTCTGTACCAATGACGTGTAATTTGACAAGGATTTCCAGTGTAATCAAATTTTTACAGTTTGTTTAATTTTATCAGGTGGTCAGGCATTCAGATCCAACATGCTCAATGAATCATTTCTATTTTATAAGGAAATGATAATATATCAGCTTCTGTTAATGAAAGAATGAAAATAATTCTAATCTTATAACACTAGTTATTGAAACATTAAATATTTGTATTACTTCTGTGAACAAAAAGGCGGTTTTCACAAGCAATACAATTATATTTACGGCTCCTGTCTTTCCGCTGTACTGAGATGTCTGAAGTGCTGACTTGCTGTACGTTAATACAGTTTTTCAATATTAGCGTTTTCATCAGGCAATATAGTTTAGCTCACGTCATCACATCACATTTCTGGGTTGTGTCCGTCTAAATGCAATTCACACTTGGCGAAGTCGTAAAGTTTTTCAATTACATTTCTCAGCTCAGCGTGTCGTTGGACATGTACAGTAATACGTACGTCAAAAATTGATACTGTATGACTTTAATGTTGTTTCATTATTGCATCTTCTGACATTGACTGAACTACTTCGCTGCATGCAGGTTAAAGCAATTTCCCACCTACCGTGTGGAGCTGCCGTGTGTCTTCACTATCTCTTGCAGTGTGTCACTTGACGTTATCTCCACAAATTGTTACATTCACCATAGACCCAATTGTTACATTCACCATAGACCCAATTGTTACATTCAACATAGACCCAATTGTTACATTAGCCATAGACCTAATTGTTACATTCACCATAGACCCAATTGTTACATTCACCATAGACCCAATAGGCTAAGTTTGGATTCTGTAAATAGAGACGTGATGTAATTACTTTTGTGTTAACCTAATCAATGACTTGTCACCGGACAAAACGCTTGTCGCATGAAAAATGGCGCCAATCATACAACTCTTAGTTATTTTGGTGACCCTAAAAAGGGCCGTTGGCGAAAACGCTGTGGTGTTTGTTCCGCGCTGAGATGTTCGGCGGCTGCGCCCGCTGTTCGTGGCGTACTGCAGTCCTCCTCTTCTTTCGGCATCGGTTGCGTCGAGTCCGCTGCCGGCCCAGCGACGTCCATTGCTGGCGCGGTACAGGAGTGCGAAGAATGTAAGAACGTCTGTTCTACTCTTCGGCTGTTCCTTCCGGCTGGCTCCGAGAGTGGAGAGGAGATGAAGTGCGTCCGATGGCGTGGCGCCTGGGGATGGAGTGCACAAAAAACACGACTGGGGGTCGCGAGTAGTGCAGTGTCCCGAGTCTCAGAAAGGACTCCTGCCACTGGCATTGCATTGCATTATGGATGCGGGGTGTCTGTGCACCCGTGGCTTGATTGCAGCATCTGGATCGTGTCCAATGGCTGCCTGAAGTAAACATAGTGCTGGTACATGTCGACTGGTTACCTAAAACTGGAAAAGGAAACCGCCAACCAGTTAACTGAGAAGGCGGGGGAGTATAACTTTTATTTGTTGAATGCACTGCCGCTGGTACCGATTCGAGCAACAGATGTTGCCCGTTTCAAGTCCAGTCAGCAGACGCCCTGAGGGCGTCGGTCGCTCCCCGCAAGGCGGAGAGCCTCCGTGCCAGTGAATGATGACAGCGACAAGCAGCCGGCTCAGCGTGCTAGGAGGTGGACAGGAAGGAGAGAAGGACAGTTTGGTGAACTACTCTGGTCTAGGACTGATGATTACTTGTTTTTGTTTAATTTAAAGAGGATGGCGTTATGGCGGGTCATCAAGAAGCGCCCGAGGGCGCTTGACCCGAAAGGGCGGTGGTGGTTCTGATGCACTGATGGTTCGTAGGTACGGGAAGGTGGAGGTCGAGGCTTTAGCAAAGAGAGTTAGAGCCAGCGACCGGACAAAGGAAGTCAAGGTAGGAACACGAGTAGGGTAAGAATGAGAGTTCTAACGCGGAAGTGACGTCACAGCCCCCCCTTTTGGCGCGAAATTCAAAAATCCCTGTGGTGGGGGTAGACTTCCGGCGCAGCGTGTCGTCATGTGCAGAGGTTATGATGGACCGGGGGGGTAGTGGTGTGTCCCACGTGACCTCGATGGGCGTACCGAAGTTGTCGGCCATGTTGTCGGCGTTCGGCCATGTTGTCGTCGTCGTCCATTTTGCGTGGTTCCGTGTGCGTTGATTGGCGGAGGCGTGGCCGCCGTTGTCGACAAAATGGACGACGACCCCGCCACGACGGGCGAGGATCAAGCCAGGCCGCCGCCCAGCGACGATGACGACGTCAACGACGACGGCGAAGGGCGAACGGCGAACATGGCCACGGCTGGTGTCCATGTTGGGAAAGCTGTGATGTCGGATTGTGCGTGTGTGCTGGTTAAGGTTGGGCCACGTTGTCGGATCGTGGTGTGTTATAGTGTATGGTTTGGGTATATGTTTTGTTTTTCCGGCGGCCATGTTGGAAAAGCGTCGACGTTGTCAACTTGTGCCACGTTGTCGGCTGGTGCATGTGTTATAGTGTACGGGTTTTGTATATGTTTACACTGCCGTTGTCGGCTCGGTGTTATAGTGTACGGGTTTAGTATATGTTTACACTGCCACGTCGACGTTGTCAACTTGTGCCGGCCACGGCTCGGTGTTATAGTGTACAGGTTTTGTATATGTTTACACTGCCACCATTGTTGCCAACTCATGAACTGTAAATTTGAATGTGTGCTTTTGTGGTAAGTATATATTGTAAAAATACAAAAAATGTGCACAGCATCGATGTGAAACTCTTGTTGACTGGCTATTGTGGTGTAATTGTTTTGATTGACACTTCACTTATAAAACATGCATGATAGAAGGAAAAAGGATAGTTGAAAAGAAAAGAAATAACTAAGCAAATTCAAAAAATTTACATTGTTGTGTACATGTAAGAAAATACACATGATATGCATTGCATAATTGAATGTCTAGTTGTAATGAATTGGCTTCGGTTATCTGAGCATAATATGTACACATGCTAGTGATGATGTAATCAATCCATCTGTGTGCCCATCTGTTACCAAAGCGTGTGAACGAAAGCTTTATTAGTCGTACATAATTTGAAGAACGCGAGTCGTTGGTGATGTAATATTATTAAATGGGCTCCAGCTGTCTGTGCGCGCTTGTGTGTGCGTACATCCATTTGTTTAATAACAGAACCCTAGCCGTTGACTAACTAATGAATAATAATTGGCTATCTGAGCATATGTACACATGCTGGTGATGATGTAATTGTCTAGCCATCTATTATCAAAGCGTGAGAGCTGAGGCTTTAATAGCCGTACATAATTTGAAGAACACAAGTCGTTGGTGATGTAATATTTTAATTGGGCTCCAGCTGTCTGCGCATTTGTTAATGTGTGTGTGAACGAAGTGATGACCGTACATAAATTATTGTGTGAAACAGAAAGCCAAGCCAAGCTAAGTGATTGTCCTTGACTGCACGTGTAGTAGCTCTAGGTTTTTTTTGTCGTCGAAACAGAAAAGCCAAGCTAAATGGTTGTCCTTGACTGCACGTGTAGCAGCTCTGGTTGATACCAGCTGCTTTCGCGTTCATCCTTGAGATAGCGTATATATACGCTGTACGAATTGCTCACATCATCACATTGTTCAACGAGACTAGAACTCGTACAGTGTGAGTTTTTCATTTTTAAATAAGTTTTCATTTTTTTAATAATTTTTTTAATTTTCGTTCGTTAAGATTCACATTCAGTCGTACAGAGTGAGTTTCATTTTTTTAAAAAATAATTTTCATTTTTTAAATAATTTTTTTAATTTTCGTTCGACGAGATTCACATTCAGTAACTCAACTAGAACTCGTACAAGGTAAGTTTCATTTTTAAATAATTTTTTAATTTCTAAAATATAATATAATCAAGCAATTCTCAACTAGAGCTCGTACAAGGTAAGTTTTATTTTAAAATAATTTTTGTAATTTCTAATCAAGCAATTATTGTTTAATAATATTGATTTTTTAAATTAGTTATATGTAATAACACATGGATGCACATTGCGCAACATTTCTTTTAGCTTGTATATTGAGTGATGATTAGTGTTAATCTTTCAAGGATTTGTGAAATAAATATAGAATAAAAATGTTAAAGCAATATTATTTAATTAAAATACAAGTAATCAAAATATATTACAATTTAAAATAAATATTATGTAACAGTAAACAGTGGTGACAAGTACAAAATACATAATATGTAAACATATACAATATGACATTTGTGTACAATATTCATCTAAATAAAGTAATTACAAATTAAAATATGATGACGTACACAGTAATGACAAAAATTAATATGTAAACATGTGTGACAATTGTGTATGAATTACAAATAAGTAAAACTAATAAATACATTTGCATACATTTATATTATGTGTAAGCAAATTAGATTTTAATTTATAAATTTATTACGCATAATAATTTATTATTTGTAATTGTTTTAATAATTGTTTTGAATTACATTAAAATAAATAAGTTTAAGCACATTATATTTACTATTTGTGTACGTGTGCAATGACAATTTTGAACAAATATATTTGTTAATTTTGAAAATGTCTATCCAGGCTTACTCTAAAATGTACACCATGTAAGCCTTGTTTTATTATCTAGATATACAGTAAATATATTGATAATTAAATATAATTAAATTAAATGAAATATATGTGTAAGCACAATATATTATAAATTAAAATACAACTAAGTACATGTTAATATATAATTGTACGTGCAGCTAATGACAATTATGTGTATTTACAATGAAAATTATACATGGTAAGTGAGTATGTCCATTCGGTCTTACTGTACAATTTCTACTATGTACGCTCTATCCTTTTCTCCACGAAAAATTAGATGCAGCGAACACGGTACTAAATCTTTTAATTCATCATCTTCGAAAACGCTCGCGTATCTTTTACGTAGATATACGCGATATTTTAGTTTAGGGTCTTTATAATCTTGAAGAGTGACGAGTACGGCTTTCCCGTACTTCGCGTCTATATTCTGCATTTCTTCTATCGGATATTTTACACCGATTATTAATTCTTTTATTTTTTTATATTCAATTGCGCTAATAGTTGCAAATTTTTCAGTGAATGATGCCATTTTAAAATAAAGAATTTTATATTTGTCTCGCGCGTCTCTCAAGGACTGAACGAATAACGCTCGCACACAGCGGAATAAATAGGGAGGTAGTTGTGGAGGTGGAACCAGAGAGGGGGAACTACATAACGTACAGTAAGCGTTTATTTTTAACCGTGTGAACAGGATACGACTTGTCTTCTCACGACTCGATGGGTAGGCGGGGAAGAGGAGACGAGTCGGTTATTTTTTTTTATGAATAGACAGAATGATGTAATTAACAGCACTCATGCGTGTTAGAACATGTTGCTGAAGCTAAATTTTTTATCGTACAGTAAGCGTTTATTTTTATCCGTGTGAACAGGATACGACTTGACTTCTCACGACTCGATGGGTAGGCGGGGAAGAGGAGACGACTCGGTTATTTTTTTTATGAATAGACAGAATGATTTAATTAACAGCACTCATGCGTGTTAGAACATGTCGGTGAATCTAATTTTTTTTATATGACTATACAGAGTGATGTAATCGTCAGAAAGGTTAACTTGTTTTACGTAAGCGCTAAACAATAATGTTTTCAATTAGTAATTTATTAGAAACATATTGATTACTCTAAAATCTGATACAACCCACTCGCGTAAAGCGTGTACTCTAGTATTTGTACATATTTCTGGAAGTAAGTGGTGCACGAGACAGACTGTTCCATGTATTGATTGTAATTGATCGAGTTTAGGACAACCGAAATCTTCTAAATTTATAATATTAAAATGTACGATACGCTTCTGTAGAAATTTTTTTTTTTGCAATCCTTTTACGAACACAAATTTAAAAGGAAATGTATATTTTTCTAATATCGGCACAAGATGTTCATACGATGTGTCCCCGTCCGTCCACGCTAGTCCATGATAATGCTCTGTTAACCATCTGTTTGTCCTCGCATGTTTATGATTCGAAACAATCATGTTTGCTGGAGGTGAAAATATCCAATGTCTGCTGGCAAATGCAGTGACATCCATAATGGATAGTTCCTTAACGAGTTCGTTTCCATCGTTGTCGATGAAACAGTGAAAGTCAAGGATGACTGCTAGATTATCCTCGCACATCCTTTTTTCGTTATAAATAATGTGTTTGGTGTTACTAAGAACGCTGCAGATCCGTCCGTCTTACGAAACAGACACGTTGTATGTTGTGAAACGCTCGTAAAGAATTTTTTTGGAACGTTTATTTTGTACCTTATATTTTCGTCACGGATCAGTGCAACAAATTTACAGGTCAAAATGTTGTATACAAAAATGTCTATAGGGTATAGTATTGTGTGCTTTAATTCACTACAGCGTATGTACTGGTAGGGAGATAACAGCTCCATGCGTCCGTCTTCAACGCGTGCTGTTCAAACACTGAGGTATGCGATATTAGTGGACTTGGATTAAACACTTTTGCCACGGCAGCATATATTTTCAAACCTTGTGTTCACTAATCGATTAAATTAAGGTGTGAAAATGAACTAGAAATACGCTCTCATGTAAGCGGTGCATGTGGTTCTACATAAAGGACAAGTATGTAGGGTTATGGCGCAATTCACACATGTGATAAAATGTCGACAGGGAATAAGTACAACTTCCACGTTCTGTGCGTAACAGACTTTGCACATTGTATCACGATTAGAGCTTCCTTCTATGTTTTTTATATTCTCCTTGATAGTGTCGACGTGTTGTTCGTTCTCTGCTGTCGCTATTGCTGTTGGTGCTTGCGCTTCGGTAACGATACCCAGTGCCTTGATGATAAAATTTTTATCTTTCATTAACATTACGTAAGAGCACGCAGGGAAATGACGTGCGTGTTCCATCCAAGCATATTCTCCACGTTCCCATTTGTTTAATCCGCCTCCACAGCAAAAACAAATCACTCTATCGTTGCATCCAGTGTAAAAGAAACCCGCTTCTGATAATTCTTTAGGTGTTATCGTTAACGATACAGGCCATTCTTTAAAACTCTTTAAACGATTTTCCAAGCTTCTGTAACGCGGGTACGGAGATGTGAGTTTTTGAATTAAGATGACTTGCACTTCTTTATCGTCTGGTGATAAGGACTTGATTGTTGTTGCTGTCGCTTCACCGCATTGTTTGAAATAGCGGTCGTTCTTGGGTTTGGTATCATCATCATCGAAATCGTGTGAAAGCATCTTGTGCGTCCTCTCGCGAGTCGTGTTGATGAAACACTGAGCAAAAAAAAAATAGGAAGAAGAGGATAATCGTTTCCCCCTCCACAAAATAAAATACATGAAAAATGATTACATTTTTTTTTAATAAAAAATTACATACATGTAAGTCATACATTACATTCTATTTACAGCAAATACATAAAAATTGATTACATTTTTTAAATAAAAATCGCATACATGTAACACATACATTACATTCTAAAAAGCAACATTATATTTACAGCAAAAAAAAACAATAATTTATAGTAAATGTTTAATTATGTCTGCGCACTGTGTTGGATAACGGAGTGTACACGTTGAGCGAATCATGCAGTATCAAGCAGTAGGCCGCGGTCTGAGCGGGGAAATTGCTCGATGACTCGAATTCCAATCTGACGTCGACTGGTGAAGACTTGAGCGACTCATCCTGTCTGCTACAATCGAAGACGAATAACGGTGCTTTTGCTATGAACTCAGTAGGCGTTAGAAGTACGTTGGGTTGACTTCTGTGGTAGTATGACTTTTGAAATCGTGTATACATGTCGTACAGCAATGCATAACGTCCGTTATCGATATCCAGGTTCAGGTTATCGTACGGGTAGTATTTGTCGTTCAGAAAGAGTCTCGCATTTGTCACATTGCAGTGATCGAATTCGCCGGCATGTTTTTTCAGATTATTCTTTCTGCTGGTCTGGAAGGTGAGTATCACGTACCGCGGTTTCTCCAGTTGTGTAGTTGTTTTCACTGTCCAAGTCTGTCTGTCAGTCGTTGGTAAAACCGGGTACTCGTGCAGTTCCCAACTACGAAACGGTAAGAATAGTGGTAGGTCTTTGCGTATGATATCCAATAATCGTATCCGTACTTCATTGTTCACATACACGAACGGAATCATCCAAGAGATTTTTGTTAGTTCTATATCAGCGTTAGCGGGCGCATCCGTAGACGAGAACAGAGCGTTAACGTCAGTGGAAGTGCGTAATAGTATCAGTTCTTGTTTCATGTTTAAAATAACATGTGTGAAATCTTCAGCAAATCCCATCAGCATCCTCAACGGTATGCAAAAGTTGAATTCATTATTTTTACCAGATGGTGTTAGCTCGTCAGCTGTAGGAGCAACCCAACCGGCATTTTGCATCGAAACAATGTCCTGCTTGCTGGCAGATAGTATGGTTTTAATAGTGGATGTGATGCCAACACTCTTGGTACGATCTACTTCCACGCCGGCCAATTCGTAACGGATTTCTTCGAAGAGAAACGCAATCGCATTGTTTATAATTTTCACGTTCACATTACCAGTGGCAGTGGTTTTTTTGCTCAACTTGCCTTCAACGTACAGGAAACTTTCCATCGGTAAAGTGAAGACTTCCTGTTGCAGGATAGGTATGCGTATCTCATCATTATTTCCATATCGTGACGCCGACGCGTACGGTGCATGAGGATGATATTCATAATGTGTGATGTTGTCTTCAAAGAACGGTCGACGTTCAACCGATAAGACTATACCGCTGTCCGTCATGTTACTTGTTTCTCTTGAGTTTGAATCCTAGTGAAATCAGGTAGCGTCGGTTAGTTGCTGTTAATCGTGTCAACGACGAACGTCTACTGATACCTTTTCCAACAGTGTTGTCCTCTTTTATCTTGCAGTGCAAGCCGTCGCTACCTCCGCTCTTCATGGAGGTTTCGGTGAAATAAATTCCCATGATTACTACACACGTTTCAAATGTATACGTGCGGTGATGACTTCCCCTTGAAAATTCACAATATCACCGTCCTGATCGTGTACGGACACTGTAACGTTACGCAAGTGTAGTACGTTAAGCGGAAAATAAATGACGTTTCTAGGCGTTTCGACTATCTTGAATCCTGGCTCAACTGTTGGATAGAACGAGTGCAATATATGCTCGTTTCGACCCGCCTTGTATGAACCTTGAACAGCGTTACACCTTATCTCCAAAACGTTCACTTTGTTAATGTTTACAGGCGCATCCGACGTGTGTAATATATACGCTTCTAACTTGCGGCTCTTGGAAAAACCCAACATGGTACCGATCGTGTGTTCCGTACATCCGAAATCGATATCGTATGAACAATAAATTTCACATTTCAATGTGTTGTTGTTGGGTCGTAGAGAAAATTTCGGGTCTGCTAGTTCTTTTTTCAGGTATGTTTCAATATCACTGATTTCATACACACCGGTCGGTATATTGACAAGCTCTAACGTTTTACGTGCTCCCTTTAGTACAGGAAAGACATTGTTTTTTCCACTCTCCACGTTCGGTATAGAGTTGTACGTGGTAAAGTCCAGCAGTCCTGCGTACCATTCACCGTCCGTCAATTCAAGCGGTGGAAAAAAGTCACAAACCAGTGCGCTCGGATCCGTTCCTGTGACGGTGACCGTAAGCGAAGACATCTTGTAGTTTACTGATCGTTCGATGTCAAAAACTCTAAACATAAATGTCCGCAGATGACTGTATCCGACGGTTGTTTTCGCATGTAATTGTAATGAACGTCGGTCACGTTCGATCCAAAGTACCGCATTAGCTCGACAGGTGGACGTAGATTGCCGAATCCATCAAAGTACCAGACTCTGTCGCCTCGCTTCTTGTAGCATACCCAGTGCGTGCCCGGTCCGCTAGCATCGTCCAGATTCACGATCGCACTTTCGTTCACCCACGGTGATGTACTAGGAAGTGCGTCGCGCATGTACACACCTCTGAAATAGGGTATACACAATCGTTTCGTGTACTCATAAAGATCATGATCGGACAATGGACGCACGGGTATTTTGATTAGTTTTTTCGGTACGGTCGAAGATAGAGTCCTGAAGCCTTTTTACCACCACTCCTTCTTCGTCGTTTTCCTGTCCCTGTTGTCGTCGTCGTCCTCCTCCTCTTCCTGATTATCGTGCGTCGAACCGGCTTGCGTCGTCTGGTGCGACGTCGACGTTTACGCACACCACCACCACCACTACAGCATAGCCCGCTGCCTAACGCAGATTTCGCCTTCATTGCTGCTGCTACGGCTGCTGCGTACGCTCTTTCACTGATGCCTGAATTCAAAGCTTTAACTCGTTCCCACGCTTTACCGGCTAGCACACGATCCGCTATACCTCGTCGTTCGTTGTCCTTGTACTTGCTGTAAGCGATATCGTGTTCGCGACAGGCTTCGTCCAACTCGTTGATTCCTCGATCACCACGACTCAATCTCTCCTCTAGTTTCGTTCCTGGTCCGCAGAACCTGTAGCCAGGCAGATGTAGTTCTACCGGTAATACGTCCACCGCTCGATTGATCAGTGTAGGTACTGACTTCGCGACGAATGGTACCGCGCTTTTAACTATTTTTCCGATAAGACCACGCCCCCCTTTTTTTTTTATCAACACGGCTACGTAGTTCATACATGACTACTGTTTCGTTTGCTCTCGATAAAGAGATCTCCAATCTTGCTCGTTGTTGGATTTGTCCAGATCACTAATCAACACGCTCGTCTCCGTCTTGTTCATAAGTAGTAAGTCTGCCTCTTCGGCACCAAGTGAAGTACGCGCTGCGCGTGTATGCAATTTATAGATATACGATACCACTTTCTCCCAACGATGTTGGAACACTTTTGCGAGTTTGTACGTTTCGCTCTTCGCGTACCGCTTCACGTCCTCCAATTGACGCGCGTTCACTGCATCTGTGGCCCGTGCGCCACCATCGCCAACGTTTAGAATGGTTTTTCCTTGCGCGTTGAAATAAGCATCGTTTACCGCGGTGATTGTGTGTCGGTTCAAAAATTCCAAATTCACTGCGTCCTTGTTGTTCATGGGTGGAGCTAACTGTGTTATCCGCACATTGCCGACCATTAGGTTAGAGTTCGTATCCTTCGGTATGATTTTCGAGTCCACGTATATTTTGGTCGCGGCGTCTCTCGCACGAATCGGTTCCCTCAGAGACTGAATGCGATGGTCTCGTGCGTCGACGACAGCCCCGTTCTTCTTGTTCGGTACCAATTGTGTGAAACGTAAGCACGAGTAGTCTACGTACTGCTTGTTGACAGCGTCCGCGAGATCGACAGGAGCGCCGACGTTGACGAGCTTACGACCTTTCGCATCTATTCCTTGCGCCGCCGTCGACGAATCGCCAGCTAACAGACAATTGTCACGCACAAAGCGCAGTGAAACGGCATCGCTATCATCGCGCGGTTCGCCCAAATTATGTATTTTTTTTCCCGCTACATCAAAGTGTCCGTCCTCGGTCATTGTGATACCAATATCCTCTCGCAGACTGCGTCGCGTCTCTCTTCGCGCTCTGACAGCGCTCTGGTGTCTGCCAAACTTGTCGACACTCATCTCGTGAATGATGCGCCTCGTTCGTTGTGCACGACATTTATACGTATTCACGTAATAAATCGATTAGTTTTGATACGATCGTACTGTCTATGCATTTTATTCCGACAACGGATAGTGCGTCGTTATGTTTTCCTTTTACAATCGTATCTAGAAATTCATCGTACACGTATACGTGTGTGTCTTTGAAGAAATAAATTTTTCCGTCGATATATCGGAACGCACTATCAACGGCTTCTGGTAAGCCGACAAAACGATCTTTAACATAACCATGTTTCTTGATCGTGAACGTGCACTCGTCTATCTCACTGTAATACATATCGTTGTACAACAGAAGAGTTCGACCCGTGTACGTGTGTATTGCAGCGTTTATTTTAGTCATCGTGCGAACACCGAGCGTTGTGATTGAACGCGGATACCCGTTCACCGGCTGCAGACTGTGCATATCAAACATGTATACATAGTTGTCTATGAAAAGCACCACTTCTTCGGTCCGCGGTCTCTGGTACATCGCCGAAACGTTGGTGAACGTCGGCGGTAAGAAAGTCAACCAATCCGTCAACAGAAGCGGACTCTCGCCCGTTCGCTTCGACTCGATATCCAATGTCCACAAAAAGTTATCGTGCACGATATACAGATGTCTGTTGATTATTAAAAATTGGTTAACGTTCTTTAGTCGACATAAATCCGTTGTCGTCCGCACGGTCTCGTTCGTTGTCGGTGTCGTCGTCGTCGTTGACGTCGTCGTCGACGTTGACGTTGTCGTCGTCGTCGTAGCGGGCGGCGGCGGCGGCTTCCCGTACAAGCGTTGAATGCCTTGTATATCGTCGTCTCTCAGGTCGAACGGTCCGTCCGAGCGTGGTACGTAGAACGGGTACATGATCGAATCCCTCTCGAGGGAATGAGACAGTCCTAACGCGTGTCCGATTTCGTGCGTTAGCACCTGAAGAAAACTGGTCTGATCGTCCGGTATTTCGGTTGCGTTTGTATAATTCCACGACTCGTAGTAGTCCATATGTATTTCAGTAGTGTTATACGGTAAATCGGGCGGGTAGTAAGCGTGAGCGAGTATACCTCCTCGTCCGTCCAAATCGTACCCGCAGATCGTGCACCTGGAAGTCAGACACCTGTGTTTAAAATATTTCATAGCGATAACCATGTCTGCGTTTATGTCGTTGGGTCGATATTCGAATTCCAGATTCGAATGTTTCTGCCACACAGCGAACGCTTGTCGCGACGCTTCTATAGCGCTGACGCTACCGTGAAAGAATCGCCACGACAGACGTTTCTTGGCCCACGGCGTTCGTAAGGTGTACGACACGAAATCTTCGTTACCACATCTCCGCGCACGCATCAGATTCATCGTTTCATTGTTCAATTCTCCATTTACGGTTAAATTGTAATTCACTTGAAACGTGCGAAGGTAGGCGTCCATATCGATGGTAGTGTTGTCCGTGAGTCGTAAACTATCGTCGGGCACGTATCCGTATCGCACCAAATAATCTATAGCGAAATCTACATCGTTAGCGTTAACGGACGATGCGACGACGACGGCGCTTGTGCACGCAATAATAAACAGTAGCACGATATCCATGTTGTCACAACCAATCGTGGAATGTCCCCCGGTGCGTGTACGACAGTATTATTTATACTTTATCGGCTTTCAGAATCGAATAGGGAGCACATGGCATTAACGAGTCCTTTAAGATCGATTCCATGCTGCTGCTGCTAATGTCAGATGATATATACCGCTCTTGTTATACGATTATGTCTGCTTCACGTAGTTCTTCCACTATGGAGACGATTTCGTTCGTGTGCCCACTGTTTCCAACACGTTGTGATGCCATTAACAGTCGCAATCTGTCCACCAGTTCGTTCGGATCGTCCCAGTGCACGTAATCGATTTTGTCTTTTTTTCTCGTTAGCGTCATATACGATGTATCAATATTATTATGCCCCTGTCCTGTACGTTTCGATGGAAACAGTTGCGATATTATTCGTTTATACTTTACACCTCTGTTCGCGTTCACCTGTGCGTTCGCTAAGTAATACTGCTTATGCGCGTTGGTGTTACGCAGTATATCTTTGTACGTTTTCAGATCTGATTCCTTGTAAATATTTTCATTAGGATGCTTCATGAATACAAGTTCGTAGAGTCCAGGTGTACCTTTGTATCGTTTACCGTTGATAAGAATCGTATCGTCCTTATCGATTTCGAACTGTGAATCACCAATCATCCATTTTCCGTTTTCATGTCTTACACCGTACGTATAGTCCATCAGACGATCGCGTTCGGACGAAACGATCATACGCATGTACTTGTTCGCTAACGATTCACTGTCGTATTTGTCCTGAAAATATCTACGCGCTTCACGTCTTCCTTCCGGTGTGTCTAACATTTTTTCAATGTTTTGACTAGGATCGTCCTCATCGTCATCACCTGATGTTTCGGCTATCACGGGTGTTTTCAGGAAAGACGGTTTCGTTCGGGAACGAAGTGGTGTTCCTACATCGCTCTTACTAATTGCATCTAATGGATCCTCTTCTTCTTCTTCTTCCTCTTCTTCTTCTTGTTTCATTTTTTTCACTCTTATCGGCTTTTCATTTGTTGTTTTACGTTTCTTTTCAAGCAATGCTTGTGAAATATTTTGTAACGGTTCCAGAATCGGTTTGTAACTTTTGGATAACGTTGCTTCTTCTTCACGAATACCATGTTTTAACGCATGGTATTTCTTCCGTATGTCATCACTGATCGTGTCGATATCACGTGCTAATCGTTTTTTCTTGTCATCCATCTCGATAAACGGTAGTACGACAACTAAACTCGTTGACAGCAGGACACGTGTATTTAGCTAAACTTTTGACAATTTTTTTTGTTTAATCGTTAGGTGCGACTACTATGAAACGATCGAAACCGACTCTGTACCTACCGGTGTCGATAGAAGAATCCTTGTCCACAACGAGAAAGCCATAACGATCTTTCCACGCTTCAGCGCACATGTTCTTAAACGTGTCATATTTCATGTCCGTGTTGACATGATCGTTATACACATGCTTCAAGTTGCGATCGTCCTGTTTGAACAATACTATTAGATTGGCATTATCACGAACCAACTGTTTTGGCACTTGACTGTACGTCTGACAAAGGTAAAACGCGTCCACACCGCTGTGACGTCCCATAGAGAAATACTTGCGTATATTGTGTTGTCTTTCACAAGACACATCATCGAACACCATAATAGAATCAGGATCGACCTCGTCGGGAGGCGGTACCTCTTCGTTATCGTTGTAGGCGTGATAACCCATTCCTTCGTTGGAAAGTTGTGTCATCAAGGTCTCCAGCATCTGATATTTAGGTTGAAATAGTGATTTAGAAAACACGTATAAGTTCGCGAATCTTAATCCGTTTACATCGAACAACAGGTTGAACATGACGTTTGTCTTCCCGCACGCAGAAGGTCCGCAGATGATCGAACGAACGGTGTCGGGCAGAAGACGTCCGTGTTTACGTTTTTTCTGCCACAACCACCCCCACCACCATCGCCGCACAATTTCGAATAGTCCACGTCCTTTATTTTTAATCTGTGCGCTTGTTGCAATATTTTCATGTTGACGTTCCGTGCACAGTCTATTTAATAGTCGCACTATATTGCAGCAGTCGGTAGATATGTAACTGCACACACAAGTGTCCGGACCCGTTTCACAGTTCGGATCCGACCAAACACATTCTTTGTAGTGATCGAATCCGGTACCACTTGGTACTATTTCGTTAAGACGGAATTTCTTCACACGATTGATAACCCGTTGCCAGTACTCGTGCACTGTCAAGATCCTACGCATGCGTTCAACGTCGTTTGCAGTCGTGTTCACGATGTACTCATCGTAACCAGGATGTGACACAATGTCTTTTACACTGTACACAGCGTGCATGTTGTCATCATAACGTATCGATGCATACTGGTTCTATTTCCATGAGTCGAATAGTTGTTATAGCAAGTTCTTCTTGTGTATCCACGAATCGTGTTTACCATCGAATCCTAACCATCTGACTTTTACACGATCGCCTTTACGTTGTACAATCTTTTCTACCAAGTACACGTCACCAACGTTCGATTTACTGATTTCATGTTCATAAAAACCACCTTTCAACACTTCTCCTGTATGATCCTTTAGCGAATAGGTAATGGGTACGCTGCCGGTACGCACCGAATGAACGAGAAATATCTCGTTTGTCCAATTTGGTGTGTATCCTTTGGCGAATGTCATTTTGTGTTTGCTTATACGCACACGATCTCCTACTTTGAATTTCGGTCGTTTATAAACGATGCTCCTCGCTGTGTTCACACGAATCCTTTGTAGCACTGTACGTTCGTTGGATTCTTTCACCTGACACGGTTTCATTCCAATCGTTCTGTGCACGCTGTTGTTGTACGTGTTGACTAGTTCCGGCAACATATCCAACCAACGATAATGACCTTGTTCACTGAACGCACGATACATGTGCGTTTTCAACGTACGGTTAAAACGTTCCACAATGGAGGCCTTTTTTTCACTATACGTGGAATAGAGTGTGATACCGTATCTGCTCAGCAATTTTTGTACGCTACTGTTATAGTACTCTTTCCCGTTGTCTGTCTGCAGATATTTCATTTTATTAGCACGAAGAATCGGTTCCAGAGCTCGTGCGACCTCTACGCCCGTTTTTGTTTTCAACGGAACAGCGTACGCGTACTTGCTAAACGCGTTAATGATTGTCATAAGGTACTTGAATCCCTTGTTCACCTTCGCGTGCGGTATCATCTCTACCAGGTCCGCTTGGTACAAGTCGTGAAGTCCCTTTAACTCCACCGCACGTCTCGGAAAATTCCTTCTTACCGGTCTGTGCAACTCCTTCGCGATAGTCTTGCGAACGCTCTGCTGTATGTTCTTCACCTGTCGTTTCATTCTCATATCGTACGAACCGTGATTCACAATACGTCGGAACGTGGTAAAGCGTTAACTCAGTGCTGAATGTAACTCTCCTCGGTACCGTTCTGGTACGTCTGCTTTCCATCGCGTGACTGTAGTAAGATTTCCACTCCACGTCCAGTTATATCATCTCGACCGAACGGAAAAACAACGCGTTCTTCTTGTGATTGCGTAAGTACGTTAAAACATGCGCTAAACTGATTTTCATACGTCCATTACGCACGAGACTCATACCGATGTAATATCTCATGAGCGTGTGTTGTTTCATGTCTTACGGTCTTGACGGAATTCATGTCTTTGAACATGACGCTGCGTATAACGTTGGCACGATACTCGTGCATTTCCGCGACTATGACGTTATCGTTTACGGGTAGATGCTCGCACATGTGTTTAGCTTTGAGTTCTATGATCGGACGATGACTTCTCGACTCCATATGCAGGTGTATAAGATACGAGTTCAACAACCAAAACTCGTCTGCCATAGCACCTGTACATCGTTGCCACTGTTCGTATAAACGTCGATCTTTCACTGTGTACCCTTTTTCATGTGAATACTGCAGACCGAAGTATTCACAATACTTGCGGAGTGTAGGCAATGATTCCTTCAGAAAGGCTACTGAAAACAATCCCTGCGCCTTGTCGTTCACCAATGTGAACTGTTTCCCTCTCGCAAGTGTCGGTAACGAAGATGGCGGGCAGCGCACGTCAAAACTTACGTTGTAGCTAGGATCCACTGCGCACTTTGGTGCTATCATAATCGCGCTTCTGTATATTTCAATCGCTGTACGTATCGGAATAGTGCGCTCTGTAATGACAATGCAACACAAAGCGTGTGGGATTGAACTTCCGTAGGCGAGCATGTCTGTGTACACAGTCGCATAGTTCATTTGTCCGTGTGAATCATGTAAGCCGTGAACACGTTGAACGGCATGATACAGTTCAGGAATCGGTCGGAAACGTGAAATAAAATTCCACGCGTGACGTACTGTACACTTGAACATATTCTTTTCATAAACCACGAGTTCAATCGGTACATTGTTTCGATCACACTCTTCGATAAAATGAAGCCATCGTGATTTGTTGTGTATACGATCAGAGATTATCATCAACAGCACGATCGGTGGGAGATAACCGCTACGTTTCTTAATGTGACGCCAACAACGTCCGTGATATTTGTCAACACCAAACTTATAACGTGTACAGTAGTTACCACAAAACCGTTTTTTCTTCACAAAATACATAGAACACAAGTTGGAACGTATCGTGCTTCGTAACGGTTTTGTTAGTGTGAAATGTTTCCCATCATCGTATCGATAAACATCCATTGTGTCATCGATCTGCGATGCAAGTGATACAGCTTCGAAATTGTCATGATATTTAATAGGTATAATTTTTATGAAATCTTTTGTTTTATTTTTTTATCATTGACGCCATCAGTCAGACATTGAATTGTGTACACACATTTAGTAGTAGTACTAGTAATAGTAATATATATAGTACTATTAGTACTAGTATAGTACTAACACAGAGTACTACTAGTACTACCCAAACGGGTATGTTTGTACATGAGTTTATGTTGGCTCTGAAAAGAGCCGTTTTTGCGTGCGTCGACTTCTACAAGTGTTCACGAACGAAACTACATGTAGGCATTGACGCCTTATGGACTTGGACAGGATCATCACCCGCCATCCAATCCATAATTCGTATTTTACAATTGCAGCATCTTACAACATCATCATCGCCTTCATAAATAAACCCGGCTTTGGCTAGGTCAAAAAATCTCACGTTCGTATTCGGAAATTTACGCACGTAAAATTTAATGTTACCTCGACGATGGATGTTATAAAAGCTTTTTAATCGGCTTGCAAAAGAATATGTGTGCACGTCCATATCTGAAGCAAGAATGTTGGTTTGTTGCGCTGCATTTCACTTCCTCAGTGGTAGCTGCGCGCGCAATCGTAGTGGGGATTGCTGTCGTCAATTGGTCGGTATGAAATAAAGCACAGTAGTGGGAACAAATAGCTGCGCACGCACTCATCATAGATAGTATAAGTGGAGCGGTGATCGCTGCCTGCGTTCACCTTCGAGTCTCGTGCAGGCTAACTTTCACGCACTGCTTATAAAATGTTACTTATTTTCTAACTTTGTATCAGTATTCTAATGTTCTTCAAGTGAGCAAGTAATTGATTTTGCTTTTATCGTTATTCTAACAATGCAGACGTTTTCTGTTGATCGTAAACATTCGTTGCGTGGCTCGTTGGTGTCGTACGTTTACACACCTCTTGTAGAGGAAGAAGAAGAATGTGTCAACGATGTCATTACCTTTTTCGATGAAATTCACGATATGTTACGTACGGACATTCTAAACGAACTGACACGTTTGCTTACTATAAAGTGGCATATAGCGCTAAAAGCGAGATTTGTCAAGTACATTGTAAATGCCGACACGACCGAGGACGAAGAAGTGACGAGTGAAGGCTATTTTCATGGACGATGTCATACGACATTGATCGCTGATCAGAACGTATTGCCTGAACGTTTAGAAGCTTCGTACGAAAAAATCATCGAATCGATTTATAAATTCACTCGTGAGGGTAGCGGTTGGGCGTTGGATCATATAATCTCGTTAGAACTCGTTCTCTCACGATACCAACCGCTGGCCGCCTCCAGTTTCATCCGTACACCTCCTGAATTGTCTTGTACTAAATCCATCATCAATGTAAACAATACAGGCGATCAAATGTGTTTTATATGGTCAGTGTTGGCCGCACTGTTTCCACAACACAGAGACAGCGAGCGTGTATCCAAATACAAATCACATATTCACAGTATCACCACTTCTGGTATAACTTATCCCACCCGCCTATGCGATATTGTGAAGTTCGAACGAGACAATTCTGACATTTCTATAAATGTTTTTGGTTACGAAGAAAATGAAATTTACCCGCTAAGAATAACTCCTTTCAGTGACAGACAACACCATTTTAATCTATTACTTCTCACCACCGCTGACCGAAAACATTACTGTTTAATAAAAAATATTAGCCGCTTACTATCTTCACTAACCAAACACAACGGACGTTCTTTCTATTGCAACTACTGTCTGCATAGATTCTGTGAAGAACGACTCCTTAGTGAACATGTCCCTCGTTGTTCACCGTATGGTGAACAAAGAATTCGTTTACCAACGAAAGAGAAGGAGAAGGTTATGTACTTCAAAAATTACACGTACTGTCATAAAGTCCCTTTCGCTATATATGCAGACTTTGAATCGTTCATTGTACCTTGCCATCGTTGTGATGCTCCTCCACACACATCGTCCACCACAACAGAGTCGTTACATCTTCCTTCAGGTTTTTCCTACCTCATAGTCGACCACGAGGGCAACATTTTCAAACCACAGGTCGTTTATCGCGGTGTGAACGTGATAGAAACCTTTTTAGATAGACTAATCGATGAAGAGCATGAACTGTACAGGATCATGCGTACCAATATCCCTATGACTATGAGTGATCGTGACGTATTATCTTTCACGAATGCTGTCGTATGCCATCTCTGCGAAAAACTGCTGACTGATGACGACAAGGTGCGCAACCATTGTCATCTGACTGGACGATACCTTGGCGCAGCTCACAACGTATGTAACCTCAACTCCAAGTCCGCCCAACATATTCCTGTCTTTTTCCATAACTTACGAGGTTACGACGCACATCACTTGATACAAGGGTTGGGTAAATACAATGATGAAACTCTCACTTGTATCGCTACCACTAGTGAACGCTTCGTATCAGTCACGTTGGGTGCCCTACGTTTCGTAGACACGTTACAATTTTTGAACACGTCCTTGGATACACTTGTTGGAAACTTGCGCGCGAGCGGTGCGGATTTCGCTTTAACAAAGCAATGTTTCGAAGAACACTTCGAGCTACTCTTACGTAAGGGGGTGTACCCTTACGATTACATGACAGGTAGCGAGAAGTTCGACGAAACATGTCTGCCCGCACGCGAACACTTTTTCAATAGGCTGAGTGAATCACCCGTGTTGGACGAAGATTACGCACATGCACAGAATGTGTGGCAGACTTTCGGAATCCGCACGCTGGGTGATTATCACGATCTTTATCTTAAAACAGATGTACTGCTGCTGGCTGACGTCTTCGAGGCGTTTCGTGAGATGGCCATACGGTACTACCAGATTGATCCGGCTCATCTTTACTCGCTTCCCGGCGTTGCTTGGCACGCGATGTTAAAGATGACCGGTGTGCGACTGGAACTGTTGACGGATATAGATCAGCATCTTTTTATTGAATCAGCCGTTCGCGGTGGTGTTAGCATGGTACCCAACCGCTATGCCAAGGCCAACAACCCGCTAATCGCTGATCAGTATGATGCTTCAAAGCCGACCTCTTTCATATTGTACACCGACTGCAACAACCTTTACGGTGCAGCCATGTCACAGCCACTCCCTTACGGCGACTTTAGATGGCTCGATCGTAACGAGATCGACTCACTGGACGTACGTACTCTGAGTGATGACAGTGACATGGGCTACATACTTGAGGTCGACCTACACTATCCATCCGAACTTCATGATCTTCACTCAGATTATCCACTAGCACCTGTGCGTTCCTGCGTCAATCCTGACATACTTTCACCGTACTCTCGACGACTTCACACACGACTACACTATACAAAAGGGTATAACGGATCAGAAACGCCCTCATCGTCCGTCCCCAAGTTGCTAACGACTTTGGACGATAAGCAAAAATACGTTCTTCATTTTCGAAATTTAAAGTTGTATCTGAACCTTGGTCTAAAATTGAAAGCGATCCATAGGGTGTTGAGTTTTAAACAGAAAGCGTGGATGAAACCGTTTATCGATTTCAACACACAAAAGAGAGCAGCAGCCACCAACAGTTTTGAAAAAGATTTTTTCAAACTGATGGTCAACGCTGTCTATGGTAAATCGCTGGAGAACGTAAGGAAACGAATAGACTTCCAACTAGTCTCTACCAAAGGGCGGCTGCAGAAACTTGTTTCCAATCCACGACTAAAGCGTATGATCCGCTACACCGACGACTTGGTCGGATTGGCTTTACGAAACAGAACTATATACCTTTCCCGTCCAGTGTATGTTGGTTTCACAGTACTTGATGTCAGTAAATTGATAATGTACGATTTTCATTATCGGTACGCTGTCAGCAAGTACGGACAACGATTAACATTATTGATGACTGATACCGACAGTTTACTTTACAGCATACAGACTGACGATGTGTACTTGGATATGAAAGAGGATCTCCACCTTTTCGACACGTCGGACTATCCCTCAGATCATCCTTGCCATTGCGACGACAACAAAAAAGTCGTGGGGAAGTTCAAGGATGAAACTAATGGGAAACCCATCAGGGAATTCGTCGGACTCAGAGCTAAATGTTACTCGCTCCTGTTGTCCGACTGTACCGACAAAAAGGTGGCGAAAGGTGTTCCAAGAACGGCAATAAAAAAAAGGTTACGTCATCAGTTATACAGCGAGTGTCTTTTCGATAGTCGTACAGTTTTCACCTCTGCCGAGTGTATACGAAGCGATCGTCATAAGCTGTACACGCAACGTGTAACAAAACTTTCCCTGTCTCCTTATGACGATAAGAGGTACGTACTGGACGATGGTGTAACTACACTCGCGTACGGACACTACAGAGTGTGTAAACGTGCGTTAACCAATGATGATACCAGTCCTAACATGAAGAGACTAAGATACACAGAGCAGTAACTCATGGTAATAATAAACTTGTATTGCAAATATAAAATTTATTTATTTACTTTCATTTAATTTTCAATTGGTAGGAGAGGTGAGGTAGACGATTAGACATTAATGGTTAATATTTATAACAGGATGTAATCGACTCCCACTGAGACTTTCCCACACTATGCACATGTGCAGTTAATTTTATTCGCTGACTAGCCATATGTTATCGCAGCGTGTGAACTTTGTGATGGCGAGGGGCTTTGTTACGTACAGGATGCAAGCCGTGTGTGTGTGTGTGTGTGTGTGTGTGTGTGTGTGTGGTGAACACTTTGAGGGTAAGGGGACTTTGTCTATAGCAGACTCCTACCAAGCATATACGTATATATAAGCATTTCGTCATAATAAGTATTATCACATTCATTATAATTTTTCAATTTGCATGTAAGTACTTACTATATTTTTACGTTAATATTAGACATTACACACACACACACACACACACACACACATTATTATGTTAGCAAATTACTATACAACATTTTTCTTGTTACGTTTTACAGAATGAGTGGAAGCGATAATAGATTATATAAAAGAGTCTGTGAGGAGCAGCGACGAGTTCGAAGGTAAATTACAACATTTTTTTTATTTAACGAGTACAAACAGAATACAACATTCGACTGACTTACTGTTTATTTTTTATAGTTCCCAAAGGTTACGTCAGGCCTTATTGGGACCTTCATCAGTATCACAACAAAACTCGAGTCGGTAAGACCATTTTTATTAACAATCACTTGTACTATTGCGTTTACGTTCGGTATTCAAATGTATTTTTTTTTCAGTGATGCTACCGGTTCAGTTGCTGCTACTGCTGTTGTTGTTGCTGCTGCTGCTGCTGCTGCTGCTGCTGCTGCTGCTGCTGCTGCATCTCAGGAAGCCGGCACGAGTCGGTACGTTTTTTTTCATTAACGTTCGCTTGTACTATTGCGTTTACATCTGGTATTAAAAGTGTACTTTTTTTCAGCAATGATGAGATGATGGTTTATGATGACGATGATAGTGACAGTGATACGTTACTGCTTGAAAGAACTAATAATGATGATGATGAAAATAATGTTGATGAGCATCAACAACAACAACAATTACCTACCATCACATTTAATATGTAAGTCTTCTTCTTATGTCTACATACTTTCATGTTTTTTTTTTACATGATTTTTATATTTATTCTTTTCACCAGTGAGATTCGTCCACAAGCACGACAAATAACGATCACACCGCCACAATCACCACCACCACAATCGCCATCACCACCGCCACAACCACAGGAACAGCCGCAACCACGTCCGCAATGGATAAGTACAGCACGACAACCAGAATCGCAATCCCCACAGCCTCAACAGCAGCCACAACCTCAGCAGCCTCAGCAGCCTCAACCACAACCTCAGCAACAGCATATGCGGCACGATCCACGATTACAGTCCCCTCCAGAAGACGCGCCATGCGTGTTTTATGATATTATCGACACGGTGGAACCAAGGATGCATAGCGAAGTCGCCACGATGAGACTACTTCTCAGAAGTAGATTTCCAACGTGGCGATGGAGCCGTGGAGATCTCTGCCCCATTCAGGGTATGTTAGGGCACACATCTTGTAGTGTGTGCCAAGAAAATTATACTGAGGGGCAGAGACTCCTCGGCTTAATGTGTGGGCACACATACCACTATCTGTGCATCATCAACTGGTTTCAAACCGTGGCACTGGAGGGGTCGCCGCCAGGATGTCCGCAATGTCGGGTGTATGCATTCAGCAGGCCAATACACCCATTTTATGCACGCATGCATTTTTGAGGCATGTAACAGTACACATTATTCTAATCCATCCTACGCCTATCAATTATACATCACTAATATTGTTTTTGTTTCTGTTACAGATGGTCGTGCACATTAAATATGAAGAACGTGATGTTTTTTTTCATATAATGTTTTATTTTCTGTATATTGTATCCATATTTTTTTTTTTTTTTTTTTTTTACTATTGTAATATACAAAGTGATGTTTTTTTGATATAATGTTTTATTTTTTGTATATATATTATAACCGTTTTTTTTGTCTGTATATATATTGTATATAAAATGTAATATAAACTGAACTTTTTATTTATTTTTTCATTAAATTATATTATTTATATGTCTATTTATAATGTTTTTTTTCTGTATATATATATTGTATTTGTAATTTTTTTTCGGTATATATATTGTATATAAATATGTAAATTTTTTGAATTTGCTTAGTTATTTCTTTTCTTTTCAACTATCCTTTTTCCTTCTATCATGCATGTTTTATAAGTGAAGTGTCAATCAAAACAATTACACCACAATAGCCAGTCAACAAGAGTTTCACATCGATGCTGTGCACATTTTTTGTATTTTTACAATATATACTTACCACAAAAGCACACATTCAAATTTACAGTTCATGAGTTGGCAACAATGGTGGCAGTGTAAACATATACAAAACCTGTACACTATAACACCGAGCCGTGGCCGGCACAAGTTGACAACGTCGACGTGGCAGTGTAAACATATACTAAACCCGTACACTATAACACCGAGCCGACAACGGCAGTGTAAACATATACAAAACCCGTACACTATAACACATGCACGAGCCGACAACGTGGCACAAGTTGACAACGTCGACGCTTTTCCAACATGGCCGCCGGAAAAACAAAACATATACCCAAACCATACACTATAACACACCACGATCCGACAACGTGGCCCAACCTTAACCAGCACACACGCACAATCCGACAACATCACAGCTTTCCCAACATGGACACCAGCCGTGGCCATGTTCGCCGTTCGCCCTTCGCCGTCGTCGTTGACGTCGTCATCGTCGCTGGGCGGCGGCCTGGCTTGATCCTCGCCCGTCGTGGCGGGGTCGTCGTCCATTTTGTCGACAACGGCGGCCACGCCTCCGCCAATCAACGCACACGGAACCACGCAAAATGGACGACGACGACAACATGGCCGAACGCCGACAACATGGCCGACAACTTCGGTACGCCCATCGAGGTCACGTGGGACACACCACTACCCCCCCGGTCCATCATAACCTCTGCACATGACGACACGCTGCGCCGGAAGTCTACCCCCACCACAGGGATTTTTGAATTTCGCGCCAAAAGGGGGGCTGTGACGTCACTTCCGCGTTAGAACTCTCATTCTTACCCTACTAACACGGAGACCCCTTCGAATCACGTCGTTCCTTACAAACCAAGGGGACCCCGTCATGGATCGGAGTGTTCGGGACTGGAAAGCTTCCAGCCTACATCTGTTGGTGGTGGATAAAAGAGACCACCAGGCGGGTGCCGCATAGGTCAATACAGACCGGAGAAATAGTAGATAGATGGTAAGTTTCGTGCGCATGGCCAGGCGGCTGCGACACGAGAGGAAAGGAGATAATTTGGCTCGGACGCCGCGAGCCTTGGCAAGGGTTTCCGTCACGTGGGCGTTGAAGCAAAGGCGACGATCTAGCCGAACGCCTAAATACTTCACCGATTCTTTGTAGGCGATGGGTCTCCCTGCTAGGGAGAGGGGCTGGCATCGGGAGATGGACTTACGGGTGAAGCAGATCGCCTCGGATTTCTCCGTGTTGATCGTCACCCGCCATTTCCGTAGCCAGTCCGGAAGCTGGTTCAACTGACGCTGCAGCTTTGTACTCGCAAATCGCGGGGACAGGGAGCTGCAGTGATACATAGCATCGTCAGCGAACAAAGACAACGTGACTCCGGGCAAGACAGGCAGGTCGTTCGTGTACACAAGGTACAGAACGGGGCCGAGGACAGATCCCTGAGGTACGCCGGCGGCGACGGGTCGAACTGTAGAACAGGACCCGTCGACGCTCACCCTGAAGGTTCGGTCGCTGAGATACGACCGGAGGAAAAACACTATGGTTGATGGTAGAGGGGAATTGGCAAGTTTGAAGAGAAGACCTTCGTGCCAGACTTTATCGAAGGCCTTGCTCACGTCCAACAGTACGGCGGCCGTAGCCGCTCGCCTGTTGGTGGCGTCTGACAAGTGCGTAACAACGCGGACCAATTGAAGCGTGGTCGAGTGCTCTCTGCGAAACCCGAACTGTTCGCTGCGGATGAAACCATCTAGCAGCGGCGAGATGCGAGCCAGCAGGAGACGCTCGAACACCTTCGAGATGACTGGCAAGAGAGAGATTGGACGATAGCTTTCAGGAAGCATGCGCGGCTTGCGAGGCTTCGGAATCATGACGATGTTGGCTGATTTCCACAGGCGGGGAAAGTACTGTAGCCGGAGACAGGAGTTAAACAGCTCAAGAACGAGGTCAACGCCTGAGGCCGGGAGATTTTGTAGAGCAGCGGCCCCGATCCGGTCAGGACCGGGGGCGCGACGGCGATTTAGTCGGCAGATAGATGAAACTAGTTCATCCCTGTCGAATCGGGAGGGCGTGAAAAATGTCCAGATAGGAAGTCACGGACTTCTGCCGAGTGGGCAGGGTCCGAGACGCCTTGGTGAACAGTAAATTGCACCTCCATGCAGTCGGCGAAGACCTCGGCCTTGCCTTCTGATGAAGATACAACCCCGTTCGGAGTTTCAAGTGGGTTGCGAGTTCTCTTCTCGCGGGTCAGTCTACTCGCCGCTCTCCAGACGGAGGCGTGGTCGACTTCAAGAGACTCAAGGTATGAGTCCCATCGATCAGAGTTTACGTCCCGCAGTAGCTGCTGGACGTAAAGAGACTGGGCCTGAAAGCGCCTTTTGACGCCGGGATCACGGGTTCTTTGCCATCTGCGGCGGAGATTGCGCCGGAGCCAGATGGCGTGGAGTACTTCCGCAGGTAAAGCCGATTTACGATGATTCACCTCGAGAGTATATGTGTGTCGATCCATGACACCTTGGACCAACTCCTGAAGATGAGTGGCTCGGAGATCCAAATCGTCACAAGTGACGATCGGGTCCGCGGGGAGTGATGGTAACCGCCGTGAGAGCTCATCGTGGTAGGAGCGCCAGTTGACTCTCCTAACAGTCTGAGCGGGAGGTCGGGGTGAGGCCGACAGCTCACGGGCAGTTATAAAAAGGGGATTGTGATCGGATGAGAGATCCGACACTGACGAGACCTGGATGTGATGGGTCACGTCCTTGGCTATGACAATGTCAAGGACGTCCGGTCGATGACCGGAAAAGGGGAAGTGAGTAGGGTCTTCAGGGCCGATGACTTGAAGTACCGGGTCGTCGGAGACGAACCGATACAGAGATTTTCCGTAGGCGTTGGCTACTCTGCTGTTCCAGGAGGGATGCTTGGCATTTAAGTCGCCGGCTACGATGGTTGGTAGGGGATGATCGAGGAGAGCGTCCCACTCCTCGGGCGGAGGAGGTAGCCGCAGGCCGGGCCGGAGATACGCCGCAACAACGCGCAACTCCGATCCGCCAGCGTCTATCGCCACCGCACAACCTTCAACAAGAGATGTATCTAAAGGGGGTAGTGGCCTGTGGACTAAGACGGCTGTCCCCCCCAAGGGGCGACAGCCAGGCCGTTGGGGACGATCCTGACGAAAACAGATGTAAGATGGCAGGTTGAAGATATGGTAGCGAGCCAGATGAGTCTCGCAAAGGAGGACGACATCAGCGTCGTACTCCGTTACGAAAGTCATCAATTCAGATCGCCGAGGGACTACCCCATGGGCATTCCACGCAACGATCCTAAGACTCCTAGCCATTCAAAGGAAGAAGAGGAAAGAGGGTAGACAGTGATTGAAACACCAGGGCGAGAACCGTGGTTGTATCTGGAGCAGACCTGATGTTGTTTACCAAAGTTTCAGCCCAGGCAGTCAGGGGGTCTACCGGGGCCCGGGAAGAATCCCGAGATTCCGGAAGACGGACCTGGCTGGCCTCGGCCGGTGTTGCAGATGGCGCAGGGCTCGGGGACGGACGTGAGGTCTGCTCAGTTGGGAGCTTAGGTTGATGGCTGGGGGCGGGCGGGGCCCGCTGAGGTTTTACAGGCAAGGCCTGTGGAACTTGACGCTGACGGCGACGAGTGCGCTTCGGCTTGGAGCTCCGAGGAGCGGAAGGCGGGACTGATGTAGCGGCGACAGCCGCGTATGAAGGGCCGGGCGCTCCCTGCCACTGGGTCTGTTCGAGTTCATTTTATACTTTTTATCTACTTAATGGGGGGGGGTCTGAAGCGACCTGCGATTGGTGGATTATACCACCGGGATTAACAAACGAGGTCGCTTCCAGGACTCACCTGGTCGCGGGGTGTATTTACCAAGTCCGGTAATGAGGGAATTGTGGGTCACTCTGTCGGAACGAACATAGAATCTACGCGCCAGGCGTCTCACGGTGTCATCAAGAGAGCGGATACCGAGTCCTCTCCTCAAAAGTCGAGAAGAGTACCTCCGGGGGACTTTACACGCAAGCTTCAGTCCCCGGTCGAGTACGCGCTGGAGCGTTGTTCTATAACCACGAGCCAGGTATCCCCAAACAGGACAGGCGTAGGTAATCACGGGCAACACGTACGAGTTGACTATGAGCTTACCTAGCCGGGGGGTCATTGCCGGATTAGATAGCACGGGCCAGAGTCTACTGAGTTGCGCCGAAGCGCGTTGTCGGATATATTGAGAATGGGTTCGCCAGGTGAGTCGGGAGTCCACGTGGAGCCCGAGGTACTTGACGCTGTTACTCCAGGGTACCTCGACGGGGCCTATTTTAAGCGGCCGAGGCCGCTTGCGTTTGCGCGAGAATATTACCGCGGCGCTCTTGGAAGCGTTAACGGCAACTCTCCAGTCGTCGGTCAACCCGACATACGCGTCGAGTTGACGCTGGAGCTTAATTGCCGCATAACTTGCGTTCGGCTCTGAGGCAAAAGCCGCAGTATCGTCCGCGAACAGCGACAATTTAACTCCAGGAACTCGGGGCGTGTCGTTGACAAACAACGAGAACAGGAGAGGCCCAAGGACACTTCCCTGAGGGACACCAGCGGTAATACGCCTCTCCGAAGAGAGAGCGTGGTCTACTCTCACTCGGAAGCTACGGTCTCGCAGAAAGCTGCCGATCAAGTGAACGTAGCAATCTGGAAGAAGGACTTGTAGATCCGTGAGCTTGTAAAGGACACCCTCGTGCCACACGCGGTCAAAGGCTTTCTCTACGTCTAGGAAGATCGCAGTCGTCTGTTTGCCCTGGTAGCCAGCCTCGGTAATGCATTCCACGAGTCTCATCAGCTGATGAGTCGAGGAGTGCAGCTCACGAAAGCCGAACTGTTCGGGGATCAGCACGTCTAGTCTTTCTAGATGGTCGCGGATCCTACGCTGGAGGCTAATGGGTCTGAGGTTTTCCACGCGAGAAGAATTCTTTCCCGGCTTGGGTATCGCTATTACTGCCCATACCGGGATCGGTGATTGGCTCGCTCATAACACGTCAGGTGTCATGCCGAGGGTGCTGATCCCTGATTGGCTCGCTGAGTCAGCTGTTCGCGGCGACTTCTCGCTGGTACCGGAGAGCAGACGTTTGCCTCTGTGCCGTCACAGACTATTTACAATATCCATAAGATTTGTATCTACTGCGGAGATGTAGTTTACGGGAGACTTCAACACATTTCCATTATCGTAACATTAAGGCTTTCACGGCCCGAGTCATCTTCAATAAAATTCTTTTCTGGGCCCGTGTTCTCTTCTTGTAGAGTCAAAGGTTTCGGCTACAGTCATCTTCAGTGGGTCTTCTGTTTTGCTCGTCTGACGACCGAATTGTGTTTGTGGTCGCGTAGTCGACGTCATCCAAGAAGACGACCACGGTCCAACAGCCCGGAATAGGATTTTACTGAACATTTCTATTAGTTCCAACCTAATCTTTTGACTGTACCAAAACGTGCGTTTTGTTGGCATTCTTAAATGTGTGAAATTATATGAATAAATATTGTACTATTGTACTACTAGGTCTATTGTATTCTTACGGCCACCTGTTATTGTTAATAAGACAATATATTCGATGTTCCCTCCGAAAAATCAGTAATCGTCTTCAGGTGAGCTAAAAAATATTGTATAGAACAACAAACTATGTATAAAAAAGCTCAACTGCATTCGATAAAGTTAACATAAGCAATCAGTATGGCAAATAATGAATTAAGTTAAAATATAATTACAACAGATTATGTGCGAAGGATTGTCTAGCCGAATATTAGGGATTCCATCACCAAAATTATCACAACAAGCGTGGAACTTGTCACATATACGGTTCTACAAGTTGTGTAGGTTAGGTAAGGAATGACCAAATTGTCTGCAGTTTTCCCGAAGTAGAAGAGAGTTTGCAGTCCGCAGCTATCGACAATCCTCCTGATTTTATCAAGAGTATCTTTCGTGTACAGTGGCAACGAAGCTATCTTTCCCTGCCTTGTTTCATGGACTTCAAAACATTCTTGATATAAGTTTGCCAATTTCTTTAGGATATTAACAACATTACAATTAACAAAACGATTCTCCTTTATAAATAAAAACATCAATTGTCAAATTGATAAACGTTTGAATATTTCATTCAAAATTGTATGGTTTCTCAGGTCTTCTTAAATTTACATTAGCCTATATCGAAATATGTCATTCTATATATTCTTATTTTTAATTTATTAAAACTTTGTAAAAATGTCTTTAGATAATAAATTTACGGATGTATTTGTTTACAACTGTCGAGTTTGATTGTCTGAACTGAGTCATTAAGGGCGATACCTTAATAAGACATGTTGTATTAATGACAATTTTTGTTTCGAGATCACTGCATTTAGAAGAGGCTAACTTCGATCACTTTGACCGCCGTTCGTCTGTGTTCTTTACCTTATGTTTTTTTCCACTAACGTGCGATCGTGTGATGAAATACAAAATACAAAGTACAGAATATCTTCCAAAATACACCTGACTTAACAGTATGATGAAAATAACAACAAAAAATTACGTGAAAGTTTGAGCAGCCTGAAGTTTTTAAAACGAAGTGCGTGAAGATATTCCTATTTTGTACGGGATTATTCGCTTCGACGTTAAAAAAATCCACCTCTTTAATTCGCTGCTCGGTTTACAGAGTGGTCGTGTTGATCAAGGGTTGGTTTATGTGGTGTTCATGGAAAGCCAGAAAATAGAGTGTGTGACTAAAGGAAAAATAAGTTAAAAGGTTTTAGATATTGCTCTCGCGGTTTCTTCCTCTTCCACATCCGTGAATATAGGCCTATGAGTCTCTCAGAGGCATATGGGACCTACAGTTTAACGCCGCATCCGAACGGCATGGTTGCGGTGGGTTTATACTAGGCAGGATACCTCTCGCTGATTTGCCATTACCTTGCAGGGGGGGGGAACGGTCGTATTTATACCAGGTGGCCCCGGTGGGAATCGAATCCGCGCCGACAGCGTAGCACTACGGCACGACCGCTCCACACAAGATATAAGGTAACTTAATAGGACAAGACACCGCGTAAGGTCAGTGGTATGACGATTTCAGATAGTGGGCACCAATCCATACGCACACTGAGAATCTAAGTAGTGTGAATGTGTATATATTGCAATGAATCACAGGATCCTGATAAGCGGGGCAAGCTCATATAATACACAGACTATGAACATTCATGTTTATATTGGTAGATGGTTAGATTTGGTTATGTTATCAGTTGTATTTTAGTAAGGATAAGGATTTAAGTTTAGTAAAACTGTGTATTATTTATTTATTGTTTATTCATGTACTGTGCATGTGGAATTGTGCGCGCGTGCGCGAGTGGTAAACGTTTCCCTGGCTGTGCGTGAATAAATTATCGTTGTGTTATGACATTGATCTGAACATAGACATATGTATTCGCTACAATCCCTGTATATTTCTGGCTATTATTTTCATTCATATATGATATTATTGAAGTATGCAGTTATGCATGAGATAAGGGTATTCTGATTACCGCTATGCATGCTCTTACAAAGTTAATGCACTTTACAGCATGAAAAGTTGCATGTCATGGTGTATGTAACCATGTGACTTCCTTCCACCAATAAAATGCTGGAAGGTGGTCGGAAATTTTCTTAAGCCTGTTGTTACACAAGAGTTCTTCTCAGCCAGCTACCGCGAACGGGACGTACAATTCTTGTTCAAGATTTTGTCGCTTGCAAGAATTTGTAAAGACTATTCGACGATAGTAACGCGTGAAGACTCAGATTTATTCGTGTTTTACAACTACACACAATATTATTATTACAGCATTGTGTGCATAATTACGAGAGTTCTTCTCTACCATCTATCACGATCGGGTCGCGCAGTTCTTGTTCAAGATTCTGTCGCTTGCAAGAATCTGTAAAGACTATTCGGCGATAGTAACGCGTGTGAAGACGCAGAACAGTTGAATATTATCTCTTTACACACGGCATTATTATTAAAGTATTACGTGTGTAATAAGTGAGTGTGAACTGTATCACTGTGTGAGATTTTCTGCAGTGTCAGTAAGATTTAGTAGTTACGCAATAGTAAGTTGTATCATCAAGAAGTTTCCGTGTTAGTGGAAGATTTCCGCATAGGGAGGTCTGCTGATCGCGGTAGACCTGTGATTTGCGTGAACACTTGAAGAGTCCGGAGTGGTATAAGTTCAATATACCGTTGTTATATTAAACTCACTGTCACCTGAGATACTTGTTAGTTATAAACTCTATATTAGTTTAACGAATAGTAAAATCCATAGAACCGTTGTGGTGTGCGAAGCGTCAGATTCATCGTGGGAATTACAGGACATCAGCCCAGCTGTTACCGGACACCAGCCCAGCTGTTACAGGACACCAGCCCAGCTGTTATAGGACACCAGCCCAGCTGTTACAGGACACCAGCCCAGCTGTTATAGGACACCAGCCCAGCTGGAAGCGTTTCAGGGTGATCCGTCTATCATCTATGACCCACGCCTGACGACTCAACAACACAGCAGAGCCCCCCTTCCTTCTCATCAGCAACATCATCGTGGGAATCTTCACTTATGTAACGTATCGCGTCATGTGTATGAACAGTATTTAACATTTTAAAAGACTCTATATCAAACACTACCATTATTATTATACTTATCAAATATACCATATAAACAATTACATATGTCTTGTGCAATAAATAATCTTAAACCCTCCAATATAGACTTTTAATTTAAGATACACATACTATCATACCCTGTGCGCCAATAGTTTAGTAATTTGTGTTGTCGCAATATGTATGTATGTATGTATGATGGATGACAAGGTTGAGTGGTTGTTACGGTGTAAGGTCAGTAATGTAGCTGTAGTGGGTAGCCACCAAACACTAACTACTTTAATTAAATTCTTCAATTCTGTGAGAGCGTCTCTGTATGAATAACGGTAACGGCGCCCAACTCAATGCTGCCGGATTACAGTTATTCGAGTAGACTACAGTGCGAAGCGATCTGAATCTTATAATACGCAAAAAGAAAAGAACGTGTGTATATATCACTGAACCGGTGTTCTGTTGGGCAATGTAAACAACACATTCGTAATTTTTTTTTACTTTATTGAATTCAGCAGTCAGAACTATTACATACACAAGAATGTATACACATAAAGTTCTATGAGCCAATTTGATGACTAACTGACATGAGGCGCAGCTGTGTCCATCGATGTAGCCCGTACTATCTTCTCAGGTCTTTGGGCCATTTTCTTTTAAGTCGTCTTGTGATGTCTGTAGTGGTCAGGTCGGATGCTAGTCTGCTGGTGTGTCTCTGCAGTCTGTCATAATGCTTTTATGCTCTGGCTCTGCATTCTTCTTCTACCAGGGGTATGGTGAAGTCCGTATGAAGTGTACGATTTGATATGTACCATTCTGCACCTGCTATTTTTCTCAGCGCTTTTGATTGGAAGCGCTGAATTATGTTGACGTTTGACTTACTTGAGCAACCCCACAGCTCAGTTCCATACGTCCATGACTGAAAAAGTAAGCAGACGGAAATGTTCATTGACAGTTGGTATGCTAAAAGTATAAAGACAATCTGTATAAGCACAATGATCTGGTCACCATCATCCGACTGCATAGATTGCCATGAGCAGGACACATCATTAGGATGGAAGAAGGTACTGTTTAGTCAGATCGGGGGTAGACGTATATCATACTGATATATTATATTTAATATAATATATACTGATATAGTATATTTTATACTATACTGATATATTAAACTTATTCTTATACATTATTTTTATTTTTGTACATAATCACTAGAACACGACTGTCGACTAAAGTGTCCAACATTCTTATGTTTCCACAAAATAAATGTATAATTTATTGACTGTCTATGTAAAATGTTCACTTTCGTCATGAGTGTTTCCAATTCATTTTTGTTTAGATGATTTCGTGCTGGTTAACAACACTTACTGACTACATTAGGGTAGTGTGGGACAAGACTCCGCACGGGGCAAGATTCCTAATACGTCGTAGTTACTAGTTTTCTTAATAGATGTTGTGAGTTGGTGTCTGGGCTGTTGAAGAAATGCATTCTGCTGGCTGGACACAGCAAACAAGGAGTCTAGCGCCATTACGGTGAGTGAACAGTAACGTTGTTTAATTTTGTTGAAGTTGAAGTTATTTTACAGTGTAATTTAAGAGTATTTATACAAATATATACTTTCTTATTATTTGTTTTCGACAGTACATTATTAAAAGGTAAGTCTGAGGTTACATATCAACTTAAAGTTAGTGGCCAATCTTATTTTATTGAATCATAATAAGTCAGCAAAAAGTATAGAACACAGTGGGGCAAGTTTCCGGGGGCAAGAGTTCTCTTGGTCTCCTGTGCAGAATATTACCCCACATAAACAAACTTCACATTACAATTAAATAAAACTTGCATTAGGCCTACAATTGTTGTTATGCGTTCCAGAAGTGTGTGCTGGTGAGTCCCCTGATTTCAAAGTCTAAATTTCAAAGGAAGAAGAGGAATATCGTGTTCCGGGAAAGTTGATTATTATTGCGGAGGTTGTGGGCACCTTTACGAATCCCCCCCTACAGTCGACTGGATCATGTGTCGTCAGTGTAGTACGTGGTGGGAAGAGCCGTGCACGAATTACAGTGGATTGGGCCATTTCGTGTGTGATAAGTGTCAGTAGGGCTGTTACCCTACACAGACCGGACTCTTGCCCCAAGGTTGGGGCAACTTTCCTATTCTACATGCTTTTGTTTTTTAATTTTTTTTACCAAATACTGTAGTTAAAATTCTTGTGTAGTCATTACATTTGTTAGCATATAGTGTAACAAATAAGCCAGTAATTTTCAATAAACTTTATTTTGGTTCAGTAGCTGAGAATTTGTTATTGTATTTTAAGTGCGGACTCTTGCCCCTCATTCTCCTATGCCTTAAAATTGGTAATTTTAAATTTATTATTATTGAATATTGTCTTCCTTTCACTTCACGTATTAGGCCTATGTTATCTCACATCTTCTGATTATCACGATCTAACCGTTTCTTATGTTGTTATATCTGTTTGCATTCAAATACCTTCTCTGCAGACCTGCTTTCGTAATGTTTTATACACGCGCTATTCAGTCGGTTTGATTGTGGATGGACACTACGATCTATACAGTAACAACCACTCTCCTCTACATGTCTGATTTCTGAATTTTTCTAAGGCAACTTTTCTGGCTGCCACTTCAACGAAAAAACATCGCCTCCACTTTAATAGAAGCGGTTAAGACTTTATATAACGGATTGAAAGCGCACGTAGAAATTGAAAGTAAAGTCTCAAAAGGATTTAATGTTAGTAAGGGCCTGAAGCAGGGATGTTGTCTCTCACCGACGCTTTTTAAAATATACTTGGAACAAGCCCTCAAAACCTGGAAAAAGAAATGCCACAAAACGGGGATACCTGTCGTCAGTGTAGTACGTGGTGGGAAGAGCCATGCACGAATTACAGTGGATTGGGCCATTTCGTGTGTGATAAGTGTCAGTAGGGCTGTTACCCTACACAGACCGGACTCTTGCCCCAAGGTTGGGGCAACTTTCCTATTCTACATGCTTTTGTTTTTTAATTTTTTTACCAAATACTGTAGTCAAAATTCTTGTGTAGTCATTACATTTGTTAGCATATAGTGTAACAAATAAGCCAGTAATTTTCAATAAACTTTATTTTGGTTCAGTAGCTGAGAATTTGTTATTGTATTTTAAGTGCGGACTCTTGCCCCTCATTTCTATACGTGTCGCGTGACCACTACGCAATTCATTTGTAGCACGTCGGCTTACGACAATTACGTGACGCTCTCAAAAAGTCGAGAGTGTCATTCTACACGTTTCTCGGCTAACCGAGCAAGTTCGGCGTCTCGGTCAAGGTTGTAGGGTACTCACGTAGCCTCCACACTGTTTGAACTCTTGCAACTACGCAAAATTATGTCGGCATGCCGCCAGGAATACACACAATTATTTTGGAACCTCTACGGGATCTACATAACCAACAGAGGCCGGCCAAGAAATCAGTTACACCTGCCGATATTGTAGAGTGCGGATCAAGTGATTGTTGCAGATTAGTGGAAAGTAATTATTGCGTTATAATTAGTGCAGAACTCTAATAGTTGACATTATTGCATGCGTGTGGCCAAATTTAACTTGAATTATTGTATGAGAGTATCTTGTTGATTTCAAATTGTTATTTGTGACTAATTACAACTGGTAATTAGTGACTTCATTGGTGTCGGTATTTTGTTTCCACTGTACCGTACGACGATCATCCGTGAGACCGTCGCAACAATATAATACTGGGTACGGCTTAATGACTTTAGTTCATCGCGTTAATTTATCGTTCATTATTACTGAGAAACTGTGAAGAGCACATTGTTGAAAGAAGACTTTTGTTGCTTTAAGTATAATTATCTGAATGAAAGAAACCTGTGATAGGTTTTCCATCTCACATTAGGAGTCTTGATTCACTCCAAGATTGTCGTTCCCACACGTTTTCCACGTAACAGTATCAGACTTGTATTGAAGCTGATCACATTCACTGGTGGACGTTTATCGCGCGCTGATAGTCCTTTCAAGTCTCGACTGTTTATAGTCTACGGGCCTGTATATAATCCATTGTGTTGTGCTGCGGACAAAGTAACACAGACGATAACGATAGCAAAGAAGGTTAACGATGTGGTGGCTGTAGTAACAGTAGGAACAGTTTCCTATTCTTCTTTATGTTCCAGCATTGTTGCAGGAAAGCATTCAGTAGTTTAGCGTTTTTTCACAACCGATGGGAATCCGCCACTGTTTACAGGAGCGACTTTATAGTAACTCTTTAGATTTTAATCGTAATAAAAAGTACGAAAAAGTTCGTATAGATCGTAAGTGTGTTTAAAACGTTTTAGCATTTAATAAAACAATATTACGGTCTATTATGTTTCACGAAATCACGTCCAGAAGAGCATGAATCAGTAAAATTCCATCTAAATACCTGAAAGTCTGTATTTTAGTTATTTAAAGTTATTTAAAATAACATCAAATGCGTAAAAGTTATTTTACGCACACCAAATAGAAACATTAAATTCTCTGAATATATTTATATTGTTTTTTATTTATTTAGTACATTCCATATGAGATGAACCAGCAATAATATTAAGTTTAAAAGTATTTCGAGAAAAGCAGGTGGGTGTTTAATAAAGTTTCTCGGTACATTTTTGGAATGCAATAATTCAATTTTATTGATTAACTGTATTTTTATGCTTTTGTTGTGGAGAAAAGAACAATGTGGAATATTTAACTGACAATCGTTCAACCATGGTACTTACAGTAGAGCTACAATTATCCGAACCTCCGGGACGAGGGCCCGTTCGGATAATAGATCGTAAATTAAAAACATTATTTCCCTTTACAAAAACAAAGGTTTTTATTACAAAATCATTTCTAACATACTGTTGTAGCAACCTGTATACTGTACTGTAATGCATTACTAAGGCTAAAAATCATTGAATTAAAACTGAGTGTAGTTAATAAAAACCAAAAGTAAATTTAAACAAAATTAGAGTTTAATGGCAAACACTCTACTATAAAATTAACTAAAAATTAAAAAAAAAACACAGTACCAGGGATTTACACTTTTTTAAAGAATTGTTCTATCACTGTCTGCTTCAAACCGATACCCCGTTTTCTCGCTGCTAAAGACTGAAGTGGTTTAAGAATCATAAGCTGAATACAGTCTATCTCGTGTTCTGTTTCGCCCCACTTTAGAACAGTCTCAAGTGCGTCAAAAGCTTTTGCTGTCGTCGGTGGTTTTGTATTAGTAGCATTCTCGCTGTCTTCATCTTAACCTGTTTCGTTTTCATTATGCTCATTTAATGACTCAACTATCTCTTCATCGGTTATTACTGTACAGTACTGTAACAATTTATAGTATACATTTTTAATGTTTAATAAATATCCAATACGCCTACACGTGTCCAACACATTACTCTACTGTACAGTACATAATGTATTTTTTTATCGAGTTCGGATAATGGATCGTTCGGTTAACGGATGTTTGGATAATCGATTCTCCACTGTATTGTACAATTATTTACTGTAGAAATTACGCAATTAATTATTAAATCGAGTAACTACGTACATAATGTAACGTGTCAAAAGCAAGGGATTTCACTCTCTATTTGGCAAAATAATATTATAAAGAGTATAATATCGGTATGGAGAACCATACATGACTTCCATGTTCTAAGATTTATATTTAAAATCATATTCGAAATGAAATATTTCCATAGAAACTACTTCTTAAAACTTATTCCTTCAGCCTTAAACCACAGTACTGTGGTCACTAACGTATACCACCTCACGTTTTCGCACTCGATTTTCACTGAGATGGAAGTCGGTGGCACTGCCGAAAAGTCTGGTTTTGCAGAAAACATTGGACTACGGCTAAACAGCCCGGGAAGGAATTTTAACAAAGAACTACTTCTTTGTTGCCGATAACGTAGTACACATAAAAGATTCTCCCCTACCCCTTCAACTATAATTTTCATTTATAGAAAATTAACCCCACCCCGTTCACCTAACCACTCCATTTATAGATATTTCATCTACGTTTATACAGTGGATTATTATCAGCTTCTTATCAAGATACTTTATTTATAAAAATTAAGTACTTGACTCTTGTTAAAACATAAAATGTTGCAGGTAAACTACCCCTTCCTCTAACCCGATCTTCACCAAAATCAATAGACCTTCAGTCCTCTACAATTCAGGGCTGTATGCAAAACATTATTTGATTCTGTTTGAATTTTCGGCTCTTATCGTTTGCCATAGTAAATACCCTTGTTAAAATATAAAACGTTGCAGGTAAACTACCCCTTTCCCTTAACCGATCTTCAACAAAATCAACAGACCTTGAGTTCTGTATAACTCAAAAAGGTATGCAAAAGAGTAGTTGATTCGGTTTGAATTTACGGCAGTTATCGTTCGTCATAGAAAAAATTACCCTTGTTAAAACATAAAATGTTGCAGGTAAACTACCCTATTCCCTTAACCGATCTACACCAAAACCAGCAGGTCTTGAGAACTCTATGCAAACAATTATTTGATTCTGTTTGAATTTGCGGCTGTTATCGTTTGCCATAGAAAAAAATCTACAGATAGACAGATAGACACACAGACACACACACAGACACTTTTCGAAAAATGACTTTTTTCATGTTTTGAGTGTCGTACAATCAGAATCTGCAATAATCTCGAACACGATTTTTTTTGCCATCACCATACTTCCATTTCCTTAAGGAACATGGAAGTAAAAAGTTTAGAATATTTTACGCTAATGAAATAAATAGTACCATATCGGTGAGTGCGTACACGATTGTGGGCACACTGAGCGCGAGACTGTTCCAGACGCGTACAGTTCGTTCTACGCAGCAGAAACGCATAGTTCTGTGTACTGTTTTAGGTCACGCGAGAGTTGCCCGTTCCAGACTTTTTCTCGACTACTGTACCAGCATCCACGCCCGTTAGCTCACTTGACTGCAAGGCGGCGGAGTATAAATACTGGAATTCGAAACGGCCAGTTCGGTGATAGTCAAACGATATTACAGTGCGGTGTGCGGAGTTGTGGAGTTTGCGGATTAGTGAAAAGTGATTAGTTTGTTAATTAGTATAAACATTTAATAAGACGACATTTATTATTACGTGTTGGGCAAACTAAAATGAATAATCGCTTAAGACCGCCTTGTTGATTTTTAGTTGTTATTTGTGACTAATTAAAATTGGTAGTTAGTGACGTCATTGGTATCTGTTATTTTGTTTCCACTGAACAATACGACGATCCGTGAGACTGACGTAATAATATAAATTCGTTAAATATTAATTCTCAATTGTTATTGCATTTACGAATTACATAACCCTCATCGTTACATTAGACAATTTAGTGTGCATTACTTTACGAATTTGTCACATTATATACAGCAATTTATAATTTAACCTTAATTCGTGACTTTGCTTCTAATCGAGTTTTCACAACACGCTTGAGCTCTTCTAAGTAGGAACACTTCACGCCTGCGGTTTGTGATAGTATACATCCGAGTTGTGTTCGTTGTGGTAGTGTGGCTTTGAAAATGCGTGGAGCGAATATCTGTTATAAATAGTTTACGCGCATCCTTAGAAAACTGTAAATTCTTTAGTATTAATCAAAGTAATAGAAACAGAAAGTGCGAATAAAAGTGTATGAAGCTAACTGATTATTTTATATTACGAATGTTTTGGTGTTTTCCCATATACACTGAACATATAGTAGTGTGGGGCAAGAGTCCGCACGGGGCAAGATTCCTAATACGTCGTAGTTACTAGTTTTCTTAATAGATGTCGTGAGTTGGTGTCTGGGCTGTTGAAGAAATGCATTCTGCTGGCTGGACACAGCAAACAAGGAGTCTAGCGCCATACGATGAGTGAACAGTAGCGTTGTTCAATTTTGTGGAAGTTGAAGTTATTTTACAGTGTAATTTAAGAGTATTTATACAAATATATACTTTCTTATTATTTGTTTTCGACAGTACATTATTAAAAGGTAAGTCTGAGGTTACATATCAACTTAAACTTAGTGGTCAATCTTATTTTATTGAATCATAATAAGTCAGCAAAAAGTATAGAACACAGTGGGGCAAGATTCAGTGGGCAAGAGTCTTTTTGGTCTCCTGTGGAGAATCTTACCCCACATAAACAAACTTCACATTACAATTAAATAAAACTTGCATTAGGCCTACAATTTTTGTTATGCGTTCCAGAAGTGTGTGCTGGGGAGTCCCGCTGATTTCAAAGTCTAAATTTCAAAGGAAGAAGAGGAATATCGTGTTCCGGGAAAGTTGATTATTATTGCGGAGGTTGTGGACACCTTTACGAATCCCCCCCTACAGTCGACTGGATCATGTGTCGTCAGTGTAGTACGTGGTGGGAAGGGCCGTGCACGAATTACAGTGGATTGGGCCATTTCCTGTGTGATAAGTGTCAGTAGGACTGTTACCCTACACAGACCGGACTCTTGCCCCAAGGTTGGGGCAACTTTCCTATTTTACATGCTTTTATTTTTTAATTTTTTTTTACCAAATACTGTAGTCAAAATTGTTGTGTACTCATTACATTTGTTAGCATATAGTGTAACAAATAAGCCAGTAATTTTCAATAAACTTTATTTTGGTTCAGTAGCTGAGAATTTGTTATTGTATTTTAAGTGCGGACTCTTGCCCCTCATTCTCCTATGCCTTAAAATTGGTAATTTAAATTTATTATTATTGAATATTGTCTTCCTTTCACTTCACGTATTAGGCCTACGTTATCTCACATCTTCTGAGTATCACGATCTAACCGTTTCTTATGTTGTTATACTGTATCTGTTTGCATTCAAATACCATCCCTGCCGACCTGCTTTCGTAATGTTTTATACACGCGCTATTCAGTCGGTTTGATTGTGGATGGAAACTACGACCTACGCAGTAACAACCACTCTCCTCTACGTGTCTGAGTCTGAGGCACATTTTCTGGCTGCCACTTCAACGAACAAACATCGCCTCCACTTTAATCGAAGCGGTTAAGACTTTATATAACGGATTGAAAGCGCACGTAAAAATTGGAAGTAAAGTCTCAAAAGGATTTAATGTTAGTAAGGGCCTGAAGCAGGGATGTTGTCTCTCAACGACGCTTTTTAAAATATACTTGGAACAAGCCCTCAAAACCTGGAAAAGAAATGCCATAAAATGGGGATACCTCTAATTGACAGCACAGTGTACACACTGTGTTTTGCTGACGACCAAGTCGTGGTAGCGCAGGACTATCACGACATGGAATACATGACACGAAAACGTATAGGGGAATATAAGCTATGGGGCCTTGAAGTAAACACAGAGAAAACGGAGTATATGTGCATTGGTGGAGAACAGAAGAATCTTGTTGATGAAAATCACGGCTATACTGATTTTAAGACTAACTTAGTCCCCCTCCATATTTGCAATAAAGGACAGTATATGAACGCTCTCGAAGAATTCGAGTTTTACAAAGCTTATAATAATAGTGACACCAGGCCATTTGTTTTGAACGATCAACTAAACTTTAAGTCGAATGTTTTATATGATACTGCACTGCGACATCTTCCGAGCGACGAGTGATTTTACTTAGTGCGCGTTCAGCCGGCGTGAGGTGTGCACCTTGGAGCCTACACGTGCGCTTAATGTTGTAGTTTCATTAATGTATTCAATGTGTGTTTTGGATTTGATATTTTATAATGTTTGACGATTCATCCTCAATTGAGGTTGAAGAGTATGTGTTTTACTCCTGAAGATGGGACAAGCTGTCCCGAAACATGTTGAGTATAGTATAACATCGCAAGTATAAGAATTAAGCCTCTGACGGTGAGTAACGTAGTTTATTTGATTGTCATACAAGTGGCTTGGTACTGAAAATAAAACTTAATAATAGTAGTATATGTGCATTGGTGGGGAACAGAAGAATTTAATTTTAGAAGACGAACAAGAAATAATAAATTGCAGTAGCTATAAATATCTAGGAACAACAGTTACACAAGATGGTAGTCTAGATAAAGCCATAAGAGAAAGAAATAACTTGGGAAGAAAATCAATAGCATTGCTGAACAACATATTGTGGCACCAACAAATATCAAAACAAAATAAACATCGTAACATCGTATATACAATACAATTGTGAAACCAATTACGTCATACGGGTGTGAAATATAGCCAATAACACAAAGAACAGAAAAGTTGTTGGAAGCTACTGAAATGGATTATTGTCGAAAAGCGTCAGGGAGGTCAAAATTGTAAAAAGTAAAAATCGTCAGAATCCGGGAGATAATGGGGGTACAGTGCTCTATTGTCGACGACATAAAAACAAAACAGCTAAGATGGTTTGGGCATGTGCAAATAATGCCGGATAATCGACTCCCCAAGCAAATTTTGGGATGGACACCATATGGTTGTAGGCGAAGAGGAAGACCTAGGTTGAGTTGGAGAGAGGGTATCAATCGGGCAATGAGAGACCGGGAATTGGAAGAAGAATCTTGGTTGGATCGAGACCAATGGAGACTAGGGATCGGAAGACGTAAGATAACGTTATGAACCGATTTATATAAATACCTTTTCTGGTCGTGATCTGTTAAGAAGAGTTAACACAACAATTCAATTTTACAGAATTTCTTAAGATTTTTATGGTTTGTACAGGCTCTTTCCAGGATATTCATAATGATACTAAAAATCAACATAATATTTTTCAACTTTATGTAGATAGTTGTTGATAGTGTATCTCATATAAATTATAAATGAACCTTAATATGAGTTTATTATTAATATTACAAATTTTAACGTTTTAACGTTTTATTTAATACTTTACTGTCACTATTTCTAAAAATTCTTACGTACATCAAGTTCATATACACGTTTAATGGAATCTGCCTATCAGTCTACACGCGGCTCTCTATGACAGATCTCATTACTTTTGTCAAAATATTAAGTCATAGAAAAGAAAAGAAGAAAAATGACGTGATAATATCACGAACAGAAACAAACATACCAAGCTATGCAGTGAAAACAAGATTCAATATTTATTAGTCCCGAGAAAATAATTTGACTAAAGTGAAAAAGTAACCAGTAAAGTTATAAAACATAAGGCCAATTTATTGAGCTTTACCTATTGTTAGGCAGTTAAGGAACCCTCTGGAACAGCCGAAAGCGTCCTGCACCCGTCACCCCCGCTAGTCGACCATGTGTAGCCTCAGTCAAGGACGCGATAAAGTTATGTTCCAGATTCTTCAAGAGCACACTTGAAATACGCATTAGCTAACACACCTAAGTAAGGTTGGAAAGTTTATTCTAGGACACTTCCGCGACCTATAAAAACCACAGCAGATGGCTGTGTCATCAGCTGACAGTGAGCGATTTCCTTAACGGGGATCGAGTGTTTGTCGAAGTATTGTGACAAGTGTTATTGTGTTATAATCAGTATGGAACTCTATTATTTGACATTATTATTGCGTGTGGACAAATTTAACTGGAATTATTGTACGAGTTGATTAGAAATTGTTATTTGTGATTAATTAACGCTGGTTATTAGTGACTTCATTGGTGTCTGTAATTGTTTCCACTGTACCATACGAGGATCAGTGAAGCCGTCGTAACAATATTAATTATTATTTTTGTTATTAAATGAATTTTTCTCACGTTTATTCTAAGATTAACATAAATGGATTTTAGAAAATCTTGAATGAAATGGTTCACAGAGAGCAGAGAAACATTAGGCCTACTACAGGAAAGAGAAAACGTTGGACGAAGCGGCTTCCTTTCACAGTAAGAGAGAATCAGTTTAGAAATAAATCAGAACGTATAATTTTAGATAGGGACAAAAACGGAAGTCTTACTTACAGTCTTACGAAAACAATGTTTTACAATTCCTTTTTTAATTAAAAGTAAAGTCACCGAGTGATCCGGTCAGCGGATGGAAAGTCACGAACGCTGCCCGCCTGTTAATTGCTTTAGAAACACAATTAAGCATTTCTGAAACGTAATTATTCAAAATTAATTATTGTGAACGACATATAAAAAAAAAAAAATTAGTCGTCATTGTGAACTACATTAATTACGACTTTTATTAACTATGCATGGACCTATTTTAATACTCTTTATTTAGCATTTGAATAACAGCATGTTATTTTTAGAGCAAACAGTCTTTTACATAAAATATAAACAAAAATATCTATTAGTTTCTAACAGTTACTTGTAAGTTCTTTATTACTTACTATCCGCTTCAGTAATTTTTAAAAGTAACTATCATTTAATACGAAATGATAAATAATTGAGATTCAGAAATGAAATGTATACTACATTTTATGAAAAGTGCTGTGGTCTAATAAGTATTTCTTAATTTGAAGTGGAACAAATTCTTTATGTGTCACTACTATATAAATTATTACTTTACGTTTCATTACTTAAGATATTTATTATTTATATAATGAGGGGTTAGTGGTAACACTACCCAAGTCCCAGTTTTAATAATATATCAAGATGTTACAAAAACGACATTTTGTATGCATTTCTCTTTTTATTTTTATTACGTAATCAATACAAAAACCATATTAATCATAAAAATTAACCTTGAAAATCAGTTCTATGATCTACTCTGTAATTTCAGTTTTCCGTAAATTCACGTAAGTGGACTTAGGTTACATTTATCAATAACCCCACGATAAGCAGGCTATATATATTTTGTACTTATATTCATTTAATTTTTAATATAAATTGACAGCGCTTTCAAAAAATTATTAGTTCATAATTTTATAAATCAAAACGTCTTATTTGATCGTTAAGTTTATTTTGTATTTTAATGTAAAAGTAAAATTTTAATATTTTATCTATAAAAAACTCAAAGGCGTCGAGTAATGTAGAAGTTAGAAAAGTAAAATTAGTAATTTAAATTTTTCTACGACAGCCTACAGAAAATTTAAGGACACTGTTCATCAAGTAGACGTTCTTATTAGTTTTATTATTCCAGTGACAACGCACCGGTGCAGTGTCTGGTGTTACTGTTACTGTCACTCAAGGACACGAAGCTGCCGCACGATTGTAGAACTTAATTATAGTGGTTTGTGTTTGGACAGAGCAAAAGCAACTCGTCAAAAACCACTTTACCACTTCCGGTATTAACTAACCAGTTTTACAATATTTTGCACGTTGTTTGTTAAAAAGATCTCTGTTGCATCGAACTTTTCGAGGCGTCATATTTTAGCAGCCACTTTGTCAATCAGTACCCTTTCTTTCATCCAATCAGTACCAAAGTAAGGGAACAAGCAGACAATTATTTATAAACATTAAATTTTTATTTCTCTGTAGTGACATTTTACATGATTCTCCTTGATAGGCTAAATATATATGCAGAGGAAATCCTAAGTGAACATCAAGTGGATTTAGAGCCGACCGGAGCACAGTGGATCAAATTTTCGTCATGAGGCAGTCACTCGAAAGATGTTTCGAATATGGTATTGACCTCCATATACTGTTTATAGATTTCAGTCAAGCCTTCGATAGTGTAAATCGAAAAATGTTGCGAATAGCATTGGAAGAATTGGGAGTACCTCAAAAGATTGTGAGACTGGTACTGCTCAGTCTGAACGATTTCAAAGGAAGAGTAGTTCTGGGAAGAAACAAAAGCCGAGATTTTACGGTTGGTACTGGAGTAAAGCAGGGTGATGCACTATCTGCAACCCTCTTCAACTTGGCACTACATTATGCTATAAACAAGATAGACTTCAGAGGACACAGCTTCAAAAGGACGAGACAACTAGGAGCATATGCGGATGATATTGTGCTGGTAGCCAGGAACAAAAATGTATTAAAAGATACCTTTATTGAAATGGAGAGGGAAGTAAGCAAAATTGGTTTGGAAGTCAATGAGGCTAAAACAAAATACATGAAAGTGTCTGTGAAGGAAAATAGAGAACTGCTAGACCTTCACACAGGCCATTACTGTTTCCAAGGAGTTGCAGAATTTAAGTACCTAGGTGTTATTCTGAATAATGAAAACCGAGTGAGCAGAGAAATAGTAAATAGAATCATAACCGGCAATAGAGCCTACTATGTAAACCAATCATTACTGAAATCAAAGCTTCTAACTCCAAGAACCAAACTGATGTTATATAAAACACTGATCAGACCTGTTGTTACTTATGCATCCGAGACATGGACTCTCGTACATAAGGATATAAGCGCTCTAAGAATTTTTGAAAGAAGAATATTGAGGCAGATATTTGGACCAGTGAAGGAAGGGAATATGTATAGGATCCGAAATAACGGTGAAATAAATGAGTTGATTGGTGGACAAGACCTGGTGAGGCACATAAAATCAGCTAGAATTAGATGGCTGGGACACGTATCCCGTATGAATGTTACGAGGATGCCCAAAACTATATTAAGTGGAACGATATTGTGCAAAAGAAGAAGAGGCAGGCCTCGAAGAAGATGGCAGCAGGATGTGGAAGAAGGTCTGAGAAAGATGGGCATTAGGAACTGGACACTGAAGGCAATGGACAGAGACGAGTGGAGACGGGTCGTAGCGGAAGCCAAGGCTCACCATGGGCTGTAGTGCTGGAGAGTAGTAGTAGTAGTAGTAGTGAGATGAAACAATTAAGGTGCTTACAAAATATACGGGTAAATTTGCTGTTATTAATAAAATATAAAACTTCTTCAAATTTACTGTTGTTAACCGTTCTAACAGTATTACATTAAATAACTTTGGTTGCGTTGAAATGGGTAGTACAGAGTGTTCTAAAGGTAAACATGAAACATAGAAACATAAATATGTACGGTACTTATGTAATATGTACGGCACTTATGTAATATGTACGGCACTTATGTAATATGCACGGCACTTATGTAATATGTACGGCACTTATGTAATATGTACGGCACTTATGTAATATGTACGACACTTATATAATATGTACGGCACTTATGTAATATGTACGGCACTTATGTAATATGTACGGCACTTATATAATATGTACGGCACTTATGTAATATGTACGGCACTTATGTAATATGTACGGCGCTTATGTAATATGTACGGTACTTATGTAATATGTACGGCGCTTATGTAATATGTACGGTACTTATGTAATATGTACGGCGCTTATGTAATATGTACGGCGCTTATGTAATATGTACGGCGCTTATGTAATATGTGCGGCGCTTATGTAATATGTACGGTACTTATGTGATATGTACGGCACTTATGTAATATGTACGGCACTTATGTAATATGTACGGCACTTATGTAATATGTCTTAAGAAATGAAAGTCTGCGATAACATTAAAAACTGCGTTTTAAATATACATTGAAGCAGATTTGTAATTTGCAACTTTTAAACGAAAAGAAAGACGTTTCAGAGATAACGAGTGTAAGAGTACGTTTGTTTACAGAATAAAGAAATACTTTGCTATAGATTTGAACGGTTTATTTAATTTTAATTTATTTTCTTTTAGTTTGTTGCTTTTGGCAAGTAGATATGGTGAAATGTCAAATAACAGCCTACCAATCATAAAAGAACGTAAAATATATTAATAGCCTTTAAATTACAGCAAAAATACCGGAGAAGAGAAACCAAAACTGACTTTCTTTAAAAATATGAATTTGATAAACATGATGGTAAATAGAAATAAAATAAAATTAGAAACGCGTGAAGAGAAAAGCTGAAGAGTTAAAAATGCCGACATGCGTTTATGAACATTAGCTCTCTCTCTCTCTCTCTCTCTCTCTCTCTCTCTCTCTCTCTCTCTCTCTCTCACACGCACGCACGCACGCACGCACACACATTTACACGTTGTTGTTTCAGTGTATTGAGATGTGTAAATCATATACATCGTATACCTTTCAGATGGTATTCTGAAATTATTTCACAATAACGGGTATTAAATACTTTGAAAAAAGAAATTTCTGTTCGCTTAGCATTCTTCTAACGTGACTAGAAAATCATACTTATTTAATATTTTTAAGTGTTTCTTTTTTTTTTAGGCTTTACATTTACTTATCAACAACAACAGGTTGTTGAATACTTGTTTGATTCTCTCAATGTTTAAAATATTTTTACCGAAATTACCGACTATATTAAAACAGTTTGAATAAATTGATATATTTAATAAAATCAAAGCTGACCCGATAAATCGACACACACAATTTTATTTAACACTTTTATGGACAAAACGAATTATAATTATAATAATCGCGATTGATAAAAGTTCCTGATACGTACTACACAACCATTAATTAAAATGGTCAGGGGAGTTACTAAGTTAAAAGAAAATTACTACATTTTGCAACACAAATAAACAATTAAACTCTTACTAATACTGGTTTTATCACTTGAGCCCACTACCCTTCTCCGTATCTTACAGGTCATCCGTCTTATATTTATATTTCCTTGATTGACGAGCTTTCCTGCTGCTTTCTCCGTGAGATCTGCTATAGCAAGTTGTTGCCCCCTTGGGTTTTCTGATATGTGGCTGATTTTGACTTCGCCCAGTTCTGAAAGGTGACGTCTGAGGGCCTATTATTTGGTGATAAGGTTGTGATTTGTAGAGCAAATCCGCGTTTAGGGCTGGAAACGACCTTTTTTCCCCAAGATACCTCTAATTGCCTTGCATAAGGCCTCCTTGTGCTTCATTGTAGCACACTGTTCTAGCAGAATCCCATCAGTACTGGTTTGTCGGAAAGACTGAATCTCGATTTCTAAATCCTCCGACTTGGCCTTTATGCTGAGTCTACCCAAGACTAATAAGACTCTCCATGCGCTGGTGTATTGCTAGTCCTTGTTAGGAGCTCTTGCTTTTGACAGTCTTTTTTAAGAGGGCCTTGAGTTACATGACATAATTTTTGGTAAAAGCCTGCCTAGTCTTATTAGGGTCGTCAGTCATCTTGTCTAAGGAAGCCTACTGCTGCTTCTGTTTTTTGTTTTTTTTTTGTCTTTCCTTAGCCCCCGCCTCCACTTTGCCTTCCTGTAAAGTACAGTGTTCCACTCACGGTGAGGCTCTTCATCACTCATTCTTTTCCTCCTGTCATCAAGCAATACTTTTACTTATAGGAACCTGACCAGAATTTGGTGTCTACAAGGTTGTGCCAGCGCTTACAGACATGGACTGTGTCACCTGCCGGTTTCTGCCGTCATGCTTGGAGAGACGCTGGACGGCAACAGTGCAAATAGCTTGTATTGATTCCATAATATAATATAATATTGATATTGATAATACATATATACATATATTGATTCCATAGTATAATATATGTTGCAGGACATTCTCAATATAAGTGGCGTTGTCGTTTACATTGACACTGAGATTCCTCTGTCGGCATGTTGCTTCCTTCGATTTCTCGATGACGAGCCTCATTTTTTCCAGCTATTCTTCCACTTCGTCCTATGTTGCACCATTTGAATGGGTTTTTCTTCTGGTGAGATTGAGCAAGCATCGAGCTTTGATGGGGTGACTGAACCCTCAACAATTTGTCTCTGCTCAGGCTAGCGTTTCAAGCCTGTACTCTCACTTTTGTAGGTATTCTGCCTTCCTAGCGGAGGAGTTGTCTGCAACAGCGTGCTCCTCCAAAACGGTTTGCATCAGATTGATATAATTGTTACTAAAGAAATAATAGAGGAATAGGGATTTTGTAATTTTTCCTATAGTTGAAAAATTATCTAATATTGAAATTTATGTAATAATAAACTTACTCCGTTGAAAAAAGTGACCAAGTTTTATAGGTACCTCAGAAAGCTTACTAGTTCTTAACTTCAGTTTATTTTTTTATTTTTTGTTGTATGAGCCACTGTGGACTAGGTTTAGTTCAACGGGTTCCTCCCTTCTTCACCTCTCTCTTCCTCCTCTCCCCCATCTCCTTCATTCTTAATCGATGCCTCTTCCTCCTTTCGTCGTCCAAATGGCACCTCTCCCTCTTCTCGGGTTTTCCTGAAAAACTTAGGTATTTCGAAATGTCTTTTTCAGTGGTAATCATTCTTCAATATCTTCTTGAGTAATCTGGAGTTCTTCTATGTCTTTTTCTGTTTCTTTGAACCACGCATTTTGAGTTTCTTTAGGTCATTTTAATAATATTAACTACAACTTCACTGTAGACGTCTAGCTAAGACAAGATTACTTAAATCGTTGACTTTAAAAATACTTTTTGGTATTGTTAGGTACGTTGATACCCAGGATTTATTGCAGCTTAGTTTATGAGAATGATGCGTGGGTCCTTAATTGTTTCCCTTTGAATATTACTGGCACTTTAAGACGTAAACTACAGCTAGATGATATTGTCAGAGTTGAATTGACTTTCAAAAGAAAGAAGGTTATTTTGATAATAAGGGATCCCTCTGTATTTCAACGCGTAAAGCATTAATACAAAGTTTGAAACTGTTTCTATGAATATTATGAATATGAAACAGTTGAATATGAATACATCTGTTTGAATAATTAATTTGTTTCAAAGTTCATTGGAAACAATCCGAGTAGGCAAATAAGTAATTTAGAAGACAATTGAGTATCAGTTAATTGGAAAGGTAATTGCAACTTTGTAAGTAATTAATAATTACTGATAGCCTGGTTGTTATTACCATGTCTGAGACATCATACGATTTCGCGATAAAGATGACGAGACCAAGCATATCAAAAGAGGCTAATTGCTAGTTATGAAGAAAAAATTTAGTTTGCAATAACAAATATTTACCAAATTAAATGTTTGACTGACTGACTCTCTGGCGCAACAGCCCACGATGAGCCTTGTATTCCCCCCTCCCCCGACCAGTTGCCTCCAAACACCTCCGCCTTCAATCCCCGATACCAATCCTCCTGAGGTCATCTTCTACGTCCTGTAGCCACAAACCCTTCTTTGCCCTTCTATTGTCCCTCTAAGAATTGCTTTGGGCATTCTGTCCTCCTCCATGCGCATCACATATCCCAACCAGCTGATCCTCATAGACTTGATGAGCCTCACTATGTCCTCGTCGTCTATCAATTCCTCCAATTCCCCATTGTTCCGTATGCGCTATTCTTACCACCTTCCTTTACTGGTCCAATGATTTTTCTTAGAATTCTTCTTTCGAAGACTCTTAAATTATGTATGTCACTATTAAGTAGTGTATATGTTTCCGTAGCATACGTCACAACTGGTCTTACTAAGGTCTTGTATAATGTATAACATTAAATGTTTACTGCCACAAAAACTGTAGACACTCTAGTGTGATTCCAAATGATTGTGCAGTGGGCAGTTTCGTGAGGAGAAACCTATAAGTGAAAGTAATTACATTCATTATATTGGCTTTTGTTGTACTCCGTTTGGACCAATGAGCGACGAGCAGACTCACTGCGTAGACGAAACGGGCCAATAAAAGCGGTGAAGTGTTGTTAACGTCAAATTAAGTAGTCTCAGTCTAAAAAAGACGTTACTTAATTAAGTTGTTTCATTTGCCTCGAAGTACATTTTTTTTTATTTGACTCTTTTAACATTTTCCCCAGATTTTAGTTAAGTAATTATTTTTTCCTTTATCGTTCCTTCTATAGTTATAGCTACATCTTCAAATCATGATCCTGTTGATCAAATCATGTTTGCTAATTTTGATGCTTACCAATAAAATACTTCCTTCCTAGACTTCAGCCGCCTACAATCCAAACGTTTTAATTTGTAGTAGGAGTTATTGTGACATAAGTTCATTAAATCTTGTGCAAAATTTCTTGGTGGAAATATAACCTAAGCTCTGGCACCCATAAAACTTGCAAAACCGCGTCTTTTGTGTTCTAGGGGTCAAAACTAGGTGCGGACGCAAAAAATTCGCACTTTTTATTTGCAAGTTGCAAGAGAAATGCATAATTACTTATAGCAATACAGCACTGAAACACAGTGCTGTTTCGAGTTGGTTGCTTTTCCAGTGTTCTGCACAAAAACGGAGTATTAGTGGAAAACTACTTTTGCCATAAAAAAGGGAGACATGTATTGTGATATGCAAGGCCCATCCCGCCTTACTTCGAGCTGGTTTCTTTCTCTGTGATGTTCACATAAACTAAGTAAGCCCATTTTTGAAAACAACGAGTACTAGTAAAAAACGAGTTCTGTCACAAAAAAGGAGATATTTGTAGTAACCGGAAATAACATGTACAGTAGCAGGAGTATAGTAACGCTTTACCTCGTGTTATTGTTTTTACATGGTTTTCATATTATTTTAAAGGTATATTGTTTTCCATGCGTAAATTTAGTTTGCATGTTAACCTAACAACGTCAATTTTACTTATTTACGTCATTAAAAATACCTTATTTACCGCGTACTAGGGTAAATTAGAGGTGGATACCAATTAGAAAATTAAAAAAAAACGCGTTTTTACATTATTTGGATTCCATAATTGATTTTTGCAAAAAATATTTTTTTTTTACCTTTTCCCGCCCGCTCTTATTTTTGACCTCTGTTTACGTAGAAATACAAAAAACGCGGGTTTTGCAAGTTTTTGGCTGCCAGAGTTCAGGTTGTGACTGCCGACTATTACCTCTACGACAGGTAATAGCTCCGAACGTTTCCTCTTAATAAGGTTTTCTTGAATATTTTCCTAATTTAATAGGTCGGATTAATATCCGATCAATAATTTTTTATTGTTGATGACGATACAACAGTATTTAGCTGACCCATCTCGGTTATCATTGACGAGTCAAGTACTCACTCCCAAGTACTAGACTAATACCTAAAGGAATAATGGGCCGAAGTGATCTTCTATTGTACAAAGGTACATGTGTATGCAGACTTATTTGTTTTCATGTTAGATTAGAAAAGTTTTGTGGTAGCGACAAAATCAAGTTTCAAGTAAGACCAATTTTGAATAACCCATGAAAGGAATTTTGTGAATCAAGAGTTTCTGTCTGTAAAAAAGAAGAAACATATTTATTTATCACTTAAAACAATTGATTGATTATAAATATATTTTTGCAGTTTTTATATTAGCAAGTAGTATTTACATGCTTAGTCTAGGTGTTCTGTTTTTGTATTGTGTACATCATTTGACTTTTGTACACTGTGTTTCGAGAAAGATCTGCAGTAAACTTAATGATGGAATGTTAACCGATATGAATTTCCGATATTAGTTGTTTGTTAATCATGTGGTGTCGGTCGATATTAATCCGACCTATTAAATTAGGCAAATATTCAAGAAAACCTTATTAAGAGGAAACGTCGATACGAGTATCCTTCACTGTATCCCTAGAAAATTTCAACATATCCGTTAAACAAAAATTAGTTCTATCTCCAAATAAAAAAAAATGAATAAATTGTTTATGTTATGATTATACTTGATAAGATGATGATATCATTAGAAAATCCGAACAACAAACACAGAGGTTCTGAGAGACATTTTCATATCCCTGCGAATTACAAAACTCAGCACATCGTAACAAAATACAAATCGTAACATAAATTAAATTTGATGTAACCATAACGATAATAAAACGTTGAGAAGATTTTGTTAAAATTTAAATAAAACGAAGTGTACAAATATCATAACGTTATATTACGGTAATTTAGTAAACGCAATAATATAACGCTGTTCAAATTAATTTGGATTATAAAGGTTTTAAAAACACACACAAACACTTGGTAAGTTTCACAGTTGTTCTTAATATCTGACAATTGTTTCAGCCTATTAAGCTATTAGGCTGCTAAGAAGAACTCACAAACGTGAAACTTATCAAGTGTTTATGTGTTTTTTTAAAAACCTTTGTAGTAATGTGCCTTTTATCAAGTGCTCTACGAGTCTAAGACAATGTCGTTAATGTAGATTATTTTCAGATTAACTTTATGATTCGTTTCAGCAAACATTTGGTACCTGCATTCTCTAGACACTACTGTAGGACTTCAAGGAACATAACTGTGGTTAGACAAATAACGTATTCTGATTAGTGCAAGAAAATCGTTGACATCTGTTTAACTTGGTCTCGGTCTGTCTATGATCGCTTTAACAAGTCCAGAAAGGCCAATAAATTTTAACTGCTTTTGAATGATGAGTTGTACTATGAAATAAATAAACAAATGTGTCGCTTATCGCAAACATTAAATCCAACTGTGGCAAATTATTTGCAATAAGATGAGCTGTAAGCCGTCATGTAGGCTTTCGCGGCCGGTGTCCGTTCTGGTTCAGCAAATAAAGCAACCGGCGTAACAGCTACAGGGCAGGCGGACCATCAACCGCCACCCCTACACTATATAATCGGTTTGCGTGCCAGCCTCGCCGTAGCTTAGACCTGAAGATTTCCATTGTTATAAGGGCGAAACGTTGTCGTACTAGGCATTTTCGAGGTCCACACCGGAAGAGCAATTCAAATACAGAATGGAGCTATACACTCCTATATTTTCCACTTAACGTAACTAGTACAGGCTTACAACAAACGTAAAATAATTATGCACATTTTGATGTATTTTACTACTTATTAGCATCCATAATAAATGAATAATTCCATAAAGAACAATTATCATTTATTAGCTATTTTACCATCTTCCTTAGCTAGTAGTAATTTTAGCTATTTTGCTCAATTCTACTTACCGCCTTCAACGTTTGGATAAAGATTGCAAAGTGCCATTTTTTTGTGAGAACACTTTTACACATTCATATTTGTAAGGTGTTTGTGAGTAATATTTGTAAGGTAGAACAGTTTGTGTGTGTGGGGGGGGGGTCTTGAACGGTTTACAATTACAACATTTAAAATGAATGTATTTTGTTTAAATGAGGTAAAATATCAATTACCAGTTGAATGAGTTTATGTTATCAAATTATATTATTTCATTTTGTTTTTTTTTGTATCGCCCATCTAAGGACCACATGGCAATTTTAATTCTTTACTCTTTGTTCTTTTCCTTTTCGCCAATATTCTTTCATCTTTTCACTGTGTCTCTTCTTCCTGTCTTCAGTCCACTTTGAACCTGCGTTTTTCTCTCTCCTACCCTGGACTCCATCCATTATTAACACTTTTGACCGAAAAACTTCTCTTTCAATTGCTTCTTCTGAGTGTATATTATTTTTTCGAAATCCTTTTGGACTTCTTTAATCGAACTTGATGTTGTGTTCTTCCCCCACAGATATTTGAAGATTTGCTTTGTCAACCTATTGTCGTCCATAAATGTCCAAAAAATAATAGTCTTCTTTTTCTCGTTGTATTTCATTTTGTTTATTACTTATTTTCTTTATTTAAACAGACAATATGGGAAGCATGGCACGTGAGGAACAGAATAATCTCTAATGGTTTTTCTCTCTTGATGTAATTAAAACGTGTAGAAACTAGTACTGTCTGTGGCTAACAATAGATCGAGGGAGGAAATTGTAGTGAAGAGTGTTTGTCGACTGTAATTGGACGTGTCCTGTGCTGAACATCAATAATCACCAACCAGTAAATGAGGTAGAGAAAGAATGGCTTATTTAATTTCCATTAACTTAATCCGACTAAAGACAACGTCTCCAATTTCACTTATTTTTATCTGCTAGTAGTAGTTATTCGTTTCCTCTTCAGTGGGTGATGTGAGCAGAATATCATTATTTTACTGATTACAGCGATTATTGTAGCGCAAACTGCGTTGATGAGGGTGCGAAAACATCAAGAGGAAAACATTTTCCTTAATCTTCCGCGAACTACTACTACTACTACTACTACTAGAATTACTACTACTACTACTACTACTACCACCACTACTACTACTACTAATAATACCACTACTACTACTACTACTACTACCACTACTACTACCACTACTACTACTACTACTACTACTACTACTACTACTACTACTACTACTACCACTACTACCACTACTACTACTACTACTACTACTACTACTACTAACTGCTACTACTGCTACTACTACTACTACTACTACTACTACTACTACGGTGTAATGTTTTCCTTTATTGCTTGTGCGTAGTATCGACTATTCTGGAACAATTCTGTTATCTATTTAAACGACGACAGCTGCGCTTAGCAGTCAGTTTGAGTTGTGTTTTATAATCGTGCGGTACAATTGTAATACAATTGTGTTTTATACTCGTTGACATTATTATTACGTGTGAACAATTTTTATTTGATTTCTTGTAAGAGACTATCTTGTTGATTACAAACTGTTAAATTGTGATAATTAAAGCTGGTGATTAGTGACTTAATTGGTGTCTCCTATTTTGTTTTTCACTGTAGCATACGACGATCAGTAGACCTACTACTACTACTACTGCTACTACTACTACTACTATTTGTACTGCTACTGCTACTACTACTACGGAAGGGCAGAGGAGAATGGCGGTCCCGTCTGGGACAGCCGAGTGTTTTAGGGCTGGACCTCTGGAATAAGGCCTACGACATTCTGCTGCAAATAGAGATGCCCGAGGAGACGCCGTCGATGGTGCCGGAGTCGTCGCGGCGCGGTCCGTTAGCCTGACACAACTCAAATTAAATAGAGTTATGCGGAATGTCAACACTTGGATGGCGGCGCGCGGACTGTCGTTGGCTTTGAACAAGACTGAAGTCATGATCCTGACCAAGAAGAGGATTCCAACAATGTTGCCACTACGAGTCGGAGACGTGATCGGGATTCGACGCTTTAGACGAGCAGCAGTATTGACTGGCAGCGATGCAATCATACAACCGTTAGTTAAAAACCAAAATTCTAAATAGTCGCTCGCTTTGACTACGCCGTCGTCAGGGCCTGGTTTCCGTGATTTGGTCTCTTTGCTGGCCTAGTTTGGGACGCAGTATCCCACCTACTGCTGACTCTAACTCTTATGGATAACCTCTAGGAGCGGTCACGCAATCATGGTTCAGATATGGGTTTGCCACGACGACGTACTCCAGAGAGTACAAACAAACCCTGCTCCTGGACGTTGTTTAAATGGATATCTGCCCAACAGCGTACAAAAGTAAGATAATATTGTTACGACGCTCTAAACGATCGTCGTATGCTACAGTGGAAAACAAAATACAAGACACCAATATGTCACTAATCTCCAGCTTTAATTATCACACTTAACAGTTTTTAATCAACACGTTATTCAACAAGGTTATACTCGTACAATAATTCAAGTTAATCTGTCCACACAATAATAATAATGTCAACTATAAAGCATTCCGCGCTATATTCACTTTTCACTAATACACCACTTGAGACACACTGTGTAAATCGCCCGACATAAAACTGAAACTAAGAGGGAGGTATAGGCTATTTATAGTCTGCAGGGTTCCACAATATGCGTCCTTAACAAACACTACAGAATTCTATAGGATACGTCAGTGCGGCCTTGGCAGAAACACACACCGGCAGGGCTAGTCAAGAAGCTTGCAGAACAACACCATCGAACGCACGAGAACGTTCCCCATTGTGTAACACTGTCTCGCATGTTAAGTGTCACGTACGCATACAAACATTACAGCTGGGCTCTGCTGGAATAGCCGAGAAATATGTAGAACTTTCTGTAATAGCGTAACCATATTACACCCGTAAAAAGCAACACCATGATACCTCATGAATAGAATACTGTTACTTGTGTAGAAACTTCTATTATAAGTGAAGAAAACCTGTAACAAGTTCTATGCAGCCGCACAAAAGGGGGTATGTACTGAAATGTTTATATTGTAGGCTAAAAAAGTCTTATTAAAAACGTTAAATTTTTACTGTATCTCTTTAAATAGTTGTTAGGTATTTATATATTTTTTTGAAATTACAGAAAAACATCATATACAAACAGTTATTACTATTTTTAGCCGGAGACAAACCTCAGGTTTACTCCAGTCGATCAGACTATTGTACATTGCAAAGATATTAACGGTTATAAAATGTTTCTTGAAAACAATTTTAGCATTTTTTATTTCAAAAAATTTCTCCAGCTTGTTCCCAAACTAAGTGACACAAAAACAAGTTAGTCTTTTCCCAATTATTAGAGCAGATGGTGCATGAAAGTGCTCGTATCAACCAATAAATAAGCTTCAGCTTTCTAACCTAATTACTTTAACTGTCGTAACTAATTAGTTTTTCGATTTCGTTGACCGTATTAATTGGATGGGCCGTCTTTCATTAATTATAAAAGTCTAGTAAGACAGCCCAAACAATACTACTGCTTTGTGTTTTCTTTCAGTTAAATATGCTATCTATGTTTTATGTTACTGAATCGTGCTTTTAGCAGTGAGGGCAATAACACGGTTTTCAAAAGTTTATATGTTTTTTTTTTACACGCGTTATTAATACTGTATGTATAAGTAAATATTCATACGTATGGAAATCACATATATAGATATTCATACCAAACACGCAGGCCTACAACGCGCGCGCGCACCCACGCGCGCGCGCACACACACACACACACATCCCCTAAACGTTTATATGAGGGTAGAAAACAATATGTCTGAACATATTATGAAGTTTCGTGCTTGTATATTTTCATGCAATCTGTAACGTGAGTTTTATATATGAGTTTGTATTAAATAGCCAACAAAAATTGAATAAACAATTAAAGTAGAACTCCATTTATCAGAACTCCAGTTATCCGAATCGCCAATTATCCGAATCGTTATCAGAAAATTAAAAAAAATGTAATTTCTAAAAAAAAAAATCTTTATTAAAATTGTAGTTGCCGTACTAACAAATAAACATCGTACGCAAACGAAATACATATAAGAGTGTGTTAGCTATGCATCATAGTTTACGTACTGATCAATACAATATTCTCTAGCCTACTGCTCGCCTAAAATTATAATTATGTGTGAGTATTATTTTTAATTTTTTTGTAGTAAAAGTGAACATTTTGCAAAACACATGTGACCCGGTTGTTATTAAGATATTGTGTTCATGTAATAAAACTAAACAAAAGTTGTTTTTGAACAATTTTCGCGTTTTCTTTCACAACAAAACCTTTTTCTAATGTTTGTCCCCATTATCCAAATTTCTGCATATCCGAATTTCGTCTGGGACTCATTAGTTCGGATAAATGGAGTCCTACTGTATTCAGTAGCTGTACCAGAAACACTTCCCAGCATTAATAAATTATTTACCTTCAATTATCCGCCTTGTGATTTCTTGTAATCTCGTCTATGACGCGTTTCAGAGCTTATGCTCCATCATCAGATATTAAAATAAAAATAAAACTATCACTCTTGCGAGATCGTTATATAGTAAAAATGTTAAAATTTGCATGTGAACCGTACGCGAATTTGGGTGCGTACCCGTTCAAGTTCAATCTGCCACTAAGCGATTGCTACCTTATCGTAGTCTGAGCGAGCAGGACTCAAGGCTTACTGATTTTGGCGAAGATCCGTTAAGGAAAATGGGTAGTTTACCTGCAACGTTTTACGTTTTAAGAAGAGTAAAGTACTTAATTTTGATAAATAAAGTATCCTGAAAAGAAGGTCATAATAATCCACTGTAGAAAGGTAGATGAAATATCTATAAATGAAAAGGGTTGTTGAATAGGGAGGCGGTAATTTTTTGCATTGAGGTTATAAATTTATTCGCTCGAAAACTTAAAAATTTCAATAGAATTGTAACAATTGATATCGTTCCATGCTATGTCGCCAACAAGATATTTTTGGAAAAATATTGTGAAGCGAAGGTGTAAACTTATTGGCCATATTGTGCGTTACGAGATTTTGATAAAAACAATATTAAAAATTACAATGAAGGGAAAAAAGGATGAAGAAAAGCGAAATTCCACTATATGAAACAAATTATTGCTACGTAAACAAAATAGTTTTTAGTTTTAATAAATTCACAGATAACAAACGTTGGGCGGTATTTGGTTTATTTCGCGTTGTTTACATAAAATATAATTTAATCAAATTAATTCTTTATTTTTAAAGTATTAACAACTAGGTACAATTCGTATTTTGATTACCTTGATCACCGTTTTTACCAAAAGCACGCTGATACATTTGGTTTTGTTTTGAGTGTAGGCCTGTTTTGAGTGTAATTATTTTTACATATTAAAAATAATTTTATAATTAACTAGAACATGGAAGTCATGTTCTCCATACCGATTGTTTTTCCTTGTAATGTGGAGCCAACTGAACCTGCCAAATGGTTGAACATGTTGACGTCCATTCTCTTAATGTTGATAAGTTCCGCCAGTCGTCAGACTCGTGTCTTATATTTGGAGTAGTATAAGGCTGAAGTATGAACGTCTTTAAAATATTTTCCCTGGCCCAGCTAGACGACTGTAATCTTGTAACAGTCTATGTTTTTCGCCTTTCTACAGCGAAGCAATTCCTGAAACGACTACACAAATATGTTGCTTTAACGAAACTCTGTTATAGATGGCGGAAATATACCTAACTGAGACAGTTGTAAGTCTGCTGAAATTGCAACCTAATTATTGCTATATTCACTATGAGTAAATATTCCAGTACATAGTCCGGTATGCAGTAACATTGTTAAATTTACTCTTTAAATTGTAACGTGACAGATATAAGTATAATATTGAATGGCAATTGATCATTAGAATAATGAAGTTATAATATTTAAATTTGGAAGAAAGCATTAAGTTTAATATAAATAGATTAATTCATAGCAACTGTGGAAAGAAATCATTATTATAAAGAAAATACAAGTTCAAATAAAAGGAGTTACTAGTGATGAGTCATCCAAGACCAGTCTCATAACCAAAGGTTTTCAAGGTATAACCCAGGAAGGTAAAAAAGTAAATAACAAAGCAGTACTGAATATGACCAAACCCACAACGAGGAAGAATAAATAGAAGAGAAACCCTAAAATAAGCCAAGATCAAACAATACAGGTGGTGTATTTCTGAAATAAAGAAGAAGATGGAGAAGATCCCAAGAAACCTGATGGCATCAAGAAGAAGATGGAGAAGATACCAGTCCCAGAAGGCAGGAGAAAAGAAGACTGATGAAAGAAGAAGAAGGCAGCATCCTGAAGAAGATGTCATGCTCTTATAAAAGACACCCAAATCCCTATATCCCCAAAATAAATATTTTAAAATAAAAGTATAACGAAATGAAAATCACATGTATATAAATTTAAGAGAGAGAAGTGTATAAAGTAAAAGTTGCCTGTGAACTAAGATGAAACAATAATATAGTACCCATGGAACAAATCTCCATTGAAAAAACGCTAACCAATTTATTATGTTAATAAGACTATACGACCATTTAGCATTAACATAATATATAAGTGCAAAGTGAACCAGTGATAGTTTTGGGTATTATAAAAAATGAACCTTGTGTTTCATTCTTGGCAATCACAAACATTGAATGCAATGAAATATGCAATTTTCAATGACTTGAAATGTGTACTGTGACAATATGTTGTTTATAAGACATAAATCTGTTTAAAATAACATTTTGTTTTATATGCAAAAAGAAAAACAGATTTCATAATACTTTTCGAACAATTCATACTATTTATTTATTAATGAGAGGGTACAATTCCCCAAAGACAATGTGTAAAAGACGGTATAAAAACTGTAGAATCCTACTTATAATAATAGTTAGAAATAAGAATATAAATATAAGGTTTTTATGTATATAGTATAAGAATGTTTAAAAATGTTTTAGATATAAGGCCATTTGTTTGGGTCTGATACACTAACATCAGAACTATAAAAATAGTTACTACTTGTAAATAGTAGAGAGTAATTAAGATGTTAGTTAGTAAAAAACCTTTTTTTAAACCATATTTCCATGTTAGAAATAAGGATTTTGTTGTAAAATGTCTGATTTGAAGACAACCATTTATTTAAAAAAATATTCTTTATTTGTTTAACTATTATTTGTATTGTAACCAATACTAATTGTTATTGTGTAATTTGAAAACATGTTTAATTTATAATACTATATGTAAAAGTCAGAGAGGGTATCACACATCATATATTGTTTGTAAAATATTTTGTAAGAAAAATTGTTAAAAAATCATAGGCCAAAAGAATGGAAACCAAACTTCATCAAAACAGAGAAATTGCTCATTTAAATGCAAATAAACAAAAGGGGTTTAGACAAAATAAACTTGAGATCAAGCCATATAATTGCACATACCATTTAGAAAGATTTTAATAAATTATATTCAGAATTATAAATAAAAATGAAAATGACTAAACTCAGAAATTTAGACATGGGAGTCATATATTCCAGAATAATGTTTCAGAATACAACTAATTCAATTAATTACCAGAAAATCAGGGAATATAAACCTTTTAATACAATATAGGATTATTAATATTAAATATAACGGATAAAATGGATGAATTTTATATAATGACAGGAAGTAAATTTTGATGTTTTGACTTTTCAGAGAATAACAAAAATGAAAGTAAAATTACTAATTTTGGACAGAAAACACTATAAAACGGCATTATTTAATCTGAAAATAAGCTGAATGAACTGAAAGATTAATTTAAATAACATCTAGTGAATAAAATTGACAAATAACCAAAGTTTAGGCAATCATATAGTGAAATATTAAAGTGTGCACAGGATGTGAAAATATATTTGAACAATGTTAAGGATAATATTATATGGGCTAAGAGTTTAATTGAAACTGAAGGAAACAGTTAGTTGATTATTGGTATTCGAACGGTCAACATGACGAGAGATTTGTGACGATCTAACCTATCTTACAACAGTAGAGTTGAGCGGCAAATAGTACGTTATTGTGAAATCGTGAGTGACTTATAAAATACATCTAGAACTCTCACATCATAACAGAAACAATCAAGAAACAATACATAACACTGGACAATACATTTCTACTCCGAAAAACACCACAAAACACCAGAAAACTGTATAACACATTAACCAAGTATTAGTGTCGGTATCGGGAAAAGTGTTTGAACTTATAATTACACGGATATACTAAATACAACCCAGAAACATTACACCAGTCACTACACAACATTTAACAAGAGATTTGCAGACACCAGAACAGGAATACTGCCAGAAAATACATTATTTGGAACGCAGCAGGAACGAGCGACATTTTGATCAACTTGACGGCAGCCATCTTTCTTTGACAATTCCAATGCCTCTCCGTCCACATATCAGCTGTTGGTGAAAACAATTATATTATTTTCAAATTATTATTCAATGTCTGTATTTAGTAATAATTATTAATTTGTTGTAACGTTATACTTTTTAAATATTGGCCCGATTTCTCTGACTTTGATAATAATTGGCTGTTTAAAGAACCCTGTATGATTTTTATATAATATACTTTGTAACTTTTTCGAGATCCTGAGAATCGATATTATAATCGATAAGAGTCAATATTGCTATTAATTAATAAAACATTAATATTCTTCAACACTAAATAGTTCTTTATTTCATAAATATTACTAATTATCACTAATATAATTCTAATTAATAATCTATCAGGACTTTACCACCTATAAGTGAAGATAACCTAAAAAATAAAAAGGTAAACAAGTATCGATTGGTTTGAAGACAATCTTATGAGTGGTGATAGTTTATTTAAAATATACTAAAACTTTAATAAAAATTTTCAGAAGAGCATTACACTTTTTAAAACTTCACAGCCATATATTAATTAATTGATTATAATTAATTAATTAATAAAATTAAAAAATTTTTTTAAATTATTTTTTTTAATAAACAATTTTTTTTTTTTAATTTTCTTCAAAACAATAATTTTTGTTTTGAAACTTTCGGTGAAGCTGAACATATATTTCTTCATCAACTTTACGCTACTCGACCGGTCTTGCTACCATTGGGACTCGACCAGCTGGGAAACTTAAGGAAGTGTTTCAGGCCAGTAAGACGTCGAAAGCCACACCATTTAAACATATTACATTACAATTTACTTATTTTATTACAAATTGGCTAGCCCAAACAGTGGGGCTTGATTACATCGGAGTCTCATACTTCACAATCTCTTATCATCAATATTCGATATCTATTATATTATTACAAATTGGCGCACAACTTTAGGGGCTTTAATTAGCGATTGGAAGGCCAATACATTCTGCCCAATCACTAGTTGGAGCTAGGCAACAGCTACAAAGCCAGAGAATTTCAAGGGAACAACGACAAGCAAAATGGCAGAACGTACACCAAAAGAAATGGAGGAAATGTTCCGACAGATGATGGAGAGAATGATGAAGAAAATGGACGAAAATAGTAGGGAATTGAAGGAAGATTTGAGTAAGATTATAAAGGAGAACAACCAATCCTTGAAAGATGAATTAGGTAAGAAACTGGATGATATAAGTAATGACAATAAACTGTTTAGGGAAAAATTAGGAAAGGAGAAGACCGAAGAAATAAAATATTGTAGTAAACCAGAAACAGAAGATGTACAAAATGATAAGACGCAGGAACTAGTAGTGGTAGTACCTGGAATTAAAACTAGCGGAAATAAGGAACATATTAAACAAAGGAAAAGGAGAATATATCCAAGAAATGTAATAAAAACGAAGGAAGAGTTGGAGATGATGAAACATGGGTTAATTGATGGCAATAATATCCCAATTACCTATGACAAAGACATCATGAATTCTATGAATTATAGAAGGAGAATCGAAGTAATTTCAGAAATAAGTTACCACAAGACAGTAGTCTACCAATGGGAAAGGACCAGAGGTAAACAGAATACAACATGTGGACCAGATCAATTTCAGCGCAAGACTGGACAATGTTTTTCAGAAAGATGGAAATGTGACGTCGTACCAGACTGGGATGACGACACCGATGAATCACCAGAATGTATTACATTAACGTGCCATCTAGGACAGTTCCAGGGTACGGTTAGACTAAAATATATTCCTTCAGAGTGGATATATGATGGTAAACCAGCTTATGGTATTTCAGATAAACAAATAATAAGTGATAACCCACATGAAGATCCTCACATATATTTGTCAGGTAATACAAAACATGGACCAGAAAAGTATTGGTGCATACAATATGATGATAGAGGAGGCCAGCCCAGTAATTACGACGGCCCTAACAACCCGCCGCGTAATGACCAGTTTACCGGTAATTTTAACGGCGTTAGGAATAACAACCCCTATCTAAACAATAGAAACAATTTTTATCAACAAAATAATAATGTCCCATACAGTCAGAGAAATCCATATCCCAACAATAATGGTGACAGACCTTACCCACCTAACCGAAATTACTATTATGATAATTTTAGTAATAACAATAATAACAGTAATAATAACCCAGTGTCGCGCCCTAGGGTAGTTTTTATAAGAGCAACCGAGATGATGGACCCTGGATAACACAAATACCACACGACATCAAGAAAAGGGACGGATACCATGATAACCGACTACGGCGAAAAACGATGGTGAAGGAGACGAAATAAATATCACTGAAAGGAAATGATACGAATAATAAACATAGAAACAAAACTGGGTTTTATGAATGAAGACTATTTAAGAAAATGAACATGACAAATAAGAATATGAGCAATGGAACGACATAAAGAAAATCGTCCATCTTCCTGGGTATATAAAAGAAAAGAAAAAGTGGAGATCAACTTATTAAAGTATAAATAATATGGTCCAGTGTAGAGTACAATATATAACCATATGTTGTGGTAAATGATAAGCATAACAATACATATGAGTTGAGGGAAATCGTTTCAGGAAAAATCAAAGGAGTGTACAATCAAGCTTCTATGAAGAAATATTATGAAGAATGAGTTGTGAGTTTTGGAATTTAGAATTTAATAATTTTTAAAAAAATTCTAAAATAATGTAAGTACATCTTACAACCTAATATTTTGAGAAGAACATTCTGGAGAATTAAAAGAAGAAGAATTTTTTAATTTAATAATTTAAAAAAAAAAATTCTAAAATATGTAAGAACAACTTACAACATAATAATTTGAAGAAAAAACTTTATGGAAGAAAGAAAAAGAAAGAATTTTGAATATAACTTATTCTAAAATATGTAAGAACAACTTACAACCTGATGATTTTGGAACAAACTTTATAGAAGAAAGAAAAAGAAAGAATTTTGAATATAACTTATTCTAAAAATGTAAGTACATCTTACTACAACCTGATGATAAATGGAACGAACTTTATGGAAGAAAGAAAAAGAAAGACTTTTGAATTGAAATATAATTATAAAAAATTTAAAATTGAGCAAGTACTTCTTACTACAACCTGATAATTTGGGACAAAACTTTATGGAAGAAAGAGAAAGAGAGAGAATTTAGAACTTAATTTAAAAAAATTTAAAATTAAGTAAGCACAACTTACTACCACTGAATTATGAGAAAAACATTTTGGAAGAATTAAGAAGAAAGGAATTTTGAAGTTAATATACAAAAAATTTAAAAATAAAGTAAGACCAACTTACTATAACTAAGTTTGTGAGAAAACTTTATGGTAAATAATTAAGAAGAATTTGAATTTGGAGAAATACCAAAACATTCAGAAATAATAGTAAAATCACAGTACTATAAACAATTCTGAATGAAACAATTCTGGGAATAAATGAATTAAACAGAATTTGAATGTTGATAGAACGTCAGAACTTTGAAACAAGATAAGATCAACATATTACAAGGATTTATGAGAAATATTTTTCAATTAAATAAAAAGAATAGTTTGAATTTTACATTAAAACTAACCAAGTTCCAAAAAATAATTATGTGTCAATTATGATTGAATTGAGAAGAAAATAAAGTGATTAATTCAGAAAAGAGAATTAACGTTAATCCAGAATAAATGCTAGATATTCACAATAGCATTTGAAGGGGTAGAGAAGAATAACAAAGAAGAGTGTAATATGCAAGAGAAGAAAAAAATTTGGAAGCAAAGAGACTAATTACCTATGAAACGATAATGAAAACAGTTAATTGAGAGCAAAGAAGAACAACTCATACCAAACATATGGAGAAGATGATTTTGAACCAATGATAATAATAAGACCTATATGAAATGCAAAGAGAAGAAATACCACATGAAATATGATATAAATGAATTAATGTTAATGAATGCGAAGGCGGATTAATAACTTTCTAAGAGAAAGGAAAGAACCAAAATGTGTAAATAAAATGATCAATATAACAACCTGTATATCTAATGTAAAGATACAATGTTAAAAAATTAAATATAATATATTAAGACCATTCAAATAATGAATAAGAAAGACTATATATAAAGACCATACTAATACTATGAGTAACCAGAAGAAAATATAAAGAGAATTCAGATGGAGAAGAAAGAGAGTTACACTGTAAACAGTAACCAGAATTATTAAAAGAAAGGTTTTCAACCATAATTAAATTAAATATATCAGACAAGTTAAGAGTTTTGAAAAAATATGTATGTAATGAGTATAATAATGATTATGAAGATTTATTAAGATAGAAAATGTGAGATAATCTGAGAGACTACGAAGTGGAGAATCCAAAGATATTTTTATTAGTCGAAAATGAGACTACTTTTTATTTATTTATTCGATGACTGACTGAAGATAATTCCAGCAGCATTATGTTTTTGAGCAGGGATGGATATGCCTCTGTACTCAATTTATAGAAGTGGTGTATGGCCAGCAGAGAAGTAGCGTACAGTGCCCCTCTGATCTGCCCCAGCCCACGTGATAGGGAATGTTAGGGAATTAATATCCCAAGGATACAACACGAAGTTGATATAGAAAGAAAATGTATTACAATAATAATATATCTCAGAAGACACTAACTATCCGAAAAGGATCAGTAGTAAGACAAGTAACCATATATATATATAAAATTAATAAAACTCTAATATAAAAAGTCGATATAAAGATGGAGAAGAAAATGCATTATAAGAAATGATGAAATTATCATAAGAAATTATTTCATCCATAAACATGTCTGAAATAATTACTTCTGGAGGAGAGCAATCTGTAACGTGACAGATATAAGCATAATATTGAATGGCAATTGATCATTAGAATAATGAAGTTATAATATTTAAATTTGGAAGAAAGCATTAAGTTTAATATAAATAGATTAATTCATAGCAACTGTGGAAAGAAATCATTATTATAAAGAAAATACAAGTTCAAATAAAAGGAGTTACTAGTGATGAGTCATCCAAGACCAGTCTCATAACCAAAGGTTTTCAAGATATAACCCAGGAAGGTAAAAAAGTAAATAACAAAGCAGTACTGAATATGACCAAACCCACAACGAGGAAGAATAAATAGAAGAGAAACCCTAAAATAAGCCAAGATCAAACAATACAGGTGGTGTATTTCTGAAATAAAGAAGAAGATGGAGAAGATCCCAAGAAACCTGATGGCATCAAGAAGAAGATGGAGAAGATACCAGTCCCAGAAGGCAGGAGAAAAGAAGACTGATGAAAGAAGAAGAAGGCAGCATCCTGAAGAAGATGTCATGCTCTTATAAAAGACACCCAAATCCCTATATCCCCAAAATAAATATTTTAAAATAAAAGTATAACGAAATGAAAATCACATGTATATAAATTTAAGAGAGAGAAGTGTATAAAGTATAAGTTGCCTGTGAACTAAGATGAAACAATAATATAGTACCCATGGAACAAATCTCCATTGAAAAAACGCTAACCAATTTATTATGTTAATAAGACTATACGACCATTTAGCATTAACATAATATATAAGTGCAAAGTGAACCAGTGATAGTTTTGGGTATTATAAAAAATGAACCTTGTGTTTCATTCTTGGCAATCACAAACATTGAATGCAATGAAATATGCAATTTTCAATGACTTGAAATGTGTACTGTGACAATATGTTGTTTATAAGACATAAATCTGTTTAAAATAACATTTTGTTTTATATGCAAAAAGAAAAACAGATTTCATAATACTTTTCGAACAATTCATACTATTTATTTATTAATGAGAGGGTACAATTCCCCAAAGACAATGTGTAAAAGACGGTATAAAAACTGTAGAATCCTACTTATAATAATAGTTAGAAATAAGAATATAAATATAAGGTTTTTATGTATATAGTATAAGAATGTTTAAAAATGTTTTAGATATAAGGCCATTTGTTTGGGTCTGATACACTAACATCAGAACTATAAAAATAGTTACTACTTGTAAATAGTGGAGAGTAATTAAGATGTTAGTTAGTAAAAAACCTTTTTTGTAAACCATATTTCCATGTTAGAAATAAGGATTTTGTTGTAAAATGTCTGACTTGAAGACAACCATTTATTTAAAAAAATATTCTTTATTTGTTTAACTATTATTTGTATTGTAACCAATACTAATTGTTATTGTGTAATTTGAAAACATGTTTAATTTATAATACTATATGTAAAAGTCAGAGAGGGTATCACACATCATATATTGTTTGTAAAATATTTTGTAAGAAAAATTGTTAAAAAATCATAGGCCAAAAGAATGGAAACCAAACTTCATCAAAACAGAGAAATTGCTCATTTAAATGCAAATAAACAAAAGGGGTTTAGACAAAATAAACTTGAGATCAAGCCATATAATTGCACATACCATTTAGAAAGATTTTAATAAATTATATTCAGAATTATAAATAAAAATGAAAATGACTAAACTCAGAAATTTAGACATGGGAGTCATATATTCCAGAATAATGTTTCAGAATACAACTAATTCAATTAATTACCAGAAAATCAGGGAATATAAACCTTTTAATACAATATAGGATTATTAATATTAAATATAACGGATAAAATGGATGAATTTTATATAATGACAGGAAGTAAATTTTGATGTTTTGACTTTTCAGAGAATAACAAAAATGAAAGTAAAATTACTAATTTTGGACAGAAAACACTATAAAACGGCATTATTTAATCTGAAAATAAGCTGAATGAACTGAAAGATTAATTTAAATAACATCTAGTGAATAAAATTGACAAATAACCAAAGTTTAGGCAATCATATAGTGAAATATTAAAGTGTGCACAGGATGTGAAAATATATTTGAACAATGTTAAGGATAATATTATATGGGCTAAGAGTTTAATTGAAACTGAAGGAAACAGTTAGTTGATTATTGGTATTCGAACGGTCAACATGACGAGAGTTTTGTGACGATCTAACCTATCTTACAACAGTAAAGTTGAGCGGCAAATAGTACGTTATTGTGAAATCGTGAGTGACTTATAAAATACATCTAGAACTCTCACATCATAACAGAAACAATCAAGAAACAATACATAACACTGGACAATACATTTCTACTCCGAAAAACACCACAAAACACCAGAAAACTGTATAACACATTAACCAAGTATTAGTGTCGGTATCGGGAAAAGTGTTTGAACTTATAATTACACGGATATACTAAATACAACCCAGAAACATTACACCAGTCACTACACAACATTTAACAAGAGATTTGCAGACACCAGAACAGGAATACTGCCAGAAAATACATTATTTGGAACGCAGCAGGAACGAGCGACATTTTGATCAACTTGACGGCAGCCATCTTTCTTTGACAATTCCAATGCCTCTCCGTCCACATATCAGCTGTTGGTGAAAACAATTATATTATTTTCAAATTATTATTCAATGTCTGTATTTAGTAATAATTATTAATTTGTTGTAACGTTATACTTTTTAAATATTGGCCCGATTTCTCTGACTTTGATAATAATTGGCTGTTTAAAGAACCCTGTATGATTTTTATATAATATACTTTGTAACTTTTTCGAGATCCTGAGAATCGATATTATAATCGATAAGAGTCAATATTGCTATTAATTAATAAAACATTAATATTCTTCAACACTAAATAGTTCTTTATTTCATAAATATTACTAATTATCACTAATATAATTCTAATTAATAATCTATCAGGACTTTACCACCTATAAGTGAAGATAACCTAAAAAATAAAAAGGTAAACAAGTATCGATTGGTTTGAAGACAATCTTATGAGTGGTGATAGTTTATTTAAAATATACTAAAACTTTAATAAAAATTTTCAGAAGAGCATTACACTTTTTAAAACTTCACAGCCATATATTAATTAATTGATTATAATTAATTAATTAATAAAATTAAAAAATTTTTTTAAATTATTTTTTTTAATAAACAATTTTTTTTTTTTAATTTTCTTCAAAACAATAATTTTTGTTTTGAAACTTTCGGTGAAGCTGAACATATATTTCTTCATCAACTTTACGCTACTCGACCGGTCTTGCTACCATTGGGACTCGACCAGCTGGGAAACTTAAGGAAGTGTTTCAGGCCAGTAAGACGTCGAAAGCCACACCATTTAAACATATTACATTACAATTTACTTATTTTATTACAAATTGGCTAGCCCAAACAGTGGGGCTTGATTACATCGGAGTCTCATACTTCACAATCTCTTATCATCAATATTCGATATCTATTATATTATTACAAAATTTATCGATGTTTCGGAGTTTACATGGTAATATGAATATTATCGTTAAAATAGATACAAGTCACAATTATCTTTACACCAGTCACAAGACCAACTGGTGTAAGCATTTGGAAAAAATGCAGCAAGATCTTACCGTGGGTCGTCTGAGGACGAGTGGTTTCCAGAACAGGCAGTGAAGTGGAAATGATGATCTTTAAAGTAACGTTGTGTAATACTTTTAAATCATATAATCATCACTTTGTTAAAGTAATATACAATGGACTTTAAGTAAAACAGTGTGTACTACACGACCGATTGCGGTAAAAGATAGGAAAAGTGGAAAAAATAATTGTTTTGAAAGGATATCGTCATGTTTGGCTGCATTTCGTGATATCTGTGTATTTAAGCGAATACCCTTTAAGTAGTATTTAATTAAAAATTCAAACAAAACGTTTTATATGTTGCTTTTATTTTATTTTCGTACTTATTCCAATTTGATGTATAAAGTTTCTGTCATTAACCCGTTCTGTATAATCTTTCTAATAATACACTTGTCATCCCATTTCTGCTTTGCTTCATCTCTACATTCTTCTCTGGATAGTCACAAGTACGTTTAATAGAATTACATTTATAGAAACGAAAAATATATCACGGTAGTAAAATAGTATTCTTTGTTGCGTAGTACAATTACAAAGTGGCATTTGAACAAAGTGAAATTATACTTGTGTAAAGAACACAGAATTTGAGTCGCTACCTTACTGATCAAAAGTCATGCAAACTGTACACTAAGAAGTCTGCCAAACTGAAAGTGTTAACAGTAACAAACACAAACAACAATTTTAAATTTTTTTTTTACTCACGATGAGTACTGCTATTCTTACACACAGTTTAAGAAAAATATTTGTTAACGAAACCACGAAGATAGTTGAAAAAAGCTTATTTCACTTTGCATCAAAAAGGCATTATAAATTCACTGCAAACTTCTTTTGTATGGTTAATATCAACAAATTAGAAATAATAGGTACAAAAACTATTATGTGTACAGCGATAAACGATGTTTTGGTCTTTCATTAATACTGTTACTACATTACAAAATACTCTACGTGTTTGTCGGCTATTCCAGTGGAATCCGGCTGTAATGTGTGTGTGCGTACATATTCTGCTACTTTGAGATGAAGGAGAATTACGTGGCATTTGTCACGCGTCCGCAACGAGACTTTTCCAGATCATAACGGTCAGCGCGCGCTGTGTTCGAGGCCGCAGTCAATTACTTTCTAGTGTTTTCTAGTAGACGCCTATTAGGGAATATTCTGGAACCTCAGCGGGGTATAAATACAAGTACTCAGCGACGCTTGGTTCAGTTATTGTTGGGCGATTTACTTCAGTGCGTTTCGAAGTATTGTGGCGAAGTGTTATGTGTTTTATGATTGTGCGAGACTTGTTGACATTATTATTGCGTGTGAACAATTTTTATTTGATTTGTTGTACGAGGGTATCTTATCTTGTTGGTTATGAACTGCTTTAATTGTGATAATTAAAGCTGGTGATTAGTGACTTAATTGGTGTCTTGTATTTTGTTTTTCACTGTACCATACGACGATCACTAGACTGTCGTAACAGTATGAAACAATCCTTTCTTTCTCGGCGGATGACGTAAAACTAGAGACAGAATATTTATGCTTAATGCTAAAGTTTTAAAATAATAGTGAAGCCAGAATAAAGCAAATTACACGCATCCAAATTTTTCCTAAGAAAAACCCATACTTGGAGCTATAAAATATAATTTTTATTTGTTTTAGCTACAGTGTTTATAAAATACGCTTTACGTTAGAAATGTTTCACGAAGGAAACAGCCTACTTGTGGGCGGCGGTTACGAGTGAATGTGATTGCGGAAAGTTATTTACGGACTGAAACGGGGTAGATTAAAAATTATTTTTAGAAAATGTAAGCGTATTTTAACAGGCCAACTTCCCTGAGGTTTGTGGTCACTCTGACCTTTCTCAATTGTAATTATTTTGGGCAGTCCACCATTCTGCTTAATTAATTTCTGTAATGGATACGTGTTTTTCTCTTTGTGAGCCTGTCCTAAACAAATGGTTGCGAAACCGAAAGGCTTCGTTCGAGGAAAAAGTGTATATAGCAGGGAAGCAACAAAATTTGACAAAGTTGTTATGAAGGCTGCTAACATAGAGAAAATAACTGATAATGAATTACTGTTTAATTAATATAGCTTCGCTTCCCTTTGACAGGTCGACTAAAACCCCACGCACCATAATTATGTTTGTATCTACGTCTATTTACATACAGGACAGCGTCATTTGTACGTCATGTCCTACCAATCAGCTGCTGAGTACGTCACTAGATGGACAAAAACGTGGCGCATCAAGCCATCAAGCTAAACGAAACCATGTCTACTCATATCAGTTTTACCAACCAGAAAACAGAATATTTATCAATCGTAATCGACCAGCAAAGAATTCCTCCACACGCAAGCTCGGTGAAGTACTTGGGCATGACTCTGGATGCCAGACTTAGGTGGAAAGGTAATGTTAAGAAGAAACGGAAAGAACTTGGATTAAAATTGAAGAAACTGTGGTGGCTGCTTGGAAGACACTCTGAGGTGTCGCTGCATAATAAGCTGTTGTTATACAAACAAGTCTTGAAACCAGTTTGGGTGTATGGTGTACACCTTTGGGGTTGTACTAAGAAATCTAATATTAAAATAATTCAGACTTTTTGAAATAAGATTCTTCGCAGTATTGTTGATACACCATGGTACGTAAGAAATTATGACATCCATCGGGACCTGAAAATGCCTACGGTTGCTGACGAGACTAAACGGGTTGCGGATAAATATGAAAGAAGACTTCATGAAAACAATGAAGTGCTGCAACTGCTTGATAATGATGGACTTTCTCGGCGATTGTAGAGACAGAAACCATTTGAACTGGTGAAATAAATATGTATAGTAATTCTCAGCACATGAAAAAAGTGTGACTGTACTGAGGAATGCTCAAGTGGGAGCTTATCCTACACCTGTTAACTTATGCATTAGAATACAATTCTTAGATAGTTTGTAACTAGTTGCAATGATGTTAAATTAAAAAAAATATATCATTTTCTTTTTCTTCTTCTCATTATCTTCCTTCTCCTCCTATATCTTGTTTTCTTCTTTTCTTTCTCTTCTTCTTTTTTATTCTTCCCCTCTGTTTTTTTTCATTTGTTGTTGAGGTTGGACGATTGAGGTTGTTGTGTCACTTATATTGGCCATGAAATGTACAGGATCGATACGCTTAGCATATACTGAAATATATAAAATATACAAAGATTATTATGTAATATGAATTGAATGAACTATTCTTTTCGAAAAAATAACACATAATTGTATATTCAGTTTATTAATTTCTTAGTTTAATAAATTATATGTTATTAAACAACACTTTGAATGTTTAAAGACTAAATATGTTTTTTGTTCTTTATCATTACGTAGATAATTTACAAATAGTAACTTTTTAAAATTGATTTCACCTTTACAGCGCCTTTACAGGGCGGACCTCCGCCTTGAGGACTGTGCTCACAGTATCTTTACAGTCGTACTGCCTTTTCACCCCATAAGTGAGTTTGCAAGATGTTGAAACATTAACTTACGCTGGATACGTGGAAAGTTGGCAGACTTTTTTCTTATGGTCTACAGTACACAGCCGTCGAATCGAAAACGTAGGAAACTAAAGTTTAATCAGAGTGTGGGATTTTTTATATGAAATTCAGAAGCAAACGTTATTTGGTTCAATCACAAAGTCAAAAAATGCAAACGTTTTAGTTAACAAATGCGCTTGGATTTTTGTAACTTAATTTTGTTTACAGAATTGTTTGCTTACAAAATATTTTGACCGACTTCTTTATATTTTTCATTTAGAAGAGAGGCAGATTTTATTATAAGGTCTTAAATATGGTACATAACAACTAGAAAACAGTTATCAGTCATTTTAAACCACATGCCGTTCACTATTTGATTCTGTTCAGATAAATTGTAACTAAATAAATGAAAATGACGATATAAAATGTCCATGATTCTGTTTTCTGTCTACGGCAACATTCAATAATGGTTAAATAATAACAATATTTCCTAAATTATAATGTTTTGTAACCGAAGTCCACTGTAATTATATATATAACATCGGTTTATAGCGTCTGTCATCGCTGTCCGATTTCCAGACTTTCTCTCCAATATTTTTTGTCCTGACAATGTTCTTCTATCAGATTCCTCGCACTTAGAGCTTTCTGGATACTCTCTCTCCATGATCGTCTGGGTCTTTCCCTCTTTCTCTTCTCCGGGGGTAACCATTCTATTATCCTTTTTGGCAACCTTTCTCCTCCCATCCGTGTAACATGTCCAAACCAAATTAACTGTCTTCTTTCTATTTCGTCTACTACTGCATGTTTCACATTTATCATTTCTCTAATCTGTTCATTTCTTATTTTCTCTCGCCTGGATACTCTGCATGATCTCCTTAGTGCATCCATCTCTACAGCTAGTATTTTCCTTTTGTCCGCTTCTGTCATTCTCCAACTCTCAGCAGCATACAACAGAATACTCTTTACGATAGTATTGTATATCTGTACTTTCCTTCCTCTAGTTATCTGGTCATGCCACCATATACTATTTAGCCTTTCATAGCCCTCCGTCCCATGGCTACTCTCTCCTTTATTTCATCTGTATCTCTGCCATCCTGCTTTATCTGTACTCTTAAATACTTATATGCCTGGCAATTTTCAATTTCTTCATTATTTTCCAATTGCAAGTTGGTTTCTGTACCTCCCACGCATAAATACTTGGTCCTTTCTAGATTTATTGACAGTCCTCAGCTCTCGTATTCGTCTTTGATCTTCCAAGTCCTCTTTGTCTTGTGCTACTAAGACCTGGTCATCCGCGAATTGTAATGTGAAAATATGGGTTCCATCTATTGGAATTCCCATACCTTTGCACTTTCTTTTCCACTATCGCAATACTGTGTCTGTATTTATTTTGAACGATGTCGGGGAGATGCAACACCCTTGCCTTAGACCTTTCGATACTGTAAACCCTGCTGACACTTTTTCCCTTATTTTGATCTTCATTTTGGAGTCTCTATAAATTTCTTGTATTGCCTGAATGAGAGTGTGGTTTATATTAGTGTTCTGTAGAACCTCGCACAATTTAGAGACGGGGACATTATCGTAAGCCTTAGACAGGTCTATAAAGAGAAGGTGAACCTCTTAATTTACAGATAGTCTTTTTTCTATTAGTTGTTTAAGACCGAAGATATTATCCATAGAAGATCTCCCAGCACGAAACCCGCTCTGTTCTTCTGTTACATTTTCTGCGTACTCCTCCTCAATTAGATCTCCAAGTCCACTGTAATTAAAGGGAGCAAATATATCGACTGAGCAATCCGATAAGTGTTTCAAGCAGAGTAAATAATTTAAATTACAAATCTATTAGCTAGCTTTTACAAAAAACATTTTGTAAAACACTGTAAAACAGTATACTAGCACCAAACAATTGGAAATTACTTGTTATATATGTATTATATTATTATATGTTATTAGGTTTCACATTATATAATGTTACGTAATGCGGAAAACGTGTTACACCATTACAGAACAGTATACGGGTTTCTCGGATGTTCCAGTGGAATCGGGCTGTAATGTTGTGTGCGTACGTGATCTCAACATGCGTTGGCGAGAATTTTCTATATTCCTCTGGCCGCGCGCACTGTGTCAAGGCCTCAATCAATTACGCTCTAGTGCACCGCTGATGCGTAGTATGGATGTTTCTGGAATTTCGGCGGGGTATAAATACAAGTACTCAGCGACGCTCAGTTTCACTTTGAGTTATTGTCGGGCGATTAACGCAGTGCGGTTCGAAGTATTGTGGGGAAGTGTTATGTGTTTTATAATTGTGAGGGACAATTGTAATACAACTGTGTTTTATATTAGTTGACATTATTGTTGCGTGTGAACAATTTTTATTTGATTTGTTGTATGAGACTATCTTGTTGTTTACAAACTGTTTAATTGTGATAATTAAAAGCTGGTGATTAGTGACTTAATTGGTGTCTTTTATTTTGATTTCCACTGTACTATACGACTATCAGTAGACCGTCGTAACAATAATTATATTAATTGTGCAAGATATTATAATATAATTTTACACAGACACGCACGCACACGCACATAGATACAAACATGTGTGTGTGTGTATGTGTGTGAAAACTGTACATTTTGTTAACAAAATGATATCGAATTCTGCCTAAAGATTAAGATGCTCCTAATGTATTACACGTTCAAGCTGAGTGGTTACGTTTCTTTTGTTTTTTTTTAGGTTTACATAATTTTATAAAGCAAATGTAAATATGGTAATAAATTTTAGTATGTCAGCGACTACTAACAAATAAAATAAATTACTTACTCCGCATCAATGGTAAATACAAACGTTTTTAATAAAAGTGATCCAAAATTCTATATTTAAAGTATGGTTGCTTAGTCTTGATTTATATGCTACAACTCCATGAATAGGATACAATATGTCTTCTAGTTTCCTTATCTGTTTTAAATTTTATTTTAATTTTGAATTACATTTTTTTATTAATATTGTTGTTTTTTATGAGGATTAAAATAACGTAATTACAAACTTTGATATTGACGAATAGAAGTCAGGAATCTTTCTAATCGTTAACTCATGTTGTCGGCAATTAAATTAGTTACATAATTTTATAAATTAATAAATTACCTTAGATCCTTCGTGTGACTTTGTTTTATATTTAGTATTCGCGTTTCGGATCATATGTTCCATCATCAGATGCCTTCACTCAGTTGAGATCGTCAAATGTTAAAATCACACGTCAGTATGGGTGCGCACCCTGTGAAGGCTGACCGGATACTCGGATGATGGAATACTCTGCGACACTTTACTCTTAAAAATCGTTACAACTTGTTTAAATTGAATCGCTTGAAAACTAAAACGTAGCAAGTCAGCTATTTTAATGATCGTTAAGCAGTAAATTGATGGAGTCGATTAGACTGATGAATATTTAGTAATTTTTTGAAGCAATGTTCTTATAAAAGTTTTCCATAAAATGAACAATAATTTTTGTACGAAGACCATAAGATGCAGATCCAAATTACTTACTTTGTGGAGACGAATATATTTCATATGTAATTTGTACCTTAGATTTTAAAAAACGCTAAATTAATAATCAGGGTCATGATATTCTACTAATAAAATTTAGTGCGACAATCTAGAACCCAGAGACTGGACACTAGAACAATCTAGAACACAGACTAATATTACTATATCAGTTGACAGATTTGATTAACTGGGATTAAAATTGTACTAAAAAAATTAAATATTTTAAAATTAATATTAATTTAATTAAAATTAAATATATATTTTAAAGGAACTATGGTATATATTTTGACGCTAAAAAATAATATTCAATAATATTTAACTTAAACCTATTAATGTTTATGTCCCTTAATAAGTTTAATGTTATGTCCCTTGTTGACGTAAAATAAGGGACACTAGGACATGATATAACTACTATACAAACCTATGACGATACAGACACAAGCGGCTTTTTGTAATGTGGCTGTCACAGTTACAGGAAACTACCGTATTTGTGTGTCTGACGCAACGGTTGGGGTTAAAATGTTTGTCACCTGCAAAGTATATTTTTATTTAATCAGATGTAATAATCACATTTAACAATAGAAGCATCTAATATATTTTAACATCGTTTTATTTTTATTTTATTTTATTAATATATTAATAATGGCTCTCATGTGTACCACCGAAGCAGCTTAGGAGTCAAGCAGGGTAGGCTGCCTTATGCGAGCCGTACGGCATACAAGGAAGGCAGTGTGGCCAGAACTACGCTTCACCCGCCCATTATTATGCCCAATATGTTATCCCAGGTACTTATTTTCAACAAGCCGAGCCGACCTAGGGGCTGAAAAATGTACCTTGATTTTATGGAGCGGGCCAGGAAATCGAACCCGGGACCTCTAGATTACTAGCCAGGTGCCATACCCACTGGTCTACTGAGCCGCCATTTAATTTTATTATTTTATTTTATATTTATGTTTAGATATTGTCTTAAATTTTAAAAGATTTTAAAGAAAATCATTGCTCATTGTTCAGAGGGTGTGATTATTAGATAATATTTAGCCGTGCCTTAGTATTAAATCATTTTCTAAATCTTTTCTTTATGATTTCAAAAAAGTCTTATTACAGTAGCAGTTATAGGAATTTAAACACAGAATAAAATTATAAATGTTTAAGGATAGTGTTAACTATACAAATTTAATGTTTACATTCAATTTGTATCTAAACATTGTCAGTTATAAACAACAGACTATTTTAAATTGTAATTAGTTCTTCGATGTATTATTTTGTATATTAGTTTTCTAATAGATTAAATGTAACAACTTACAACCTGTCTTGTAAACACTGGTACTGTAAATTATTTTATATTTGTAAGAAAATGGATCTAATTTTTAACGCAATATGCTTAGCAACAGACCGAAATTGTTGAAATTATGTATTTATATTTTTCTTAAATAAACAATCTTATTTTTGTTAACAACTAGCTTGAAACAAGATTTTTGTTTTTTGTTTCAAGCTCCAAGAAAAATAAAAAGAGAAAATTTCCATACGTACAAGAAATTTGATATGGCTGATGTAGCGTATAACGCTTGATATCCCAGCGGGACGGTAACGCTTTTGATGATATTTACTTTGCGTAGCCTTTAACCAAACAGTCACATTCCAATATTTACTGTCCTGCCTCGCCCCAAACAGCGGGTCCACTGCACATATTACTATTTACGAACTGTATGGGAAGTTTAAAATAAATAAAGTTTAAACTTGCAGTAAAAAAAAAAAAAAAAAAAAAAAAAAAAAAAAAAAAAAAAAAAAAAAAAAAAAAAAAAACACTTTTACAGTCCTGAATGCTTAAACTACCATTTGTACAACGTCCGTTTCCGCAGCTAGTTAGTGCCGCAGTACTGAATGTCTTGTAATGCGGGCAACGAATGCTATTCGTCTGTGAATTAACTTTCTTTAATCAAAAGTACGTATTCTCTTGCGGTGATGTAGTTTTGTTTGTAAGGTCGAAATTAACTTGTTTGTTAAAAACAGCTTTAGATAACAAGATTGTTACCAAAATTTTGTTTAATAACTCTTAGAAATTTGACCATATTTTGTATCAAATTTTTGTATCAGCTCTAGTCTATCTGTTTGGGACCGGAACAAACCGTTTTTGGTTTAACGCTTGTTAAAACTTATTATTATGATGATCATAATCAACTTTTTTTTGATGGCCATAATCAAAATCAACTATTCTTGTTGATTTCAACGGGTTACTCATATCCAGAGAGTTGGAATTTTTTCTCTTGGTTTTCTTTTTTTTGTTAGACTCTTCCATGTCTTGACATCCTTTTCCTTTCAATCTGTCGTTACAGCTTCTCATTACTTTTCCTTGATCTCCTTGATTTTTCTCATTTTTCTTAATAATCTGGTACAGTCTCAACTATACTTTCCATCGTCCTAACCTATTAAATTTACGACTATATATTGTTTGGATTATTATATAAGTTAAATCAGTCTTCATATTTGTTTTCATCGTATTTACGTTGTCTGTTTTCATTTCTTTCAACACCCTTGTAATTACTATTATTATTACTACTATTATTTCACACGATCTCAATGCCGTTGGTGTATTGTTGTTGTGAAATCAATATTTGGGTGCAAAAAACGTCGTTGATGTTAGTATTCTGTTAAAAATTCTGAACTCTGCATTTCTGGACAGCTGTTTTCCTGTTATTAAATGGCTTATTACTATTACACGTCTATTGGTTTGATGAAATATGTATAAATGAAAAGAGCTCAAGGCTTATTGATTTTGGTGAAGATCGGTTAAGGAGAAGGGGTAGTTTACCTGCAACGTTTTACGTTTTAAGAAGAGTAAAATACTTAATTTTGATAAATAAAGTATCCTGAAAAGAAGGTCATAATAATCCACTGTAGAAAGTTAGATGAAATATCTATAAATGAAAAGGGTAGTTGAAGAGAGAGGCGGTAAATTTTGCATTGAGGTTATAAATTTATTCGACCGAAAACTTAAAAAAATTTCAATAAAATATTAACAATTAATAACGTTTCATGCTCTGTCACCACGGATACGTAAACAAAATAATTTGTCGTTTTCATAAATTCACAAATAACAAAGCTGGGTGGTATTCGCTATCTTTCGCGTTGTTTAAATAAAAGACGGTTTAATCAAATTAATTCTTTACTTTTAAAATATTAACAACTAGGTACAATTCGTATTTTGATTATCTTTCTCAGCGTTTTTGCCAAAAGCATGCAGACGTATTTGGTTTCGTTCTGAGTGTAGACCTACATATTAAAAATAATTTTATAATTAATTAGAACATAGAAATCATGTATATTCGTACATACCGATTTCTCCCTAAATCGTTAAATCAAAGTAACTAACACAGTATATAATACGATATTGTTTAGCATATTATGTTTACAATTTTTTCCTAATACTTTTACCCAATTTTATTCACAATAGCTGTCGGTGTCATTTATTGATCGCGTTTTCAGCATTAAAAACTGAAACAAACATTACAAACTGTTTGCCGGTGTAGATTGTGTTCAAAAGCAACTGTAGCGACACAACATAACATAAACAACAGTAGCCTACTACAGAATATGTACCCTTACTGAAGAGTAGGACACGCGGGCTTCAGTTGCGTTTAACGAGAGACTCACAGAATTCTGTCGCGACCGCAACATTATTACTGCGTCTGCCTCTCCCCATCGTCAGCATTCCTACACGATTGCTTTCGTTTACCGTACCTCTCGCTGTGGTCCACTTCCGAGACGTGGAAGCGTACATTTTTCATTTTACGCGTCTCTATCAAAAGTATTTTTAGAGGAACAATTAATTCTTTATTTTTGAAGTATTTACAACTATGTACAATTCGTATTTTGATTATCTTTATCAGCGTTTTTTACCAAAAGCATGCTGATACATTTGGTTTTCTTCTGAGTGTAGGCCTACATATTAATAATAATTTTATAATTAATTAGAACATGGAAGTCATGTATGGCTCGCTATACCGATAGTTTTTCCTTGTAATGTGGAGCCAATTAAACCTGCCAAATGGCTGGACATGTTGACGTCCCATCCTCTTAATGTTGATACGTTCGCCCAGTTGTCAGATTCGTGTGTAATATTTGGAGTAGTATAAGGCTGATGTATGAACGTCTTTAAAATATTGTACGACGGTCTACAGATCGTCGTATGGTACAGTGAAAAACAAAGTACAAGACACTAATTACGTCACTAATCACCAGCTTTAATTATTACAATTAAACAGTTTGTAATTGACAAGATAGTCTCTTACAAAAAAAAAAATAAATAAAATAAAATAAAAAGTACCGTCTGCCTAGTGGCAAAAGCTAAAGAGCATGATAATGTCTTTCAGCCGCCAGCAAAACGCAACATTATTATGGTTACTAACTGACTGATTGTTTCTTTTGCGCAAATGTTGCGTTTAGTTACCATCTCAATATTCTTATTCAATCTACAACGTTTTACTCGTTCGTTGGTTTCCCTTCGCTTCCCTTTCAGTTTCATGTTGTAGAATGCATCGATTTTCTCCTGCTCAGTCATCATCGACGCGAACGGTGTATTTATTAAGTACTCGTTCAATTCTTCGCGCATCAAGTCATCTTCCTTTCGTTTTTGTTGCGATGGGGCCGCTGGTACCGAAGCTTCACCGCCGACAGCAGCCGTTCGTTGCTGTTCCTTCTCGAGCTTCTTTCGTTCCCGACACTTTCTTACTCGCTCGGCATTTTGTCGTTTCTTGATCTGAGCCTTCTCGTCGCTGCTATCCATTGTCGAATGCTATTTTAGTCAGTCGTCACGTTTGTTTACTATATATCAACAGCAGTGTATTTCGCCACAACACAAAACAAACTTTTATTTACATATTGCGACGTATCAAAACAAACCTTTATTTACAATACAACAATCCCAATGACGTCATGCAATGATGACGTCACGCAGTGATGACGTCATACAGCGTTACATGTTACAGAAAGTTTCAAACGACGCAGTACAGACAAAAGAGCATGTAAAACCAAATTTATTCTCACTAAAACGTTTGCTTAAATTCAATGTCAGCAGCGATCATTTCTGTCTTGATGCGTTTACATATCAAATTTCTAGACTGTGGGGAATCGAAAGTGTGGAAGCGTCACGCAATGATGACGTCATACAGCATTACATGTTACAGTTTCAGCGTTACAGAAATTTTCAAATGATGGCCAGCCAAAAGACATTATCATGTCAAAAAAATAGAAATTGTTCACAAGCTATAAAAATGTCTACTAATAGAGTATCACACAATTATAGAACACATACTTAGTACTTCGCCACAATACTTTAAACCGCATTGTGTAAATCGTCACTTAAACGCACCGAGTAAACGCTCGACAATAACTCTGAACTACAATACTACGAACCGCATTCCAATAAATCGCAACTCAAACTGACTGAGCGTCGCTGAGTACTTGTATTTATAGCCCACCCCGCCGAAAATTCAGAACATTCCACAGCTCTAAACTACGGCGTAAGTATCTCTCGACACTTTATATTTTCTTTGATTAAACTCCTCTCTTTTTGAATAGTAATTTATGTTACATGTCGCCTCTACCAGGGCCGGCGAGAGCGATCACGGGCGCCGGGGCTAAACATTTTTGGCCCCCCCCCCAAAGAAAAACTTACCAAAATTATTACTGTTGGATTTTTAATGGTTTAGGATTTATTAATTGACCCTACAATTCGTTATTCTTAACTTTAATCGTAAATAAATGGGTTTTACACTGTTAATAAATGGCCAGAACAAGATATGTGAAGAGAGACATAAAATAACGAATACAATATTTTTTACAGCCAATAAAATAGTTTTACAGCTATATTTACACTACCGGTATCTTTTTATCAGTCTGTCATTACAGCAATATCCCCTTTCTTGAAACAAGTAAAACAAGTCAAACCTTAATTTAATTATAAGTATATTAAATTATCTGTATTTATAAGAGCACCAGCTATCAGGAAGGAAAAAGTCACTTATATTACGGTATGAGCTGCAGTTAAGAAATTAAAAAAATTTTACCGTCATTATAGTCTTAGTTATTTCTTTTAACAAAGGGCAAAGGCCGTTATGCGCCGGGCCCGCTTCGGGCCCCCGGGCCCCGGGGCTCTGGCCCCCCTGCCCCCCTCTCACCGGCCCTGCCTCTACTAAACGCTTTACTGTATCTGTTAATTTTCGTTTACTTCTCGCTATTATGGTTCTACCACAGTAGATTTACAAGTACTGGAGCCGTTAGGCAACCTTTGAAATTACAAACCCTATAGCAATTATTTAAGACAGGTAAAGTAGCTTATTCTGGTAAGATAGGTACTTTGCAAAAGGTGCTTGGGATAAGTGTATTTACAGGACGTAACTAAGTTATCTTAGTTAACATGTGTGGGACGGGTTGTATGTAGACTACACAGTGTACGTAGACAATAAAGTTTACACACACACACACACACACACACACACACACACACACACACACACACACACACACACACACACACACACACACACACACACACACACACACACACACACACACACACACACACACACACACACACACACACACACACACACACACACACACACACACACACACACACACACACACACACACACACACACACACACACACACACACACACACACACACGCACACACACACACACACACACACACACACACACACACACACACACACACACACACACACACACACACACACACACACACACGCGCGCGCGCGCGAGACAAAAACAAGGTCAATGCGTTCTAGAAAAAGCTAAAATTTATCCAGAATTCCAGCGGCGGAGATGAAACGTTTAAGATCAATTAAATATTGCACAATACATATCTTATTAGCAAGGACTCGATTAGGCTAGAGTTAGGCATATTCTCAATAACTGAAACAAGTCGGGCGGAACAGGAAAAGATTGCTGCATGATCTAGACAAAACGGAAGAGAGTAGGACAAGCGGCATAGTTATAAAGACGGATTCGCTTATAACCAACGCCTGGAGATTATAAGGAAGAAACAGTCAGACATTATCTAGAAATTGAAAGAGGTCAAAGAGGCAAACAGGGAATAAGAAGAAAAAGAAAATTTTAGAAATTGTAAGTTATAGTCTTGTTCAACATTGGTAGGATTATCTAATTGGTTTGATAATTCGTTCTACTAATAAATCGAAAACAAAATTTGTCCAATATTGTAAGAACGAAAGATTAATTTAAAACAACCGTTCTAACAAAGGTATGTTCAAGAGCACACCGATCTTGCAACGATATGCAGTTTAAACCCTAAACTTCCAAGTCACATACTGTACTATGCCATCAAAACTTTTAGTAACTGATTTGATCTTTATTTCATGCTCCATTGTTTCTTTTCGGATCAGAATACCGACGCGTTGTCTGTTACACTTTTTAATTGCGATGCAGTAGTAGTTTTTTTTTTTTTTTTTTTTAAATACATAAACATGAGTCTGTACGTAGGAGTAACACATTAATGCGTTTATTAAATTAGGTCTTATCAGCTGATATAGAATAGCCAGATGTTATGCTATTAATGAATCCACTTGAAACTCAGTCTCTTGTCTGAGTGATGTTTCCAGCTTTACACAAGGTGACCAGGCTATTTTTGTACTGGGTAATCGATCAATTTAAGAGCCGCCAACAAAATTTGAATTGTAATTTCAAAACGATTTGTTTTAGCAGTGTTATGATTTCTTATACACATATAGGTTGAAAATTGAGCAAAGAATTAGAAACAATGGTTTGAAAGTAAGAGAATAACTTTAAAACTTGAACTGTTCAACTTGTTGAGAATCATTATAATATACCGTCGATAACAATTATTCTCTTTTGGCTCCTATTTTCAGTCTTCTCTGCATTTTGCGGATTTTAGTCTTTACATTCTTAGGTTTCCGGTGTCTCTTTTATAAAACGTTTTCTAGGTTGTTCTCTATTCCTCTCTCTAGTGATACACCATATTTATCTGTCATGATTATTCTTCTAACTTAGCTGTACCGAAGATCCCGTTAATCTGAATTTATTCACGCTTGTCATGTTTTCCAAACACCCACTGTTGACGATGTTAATCGTTGTTCCTCAGACAACTTTGATTGGATCCTGTGTTACGTAATTCAAACAAAAAACGTATACTTAATGGGATATTAAATATTGCATAAATCTATTTTATTGTAGCAATTCTTTTTCTGTGTAAGCCGATTAGTCGAACAATTTTGTCTCTTGTACCCATTACATTCAGCTTATTAAAAATGTTAAAATTTTATTTAATTTTCAAAAAACAGAATGAAGAATCTTATTTTTTATTACACAAGCTGACACAGTAAACATATTTATATACTTGTCGTTTGGCATCATCGTGTTTGATAATTTTTTTAACGTATTTTGACATTTGAGCTACATGACATTTTAATTTTAAGAACGTTAAATTTCAAACTGTCATTTGGTATTTTATTTTCTTTTTATTCGCTTTGGAATATTAAGAGAAATCGTAAGGAATGTTGGCAGGCAAGTAGAAAATTACAAAATCTTTAATAATTGTTAATTTTATTAAGCAATTGTCTAGACAACATGAAACAATGGAAAAATGTTTCACGCAGGCGCAAATGATGTTTGTTCTGCATGCAGTTGATTACATTTACTTACAATATAAACGAAATCTAAATTAGTGAGTACATTATTATCTACGTACACTATGGAACTATAATCAGCTGTAATACAATTAGAAACCCTGAATGACATTCATTAACTACCGTAATGTATGTATGAAAACACGTCTGAAAGAAAGTAAATGAAGGAAGACATTGTATACACTTAATTCTTTTTATAACCTTGTTCTTGTTCTTGTGTTACAATCAAATTCATCATAGTAAGTTAATATTTTGTGGGCAAATTTAAATAAATTATCTTTTATATGAATATATGTTACGTATATAAGAGATTCATTAAAAATTTTAATTGTTACTTCCATATTTCGTAAGGAAATGGAAGTATGGTGATTTCGAAAAAATCGTGTTTGAGGTAAGGGCTGATTCTGATTGTCCTACCCTCAAAACATGAAGAAGAGTGATTTTCCGAAAAGTGTTTGTATGTGTGTGTCTGTGTGTCTATGCGTAGAATTTTTTCTATGGTGAACGATAACTGCCACAAATTCAAACAGAATCAAATAATATTTTGCACATGTGCCCAAGTTGTAAAGGACTCAAGGACTGTTGATTTTGGTGAAGATCGGTTAAGGGGAAGGGTAGTTTATCTTGTTTTACGCTTTAACAAGAGCAAAGTACTTAATTTTGATAAATAAAGTATCCTGAAATGAAGGTCATAATAATCCACTGTAGAAAAGTAGATGAAATATCTATAAATGAAAAGGGTAGTTGAAGGGGAGGGGGTAAATTTTTGTTTTGATGTTACAGATTTATTCGACCAAAACCTTAAAAATTCGGTATGGAGAACCATACATGACTTCCATATTCTAAGATTTATTTTTAAAATCATTTTCGAAATGAAATATTACCATAGAAACTACTTCTTTCTACTTACTGCTTCAGCCTTAACCACAGTACTGTGGTCACTAACATATACCACCTCACGTTATCGCACTCGATTTTCACGGATGATGGAAGTCAATGGCATTGCCGAAACGTCTGGTTTTGTAGAAAACATTGGACTACGGCCAAATATCCCGGGAAGGAATTTTAACAAAAACTACTTCTTTGTTGCCGATAACGTTGTACACGTATATATAAAAAATATGCATAAAATTAATGGCTTGTATAAGTTAATGATTGATCTCCATTAAGTAGTGCTCAAGTTTTCAAAGTTTTAATATTATGATGTCCGTAATTAAAACATCAGAGCAGGTTTAGTGTGCATGAGGATTCACCGTGGACAAAAATTTTCAACATTTCCTATTGAGCGTTGTTTAGAATAAATCTGCGAATCTACAGTGTACGTTTCACAGAACAAACACGCGGAAAAGAAGGAGCGCTCCGAAGTCACTCATGGACCCTCAGCATCCTGCAGAGGGTTCATTCCCTAAAGACGAAAAGTCTGTCTATGAATCGTTCCTCTGTAAACACGTGCAGTTACACTGCCCAGCGATCCACAGGAAGCAAATTGATATCCATTTTTTTGGCTTGCATGCGTTATGTTGGTATGGGTTCGGCACATTCCATTTAAAAACCGTGCAAATGTAAGAAAATAAACATGAATGAGGCCAGAAATAACGCGAATTGTGTGTGTGTGTCTTCCCTGCCTTTTTATTGCGGTAGTGATAATAATAAAATGGAAACGTAAACAGTACATAACTGAGATATGCTTGCCTGCCACGCACGATATATTTTCTCTTATACATGACTAGCAGAATACCCGTGCTTCGCTACGGAGTTTCACATTGTACGTAATGAAAATGTTAGTTTAATTAATAAAGTTTAATTAAAGTAGGCTTCTTAAAAATAAATAGCTGTTGCCCACAACTTCGTTCGCGTGGTCTTCAATTTAATGCGATAATATATTTAGAACAGAATCTATTCTATTGTGTTGCCATAGTAACCAGATCTAATAGTTTTTTAAGACCGCAAAGGACCCCCCAGAGGATCGTATCGAAAAAAACACCTGTCCTATGTTGGTTCTCCCGTTGCGTAAAATATTTGTGCCAAGTTTGGTTGAAATCGGTCCAGTGGTTTAGGAGGCGATGTGGAAGACCCCAAAGAACCCCAAAAGGACCCCATCGAAAAAACACCTATCCTATGTTGGTTCTCCCGTTGCGTAAAATATTTGTGCCAAGTTTGGTTGAAATCGGTACAGTGGTTTAGGAGGAGATGTGGAAGAAACCTTCGCGGACGTGCGCACAACAACTCACCGAAGTTTCATCGCAATCGGATGAATGGTATAGGAACGCATATGGGACAAACAAAGAAACATTCATTTTTATATATAAGATGTAAACTATACCACTTACTTGACATAAACCGTGATAGCTAAGCTAATGTACAACATATATGTATTAATTATACACATAAATGTTCCTCGATTGACACTCTATCTATTGGCGAAAACTTGAATAAAATCCGTTCAGTACTTCCTGAGATTAGCGATTTCAAACACAGAGAGAAAACGGACCGACTTTACTTTACACTATGTACAGATTTACATTAAAATGAAAAAATTATAATTTTATTGCCTGGCAACAAAATTATTTTATTTTTAACCATTACCATTGTTTGAAAAAGTTTAAATGAATTTTCAAGTACTTTACTCTTGTTAAAACGTAAAAGGTTGCTGGTAAACTACCCCTTCCCCTTAACCGATCTTCACCAAAATCAAAAGGCCTTGAGTCCTCTACAATTCAGGGACGTATGCAAAACATTATTTGATTCTGTTTGAATATGTGGCAGTTACCGTTCGTCATAGAAAATACGCTTGATAAAAAAACGTTGCAGGTAAACTACCCCTTTCCCTTAACCGATCTTCACCAAAAACAATAGGTCTTGAGAACTCTGCAATTTAGGGCTGTATGCAAATAATCTTTTGATTCTGTTTGAATTTGCGGTTGTTATCGTTTGCCATAAAAAATACCCTTGTTAAAACATAAAACGTTACAGGTAAACTACCCCTTTCCCTTAACCGATCTTCACCAAAAACCATAGGGCTTGAGAACTCTACAATTCATGGCTGTATACGAAACATTATTTAATTATGTTTAAATTTGCGGCTGTTATCGTTTGCCAAAAAAAAAAATTTCCCTTGATAAAAAAAAACCGTTGCTGGTAAACTACCCCTTCCCCTCAACCGATCTTCACCAAAAACAATAGGTCTTGAGTACTCTACAATTTAGGGCTGTATGCAGATAATCTTTTGATTCTGTTTGAATTTGCGGCAGTTATCGTTTGCCATAGAAAAAAATCTACAGACAGACACCCAGACAGACAGACACACAGACACACACACAGACACTTTTCGGAAAACGACTTTTTTTCATGTTTTGAGTGTAGTAGAATCAGAATCTGCAATAATCTCGAACACGATTTTTTTTGCCATCACCATACTTCCATTCCTTAACGAAATTGATATCGTTCCACGTAAACAAAATATAGTAACCACGGATACGTAAACAAATAATTTTTGTTTTCAGAAATTCACAGATTACAAACGCTGGTCGGTATTCGCTTTCTTTCGCATTGTTTAAAAGACAATTTTGTCAAATTAATTCTTTATTTTTAAAATATTAACAACTAGGAACAATTTGTATTCTTATTATCTTTTACACCGTTTTTGCCAAAAGCACGCTGATATACTTGGTTTCGTTCTGAGTGTACACATTAAAAATAATTTTATATTTAATTAAAACATGGAAGTCATGTATGGTTTTCCATACCGATTTTGTAAATACTGCTACAATATGGTTTAGAATAAGAAAGTTATGTAGCGTCAATTCACTTCTTAATACATTGTTGCTTTAGATTGTACTATTAATAAACGAGTAAGTAATATTGTTTACAACTGAATAGTCATAGAAACTGGTGATGTATGAGGAGGGCTGGGTTGCCCACGTTGACGGAGAAAAGTGAGAGTAGGAGCGCGTGCCAGCGCGTCAGCTGGGGGTAGTGCAGAAATTTCTGTTGATGTGTACAATTCCGTTTTATTCATGATGTTAAGCCTACCCTCACTCTACACTGAACCGAGGTAAAGGACAGCTGAATACAACCCTTCTCATATGTTAGCACTTGACAGCTAAGTCACTGTATAGTTTTTTGCGCCTCTCCAACTTAATTTTACAGCACAAACTGTTTTCTGTGTTTTGCCACAGTAGATTAAAAATAAAATATCGGTATGGAGAACCATACATGACTTCCATATTCTAAGATTTATATTTAAAATCATTTTCAGCCAAACAGCCAGGCTGTCTTACCTGCCTTTTTATTGCTGTATTAAATGAAAAATATTATATTACATTAAAATGAAAAAATTATAATTTTATTGCCTGACAACAAAATTATTTTATTTTTAACAATTACCATTGTTTCAAAAAGTTTAAATAAATTTTCAAGTACTTTACTCTTGTTAAAACGTAAAAGGTTGCTGGTAAACTACCCCTTCCCCTTAACCGATCTTCACCAAAATCGAAAGTCATTGAGACCTCTACAATTCAGGGACGTATGCAAAAAATTATTTGATTCTGTTTGAATTTGCGGCTGTTATCGTTTGCCATAGAAAATACGCTTGATAAAAAAACGTTGCAGGTAAACTACCCCTTCCCCTTCACCGATCTTCACCAAAAACAAAAGGTCTTGAGTACTCTACCAATCAGGGCTGTACGCAAAACATTATTTGATTCTGTTTGAATTTGCGGCTGTTATCGTTTGCCATATAAAATACCCTTGTTAAAAAAACGTTGCAGGTAAACTACCCCTTTCCCTCAACCGAACTTCACCAAAAACAATAGGGCTTGAGAACTCTACAATTTAGGGCTGTATGCAAATAATCTTTTAATTCTGTTTGAATTTGCGGCTGTTATCGTTTGCCATAGGAAATACCCTTGTTAAAACATAAAACATTACAGGTAAACTACCCCTTTCCCTTAACCGATCTTCACCAAAATTAACAGATCTTGAGAACTCTACAAGTCAGGGCTGTATGCGAAACATTATTTGATTCTGTTTGAATTTGCGGCTGTTATCGTTTGCCAAACAAACAAAATTACCCTTGCTAAAAAAAACCGTTGCAGGTAAACTACCCCTTTCCCTCAACCGATCTTCACCAAAAACAATAGGTCGCGAGTACTCTGCAAATCAGGGCTGCATGCAAAAAATTATTTGATTCTGTTTGAATTTGCGGCAGTTATCGTTTGCCATAGAAAAAAATCTACAGACACACAGACACACACACAGACACACACACACACAGACAGACAGACAGACACACACACAGACACTTTTCGGAAAACGACTTTTTTTCATGTTTTGAGTGTAGTAGAATCAGAATCTGCAATAATCTCGAACACGATTTTTTTTGTCATCACCATACTTCCATTCCTTAAGGAATATGGAAGTAAAAAGCGGTATGGAGAACCATACATGACTTCCATATTCTAAGATTTATATTTAAATCTTAATATCGCCTGCCAAGCGCGATATATTTTCTCTTATACATGATTTACATTAAAATGAAAAAAATATAATTTTATTGCCTGGCAACAAAATTATTTTATTTTCAACAATTACCATTGTTTCAAAAAGTTTAAATAAATTTTCAAGTACTTTACTCTTGTTAAAACGTAAAAGGTTGCAGGTAAACAACCCCTTCCCCTTAACCGATCTTCACCAAAATCGAAGTCCTTGAGACCTCTACAATTCAGGGACATATGCAAAAAATTATTTGATTCTGTTTGACTTTCCGGCTGTTATCGTTTGCCATAGAAAATACGCTTGACAAAAAAATGTTGCAGGTAAACTACCCCTTCCCCTTAACCGATCATCACCAAAAACAACAGGTCTTGAGTACTCTACAAATCAGGGCTGTATGCAAATAATCGTTTGATTCTGTTTGAATTTGCAGCTGTTATCGTTTGCCATAGGAAATACCCTTGTTAAAACATAAAACGTTACAGGTAAACTACCCCTTTCCCTTAACCGACACACACACACACACACACACACACACACACACACACACACACACACACACACACACACACACACACACACACACACACACACACACACACACACACACACACACACACACACACACACACATTTCGGAAAACGACTTTAACAAATACCCTTGTTAAAACATAAAACATTACAGGTAAACTACCCCTTTCCCTTAACCGATCTTCACCAAAATTAACAGATCTTGAGAACTCTACAAGTCAGGGCTGTATGCGAAACATTATTTGATTCTGTTTGAATTTGCGGCTGTTATCGTTTGCCAAAAAAAAAAATTTCCCTTGATAAAAAAAAACCGTTGCTGGTAAACTACCCCTTTTCCTCAACCGATCTTCACCAAAAACAATAGGTCGCGAGTACTCTACAAATCAGGGCTGTATGCAAAAAATTATTTGATTCTGTTTGAATTTGCGGCAGTTATCGTTTGCCATAGAAAAAAAATCTACAGACAGACACACACACAGACACACACACAGACAGACACACACAGAGACACTTTTCGAAAAATGACTTTTTTTCATGTTTTGAGTGTAGTACAATCATATTCTGCAATAATCTCGAACACGATTTTTTTTGCCATCACCATACTTCCATTTCCTTAAGGAACATGGAAGTAAAATCCCTAATTACGTTAGGAATAATTGGTCTCCTTATTTGTAGATTTTTAAATACGTTGATAGTAGTAACGAAGAGGTCGATTAATTTAAATACCTAGGGGCACTAATAACATGGGAAGGCCTAGGAAAACCCAAAATCAAAAAACGAATAAAACAGAGCAGGAAAGTTCTAGGAAGGTTGAATTGAACTCTATTTAGTGGGACAAACATATTTCGAGAGCCACAAAGATTCATATAGAAAAAGCTTTTCATAAATCAGTTCTGTCTTACGGGTGTGAGGTATGGACGTTGAGCACGAAAATTATACGACAATTAAATGCCGTGGAAAAGGATTATCTCCGTAGAAATGCCAGAGTCTCAAGTAGGGAGAGAATAACCAGCGAGGAGATCAAAAGAAGGATGCATGCAGAGGACACAATTATTAACATTCTTGGATTTCGTTGTCCATGACGTGACCGTTTCTTAACTAAATATAGGTTATTTCACTACGACTCGAAACACAAAACTTTTTATGGGTAAAAACGTAAAAGCTGAACATTCTCACGTACACACAAATGGCCGAAAACTAGACACTCTAGAACAATTGGAAATATACAAACACACGAAAACAAATAAAAACGACATCCTAAACGAACAGACGCAATTCAAATCTCACGCATTATTCGAACATATCACACCTCACACACACAACATCGATCTTTCGAAAATCGATTTCGTCGCCAACAACAAGACGAACAGTGCTGCCAGCGGCAACCTCTGAAGAAGCTTTTTAAAAGTGAAAACCGGTTCAGGTTTTAAGGTAAAGCTTTTACGTTTTCACCCATAAAAAGTTTTGTGTTCCGAGTCGTAGCGAAATAATTATATTTAATTATTAACAGAGTAGAACGAAGAGGCCTAAAGTGGTTCGGTCACTTACTCCGAATGGATGAACAGAGATGGCCGAGGAAAATATTTCAGTGGATGCCCCCAGGCAGAGAAAAAAGGGGCAGGCCTAGACTGTCCTGGTATGAAAACACGAGGAAGGCCATGGAACATCATAACTTGGCAGAAGAAGATGCACAGGACAGAAATAGATGGCAGTTAGGTGTGGGTATGCTGCAATAGCCGATAAAAATCCCTTTGAGAGGGATGGTGGTAATGATGTATGATCTCGTGTATCTGAAATGTTGGACTGTATACACATAGTATTACAAGCCAAAAGGCCATGTGCTCGGAAAGCAGTTTACGCGTGGGACGTGTCCATTTTAAATTTCTAAGCGCCGCGCCGGTGGGGAGTTAAAGATCAGCTGTTACACAAGTACCAAGTGAATGTGTCGTCAACATATAAGATATAGCGTTTTAGTTTCGTTTGATATTACGTGATATATCAGTCTTATATATAATATATATTATGATATAATAGTCTCACTATTATTAGACTACGTCTGGTTCAACTGGTTCCTGCCTTCTTCTCAGAGGCGAATCCTAAGAGCAAGCAACGGAAGCAGAGCTTGCCCAAATAAAATCAGGCAAAAGTAAATAAATGATTGCGTAACCAACATTATTGTTGTCACCAAAAACTGTTTCAAATGCCTTCTTATCTCTCACGTTTTGATAATCGGCTGCGCATTTGTCACCTGTCTTCCAGTGAAAAAGACATTGATTTCATCGAAGTCACTACTACCACTTCGCTTCCAGTTCTGTGTGCTGCTTTAACAGCTGGCTGACCGCTCCGCGCCCAAAGCAATCACTTCAAAAAATGCTTCGGTGCATTAACTATGATTTGGCCAATATTTTAGAAATCTTAGCGCTTATTTAGTATTTCACAGCTACGCTTTCACTATATAGCCTTATTTTTTACATTAGGCTAGATTTTACACAAACAGAATATTCAAATAATCTAACCTACGAGTAAGATGGTTTGCTGGTAACGCAGAATGCTAAAACGCACAGCATCTGTCTCTCAGAGACGCAAAAAGCAAGCACATTTAGCAGTGCTTTAAGCCGCTACGAGCGCTAGCGGTGACAATGCGGCCACATTTTTCACTTGTTTATTGTTTTGGTTGTAAGTTTTTGGATTGCAAGTTTCTATCAGTCTGAATTAAGTGCCTTAAACAAAAACTTGAACGAAACCTAGGTAACGAGATATTTTAATACCTAATACTATAAGAAATATTCTTGGCTATGTGGATGTACATCTAGTTTCTCTGTATTTTGCTGGCCTTGTATTTGTTACACATAGCCTACTAATTACACTAGATTAATATTTTTCTCACAGCGACAGAAACGAATGCGTACAAGAATATTATTTTTTTTAATGATTGCAGCATTGGGATTTTTTGTACATGTGTTTATACTGAGCTTAGACTCGATGCTTGCCCCACCTGTCGTGTCAGGAATCGCTACTGCTTCTTCTCCTCTCTCTTCCTCCTCTCCCACATCTCCTTCATTCTTGATCGATGTCTCTCCCTCCTTTCGTCAGTCCAGATGGCGCCTGTCCTCTTCTTGGGGTTTTCCTGAAAACGTTGGGCATTTTTTAATTTCTTTTTGAGTGGCAAGCATTCTTCAATGTGTTATTGAGTAATCGGGAGTTCTTCTATGTATTTTTTTTTGTTCTTATGAACTACGTATTGGACATCTTGACCTTTTTGAAATAGTTAAAAACTTCCTTGTTAGTCTGCCAGGATTCATTCTTTGAACATGTCCGTAGAAAGTAATTCTTCTTTTTCTAATTACGTCTGTGATTTTCTCAACACGTGTGTACAGCTCATTATTGTGGCGTCTTTTGTACTGTTCTCTATCTTTTATCGATCCTAAGATTTTTCTTAATATTTTCCTTTCTGTGACTTTCAGTTCTTCCATCAACATTTTCGTGTTCAGACACTCAGCTGCATAAAGTGCTTCCGGGCGAATTACTGTTGAGTAGTGCCTAAGTTTGGCGTTAATAAATATTACGTCTATCTATTATTAATTATTTCTTTATTTTAGAATAACTCATTATAATGATTATTTAGTTTTGTAGTTAATTCACTGTCATTGTTATATAAAGTTTAGCATTACGTATTTTCATAATTAACATTTTTGTTAACATTCGTTAACGCCCCTTTTCTCATTAAACTGGATACTTTCCTTCAAGCTCTACTATCAAAGACAGGAAAATTTTACGCAGTCAACACGAGAAATAATTTGTAATGTTTCGCAATTTATAAAAAAGAAGCTACATGTAACAGCAACAAATTCGGATGCGTGTACTGTTTTAACTATGTTTTTGATTCATATTTGAATCATTTCATAAGTTTTTGTTTCATTTTTTGAATACTTGTTCCGAAATATAAACTATAAATATACTGCTTCTATTTAAATCTTCTGTTGTGGTGTATTCATTGTTCATAACATAAAGGTACCATACATATGATTTATAATAAAGTTTTAATTACTGACTTTCTTAATTTCGATCGATTTCGGTCATAGCCCATCGTCAGGACATATAAGCTGTGCACTGGCGGTCACAAAATTATAAAACAGTTACTATTTAAAATATTGTGATCACACAGTATGTGTTACATCTCGAGTGCACAGTGTGTATGCCCTGACGATGGCCTATGACCGAAATCGATCAAAATTAAGAAAGTCAGTAATTAAAACTTTATTATAAATCATAAATATGTATGGTATTTTAGGTTATGAACAATGAATACACCACAACAGAAGATTGAGATTATAGGTACCATTAGTAAGCAATAAGTGTGTGTGTGTATTATAAATACATCACATTATCATTGCTTCTATTTAGTTACATGTATTGCTTCGAGTTATAATCACCGATGTATGTTAACACTGGATAGCGCGCTAGGTGGGAGTGAAAGCTCAAGAAAACGGTCCGGAGGGAAAGCAGCAGCCCTCTACCACACAAGGTAAGAAGGGGTCACTGAGCACTAGTTTACACATTGTATGCAGCCGTTCTTCTGTTTTTTGTTAACTAGATACTTGTCTTAATTCAGTTCGGAAATTTAGAAAATGACAATAAAATGTTAGATAATTTTTGTAATATTTAACGTTAAAAATTGAAAATATTCAGTTTCTGCGGCATCCTAGAAAACATTTGCACTTGGATTTGTTACAAATATAAACTCAATAAAGGTCCTGTCAAACAGATTAATAAATGATTTACAATTCAAGTATATTTTGACTTAAAAGTTTTCTCAAGATATTTGGAACTGCTTAAGATCTGGAGGCTGACATAATAACAATCCTAATGTCAAAAAGTTTCAATGGCCCTTGAGGAAACTTATGTTCAGGAACAGCGTCATAGGCTTTGACAAAGCAACTGTTTGAGCTTTGACATGACTTTTCAAAACTGTGTTACGAGTTTTGCAGAAGCAGAAGAAACAGTGGACCTAAACTCAGTCCACTTCTATGAAGAAGACATTGAAAACATTAAATGTCTACTGGAAAATAAAAACTCTTATTATAAAGATAATATTCTTTTCTACTTGTCTGGTTTCACTGTCAGAAAAATTAGTTCTAAGTTGAAATGTGAAGAATGTATAAGACTACTGCTAGCCGATGACAACAACCTTAGCGCTTACACACATTTTGTTGATTATATTTCAAAAGGAAACTTGGTCAGGGCTTTGACTATTTGAAATTGACTATCTTAGACGAGCTTCCAGAGTTTGTCGTCTGGAACGTGTAAGGAATGACGTAATAATGGAAAGAACAAATAGAAAAGAAACTGTAATAGAAGTTATGAAACGTAAACAGCTTTCCTGGTATGGACACCTTATGAGAATGAGTGAAGAAAGAATACCTATGAGTGAGTTCAAATACAGACCTAGCAACAGAAGAAAAAGAGGCAGACATAGATTAAAATGGATAGAAGGGATCGAAAGGAGTATGAAAGAAAAGAATCTGAAGAACGAAGATACACAGAATAAGTTGAGATGGAAACTGAGATGCGGGATGCGGCAGTAGCTGTGGGATCCCCGTCAAATAATATTAAATATTACATTTAATATTTATAATTAAATTTACCTCAAGATGTTATTTTTATCCTTTATTGGAACATGTTTCGGGCACTATCTTGCACCCATCCTCAGCCTTCCGGTTTTTCTGTCTGGTGAAGTACATATGCTTTGCTGGTTGACTACTATTATTGTGGCTTCCAGTTGGCTTCTGGTATTTCAAATTGGTTTTATTGTGTGTGATTGTGGTGTATGTGTTAGTTTTTTGTGTATTTTCTATGTTGAGTGCTTTGAATATTGTGTCATGTTTTGTATTGATTTGTATTTGTTCAGGTATTAGTTTGTTTTCTGTTTTATGTTTGTAGCACTGCACTCAACATAGAAAATACACAAAAAACTAACACATACACCACAATCCCACACAATAAAACCAATTTGAAATACCAGAAGCCAACAGGAAGCCACAATAATAGTAGTCAACCAGCAAAGCATATGTACTTCACCAGACAGAAAAACCGGAAGGCTGAGGATGGGTGCAAGATAGTGCCCGAAACATGTTCCAATAAAGGATAAAAATAACATCTTGAGGTAAATTTAATTATAAATATTAAATGTATTATATATATCAAGAAACGGACTGTAGCAAAAAGTGACTAAATATATGTATATATATATATATATAAAAGTTTTGTAATTACTTGAGTGAAACTAAAACTTATTAGGAAACAAACGCGAAGGAACCGATTATAAATAACTTGTTAACTTCTGGTATATATATATATGATATACTACGGACGGCGCCACTGCAGAACTTAATTATAGTATTTTGTGTTTGGGCAGAGCAGAGGCTACTCAAGACGAACCACTTCGCCTACGTTATTGGCTAAACTGTTGGAGTGGCGAGCGTCACTTCTAGTACACACGAAGCCGTCGATCGAAGACTAATTACACACACACACACACACACACGCGCGCGCGCGCGCGCGCGAGCGAAATGTGTCAGTGAAGTTTTAATTCTGTACGCAAAATTGGAGTTGCAATTGAACACACATCTCTGTCTCAAAGGGATTTTCATCGGCTATTGCCGCATATCCACACCTAACCGCCATCTACTTCTGTCCTGTGCATCTTCTTCTGCCAAGCTATGATGTTCCATGGCCTTCCTCATTTTTTCATATCAGGACAGTCTAGGTCTGCCCCTTTTTCCTCTGACTGGGGGCTTCCACTGAAATATATTCCTCGGGCATCTCTGTTCATCCGTTCGGAGTAAGTAACCGAACCACTTTAGGCCTCTTCATTCTGCATGCATCCTTCTTCTGATCTTCTCGCAGGTTATTCTCTCCCTTCTTGAGACTTCGGCACTTCTACGGAGATAATTCATTTCCACGGCATTCAATTGTCGTATAATTTCCGTGCTCAACGTCCACACCTCACAGCCGTAAGACAGAACTGATTCAACAAAAGCTTTTCCTATATGAATCTTTGTGGCTCTCGAAATGTGTTTGTCCCAACAAATAGAGTTCAAGCTTCCTAAAACTTTCCTGCTCTGTTCTATTCGTTTTCTGATTTCGGGTTTGAACGCACATCCTCTCTAAAACTGTTCCTACGTAAACTGTTTGTGCTTGCTAACTGCTTATCACAGTGAATAAAAGTATCACTTTTGGATAATTGTTTGTTTTGTGCTAAGAATCTGACTGAAAATCAAGCCAAGCCAACCTCGTCTGTCTACCGTTGTGGTAATACAACAGTTGCTGAGTTGAACGACGGTCCTCAGTCAGTAACAATACAGTACAATATCTGTACATGAGTACACACAGTATCATTTCTTTAAAAAACGTCAGTGATGGGTTATTGACATTGAACCTACTAGTGGGACGAACTTCTTCCATCTCTGCTTAATATATAAAGCGACGTTTGGGGTACACAACAAATCTGTAACCGTCTTCAGGCAAAAAGAAACACTAAAACATCACAAATAAAAGACAAGAATAGACAAAGAATATACAGGTAACAAAAAAAAAAAAAATAGAACTCACTAACTCTGAAATCTATAACACACACACACACACACACACACACACACTCAACACAAGAGGCACACTCACATGAAACCGCACGCCTCAAGGTCAACTGCAAAATCCGACATGGTTATGTACGAGCTCGTATATAAGCCCGCCAGCCTTTCCTGAACAGTCATCTGTGCCAACTCAATGCATGAATTACCCCCACTTTCAAGTATAGCTAAGTTATCTAGAGAGAAGAGAGGGGAGACAACGCTATAACAGTTCACTGTCTCACTTCCATATTATTTCCCTCTCTTTCGCACACATGCTTCTGTTGTTCTCGCCAGTCTTGTTGCAGCCGATGTTCACGCTATGAAACGCTGCACAAGACTGTTCTGCGCATGTGCGAAGTGAATGAAAATTTTGTTAACCTCGCAACGAGGTGTTTGTCAACTGCGCATCGAGACCCGAGTGTTCAATTTACATCGTCCTGCCTCTACTGCGAAAGCCGGAACATCGCTTTGTATAACAAAAACAGTGATTGAAGAAGTACTTCTCACTAGTAGAACTGTCACACAGTAACACAGTAACATTTCTTCTCACCGAACAAACTCTTTATGGCTCACAATGTACCATGGGTACAGGGTAACGCGCCATGAGAACTATGCTTAAAGTCCGAATGTTGGGATATGACTTTTCAATAATTTAGTGTTAAAGGGGACAGTTGTCATTTATCAGAAAATCATTAAATTTTTTTATCTTACATTTTGACATGTATTTTTTTGAACGGATAACAAATGTCTTTTTTGAACGGATAAACATATTAATTTTTTGTTTTAATTCAAAACCATGAAGAACACTGTACCATTATAATATGGTTTGTATAATTATACATGAGTTTCTGTTAAAGGATGCATTTGTTCCTATACGTTCTCTGGTTGTCTTCTTGGAAGTGCTGATGATATTAACCAGAGACGTTCACTCTGCAGTGGTAAACACAAAAATATGATAAATTCTATTCCATTGCATTCTAGTAAAACATGGTACGAATTTTGCTTGTGTTACAATGTTTTCCATTTTGTTTTCGCTAAAAAGACAATATCCTTTAATTAAGAAAGTTGTGTTAGTGGTTATAATCAAAAACAGAATTATCACTGTTGCACACCACTATAGAAAATTATTCCGATTAGCGCTTTCAAGTTTCACTGCTCATCGTCAGATCGGAAATGAGCTGTGACTTACAGATTCCGATCTGACGATGAGCTGTGAAGCGTGAAAGCGCTAATCGGAATAATTTTTCTATAGTGGTGTGTAACAGTGATCATTCTGTTTGGAATATCTTTTAATTTCTCATCCACTCGTCTATAAGTCACTTCTATGCAATAATACTTGGAACAGTAAGGTTTTCTGAGAAGAGGGTGACAATCTCGCATTTCAAACTGGGGATATTTTTCGTTTGGGGTGATGATTCTTTAGTCGACAAGGTTTAGTGCTGAAGCGCCGGAAACTCACTCTTCACCCTCTTCTGTTAGCTATATAACTACACCATTTTTTCCGAAGTCCACAGAGTGGATGTGGAAGTAAGAGTTGTTGGTACTTCTGACAAATGTTACGCGCATTTCTCAGAGTTTTGGTTAAAGCCTGATTATCGACATCCTGTACCACCTCCCAGAACCGAAACCAATCCTTCGGTCGCCACCTTATAGACAATATGAGGTCGAAATCCTATTGTCAATACGATGAAGTATCTGATTGCGATTTGCGTATGCCAAATACGCTGTGTGCGCCCTAATCTAGAACTTTTGCATACATATTCTTTTTTTATATAATCAATTTTTGAAAGTAAGTAATTTAAGTTTAAGTGAAAAGGTTTATTTGAGTTTTATCTTTTAAGCCAGAATCAGTATTATTAAGACATTTATAAATGCCATTATTAAAGTCAAGATTTTTTTTTGCTTTAACTCTGTATAAATTTTATCACTTAAATATATTGTGAGGCTATTGGTAAATCTATCCAAGTCCATTCATTTGAATTTACGGAAAACTGAAATTCAACGCTTTCAAGTTCAATGATAAATCATAAAACTAATTTTCAAGGTTAATTAGTATTATTAATAAAGATTTTTTATTGATTGCATAGCAGTTAAAGAATAAAAATAAAAAGAGAAATGTACAAAACTGTCGTTTTTGAAACGACTATCAATTAGCGTTCAGAACAAGCAATGACATTATAACGTCTTAACGTTATAATATCGGGAACCTGGTTAATTCGCTCAGGTCAATTAATCAGGCTGCCATAATATTATCAAACTCATAATTAACTGAAATATAAACAAACGCTAAATAGGATCCCGTGAATTGAGGAATATTGACAGGGGTTTGTAGATTTATTCACTCACCTTTTGGGACCATGACATCTCTTTATTACATACTGTTTTAACATCACAGAAGAAAATTAGCAATGTGTATACTAAAGATAAAAACATTTACACATCTTGTACAAATAGAATTAGTGTAATTCATGGGTTAACATAGCTTGTACTGTCCTCGGATCCGAGTAGTTTGTTTCTGTTTTTTTTTCGTAGTCCTTCAGTCTTCGACTGGTTTGTACCCTCCCCGCATATACCCGTGGTGCGTGTGGTACTGATTCTCTCACAGGTATATGGGACCTACAGTTTAACGCCGGATCCGAACGGCATAGTTGGGGAAGGTTTATACTAAGCAGGATACCTCTCGCTGGTTTGCCATTGCCTTGCGAGGGGGAACGGTCGTATCTAAATCAGATGGCCCCCGGCGGGAATTGAACCCGCGCCGACAGCGTAGCAGCGCCACACGCTAGCCACTACGCCACGACCGCTTCTTTGTTTCTGTATATGATATTAAAAATAATAATCTTTATTTTGTGCCATCTGAAGAATGGGCTTATGTAACTTTAGCGTGTTATATTCATAAAAATCATTAAACTTAACACATATTATTACTTATCATGAAATTACAATTTTATGGTAATTAGGTCAGTCTTTCGTGTTTTACTTTACTCTTATTTTGTTATTTAAGTGTCTTTCATGTATTAGTTTAAGTTAAGTTCTGAACCACAGAAGTAGAACTCCTGTGTCACCTATGTGTAACATATCCTCGGCGAATCGGCGCTTCTATCGGTTGTGCAGGGTGTCTTGGAGATCTTCTGTCTATCGTGTGTTGGTGAAATTTGATGTCATTCCTAAAGATGAGTAGTCTGTCTGTTCTGTAGATTCTTGTGGTCGGTTTTGGGTGGTAACTTTCACTGGTGTTCACATTGTTGTACCGCACATATTGCTTATGGTTAACAGTTACATTCTATAAGTTTAACATCACATTTAGGTGATGTTAGTTATTTATAGAGATGTCATCGTCGCACACTCAAGTCATTTACAACATTCACATCATCCGGCTATTACACAAGCTTTTTCTAGTTTACATGTTTTATATTGTCTACATAACTTTCTGTACGCTGTTTTACCAGCGGAGTCTCTGATTCAACTGAACTAACTAACTATAGGGGTAATAGGGCTGTCCGCGCGCGGGTAGTTTCTCAGCGCGAAAAGTAGTTCTCAATTATTATTAATTATTTTCCTTTAATTTGATTACAACTTAATTACATTACTCTATACTTTTATTATTCTTTTATGTGACGCGGGGGCGTTATGGATTTATTGAGTTTCTTAAATCTAATTTTATTAACTGCCACATTGGCCAATCGGCATGTTACTACCGGTTTGGGGCATCGAGAAAGGGTTCATCAGTACCTTATTAAATTGTTTTAGTATTATAAATTTTTTTATTTATTTGTGGGATTTAGGCGTATTAAATCGTCACATACTCCTCCACTTAAAGAAGACACAGGGTCAGGGACCGATGTGTTTTGAACGGGGAAATAGATTGGAATTGCACTGGGAGTTTGCTCGGAATTTCCGTGTGAAATTCCTTTATCTCTTTAAGTAATTTCCTCATGAGGTACATGAATCACTCTCAATTCACTATTTACTATTAACAAGAGATACAATACCATATTAACTAATACTTAAAATACATAAAATTCAAAGTTCATAAAATATATAAAATACACAAAATTCACATTAATTCTACTACTTAAGACTACTACCGGTTTTTTCTGTTTAACTTTGTGTTACTCTTTTCATGGAGTTACTCCCCACAGAGTATGTTTCACATCCTTACTGTGTTTCTTTTTCTCGTTCAAGGATTTCGTTGAATCGTGGTTGACGAATCATTTTATTAACGTACTTGTAAAGTAATAGTAAAATAACGTTACTTATATTCTTTGTCAGCTGACTTCTCACTTTGCTTATTCTTTCTCGGTGAACAGGATCTAAGGTTGATCAGGCCTCATTCCTATTTACACGATTTGGTAATTAAGTAGTGACTCAATTACGATATAGCAAATATACGTCTTAATACATTTATCTTTCTTTACTTCGTTTCTTTTCTTGCTCACTAGCACTTTTGTTTCCGTGATAATATTTTATCTGGGAAACATGACTTCTACGTACATATTTATTCGTAGTGGGTTCATACAGTGCTACGGTTACGGGAGTTAAGTATCTGTAAATTTTGTAAGGGCCACACCATCGGTAAGATAATTTGGAGGTGGTCTTATCAACTGCACTACTCGTCGGGTGAGTTTTGTACATCACTAAGTCCCCGACTTGATACTTTATTTCCTTACTATCCCGCTCGTGATATTTTCGCGATTTTCTCAAGTTCACTCTTAAGTTAGCGCGAGCTTCGTTCCATATCTTTTTTATATTTTGCCACTGATTTCGCGGGGTAGCAATTCATGTATTTTCCGCTTGGTGGATAATGGGTGATTCGGTTTATATTTATACAACAAATCAAAGGGTGTCGATTTATGTCCTTCATGATATGCTGAGTTGAAGGCAAATTGTATCCAGGATAGGTTCTGGTCCCAAGATGTTTGGTCTTTTGCATGGTAGGCTATTAAAGCGGATTTTAGGTTTCGCAAATACCTTTCAGCTATATTACCTTGTGGACGATACTCTGTAACGGTAATGTGGTCTATACCTAGTCTGAAACACATTTCCTTGAATTCTTTGGACTTAAACTGGGGTCCATTATCTGACACTAGATGTACAGGTGTACCGAAGTCTTTAAATAATCTATCTTGCAAAATCTTCACAGTGGTAGATGCTAACGCTCGTCGCATGGAATACATCCAGACGAATTTGGTAAATGAGTCTACACAAATGAGTAGCATGGTATTACCTGATTTTGAACGTGGGTAGGGGCCAGAAAAGTCTAAGTAGATTTTTGAAAAGGGTGTCGTGGGAGTCTCCGAGATTAATTTACATATGTGGCTGTTTCTCGCTGGCTTGCTCAGTGCACACAACTTATACTGTTTTACGAATTTAGCTATCTCGCTGTTCATATTTTCCCAATGGTATTCTTTTCGAATGCGATGTATCGTTTTATTTATTCCCATATGTGCTCCAATGGTGGATGAGTGGTAGTATTCCATAAGCATAGGTTTAATAATATCCGGGGCAATTATTCTCAAGGATTTTCCATTAGCTACTTTATAACATAATACTCTCTTACTCAATATATATTTCTCTGAATTATTTCCTTTATCTAACTGTTCTATTATCTTATTTAAATACGGGTCTTGTTGTTGATACTGAGCTATATCAGTAAATACAAGGGGGAATTCAGTAATTAGCGTATTGATTATCGATGTCTCACCACTTTCCTTATTTTCGGATATTTTATTAGGCGGCTGGAACATACGGGACAGTGTGTCGGCAACTACATTTTGGGTGCCACGAATGTGTTGTACCTTAAACTTGTAACAATTTAATCTCAATACCCATCTTCCGGTACGACCTAACTGTTTAGGGTGATTTAGTAACCAAGATAAGGCTTGATTATCAGTTTCTAACAGAAATTCTTTATGTTCTAAAAAGGGTTTGAATTTCTCAAATGCGAATACTACAGCTAAACATTCTAATTCGTATGCGGAGAATTTCTTTTCCTGGTCGGTTAGAGTTCGCGAGGCATAACTGATCGGTAATCTAGAATTATCTACTTCTTGATATATTACTGCTCCTAGTGCTACACTTGAACTGTCAGTCTGTACTACAAATGGTTTAGTGAAATCAGCTAATTGTAATACTGGGGGTGATATTATGCTTTCTTTCAGTTTTTCAAATGCAGATTGGTGTTGTGGAGTCCATTCAAATTTCGCTCCCTTTTTTCTTAATGCGTTCAATGGTGCTGCTATATCAGCTAGGTGAGGGATGTACTTGTGGAAGTAATTTATCATTCCCAAAAATCGGGCTATTCGTTTTGTATCCCGTGGTGGTAAAAATTCTCTGATAGCACGGGTGCGTTCTGGGTCTATGCTTACCTTTCCGTCGGCCTTTACTATGTGACCTAAAAATGAAAATTGTTTAACAGCAAAATTTACTTTAATCGGGTTTACTGTTAATCCGGCTTTCTTTAATCGTGATAATACTTCACGTAAATGATGAAGATGTTGATCCATAGATTCGCTGTAGATTACTATGTCATCTAGGTAGTGATATACAAATTTAAATTTTACGTCGTGGAATATTTTCTCTAACAATCGGCTACATACAGAACTTCCTTGGGATATTCCAAAGGGTACGCTAGTAAATTGGTACAGGTTGAATGGGACGGCGAAGGCGGTTAGGCGTTTGGATTCTTCCGATAGCGGTATTTGATGAAATGCCTGATTGAGGTCCATTATGGTGAAAACTTTAGCTTTTGTAAAGTAATGGAAGGCGCTGTGGATGTCGGGGAGTGGTATGGACTCGAATTCTATCCTTTTATTTAATTGTCTATAGTCCACAACTAATCTATGTTTATCGGTGCCTTTAGGTACTAAAAACGCAGGTTATGAATACGGTGAAGTGGAAGGTTCTATGACTTGTTGTTCCAACAATTTATTGATTTGATTTCTCATTATTTCCATTTTTGGTGGAGATAATTTGTATGGGTGCAGTCGTATTACTTTATTGTCACTCAGGTTGATCTTGTACTCTATAAGATTCGTTAATCCTAACTTTGGGGTGAGGACGGTGGAAAATTTTTTTATTAGTTTCTGTATTTTCAGTCTATCTTTACTTTCTAAATGATCTAATTCAGACTCGTGGTGTTCTAGGTGCGTTGCAGAAGTTTCCGTATCTCCATTGTTATTTATTTCATAATCAAAATTATATTTTTGAGTACGGTCGAATCTAAAATAATACTGCTTATCGTACAAGTCAAGAATTATACCTGTTTTACTGATAAAGTCCGCTCCCAATATTAAGTTTGGTCCTAATTCGTCATATACTAACACTGGAAAATACCACGTTAAATTTTTAATTTTTAGTTAATCGTAACGCTGAGTTTTATGATTAAGTTTTGTTTGTTAGCGGTAGCGCATTTTATGTTCACCGGTTGACTACGTTTAACAAGATTGTGTTTAGCTAATGTATCTGCTAGCTGTTGGCTGATTAAGCTCCCTGTCGATCCAGAATCAATTAATCCTAGTGTGGTAGTAACGCCAAGGTCTACTTGTATGTATGGTAATTGACACGTACTGGACTTGCATGTAGTTACTGAGTTGCATTTATCGATTAATCTCTCTACGTAGGGGTCTAATTTTTTTTTTATTATTTTTTTATTTCTTCTTTTGTACTCCCGGGTTTTACCTATTTTCACGATGCTGCGGAAGACACAGGATTTCGGATCTCCCTGCCTTACATGTTTTTTGAATAAGGGGGTTTTTGGTAGTGCTGTTTCTGTTTACAGTATCTACTGATGTGTCCTAATTTCCCGCAGTTATAACATCTTTTTTCTCTTCTTACGGTATCACTCGTATTTTGTTCAGGTTTCAGCTGATAATTCGATTTAGTTTGGTAGTGAGAAGTTTCAGGGATTCGAACTGGTCGCCTATCACGGTGTGTTCTTGTATCTGATACCAGGTGTTGTGTTTCATTTCTACGTTGTGTCTGGGGGAGTAACGCACGTCGGTTCTGATCCGAATACCATACGTTGGATGAGTGGATACAGCATTGTTCTAATTCTGCTAACGTGTTGGGCTTATTTATAAGTGCTAAGCGAGATCTCTCTTCCGGGGATAATCCTACCAAGATTGTTTCTACTAACTGCTTTTCGCTCCAGTTTACTTCCAGTAATAATGAAGCTTCTCTTATTTCAGAGATATAGTGGGCGAGTCTCTCGTGAGCTCCTTGTACTCGAAGTACTGTGTTTCGTTTCAGCTCTTCGTAAATTCCCGTTGGAATAAAATGTCTTATCAGAGTTGTATGGAGTTCTTCTACTGGATGTTGTGAACTTAATGACTCCTGTACACGGTCCTTTAATGGTGGTCTACATTTGGGCAGAAGGACTTGTAATATTTGGCAATCGCTTAGTTGCTGTAAGTCTTTTATTTGTAACAGATATTTAATGAAAACTAATAGTTTGGTGATACTCAATCCATCGGTGTATGGGATTTCTGATAAAATTTTTTCTACGGGGTGAGTTATCTTTCCGTAGAGGTCCGCACTAAAGTTTACGTGAGATGTTATTCTAGGATGATCCGATACTTGATTTGTCATCGCTGAGGGTGGTAACGCATACTTATTGGTGAGATTATGGTGAGCATTGGGAAGTGATGCTTCGGCTATCGGTAGGGTATTAACGTTGCTATTCAGCAACTGATCATTACTCGGTTCTATCCTCGATATCGGGGGGGATTCGAAATTCACGGTAGTGGGTCGCTGTTCTAGTGTAGGTGATTGAAATGGGGAGATATATAATTTAGTCAGAGCTTCTTCAATTTCCTCCATTTTAAATGAGTCAGACTTTCTACGTAATTCTCTTATTATTGTGGGTAATTGCTGTAATGCTTCATCAGCAAATTTTTGCACATCTGGGGGAATTACAGTAACTCCGGGCCAGTTTAATAAATTATTTATCCGACGGGTTAAATGCTCTATTCTCTTAGTGGTACGTAAAATTATAGCGGGTGACTTCTCATCGTGCAGAGATTGTGATATTGAGGTCAGTTCCCTATACTTCGCATAACATGTTTCTCTTTCGCTATCAAGATCTATTTCGCTTAATCGACCTGACTGTGCCGTGCGGGTGTATCTGGCCTACTTTCGCGTAACGTTTTGCGTAGTTCCGCGACCGTTACGTTCGCGTGAGGTAGCCCGCGCAACAGTGCTTCATAGCTTAATTCATCTTTTAACAATAAATCTGGATTGAATTGAGCCATGCTCTTAAAATGATAAGTCTTATACACTACATATTCTACTTATACTAAACACTCTACTTTACTATCTTTAGGTTTAGTAAACTTTAAATACATGAGAGATATTTACAAATAGACGATACGAGAGAATCGAATCTCGCCTCAGAGAGAGAGAAGAGGAATCTCACACAGACATAATATTTTAACCATATGTTGTTAGTGGGCAAGGGGAGTCACGCGCTTTGTATTAGACAATAGAGGTAGGCAGTGTATTGTCTAGCTCGACTTTGCAGCTGGTAACAATGGGATTGTTTCCTACAGACTGTGACACGTTATTTTCCTGTCCACGATTTTGTCAAACCGACAGGTTGGGGAATGACTTTTTGTGCAGGAAAGAACCTGGGGTTACAACATTTAAATATCCTTACCTATATTATTTTGCGTAATAATGATTATAAAACTCTTTATCCTAATTAATGATTTTACTTATTTTAATACGAGTTCTTATTTTGTTTTTAATTTTTTTTATTTATTTTTATTTCTTACTATTAACCCTCAATGTTAATTTTTTTTTATAGGGGTTAATATCTGACCTTTTTATTTATTTATATTTATTATCGTAGTTCCAAGTAGTCTTTATTATTTTACTTCACGCAAGAGGGAGAGATTTTAAATTAACATGGTAGTTAAACTAACAGAGTGAATAATTCTACAAAGTATTAAATGACAATAGCAAAAAAACCAAAGCAGAGTGGCGCATTTTATAACGTCTTAACGTTATAATATCGGGAACCTGGTTAATTGGCTCAGGTCAATTAATCAGGCTGCCATAATATTATCAAACTCATAATTAACTGAAATATAAACAAACGCTAAATAGGATCCCGTGAATTGAGGAATATTGACAGGGGTTTGTAGATTTATTCACTCACCTTTTGGGACCATGACATCTCTTTATTACAAACTGTTTTAACATCACAGAAGAAAATTAGCAATGTGTATACTAAAGATAAAAACATTTGCACATCTTGTACAAACAGAATTAGTGTAATTCATGGGTTAACATAGCTTGTACTGTCCTTGGATCCGAGTAGTTTGTTTCTGTATATGATATTAAAAATAATAATCTTTATTTTGTGCCATCTGAAGAATGGGCTTATGTAACTTTAGCGTGTTATATTCATAAAAATCATTAAACTTAACACATATTATTACTTATCATGAAATTACAATTTTATGGTAATTAGGTCAGTCTTTCGTGTTTTACTTTACTCTTATTTTGTTATTTAAGTGTCTTTCATGTATTAGTTTAAGTTAAGTTCTGAACCACAGAAGTAGAACTCCTGTGTCACCTATGTGTAACATATCCTCGGCGAATCGGCGCTTCTATCGGTTGTGCAGGGTGTCTTGGAGATCTTCTGTCTATCGTGTGTTGGTGAAATTTGATGTCATTCCTAAAGATGAGTAGTCTGTCTGTTCTGTAGATTCTTGTGGTCGGTTTTGGGTGGTAACTTTCACTGGTGTTCACATTGTTGTACCGCACATATTGCTTATGGTTAACAGTTACATTCTATAAGTTTAACATCACATTTAGGTGATGTTAGTTATTTATAGAGATGTCATCGTCGCACACTCAAGTCATTTACAACATTCACATCATCCGGCTATTACACAAGCTTTTTCTAGTTTACATGTTTTATATTGTCTACATAACTTTCTGTACGCTGTTTTACCAGCGGAGTCTCTGATTCAACTGAACTAACTAACTATAGGGGTAATAGGGCTGTCCGCGCGCGGGTAGTTTCTCAGCGCGAAAAGTAGTTCTCAATTATTATTAATTATTTTCCTTTAATTTGATTACAACTTAATTACATTACTCTATACTTTTATTATTCTTTTATGTGACGCGGGGGCGTTATGGATTTATTGAGTTTCTTAAATCTAATTTTATTAACTGCCACATTGGCCAATCGGCATGTTACTACCGGTTTGGGGCATCGAGAAAGGGTTCATCAGTACCTTATTAAATTATTTTAGTATTATAATTTTTTTATTTATTTGTGGGATTTTGGCGTATTAAATCGTCACAACATCTACAACAATCTGAAAATAAGCAATACAAAAAAGAAAAGCACGTATATAAAATAGCTTGAGTCTACCAATATCAATGTCAGCCTGCTAATTCGACAGAATGTGATGTACGGTGCAACAAAAAATACATAGGATTCACTTCAAGATCATTTGAACACAGATATATTGAACATACCAAACATTCTCAGCACTCAAATCCGAACTCAACAGTAGCCAAACACATAAAACAACAGTCTTGTGAATATGGTCCAATACAGAAACATTTAACCGTATTGAAAACATGCAGTGATGAAATAAAATCTAATATATATGAACAATACCGAATATACAAACATGTAAAAGAAGAGGGCCATGAAAATCTATTGAACATCATGACAGACTTCAAAAATCGTATCACATTTGAAATATTGCGGCAAAATGAAAATCAACATTCAGTAATCAGCTGATATAATGTATAGAACGGAATGTAAACATGAACACTCTGTAACAAGATCAGTTCTCGAGAAACTGTGGACAACGACGTACGTATCAAGTTCATTAATCAATGTCTACGAATTCGTTTTTGTAAATAGTGACTGTTTTAATATATTGTGACCGCAATGTGCTGTGTATGACCTAAGGTTGGTCTGTGACCGAAATCGATCGTTTTTAATAATGTGAGTAATAAAAAATTTTTATTGCCAATCGTATGTATGGTATCTTTATGCTATGAACAATAAATACAATACAATAGAAAATTGAGATTATAGGCACCATTAGTAAACAATAAGTGTGTGTATATTATAAATACATCACATTATCATTAGTTTCTGAAACATTTTGAAACTTCATAAGCAGTTGGGCTTGGATAGTTTTACCACTAACCCCTCGATATTTTGGAAAAATCTGAGACCATAGGCACAACTATAAACATAGACTATTATACACGGTCACTACCACAAAGACATGTATATTAACAGTCATTCATACAGTACATCTTGTAGAGTACCGTACCTTATTTACACTTAACGAATTCAGAAGAAAGAAATATTTATGGCGGTAAAGTAAAATGAAAGACTGTCTAAAAAAAAAACTTATCGTGCGTAACCATTAATAAAAACGGGAAAGAAACAGAAAGACCTTATTTTTTTTTATTCGAGAAACACTGAAAGATTTCAGCTGTAGGGAATTACGTTTTCCTTTACTTTGTTTGTGAGACATTTTTCCAATTACTTCGCCTTCACTGTTCATAAGTTATTAACAAGAGAAAGTTAAACAACTGTTTGAAGTGCTTCATTATGCAGACTGTCGAATTAAACAAAGTATAGAGAGGATCGGTTACAAATCTACACTACCGCGGGCAGTAATCAACACGATTACGCGGTAAAACGTTTTCAGACAAAATTAACGGCCTCAAATTGCTCGGTTCACCATTATGCTTCCGTGTGGTAAGTGAGAATTGTATTTTGTACGTATAATTTTTAATGAAAGAAGTTTTCAATCGAGAAGTATGTTACGGTTTCTCGTCTGATTTTGTTCGCCTAATCCATACTCTGTTCATTGGATTGACAAATTCAAATCTTTCGTCTTTACGTTGAGATAAGGACCGTTATATTGAAGACGATAAGACCTCTGTGCTACAGCAAACATACTGCACCATACGGAGGTTATTTCTGTAATATGCAGAATTACAGAGTGTAGTTAAAAAGTAATAAAACTTTTTCTTCAAAATTAGTTATTCGTGATTGAGAAATCGCTTGAGGGAGAAAGTTTGCTCAGCTGGAGAATTCTATCTCATACTTGGGTCGTATATTGCAGACAGATATTTTTGTGCTAATCGTGGGAACGAGAACTCAGAATTAAAGACGATTTCTACGGGTGTTCCGCAGTGCAGTGTGGTGGGACCCATCTTGTATCTATTGTACGCGAAGGATATGCCTAATCGTGAGGACGTTACCGTGGCAACATTTGCTGACGATACTGAAATCCTAACAGTGGGGGACGAGTTTATAGCAGCAGCAAACAAGCTCCAGAGCTCTATCGCAGAAGTATGTGCATGGACCAAGCGGTGGAGAATCAAACTTAATGAATCCAAATCGGTTCTTATCAATTTCACCAACAGAAAATTAGATCCAGTAAGGGTCTATATTAATGGACTGGAAGTGCCATATGCTAACACAGCAAAGTATCTAGGTATGACGCTGGATACAAAGCTTAAATGTAAAAAAGCATGGAAAAGAGCATGTAAAAAAAAGGAAGAAGGAGCTCAACATAAAATACAGAAAAATGTATTGGCTGTTAGGGAGAAACTCGCAACTAACCGTTGAAAACAAACTGCTGTTGTACAAACCAGTTCTGAAGCCTATGTTGATTTACGGAATTCAGTTGTGTGGCTGTACAAAGAAAACAAACTTAGAAAAGATAAAAATCTTTCAGAATAAAGTATTCAGAAGCATAGTGAATGCCCCTTGCTATATAAGGAACGACAAACTACATAGAGACCTCAGTGTAGAATATGTCGGCGAAATAATAACAACATTTGCAGACAAACATGATCAGAGGATTCAGGTCAACGATAACCCAATAATGCGACATGTGGTGGAAGAAGCTTCACACGTCCTGAGGCGACTAAAAAGGCAGAAGCCACATGATCTGGTATCCCAGTAGAAAGCAATTAATATGTATAGATCCATAAAACTCTACGTGAGAGAAAGACAGAATAACCTTGGGATTGGCCACTGGGCTTCACTCCATCACCCGTGAAGGAAACATGAAGGAGAAGCTGCTGGATGAGCTTGTTCAGTCGTAGCACTAAGGGATTCAGTTTTTAGTGGGATAGAGTCCCACACTAAATAAAAAAATTAGTTATTAAAACTTTAAATACAAAACAATTGTATTCCCTTTAACGTAGATTTTTGGGAAGCCATTGGCTTGTAGAGACGTTGATTTGACTGACTGAAACAATACTGGCAGTCTAAAAGGTCAGTGCCTGTAAATGGTAAGTCACCTGTTTTCCTTTAGACAAGTCAGTGCTGCTTTTAGATGTTTTTAACACTTTCAAAAATCTGTTTCGGGGTTGGATTTTTATTTATTAAAATAGAATATAATCACTTGGATTGATTTAATAATGAAATAATGTTCTCCAGTCAGTTAAAGTATATAACTATCTAGGAAGTAAAATCACAAGTGATGGACGTAGCAGTAAGGAAATTATAAGCAGAACTAACCAGGCTAAAATTGCTTTCAACAACCAGAAAAACCTCTTTACTTCAAACACTATCAGCCCAAAAATAAGGAAGAATCTTGTAAGGACATACGTGTGGAGTGTTGCCCTTTACAGGAGTGAATCTTGGACTATTGGAGAAAGTGTCAAAAAAAGACTCCAACCATTTGAGACCTGGTGCTACAGAAGAATATTTAAGATAAGCTGGAGGGAGAAGGTAACAACGAATGAGGAAGTCTTTAGAAGAGCTCAGGAGAAGAAGAGCTTTCTACGAAATTTAAAGGGCAAAAGAGTTAAGTTTATAGGGCATATAATACAACACAATGGGTTGGTTAAGAGAATAATAGAAGGAAAAATTGAAGGAAAGAGTCACAGAAGACGACCCCGTTGAGACTACATGAAGCAGCTTACAGTCGACATGAACTGCACATCATATTGTGAGTTGAAAAGAAAAGCAGAGAAGCGTGAAGAATGGCGAGCTGCTGTCAACCAGCCTACGGGCTGCTAACCTAGAAGATCAAGGTGTAGAGGGGCAAGTTGCCTATTTTGGCTATATACTTGATAGAAAGGTATTGAACGTTATCATGTTAAAGCGTTCATGAGTTACCAAGCATTGGTCGGACTTAAATCACGCACCAAATATCATAAACAATCGTGATTTACTTGATAGCCAATAATTTCTGACATCAAACGACGAGCGGGCTTGAGGAGACCTCTCAGTTTAATCCATTTATGTCCGGTCTTGTTGTACTTCGCCGTCCAGAAAACAGTGTGCAGAACAGAGTTTACTTTTGTCGAGTTTTCTTGGTAAATGCTATTTGTCATGTTCCGGACAAGGCCTTCCAGTGCTGTCACCATTTTTAAGTCCTAAACCACGACCATGGTAAAATATTATCTTCGTAATATTGCAGTACAGTATGAGGACGGCGTATTGGCATTTAATATTCATTTACAGAAGCGTATTAAAAGGAAAATATTGTCGTTTAATGTACGTGGTATTAAGCCACGTCCATTATTTAAATTCTGCCGTGTATAAATGTTTTTAGTTGTTTTTAAAATTACTTATGACTATTCAGAAACAATCTGAGTGGAATGTATGATGACATTTATGACAAGGATTATTCAATTATAATTATATAATCACCTTAATATCCACTCTAGTGATACAAAGTTTCGTCAGTTATGACGCGTTTCGGGACTAAGTCCCATCTTCAGATAACACTTAATTCAATAAACTAATACATTAAAAATCGCAACCATGATACTGGTCAAGTCAATAAAATAAAATAAAATAAAATTACAAATCGCGTGACGATCGCGGTTGTGGGTGAACGCATGCGGGAGCTCCGGCCGTGGTTAGTAAAACATATCACATCCGATTTGTAATTTTATTTTATTTTATTTAATTGACTTGACCAGTATCATGGTTGCGATTTTTAATGTATTAGTTTATTGAATTAAGTGTTATCTGAAGATGGGACTTAGTCCCGAAACGCGTCATAACTGACGAAACTTTGTATCACTAGAGTGGATATTAAGGTAATTATATAATTATATAATAAGTGGTATGGTACGCAAAAAATAAGTAATTGATTATTCAATTAATTTTGTATAATGGATATTTCAAGATTAGCGATGAACAGATCACATAGATTATTTCCTGTAAAACGTATTTATTCATTATTACCGCACTCAATAACCATTTAATGCGTTTTTTTTTGTTAGGAATTACTTAGTGGAATTCAAGTTGTTTGAGGGAAGTGTGACTTTTTTGACACCAAGACTTCAAAATTACGAGGGTGATTTGAAAAGTTCGCGGCCTACCATAGAAACGAATGTGTGGCGTTTCTGTTTTTTACGTTCCCCCACGAGCAGCAGTAAAGCGTCAAGTCATTACCCCGTCACTTACCCCGTTGAGGAAGTCCGATTCTTCTAGGTCCTCAAAATAACCGTTTACTGCCGCTTTCAGCTCGTCATCTTAGGAAAATTGCTTTCCCCCGAAAATGTTTTGAGGTTTAGCAATAGATGAAAGTCAGGTGGCGCTAAATTAGGTGAATAAGGCGGATGGTCCAACAGATCGTACTTCAGCTCGGCGATTTTTGCCATAGACACAACGCATATGTGAGGGTGTGCATTATTCTGATGGAAAATTATAACGTTCCGGGCTACGTTATAAATCCAGGGAACCCGTGATAATTGACCTTAGCCAATTATACAGGCTGCCTACGTTGTAACAAACTGAAAATCAACACAACACTTAGAGCAATAATAATTACTATAATTATAGGACACAAGGGAAGGTATATTCACTGATTTATGCACTCACTTCAATATGTAATAAGATGACATCTCTTTATTAACAAATGATATATATAGATCCCATTACATAAAAATTTTTTCTTCTGAAATAGTTAAAAAGGGTTTTCTGTCAAACAAAGGATCAAACTGATCATGTATTCTACTTCGGATCCGAGTCTCTTTAAATCTAGTAAAGACGTCTGAAATTTACTTTACTTATCGAGAAGGTTGCATTGTTACATGAACACCATTTGAAGAATGGTATTATTTAGTTAAGCGATTTAAACTTATATCTCAAGATTAATGTTACAACGTATGATTTTAGAAATTACTGGTTACATTTCTTTTAAAACTTAATGCTTAGAGATGATTATTGTCTTTTAAAAGGTCTCTGGCATGTATGAAAACTTATATTTTAAATGTACATAATTCTCGGTAGACAAGCCACCGAGTCACCTCTTAAATACGCTTTTGCTGTCCGTGTCCTGGGGCGTGAATCCTCGATGCTCTGGTAGTCGGGATAGTCATCTGGGTCGTGTTTCCGGTGAAAGTCCTCTAGGTGTATTAATGAGGAGATGGATGTTATGCTGCGTGACGTCGGGCTAATCCTCGGCGGTTCTGCTAAGTGTTGTTTAGGTGGTAGTCGTCCGTATCTGCAGTTGTGCACGTCACATATTTACTGGCAGCGTAGTACTGGAGTTTGCATCTTCTTCTTTTACATTACTATCTGAATTACATCACTCGAACAATATTCGAGAGTTCGTTTTTTAATTAACTTGAGACATCACCTTATATACGAGTTCTTTTTTTTTTATATTACCACATTTCTTTAACAAATTCCTCACTACATCTTATATATATATAACTAGCTCTCCACGCTTTTAGTGGAAGCTAACACTCAATTAAAAATTTAAAAAACAAGCATTTTCTGAAGAGCCCTCGCTTGGAGGTGTTTACAATCTGAACGCCGCATCGTAACTCTTACATTGTTACAACAGGTAGATTGCAACGACGCGGAGTGAGTACTCCGCCATAATATAGTTCCAACTCTTTATTAATTATACATTCTTATAGTAAGACAAAATAAATTATCTAGACTTATCTAGTTTACAGGGATTATTATAACTACTACTTGTGACTTCAAATTATTAATTATTTACATTATGATTTACAGATATTTCTAATTTACTGCCGGTTCGGTATGCACGTTGTGTCCGGAATAGGCAGGTCAACGCATGATAAATTTACTAAAGGGTTAACTGTATTATTCTTAACTTTTACATTACGATTTTTTAATTACTTATTTAGTTACATTTTCTTAATTTAATTCTCTTACTATTATGAGTTAGTTCAGGGGTATTTGGTTTAATCGTGCGATTTAAAGTACTTACTTACTTTCTTTTTTTTATATCTTATTATTAATTTTTTTTTTATATTTAAATCGTCACAAAATGATCTTCTTCTTTGTTAAACCTGGTCTTTTTTCTCAAATTTTTACATTTAATTAGCCCAAAAGGTTAGCGTGATACTCTCCATTTATCGTTTGACTCTTTTCAAGGCAATCTAGTAACAATATCCCCTTAGCATCCTAGAAAAATAGATCCGTACACTTTCCAGCCGACAAAATTGATTTTACCGTTTTTGGATGCGGCGAATCACTATGCGTCCATTGTTTCGACTGTTGTTTTGTTTCTACAGTGAAGTAATGGACCCAAGTTTCATCAGTTGTTACAAATCTACGAATAAACTCTTTAGGACTAATCTTAAAACGGTCCAAACATTCCTGAGAAACTTCCATTCGCATGCATTTTCGGTCACTTGTCAACAAACGCGGCACCCATCTTGCAGACGGGTGCCGCGTTTGTTGACAAGCTAGCTTTTTCATACCTAACTCCTCAATAAGAATGTGACGTACCCTTTCATCTGAGATGCCCACAGGCTTAACAATTTCAGACACCTTCAAACGGCTATCTTCAAAACAATATCGTGCACTTTATTGATGATTTAGTGGCACTTTTCGGAAGCGGGTCATCTTCCAAACTTGCACGACCACGTTTAAATTCAGTAGCCCATTTTTTAACTGTAGTAAATGAAGGTCCAGCATCACCCAACACATTCTTTATCTCATTAAAATAATTTCTGTTGGCGTTAAACCTTTCTTAACAAAAAATTTGCGCCACGATGCAGTAAACAACAGAAACTTCACACATTCGTTTATTTGGTAGGCCGCGAACTTTTCAAATCGCCCTCGTAAATTATTTTGCAAATATAATAACAAGGTCTCGGCGAGTGCTACCTGTTTGCAAGGTAACAGGTAGTTAGCTGACCAAACTTGCAGAAATGATGATCAATTAGTGATTTAATACATTTATTGGTCTTTTTCCAACATGATGATTGCATTAAAATGTTTTTTTTTATATAATACACAGATACTTGTATTGAAAAGTTCAAAAGTTTTCTTTGAAAGTTTTTTTTTATTATTTTAAAACAAATTTAGTTCTTAGAATTGCTTTCCTAAATTGACGTCTTCCTGGTTGTCCCGGTCGAATATCTCGTTTCCGGTCTCCAGCGATCCGTCGTCTGTGTCCTACGCTCCAGCCGCCGCATCCAGGAATCGCTCCGTGTCTCGGTGTCCGCCTCAGCCGCCTCGGTCAGCAAACGAAGTTCAGCAACGGTAGCAGAAAATCTCATACTCCGGGCTTAACCTCCCTGCCGAAACTCGCTGGTCCCTCGACATCTACGGGCCCCAAGGACTGCCTGGAATGGGTGTTGGACTAGGCGAGGAACTCTCTCTGCAACCGCTCTCGACGAGTGCTACATGAAGACTCCCCTCTCTTCCTAAACTGAAACCGCATCGTTACAAGGTGACGTCACGGTCGTCCTGCGCATAGACATATTTCCTATACAACACATGTTAAATGTAGGAATTCTGGAAATGCCACATGCTTAAGACTGGACCTCCGTTTTCCCGATTCTTCTAGAACATAAGTTTTCACTTTCATATGAATCAATTAAATTGACCTTTCAATATTTCGTAATTGTAATAAATTGTAACTCATACGCAGGTCGACATGCACAACTTGTTGCGTGTTTACTAATTGGCTAATTACAACACTGTTCACACCTCCTTCTGATACGCGTGTGCACAACACTTCGCTCAAGCACCATACTACAGTTTCATAGTCTTTATATTGTCATAACTAATTTATAGTATTATTCTTAATTTATAAACAATACTTTTTATGTCAATCACACCCCAATTGTCCCGGACACCTAATACGGCTGGTCATAATTATGCTATGGTGTGAATTCACATATGGTGTGAATGTCTGTCACATTGCAATATGGAAACAATTACTTGATGGAATTACTTCCTGTCTTATTAGACCAAGTTATTTGAAGGATGTTAAACTTTTATTGACGCACGGAGTTAAAAATTAATTTATTTTATGTATAACATACGGAAACGCTTACATAATGAAAAACCTTTGAATAATGAAATACATAACATGACTTGTTATGTGACTTAATATAACGCAACAGAAATTTCACATAAACGTGTTTTATACATTTTTTTACTACTCTTTCATAAAATTTTGTGAATTAGTAAATAAAGTAACTACGTACAGAAAATACGACGGGGCTCCGAAGTTGTTCCCATTCAGCGCACTAGCTCCAAGACCGGCGCGTCGGTTCCCACAACATTCCAAACTCGTCGTATTCATAACGAGGTCAGTATCTTTGTATATGTGGTTTCCCACTGTTTCACTTGTGGTTTATTACATTATTTCCATTTTAATGAGCATGAATCGAACAACGTTGGATTCTTTACCGATAAGTATTTATAACTGTTAATAAATGAATGGATAAATTTCACCAGGAAGATCTCCAATAAATATTACTATAATAAATTGTACATTATAATCAGTAAGGTTAGGAATGCACGTCTAAAAATATGTTATGGCTGAATAGAGAATGTATGGATGTTCAAATATTTATATTATTAGAAGTATTTTTATTAGTTTTCACCCCGTAACAGAATTAACGGATATAAAAACATTCTGACTTAGTATATACGCATTGTAGTTTTATGAAATTGTTTAGTCCTGGTATTCGACCCTTTTAAGGTGTTCCAATATACATCTATAGGCCTATATACTGTATAATACTTCTTACAAATATACGTAACTAATTACAATGAGTAAAGTTTTTTGCAAGACATACCTTACAAACGTTTTGAAGGCGGTTCAAATTTGCAAAGGGTTTTGACAAATATTAATTTTGTCAAATTGTTAAAGATAACAAATTTTTATTTTGAAAACCATTCCTCATAATCTGATACCCCACACAGCCTTCTATAATTTTTTCAAAACGTTAACGTCAATGTTTAGCCCGTGGAGCCCCTAATGTTAAAAAATTATTAGTGCAAATACTAGACCTACATTTATATTTAGGTTAAAATTCCCTTTAGCCTAACACCTGGCATGGATTTTTACAGTTTTTGAAAATTTTTATACCTTTTTAGGGTCCTGGTATCTAAAATTTTGGAATTTCGAAAACTGAATACTACATTCTGATTTGGATTAAAGATTCTGATCGATTTGATGTCCCATGTAGATTTTTGTGTTTTTCAAACATTTGTGCAATTTTTGAGCTCTCTTGCCCCATAATTGACAAAAAATTCTAAATCTTAACATTATATTCAAATTGTGTTAAAATTTAATTTAATTTCAAACCCCATGTGGGTTTTTACAAATTTTTTTAAATTTTTCATCTTTTTATTTTTGCCCCCTGCTTCGCTATTTTTTGCGGGATAAATCTTAGAAACAGTAGAGCTTTGCAGAGTACAAGTACGGGGGTACGCACGCCAACTTTTACATCTGTTAATGTATTAAACAATAATGACACATGTCCAAAATAAACAAATTGACAGATAGACAGATAGATGACAGATACATAGATAGACGGACAGATAGACAGGCAGATAGACAGACAGAAAAACGCTAAACGGTAGAGTTAAAACTGAGACTCGCTTCCCTCGTTCAATAAATTCTTGTCTTCAAAACGAAATAAACAGATTTATTTATTACTCGTGCTATTAGTATGAGCTTAGTTAAACAATCATGTATACGCGAGAAATGAAACGAGAAGAACGAAACCGTTTCTAAAGCTTTAATGAAATAAGCAATTGAATGGAGAAAAATGTTTGACACAATGGCCTTATATTTGAAAATCTATTCTTATAATCGGGAAGTAACGAAAGCTGTGTATCATAACAGCTGATGTACACATAATAACGATGAACCTGTAATTAATGGTTATTACAATAAAAATGATTATTAGTGTAATATTTTTTAATTGTAAAAATAGGGTCTCTATTTCTTTATTGAGACCCTATAAATTTACTAGCTCAGTGATTGTTATTATTTGCGAGTATAGTGAATATTTTGTACCTATATAATGTAAGAGAATTATTGTAATAAGACGCGATTATTTAATTTATTGATGTGTAATACAATCACGAACAGGTGAAAAATGATATAATACATACTGCAACAAAACATATTTGCATATTTGCCCAGGGTGGTATGTTTTATATTGTAATTAGTATAAATAGAATAAGGAACAGTTTTATCCAATTTTGTGCAGAAATTGACAATATCTAACCTGTCGAGAGGGACACCTGCTGTGGTAGCGTAAGTTACAGCGTGTGTGTGAGTACGCTACGACATGAAAATATGGGGTGATGCGAACGACTTATTGTTTTGTCTGTAATCATGTCTTAACAGGATTATAATAAACTAATTACTTGTGTTAAACCTGTAATTAAAGACTTACGCCAATTATAAAAACACCATTGCATTAAGGAATTCTTAACGAATGCAGTGCTATATAAAATATTGCAGAAATTTGCAATATTAAAGACGCTAAGTAATTAATGTTAATTACGGGTGTAATTAAAGAGTAATTAACATGTGTGTTATATGTGCGTGAACAGAAAAAATTACGCAATGATATTGCGCATGCTACAAGTGTGTTTACGAATTCGGTAAAATGAACAAAAAAGTGATTCGTAATTAAAAGGACGCTTTGCATGAAAGATACAATTTCTAACATGTCAAGAGCAATCCTGGACATGTCAGATTGAGTCCAGTATAAATACGACCGACAATTTTGGGGCATCCTCAGACTCAAGAAATCTACAGACGACGTTAGCTGCCCGTTCCGGATCCACACACACACACACACACACACACACACACACACACACACACACACACACACACACACACACACACACACACACACACACACACACACACACACACACACACACACACACACACACACACACACACACACACACACACACACACACACACACACACACACACACACACACACACACACACACACACACACACACACACACACACACACACACACACACACACACACACACACAAGACGTATGGAGGAACTCAGGAGCAACAACAACCACCACCACAACAACAACAACAACAACAACTCATAGAGACATATAACACAGCATCATCATCATCATCATCATCATAAAATTCTCAGGATTCAGGACGCACACACACACACACACACACACACACACACACACACACACACACACACACAACGGTAACGGCAGCAGTATGCAGGTGATGACTAAATATTTATAATTTGTTTGTGAAAAGAACTTTGAGAAAGACAATTTTACATGAAATGTAAGACTTAAACATTTTAAATGTAAATAATAGTTAAAGTCAATAATTTAATTTTATAAGAAAATTTGAAATTTACTAAATCTTTTGTTATATGTTAAAAATTTGGGTGTGTCAATAGAGTTAAATAATAGTTTGAAAGTAAATGTAATTAGTGTATTTTGTTTATAGCAACTAGTAATTTTATGCTTAAGTTTAATATTATTTTTCTTTTTTTTTAAATGAGTTGCTATTAGCATTTGAAGATTGAATCAAAGTCAGACACACAAAAAATGAAAGAATTTAGATGACTTATTTAACATGTCTGTGTAGTTAATAAGAGTATATGATGTTTAGTTTTTAGATGTTATGAACAGCCTAATAGCCTATGTGTGAAACTTATAAAAGTGGATATTTGATCTATCTAATGTTTGAATTTTTTTAATATTGGAATATTTTTTTCTATTAATGAATAAATCTTAGGATGATTATTTTTAAATGGTTTTAAATAATTATTTCATGTCAACAACATCTCACTCCTCTTTAAAAATTTATTTAATTATTGTACAACTACATATACTTGACGCAACGAGAAACAAAAATCCTGCGACCTGGCCGATGTACTACACTTAATAGTTGCGTTGAGTACATGGTTCTGTATTTGTGTGAATTTATGAAATACTCGTAACGTTGCAGGAAATACAGGAAACTGTATATCTTGAAACTAAGACAGACCATTGTAAATACGTATTTTAACGTAAATTAACGTTTGCAGCGAGTGAAACTTGAAGAAATGGTTATGAACGTACTAATGCCGCAGATGAATATCGGACATTATCTGGATCTGGCAGCTATCTGTCATGCCAAATACTATTTTTGCAAAACGCAATTCTCCAGTATCAAATGACTGTGTCAGTGTGTTGTCTGTATACGATGTGCATGACAGTTACTGCCCCCCTCTCGCATCCTGTTCGTTAAATGTTTCTGTTTCCCAACCCTGTCGTCAAATACTTCAAATAAAATAAGCTGCCAGTATTAATTACTAGCAATTGTTGTTATTAGCTTATTAATTACAATAATTTTGATACCTTGAAATATGAAACTATGAAGTTTATAAAATACCGTTATATTATTTTAATATCCATCTTTTGTTTTAGGCGATAAGCTGTGAGGAAGTAATGTATGAAAATTCTGCTATTCAAAATATGGAACAGGAGGAGGAAATCGCAAAGCTCAACACGTCAAAAATCTGGTCGTGGACTAAAAAAACTAAGACACCGTCGCCTTGACTGTTATTACAGACTTATTTAGATAAAGACGAAACTGCAATACAATGTGTTTAATATTTAATATACACTGGCTTTCATTATGCAGCTGCCTCTTTGAGTACACACAACCTCTATTAATATAAACTTCTTGTCTTTATTCTTTTTAACGGTACAACTTATTTTTTAATTTGAACTTATATGAATTTTTAAAATAAGCACAAAATGAAATAAAGTAATATGAAATGAATACATTTTGGTCTAATGATTAAGAATTTTTTGTTGTCATACTTAGACCTATGTGTTATCTTTATTTTGTCATGACTAATGTAATTACAGTCTGGGTTGTTTTTTTAACTTATGTTGTGATTCTTGACCATCAGTGTCGGTTTTTGATTGTTAGCTGTCTTTGATAATTTTAATGTTTCGCTCTTAATTGCTAGATGAATTGTGCGCTCTTTAAATCTTATTTAATTTACTTACTACAACGTTCATTATAAATTTATCACTCCATTAATTTATTTATTCGTATTAAAATTGCTTAACATAAGTGTAAACAACATGGTTAGTATTGTTAAACTGGTAAAAGAATCCAATAAAGCAAACATACTGACCAAATGGCAAAGGATTGAATAAGCCAATCAGAATTGTATGTAGCCCAGTAATCGCCAGACTTTTGGGTGGCTGATAGAAGGTTGACTACACTGCACAATTACACAGTTTTTATTGAATAACGTATCAAAGCGGTTGAAATATTTATCAAAGATCAAAGAATGTTTATATTTTACTATCTGCCTACTCTCTTTTGAGTATTTATGTAAAGAAAACTTCATGACACATCTAATCCGCATTTTGCACTTTGAGAGGATTGTCTTATTCACAGGAGCGGTAGAGACTACAAAAATTGTTATTACTTTATAAACATGGAATTAAACTGTGTAAAAGTATTATCGCTATCAACAGTATTTTTATGACGATAACTGCTCTGCCGTGAACTGTGTAAAAGTACCAACAGTATTTTTTATGACGATAACTGCTCTGGCTTTAGCCCAGACTATGTGGCTCAGTATATATTTACAGCTCGGATAAGTAGCTCAACGATCAGCAAGTGGAAGCCAAGATATAGGCATAAGTGACTTAATAAACCGAAATAAAACTAACTTTCTGTCGTCGTGAAAAAACTTTGAAGAAAAAGGGAAATAAAAAGAAATCTAAGATGATCGGCTATAACATACGTATACCGAAACCGATCCTTACAGATTAAAATGATTGTGAATCTTCAGTGTTGTTAAAAGAGATGAAGAATAGAATGTAAATAGTCGTCGTCGTCATCCTTTACGGCTTAGACCAGCCTCAATGGAAGTCAACCAACCATCGCTTACGGGTCACTCCACACTTCTCGTTCCCTTTGGATGATAGTCAAGGGCTCTTTTTGAAAATCTAGTCGGATCGACGTGTAACCGCCACTCCGTTTTGTACCGGTAGATTTTCTCATTTAATCTTTCAGCTATGCCTAGCTCCATTCTAATATGATAATTTCTGATAAGATCTCTTGTGATACAACCCTTTACAGCCCTCAAGAACCTCATTTCTATGCAGCTCCTTGTATTTTGTCTTGAGATAAAATAGCTCCTTGAGATATATCTTTGGCCTTTCTAATCCAAGTCTCACTATCATACAGTAGTTGAGGTATGGCCATTACATTATAATGGATATAATTATTTAAAATAAAATATTTAAGAATGAAAGTTACGGCTAGCAGAGACCGGGCATAAGAGAGGTGCTCGAGACTACACACTACTTTGACAACTCATTGGAGAAAAACCGCTAAGTTGGGACCATAAAACAAGTATGACCAAGAACATATTAACAAAGAGCATACGAGATGTTGCAATAAAAAAAAACAAGAGAGAGAGAGAGAAACGCTGGGCAGTCGGAAAAGTAGCATTAAAAACAATATTAGAGGGGAATTTCATAGCCAGGAACAAGAAAAGCTGGTCAGAATTTTTGCACGCGTCAGACTAAATATTCAGCACAACACCGTAAGATAGAAGGAGTTTTGAACGTTGTGGTTTTATTGTAATCATAATAAAAGACAAGCGACCAAAATATATTGGTGATATTAACTTGTACGACCGGATTTTTACATAGTAAAAAGTTTCAAAATTGCGTCACTTTGTCTGCAAGATGGCGGCCTTATGTAATGAAAAAAGTTTATCGCGAGTACACACATATATATACATTTACTGTGATTGAGCCCCAACGCCCTGCGATGACGCAATTTGTTGTATGGAATTTGTTATAACATAATAAATAACATACGTTCTGAATCGACATTTCATTATAATCTTATGTGATATATAGATTTCATTACTTATATACACATTTTTTAGCCGACTTCAAAAAGAAGGAGGTTTTATATTCGTATCAGTGTTTTTTAGTGTATGTTTGCCGATTATTTGAGAACTGCTGGACCGATTTTAATATATATTTTATTTTATTTTAAAGAGCATGTTCTGCGGTGGTCGCGTAGCATTTGAAACTGATGTTGGACCAGTACTGAGCCAGTGCGTTACTGGGGTTACATGATGTTGGACCAGTACTGACCCGGTGCGTTACTGGGGTTACATGATGTTGGACCAGTACTGAGCCAGTTCGTTACTGGGGTTACATGATGTTGGACCAGTACTGACCCGGTGCGTTACTGGGGTTACATGATGTTGGACCAGTACTGACCCGGTGCGTTACTGGGGTTACATGATGTTGGACCAGTACTGAGCCAGTGCGTTACTGGGGTTACATGATGTTGGACCAGTACTGAGCCAGTACGTTACTGGGGTTACATGATGTTGGACCACTACTGAGCCAGTGCGTTACTGGGGTTACATGATGTTGGACCAGTACTGAGCCAGTGCGTTACTGGGGTTACATGATGTTGGACCAGTACTGAGCCAGTGCGTTACTGGGGTTACATGATGTTGGACCAGTACTGAGCCAGTACGTTACTGGGGTTGCATGATGTTGGACCACTACTGAGCCAGTGCGTTACTGGGGTTACATGATGTTGGACCAGTACTGAGCCAGTGCGTTACTGGGGTTACATGATGTTGGACCAGTACTGAGCCAGTGCGTTACTGGGGTTACATGATGTTGGACCAGTAATGAGCCAGTTCGTTACTGGGGTTACATGATGTTGGACCAGTACTGAGCCAGTGCGTTACTGGGGTTACATTTGAAACTGATGTTGGACCAGTACTGAGCCGGTGCATTAGCTTTGGGTTTTCTCAAATTACGATGTAAAACTGTACAGAGTTCTTCAGTACCCACAAAATCTCTGACCAACAGCTATATCAAAATGTACAACCAAATTTATCGAACGATTATTAAAATCTAACCGTAACCGTGACATCGCTTGTTTGTTTACTCATGTAGCATAAGATACTAAGTACATAAATTCATAATCAATTTTGAGGTGCAGATTTTTGCAATGAAATTTTATAATTTCCGTATTGCATAGAATTTAATGGAAACATTATTTTTCATTTTATAGAGCGTTTTATAAAATATTGTCAGGTGTGCTAAAAGACTTTTCTTCTTTTACTTTCATGTTCCATAAGGAAATGGAAGTGTGGTGATGGTGTTCGAGATAAAGGCTGATTCTGATTGTACGACTCTCGAACCATGAAGAAAAGTCATTTTTCGGAAAGTGTGTGTGTGTAGAATTTTTTCTATGGCAAACGATAACTGCCGTAAATTCAAACAGAAAAAAATAATTGTTTGTTTATGTGCCTGAGTTGTAGAGGACTCAAGGCCTGTTGATTTTGGAGAAGATCGGTTAAGGGGATGGGGTAGATTACCTACAATATTTTACGTTTTAACAAGAGTATAAAGTTCTTAAAAATTCATTTAAACTTTTTCAAACTATGGTAATTCATAAAAATAAAATAATTTATTGGCAGGTAATACATTATAATATTTTGAACAAGGAGGGGAGTTCTTAGGGTTTAACGTGACTGTATGGTATTTATCTGTCTGTCTGTCTGTCTAACTAATTGGGGTATGTTTTCACAATAATTTTTGTGGTAATTCACGAAAACGCATCAACCGATTTTAGTAAAACTTGTCACACATGTCCGCACTTTACCCTTCAGAACCTTGTTGTTTTTGAGACTGATCGCCCCAAAAATAGGACGTTGAGTCACAAAATTGTGAAAACATCACAAAATCACATGTGAGGTATCAAATTAAAGGGAATTTAAACTAGAATCTGAATATAGAATTAATTTTTGAAATTTTCAAAGTATTTGGACGTCAGAGCTTAAAATGTTGGCGAAACTTTTGATAAAATCAAAAACATTCATGTGGCATATTAAGTAAAAACAATTTTACCTAAAATATGAATGTAATGTTCAGTTTTAAAATTTCAAAATACTTTGACTGTAGGAACCAGTAGAGAGATAACAATTTTTTTTAAGTGAAAATCCAAATGGGTGTCAGATTAAAAGGAATTGTAACCCAAATTCCAATATCCCCAAGTGTTTGTGTTTATTGTATGCTTGTGTGCTCTGAAGTTGTTACGTTACTAATGAAATATTAGAGTAATCGGGATGTATGTAATTTTTCCTGAAATTGGAAAATTGTCTAATAACGAAATTTATGTAATAATAAATGTACTACATTCAAAATAGTGGGTGAATTCTGCAGCTGAGGGATCATAGCCTTACTAGTTAATCATAATTAGACAAATATATTTTAAAAAGAGTCCGATGTACGAACACAGATTATTGTGTATTTATGTAGAATTTTTCTATGGCAAACAATAACTGGCGCAAATTCAAACAGAGTCAAATAATTTGTTGCATATGTGCCCGAGTTATCGAGAACTCAAGGCTTATTGATTTTGGTGAAGATCGGTTAAGGGGGAGGGGTAGTTTACCTACAACATTTTACGTTTCAACAAGAGTAAAATACTTAATTTTGATAAATAAAATATCCTGAAAAGAAGGTCATAATAATCCACTGTAGAGAGGCAGATGAAATATCTATAAATAAAAAGGGAAGTCAAAGGGGAGGGGGTAATTTTTTGAAAACTACCTTTTTGATGTCGAATAAAGTACTTCATTTTGAAGGATAAGATACCTTAATAATTACATATAATGAAACTATTACTCAATTAAAGTGTAAATATAAAAACTGGGGTTGTTAGGTTAAGGGGGAGGGGTAGTTTACCTGCATTGTTTTGAGTTTTAACAAGAGTAAAGTAATTAATTTTTATAGATAAAGTGACTCGAAATTAAAATTATATTAAACGAGTACCCCATAATATGAAATATATCCATAAACAGTAAAAATAGTTTGAGGGTGGGAATATTCTTTTAGGTATTATCGAACCGAATTCAAGTAAATGATTTTAAATATAAATCTTAGAACATGGAAGTCATGTATGGTTGTCCATACCGATTTTTTGAAGTTTATTTCAATTGTTTAAAAAAAAAAATTTTATATAACCTAATATGTTCCCTTCCCACTGTATGCCATGGTAAAGTGTAATTAAATATTTTTTGAATTTTTTGTATTGGTAATATAAGTTAAATCTTGATAAGAGCATTAACTTCTAAAGGAACGTAATGTTTTTCATAATATAATTTGTTGAGAGGTAAAACATGTAGCTTATTTTATTTAAGTTTCAATTAGATTTTAAGCAGTTAAAGTCAAATAATGTTGATTTTATGATTTAAAAATGACTTATTTAGCGATAAAGTTGGATAAATGTCACAATTTTTGTTACACCCCGAAGTCGTTGAAAAACTATATGAACCTGATAAACATTCTTCGTCAATGTGTCTGAACCAATCATGAAAGCGTAAATGTAATGTAGTGTAAATTTTAATGTAAATATTTGGCATTCGGACCCTTTATACCAACATAAAGATTTTCAAGTGGAAACTGTGACAAAAGAAATGAGGAAATGGAATAAAAAATACCCAACCAAATTCAGAAGTACAAGCAGTGAATCTTCTTGTATAATCGTGCAACCATACATAAATTAAAAAAAATCACAGTGTACTTATCATAGAAGTCTAATTAATTCAGTAAAGTTAACAATAATAGGGTAAATGATACTAATACGTATATATTATATACGATTTGCGCTACTGGACTCAGCTCTCTTCCTATAAAAGATACACTTTTTGTAAATTGTGTATTTTGTTGGGAAAAAAAAACTAAAAATTAGAGTGACTCAGTTCTGACTGAGCCATCAGGTTGAACTTGTAGATTAGGAGTAGAAATGAGGTAGTAGAGTATGATCTAAAGGCGTTTATTCAATTTGTTATAGCCGAGACATAGGTTTCCTATATCAAAAGTAACCTACATAAATTTTATAAATGGGTACTAGATACACAAAAACTTTTAAACATATCAATGGACGTGTTTTCTCTACTGCTACAGGCAGGTATTTTGTTTCTTTACTATTGGATGCTCTTGCTGTTAAGTTGTTTAGGTCGATTTATGCTTTCTTGTACAGGTGCTTCAGACGTTCTCGATACTCTGTTCCATTGGGCCACAGTCTTTTGAGCGCCTTATATTCTTCGTCACCGGCTTTTGTTTCAAGTTTAGATTTTCTCCAATATTGCTTGCGTTCCTTCTGAAAATTTCTCGAAACCAGTTTTTTTTAAATTTGGCTTTAAGCCAATTCGATGTTATATATTGTAATAACTGGTTCTGTGTCTATTATAAGTTAGTTTTGAACGTTTTATTATTGTGTTTATGATTGAACTTTTGCGAACGTTATTAGTGTTCGATCGGAAGCGTCTGGTAGCCTGTGTGTCTTACCTGTCCCTTCTCACTCTTTTGTAATTCCCGATAGGCGCCAAATTGTTTTACGAGAAAACAATTAAAAGTTTTGACCTGTATGGTTTGACAGTGCACTAGTGTAAATTTGAATCGTTCGCCGACTGGCATGAAGTCGAATCTCGTTTGAGTGGGGGAAACGTGTTACCAACTTGAATAATGTTGGTTATGTTGACTCACTGTTATTAAACAAAACATACATAATATTTCTCTAAAAATAAATACTGGACAGTTGTTCTCGGTACACACTTTTTTATTAGGCTCTGAACTGTTAATTCTTGTTAACGCTTTATACAAAATAGTAATTGATATAATAATTTTAGCCTCGGCAATATGTAGTCGTTCACTCAGCGGATTGCTGGGTTGGCAGTACAATGTTTCTATTAGATGCAAGACAGCGTTGGTTATTATTTACAAAATAAATCTGCCTATAGAGTCCTTTTAAGTACGAAACAGAAGTTTTATAACAAGATAACAAATTATAATATATCACTTAATGTTCGTGAGCATTAAAATCAACAAGGTTTACTTTATATTCAATGTGGTTGTGTTAAAATGTGTGACAGTGTCGTTGGTGTAGTACATAGGTTATCATTAGTTCAGTGTTTACAAGTTACTTTTTATTTATCAATCCTTGAAAAATAATACTTACAGTGATAGTGAATGTTTCACGGTTTATGTCATAAATTTGAAAGAAAATTTGTTTTATAGAAATCAATAAATTCAGCAATACTTAACGTTAGTAGATAGGAGGTGTATTGTCAGTAGTCAACGTAGGTTAATTGGTTGATGTCGAGTCTTCTTTCTTCAATCTTGGGCTTCATGGATGTCCGGCGTCTTCTTCTTGTTAAATTCCATATATTACAGTCATCTGGATTAATTTTAAGCTGGTCCTTGGTCTAGGCTGGTTGAAACGTCCTCTCATCGGTTGGAATGGCCCTTCTTCATAAAATTATGGGCACTTATACTGTTTTAAGTAAAAAATTTGGGCCCTTCACGGCGTGGCGTCTCTCTAGTTAAGCGTCACTAATGATTCTTAGGTTTCTAACTGAAATTAGTCAATATTCAGTTGTTGTCATGGTAACTCAAAATTTCTGATTGGCTAAACTTGGCTTAAGACCATTGTTAGGATATTTGAATTTTTATTTAAAATGGTTACAGATCTTCTGAATGTAATTAATCTTCAGTATTACCCTTTAAGTATTAAATATTATTACCACTGTTCATATTTTGGTTCAAGGATTAATTTGACATCCAATACTATTGTTTTTACTTAGGTATCAACATTTTGACAATTTTGTTGATTTTATTTATTTACACTGTTTTCTTAATTTGCATGATTACTATAATATTTCTGTCTTAACATGATTGTCTAATTGTATTTTATTGTTTATATGGCTTAGTCTTACTAATGTTAATGTTGAATTCTCAAAATTGAAGTTTTTTGTAGTTTGACAGTTGGGAATTTGCCTAGGCTTAAACAGAAATTGGCTATTTTTCTTTAATTACTGATATTACATTTTATTTTCCCCTTGTATGGGTCCTGATTGGTTTTAATACATGATTTTGGTTATTTGTTCAATGGTTTTAAGTCTGTTCTGTAATGATGTGTGATTTTACTCTTTCATATTCTAGCTTGTCTATTGTCATAACTGCCTTTTAGTGTTATTGTGTTTGTCTGTATTTATCTTGTTTCTTGTTTGGTTTTTATTTGTTTTTTAACTCTTATTTCTCCTTATTTATTACATAACATATAACATAGAATCTTATGGTTTAACAATTCCATAGATATAATTCTTATTCATTATAACATAATTATTTGAGACATAATTCTTATTCATTAAAACATACTTATTTACTTTTCATTACTGAAAATGTTCATTCTCATTACCCACTCATACTTTTTAGTGAGTAATAATTATTACCTAGTATTAACAAACAACAAACATATAAACATTAGTTAACTCTTTGAACAAAATTATATTTCCTTATTACTAAACTTATATGACATTGGGTCATTAACTAGATAATCTAATGATATTTTCCTATGCTTTTACTAAAATCTTATAATGTTTATTAATTGTCTTTCCCTTATCAATTTTGGGTTGATAACATTTGTTTTTGTCTTTCAGTATTTCAGAAATTCTCTATACGGTGTATTGACACTCTAATAGTCTATTCTTCTTACTCTCATGTAATAATATGAGTTGTCACTGATAATCTTAAGTGACAAAATTTAAAACATGATAATTAGTCATTACTATTGATAACTTAATCCTACTACTTTTAGTTTATTTTGTTACATTTTGGTGTCCACTTATATTGGCTTTCAACTATCACAGTCCTTCCTGTTTTTAGCCATTATTAGCTCTCACTCACCTTTTGCACTTATAAACTTTTATCACTGTCTTATCAGTGTTTATCACTATTAAGGGGGTTTATTTTCACTTTGGGGATATTAATAATAACACCTTGCACTCAATGTTTTATGTGTTACTGGTGGGCAAAAATTAGTGTATTGCTTTCTTAAAATTCTCTTTCTCATTTTTATTTATACAATGTTCATCATCATATAACTTACTATCTCTCACTCTATCTGGTTGGGTTATACAATTAATAGGTTTTTGTCGTGTTAGTTCGATTTGTCCTAGTTTACTCTATTTTTTTGGGTTAGTGTACCCTTCTACATTTTAAGTCCTTAGCAATTCAATACTTCTAACTTTTAGACTACTTGTCTGTTTTTACAATCATCGTTATTATATACAATTTATCATTGATTAGTCTTTTTTCTTGGTTTAATACTAGTTTCGTACTCTTTCACTGTGTTTATTTCACTTTGCCATATTTTATATATCATTTCCTTGGTGTTGTGGCTGATTATATCTTCACAGTTCCATGCTAGTTATTTATTCATCATTATTCTTATTATTATACACTCTTACGTTGGTGTGGTGGCTAGTTCCAGTTATCACTTACAATTGTCATAATTTATTTTATATTCTTGGTTTTTTAGGGCTGGTGCTACTCTCTCACTTACCATCTGTTGGGTCATTGTGGTTAAATCGCCAGGTATTATCGTATTTAACATTTTGATTCGTGGTTTGTTACTTTTTTATTATTAGAGGTCACTTTTCTGATTACCTTAATACGTTTCACCGTGTTATTAATTGTCACCCATTCTTGAATCTCTGATTCATCCTTTTTTATTCTAGTGTTAATTATTTTAAATAACTTATTTTGTTATGTATCTTCATTATTGTTAGGTGAAGATATGTACCATTACAATATAAAAGCCAATGGTTTCCGTATATTAAAAAAAAAACTTTGTTGAGATCTTTTAAAGATACCATGCATCCTTGTTTTACACTCTCAGTTGTCCAGACAAACCGCGATATTATCAAAAGTGTTCATGGGTTCATAAGGAAAATTTTTCTTAAATGTTCAATTCAAACCAACAGAAAATATTCTTCATTACATATGAATGGACCTCGTTAAGAGCTGTAAAACGATACCTTGCAGAATCATGCTGTCTCACGGTTAGCGAGATAAACCGAGTAAATTCGGTAGATTGCATTGTTCACCCACTTCGCATGCAGACGTACTGAAACTTCGCGCGTACAATGTACTGCGCAGTATGCAACAGTACTCCATACTGTTTACGAATACGCTAATACAGTGGTTCCCGAAGTGGGGTCCGCGGACACTTTTAAGAAAAAATAAAATATACCGTAATTTTCTCCGATTTTAAAACCGTAAATTTAAAATCTTAAAACAATAGAAGACTCCAGTAATTTTTTTTTGTTCCAACTAGCTGTAATTGTAAAAGTAATTTCAAACTGGCTTTAATGATGTCTTTAAATCATCAGACATATTTAACGACTTAATATTGAAGTGATCAGACATTAAATACAATATTGCAGAGCTAATTGTTCAAAAGCAGTTCGTTGTTCACATAAAACTATGTTTTATATAATTAATATTATAATTTTGCAAGTTAAAAGAATTTTGATTTTAATATATCTTAATTAAAGTATAAGAGTTTGTATCATATTTACTGTTTGTTTTATTTCAGAACACATATAGGGTCCGTTAAATTTTTAATTTTGGGGGGGGGTCCGCTGGCTGAAAAGTTTGGGAACCGCTGCGCTAGCACGATTACTATGCGGGACTTAGTTCCAACAATATAACGATTTCAATAGGGACCTAATTTTGTCTCAGCCGCTCTACAGTAAGTGACCGACATACTACCCGCCAAGTAAATCATAGTCCTACGCAAAAAAATATTTGTTTATTTGTGTAATGTTTCATAAAGCGACGAACCGATGAAGAAAGCGAGAGACTCTTGTCGTTGTGAATTAACAATATGTGGGCTCTAGTCAAACAGTGTCAATCCAAATCATTTGGAGTGTCAAAACTAATCAAAGAAATAAAAATAATTTGGTTTCTAATAATAAAATTTTACAATCTACAAACCTCAGTTATGTTTTGATTTTTCGGGTCATAATATCAGTGTCTATTGTTGTCTGGTCTTTATTCATAGCCTTCGCCACAACTGCGGTGGCTGTCTCTACCTTGTCAGCGACGATGACGTGCTCAATAACTTTCACTGACTACTTACCCTCGTCATTAGTACTGCAATGTTTTTTGATTGATAGAGTCTTGGCAAATCAGGTGATGGGTTTTCCCACGTAATGGATAAGCCTTAGGCAACATACGATTGTCGCTGATACGTTAAGAGAGACGCCATAGTTGTAACCAAAAAGCTGAATGAAATTAAAGAACAAGAGACCACGACCTTACCTGACCTCCCGGAAAATCAAATCAAAGCAGTGGTCTCCAATAGATGAGACATTAGATACCTAGCTAAGACAGTACACTTCCACTCTGACAACGGAATAAAAGTGTAACAACTCTATGCATTACTTAGCAAAAATATTCATAGGCCTATATCTGTAAATTTGTAATAAATTTTAAAAATAAGTACATACATATTGGGCACATAAAGAGATTGTCCGACTCTAAATTAAGAATGAATAATTTTATAAGTAAATTGGAAGAAAGGTCGTAGCGACAATACTAAAATAAACTTTACAGTACTCCGTTAGTTAAAAAAGTTTTCAACTAAACCAGTCGACAGACGAAAAATCAGGAATGCAACCGGTCACTAATTGGGTTATAAATGTAATAAATTTAGTTCGAGTTTAGAAATATAATTGCTTTAAATTCAAACAGCGAATGAAGAATTTCCTTGTCTGTAAATATATTCTTCATTAGCAATGCAATTTGTCTCCCGGAAGTTGAGTTATTCTTGCAAACACTGCGCTTCGGCCGTTGAATACTTTGTTAATTTGTATTATGTAATATGAAAATAAAAACAACAGATCGTTCATTGTTTTGTTGTATATTTTTTGTTATTATAATTTACTGAATAGGATGCCTGTAAATTTTAATGTGACTACGCGCTAAAGTTTTAAATTGTTTGAAAACATCTAGTCGAGTTGGTAAAACTCTCTTCATGTTCCCCACTGAATCTCTGGAAACTTCCTTCAGACTGTGAATGTAGAAGCGTTGTCCATGTTTTCCGAATGCATAGGAGGTAATGTAACTCTTTCAAACCTTGAAACTCAAAATTCCTTTCTTATTTCCAAAGGAGTAATAGTATATCCTATTCGACATTATAGTATACAGTCACATCTCTCAAAACAATGGCATTTTATTATGCTGAAACGAATTTTACCAGCATAATATAAATACAAAAATCCATTCGAAATTATATAGATACCACGCACACGCACGCACACACACGCGCGCGCGCACGCGCACACATGTATTGTACAGCCCACACCATGGACGTTGTTCCTCTGTTTTGTTGGAAGAAAGGCAATTAACAACTTCTATGAGAAAAATGAATATACATATAAAATATTTTATATCTTTAATTTTTAGCAGTTTTAACTAAATATTAAAAATAAACCAGTTTGGACGCACTAATGTGTGTACTTGAGGCAGAAATAATTAATATCACTATTAAACTGAATTTGGAAAAAAATTTGATGTAATTCTGAACTTAAAGCAAATTCCATGCGGTAGAAATAAAATTTTCGAGAGGCGTGAAGGGTGTTATGAGACGTGAGGGGATCATAAATGGTGTAGTAAGAATCAAACTGGTAGCGAACCCATGATTAAGTTTCTAGAGCGACAGTAGTTTGAAAATTGTTTGGAAATGGTGAGGGTGCAGTAGGACAGGCGAGTGAAGAGGGTATGGCAAGCGAGAAGGTTTTAAGAAAGAACAAGAGGATGACCAAACAAAACGTGGAATTATGTGGTACCGCGGCGCTGAAGTGATCGTGACTTCCCTGGATCAAAATAGCGAAAGACAAGAAGAAATGGACAACATTTGTGCAAGAGTTAAAGTTACTAACCACAATTTTGTTCACATTGTGTACAGTCTAGTTTGTACTCTTTATAGTTTTAACCAACATTTGTTGAGAGTATATATACATTGAATAATTGTATAACCTTAACACTTACGGGTAAAATAGGTTTTTCGATAATGATCTACGCGCGCAGTGATGATCGTGTGCAGAGTAGAGGCAGCTACCCAGGCCCATGCTCATATTATAGACTTACGGAAGCAGAGGTTGGACGACACGGCAAGACTCATCAGAAACGTAGGACTGTGGATGGAACGCAACCATGGCGAGGCAAACGTTTTCCTCACGCATTTCCTCACAGGTCATGGATATTTTCGTATCTCCACCGGTTGGGAAAGGTGGCATCCCCTCGAAGCAGATACGGCACAATGTAGAGTGACTTTTTTTTTAAAGAGTGGCCTGTTTTTCACACTTTTTTCGAGTGTTTCCGTTTCGTGGATGACCAACAGGACCTCAGCAGGAGGATCAGAATTTTCAGTCCTGATAGCATTGTTGGATAGATGCTTCAGAGTGAAGGTAACTGGAAGCGCCTAGTAAGTATGTACATAGTAAGTACATCCTGCACCGTAAGAAAGACAAAGGGTATTTTTCCGACGCGTGATAGTAAGAAGGAAGTGGCCCAGCCATAGCTCGCTGAGGTAAACCTGCACGTCCTAGGCCGAAGTAACGGGAAAGCGGTCCCGACTTGGGTAAAGATGTTTTAAAGATTTTTTTCTCTTTAGTCAGTAAAAATTCTCTCACTCTACCAGACTGCCTGGACACCTGCTTGATGCGTTTTGAATGTTTTTCCCATGTGTAAAAAAAAAAGAAGTAATAGCAATAATAGTAATAAATGATTCCGAATGCTGCTTTAAATGTTCAAAAGTTTACAAAGTGTAGCTGCAAAAAGCAGTTACAGTGTTGTTTACATAGACTCGCACAAACGCATGCACACATCCGGCGCACGTCTATGTAAACAAATTGTATATACAAACAATATATAAACAAAATTATGCCTGTATACAAATTGTATAAGACAACAATGCTTCAACTTTATTATTTTCAATAGGTAATTTGTCTAAAGCACTAAAAGCAAAAAGACTTGCTACTTCAGTATCGTCTAGCCAACCACAAAACAAAGAACATAATTATCATTTCAGCAATAAAATTAAGCTGTGAGATACTAGTTATTTATCTTCTACTTTTGATTTGTGTGGCTTCTTGAGTTACATCTTTAATATTATCAATCAACTGAGGTTAGGAAACATCTTTTTTCCTAATCCTCGAAGTAAAATAAAATTACGACTGGAAATGAACAACATTGCAATTATTAATGTTCACCGACGTAAATGCTAGTTTTGCTTGGAATTGTTTGTTTATTTTCTATGTTTGTAATAATGCATTTGAATTTTTTGTTTTACTCATACCGTTTTATTTACAGAAAATATGATATTTTGTCTTCTCTAAATACAGCATATAACATACAGATCCGTAATGTTTGGATACGTACTACGGAAAATTTATTTAAATATATAGAATTAGAGAATTAATATATAGAGAATTTTACATTTTACGTTATTACATAATCTCTATTAGGAACTTGTTTTTGTGTCTTCTTTGAGCTTTGAGCTTTTACTCATTGACCTCTGGAGTCAAAATAATAGTTTGATGATTCGTTCTGGCATTAACACGTCTCTTCAAGTTTCATTTTTATAGAACGGACACGCTTGTAATCGGCTGTATCAGAATAATAATTTGTCCACTCCCTGTGTTAATTGTTTATTCTAGATGAAGGATAGAAATAATTATTTAAATTTAAATAAAAATTATAAGTTTTAAATCATAATTGTTAAATTCAATAACACACACACACACACACACACACACACACACACACACACACACACACACACACACACACACACACACACACACACACACACACACACACACACACACACACACACACACACACTCCTTACATTTTAAAAGAGAGAGAATGACTGGGAAGTTATTAGCAATAAGGACACAAGCGCCAATAATGGTGATGATATTGATTGTTTATTGATGGCTCTTTTACTATATTACAATTTTTATTGTACTATGTGATAACGTCTACCACATATTCTTTGTGAGTTGGTGTAACAATCATCCATGAATTTTACAACCGTGTGCCTGGTAAATATCGTATGTGCAAACATGTAGTTTTCCTATTTCGTTATCAACAACACAATAACTTTGTTTCGTTCCGTCATGAATATAAACAATGGAATTCCCTTATGGATGAAAAACAGACATATTATATACAAGTTTGTTCAATGCCAACAGTAGACGTACCTGGCATTTTGCAGACTATATCTTGATTCTCAAAACTTACTAAGATTTGATTGATAATGGCCGTAATTATACCACTGATAAGTGCCAATTTTTACTTTCATGTTTCATGCGGAAATAGAAGTGTGGTAATGGCGAAAAAAATCGTGTTCGGGATAAGGGCTGATTCTGATTATACTACCCTCAAAACATGAAGAAAAGTCATTTTTCGAAAAGTGTCTGTGTGTAGAATTTTTTCTATGGCAAACAATAACTGCCGCAAATTAAAACAGAATCAAATAATTTTTTGCATACCTGTCTGAGTTGTAGAGAGCTCAAGGCCTGTTGACTTTGGTGAAGATCGGTTAAGGGAAAGGGGTAGTTTACCAGCACCGTTTTACGTTTTAACAAGAGTAAAGTACTTGAAAATTCATTTAAACTTTTTCAAACAATGGTAATTGTTAAAAATAAAATAATTTTGTTGCCAGGCAATAAAATTATAAATTGTTAATTTTAATTTAAATCATGTATGAGTGAAAATATATCGTTCCTGGCAGGCAAGCATATCTCAATTATGTAATGTTTACGTTTCCAAAGATTTATTATTGTGATTACCGCAATAAAAAGGGAGGCAGGACACACACACACACACACACACACACACACACACACACACACACACACACACACACACACACACACACACACACACACACACACACACACACACACAATTCGCGTTATTTCTGGACTCACTCATTATTACTTTCTTACGTCTGCATGCTTTTTAAATGGAAAGTGGCGAAACCCACACCAACACAACGCGTGCAAGCCGAAAAGGTGTCCAGCGTGGACAGCGATTTGCTTCCTATGGATCGCTGGCCAGTGTAACTGCACGTGTTTACAGAGGAACAGTTCATAGACAGACTTTTCGTCTTTAAGGAATGAACCCTCTGCCAGATGGTCAGGGTCCATGAGAGACTTCTGAGCGCTCCTTCTTTTCCGCGTGTTTGTTCGGTGAAACGTACACTGTAGATTCGCAGCTTTACACTGAGCAACGCTCCATAAACAATGTTGAAAATTTTTGTCCACGGTGTACCATCATACACACTAAAACCTGCTCTGATGTTTTGATTACGGAGATCATAATATTAAAACTTTGGAAACTTGAGCACTACTTAATGGGGATCAAACATTAACTTTTACAAGCTATTAATTTTATACGTATTTTGAAGCAATAAATGTTTTAATAAATTAATACAATCCGTGTACTTATTTCTATTATAATATAAGAATTACAAACTAATATGTGCATGTGTGTATGTATGAAAAATATTTTTCTCCTCTGGAAAATTGTTTGACCCTCCTGGAAAATATTTTGACCTCCCTGATGGCTAGTTATTTACTAGCCTGTGTGGAATATAGCGTTATGGATCAGAATGGTGGGTGTTAAACAGAAGACGCAAACGTATTAAGAAAGAAATGTTTTGCTGAGAAATTTGTAATTATACAGGTGAACAGAATCGTCGTTGAGGAAATCAGAAGACGAATGGAAAGAAAGAAATAAATACTCGATTTTAGAAAAGAAAAATGGCTAGTATAGTATTGACAGGAAAGACTTTGATAACATTATAGACATCATTTACCCTCGGCCGATAACCCGCAGCGAGAGTCCAATTTCATTACAGAAATCAGATCACAGCTCCCTTTGGCCAGCTCTTCGTTGGACCTACAAACATTTTATCCAAAAGTACAGTACTTCCTCACGAAGGTTGAGGATAGTCTTCACCCACCTGATATGGGGGTACCATTTTAGCTGATACGTCATTTCTTCAGAACTCAAGCATCCACTTATTGATGTTTTGTCACCATATCTAGCTCTGCTTCTTGTTTTCTATAGTGAACGATAACTGCCGCAAATTCAAACAGAATCAAATAATTTTTTGGATATATGCCTGAGTTGTAGAGGATACTTTATTTATCAAAATTAAGTACTTTACTCTTGTTAAAACATAAAATTTTGCAGGTAAACTACCCCTTCCGCTTAACTGATCTTCACCAAAAACAATAGGTCTTGAGTACTCTACAAATCAGGGCTGTGTGCAAGACATTATTTGATGCTGTTTGAATTTGCGGCAGTTATCGTTCGCCATAGAAAAAATACCACACACAGACACACACAGAGGCACTTTTCGAAAAATGACTTTTCTTCATGTTTTGAGGGTAGAACAATCAGAATTCGCCCTTATCTTGAACACGATTTCTTTCGCCATCACCTTATTCCATTTCCTTATGGAACATTGAAGTAAAACACAATTCCTCATCTCTCACGTCATGTAAAAGCTGAAGATGCTTTACAATTAAGTATACGCTTCTTTTTGCTACTGATCGTAATTGGTCTATATGTCTTAACTGGCCTGATTAAGATCTCGTAAGTTCAAAGTTAATGGATTAATTTATTTATAAGTTCTATTTATTACTTTACTCTGAAATAAATTGTGTTCAACGCAATGTACTCACTTTTGTGTAACTTACTGTAGTTGGTAGATAGGATTTAAAGAAATGTTCATTTACAATTATTAGAATATAACGGAGAGAAACGAGAAATTTTAACTTATCCAAAAAAAAAAAAAAAATGTATAAGTTAAAAATTGCAAAAACTTTGCTCAAACTAACAGTCAGATGTTTAACTTAATATTCATGATGTAATTTATTCATTATTATTACGATTATGTTGATGATTATTTTTATTATCATGTCGTCTTAAATTAATTAATTAAATTGAACCCAGCCTTTATAAAGATGTATACTTGGTACCGACAGATTTAATTCAAAACGGTAACGAGACCTGCTATTGTAATTTAAAGAGTGCATAGTTAAATGTTTTTGAAACCTCTGAAACACTGTAAAGGGTAGTTAAGGTAAAATAAGCGTTTAGAATGCAGGAATGAAAACAGAAAAACGGAATATGATCACTGCTGCCAATTACTTACCGTTAATGTAAATTATGAATGAGTAAATGAACGAATGAATATATCAATGAAAATGATTTTTTTTTTACTACAAACACTAAAAGAGTCTTATAAAATAGTTACAATAAAGTTTGTCCTTTAATAACATATAACCAAGAACAAAAATCAGAACTTCTTATAAAATTTACACTAAGATAGCTTAACGATTTCTGATATAGAAATGGAAAATAATTGGAAATTAGTGGACAAAGAAATTCAGTATTATAATTTGTTACAAAAAATTGTAACGCTATAATGCTACTAACTGTTTATTGGTTTTGTTTTAGTTAGACTGGTCAAGCAATCCTAAAATTTTTAAACTTTCTATATTTTATCGTAAGTAAATTTTACAATTATGCAAAAGACAGTGCAATGTTGTAAATAATTATAAATTAAATAATTAAGTCATTAAAAATATTTGTTATTTGAAGGGATATATGTTAACAGAAAATTGGCATTGTTTTTCCTGGGTTAATTTTCCCTTATAGTAAGTTTCAAGCAAAAACTCCAATCGGAATCCCTTGAAAGTGAGCTAAGTAAAGCAGCGGAGCGCTGTAAAGTCGAATTGAAGAGATAGCTCTAAATAAAACTCTTCAATTGTGTTATGTACTTTGATTTAAATAGTGTTTGTCTGTGAGAAGACTACGACTTTGTTATTATAATGTTTTTTGGTTTGTTGGGTGTAATTTTTAAAAAAATTTTTTAACACTGAATTTTTAAATTTTGTAGTAATTTCCATGTTTTATCTGTTAGACCTAAAATTCTATTGATATAGTGTTGTATATGGGTAATTTCATTTGCTTTAACACTGTCTCATTTGTACATCTTCTTTGGTCCACGCAGTGAGAAATATTTTGTCTGACATCTTTTGATCTGTTCAGTATATCCAGAGTCATAAGTCAAGTGTTATTTTCCTCACTCCTCCCAATTAGCTTAAATGAAACTACAGACATTCTTACCAAAATCATCGTGGCAGGATGTCGTTACTCCAACCCTTAGAAACATTCCATAACGTCTTGCGTGACAACAATAAATTTGAATAATATTGTTAAATACAAGTCTCTTTGTTTTTTTGGAAATGTTATTAAAGTTGTGACTAATGAATTCTCTGGTGTTCATCATTTTATTACACTGTTTACAGACAACGATCCATGAGCTCTTCATAATAATATTATTGTTGCTTTGTGGATTTTCATTATCGAGTTCTTAATAATTACGTCTTCTTAGAATGGGGGTAATAAAACACATTACGTACCTCATTGGATTTCATTTACGTAATTAATTGTTTCAAAAAATGTGCCAACAGTCCCTGTACCTATGTAACTTCATTGGTTACCACACTTGGGTTATTAGAATTGCTATTCGTTGCGGCCGATTAAAGTTATTAAAAAAAAAAATTTTTTTTTAGTTTTAAGTGGAAAATACATTTTGAATTCCAACGATATAATTCATTACAATCAATATCAACAAAAAATGCTAAATACATTCTTTTAAATTATAAATAGACAGATAACATACTGTAATCTACCACGATAAATTATGTCGTATGTCGATGTAAAAGTTTAGTCCATTTAATACAAAAGTATATTAAATTATTGTTTTAATCCCTTTATATTAACTAAAAGACGCAGGAGTCCGTAAACTATGTAAGGACGTTATCGTGAATGGTCTGCCAATGACAATCGTGTTATTTATAAAGGTTGGGAAGGTAATAGTGACAGAGACGAAATTGTGTTTTGTGCCACAAAACGAATAAGAGACAAGAATTTCTCGATTGGTGGAAGTATTGCAAACGTGGGAACGCGATTCTGTCTGTCTGTCTGTCTGTCCGTCTGTCTGTCTGTCTGTCTGTCTATCGGTCTCTCTCTCTCTCTCTCTCTCCCTCGTCAGCTCGCAATCACACAATAAGTGATTCCATTCTCAGTATTGCATCTTTACCTGAAATTATTAATACATACACAGGAGACAGATAAGTTGTGCTTTAGAAAGTAAAATCACGTACTATAATAAAATCAAAATCTCTGATTTGTAGATTTAATATACAAAAGCTGAGTCCGCATACCCTATATTTGCTTATAACTTTTTGGCTTACATACTCATAGAGTGTAAATACGAATGTATAGCATAAAATATATACAATTGTATTTTGTACACGCTGTCACATAAGTCTGTAGAATTTATTATTTATTGTTAGCGTAATTAAGTTGTATGACTTAATTAATTCCTTCATAATTAATTGTTTGAAAATTGTGGTTTTTGAACAATAAAGATTTTTACAAATATTCTTTCTGTAACTGAGCAACGACTAGAAAGTACTTGGTTTTACTTAACTGCTCGGATACGGAATTCTCAGTGGTATTCACGTCGTGGTGTGATTTTATTAATTTATTTTGTAAATATGGAAGACATTAATACAGAAAGGCTCATTGTCGAAATCCAGAACAGGAGAGGACTGTGGGATCCCGCTCAAGGGCCGCCTCTACCATACAGTATGTGCGAAATGTGCGCCGTACACGGGCGACCATGCCAAAGGGCGGCCGTAGACTGCCAAATTCATCAGCAGATATTGCAAAATAAATAAAACAATTACTACCGACTGGGTCTAGGTATATGACGTTAACGTTTATTGAGTTTTTCTTGATATTTGTTTTGTTTTGCCGCAGTGTACTGGCATCAGCCTTTATTTTGACTGCCAAGAAAGCGTATAGGTATTGTTGGGCGAGATTTATATCTGAGTCATAGCTGCGGTCTGTTTGTGGTTTTGTAGACATGCGTGTGCATGTCGACGCTGACAAACTATAAAGTACCTACCCGATAAGATAAGAAGTTATTTATGTTTTTTTTTGACGAACGGGCGCCTTTAGGACTGTCAACATGTATTCAAAACAGCAGCAGTTTGTAAGCAATAACAGAAACTTTACTATTTATGTCTGTATCAATTTTTAATTAAATAATATTCATAAATAGTGTAGCAAATTAGGGATATGAAAAGTATATTCAGGGGGGCGGTAAACTGCACAAGGGCGGCAAGCACCCTAGCGGCGGCCTTGTACCACTTCCGAAGCTTATAAAAACGAACCGATAAACGGTATAAACACGCACGGATTAATTTCGAGGACTGATGATGGCAACACTGAGAGAGTTTGTTCACACCTACTTCTAATATTTTTGACACACGATAAAAATCGGAGTCAAATCGGATGCAAAACTTATTGTACGATAAAAATCGGATCCATAAAAGGGGCCTAAGCCTGAGAGGACGCCCATCAAAACGTTGGTAGAGGGGAACAGATCTGCGACCTAAACCGGATAAGGGCACCACAACCACGACGCCGAACAGTTGCCATTCACAGCATCTATATGTAAGTGAATATAGATTATATTAAGAAAGAATATAGCTAAGCGCTTGGTGAAACATTGGACCTTCCGTTATGTACTTTCCTAAAAAGTAATTCTCTGTGCTACTGTATTCGACATACGAGCAACTGTGCCAGGTGAAATTAAAAGTGAAAAGTGAAACTTTAGCAACTTTGTCAACTTAAAGAGTTGGCAAAAATCGAGAAAGAACGTCAACAAGGTTTCATGACATAACAGATTTCTTCAAGGTGTGCTGAAAGTGATGAATCTCCTAACCTTTCAAATTTGGTTTACAAAGTCTTTTATTTGACTAAATATAATTATGTCACTACCGACCACGAACATGTTAATGGTAAAAGCGTAAAAGTTTTACCTTATAGCTTGAACCAGTTTTCGCTTATTATAATCTTCGTCAGAGACTGCCACTGGGAGCGCTGTCCGTCTTGTTCTTGGGGACGGCGTCGACTTTTGAAGGATTTATGTTTTGTGTGTGGGGTGTGATATGTTTGAATAATGCGTGTGATTTTAATTGTGTCTGTTCGTATAGAATGTGGGTTTGATGTGTTTTTGTGTGTTTGTATATTTCCAATTGTTCGAGAGTGTCTAGTTTTCGGGCTTTTGTGTACACGTGTAGAATATCCATGTTGTTGTCGATGTTTGTGTATGTGTGATTTGCTTTTATTTGTTTGAAGAGTGACGCTCTGAAATGGTTAAATAAAGTCTTAGATAGGTAAACGCCCTTAGATAAGGTAGTTCTGCAGGTGAAATTTTTATATAACTTTAATTTATAGTATGCAAACAAAATATAGATTACGAACGCGTGCGCACAAGAAACAATAAGTTATCGTTTAGTCTGACCGGGTTTAGAGTACACTCACATTGTTGTAATCCAGTTGTGAGATGTGTTGCATGTGCTGCCGTTATTCACAGATATCCAGGAACTTCCACCGCAGAACTTAATTAAAGTAGTTTGTGTTTGGGCAGAGTAGAGGATGCTCGAGTCGAACCATTTTACCGACGGTTGGCACGTCATTTCTAATAACACTGATGTACTGATTATAGTGCCCGCCGCGCGCTCGCACACACACACACACACACACACACACACGTGCACGCTCTTGCCGTCTACGGGGAAACTTGCAATTACCCAATTTGTTCTTTTATAACTTTAATGGACTAACTGTCACAGCGAGTTAATGTTCGTTTGTGAACGATTATTATTAATCGAATAGGTTATTGATTATCGAATTCAACATACTGGCTAACATGTTATTACGTTCATAGAAATCTTTAGTTTTATCTAATCGATATTTATACTTGAGACAGGTAAATAATTATAATTTTATACATAAAATATTGTTACGACGGTCTACTGATCGTCGTATGGTACAGTGGAAAACAAAACACAAGACACCAATGAAGTCACTAATATCCAGCTTTAATTATCACAATTAAACAGTTTGTAATCAACAAGATAGTCTCTTACAACAAATCAAATAAAAATTGTTCACACGCAGTAATAATGGCTACTACTAGAGTACCGCACAATTATAAAACACATAACGCTTCGCCACAATACTACGAACCGCACTCCAAGAAATCGCAACTCAAACTGGCCTGAGCGTCGCTGAGTACTTGTATTTATACCCCGCCGAAAATCCAGAAACACCCATACTACGCATTAACAACGCTACTAGAAAACACCAGAACTTAATTGGTTGCAGGTTTGAACACAGCGACCGCGCCCGCACGACTTCTTCCACGTTTACCCAACGCGTTCAGAATCACGTACGCACACACATTACAGCCGGATTCCACTGGAATATTCGAAAAACACGTAGATTGCTCTGTAATGTCGTAACGATACGCTTACGTGGAATTGCATGTAGGACTTTTTACATTGTAGCTTCTAAAGAATTTTGTATTTTAGACTGTAAATCAGTAATTATAAACGCAAAAATATAATGCAATACATGGAAATTGGTGTGATTATCCAAAGTTTGGTTTATGCCAGCTGAATGCGCATGTGCTTGTGTCGCGTAGAGGTTAATTATAGTTGGAAGTTAATTAAACACTTTTATTGTATAATGGTTTACTCACATACTAATCCAGGAAATCAGTTACTAAATTTAATAACTTTACTAAATCGCATTAAAAAAACAAATGACCATTTTATACCATTTTGCATAAATTACAACGCGCAACTATATCGCTATAAAACAACTCTTCGACTAACTGAGCTGTTGCTCTCTGTCTCTGTTTACATAGGTTGCAGCCACGCTCCTCGATACAATCAGTGTCTACTTAATTCTCGGATAAAGTTGGGAAGTGTACATAAAGTTGGGAAGAGCTACTTATATAGCTCAATGAGCGTCACATACTTTATAAGTCAGTTACGTTTGTTGCACAATCAGCACTTGAGACGTTTTAGTTGTATATTCCATTTCACTGAAGCGTATGAAGTTTTAACCGACCACGTTTCGGACCACAAAACGTTATAAATGTCACAGCCAAAAATCTTATTTTTACACTAAAATACGTGAACGGGTTTGGTTTTACAGTACCGAGTGTCCCAAAAGTTATTGAACTCTATATAAATTAATAGTTATTTTAAGTACAATAATTATTTTTTAATTCATTATTATAGTAAGAGAATTATAGCTAGTAGTATTATAAATTGTACTAGAATTTGTCTAGTAGTTCTATGACAAAATTGTGATTATGTTGTAATAAGATAAGGAATTATTTTGTCGAGACCAGTGACTTATGGAACTTTACGTAATGGATTTTTTCTTCATAGTTAACAAAAGTTGAATAAAAATAAAACATATTATATAAAAAAAATAGTAGATTAATTATGAATATGGGACCAAATTCGTTAACTATGAAGACGGCATACTATATCCGTTATTTTTTAATTAGAAATTAAATCATATTAAATTAATTAAAATCATATCAAAATTAAATTAGAAATTATATAAACACCACACAACACAACCAAACAACATACTCAACGATCAATTACAATATAAATCACATACACTTTTTGACACAATTATACAGAAAACAAACAGTAAGTTGAATCCCCGCGCCAATCCCCTTCCTCCACACACCACCCCCCACTACACCTTCCACACAACCGTTACAAAATGCTGGCAGTCTGTATCAAAGCTGAAGAAGGCGGATACGTAAGCCGAAACGCGTCCAATAAAATCAGTAAGTTTTCACATGAAAAAGTTCATTTTTAGTTAAAAGAAATTAAATGTCTGCTTGAGAAAAGTTATTTATAATTTTTCACTTTAGGGAAACTAAAGTTTAGTTCATTATGATTTCTATAGTGTCTGACTATAAAAGTAAAACTTTAATGCATCGGTATGTGAGATTTCAATTACACCTAACAACGTAATGAAGTCGATACAATGGCTCTGTCGCAATAAAATATAACGCGCTCTTTCAGCCTAGTTAAACGCCATTGAGGGCCAGGGAGCCGATTTCAAATGACATCTCACGGAACAAGGATGAAACGTTGACCTGTCAATTACAAAGTCATAACCAATAAGTAGGCGATACTGTTACACGTTACTCACGTGCTAAAGTCTTGAAGTTTTAGATTTTACCAGACTTTTTCTACGTAATTTCACGTAGATTTCACGTAATTGTGTTCTAGGTTAGCGGTGTTTCTGCGGATGCATGAATGTTAACATTAACATTACAATAATATTACATTAACATTAACATACAACTGGGTTATATTTATTAATTTGCTTTATGCACGTTATTCAGATAATAACCGCACCGTCACGAGTTATGGTATAATTAACAAATAACCAATTTGAATCCCGATTTAAATTTCGATAGTTGTAATGTTTCGACAGTTAAATGTTTATGATTTATTTATTGTTATTACTTTTAATTATGTTTAAATTTAGAAAATATTGTTTATTTGTATTCTATCCTTAATTAGCGAATGAGTGTTACGTGTTCGTTATATTAGGATATTTCTGTCCATCCATTTTGTACATTTTCTATAGTTTAACGATTTACATGTCTGGACATTGATGTCTATTGCTGCGACAATTAAGTAAGCATATTAGAAAAATTCGAGAGCGTCATTGTACACGTTTCTCGACCAGCACAGCGCGTGCAGCGTCTGTGTAAAGGCCATGCGCTAAGCAAGTCAATAGATTGTTCGAGCTCTTGTTAACAATGGAAATTATGACGTAACTACGCAGAGTGACCGGCGTAACATTATTATGTAGTCAGTTGGTGAGTTTATTAGATTTGTAAGATATTCAGCTTGCAGATAAACTTATTGCAGTGTTGAAAAACTCTACCGCGTGATTTGTTTTTGTTTCCAACATAAGTAAAATTGTTTGCAATCAGGCCGTTGTATTGTGTATATTTCATTTTAATTGTGAATGTCGGATTAGTTTCAAATTTTATTTTGTCAAAACTTATATATTATCTGCGTTATAAGTTATTTTCAAATTTGTATTTTTAAATAGTCCAGTTAGTTTTTGTGTTAATTACCGTAGTAAGTGAAGGTCACGTATTTTGTGTTATCACTAATGTTAATTATGTATACTAAATTTTGGCGATTTTGTTTAGTATACAGTACGTTATGTTGATAACAACTGCACAGTCCCGAGTTATGGTATAATTAACAAAGAACAAATTTAAATCCCGATTTTTTATGATGAACAGACTGCAAGGATACATTCATGAACAGAGTAAGCCAAAATTGACACAATGTACTTGTAAGTCCTTCATTTAAATTAGATTTCTGTACAGAAGTAGTTAACAATTGATCAATCGGAGGTTTAAAATTTCAGAGAAAGGCTGGATGAAGGCCGCGCAATATCACTTTATCTTGTATCTGGGTTGTTTATCAGTATATCTGGGTTGTTCTACATCTGGATCTCTCTACAAAAGATTTGTTTGGAGAAAACGCCCACAAGTCCGTTACTATAGTAATTACTACAAGTTACTATAGTAATTGAACGCTGTCGAACTCCAAGAGATAACCTGTGAACTACGTAAAATATTATTAACCTTGAGAATCTTTACAATATGCACTCTACGCACGTACAACACGCGTATCGGAGGGGTGAACTGAAGATCACAGGTCACCGCAGTCGAGATACGAATATCGTTTATTACATCTGTGTACCGGAAAAGTGCAAACTTTGTCATATATTCTCAATAACAGTCGAATCATAAACGTGAAAGAACTTTTAAAGAAAAAAATCGTGTAAATACAAACAATCGGAAAACAATTAATTTCGATTAATTTGTGTTTGATCAACAGAGTAATTTGTAGATTAAGTCAAGAGCGAGAAAATTTAATTTTTAACCATTGTTCAATTAACTAATTTTTAATTAACGATCATTTAACATAACATTGTCCTCAGGCTTTCACGGCCGGTGGCAGTTGTATGATTAAAGTTATCCGGGCTGTTTGGCCGTGGTCAATGGTTTACTGCCAAACCAAACGTTTCAACAGCTCCAGTGGCTGCCATCATCAGTGGAATTTTAAAAAATCCTGAACATAGGGTGTTCACGTCACGCCCACAATACTGTGGTATAGGCCAATACTATAGGCTAATGCCTATACCACAGTACTGTGGGCCTGACGTGAACACACTACTTTCAGGAATTTTTTTTTAAATTCCACTGATGATGGCAGCCATTGGAGCTGTTGAAACGTTTGGTTTGGCAATAAACCATTGACCACGGCCAAACAGCCCGGATAACTTTAATCATACGATCATTTAACATATTTGTCTATCAATAAATCTTGGCGTTGATAGTAACCATATCGCATATATGGATTGGAATTTTGAATGTTTTAAGTACTAAATATTATGTAATTCGCCTTCTCTCCGGGCTATTAGGCCGTAGACCACTACTGCCGCGATGAACAGACGTTTCGGCCCCCACCGTTGGAGACCATCTTCAGCGTTAAAACGACTCGAAAACTGGCACGGATCTTCACCAGTTAACCACAGTACTGTGGGAAAAGAAACGTCTGTGCATCGCGGCAGTAGTGGTCGGAGAGAAGTCAATTACATTTCTACACTGTTAGCGCCGACCGTGAAAGCCTCTGGTACCGATTAGGCTACTAAATGTTATATTCAAAGAAAATACGTGGATAACAAGTAAATGTATCAGAAACATAAAATATTTTTATTTTTTATTTATAAGGTCGCTGCAACAGCAACGGTCATTAGCGACCACAAAAATGAATTTGTACAGATTCTTAAACAGATGTATTAACGTATAGTAAATATTTGTTTAAATACCAAATAGTGGAAACAAATGAGATAGATAAAAATATTTAACAAATAACAGTATTAGTTTAACTGATGCAAAATAAAATGAGAAATATTACCCCCCCCCCCACAACACAAACAATATAAATACACATCATGCACATAAATAAACTAAGTATACACATAATAAATATAACACTAAGTATCAAAATATGACAACTATATAACAATAAGTCATAATAACATATCAATCCATTAACTTAATTACACAATTTTTAATGTTCTTATAATTTTCTTAGTTCGAACCTATATTGCTGTTAACAACTGAATCTCCTTAAAGAGAAGAAATATGTTGGCGGCTGCAGTCTTGTCATTTAAACTTTTTCGGACATCTGCAGGGATATTAATTTTCTTTCGTAGATGTTGAAGAGCAGGGCACTCGGAAACGAGATGGAAAGCTGACAAAACCGTGCCTCAGCGATTACATCTCGCAGGAGGCTCTCTTGTGAAAATGTACTTGTGAGTCAGTAGTGTGTGGCCGATGGTCTTGTTATGACCACTTGACTTCTTCTAGAGTCTGTAGCAAGTGAGTGCTGCTCGTAAATATTTTTCCTCACTCGGAATAGCTTGGCGGGTGGTGACTTAAGCCATTCATCATTCCAGTGCTCCAGAAGTTTTAAATGCAGATATTTCTTAAGGTCATTGTGGGATAGTTTGTGAGGATGATATTGACTCGACGTAGCAGTTTTCGCAGCCCTATCAGCCATCTCGTTGCCCTTCGTGATCTTATGCGTTGGATGCGAATTTCAAACGTTTGAATATAGGGTACTTAGGAAAGCTTACAGCAGTAGAAAGATTCCCTACAGTAGTAGAAATATCTACACAAGGAATCTCTAGTCTTTATGATTGTATTACAAGATCTGGATAATGTTACTACATGTGTGAGTAGGAAAGTTTGTATGTACAATGTAGAAATATGGTTTATCACGTTATAAACATTCATTTTCACGCATTTCACGCATCTCTGCGGTATGTCATTTGAGTCACAAGAAATACAGACAGAACATTCTATAAATATTGAGATAGGTTAGATTTATTACATTTCTGATTTTGGCCACGTAAACCGTTCGCCATCATATGAAGTACTGGAATGAAAAACCGTACCTTTGAGAGTACTCAGTAATGATAAAAATTTTTTCTGGAGCTCATTGCCAAAGGGAATAACTTACTAACATTACTAGCCATATACGTCAGCTCGGACACTCTTGGCAAAAAACATAGGCCTACATCATTATTACAATAAATAAAATATGTTTTAATATAAATTAAAATCTTATTCAGACATTATAAGTATTTCCCCTGTATCATATTAGCACAGGTGGTACTTAACGTGCGGTAAAAAAAAAAAATAAATAAAAAAATAATGCGATTACATCATGTAGAAAAGTTTAAATATTTATTATTACGGTTGTAGGGGTGGAATATAAAATTAATTACAGATATATAGTTGTTAACGTGCCAAACGGAATGTAGGCCTATATTAAGATCTAACGTATTTTAGACATATATTGAATTAAATTATATTTACTGTTAATATTGAAAAAATTTGTATGGAGAACCATACATGACTTCCATGTTCTAAGATTTATATTTAAAATCATTTACTTAAATTCGGTTTGATAATTTCTAAAAAAATATCGCCCACCTTCAAACTATTTTCACTGTTTATATGTTTCACTGACTCTCGACGTATTCACGAGGCTTTTCTCAGCCAGCCGCGCGGACTATGTCAAGGCCGCAATTAATTACGTCGTACACACTGGCGCTAACGCGCATTTTGGAATATTCTGGTCTGTGAGTGCTGTATAAATACAAGGTGTCAGCGGCCTTAGTTTTCAGTTATAGTTGCGATATATTTACAGTGCTGTTCGAGTTATTATCGGGCGATATTACTGTGTGCGTTCAAGTGGTTATTAGTGAAATGCTGTGTTTTATAATCGGGCGGGATAATTGTAATACAATTGTGTTTTATATTATTTTATTGTGTGTGAACAATTTTTATTTGATTTGTTGTAAGAGACTGTGTTGTTAATTACGAACTGTTTAACTGTGAAAATTAAAGCTGGTGATTAGTGACTTAATTGGTGTCTTGTATTTTGTTTTTCATTGTACCTACGACGATCAAGTAGACCGTCGTAACAATATGAAATATGAAATGCCTTCGACATACACGGAATGTAATGTGGCCAGCACTACGCTACACACTGCGTTATTACCCGAGGATGTCATCCCTGGAACTCGTTTCCACAAGCTGAGTCGACCTGGAAACTTAAAAACATACATTGATATCACGCACCGGGGAACTGAAGTCAGAACCTCCCAGCTAGTAGCTAAGCGCAATACCCACTCGCTCCCTCTTACAAATTCTGTGACATCTATGTAATTTTTCAGACGATATAAGCATCGTCTTTATTTTTATTAAAAAAAAAAACAATATCACAATGGGTGTTTGCATGTTATTTAGTACGAATATGACGTGTATAACATATTGAATACGATTTGGAAACCTACACAAATACAGTATGACTGATGTCAAATACAATTCATATTTCTTATGTATCGCCAGACCTATTGATGTTGTCTACAATTCAGTGATTTATCGTTGGCCGCGTCTTGACACATTGAAGAAAACCACAGAAATATATTTCAACTTGTTTTCTTATTTATTGTATCACGATATTTGCCCTCTTCTGGCCTTGAGCGTTTTCTTTGACTATTTATTAAAAAGAAAGCCAAAAACAAGGAAAATTGTACGTAACAACAGAAACTTATTTCTTGGCCTCCAGATAAGTTCAACTGAAGGTTATTCTGTATTTTATAATTTTTGCTTATAATAACTATAAATACAAATAGTGGTGAAATCAAGAAAACAATTGCGAACTTACTTGAAAAGAAAGTACGTAAGGCAGGAATATTGAAGAATATAAATACACATTTTGGTTATTGATACACATGTCTCAATGGTGTCTTGAAACACACATTGAAATAAAGGTTTTAAATTTCTTTCGTGTTTGGAAGGAAGTCAGGGAAATAATACCAAATATTGCAAACTTATAAACAACTTTAAAGTGTAGAGTTGAAAATATGGTTTTTGGCGTTTATAAATTTTTATTTCGTGTCGTGAGAAAAAAGTACAAAAATTTCCTATCGACAAAAGAGACAAGCTTACATCTTTGCCTGATTAATTAAAATCAGTACTGTTTTCCACTACAGGTGGAAAGTTCTATTACATCTACGAATCTGTTGTATGGTATACCGAAAAAGTACAGAGGCTCATAAGATCAAAAAGAAAAAAAAAATACCTTATCAAATCTATCTGGTTTACATAAAAATCATTGCAAACCATGCCATTACATACTTGTATGTTTATTCTATTGAGTTGTAGATGCTTAAAATGCAAATACTGAAAGACGAAACAATACACATTTACACAAACAACGAATTTGTGATCAGATAGCAAGTAGGCTATATATGATAATTAGTCATGTGAGCAGTTAAATTCGGAATATCTGGCTTCATTCCATCAGAAAAATAGTTTTGGCGTTGGGCAGGTCAGGGTTTGGGTTAGGTTAGCGTGTCTGTTGGACGTTAGTTGGTGGGGCAGGGAGGAGTGTCTTCTGGTTGTCTACGTAAAGGAGGGTGACTTAGTGTTGCCTGTCACATTTTTCAGTTGACACTTGTCAGTCAAACAGTAACAAGGACCGGTATGGAACAACTCGAAAACCTTTTGACCTTGACACGTGCAAGTTCGTGTGAGCTTTGTCCGTGTATTCAGTGTGTGTGTGTGTGTGGGGGGTTTATAGATTCCATAGTTGATAAATTTTATTTATTACTTCCATGTTCCATAAGGAAATGGAAGTATGGTGATGGCAAAAAAAAATCATGTTCGAGATAATTGCAGATTCTGATTGTACTACCCTCAAAACATGAAAAAATGTCATTTTTCGAAAAGTGTCTGTGTGTCTATTTGTCTGTCTGTAGATTTTTTCTATGGCAAACGACAACAGCCGCAAATTCAAACAGAATCAAATAATTTTTTGTAAACAGCCCTGAATTGTAGAGTACTCAAGACCTGTTGTTTTTGGTGAAGATCGGTTAAGGGAAAGGGGTAGTTTACCTTCAACATTTTTTTTTAATCGAGGGTAATTTGTTTCCTATGGCAAACGATAACAGCCGCAAAATCAAACAGAATCAAATAATGATTCGCATACAGCCCTGAATTGTAGAGTTCTCAAGACCTATTGTTTTTGGTGAAGATCGGTTTAGGGGAAGGAGTAGTTTACCTGCAACATTTTATGTTTTAACAAGGGTAATTTTTTCTATGAGGAACGATAACTGCCGTAAATTCAAACAGAATCAAATACATTTTTGCAAACCTTCCTGAATTATAAAGTACTCAAAGCTTGTTGATTTTGGCGAAGATCGGTTAAGGGAAAGGGGTAGTTTACCTGCAACATTTTATGTTTTAACAAGGGTAATTTATTCTATGACGAACGGTAACTGCCGTAAATTCAAAGAGAACCAAATAATTTTGTGCATACGTTCCTGAATTGTAAAGAACTGAAGGCTTGTTGATGTTGGTAAAGATTGGTTAAGGGAAAGGGGTAGTTTACCTGCAATATTTGTTTTTATCAAGGGTAATTTTTTCTATGACGAACGATAACTGCCGCACATTCAAACAAAATCAAATAATGTTTTGCAAACATCCCTAAATTGTACAGTAAAGTTAGCTAGACATGAATCAACCGTTTTTGTGCTAACAGCGCAGGTTATGTAATGCGCATGCGTCAATAGAGGAACATAGCTTAGTTTTCTCCGAGACGCTGTGGAGGTTATTGTGTGAGTACTTTTCAAAAAACATCAGTATTCATCAAATATGAAGCGTTTAGTTTCATTTCATTTTAATAAGAACAGCGTAATAGTAATAGATAATGCCTCCTACCACAATGTACAAATAAATCCACCTCCAACATCATTATCAAAAAAAGGCAGACATGATTAACTGGTTAAAAAACCATAACATTCCTTATAGTCCATCTATGTTAAAGCCTGAGCTGTATGCACTAATTAAACAAAACAAACCAACTTACAAAACTTTTAAAATAGATGCCATTTTGGCAAACCAAGGACATTCTGTTTTATAACTTCTACACTATCAGCCGGATTTTAATCCTATGGAACTGACTTGGGCAACCGTGAAGAAGCGTGTTGAAAGAAAAACCGTGCATTTTTCTGTGGACAGTGTCGAAGGAATTTTATTGTATTTCTCCTGCAGACTAGAGATCAAGACGTGACGTAATGAAAATTTAAAATGACTACGTGAGATCGAACCGAATAAGGGATACTGTAACAGATCGTTTAGAAAATAATGTAAGACGAGATAGCAGCAGTGAAGGCAACTTGAGTGATAGTGATAATAGGCTAACGGTGATAACAGTGACGGAAATATTAGTAGGGTGAAGAACTGACCTAAATAATTATTGTAATTGCATGTAAGTAAATGTGCTCTATGGTACTTAAATAGATTCAGTCTAATTGTTGCATTAATATTGTCTCTCCGGTTCTTTATGGATAGTTTACATCTGCTCGTTTTTTAAAACACACACACACACACACACACACACACACACACACACACACACACACACACACACACACACACACACACACACACACACACACACACACACACACACACACACACACACACACACACACACACACACACACACACACACACACACACACACACACATTTCACGTACGAGGTTGTTATTAATGTACTTATTCAAACAAATTAAGATGCCAGAGCAATGTGCATCATGTATTACTACGTTTTTCGTGAATCGTAACATGTACACAAAGTGTACACATTCCAAAATATACAACGATTGTTGATGTCTAGCCTCGACTTTCGAGAAACATTGCAACAGACACAACACGCCAAGTCACTGTTTACAAAATAATGGAAATCTTTATTAGGCCTACATTGTCTCTTTCTGTTGTGTCTGCGCTTGTTTCGTCTTACAAAATGTCCACGTTTACTGTCGTAATCGAAATCAAAACTTACCTACAACCAAATTTTGTAGGTAACCAAATTTTAGGTAAAAACCTTAAAAACAATTAAAAGAATAACAAAAGAATTTTCAAATTATAAGAATAATTGGTTAGTAAAAAGTTAGGTAAGTTAGTAAAAAGTAAGTTAGATATATGCGTGCGTGCGCGCGCGCGCGCGTGTGTTGGTAGGGCTGTAAAATTTAGTTTGGTAAAGTATTTAGTAATATAATTAAAAATGTAGCTAATGAAATGTAAAAAACAATAAATACATAAAAACGTTAAAAAATAAACAATTGAAAACACTATAAGAATCATAGACAATAGAAAACTAAATAAATAAAGTTATAAATATAATAAAACGAAAATAATTGTGAATCGACAAAGCAGTGTAACTGGTTTATTTCAGCTGTCATATAAGCGATATCAGTTTTCAAATTTTACTACTTTTAGAGAGAAAAACGTAAATTTAACCATTATCTTTCATCTTTAATTATTAAAGAAGCAAACTTCGGCACATTAGGTATAAAAAGTCAACCCGTGTCAAAATAGATTACTCTTGTCACATACGCGTCTTATTAACAATTCAGAGAGTAGACCAATATTTTCAACTGCGTTAGTAGACATTTTCCTCTCTCGTGCCTTTCGCTGCTGCAGTCTTCTCCCCCACTAAAACCTGCGCGCTGATTCATGTCTGTTTAATACTACTGTAGATAGCTCAAGGTCTGTTGATTTTGGTGAAGGCAAAGGGGTAGTTTACCTGCAACATTTTATGTTGTAACAAGAGAATTTTTTTCATGACGAACGATAACTGCCGTAAATTCAAACAGAATCAAATAATTTTTTACATATGTGCCTGAGTTGTAGAAGACTCAAGGTCTATTGATTTTGGTGAAGATCGGTTACGGGGAAAGGGTATTTTACCGGAAATATTTTTTGTTTTAACAAGAGTAAAGTACTTACTTTTGGTAAATAAAGTATACTGATAAGAAGATCTTAATAATCCACTGTAGAAACGTAGATGAAATATCTATAAATGAAGAGGCTAGTTGAACGGGGTGGGGGTAATTTTCTATCAATGAAAATTATAGTTGAAAGGGAGGGGATAATTTTGATATGTGTACTACGTTATCGGCAACAAAGTATTAGTTTGTTGTTAAAATTCCTTCCGGGGCTGTTTGGCAGTAGTCCAATGTTTTCTGCAAAACCAGACGTTTCGGCAGTGCCGTCGACTGCCATCATCAGTGGAAATCGAGTGCAATAACGTGTGGTGGTTACGTTAGTGACCACAGTACTGTGGTTAAGGCTGAAGCAATAAGTGGAAAGAAGTAGTTTCTATGGAAACATTTCATTTCGTAAATGATTTTAAATATAAATCTTAGAACATGGAAGTCATGTATGGTTCTCCATACCGATTTTTGTTTGTTTATTATGTAGATACTTTAGAATGGTTTGACTTTCTTTCGGTTGTGAGACAGAGTATTTTTTATTTGTGATGTTTTAGTGTTTGCTTTGGTCTGAAGACGGCTTTTGTATTTGTTGCGTAGCCGAAATGTCTCTTTATGTAAAGTGATGGCTTAATAAATGCCCTTCTAGTAGGCTTAATGTCAATAACTCATCATTGAGGTCTTTTAAAGAAATTATGTTACCTCACTGTTCACCATGTCATTACGCTTTATGCCTCACCGTGAAAGCAAATGATAACGCTTGTATATTTTCAGTGCTGCAGGGTTTACTCGATTCATGAAGGAGCTTGGAGATTTTTTTCTAGAAAGTGCTATTTATAGCATTGTACGAAACACCGTCTATTAAATTAGTCTTAACAGAGTCAACAACACTGTGGACTCTGTTTCTTTTTCTTGATCGCCTTAAAAATGTATATGGAAATATGAACCAGAAAAAAGGTTAATTAAAAGGTAAAATTTTATGCCAACACACTTTACACAGTCACGCCACAGCGGTTTGTGTAAATTACGCCTGAAGAACCCCAGAGACCAAGAGCAGCAACAGACGTCGACAACGGATTGATCGTTCAGTTTCGTTAGTTCCTATTATTAGTTTATTCATTTCAAGCGCTGACCTGTACCGCAACTAAACTAAAAATTTCAGAAAAACTTACTGGCTTTTCGGGCGACATTCTGAGTTGTCTGCACGAAATGAACTATTGGTATATAAACAAGTCCTTAAACCTGTCTGCACATGTATGTTGTACAACTCTGGGGATGCACAAAGAAAAGTAACAGGTAACTTAACCAGACATTTCAAAACAGAGTACACTAAAAACTCGTTTATCCGAATTTGATGGGACCGCACCCGTTTCGGATAAACGAAATTTCGGATAAATCAAAACTTATGTTTAAATAATAATACATATGTAAGTACAGTAACTTTATTTACTAATAATAATTTAAAAGTTACAGTGAATATGACACAATAAACTATAAAACGGCACCGCACTGTAAATTATAGTTTCTACATTACTGGAACAGCCCTATTGCTTGTTCGAACAATAATCAATCATAGTTTTTTCCTAAGCTTTGAAGCTCGTTTGCTTCAAATCCGAACAAATCGATAATTCGGAGTACCCCTTATCACAGTTGGTTCTGCTTATTGACTTTCGACTTTATATCACTTGGAATCGCTTGTCTACGCTATTAAATATAGATTATAGCGACAGGAAAATGGCTTTGTGTATTTACTAAAAATGGTTTCGGATAAACCGGATTTTTGGGTAAACGCGATTTTCGGATAAACGAGTTTTTAGTGTACTGAGGTGTAACGTTAATGCCCCATGGTACATACAAAACGAGGACAGGGATTTGAACATTGCTTCATTTGAAGATGAAGTTGAAGTTCATCGATTCGCCAAGAAACATGACAGACGTCTACATAAACACTAGAATGTCGAGATGGTGCAGCTTCTCGATAGTACCGAACTTGTGCAAAGGCTAAATAGAATGAAGCCGTTTGATATAGTGTAATTGTCACACAGTACAGATACAAAGCATCACAGGAACAAAGTGATTAGATTTTGAAGGAGTGCGCCATAGGACGCTCATTCTACACCTTGAAAATTAAGTTATGAGACGTAAATTGATAGATGGGTTTAGCCCGGTCTCAGTGAAATATATAGGAAAAAACGAGCTGTCAAAAATACCTCGGCTAAGCAAGCAGTAGAGTGAACAATAAGTTTCGACCAACAGGTGGGAGAGAGAAGTTTGGCGGTGACCTTTTGTCGGCACAGCGAAACTTTACTTCTTTATGGGAAAACTTGACAAACAGAAAGTTGTTTTGTCGTTTCTATGATAGATGTGGACTGACTTCTGGTACAAGTTGTTACCAGCCGAACAGATGTTTCCACTTCTTTAATACAGCGTCTGTTGTTTTCGATATCAGAGTACGTTGCACTCAACTGACAAATGGAATTACTTTCTAATTGTTGGATAGCGTAAATATTTATGTAAATGAACAAATGTGTACATTTGTAGAAAGCTGTTCCAATCGTTTTTAGCAACCGATAAGTTAAATAAGCCTGACAACGGTAATATATAAAATTCTCGAATTTTCCGACCACGTCTCCGTTCTTTATTCACCCTGTTATGACGTCAATTAAATTTCCATTTTACCCGATTTGTGACTGCGGCAGATCTTACCCGTCGGATTTTTTTTTTTTTTTTTTTTTAGGATCCATCACGGTCAGCAGTAAGAACAAATAATCTGTAAAATATTAACAACATTAACAAGTAAAAATAAATGTATAAACAAACATATAAACCTGTCTAGTCTTAGCAAAGCCAATCGTAACTTACTATCTCAGGAGAAGGAAGAGTTGAAAGAAATGACATTATCTGAACAGTCACTCAGGTATTTACGCTTTACGCTTCCCTACAGTAAGCCTTGTACTCTACCAACGAAATAACGACTAATGATTATTTTCCGCTGTTAATGTAATAATGAAGCTGATGTAAGATTTAAAATTAGTAACGTAGGCTTAACAAATTAACAAATTGAAGAAAAAAGTAATAACACAGAAACGGTTAATTATTTTAATTACCTTGGGAATGACATTACTTATGACTATGATGGAGATGTTGACAGAAAAATCAACAATTTCAAATGATAAGTAAACGATATCCGTAGAACACTAATGTACAAGATTAGCAAGGACACGAAACTGAAATTTTATAAAACTAAGAAGGCCAAACCCTTTGTGAAAGTCTGGCGTTGACATAAAAGAAAAGAATATTAATTGGGGAGGCAAAGAAATTGATTGTCATTTTGTGGAAAGTTACACTCTGTTGGATAAATTGAGTGTATTCGTATACAAGAAGACCTGGGAATCAAGAGTATCATGCAAAAAATAGTGATTGCTCTACACAACACAAATAATAATTAATACCTAACATAAAAATATATAATTATTAACTAGTAACCTATATAAGTGTAAAAATAAATATAATATATAATAATATATGTAACAACAAATGATATATATAATAATTAATAAGGTTCTTAACAACATATTAGTACATTAAGTTAAAAACATATTTTATTATTATGCACACGTGTTCATACATTTGTGAAATTTATTATTTAATATTGCCGGAAATTCTTAATATTTTCCTTCTTAATTAATGTAAGAATTAATTAATTTTCTTAATTAATTTGAAATCGTGAACTTTAAACAATGAAGATTATTACAAAAATGTACGTCTGTAACTGAGCAACGAAACACAAATGTATTTGGTTTTACTTAAATTATCGTATACAAAGTGTTTTCTGTGTTATATATATATATATATATGTAAGACATACATAACAGTACACAACTGAGAAACACCCACACACACACATCACCACTACTACCACCACACCAAATTTTTCTTCATTTATTTAAAATCTGTTGGCTGCTATGTTTGTTCCATTGTTTATCGTCCAGCTCTCTGTCTCGTTTCTCCTTGTCTTGTATTTTGCATATTATTAAACAGTTACAGAGTTCATCAGTGGTTTAAATCGTGTATTTCCATGTTTCAGATTTATCAGAAAAAATGCTCAGTCTTGAGCTTGTAATTAGTACTTACTCTTGTGTGTAACTGATGGACTCTTGCAAGTTCATGAGTCTTAGACCGGTCTCTTGTGACTAATCGGATGTTCTACTGTAAAGTTTGAAGAAACATTCCTTACGCAGATAAACAGTAACAAAACTCTTATGAGAAATTGATGTTACTAATTAATGTAATTAATATCTCTTGTTCAAATTATAAAGATAAGACATATCTATTACTAATTATTAAAATTTTCAAATGTTGTTTCGCATACACCTGGAACCGAAAGCTATCATTGAAATTATAAATATTGTGGACATGCGCGCGCTCTTGAGACAATTCAAAAAGTAGGTTTAGAATGTAAGTCTATACGGTGAAATGTTGGAAGTTTTCAAACGGGAGAAAGACATGCTTTGGAAACGGATCAGGCAAAGTTTCTAAGAAGGGAAAGAATATTTTGTTTTGTGGATATTTGAATTACAGGACAACAACAAATGTAATTGCGACAATGAAAATTGTAGCCATCGATTACTCCGGTGTATAGTAATTTATTCCACTGTACGGGTTACAAGTTATTTGTTCCCAGCATTCAGGGCAGAGTAGTTTCATACACTTGGTGTAAACTACAAATTCATATTAATGAATCCGTCAGTTAGATTATGTGAGACCGTTGCGTGGCGTTGCCGATATTAAGAGAGACGGCGCTACCGCAAAATGTCAGGTCTTAATTACAGTAGTTTGTGTCTGAGGCTACTCGAGTCGAACCACTTCACGACTTTATTGGCTAAACCCTTGTAAGTGGTTCCCACGTCACTTCTACTCGAACTTGTGCTGTTGACGCTGAACTAATTATCGCTTTCTACTCTCTCTCTCTCTCTCTCTCTCTCTCTCTCTCTCTCTCTCTCTCTCTCTCTCTCTCAACACGCATAAACGTTTAAATATATTATTTAAAGATAAATAAATTATATTCACTTGTCATGCTGTACAATACCGTTTTCAGATTAACTTATTCTGAGGTTGCTGTCTAAGCAATAGATATGGAAACGACTGGATCCCCCATGGCGTTGATCACAAATGTCCGCATGAGAAAGAGCTCTTCTGTTTTCGTTAATACGTTTGCACATTATATATACTCAGAGGAAGGCTCAGGACGGGAACACTAACTAAGTGTTCCGAAACATGTTCCAAATAAGAAAAAATATCGACGTAAAGTTATTATGAATATTAAATATATTGTATATACATCAAGAAATAGACTGTAGCAAAAAGTGTTTGAATATATATATATATATATATATATATATATATATTGTTACGATACCAAAAGCACCCCAATACCAGAGAAGAAATATAAAATAAAAAGCATGAAAATAAAGAAGAATTAACAATTTTAAATCAAGAAAAATAAAAAGACATAACGTATACGAGACAAATGACAATGACCCAACCCAAGTGATTGGACCAATGACAAAAGAAATCAAATGAACACATGAATTCCAAGTAAAGATTTTTAAATGTACCATTAATCATGGAAAGTAAAAGCCCAAAGAAAATATTGTATTAGCAATTAAGTAAATATAGAATGATAAAGGAATGAACAAACAATAAACACACAAACCATGATACAAAGAACAAATGTGAAATTTAATAAATAATATAATACTAACCAAACTAGAATGAACCAAGAGTGCATGATAGGAGTAGGAAGTGATTTATCAATTAACAATATAATAAGGGTGATTACACCAAAGTGAATTGCGGTAAAGGAATAAAATAATATAGAATAACCACTGTAAACACTAAATAGTACTGTGAAAACCTTACAAAGTGCCAGTGTAACACAACGATAGACAAACATAGTTACTTATAAGCAAGAACTCATCTAGAAGTGAGAGTGCCTAAAGAAAGTGTATAAGTAAAATTATAAACCACAAAAAATATATATAAAAACACTCAAAGAAGTGAATAATTAAAAAAGGAATAATTAAAAAAGTTTAGTGGTAAAAAAGGAACTAATATCATTAAATTAGATTGTTAGTCAATAGAAAAAACCAAGTAATGTTAATCAAAATAATATTGTTTTTTAGTTAGAAGTAATAAGTAAAAAGAACTAATCCAAAATTTTCACCAATAACATGGTATAAAGGAAGGGTAGATCAAAAAAGAGAAATGAATGTTTAAATGCAAAAGTTATATTGCTACGACAGCACAGAAAAATCTACGAGTTTATCGAATATGCCAGAAGGATCTCGATATAAGCGTGTGGTGTACGTGCTACTAGACGCATTTTGCGAGAATCTTCTCGACTGTGCCGGGCTTCGCTCGGGCGCTCGGACTGTGTCAAGGCCGTAGTAATTACGTTTAGTTTACGAGAGATAAGACGCAGTTTGGAAGCTTCTGGTGTGTGAGCGTGTCTATAAATACATCGGGTAGCGGCCTTAATTTTCAGTTCCATGCGAGATATTGGATAGTGCGGTTCGAGAGTATTAGTGCGATATATTTCCAGAGCGGTTCGAGTTATTACTGTGTACGTTCAAGTAGTTATTATTGAAGTGTTGCGTTTTATAATCAGACGGTATAATTGTAATACAATTGAGTTTTAATATTTGTGGAAATTTTATTGCGTGTGTACAATTTTCATTTGATTTGTTGTAGAGACTGTGTTGTTAATTACGAACTGTTTTACTGTAACAATTAAAGGTGTGATTAGTGACCTAACTGGTGTCTTGTACTTATTTTGTTTCCAATGTACCTACGACGATCGAATAGACCGTCGTAACAGTGGTGTCAGAAGTGGGATAGAACGGTTAACAGTGGAAACAGTGGATACTTTGTACAAGACGAGTGTAATTCTTAATTAATCCAAAAAGAATGGATGCCAGTCAGATGATGGAAAATTTCCAGGCGCTGTTGTTGCAGACAGAAGAACGACGACGACAGGATGCAGAGAAAGCGGAAGAGAGACAGAAAACCCTCCTGCTGGAATCAGAGGAAAGACGCAGACAGGAGGCGGAAGAAGCAGAAAGACGACAAAAAGAAGAACGAAGGCAAGAAAGAGAAGAAGCAGAAAAACGACAGTATGAGAAACGCAGGCAGGAGGCGGAAGAAGCAGAAAAACGACAGGATGAAAAACGTAAGCAAGAAGCAGATAAAACGGAAGCTCTCTTTGAAGTTATGCAGAAACAGTTGCAAGAACACAGTACCGCAGAATTGGGTATCCTACGAGGTGAGCTTAATAAACAAGTTACTAAAATATCGGAGGTACAAGAACCAATGACATTAAAATAGCTGAAGTAGAAAAATCTGTCTTGATTGTTGAAGAATCGACGTCTACAAAAATAAACTGTTATAGAAGAATCTGTGTCAAATAAAATATATATGCAGTAGAAAACTCAATGGCAAACATAAGAGAACAAATTAAAAGTGAAGTCGAACAGTGCATGAAGATTCAACCAAAACAAATTTCTGAACAGACTGTACCAGTGATAAAGACAGAAAAAGACACAGAAAATAAGTTAATAGAGAAAGTCACTTTGCCTGCAGTAGGGACAGTTCATGTCAAAGCTCCAACATTTGACGGAAGTAGTCACTGGGCAACGTACCTCTGCCAATTTGAAGCTGCTGCATGCGCAAACAATTGTACAGAGAAAGACAAGGCTGTTTCACTCGTTCTCTCATTAAAAGGACCCGCGGCAGAACTACTACAGAAAGTGCCACCTGACAGCCATAACACCTATGCCGAGTTGATAAAAGCTCTGGAATTACGGTATGGTGATAAACATTTGCGAGATGTGTACTGCACCCAGTTGAGAGTAAGGCGACAGCGTTCCGGGGAAAGTCTTCAAGAATTTGAAGCAAGTATCGACAGATTGATTAGATTGGCCTACCCTGAAGCACCAGAAGACTTCCGAATAAGGTTTACGGTGCAGACATTTATTGATGGCATCGGAGATTGTGAACTTCAGCAAGTGTTACGAATGGCAAGACACCGAGATAGCTCAGAAGCTCTTGTTAGAGTTTGAAGCTGCCAAGTCAGCGTCCCGCTACATTAATGGGTTTGTGCCATCACGTTGCAGTCAGAAGATCCCTGCATCACATTACCGTTACGATGGGTGCAGAAAAACAGTGTCGGACAAACAATTCAAAAGTTCAAGAGAGTCGCAACGATTTGAAAAAGACAGAAGACCGAAATGTTACAACTGTGGAAAACGTGGTCATCTACAGGTAGACTGTTGGGAGAAGAAGATACCGAGAGAAGAGACTGATCGCACCAATTGGAGAAGTAAAGACCCAGAACAGCACAAGTTTCCACGCTACATAAGATCAGTGGAAACTTGATTGTTAATGGATTTGCGGATGGTAAACCAACATCATTTAGAGTTGACACGGGCGCAACAGTGTCCATTGTGCGCCCTGACTTATTCTGTAACCGCCATCCTCTAATTAGCTCTTGTACAATACAGACTGTGACTGGAAGCCCCGTCAAGGTGCTAGGAAAGGTAGACGTACGTGTACGCCTGGGTTTTCTTGAGTTTAGCCACCAAATGCTCGTTGCAGACATTGTCGATGAAGTGATTCTTGGCACGGACATTATGAATGCCTACGGATTCGTTGTGGACTTAAGAGAGAATGTCCTGTGTGTCGGCCAAGAGGAGATAAAGCTTTCCATGGTTAAAACGACAGGGTCTACCAACCATTCGATTAAGCGAGTGGCATTAGTCGAAGAAAAAGTCAACAAGTCTGGTCAAGAGGAACCCTCCCTGTTGCCAGCGGAAATGGAGGAAGAACTAGCAGAGGAAGTACAAATAAGTATAAGGACAAAAGAAGTGATTGGAAAGCCAACTATGGGTGTCGAGACAAAACTCTTGCTTGTTCCTGAGCTGATAGAAGCGCCCGAGGGTAAAGTGGCTGAAGATGAGGTTACGCAAGAGGTTGTTGACAAGGACCAAACAGACTTGGATCAGCCAGTGGTATTTCGGTCATCAGTACATGACGCAACGGGAGTGATTCCAGCGAAACTAGTGGTTGCGCAAAAGACTCGCATTCCTGGGAACGTGGTGTTCGGATCACACGAGACTGAATTCGAAGAACGGGAAAATTATCCTTCGCAAGGACGTCCACCTAGATCGCCTGGTCGAGTATTACTTCGAAGACGCTTTGCCAGTTCGGGGCGAACAGGCTTAAGGAGGGGGCAGTGCTACGACAGCACAGAACAATCTACGAATTTATCGAATATGCCAAAAGTATCTCGATGTAAGCGTGTGGTGTACGTGCTACTAGACGCATTTTGCGAGAATCTTCTCGACTGTGCCGGCTTCGCTCGGGCGCTCGGACTATTTCAAGGCCGTAGTAATTACGTTTAGTTCACGAGAGATAAGACGCAGTTTGGAAGCTTCTGGTGTGTGAGCGTGTCTATAAATACATCGGGTAGCGGCCTTAGTTTTCAGTTCCATGCGAGATATTGGATAATGCGGTTCGAGAGTATTAGTGCGATATATTTCCAGAGCGGTTCGAGTTATTACTGTGTACGTTCAAGTAGTTATTATTGAAGTGTTGCGTTTTATAATCAGACGGTATAATTGTAATACAATTGAGTTTTAATATTTGTGGACATTTTATTGCGTGTGTACAATTTTCATTTGATTTGTTGTAGAGACTGTGTTGTTAATTACGAACTGTTTTACTGTAACAATTAAAGGTGTGATTAGTGACCTAACTGGTGTCTTGTACTTATTTTGTTTCCACTGTACCTACGACGATCGAATATACCGTCGTAACAATATGTTAAATGTTTAAAGTTATTGTAATGATGTTATAAGGAGACGCAGAGAAGATGATACGGATAGTAGAATTGTTCAAATGTTATAATTGTTGAATTGGTATTAAGAATAAGCTGTAAAATAGGGTGATAAAAGCATAAGGAAAAAATCATGTTAAAATATAAAATTAGTTATAAAAAGCAGAAAAATGTTTATTAATTTTGAACAAAAACTCAAGCTTTATAACAATGAATACAAAATGCTTTCAGCCAATAGAGAGTAGTCTGGTTACTACGACAACAAAACATTATTATATAAAAAACGTTAAAAAACGAATTAAGAGTCCATTTTTAGCAACAGAAGAGGGCAGATGATAAAATTGTCGATCCATAGAAATTAGTAAAAATAAACCAAACAGATGAAAGAAAATACTTAATAACAATGAAGAGACAAGATTGACAGAACATTTCAACAAAATTAAACCAAATTACATCCGAATTACAAGAAATAAAACCCATATAAGAGAAGGACGACTCGAACACCAGAACTGATGAAAATAATCCAGCAAAAATCAATGAACTTGTAAAGTATAATACTAAATTACTTAACTACACCCACAAGACTTTTCACAACACTTAACGAATTTATGCACAATATCAAAACTTGCTTCAAACTTAATAAACACTGAATAATTATTAAAAAATTCAATAATTAGTATTAAAAGATTGTTCAAATTCAGTATTAACCCTTTCAGAAATAAGAAACGATTTATGCCAAGTAACTTAACCTATGTTATAAAGCGAACTCACTATTGTTTTAAACCATAAGTAAACTGTTGTAAAGGAAGATTATTATATTTAATTAACTTGATGTCAAGGATTGTACTTTCAAAAATCATTTTGTAAACCTTTTTGGCCCTAATCAAAAGAACGTTTTGGCTGAATAAAGCAGTGAAAACGTTTCAGTCGAACGACCCAAGTCGAGAATACAGCCAACCGCTGAGTGGTAAATTATTTATAGCCGGAGCATAACAAGCAAAAAAGTAATATATTTTTATAATTTCATGTTATAGTAATTATTAGCAGCAGAATTGACCATTAATAAACCAATACTTATTTTAATACCTGTTCATTATTTCACGTATTAATCTGTATGTGTTTACTTCATTTACATAGCACCGTAACAATTCTTTCTACAAGAAATCCAGGTTAGTAAGACTTCGCGGGTAAACAGATTTGAATTTCCCCGACTACAACCAGTGAGAGTACGGTTACGCTAGACGACAACTTTTTAATTGTTTTGGACAAACAATTTAGCGCCGATAAACGGGAAAATCACAATTAAGAATTCAAACAGGTAAACAGGTATTGGCGAGGTCAGATACGACGCAAGAAAGTCGTTACGTAATTACGACGCAACGTGGACTGTAACGAAAATTGATCCGTTATTGTTACAAATTGACGACTACAACGTGTAGCTTAATACACGTACAGAGTCTAGTCGTAATATATATATATATATATATATATATATATATATATATATATATATTGTAACAAGACCCTGTATGCCGGTCTTTACAAAAATAAAATAGTGGAGAAAAATTTTATAAAAAATAAAATTTTTCAATAAAAAAATAATTTTGTTTATATTAATCAATGTGTGTAAATAAAAAATAAAGCGGTTTTAAAGGGTTTGTAAAAATTTTGATAATCAGGCAGGTATTTATTAACTATCGAGCACTTCTGGAAGATTTGAACCAAGTCTGGAGTTAAATAGATTAACTCCAGTCAGCAATCGATCGATGATTTTTCTTGCTGGTCCAATATCTCACTCTAATAAAATATTTTCTTCTTCTTGAAGTCCCTTAGCCGTAATAAATAATCTTAAATTAGCCTGTGAAATAATAACAGATAATAAACAATTGAAATATATGGATTTATTGAACAATTTAATAAATAATCGACTTTTTATCGATTGAGAACAATTATCGACTCCGTCTCAGGGAATTATCGATTGTGCATACAGTATAAAAATTATTATAGGTATTATATAAAGGACACGTTCTTTGAGCGATTAAATTAACAGTCAGAGAAGGATGACGAGAAAGTATAACATTAACAATTAAAATAAATTCAATAATTATTATTTAATAGTATTTAAATAATTCTGATATATAATATTTAATAAATTGTTTTGTCAGACCATTGGAGACTGACGTCACTGCTCGATGAGGTAGGCAGGTTTGTATTTCAAGATGGCCGCTACTCGATCTGGACTAGGTTACTGCAAATGTCGTCTTGTCAGAAAATCACAACAAAATTACCTTCATGAATGTTTGAAATGTTCCCGCACTGGTGTAATTTGTCTATCAGGTTGTTTGGTGTGTTCTGAAGAAGTGTTCCGTGTATATTGGTGTTAATTAAGTTATTTGGTATGTGTTCACTTCTGTGGGTTAAGTTTCTGTAAATGTGGTTAGGCTTTGTAGCGTGAATTGTGTCAAATATATTGTTTTACTGTTTTATATCACTCGTATCATGAAGTTAGGTGTTATTTTTCACTATTGTCGTTAAAGTTTTGGTAAATTTAGCTAAGAAAGTGTTCCATTCATCTAACTCTCGATGCACTAACATTAATGGCAATTTGTCGTACCATTTTCTACTCGATTTTTAAAGAACGTTTTTTCACACAACTATTCAGCTTGATATTCAACAAAAGACTAATTAACTTGGTCAAAATCTGGCCCAGTTAATCTTTGAAAAAGTATTGTTAACATATTTCGATTACCCATACACATGATACAATATTACATTATATATGGAATTTATTTATTTTATTCATCACTTTCATGAATTATGAATCTTATCATTGGTTTAATCATCTCATTCCCTTTAAATTGATGTATTATAGTCCATATCTGTAGACATTTTGTGGAAATTAACAAATTTCTTTTCCTTTTTGGAAATATAGGCTCAAAATTGGATTTCCGTGTTTCTCAAATTTTCCTCCATTTTAATTATCATTAATACTATTATAATAAATTTTAATTAGTCATATTCCTCTTCCTTTCCTTAAATACATATAAATTAAACCTTTGAACTGGTTTTTTGTGTTAATCTCTGAATTTGACATTGCTCTTTAAAATTAATTAATTTATATATTTTGAAAATTTACAATATTTTAAGGTATATTTCCTTATTATCATTTTGACTCATAGGATCATTCCCAGTAGTGGTTAACTGATTTACCTTATCTAAATCTTGCTAGTTTACAGGATTTATAAGTGAATTATACTGGTTTATATTGTTTCTGTGAATTCATCAAATGGCCTAGAGTTTAGAATTTTACATTTCTGTCTTTCTCAAAATAATTTAATCTTACTTCCTCCTCTGACTTTACATAGTTACTATTACATGAAAATAAAATGGTTTATAACTTATTGTGAGGTGTCGTATTTAATTAACACTACTGTTATTAAAACAAATAATTATGAACATTATTTAGCAATCTGCACAATTGAACATATTGCTGACATGGTTTGAACATATACTTTTAACTCTTTCTGGGTTAACATAGCATACCTACTGAAACATTATTAATGGTATGTATGCTGTTATTTAGCAAACATTATTCATTTTAAACACATAATATAAATCTTATTCTCTAATAACTCTTACAAACACATTGATTTTATGGCTGTGAACAAACAGTCTATTTAAACATTTTAAGCCTATGAATACTAAATTAATGCCAGTCCTTTCTGGTCTAAACCATTATTATTTATGATCCCCTTCATCAGTAAACATGACCACCCATACTCTATTTATTAGCTCTTTTTACAAATGTCTTGTAAATAAAGAATTACATTAAAATAATAAAATACTGGAAATCTTCCATTTTATTATTTTATTATGCTGTTTATTATTGGATATTAAAGTTGTTATATAGCATATAGATAAGTCATAGTATCACTAACTTTAAGTTTATTGCATTTCCAAAAAACACACAAATTCACTTTCACTGTTGGTTCTGATATTTTGAGTCTTATTATCTCAGACCAGACCTTTAGTAATCATGGACTGTTAAGACTTGTTTATTTTCTTATCACACAATAGCTTTAGTCGGTTCACTTTTTATAATACTATACAGCACTTTAGTTTTCTAAATAATTACATTCTTATACGATTTTGGTATGTTATCCTTTCTTTTTAATCGTTTTTGTGGGTTTGGGGTTGATGGTAGTTAATAATAATAATAGGTTTTACAACGGTGTTTCTTTCATACTATTTCTTCCTCTCCTCCTGTCTTCTTTCTTGTCCTTCTTCTTATCTTCTTTCTTGTCTTCATTCTTGTCCTTCTTCTTGTCTTCATTCTTGTCCTTCTTCTAGTCTTCATTCTTCTGGTCTTCTTGTCTTCCTTCTTCTCATCTTCTTTCTTGCCTTCTTCTAGTCTTCATTCTTCTGGTCTTCTTGTCTTCCTTCTTCATTCTTGGGTAAACCAAGGTACTTTGTGTTATCTCGACGGATGTTTAGTTTGGAGCATCTAATTTATTTACTGGTACGGACCTTGTTCTTCTCTAAAGGTTTCAGGGTATTGTTTTCTTCCTGATCACAAACTTTATTCTTCCTTCTTCTTGTTTTTAGGGTATTTTGGTATTCACCACTCTTAAACTGATTCTCTTTCTTCTTGATATGGTGTTATTTAATTTGTTTACTGCTCCTAGCTTCCTGGGTAAATTATTGATCTTATAATATGAGTTGCTTTCAATACTTTCTTTGATATTTAAACAGTGGTTTTTATATAATGTAATGAGGATTTTTATTTTATCGTGGTTCATTCCTTTGATTTCCTTAAATCTCATTCAATATTATTTTAACATATGTGGTGTAATTAAACTTTATGATTTTATATGACTTAATAAGTAGTGGATTTTCTGTCACGCTACAATATATATCTTCCTGCCCGTAAAGACCAGGTACTTTGATTTCGAGCCGTTCTTCCTCTAGAGAGATCCCTTCACCTCGGCTGACGAGCGCTCTCTGTCCGATCGCAGTAGGCTAACTAACTCAGCCCATGTGTGCAGCCGTTAACCTACTAGAGGTGCCTCCGCCTCCACACTAGATGCACACCCTGCTGACGGTGTCCTACACCGTCCGGTCAGGTCAGGATCCAGGTTGCCCCTGGACTGCCCTGGCAGGGCCTCTCTTCTGCTTGCCGACCCATTTCGCCGAAGGGGTTAGTTACCACAACTTGGAATGGGTTGCTCCGCATAACAGGGCTTACCGCCTTGTAGGTGAGAGTGGGAATTGGGATTGAGAGGTTACTGCTTTTGTCTTCATTAAAAAGCATGTAATCGCATCCACCCCCTTAGGCCCTCTTTTGAGCTCTACTGACTTCTAAACGTCAGTGGTGTTGATTCTTCATTTCACTCAAAAATACAATACATAACCTTATAAAATTAAATTAAATATAAGATTATACATAAAAAGTTAAAACAGAAGACGAATGAAAACAATACGAGGCATAGTCCGATCCAAGAAACTTAAGAAAGGAACAAACATACCCAATTTCATTTGAAAAAATAAAAATTTCTGCTTGAGAAAAGTTATTTATAATTTTCTAATTTAACAAAATTACAAATTAATCTGTTTCAATTTTAACACTGTCTGACTAGATACACATATTTTTAAAGCACTGTTAACGTGCAATGTCTATTGAATTTAACAATGAAGTCGATATAATGGCTCTTTCACTGTACAATAAAACGCACTCTTTCAGCCTACTTAAACACTATTAGTAGAGCTGCGACCCGGTTTCAGCTGACTTCTCTTGAAACAGGGATAAATCCTTGACCTACTGATTAGGAACTCATAACCGATAAGTAGATCTGATTTGTGTTCTTGCGTAGCGTACTATTGCGGAATTGTGTTCGCCGTTAATGGTGCCTCCATACACGTAGGCATGTTATGTTCTACTATTTTGATGACAAATAGTATCTTAAAGATTAAATAAACCGAGTAACACGCTTTTAATTAAAAATGGTATTTTAATAGTTTTTTAAACAATATTTATAATATTTAAAAATTAAGGCACACGCGTGCGCGCGGACATAGAAACACATAATAAAGTATTCACAATTATATAAGAGTTTTTCTTGGAAGTAGGTTACGTTTATAAGTTTACTTTATGCTGATAAAAACTGCATGATTGGAAGGAATAATAAATCTGAATTTCGATTTAAATATATTGATAGGTTTTATTGTAATTAGTTGCTTCAAGCAATTGGAAATTATATTTTTGTTTTTCTTATTAGATTTGTGTTTAATAATGTTTAAAATTGAAAAAGCTTGCTCTGGTTTTACTTTCATTTTTACTTCAATTAGTTAATTGTTGTTATTTGTTTTGTGTGATATGTTTTTAATAAGTAAAGGTTGTGTCTTTTATTTAACATAAATAATCATTTTGATTTATATGTAGTTTCATGAGGTATTCGCTTTTTGAGTATTGGTGTTATGTTAATTCGTAATTTGTTGATTTTTTTAATATTTTGTATCCGTTGTCTGTTACATACATGTAACTAATGGAGTACGTTTAAGAGGCGAACATCCGACAAAAGAACCATGGACTGAAGTGCGATTAACACCATTAAATACAACACAACTAAAGGTATATGAGGTGTGTTAATAAAAGACCAAATTGTGTGAATAGCATGCCAACTGCTGTTACTGAGCGGGTCTAGCGTCAGATATAACAACAAACAGTCCCCCCCCCTTTTCACTTAGGGCAGTAGTCTTCGTGCCATATCCGATGGAGTAAGAATGTGCGTAAGCTGCACTAGCTAGGGAGACAATGATTATAGAATCTTCTGAAGAACAATACCGTGTTACTACGAACATGGTAAAAACTTGACAAACGAATTTAACTACTTAACTACGGAGAGCGGTTGGATAGCCTAACACATTGTTTGGGTGGATTAAGCATTCTAAAAATGCAGACATCGGTCGGTCAGTGTCACAGGCTAAGTCGAGAGAATTCATGATGTGATTCGTGGAAACTGAGTTTAATTTGACTTTCAAAGGCAGTACTCATCAGCATAAGAGTCAGTAATCAGATTTTGATGTTTTCCATCACCAAAAAATTCGTGCCGCTGTGACTACAGACGACTAAAATGAGTACCACGTTGAAGTCAGTAAGGAATGCTTATCAATGCCTATATTGTCATGAACGTTTAGAAATGGAACGGTAATATGCCGCTAAAATGTGTATTATGTTTAGAGCAAAATTGTGTAAATACAACTCGTCTTTTAAGATCTTCTTTGTTTCTGTACCTCTAATGTAACGATCAGCTTGTGCATGTACTAACGCCAGCCGATATAGGCCAAAGAGTAATGCTCATAACTGATGGAATAAATGGCAGTTTGTATTCAATTGTGTCTATGCGCCGATTGGTGTGATACTCAAACAGTTAAAAGTTTTTATACACACATCCAAGTCACCGATGTTGTGGTAGTGGCTAAGAGATTAAAGCGGATTTGGTCAAAGCATAGGCTATTGGTAGAAGGAAGGACAATAGTGGAGAGGCCTTTGTTCAGAGCGGGGCAAGATTCAAAAACGAAAGAACTACTAGCCTTTGTATTATGAACTGTTTGTTAGTACTGAAACTAATACAAACTTTGTTTATATTTATTATATTAATACAATAACTATAAAAAATGTATATTTTTTATTTTATTAAATTAATATAGGTTTAATTTTTTACTTCCATGTTCCATAATGAAATGGAAGTATGGTCATGCCGAAAAAAATCGTGTTCGAGATAACGGTAGATTCTGATTGTACTACCATCAAAACATGAAAAAAAATCATTTTTCGAAAAGTGTCTGTGTGTGTGTCTGTCTGTCTGTCTATCTGTAGAATTTTTTCAATGGCAAACGATAACAGCCGCAAATTCAAACAGAATCAAATAATTTTTTACATACAGGCATGAATTGTAGAGGACTCAAGGCCTATTGTTTTTGGTGAAGATCGATTAAGGGAAAGGGGTAGTTTACCTGCAACGTTTTACGTTTTAACAAGAGTAAAGTGCTTAATTTTGATAAATAAAGTATCCTGAAAAGAAGGTCACAATAATCCATTGTAGAAAGGTAGATGAAATATCTATAAATGAAAAGGGTCTTTGAAGGGGGAGGGGGTAATTTTTTTTATAAATTAAAATATAAGTTGATGATGGAGGAGGTAAATTTTTAGAAGTTTTATATGTGTACTACGTTATTGACAACAAAGAAATAGTTTCTACGGAAACATTTCATTTAACTTTAACAAAATTCTATATTTTTTCATTTTAATTTAAATCATGTATGATAGAAAATATAACGTTCGTGGCAAGCAAGCATATCTCAATTATGTAATGTTTACGTTTCCATTTTATTATTATGATTACCGCAATAAAAAGGCAGGCAAGACACACACACACACACACACACACACACACACACACACACACACACACACACACACACACACACACACACAATTCGCGTTATTTCCAGCTTCGCTCATGTTTATTTTCTTACATTTGCACGCTTTTTAAATGGAAAGTGCTGAAACCCACACCAACACAACGCGTGTAAGCCGAAAAAGTATCCAGCGTGGATAGCGATTTGCTTCTTGTGGATCGCTGGGCAGTGTAACTGCATGTGTTTACAGAGGAACGGTTCATAGACAGACTTTTCGTCTTTAGGGAATGAACCCTTTGCAAGATGTTCAAGGTCCATGAGTGACTTCGGAGCGCTTCGGAGGAGAGATGATTATCTGCGTAGTTCGGTTTCTTTATAAGAATATAGTAAGCCTACCTAATTTTTATGGATAAAGTGACTGAAAATAACATTATATTAAACGACTACCCCATAATAACAAAAATATCTTTAAATAGTGAAATTATTTTGTGGGTGGACGATATTTTTTTAGAAATTACCGAACCGAATTCAAGTAAATTATTTTAAACATAAATCTTACAACATGGAAGTCATGTATGGTTCTCCATACCGATTTTTTTGTATAGGTTTAATTTTTTAATTTTAACACATGAAATAAGTAAAAATCGTGAAACGTAAGTCAAATGAATCTGGAACATAATGGGGTTATCATAGAAAAATCTTGCTTTATCTAAAAATGAAACTTTTACTTGTGAACTTACTGATTTTTCTTCTCGTCGAACGCGTTTCGGCGTCGTATTCGCCTTCGTCAGCTTAGAGACAGACTGCTAGTCACTAAGACTGTAAAAATTTCAATTTTAGATAAAGTGTAGTGCTGTGAAAGAAGATGATGAACAATCAAGACAACTAAAAATCTTGCGTTTGAATGCAAATTTCAAACGTTTGAGTATACTGTACATAGCAAATTTTATTCAATTCTGTTCACTAGTAACACAGTTTACGTGAACAATTTGCCGTCCATATGCTTGTCCAGCAAATATTGTTATTAGTCGTTTGCGTAGTTTTGTTTCTATATGCAATGTAGGGATATATATTCCCGGGTTATACATTTTGTGTGTAATTATAAGGCACGCATTTCTGTAGTATGTCACTTAAGGTACAAGAAATATTAACAAAATCATCATAATTGATATGTAGGGTAGATTTATTTTATTTCTGACTTTGAACACAAACCGCTCGCCATCATAGGCAGTGCAGCAATGAAAAACTATACCTTAGAGAATATTTGTTAATGACGATAAAGCCATGCAAGAGGTCACAGCCGAAGGGAGTAACTTTGTCACCACTTAAATGCATCACTCTCTTGTTAAGCGATCCACACTGTTTGACACACTATCAGCAGAAAATAGGATTATCATAAATAAAAATGTTAAAATCTAACTGTAAATATAAAATCATTACAAGTACTAGTATTTTTCTAGTCACACTAGTCACACTGGAGAGGATAATACTCAAGGCGTGTAACACTGGAGAGGATAATACTCAAGGCGTGAACACAACATTGTTACGTAATGCGGAAAAAATGTCACGCTATTACAGAATATTTTACGTGTTTCTGGGCTATTCCAGTGGAATCTTGTTGTACTGTTGTGTGCGTACGTGATTCTCAACATGCCTCAGCCAGACTATTCTAGACTCACCGGTGCGCGCGCGCTGTGCGCAAGACCGCAATAAATTACGTTCTCGTGTTTTCTAGTAGTCCTGACGCGTAGTAAGGAATATTCTGGATATCTCAGCGGGGTATAAATACAAGTATTCAGCGTCGCTCAGTTCAGTTTGAATTTCGATTTATTTCAGTGCGATTCGAAGTATTGTGGCGAAGTGTTACGTCTTTTATAATATGGCTATTATATTGTAATACAATTGTGGTTTATATTAGTTGACATTATTATTGCGTGTGAACAATTTTTATTTGATTTGTTGTAAGAGACTATCTTGTTGATTGCAAACTGTTTAATTGTGATAATTAAAACTGGTGATTAGTGACTTAGTTGGTGTCTTGTATTTTGTTTTCCACTGTACCATACGACGATCAGTAGACCTCATAACAATATTGTTATTTTCTAAATCAGAGTATATTCTAAACACTTCTTCATTTATGGTAAGCCTAAACAGTTATGTAAATGTGCAAATTTAAATATTCAGTAGAAATTATGAATAGTGTTTTAAAGCAGGTATCACATTTTAATTATTTGGGATGTGATATCTCATATAGGAAGGACAACGATATCGAGAGAAAGTTAAATAAATTTAGTCATACCTGTGGAACAGTAAGACGACTATTAAAGAACAAAACACAGAGGGAGACACAGCTAAAGTTCTATAAGGTCGTCGCTGTGCCGACTTTAATGTATGGATAAGAAACATGGACTCTACTGAAAAAAAAAAATTTAAAAACACAGACCTCGGAAATAAAATTTTTAAGACTACTTAAGGAATGCAGTTTGAGAGATTCATCTACGAGACGATGACGTAATGAAAGAGCTGAAGTTACAGTCGGTTCTGGATAGAATAAAGGAATACGGGCAGAATTGGAAGTCCCATATGGAACGCATGGTAGACACGCGTATTCCTAAACACGCATTTGAATATAGGCCAGTGGGAACAATATAGATCGTGGACAAAATGGTCAGAGACTCTGTGAAGCCGGAACGGGCTATAACCCAAGCCATGTAGTGAAGAAGAAGAAGAAGAAGAAGAAGAAGAAGAAGAAGAAGAAGATGAAGAAGGAGGAGGAGGAGGAGGAGGAGGAGGAGGAGAAGAAGAAGAAGAAGAAATTATTGTAATCCACAGTCCTGTTAGAGGTAGGATCTAGTCGCATTAAACTGACGATAATTAATAAATAATTAAATTATCCTTCATTTAAACAATGCGAAAGAAAGCGAATACCGCCCGGCGTTTGTTATCTGTGAATTTCTGAACACGAACAACTATATTGTTTACGTATCCGTGGTTACATAATCAATATAACGTAACCAATATTGTAATTTGGTTGTAACGCAATCAATTGTTAATATTTTATTGAAATTTTTAAGTTTTCGGCCAAATAAATTTATAATATCACTACAAAAAATTAACCTCTCCCCCTTCAGCTACCCTTTTGATTTACAGATATTTTATCAACCTTTCTACAGTGGATTATTATGACCACTTTTTCAGAACACTTTATTTATCAAAAATTAATTAGTTTATTTATCAACTTTACTCTTATTAAAACGTAAAACACTGGAAATGAACTACCCCTTCCCCTTAACCGATCTTCACAAAAATCAGTAGGCATTGAGTCCTCTACAACTCGGGCATATATGCGAAAAATTATTCGATTTTGTTTGAATTTGCGGCAGTTATCGTTCGCATTAGAAAAAATTCCACACACACACACACACACACACACACACACACACACACACACACACACACACACACACACACACACACACACAGACACACACACACACACACACACACACACACACACACACACACACACACACACACACACACACACACACACACACACACACACACACACACACACACACACACATATTTCCATTTCCATTTTATGAAAATGACTTTTCTTCATGTTTTGATGGTAGTACAATCAGAATCTGCCCTTATCTCGAACACGATTATTTTGGCGATCATAATACTTTCATTTCATCACGAAACATGGGAGTAATAGTGGAAATTTATGATTAAAGACCCTACTAGGAAAACCTAGAAAAAACACCTTACACATCGGATATTTCATCATTATCAATTCCGTCAATGTACACAGCCGAATTGACCGACAACTAACGGAAAAGGAAAACGTTTTAAAATTGCAGGAAAAATAAAAATAGCGACGTGGAATGTCATTGTAAAACTATAATTTAAAACTACTAGTTTCAGAAACATGGTTTAGTGTATAATAAGTACTTCACTTCACTTGTAATTAAAATTAACCACTTCGCTGTACTATGTCATTTATGACGAAAGAAATAAATGATTATGCCCTATATAGGGCGGAGTTATGGTTACGACGCTGCTAACATACTTCGTCTGTAATTACAAATGCAGGAGATGAAAAACAGGACCCGAGAGAGAACACGATAATGATGATTGAGTTCTTTAAGAGGTCACTGCCGAAGGGATTAATTCCGCCAATTATCGCGTATAATATTCGCTTGTTAAGCGTATTGTATGCAATCACAAAACACTCACCATCATTCGTAAACATATTGTTACAACGGTCTACTTGGTTGTCGTATGGTACAGTGGAAAACAAAATACAAGACACCAATTAAGTCACTAATCACCAGCTTTAATTATCACAATAAAACAGTTTGTAATCAACAAGAAGTCTCCTACATTAAATCAAATAAAAATTGTTCACACGCAATAAAATTTCAACTAATATAAAACACAATTGTCCCGCACGATTATAAAACACATAACACTTCGCCATAATAATTAGCTTTCACTAAAAACTACTTGAACGACTTGAACGCACAGAGTAACCGCCCGACAATAACTCGCAACTCAAACTAAACTGAACGTCGCTGAGTACTTGTATTTATACCCCGCCGAAAATCCAGAAACATCCATACTACGCGTTAACAATAAAGGAAAACATTAGAGCGTAATTCATTGCGGCCGTGACACAGTGGGCGCGGCTTCTGTCGTTGAGAATCACGTACGCCATACAGATTACAGCCGGATTCCATTGGAACATTCGATAAACTTGTAGAAAGTTCCGTATTACGTAACACTTTTCCGCATTACGTAACAATATTTAAGTTCTAATGTAAATTAAAACTTTATGTGACCTTATTCGATGGTCACAATATTAACATCATAACATGTCAATACTTGACATGCGGTCAAAATAAAATATAGTCGTCTACACGTTGCGGTGTTTGTTAAGTTCAGTTTTACACATTTCCGACACAGGCGTTATTGCGATTTCGTCACGTAGTGGTGGATTTGGCTTGAGGATAGGTTAGTCTATTGCTTGACAGACACAGTGGTAAGTCGATGGTAGAAATTAATTCCTGTGACAAGCTGAAGACATCAACTCCATTATTTATATGACTCTATTACTCTGTTTATTTGTTGTAGACGTCTATAATATTTTTGTTGATTTTAGACAAGCCTACAATTTGACAGATAGGGATAAATTATCTAATATTTTATACGAATTCGACATACCAGTTAAACTGGTAAGGATGATAAACATGACAATGGCTAATACAGAAGCTCAAGTACGAATACAAGGACAGATGACAGAAGGATTTATAATCAATCGAGTGTTAAAATAAGGACACGGGCTGGCCCCGACCTTGTTTAATCTAGCTCTAGAACATGTAATCAGAAAACTGTCAGTAGGAAGAAATATCGTACTGACAAACAAATCGGTCCAATTAGAAGCCTACGCGGTCGACATGAACATAATGTGTCGGACAAAACATTCAACAGAGGAAACGTACTTTGAGCTCAAACAAAAAGTTTAGCAATGTAGGCCTCAAAATCAACATACATAAAACAAAAATATTACCGACAATATCGAAAAGGTGGACAACTTTAAATACTTGGGAACCATATTAGAAAAACGGCACAGAAGAAGCCGAAATCCGGAACAGGATAGTCCAAGCCAATAAACCGTGTTTTGCCACATCAAGTATCTTCAGATCCAAAGACATCCACAGGAACACAAAACTAAGGACATACCAATCAATAATAAGGACCATCGTAACGTACGGCTGCGAAAAGTGTATCCTGAACTCCAAAGCAGCAAACACTGTCGATGTCTTTAAAAGAAAAATAATACGAAGAATCCTGGGACCATTTAATGACGTACACGGTTGGAGAATAAGATATAACTTTGAATTGTATCAAATGTATAAAGAACCACCGCTAACACAATACATAAAACTACAGGGTCCAAGGTGGGCTGGTCATGTAGCCAGGATGGGGGCAGACAGAATACCACGAAAACTATTGAATACCAGAATCCACGGAAAAACACCACTGGGAAGACCAAGGAAAAGATGAGAGGACGAGGTGGATGAGGATGCGAAAGAAATAGTGAAAGTGCGTTCCTGGAGGAGGATGGCTACCGACAGAAGAGAATGGGGGGAAAAATTGAAGTTGGCCAGGGCCGAAAAAGTGCTGTAGTGCCATAGGAGAGAGAGAGAGAGAGAAAGAGAGAGAGAGAGAGAGAGAGAAACTACTTTCTTTATTACAGTAGCTTTGCCTACATATTTAATTTCACCATATCATACTGTTACGCAATACGGAACGTTCTGGTACTATGGAGAATGTTGTTCTACGCGTTTCTCGTTTAGCCCAGTACGTGAGTGTTTCTGGCAAGGCCGCACTGAAGTATCCTCTAGAATTTTCAAGTGCTTGTTAAGGACGCCTATTATGGAACCCTGCAGACTATAAATAGCCAACAACTGCCGCTTGGAATTTTTGTTTACTATGGGCAATTACTCGGTGCGTTAGTTTTCCTGAAGATGTGTTGGTACAGCCGTACTTTTGTCAGTGTAGCTTTCAGCTGAAAACTGATAAAATCCAAAATCAATTTCAAAAGCTGTTATGGTCCCGTCTTTTCTATTTTTACGGCTCTCAACATTATAAACAAAACTGTTTCTGTGTGGTTTAGGTTCTGGTTACTACGTGTCGAACCAGATCGTAAAGATAAAACATCGCAAAACGACTACGTGGGTCAGGAGAGTAACGAGGCACAACTTCAAGGCTGAAGTTTTTAATGGCAAACCGTATTAAGAAGTTCAAGCTCTTTGTACTGGACACTCGCTGGCAGGAATACTACAGTATTGTTACGACGGACTCACTGATCGTCGTATGGTACAGTGGATAACAGAAGAAAGATACCAATTAAGTCACTAATCACCAGTTTTAATTATCTCGTATGGTACAGTGGATAACAGAAGAAAGATACCAATTAAGTCACTAATCACCAGTTTTAATTATCATAAATTAACAGCTTGTAGGCAACAAGTTATTCAACAAGATTGTACTCGTACAATAATTCAAGTAAATTTGTCCACACGCAATAATAATGTCAACTAACAGAGTCCCGCACAAAAATCACTTTTGACTAATACACTCTAAGTTCACTGTTAACTCCTAATTTTCAGACCTTGCAAGAGACGTCCAATAGCTTGCCTTAACATCGGTATCATTTACATTTTCATTCGCCCAACCGCCGTTGCGTTGATTACTTGTTCGAACGTGCAAGATTTTACAGTGCTTTTTGTACAGAAAGAGAGTATTCATTGGTATCTCATAATTCGTAAGCGAGGACTTTTTGTATATTCGTTTTGTATTGCAGTTACTGTACAAATATTAGAGCTTGTTAAGGAATACACTTTATATGGACTTTTATATACAGTTTTAAAACCAACATAAGCCAGTGGAAATGTCGTTTAGCGGCATGAACAAACTTTCTAGTTTGATGGAAACGAATTGAACACAAAATTCAATTCGTGTGATGGTTGGAACAAAAGCCTAGGAAAAATTTTGTATCCACTGAGAGGAGAATACTTAAAAAATAAAACTGAAACTGAGTAACTGAATGAATCTCAAAAGGAGAATCAAAACAGTCTGCTATTAAATAAATCGAAGAAGGCTTCAGTAAGATACAAAAGTGTAACACTGAAAAAAGGTCTTGTTTCCAAACAAAAGATTCCAACATTAAGTGACATCGAAATGGCGGTTGTGTAGGACGCCCTTATCTATTGCAAAATATACTGGACGAAAACCAAAAGCATCATAACGTTGATTAAACAAGTTTTGAAGACAATTTCGTTGAGCCAATTTATTGAAGATATTATTGACAGTTTCCGGACTGATTGGTCGTGGCTTTTTGTTGCTTTACGTTTCTGCAGTACGAGCGGCAGCCATCTTCAGCAATAGTTATTTTCAGTGTTGATACATACAGAATCTGTTTCCTGTTATTGAAGGTAGCTGCTGTTCGTGAACAGCACCCGAAACGTATGGCAACAACAACAGTTTCAACAAAAACAGACCACCGCCATTCAGTTCGAAAACTTTTAATAACAATTTTGGTGACGTGCATCTTGAAAGGTTTCAAAACGTATAAGCCAAGTAAATTTCATACCAATCCAAATATACGGAATATTGAGAATGCGTCACAAGCTGTATAAAGACAATGATCTGGCCACCACCATCCGACTGCATAGACTGCGATAGGCAGGTCACTGCATTAGGATGGAAGACAACCGAATACCTAGGAAGGTACTGTTTAGTCAGATCGAGGGTAGAAGGCCTGTCGGAAGACCCAAGACAAGCTGGGCTGACGCAGTGGCGAGGGATGATGATAATTTACTTAAAATAAAACGATGGACATCGATCGCCAAGGGCAGGGAAAAATGGAGGCGGATGATTATGGAGGCTAAGGTTCGACTTCGAACTGTGACGCCATAGAAAAAGAAGTACATTTCATCCGGGACCGACAACATTATAAAAATGATAATATAATTATCGTAGATTTGAAAGATGCACCATTTAATGTACTAAGTAATACAAACTGTTTGAATAACATGTCTGTCGGTATCCAGGCCACTTATAATGAATATAAAATATGCTTTTATATTGGTCAGACAGGGAGAAGTTTTTATAAACGTTTCGTCGAGCACACTCCAAAGCATAATGTAAAGGATTTGACAACACAATGTTGTATAAAGTCTAACTATGCTCGTCATCTTATACAGGAGAACCATAATTATACGAGCTTTGACACCAATTTGAAACCCTTACATGTCTGTGGTAAAGGCGCTTATTTAAATGCACGTGAAGAATTTGAAATATATAGAGCACATAATGACAAATACTACCGTAATTTCATATTAAACGACCACTTACATTTCAAGTCGAATCCATTATATGACACAGCACTAAAATTTATCTGTAACTGATATCAATCAGTGTCCGGCCGGCTTTCGTCGAGTGCGCACTCGCATCACATAAATGCTTATATATTTGGTTTTTGATTTTGTGATTTTAATGTTTTAATTTTAACGACCTCATTGAGTGATTAAATTTTAATATATAATCTGATGACGATACATATGTCTTGAAACGCGTAATTCATTGCGTTAAATCTATGTGGTCACGAGACAGGAAATAAGGTAAATATATTTATTATTAAAAACTATTTTCATTAATTTATGTATTCTTAAACCAAAGTGCTCTAAACGCCTGCATTATCTTTTCACACCTTAAAATGTTTATTTAATTATTTCTAATAAACCCAAGTTCACTTCTCAACTAACCCAACAATGCTCAGTCATTTTTTTGGCTTACGATTTGTAGCTAGAAATGTTCAAATTTTGTATTAAATGCACTTATGAATGCATAAGAACGAAAGATTTTGTCTTACCCGAAAAAAAGTTGTCGGGTATCGTTCTGTAATAGATCTGCTGTAACATTCAGTCGCTTTTTGCGGCCTGAAGAAGACCCACGGTGGTGGGATACGAAACGTAGATGACGATGTCGAGATTATACAGTTGCCGGCCGCAGCCTAACAGCTTGGTATTTAACTTGGTTTTGAGTATATTGACACCGACCTAAGACCAAAAAAAAAATGATTGCCTGTTTTTATTATTCTTAAGAAAGGTGAAACAGGTAAAAATTATTTTTATAAAATAGTTTGAATGAAAAAGGGTCAGAGAGAGAGAGAGAGAGAGAGAGAGAGAGAGAGAGAGAGAGAGAGAGAGAGAGAGAGAGAGAGAGAGAGAGAGAGGGAGTGAGAGTGAGGGGGGAGAAACAGAGACAGACAGAGGGGGTGAGAGAGGGGGAAGAGAGAAGAGAGAGATTGAATTTACGTACACAAGTAATTTTTGTATACGTTAACAATAACACAATATTCGTATTGTGTCAATCATAAAACGTAATATAATTATTATTAAATAAACTTGGTTCCGATTTTTGACTGATATTTAGATGTTTTACTCCCGGAAGACTCTTGCAATTGCCGCGAGGGCATATACAAACGTGTAATCAAAGTAACAAAGTTAGCAATTAGATATACTTATGCTGGTAGTTAAATAATAAAGAAATAGCAAATATAAAGCGCATGGTACATCTTTACAATAAATTAACCAACAAGAATTAAAGAAACGAATCACAAAGAACTGTTTAAGTTGATGAAATTTATTCACTTTATTTTTCCTTTGCTTTTCGTTTGTGTGTGTGTGTGTATACTTCGTATTTCGTATTAAATAACTGTTGAGAAGTCCAAATTGAATTCTATTTAAAGAGGTTTCGTGTAAATAACATTTACATATAATTAGATTATTGCAAAAAAATGCTCAACGAAAATTATTTCAACACAAGTATGCAATATAGAAATTTTTTAACAGAAGTTTGTGTCATAAAATGTCTCAAGTTATGTGTGTTTTACGATTTTGTTTACCACGTACTGCGGAGGGAATTGTAATTCTGCATTAATATAATACGGTTCTATGCAAGCACATGCACTCATGTGCTTGCTCGCGTGCAGGAGACTGCACGTGTAATATTGTCGCGTGTAACAATAAAAATTTACTCAGATGATGATAAAATTTGTCATCGTCATTTATTGTAAAGTTTATTTGATTTCCAGTTAACTTATACCAGTTAAAAAGTTTACAATTACAATGGATTCAGGTTAAAGGGGCCACCGGTTATTAGGGTCAGCCGTTTTATCGAGCCAATATTCAAAATACAAAAAGAAATCAGGGTTAAAAGTTGGGTTACTCCTAATAATGGGGTCGGGAACGCCGCTTATTCGGCCTGGTAATGGTACAATTTTCCATTTTTTAATTAGAAAAAATATTTTTCCAATTTTTGAGGTTATTGGGTCCTTTAGTCTTTAGACTGGTTTGTACCTTCTCCGCATATACCCGTGGTGCGTGTGTTACGGAGTCTCTCACGGTAATGGGACCTACAGTTTAACGCCGGATCCGAACGGCATAGTTGGGGAGTTTTTATGCTAGGCAGGATACCTCTCGCTGGTTTGCCGTTGCCTTGCGAGAGGGAACGGTCGTATCTAAATCAGATGGGCCCGGCGGGAACTTTTTGAGATAGGCTTACATAATATGAGCAAAATGTAGCCTATAGAAATAATTCATATGTGTCTTGGTTGCGCTAAGTATAATCTGCACAATAAACGATTCTTTGTTAATATACAGGAGTAGGACTTTGATGGCATGACATAACTAATTAAATAGGTAAAAGTAAAGTAATTGATTTATTAACTCTTCTTTGCAAAAGAATAATTAAATATTATTATTTATTATTTGGTGTTCTGCCCTAAGGCAGGTCCTCAAATGGTAAAAGCTCTCCAAGCTGTCCTATCGCATGCCAGTCTTTTTGTTTCTTCGTAACACCATCTGATTTTAATGCTATCTATTAACTTCATTCTTCTACGTCCTCTTCTTTTTTCTCCTTCTATAACATCCTCCATGGCAGTTGTAAGCAAGCAGTCTCTTCTTAAACAATGACCTAACCAATTCCTTTTCCTATTTTCTATTACCTTTAGGATTCTTCTCTCTTCCCCTATTTTTCTTAAAAATTGATCATTCCTTACTTTATCAACCCACCTCACTTTTCCATTGCTCGCCAAACCCACATCTCAAACGCTTCTAATATTTTCTCATCCTCCTTCCTCAGTGTCCATGTCTCTGCAACATATAAAGCAAATTAAATATTAAAAGTCAAAAATATTAATTTAGTATATTTTCCTTTTTAAGAAGCTAAAAATAAAACATATTATACATCTCACAAAAATAATATTGTGCTAAAACCAAACATAAACACAAACATTTTTATATTGGTTGGTTGTCTGACAAATATTAAATTTGAATCATCAGTATTTTTATTGTTGCAAATTATACATAATAGCATTATTTATAACTATTAAATAAAATTGACAAATTTACTAGTAATAGTTAAAAAATAATATGTACTTTAAGATGAAAAAAAGAATTATTACCTACAGTATACCCATTTTAATTACATAGAAATATTGTTAGTAACAAAGAATTAAAAAAACGTGTTAATTACCGTACTTCATTTTATATATTGACACATGTATATTGTAATATAACTGTGAAATTACAAATTATAATTAAATTTATAAAGTGTTGCTTGTTCTGGTATTCTGCGGTAATCGAGCCCCACAAGTTGGACTCGCCAAATTATGTAATATAACGGTGATTGAGTGGGTATAATAAAATAAATAAAAGGTTGATGTATGTAGATTGTGCTCTCCTGTAAGTCCCACTGGTTGTGCTAGCTGATTTTGTAATAAAACGATATTGCAAAATATAGCTTAATTTATAATATGTGTAGTACGTAGCTAATACCTTCTTGTCTTCTAAGCTCCCACTGTTGACCTTCGCTTTTGTAATACAACCCTACTATAATTGTAATTGTATAGTGTTCTGGTATAATATTATCCAGGATAATTTTTATGGTGTGTATGTTCAGTAGTGACGTTCCGCTCTGGGAATCGTCGATTTGGTAAAGTTCCTGGTCTTTGTTATTGGTAATTGGGATGTTATTACCATCAATTAAATAAAGTGTATTTTGCTGTGTAGCAAATTGAAATAAAATATAAATTTAAAATTTATATTTATAAAAAAAAAATAATTTCGGAACAAATATTTTCGAGGTATTTATGTGCTTAATAATAGGAATAAATTGAGGTTGTGGATCGTAATTATAATTATAATAGTAAGGTGTTTAATTTGGTAATAAATTTCTGTTCGGTAAATTTGTTAAAAAGATAATCCAATTAACTTCAAGTTAGGCGAAAACGGCTCTCTTCTTCTTACTCTTGAAATGTTGTAGTTTCGCATATACTGCCTTTAAAGATTATCTATTTTTCTTGGTTAATTAATGATTATGTCCTTTTATAAGAGAAATCAACTCCAATTTACCAAAAAACAGACAAATACGTTTATTAAATACAATAATAAGGTTGGTCGATTAATTAATCGAAGTTACAAGCCATATCGAGTTCTCGCTCAGGATCGGTCGATATTAGAAGTTTTACAATTGTATTATTTAAACAGGTTCTTTGAACGGTTATTTATATAAAAAGCCAGAGAAGGTCAGGGACATGAAAGTATAACACTTACAATTCAAAAAAAAAGGTCTTAAATTTAAACAATATACTGGTAATTATTAATAATAAAAGTTTATATATAATTTTGTTCAAACCAGAAAGAAGCCTAGTCGTCTCTAATTGAGGTGACGGAATGGGATCAGAATGGCCGCCTGACGCATGCGCGTTGAAAGCTTCTAATGTAAACAACGTACTTGTTGAGATAATATGTCCCTTCTTTGGTTAAATGTTCTTCACTACGGTATATGATCTTCTGGGGTATAGTTTATTGTCACTGTTGTTAGATGGAAACGTTCACTTGGTGTAAAAATGTTGTTAAATAAGTATATCAACTGGTGTTTATGTGTCAGTTAACCTCGAATTTTCACTTGGTGTTTGATGCGATTTCAGTGTTATTTCAATGTAATTGGTTATATGTGATTTCGTTTATAGGTGTTATGTAGTTCGTGGGTCAACTTCACCACTTCACTTTCATTAAAATAGTTAAAAATTTAATTTACATAAAATGATTCAGAACTCCGTTGTAGCATAACGTCCATTAAAGGTTGGTTCAAACAAATATTCACGAGAAGTGCTCTCTTCGAGGTATAATAATGAACTGTCTGTATTTTCATCATCTCATGAAAATCTTAGCCTATATAATATAGTTCAGACATTGTTAAAAATTGCCATAACTTCCGACACGTTTTAAAATAGTACACTATGTTCATAAAATAAATTCGTTATTAGTTAACTGTTTGCAATATAAAATACATATTCGTTTTCACTATTCTATTCTACTTATTTTGATAGTAATTAAGTTAGTATTACAAAGTTTTATCTGAAAATTATTTCTTATAATTTTTTGGTAGGTAGGCCTAAAATTATACTTCCCTGTCTTCTATGTAAATAATAGCCATTTTACCTAATATAATTATTATTCTATAAAATCTGAAATTGTTATAATTGTCAATTCTCACTTATTTTATGGCAATTTAGTATACTAATGATGGTTTTTTAATATAATTCAGTTGTATATGACTCCCCTTCTGATAAAGTTAGTGAACCTATTTCAGTTTCAAATGGTATTTCATTATACAAATAAATAATTTTACTCATAGAATGACCATATCTTTAGAAAGCCTTATTTACATAGTATTTAATATGTTGGGTGTATCTTGCCTAAATATTGTCAGTTTGCCTGGTTTATAAGATTAGGTTTATTAATTATTCTGCATTTTAACTTTATTATATTGCCTAGATTTGAATTGTGGCTATTTGCAGAATGTTTTACTAATGTAATTATTTTATTTCCTTCTCTGACTTCTGACTCTGATATATTTGATTAAAAATTAGTTCTCTGATCTGGCATAACAGTAATTATAGATTATACAATTAAAATATAACACCCAGATATATAAAACTGGTGTTCTTAATAACATTGTTTTGGTATATCACCTAATAACATAATAAAAAAGTATTTCTACAACATTGGAATGATATCTAATTTTAGATAATGCATTCCTAAATTAACATGAACAATAAAATAACAATTATAATACTAATATCTCTTATGACTAACCCTTACTTATCTAAATGCTATATTTAATTGGAACCCAACATTTGGATCCATATATAATAATATCCATAGTTGTTAATACCTTCTACAACTTCATCATAAACAGTTAGTTCTGTAATTCCCCATTTTATAAGATTTATGCCCCCTCTTAAAGTATAACCCTGGCTATCTAAGTTATATTCCATTCTATGGAATGTTCATACAGTTTTAGTAGCTTTTTATTAGTAAAATTACTACTTCATTATCAAAGTAGGCACTGTTCACAAAACTTAAAGTTTGTTACTTTGTACTGCTACTCATGCACCTTTCTTAAAGTTTATTAGTTATAATTTGATCACTTACACTTTTCCATGGTGAATTATTACTATATTTACTAGTCTTTTTCTAGCTTTTAATATGAAATATTCAACCATGGGGGAACTGTGAAGACTTGTCTATACAAACTAAATAATAACTTTTTGAATGCACTAATATTTAATACTACTAACACTTTTAGTTTTTGTCAGTTTTACAGTGATATGGTTTTTTAATGTGTTATACTTTCTTTTTTGGGCATTCATTGATTTTGGGGTTTTTTGGGGGTTCTTTCCCTATGGGGTTTTTGTTTTATATGGGTCGTCTTAATTATTCTTCTTTCTTCTTGAGTTTGGTTATTCTTCCTTCTTCTGTAGTTTTGGATTATCCTTCCTTCTTCCTTCTTCTGTAGTTCTTATTTTTATTATTCTTCTTTCTTCTTTAGTTCCAATTATTCTTCTTTCTTCTGTCTTCAGTAGTGGTAGTTTTGACTATTCTTCCTTCTTCTGTAGTAGTAGTTATAATTAGTCTTCTTTCTTCTTTAGTTTTAATTATTCTTCTTTCTTCTGTCTTCAGTAGTGGTAGTTTTGACTATTCTTCCTTCTTCTGTAGTAGTAGTTATAATTAGTCTTCTTTCTTCTTTAGTTTTAATTATTCTTCTTTCTTCTGTCTTCAGTAGTGGTAGTTTTGACTATTCTTCCTTCTTCTGTCTTCTGTATCTTTGATTGTTCTTCTTTCTTCAGTAATAGTAGTTTTAATTATTCTTCTTTCTTCTGTCTTCTGTATCTTTGATTGTTCTTCTTTCTTCATTCTTCAGTAGTAGTAGTTTTAATTATTCTTCCTTCTTCTTTAGTTCCAATTATTCTTCTTTCTTCTGTCTTCAGTAGTGGCAGTTTTGACTATTCTTCCTTCTTCTGTAGTAGTAGTTATAATTAGTCTTCTTTCTTCTTTAGTTTTAATTATTCTTCTTTCTTCTGTCTTCAGTAGTGGTAGTTTTGACTATTCTTCCTTCTTCTGTAGTAGTAGTTATAATTAGTCTTCTTTCTTCTTTAGTTTTAATTATTCTTCTTTCTTCTGTCTTCAGTAGTGGTAGTTTTGACTATTCTTCCTTCTTCTGTCTTCTGTATCTTTGATTGTTCTTCTTTCTTCAGTAATAGTAGTTCTAACTAGTTCTTCTTTCTTCATTAGATTTAGTTTGTTCTTCTTTCTTCTTTGAGTTTTAATTGTTCTTCCTTCTTCTTTAGCTTTGATTGTTCTTCCTTCTTCATTCTTCAGTAGCTTTGATTGTTCTTCTTTCTTCCTTCTTCAGTAATAGTAGTTTTAATTATTCTTCTTTCTTCTTTAGTTCTAATTATTCTTCTTTCTTCTGTCTTCGGTAGTAGTAGTTTTAATTATTCTTCCTTCTTCAGTAATAGTTTTTCGCCGTGTATGCCTTCGTTTCTTCTGGTCTGGTTTCTTTGACGGGGTATATTAATTGCCTGCTTCTATCTTACCTGGGTAATTTTGTTATTATTAATTTTAGTCTTCTGGGTTTTTAAATTTGTATTATATTATATTGTTTGCAGAAATTTTCTTTATTCAACCTTTCTTGTGAATATATTATTAAACAGTGCATTTTAATTAATTCTCATCTGGATATTCCATATCTTAGAGCTTTATTAATGATCATTGAGTAATGTATTTGTGTGGATTATCTGTCATGCTACAGATTGCTCTCTTCCAGAAGTGATTAGTTCAGATCATACTTAGTTTGTCTGAAATAATTGCTTATGACATTATATTATAAATTATATTTTCTTACTTCCTTCACATTTCTAAAATTTTTTCTCCCATATTTTTGAGCTTATCTATATTTCATTATTAACTGGATTGTTACTGATAGTAATAGTCATCTGAGGTTCGTTATTTTTTATTTTTCCATTTTCTTCTTAACTCGTTTCTTTATCCTTGGGATATTTATTCCCTAAAATTCCCTAACACGTTAGCTGGGGCAGTGTCCAGAGGGGCTCTGTAGGCATCTCACTCTGCTGGCCATACTACGTCATTTATTGATTACAGAGGTAAATCATCTCTGACCAATACATAATAATACTGCTGGACTTATCTCAGACAGTCATTAATAAAATTATATAAGAATAGTCCACCTTATGACTATATAAAAAAAAATTAAATATCTTTGGATATTTCACTTCGTATACGAACAGATCTATTAATATTTCTATCTTAGTGAATCTCTATCTCAGTTATTTTTCTCAATGGTTAGCTCTGCTGGCATTTTATTTCTCCTTGTGGTTGGAAGCTGGTATAATATAATCATCACTTATTATTCAGTGTAAAGTTTTTAATTCTCTGTCATTTTTTGACTGTTATCACAATCTCCTTCTGGTCATTGGTAGCATATATTTTGTATTATATTTTTGTTCCTTTCTTAATTCTTGTGAATCGTTCCACTAGTATTATGTTGTTTCAATTACTCTTTTAATTGTCTTTCTAATAACTGACATTTATTGTATGATCATCTTTTTCATATGGATTTATTTATATATGGTTTTTTCTTTCTTCCTCAAAATTTTATTTTGCTCTTGCTTTTTATCCAAATGCACTCTTTATTATTAATGTCATATGTTTAATATCTCTGTTTATTTGACATAAAATTCTCATTAATTTCACTTCATAATAAGTTTATTCATTTAAATGGTATCAGTGGTTTGTATTGCCATTTCTTTATTCTGGAAAGTTTTTCAGAATTGGTCCCATATATAATTGTTTGTAATGTGTTATCCAAATTCTTTTTCTCCTTGTTCATTTCTAAAAGTTGTTTTTAAAATAAGGTAGTAAATTGTTTTTACTTGGGTTTTTGAATTTTGATGATTTAATTCAAAATTCATTTTCTCTTTGATTCATAAATTGTTTCCTAAATGGTAGGCAGTAAGTAGTCATTACTTCATTTTTGAATTTTGAGATTTAATTCAAAATTCTTTTTCGTTTTGATCATAAATTATTTCCCAAATAATAGGTAGTAAGTAGTCATTACTTCTTTTTTGAATTTTGACTTACTTCTTCTATACCTTCCATTATTCATAATATTTTTTCATGGATGCCTGGTTATATACTCCCTTTATCCGGTCTGAATCGATCTCCTTTATCTCATAGGTATTGTTATTTTTCACATTGGATATTATATATGGTCCTGTGTATAATAGTAATAATTTTTTCGTTATTCCTTCCAGTGTGCTGGGAAGTTCACGATTTCTTAACAAAATTTTTTCTCCCTTCCCATATATTATTACTTTGCCACTGGCCTTTTGATATTTATTCTGCCGTTTTAACTGGTCTTCTGCCACCTTGTTGAAGAATTTAGCTTTATCAAATCTGTACACATGGCTACTGGGGAACTCGAGGATATCTGTGATCTCTCGTGGGGGTGGTTTCTCGTACATAGCAGAATATGGGGTTATCCCTATAGCTGGATGGTAAGCTAAGTTGAGGAATTCCTCCGTGGCTTCTAAATAGTCTTGCCACCTTTTTTGTTGATGGTGACAATAAGTCCTGAGGATCCTCCCCACTTCTCGCAACACCCGCTCTGCCGGATTACTGCTCGGATGGTAGACCGAGGTTTTGTATGTACGAATGCCCATTGACAATAACGTATCCCTCCAAATTACCCCTTTGAACTGAGTTCCATGATCAGTAATGATCGAAGATGGTTTCCCCAGGTGTGGGATATATTGTTCAGTTAGTATCCCCAGAATTTTCCTGGTAGTCGCTCGGTTAGTAGGGTATAGCTTAATGTATTTGGTGAAGTGGTCCATTATGATGGTTAGGTACCGATATCGGTGTCGACCTCCACTACGGGGAAATGGTCCGCAGATATCGAGGAACACCTTCTCCAATTTCGCTTTGGAAGTGATTGGGATCATCACACCTTCCTTCTTCTCATTATTAGTTTTTACCAGCTGGCAGATCTTACAACTCTTTATATACATTCGGACCTTTCTATTGATGTTTTTTATATAGCAGCTCTCCTCCAGAGCTTTTATTACCTTGAGGGCGCCCATATGCCCGTAACGTATATGGTAATTCACTATCAATTCCTTTTCGATCTGTGTCGGGACCACTACCTTCCAGATCTCTTCCTTCAAAGATGTTTTAATGAACAGTATTTGTTTATTCATCTGGTAATATATAGTAACGGTTTCATCTCCCTCTTCTAGCCGAAGTCTGAGGTTTCTCAATTTTGGGTCCGCTTGTTGGTGGGTACTCATGTTGGTTAATATTGTTGTTAAATCGGCTCTGGTGCTAAGAAGATGATATATTTTCAGCACGCTTTCTTTCTCCCCTTCGAAAGTTTGTTCCTCCACATTGACCCGGGATAATACGTCCGCTACTATATTTTTCTTACCAGGGATGTACTCCCATTGTAGATGGTATTCTTGAAGGGCAAGTATCCACCTCGTTAGTCTGCCATGGTTCAGTTTGCAGCTTTTTAAGAATGAAATAGATTTATGGTCAGTGCGGACAGTCACAGGGTATCCCAAAATGTAAGTGCGGAACTTACCGCAAGCGAATACCACACTCAGTAATTCTTTTTCCGTTACCGTGTAATTCCTTTCGCAGTGGTTCAAGGATCTGCTTGCGAAGCTAATTACTTGAGGTTGACCCTTCTCGTCCTCCTGATACAGTGTTGTTCCCAGGCTGATGTTGCTGGCATCGCAGTTCATGAAGAACGGTAACTTAAAGTTTGGGTGGCGAAGTATTATCGTATCCAGAAATTTGTCCTTAATTTGTTGGAAAATCCCCTCTTGTTCCTTACACCATACCCATTTGTTTTTAGATGATAATTGAGGTTGGAACCTCGCGGTCAACTCAGAATATTGTTCCTGGAACTTTCTATAATAATTGCAGAGTCCCAGGAATGACTGCAATTGCTTCCTGTTTTTGGGTGCCGGGAATTTCTGGATGGCTTCTACCTTTTCTGCCGACGGTGAGATTCCTTGATCGTTTAAGTTAAATCCGAGGAATTGCACTTCTCGGGCGATAAATTTGGATTTTTCCAACTTCAGTGTGACGTTACTGGCAGATAACTTCTCAAGCACATGCTCCACACGGTAACAGTGTTCCTCCCACGTTTCAGATGTTATAAGGAGGTCGTCAACGTACACTGTTGTAAACTGAAGGGCTTCTTGTCCCAATATCTGGTCCATGCAGGTCACAAAGATGGCAACTGAGTTTACCAATCCGAAGGGCAATCTTTTGAATTGGTAATTGCGCCCTTCGAATATGAAAGCCAGATATTGGCGACTCCGTGGGTGCAACTCTACCTGCCAGTATCCGCACACCGTATCCCAAGTGCTGAAGTATTGGGTACCATGGAAGCGTTTCAAGATCTCCTCAATCTCACCGGGCGAGGTTCTATCGTTAACGATTTTCTTGTTAATTTCCCGTGCATCCAAACAAAGCCGGACTTCGCCGTTTTTCTTGGGAATTGCGACAATAGGGCTGGTGTATGGGGATTGGCTATGTTCTATTATATCATTATTAATCATACGATTGATTTCCGCTCTTACTGCCTCTTTTCGAGAATGTGCAATAGGGTAGGACTTCCTATTAAATTCTACTGTATCCCGGAATTGAAGGGTACATTGATAGTTTCTAACCTTGCCTGGCTCATCGGAAAATACTGAGCGGTACTTCTCATAAATTTGTATCAATTGATTCGCTTGAGTATTGGGTAATTTTTCTCTATTAATTCCGCTTCGGAAATCTCTTATCTCCTGTATTTTCTGATACCATAAATCTTCGTCGGTAGTTTCATATACTATATTATTGGAAATAGTGTTAGTATTTGTATGATTTATACTACGTATTTGCTGGTGGATACTGCTGGGAAGTGTTATTTCACTACCGACTAAATCGGCTGTCCAGGTTATATCTCCGGTAAAGAGTGATACCTTCTCCATTCGTAAATCAATAATAGCCGAGTTCCTTCTCAGTACATCACATCCCACTAATATGTTGAAAGGTAATCCTGCTGCAATTAAGAAGACCATGTTCATAGCTATACCCTTACTAACGACATTCAACGATACTTGTTTTCTAATTGTCTTGTTTTGGCGACCAGTGGCACCGATTAATGCAATGTTATTTATAGGTAAGGTTGGCAATAACTTACCACAATTTCCTTGGATTCTCTCCAATTCTGTTGTATTAATTATGGATACATTCGCACCGGTATCAATCATTAGTTGTGCGAATGTTCCTTCAACTTCTGCATTAATGTATATTATTTCATTATTTATTATAGGGAGGCGGGCGTTGTCCTCCTCCAGTAATTCATTTCTAATATTTTTCAAGTAATTACATCGAATGATTGTAATTTTATTGGGATTATTTACTATCGGCAATTCATTTACATACCCAGGCGATAGAAGCAGCAAAAGGTCCTTATTGTTTATTACTGCCTCCTCCCGTTTAACTTCTCCTCATCTTGGTTATTGGAAGGACCAATAGAGGCATCAGTAGGGAAACCTTGAGTTGGTTCCAGCCTTTCCGTTCTCGGTTCGTAGGTTTGTTCTCTATTTGTACGCCGCTCCGGGTCATCCAGGCTAGTACTTCGCCTCGGCAGATTATAACTAGAGTGGTCCCGTTCTCGGCTGCGGTTTAGATCTTCGTACTCGCGTACTCTGCTCCACCGTTGCTGGTTATACCGGCGGTGGTTGTTTCCTTCCGCCCGTATAAAATTTACCCGGGGTCGGGAGAACCTATTGTTGTTGTTATTCTGATTAGGGTAACCCCTATTGTTATTGTCAAATCGCTCGGTGTGATTTGCAGGATTGTTGTTTCTTGGTCTATTCATATAATTATTCGGGTAATAATTACCTCGACTTCCGGAGAGCCCGTTATTATTTCTGTTATTATTTGGGTTTATATTTCCATGGTTATTATTGTTGTTGTTACCATTCGTGGGATGTTGATTATGGTAGTTCGGGTTATATCTATTTCCTTGGTACCCACTGTTGACCGGTTGACTATTATTGTTTGATGACGGATTATTTCGAACTTCCGGCCGCTCGTTCCTTCTTCGGCTCTGCCTGTAGTATTCTTCATTCTCATAGTTCTCCAATAGCTCCGTCATCGCCTGTATGGTCTTTATCTGACTACCTCTTCGAGCTCTTATGACCTCCTCGTCGTAATGATAAGAGAGCTTGTTCACCAGGCATTCCTCTGGTATGGCTGGTTCCAGGTGCTTGGCCAGGCACACCTTCCCAAGAAAGTACGCAGTCATGGTACTGCCAAACTGAGTTCTATATCGGCCATTGCAGATGTTGTCCCTTATTAAATTCTGGGTGGTCTCTGACCAATACTTAGACTTAAACAAACTTTTGAACTGTGGATAATCGGTTATTTCGCTCCTGTTCGCCATCCACCAATTATCTGTCATATCACGGAACGATTCGTCTAATAGTTCACGATTATTGGACCATCGATTACTTTTATGTTTGGCCATATATTCTTCGATACGGGCCAAGAACTCCATTGGCTTCCTTTTATACTGGCGAAAGTTAAGCCATTCTCTGTTCTCGTTTATTGGGATATTAGTAAAGCTGGTTGGTCGGCTCCGAATTGCTTCCATGTCCTCCTGGTTCTGTCTCACTTGACCAGTGATGTTAGTCATTGCTTCCTCCATTCCGTCGCATCTTTCGGTAATTCGAGTTCGTACCTTGCTGAGTTCTTCCTGGCTTTCCCTTCGGTTTTCTTCCGCCTTCTTGCGAGTAGACTCTTCAAGATTTGTGACCTTTGTGTTCACCACTTCCTTGAACTCTTGTACCTCCACTTCCGTCATTCGACATCTTCCATCAACTTCTCTTATCTGTTGATTTATAGTTATGGTTTCGTCTTCCAGCCTTTTGGTCATAGATTTCTTGTTTTCCATGAGTTCCTTGTTCATTTCTTTTCTCAATAGCTCCATTCGTTCGTCTAATTTGTCGAGATTCTCCTGGTTCACTTCCCGTAATTCTTCCCGTAACAGTTGGTTATCTTCTCTTAACTCTTCCCTTAATTGTTGATGATCACTTTCGATTTTCTTATTGGTTTCTTCCATCTTTTCTTCCAAATTCTTCTTATTTTCTTCCATTTTCCTTTCCACCTTTTTACTGGTTTCCTCAATTCTCTTATTGGTCCTTTCGATTTTACGGCCCAATTCTTCTTTTGTTTCTTGGTTGTCCTTCTTCAATTCTTCCCTTAAAGATTGGTTATCATTCTTCAAATCTTCTAATCTTTTATTATTTTCTTCTGTAGTAGTATCCATTTTCTTACTTAATTCTTCCTTGGTAGCTTGGTTGTCCTTCTTCAATTCTTCCTTTAACGATTGGTTATCATTCTTCAACTCTTCTTTTGTTGCTTGGTTGTCCTTCCTTAAGTTTTCTTCCATCTTCTTGCTGTTTTCTTCCATTCTCATGAACATTTCCAATAATTTTTCCATTTTACTTTCTTCTGTAGTCTTAGTTTTATCTATCTCCTGGTCTTGGACATGGACATCCCCTGTTTGAGTGGGTACTTCGGGTTGTTTCTCTGGTGGTGCTGGTTGTTGATGTTCTACCCGTTCAAGTATCTTTTCCACGTCCTCCACTGGGGTCGCCTCCTTATCCTCCATCTCGAGTTCTTTCTCGGCCTCCGCCGCTCTCTTCTTTGATGTGGCACGACGCATTATTTTCCCTGATTCCCTGGCTGGGTAACCGCTGCCAAGCTGAATTAGGAATTGGGTAAGTAATTACCGCCTTTCAACCCCTAATTACAGCCCTTTAGTTGGACGCCATTTTGTAATATAACTGTGAAATTACAAATTATAATTAAATTTATAAAGTGTTGCTTGTTCTGGTATTCTGCGGTAATCGAGCCCCACAAGTTGGACTCGCCAAATTATGTAATATAACGGTGATTGAGTGGGTATAATAAAATAAATAAAAGGTTGATGTATGTAGATTGTGCTCTCCTGTAAGTCCCACTGGTTGTGCTAGCTGATTTTGTAATAAAACGATATTGCAAAATATAGCTTAATTTATAATATGTGTAGTACGTAGCTAATACCTTCTTGTCTTCTAAGCTCCCACTGTTGACCTTCGCTTTTGTAATACAACCCTACTATAATTGTAATTGTATAGTGTTCTGGTATAATATTATCCAGGATAATTTTTATGGTGTGTATGTTCAGTAGTGACGTTCCGCTCTGGGAATCGTCGATTTGGTAAAGTTCCTGGTCTTTGTTATTGGTAATTGGGATGTTATTACCATCAATTAAATAAAGTGTATTTTGCTGTGTAGCAAATTGAAATAAAATATAAATTTAAAATTTATATTTATAAAAAAAAAATAATTTCGGAACAAATATTTTCGAGGTATTTATGTGCTTAATAATAGGAATAAATTGAGGTTGTGGATCGTAATTATAATTATAATAGTAAGGTGTTTAATTTGGTAATAAATTTCTGTTCGGTAAATTTGTTAAAAAGATAATCCAATTAACTTCAAGTTAGGCGAAAACGGCTCTCTTCTTCTTACTCTTGAAATGTTGTAGTTTCGCATATACTGCCTTTAAAGATTATCTATTTTTCTTGGTTAATTAATGATTATGTCCTTTTATAAGAGAAATCAACTCCAATTTACCAAAAAACAGACAAATACGTTTATTAAATACAATAATAAGGTTGGTCGATTAATTAATCGAAGTTACAAGCCATATCGAGTTCTCGCTCAGGATCGGTCGATATTAGAAGTTTTACAATTGTATTATTTAAACAGGTTCTTTGAACGGTTATTTATATAAAAAGCCAGAGAAGGTCAGGGACATGAAAGTATAACACTTACAATTCAAAAAAAAAGGTCTTAAATTTAAACAATATACTGGTAATTATTAATAATAAAAGTTTATATATAATTTTGTTCAAACCAGAAAGAAGCCTAGTCGTCTCTAATTGAGGTGACGGAATGGGATCAGAATGGCCGCCTGACGCATGCGCGTTGAAAGCTTCTAATGTAAACAACGTACTTGTTGAGATAATATGTCCCTTCTTTGGTTAAATGTTCTTCACTACGGTATATGATCTTCTGGGGTATAGTTTATTGTCACTGTTGTTAGATGGAAACGTTCACTTGGTGTAAAAATGTTGTTAAATAAGTATATCAACTGGTGTTTATGTGTCAGTTAACCTCGAATTTTCACTTGGTGTTTGATGCGATTTCAGTGTTATTTCAATGTAATTGGTTATATGTGATTTCGTTTATAGGTGTTATGTAGTTCGTGGGTCAACTTCACCACTTCACTTTCATTAAAATAGTTAAAAATTTAATTTACATAAAATGATTCAGAACTCCGTTGTAGCATAACGTCCATTAAAGGTTGGTTCAAACAAATATTCACGAGAAGTGCTCTCTTCGAGGTATAATAATGAACTGTCTGTATTTTCATCATCTCATGAAAATCTTAGCCTATATAATATAGTTCAGACATTGTTAAAAATTGCCATAACTTCCGACACGTTTTAAAATAGTACACTATGTTCATAAAATAAATTCGTTATTAGTTAACTGTTTGCAATATAAAATACATATTCGTTTTCACTATTCTATTCTACTTATTTTGATAGTAATTAAGTTAGTATTACAAAGTTTTATCTGAAAATTATTTCTTATAATTTTTTGGTAGGTAGGCCTAAAATTATACTTCCCTGTCTTCTATGTAAATAATAGCCATTTTACCTAATATAATTATTATTCTATAAAATCTGAAATTGTTATAATTGTCAATTCTCACTTATTTTATGGCAATTTAGTATACTAATGATGGTTTTTTAATATAATTCAGTTGTATATGACTCCCCTTCTGATAAAGTTAGTGAACCTATTTCAGTTTCAAATGGTATTTCATTATACAAATAAATAATTTTACTCATAGAATGACCATATCTTTAGAAAGCCTTATTTACATAGTATTTAATATGTTGGGTGTATCTTGCCTAAATATTGCCAGTTTGCCTGGTTTATAAGATTAGGTTTATTAATTATTCTGCATTTTAACTTTATTATATTGCCTAGATTTGAATTGTGGCTATTTGCAGAATGTTTTACTAATGTAATTATTTTATTTCCTTCTCTGACTTCTGACTCTGATATATTTGATTAAAAATTAGTTCTCTGATCTGGCATAACAGTAATTATAGATTATACAATTAAAATATAACACCCAGATATATAAAACTGGTGTTCTTAATAACATTGTTTTGGTATATCACCTAATAACATAATAAAAAAGTATTTCTACAACATTGGAATGATATCTAATTTTAGATAATGCATTCCTAAATTAACATGAACAATAAAATAACAATTATAATACTAATATCTCTTATGACTAACCCTTACTTATCTAAATGCTATATTTAATTGGAACCCAACATTTGGATCCATATATAATAATATCCATAGTTGTTAATACCTTCTACAACTTCATCATAAACAGTTAGTTCTGTAATTCCCCATTTTATAAGATTTATGCCCCCTCTTAAAGTATAACCCTGGCTATCTAAGTTATATTCCATTCTATGGAATGTTCATACAGTTTTAGTAGCTTTTTATTAGTAAAATTACTACTTCATTATCAAAGTAGGCACTGTTCACAAAACTTAAAGTTTGTTACTTTGTACTGCTACTCATGCACCTTTCTTAAAGTTTATTAGTTATAATTTGATCACTTACACTTTTCCATGGTGAATTATTACTATATTTACTAGTCTTTTTCTAGCTTTTAATATGAAATATTCAACCATGGGGGAACTGTGAAGACTTGTCTATACAAACTAAATAATAACTTTTTGAATGCACTAATATTTAATACTACTAACACTTTTAGTTTTTGTCAGTTTTACAGTGATATGGTTTTTTAATGTGTTATACTTTCTTTTTTGGGCATTCATTGATTTTGGGGTTTTTTGGGGGTTCTTTCCCTATGGGGTTTTTGTTTTATATGGGTCGTCTTAATTATTCTTCTTTCTTCTTGAGTTTGGTTATTCTTCCTTCTTCTGTAGTTTTGGATTATCCTTCCTTCTTCCTTCTTCTGTAGTTCTTATTTTTATTATTCTTCTTTCTTCTTTAGTTCCAATTATTCTTCTTTCTTCTGTCTTCAGTAGTGGTAGTTTTGACTATTCTTCCTTCTTCTGTAGTAGTAGTTATAATTAGTCTTCTTTCTTCTTTAGTTTTAATTATTCTTCTTTCTTCTGTCTTCAGTAGTGGTAGTTTTGACTATTCTTCCTTCTTCTGTAGTAGTAGTTATAATTAGTCTTCTTTCTTCTTTAGTTTTAATTATTCTTCTTTCTTCTGTCTTCAGTAGTGGTAGTTTTGACTATTCTTCCTTCTTCTGTCTTCTGTATCTTTGATTGTTCTTCTTTCTTCAGTAATAGTAGTTTTAATTATTCTTCTTTCTTCTGTCTTCTGTATCTTTGATTGTTCTTCTTTCTTCATTCTTCAGTAGTAGTAGTTTTAATTATTCTTCCTTCTTCTTTAGTTCCAATTATTCTTCTTTCTTCTGTCTTCAGTAGTGGCAGTTTTGACTATTCTTCCTTCTTCTGTAGTAGTAGTTATAATTAGTCTTCTTTCTTCTTTAGTTTTAATTATTCTTCTTTCTTCTGTCTTCAGTAGTGGTAGTTTTGACTATTCTTCCTTCTTCTGTAGTAGTAGTTATAATTAGTCTTCTTTCTTCTTTAGTTTTAATTATTCTTCTTTCTTCTGTCTTCAGTAGTGGTAGTTTTGACTATTCTTCCTTCTTCTGTCTTCTGTATCTTTGATTGTTCTTCTTTCTTCAGTAATAGTAGTTCTAACTAGTTCTTCTTTCTTCATTAGATTTAGTTTGTTCTTCTTTCTTCTTTGAGTTTTAATTGTTCTTCCTTCTTCTTTAGCTTTGATTGTTCTTCCTTCTTCATTCTTCAGTAGCTTTGATTGTTCTTCTTTCTTCCTTCTTCAGTAGTAGTAGTTTTAATTAGTTCTTCTTTCTTCAGTAATAGTAGTTTTAATTATTCTTCTTTCTTCTGTCTTCTGTATCTTTGATTGTTCTTCTTTCTCCGTTCTTCAGTGATAGTAGTTCTAACTAGTTCTTCTTTCTTCATTAGATTTAGTTTGTTCTTCTTTCTTCAGTAATAGTAGTTTTAATTATTCTTCTTTCTTCTGTCTTCTGTATCTTTGATGGTTCTTCTTTCTTCAGTAATAGTAGTTTTAATTAGTTCTTCTTTCTTCATTCTTCAGTAGTAGTAGTTTTAATTATTCTTCTTTCTTCTGTCTTCTGTATCTTTGATGGTTCTTCTTTCTTCAGTAATAGTAGTTCTAACTAGTTCTTCTTTCTTCATTAGATTTAGTTTGTTCTTCTTTCTTCAGTAATAGTAGTTTTAATTATTCTTCTTTCTTCTTTAGTTCTAATTATTCTTCTTTCTTCTGTCTTCGGTAGTAGTAGTTTTAATTATTCTTCCTTCTTCAGTAATAGTTTTTCGCCGTGTATGCCTTCGTTTCTTCTGGTCTGGTTTCTTTGACGGGGTATATTAATTGCCTGCTTCTATCTTACCTGGGTAATTTTGTTATTATTAATTTTAGTCTTCTGGGTTTTTAAATTTGTATTATATTATATTGTTTGCAGAAATTTTCTTTATTCAACCTTTCTTGTGAATATATTATTAAACAGTGCATTTTAATTAATTCTCATCTGGATATTCCATATCTTAGAGCTTTATTAATGATCACTGAGTAATGTATTTGTGTGGATTATCTGTCATGCTACAATATTTACAAGTCTTTGATTTTTCTTTCTTTAAAATATTTGTTCATCATTCACTTGCATGTAAGTGGTGCGTTTACTATTTTTTAAATATTCTCTAGGTCCGAACACATATGCGTTGTGTGTATGGTACAGTAAGACACATGCACAAACACTCCTACAAGTAAGCTACTTAATCAATTGCTTGTATTTGACACAGGGAATAGTCAGAACAGGGACAAGCGTCGGACAAATAAAGTTGTACTAGAGGATGTATTTAGCAAACAACTATATAGTGAATACAATATCCTACCAGTGTGCGGATAAGGCTGTCTTCATATAATTATATAATTACCTTTATATGATCCACTTGTGTGACACTAAGTTTCGTCTAGGTTTTATGACGCGTTTCGGGTACAAAGTCCCATCTTCAGATATACTGATACTATTTAAACTAATTAACACATAAAGTTGAAACCATGATTGTGGTTATGTCATTATAAACCGATAAAACTTTAAATAAATTGCATATAAAACGATGAACGGCCGGAGCTTTCGCATGCGTGCACGCACTACTGCGATCGCCACACGACTGGTCAAAGATTATAATCTAATCTAACGGCAGTGTCGAACAAGTTGTTCGAAGCAAAATTTTCTTGATCATTCAATATATTATTTTGGGTGGTGGTATTTTTTATGGCTTTATAAATTTCAAGCTCCTCCAGACTCCAGACTATCCATCAGTTTACCTTTTTTGCATATATGTAATGCTGTTAAATTGTTTTCAAAGCTAGTGTAATTGTGTCCACTTGATATTAAGTGCTGCGCGAAATTAGATTTATTATTATTCGGTTTGGGAATATGTTCCAAAAATCTCGTGTAAAACATCTGCCCGATTGACCGATGTAGAAAGCATCACAACCGTCACATTTTATTTTGTAAACACCGGATTTCTTTTTTAAAGGTAATTCGTTCTTGTTTTTGAAGTAATTTTTCAATTTGTTAGTTGTTTTAAATGATACGATATAATTTTTATTTTTGAAAACGGATCTTAAAATATTCGGCATAATACCTGTAAAGTTAGCAGAAAGATATTTACGATTTTTATTGTTTACTTTTATAATGTTTGAATTTTTATTTTTTAAACGTTTTTTATGTTTATTTATTATTTTACCTACTATTGTAGGTTTATATCCGTTGTTTATGGCTATTTGTTTAATAGTGCTTACCTCATTTAAGTAGTCTTCTCTTCCACGGGGAACATTTAGAAGTCTATTTACAAGACTGTTAAATAGACCTAGACGAAACTTAGTGTCACACAAGTGGATCATATAAAGGTAATTATATAATTATTTAGTAAGTGACACGGTACGCTGAAAAAGTATAATTATGTCTTCATATTCCACTGGATTGTATACTGTGTATTGACGTAACGTGTACAGTTCATTGACAAAGTTTGTAAAACCCAACAATTGTGCTGACGTCAGAAACAATTTATATTTCTTATTTAGCGCCAAAGTTACCGACTTTGAGCGCAGTTTAGTGATTTATTGTTGGCCGTTACTCGACACATTGAAGGAAACCACAGCAATATATTTCAATTTGATTTCTCATATTGTGTTACAATTTCTGCTCTCTTTTGTCTCTGAACATTTCCTTTCTACTATTCCATAAATTTAAAACTAAAAACGAGTAAGAAATAGTAATAACAAATAGGATAATGTTATATTTTCGTCTACAAATTTCCACAATACATTGTTTTTGTATTGTAATCTTTACATAAAATACAAAATAAAACGTTAAAATACCAGTGAATTCTCTTACAAATGTTTTGTAGCGCTACGTAATACGTTGTACACGTGTGTAAACTCATAAGAATCATATACGTACTGTCAGAAATTTCGAAATAATCAAATACCTGTAAATATTTTTGCACGATTCATAGGTACAAAATTATCAAGTACAGTATTAACAAAATAAGAATTTTGTTTTTCTTTTACCCTTGGTTAAAAGTTTAAACAAGAAAGTTGTGTTAGTGGTTATAATCACAAACAGAATTATCACTGTTGCACACAACACTATAGAAAAAATTATTCCGATTAGCGCTTTCAAGCTTCTCAGCTCATCGTCAGATCGGAAATAACAACCAGAATGAAAGCGCTAATCGGAACAATTTTTCTATAGTGTTGTGCAACAGTGATAATTCTGTTTGTGATTATAACCACTAACACAACTTTCTTAAGTAATCACAAAAGCACAATCACAAAAAGTACTACAAAACAAAATGCAAAAAATTCAGGTTAATAATTTGGAAATACTAACAAACTAGTACTGCGACAGGTGTGAAAAAGTGTAGTATCTGTGTGATGGCAATTAGTACTGCCTAATCTGTAGGCTGACGGAATATTATACGTAGAGCCGCGCTGTCGACGTTGCACGAACTTTCACCACTCATTGATGTGAAACTCTGTCTAAAACAGAACTAAGCCATAAGGGTAAAGTTTAAAGTTACGTACACATAGGTATAAAACACATAGGGGAAGCCGCAGCTAGTAGTATTTTGTTTAGGACTTCTAGAAATCCAAGCAATAAATAGTGTTATAAAGGAAGTACATTTGTCCGGACTTCAAGTATTTTCCTGTTTATTTATGTTATCGACTACTGTAATTATTTCACTTTGTGACACGTTTTATTGTTTGTGTAAGTGCATACTGGACAATGTATAAAGATATTTATAACGTCTAACCTACGTTATAACATCGGGAACCTGTGCTTAATTGCCTCGGATCGATTGCACCGGCTGCCATAGTCGTAATCAACTTCTTATTATTAATTTTACAAGCTGTAGTTAGAATTAAAGGAAATTTTACATAGGTGTCTGATGATTTATTCACTCAGTATTATGTGTTATGTAATGACATCTCTTTATTAAATGATTTCTTTAGCAGTTCTACATGAGTTTTTCACAATAAGGTTTTCTTAATAAATAGTTTACAAAATATTTTCTGAAAGGGGCCTACAACAAAAGGAATGTTATGTGCTAGCTTTTTCCACGGATCCGGGATATTAAACTGGTTTGTAAGTTAAGCTCACTTACTCATATACTATCATACTATTTGGGGGCCATTTGAAGAATGGACTTAATTTAACTTTTAGTATCTGTGAAGCTTTATAATATAAGCACTAATTGCTACTATAAATATTTTTTAGTCGTATGACACACTACATTTTACAAAGTGACTAAGTTATTATTAAAGTCTTTTATATTGTTATTTAAACTGTCTTTTACAAATCATTTGTTTGAATGACAATTAACCACGGAAGACAAGTCTCCGTGTCACTTGTGATATCCTGAAGTTTACTCCGTGTCCTGGTCCTTGGTCCTTGGGGTGTCCACAGATGGTTGATCTTTATAGTAGTTTACTTTCCTGGTGAAGTTCCTGAAGTGATTCGGTATGCTGTTCTCAGAAGTCTGGTAGCTAAGCATCTTTAGTAGTATAACTGGAGTAAATGTTTTTGTTTGCCACAGAAATGCACGTCACATCATTATTTATAAAAGGTTCTCACTTTTGGTACCTCGTACCTTTTTAATTTAAACAAACATTGAGATCTTACACTTAGTCAATAGAGATGTCATCCCTCACACTTATTTATTCCTTTTCTGTTTTAATAGGTTACATGTTTACTTTATAACACACTAATTAACCGCTACATTCCTCTGCACATTGTTAAATCTGCACACTAAAATAAACAGATATTGTCGTACTTTGGGGCATGGTTCAGGTATGTAGTGTTTACTACGAGAACGCTCCATCTCGACTGATTTACTATGTTAGGACAGGTAAGTTAACTGCGCGGAGTTTACGCATCACCATAAAATAGTTCCACCTTTATTTCATATAAAGGTTTTTAATATTAATGTTTGACCTTTTAATTATCCAAAGATATGCTTTACTTCAGAATTAATTATAGTATACTACTGTGTTGTTGTTTATTTATTTATTTAATTTCAAATTTACAAGTATTATTAGTTTAGTTTATGGGTCGGTATGCAAGTTGATTCCGGTTATCGCATGTCAATGCATGGTAAATTATTAAAGGGTTTCTTTACTTTTACACTCGCATTCCTTTTTTGGCCTTTTTAAATCTCTTTATTAAATATTATTTTGAGTTATTTAAGGGATTTAAAATTAGTTTAAATGTGCGATTTAAAGAAAAATTTAAATTTCTCTCCTTTTTACATTTCCTATTTTCAAATCGTCACATATTGTACTGTCGCTGTGTTTTGTAAATGGTAGTCTTATCTACAACTATTATTGCTGTAAAAACACAAATACTTCCGATCGCGCCTGGACTCTTAAATTTTAGCAAGTAGTATCCCTTGTATGCTAACTAATTTTGGAACTTTTGCTGCAACGAGTATTCTGACTGTAGAACAAAAGTGAGTGAGATAGCAGAGGCTGTTGGTGTATCAACGGAACGTGTGCCCAATATCTTACACGAAGATCTCCCTATGTTAAACCTGTGCGCTGGATTGGTGCCGCGTTTGCTGAAACTTGACCAAAAGCAGTGTCGAAAGGATGTTTCAATCGATTGTTGGCACTCTATACGCGTAGTACAACCGAATGTTTTCGTCGATTCATAGCCGTTGATGAGACTTGGGTCCACCACAACATTCCTGAGACCAAACAACAGTCAAAACAGTGGACTGCAAAGGCAAACCGACTCAAAAGAAGGAAAAAACAATTCCTTCTGCTGGTAATCTTTTTTTTTTGTGTGTGGCGACCTTTTTTTTTTGGGACGACCGTGGATTAACCTTCACTGGCTATCTTAAAAAGAGGAAAACAATAAACAGCGAGTATTATGGAAACCTACAGAACGTTTTAACAGACGGAATCAGAAAAAAAGGGTCACATATACAATGGTCTATGTAACACACCAATTTTTTCGGTGGGTAAAATCAAAGAAGTTGGCATTGCTTCCTCACCCACCATACTCACTCGATTCATCCCCCAACGATTTCTATCTCTTTTTTAATCTCAAAAATTGGCTCGGTAAGAAAGGTTTACGGACGACAATCAAGCCAGCGATGCTGTAAATAGCTACTTTGAGGATCTCGACAAGTCGGTTTATCAGTCTGCCATAACCCCTTTAGAACATTGTTGAAACACGTGTATAGGGCTAAATAGAGATTATACAAGAAAGTGTTGTTTTCTTATTGAGGGCTTTATTGAGGGACTTTTCACCCTATCGTCGTACAATTCCGTTTGTCATCAATACGTTTTGTAGTCATGAGTCAAGATTCTGCAGATGAGAAAAATGAAAAAAAAAGAATAACAAAAAACAGCCGTGAATCACGGCAGCGAAGGCGCGGTAAGGTGGAGCAGATAGCGCTGCTTCACCTTGGACTGCCGTTGCAGTTCGAGTCCCTGTGTTGACGTAATTCCCTGTTACCGTCACTCAGTATCATGAAGGCAATGAAGGCAATTGAATAGACGCGATATGCACGTCTTCTGGTTGGGAAGGTCACAGTTTCGATTGGGGAAGAAACAATGTTAGTGCTTTCACTCTTCCGTATACAGAGTGACTGAAAAGCCAATGCCTGCAATGGGCTGTCACACTGTTCTAATAAGAAAAAGTAATAATATATGTTGAAACCATATAATATTCTTTTTAATATAATATATAAATAATATAATGTTAAAGTAAATAATTTAAATTTTTTTTTGTACTTTAAAAAAATTATTTATTTTTCGTATTCAGATAATAAATATGTAGAAAAATTGTAACTGACTGTCAAATAGATCACAGCATTTATAAAAAATGTATTAAAATGTTTAGTATTAACAATAAAATTAATTAATTAATTTAGTAGAAAAACTGCATAGCTAGGTCAAATGCGTATATACTATGCATATACGTTTGATAAACATATAGTTTAAAATATTATTACGAATATTCTGGTTTATGATGCTAGCAGGCCTGCTTAAACCCTGTTTTGTTGACCACGTATAACCGTCATCTATAGTTATCACATTGGTTTTCTAAAGTTTAGTAAAGCGTGTCGTATAATTAACTTTTTCTAGTGAAATAAATGCCTACGCGGACGACATCAACATAACGTGTCGGACACAAAATGCAGCAGAGGAAACGTACTTTGAACTCAAAGAAAACGCTAGCAATATAGGCCTCAAAATCAACATAGATAAAACAAAAATATTAGTGCAGACTAGAAGACAAAGAAACTACGGAACAATCGACAATATCGAAAAGGTGGACAACTTTAAATACTTGGGAACCACATTAGAAAAAAACGGCACAGAAGAAGCCGAAATCCGAAACCGGACAGTCCAAGCCAACAAAGCGTATTTCGCCACATCAAGTATCTTTAGATCCAAAGACATCCACAGAAACACGAAACTAAGGATATACAAAAAATCAATAGTAAAATAAAAAAAATAAAATAGTATCAATCAATAATAAAAAAAATATACAATTTATAAGACCCATCCTAACCTATGGTTGCGAAACGTGTATCCTGAACTCCAAAGCAGCAAACATTCTCGATATCTTTGAAAGAAAAATATTACGAAGAATCCTGGGACCAGTTAATGACGTACATGGCTGGAGAATAAGGTATAATTTTGAATTGTATCAAATGTATAAAGAACCACCGCTAACTCGGTACATAAAACTACAGCGTCTAAGGTCATGTAGCCAGGATCGGGGAAGAAAGGATACCAAAAAAACTATTGTAAACCAGAATCCACGGAAAAAGACCAGTGGGAAGACCAAGGAGAAGATGGGAGGATGCGGTGGATGAGGATGTAAGAGAAATATTGAGAGTGCGTTCCTGGAGGAGAATGGCTGCTGACAGAGGAAGGGGGGGAATTGAAGGATGCCAGGGCCCAACAAGGGCTATAGTGCCTTAGGAGAGAGATAGTGTAATAAATAAATAAAATGTAGGATGAAGAGTAAATAAAAAATGTCTTTCTTTTTACTTTCAAGTATTCAGTATATGCACGAGAATGCATCTAGACAATGTAAAACATTTTTTGCAGAAGTATAAGAAATGCAAAAACATTTCTGTGCAAAAACATTTCTGTGTAAAAACATTTCTTATAGAATTTGTTCTTTCGAGCACATTCGTTACAAAATCAGAACTTATCTAAATGTCTTATGCTCTATTAAACAATCTAATAGACCCGAAGCAATTTATAAACATTGTCAATCCGATTATTTGTACGCGTTCGTTGTGTTCCCCTATTAAGCAATCAGAAAATACGCATTTGTCCTTCACTCGTTTTGTCGCACAAAAACACAATTTTGATCTCTCTAATACTGCATTTTGTTAAATGTTATTATTTCCGTTGTCGAAACACTGTTAGTCTTCAGATGTTCCATTGACTCTTTATTTCTGTCTATAAATACGTATGAATACATTACATTTTGTCACGACGGTCTACTCGATCGTCGTAGGTACAGTGGAAAACAAAATAAGTACAAGACACCAATTAAGTCACTAATCACCAGCTTTAATTTCCACAGTTAACAGTTCGTAATTAACAACACAGTCTCTACAACAAATCAATTAAAAATTGTTCACACGCAATAAAATGTCCACTAAAATTAAACACAATTGTATTACAATTATACCGTCCGATTATAAAACCCAACACTTAACTAATAACCACTTGAACGGGCACAGTAATATCGCCCGATAATTACTCGAACCGAACTGTAAATATATTGCTGCTATACTGACTGCTAAGGCCGCTGCCGCCAAGTATTTATACAACGCTCACAGACCAGGACGTTCCTAATTGCGTCTTAGCGTCCGTATGAACTACGTAATTAACTGCGGCCTTGACACAGTCCGCACTGCTGGCGGCATCGAGGAGACTCTCGCAAATGCGTCTACAGTCACGTATGCCGCACACATTAGAGCGAGATTCTTCTGGCACATTCGACAAACACGTAGATTGTTCTGTGATGTCGTAACAATATTAAGGATCCACATAAATTAAAGTGTAGACGTTGATGGCTGAAAAAATAAACATATGTTGTTTGCTACCACAGATAAGAGTTCCAATGAGTTAAATAAAAATTGACGCACTATAATGCCTGAGAACAATCTAATAAATTATTATCTCTAATAGATACTTTCTTTTACGAAAAAATAAATATCTTAAGTGTAAACAATTTCTAACGCTTTTAGGGTTATATCAAAGTACTTTCATGGTTTCGAAATGTACGTTATTTCAACGATTTGAGGGTTCCATAATTTTGATAATTAAAGTAAAAGGCTTGCTTAAAATATGTTTTAAGTACGTCATCAAAAGCTTCCTACAGTGAATCGTTTATTGTGTGTGTGATGTATTCGTTGCCTCCAGCTCAGTTTGTGTTTGAAACACTTGTTTTAGCGACAGTAGGTTTAGAGTAAAAACACTTGTGTGTATGTCTTGGACACTTGTACCGATGACTTCATATATAATTAAACTACAGCCGCACAGTGTTACGTCATTTATTTTGGAAGAAATGCACAACAAAAGTTCACAAGCTACGTCATTTGGAGATATATCGGCTGTAACTATGGGAACATAAATTGTCCTTCGTGACAATAAGTTAAGGACAGCAGGCGAAGCAGGACCTGAGAGATGATAATGATAATAAAGTTGTTCTGAGGGTCATTGCCAAAGGGCTTAACTATGTCCACTTAGCACTCTTATATATCGCTGTTGCTAGGCGCTACACACACACACACACACACACACACACACACACACACACACACACACACACACACACACACACACACACACACACACACACACACACACACACACACACACACACACACACACACACACACACACACACACACACACACACACACACACACACACACACACACACACACACACACACACACACACACACACACACACACACACACACACACACACACACACACACACACACACACACACACACACACACACACACACACACACACACACACACACACACACACACACACACACACACACACACACACACACACACACACACACGCGCGCGCGCGCGCGCGCGCACACACACACACACACACACACACACACACACTCACGCACGCTTAACATACAATATTATATAATAGACTTAATCGTATAAAACTTAAGATATTATCGTATAAAATATTATTAACATATTTACACATATTGATACATATTTAACATCTTGATACATATTTACATTTACCAGTTTTTGACATCATCATCATCATCTTGAAAGATTTTAATCAAGGATAGTTTGTTCCGGTCTCAAACAGGCAAAGATTAGAGCTGGTCACTCCAGCGCTTCCTCGGACGTCCCACACCTCTCCGTCCCCTCGGCTTAGAGTTCCATAATTGGTTGGGGATACGGCAGTCATCCATCCGGCATAGACGTTTCCACCAATTCAGGAGATACTAGACAATCCTGTCGAGTATACTCATAATATTCAGATCCTGCCGTATGTCTGTGCTTCTTCTATGATCATAGAGAGTATAGCCTGCCACGGTCCTGAGAAATCTCATTTCAGCCGCTTGGATGCGACTCGCCTGGCCTTTCGTGATAGTCCAATTTTCAGACCCATATAAAGAAGTCAGGAAAGGGGCATGACACCTTGCATAATTTTAGGCGTATTTCTCTACTTGCTGACTTAAAGAGTTCGCCTAATGGTCCCGCACATAAGGTTGAACTTATGCAACTTGTTCACAACGTCGTTGCTGTAAGCCCAATGCACACATCAGGTTTTTTACCGTGCAGTTCCGCTGCGTGCACGTTGCCGCAACGCAAAACACATGTTTGATGCACACACGCGTCACCTAGCCGCAGTCGGTAGCCAGGTTTTGCCGCATACAGCCATGCATTTATATAATAGAAAACGTGTAATGTTCTCTTATTTAGTGTACAGACGTTTCATTTGGAATCGGAGACGGTTTTGGGTGCACCCATTTACTGACTCAAGACTTATTAGAGGTAGATTTCGTATGGCTTTTGGCGATTTAAGAGAAAATTCTGATAAATTTTTCGATTATTTTCGAATGAGTGTTCATTCGTTTGATGAGCTTGAAGGGAAAATAAGCCACAAGATAAAATCATGGGATACGTGGATGAGATTGTCTGTACCTCTACTGGAAATGTTAGCTATAACTCTAAGGTAAAGTGTGTTGTTAAAAGATTATATAATAAATATTAGTTGTTACATTATATTGGTTTGTCTTCTTAAAGTAATGTAGAATTCTCCGGAGTTAATACTGAACAATTTATGTAATCGAAATATATTTTTGCTTAAGTTATTTCAACAACAGAGCAGTCTATGTCAGCTGTCTATTAATTTACAAGAATTAATAACAACGCAGAGTTTTTTTTTATTAAGACAGCTATACTGTTGAAACTCTACGCTCAAAAATATATCTTATGTTGGATATATTAATTTATCTTACTTTAAAGAATTCTAATGAATTTTGTTCTTAATAATTTTAAACATTAATAGTTATTGATTAAAAGGATAATTGAATGAAAAGTCAAAAGATGTCTTTTAATGAAAGATCATTATAATCAAATACATGACACTACATACAACGACATTAATACATAAAACGTCAGATCATCTGATGTGTGCACTTCTCAAGAGACAACAATGTACTGAGAAGAGGTGGGCCGATATACCTGTAACAGGTATTTTGGAACGATATTTTTGTGGAACGGATGTAACAGTGACTGAAAAGTTGAAATACCTGTTATTCGCGGCGACGCTGTTCCGAGTCGAGACATGCCCCCCTCGCTGTTCCGAGTCGAGGCACGCCCCTACACACACACACACACACACACACACACACACACACACACACACACACACACACACACACACACACACACACACACACACACACACACACACACACACACACACACACACACAAAGTACGCAAGTAACAAGTAAACGAATACGCCAAGGCCAAATACTAGGCGTACAAAAATATCGCTGGTACGCAAGGAACAACCAGTATTTCAAATACTAGGTATTTTAAATACTAGGGGTATCACCGATACACAAGGAACAACGCGTATTACAAATACTAAGCGTATCAGAGGAACAGTAGTATTTTAGGAACACCTAGTATTTTAGGAACAAGTAGTATTTTTATATCAAGCGTATTTCGAGTAGAAAGTAGTACGAAGCCACTTTTTCGTCCTGAATACTTCATTCTGCGCAAAGAGACGAAGCTGTTTTTAATAAAGGAAATAATTCATCCTGCTGTTACATTTATTCTCGTGTGATATGCAGATATATAATACAGATTATATGCTAATAAATTATATATTATACTAGTCACCAACTTGTAACTAAAATCGGTTGGTAAAACTTTATGTTTTTACTCAAAAAAACTTTGTGTTCCGAGTCGTTAGTGAAATAGTTGTATTTAATTATATTGAGTTATAACCTATAGAGTGGCTGATGTTGATAAGCTATATTATACTTTTTATTAATGTGATTTTAACTTTACTACACATCTCACGTAAATGATGAGATTGTTGTAATGGACATTTATGCACTTTATCTAGTCCTGTTCCTTAAATATCTGTAATGCATTTAATTTACTTTTGTTGTTGCTTATTATTTATAAGTTTTTATTTATGTATTTATATTTATTTTATTACAATTTGTTTTTTTATTTTTATTTGTAAAATTTTGTTTATTCTCATTCACTCTTGTGGCTTACTGTTATGTTTTTATTATACGTTTCTGATGTTTTTTCTCATTATTTTTTGTGGTATTACGTGTAGGCCTACTCCAAATTATTTAATTGCCCCGAGTTTAGCAGCTGATTTGTCTAACCAATGTTAGTTTGTTTACTACTAGTGAAAACTTAAATTGGTATTCCCAAAGGGAGATAGGCCTATAAATTCTCTGTTAATACTTTTAGTTTCAATTTATTTCTTATAACAAATTATATACTGTAGTATAGGTTATATAATATCTTCAAATAAATACACAGCAAGTAGGTTTATTAATATATTAATAGGTTTATCTAGGTGAAAATAAACCTCCTTGCAGTGTATTTATTTGAAGATATTACATAGGAGACCTGCAGGAAACTCAAAACGAGTTACTTACAAAGAATAATATAGGTTATGTATATATAGTATAAAATAACAGGTATTTGTACCTGTTATTTTTTTGGAACGGTATTTTCATACCTAGTATTTTAAAATAACAGTTTAGCCCACCTCTACAGAACCGGAATAGTGTGTGCGGCGCCGCTGCGGTAAGGAAGGGACCTGCGGCGAAGAATGCACGCACAGTGGCCCGGACGACGCCGGAGTGTCGCCGCAACGTCGCTGCAGGTATGTGTGCAGTGACTCATATGTCTTCCAGTACTGTACTCCACGCCGCTCTTGCGGCTACGCAGCGGCACCGCACGGTAAAAAACCGGATGTGTGAATGGGCGTATAGCAATAACGTCGTTATTCACAACGTTTTGACATCATAACGTACTAATTACGTTGTGATCCTAGTGGAATAATTTTATCTAACAGTGGTCATTAATTACAATTAAACCTTACCTTTTTGGTGGTATGAATAATGGCCGATGTATCGAGTTTTTAAGGTACCCTGCTTTAGGAATGAAATATAGTAATTTTAGTCATAATCTTAATAAAAAAATGTATACAATACTTTTTCGGAACGTATTAAGGATATATTCGTAAAAGTATGCGTCTCATCATTTATTCAAAAAGTGATGGAAATGTCATAATAAATATACGGTATAATTCTCCACCTAGTATTTAAAAACAAATGACACTGTCGGGATTAATTATAGGCTCTGATAAAAAGCTGGTTCAGTAGAAAGGTAGAATTGGTTGTTAACCCCAACTGAACTTGGTCGATTGCTGGAATTGTTGTGGGAGTTGTAAATTCCCTCCCAGCAATTGCCATTTACAGTGATGAAATACAAATTACGTACAGTACCTGTGGTTTGATGGAAAGCACTCTTGTAGGCTGTAAGACCGCATGTAGCTGAAGCTGCTTGTTGTGGTAGTTGATGTAGTGGAAACTGCGGTGTTGATGAACAGTTGACACATACGCGATTTTTCGAATTTTTGCGTGAGTTTTATACCTTTTACCGTATTTGCGGAAAACGTTACATACGAAAAAGAGGCAGGCCTGCGAAAGCGACGCGAACACGTGTATTACTATACGAAGTACGAAGCGAACAACAGAACAGAGTTCAGCGCACGCGCGAGAGATCGATTTGTGGTTGGTCTTGCATAAAACGACACGCACTCGCGCACTATTTGAACTTACCAAATCGTACGTGAAATTATAGTTATGAGGAAAGACAAACACAGGATACTTACACAATGAAAATTAATTACAGCTGAAAATTAGCTAAACACTACATCTAACAGACACAGTTACTTTCAGTCTAATATAACAAGTATACATAACTGTGGCAAACAATTAATTGTTAAGATAATGTTACTTCTTATTCGTTTCATTGTCTCCTCTCCGAACAGATATTCTGTGTGTGGCACACTGATTCACAGGCACACACACCTCTACGCGCAAGCCGCATAATTAATTGTTTGTGGGTGACAAATAGAATTGTGTAGAGTAACAGTAGACACAAGCAAGACAAATTTGTGTATACTAGAGACCGCGTTTGGCAAATGACGACTATTCATAGTGAACACAGTATGCTAGCAGCGTTCGGCGGATATTAAGTCAATATCAAAGTGTATCTCCATATTCTAGTAGATGTTTTACGGTATTGCAGAAATGACATGTACAATTCGGTGAGCAAGTTTGCAAAACTCACCAATTGTGCTGATATCAGATTTAATTTATATTCCTTATTTAACGCCAAAGGTACTGTCTTTGATCACAATAGTGATTTAATGTTGGCCGTTACTCGGCACATTGAAGGAAACCTTAGCAATACATTTCAATTTGATTTCTTACATTCTATTAAGACTTCTCTCTTTTGTCGTCGAAAAATTTCTTTTCACTATTTAATAAACACAAAACTAAAAACGTGTAAACAACCTAAGAACAAATACAGTACTGTTTCTTCGCCTTCAACATTGCATAACAAGAGATTGATCTGATATTGTTATTATTACTTAAATATAAAAAAGTATGTAATACACAAACTAGCTGCCTTCAGAACTATGATACATAGACTTAACAACATCCCACTAGATGAAAAAGACTACAAAGACGAACTGAACACGATAAAATATCTAGCAGAATCCAACGGATACTACAGAACAATAGTCAATAAACTCCTACACAAACACAAAACAAACAACAGACAAAGACAGAAAACAACAAATTCATAACACTAACATACATCAACAACCAAACTGAAAAAATAGAACATTGTTATTGCCTCCAGAAGTGGTTATGACTATAAAATAGGTTAATTACCTTTCGTCACACTTCTTAAATATCTAAAATTCAGGGTTACTCGAGTTTCGACACTGTTATGTCATCATCAGATCCTTAGAATGGGGTTGAAACTACATCTATCGATGTTCACACATCTTGTCAGACGATAAATACGACACACACGAAGGGACAAAAACATTTAAACACTTAAAACATTCAAAATAAATAGGGAGCGAAACACACGATATGCGACCGTTGCGGACCTGTACAGGACTGCGATGCACGGCAAAATTAGTCGACTCCAACTAGACCTTCGATCTTTCCTATCAATCTGTCACAGCTGAGTTCTCGCTCTCTATCATTAATTCTGTTAAATAAAATATTTTTTTTTATGTTTTGATTTCTCATTCAAAACGAGATCGTAATATTCTTTTGTGGCTTTATATATTTCAAACCGTTCAAGGGTGTCTAATTTAAGTGATTTTTTTACATTTATGTATTATGTCCAGATTTTTTTAAATACTTTTAATGTTATGATCCTTTATGGTTAGATGTTCAGCGGAAGTGGATCTTTCTACATTTGATTTAGATCTTGGAATGTGTTCCTTGTATCGCACTTTGTATGGGCGACCAGTTTGTCCTATATAGAATTGTGAGCAATCAGAACAAATAAGTTTGTATACTCCAGTGCCGTCATATTCATCAGAGGGTCTACTCTTACTGTGAAAGTTCAGTTTGTTCTCAAACGTATTAGTTGCCTTAGAAGCTAGTACAATGTTTTGTTTTTTGAATTGATTTTTTTGCGTGTGATGTAAATAATTCGCCATATTCTATTGCTACATATTTTTCTTTTTCTTTAGGCATGTCATTATGTGCTGGTCTGTTTTGTTTCTTATGTATTATTTTATCTATTATATTGCTATTATATCCGTTGACGGTCGCAATGTATCTAATAATGTTAACTTCATTTTTTGTAGTCTTCTGTGGAGAGGGACACCGACATTAATCTATGTATCATGCTACTGAAAAATGCCATTTTGTGAGAATACGGGTGATAAGATGAGGCATGGATAGCGTGATCCGTGGTTGTTGGTTTTCTATAAATGCTGAAGCTGATTTTGTTGTCTATTTTCGTTGAAGTTAAATCTAGGAAATTTATTTTATTTTCCTTTTCTGTTTCTAATGTAAACTGCAGTTTGTTTGTGACGGTATCCAAGTATTTGTTAAGTAGTTCTAATTGTCTGCAATTGCCATTATATATTACTATCGTGTCATCCACATGCCGACGATAAAATAAGATTCTGTTACAATGTTTGTTGTTAGGCGATAATATGTTATTGGTTTCTACATGGTTTAAGTAAATTTCTGCTAAGATACTTGATAGTGGGGATCCCATTGCTAGCCCGTCTTGTTGTAGATAATATTTATTATCAAAAGCGAAATAGTTTTGGCTCAATACTATTTTTATCATGTTAATAAGTTCATCAACTGCTTCTTGACTTAGTGTGGCTTTTGCTAGTAGCAAATTTTTTGTTATTTCGAGAGTTTATTAATGGGTACATTTGTGTACAAATTAACTATGTCAAATGAGGCAAATGTGTGTCTTGGCTCGATTGTAAGGTCTTTTGTGAGATCCACTAGTTCTAAGCTATTTTTCAGACTGTAGTTCTCTTTGAATTCTATATGCTGTCTTAAAATCTTATCAAGTTTTTTAGCAATTTTGTATGATGGTGCTGATGTGAAATTTACTAGAGGACGTACTGGCATATTACTTTTGTGTTCTTTAGGAAGGCTGGGCGCTGGGACTCTAAGGTTGGGCGCTTTAGGGTCAATCATTTTTAAGTACTTTTTTTCTTTATTCGTCATGATATGATTGGTTTTTTTAACATTGATTTCACATCAGTATTAAAGCTATCGGTAGGGTCGCTCTCAATTTCAACAAAGTTATTGTTAACGATAAAATCCTGTACATTATTTTTATAACTCTCGCAAGCTATAATTACAAGTGTCTGGCCTTTGTCCGCTTTGGTGACAATGCAGTTATTTTCTGCTAGTTTTCTTTTTATTTCTTTAAATATTTTAGTTTCTTTACTGTAGCTAGTTTTATTAGTTTTCGCTTTTAAAATGTTCTTTATTTTAATTATATTATTATCGATTACATGTCTTACAACTGTTTTTATGTTTCTTCATCAGATATAGAGTTTATAGCAGTTTCAGCATTTATAATTTCATTTATGAGCGGACAAACTGGTCGCTCATTCAAAGTGCGATACAAGGAACACATTCCAAGATCTAAATCAAATGTACAAAGATCCACTTTCGCTGAACATCTAAGCATAAAGGATCATAACATTAAAAGTATTAAAGAAAATCTGGACATAATACATAAATGTAAAAAATCACTTAAATTAGACACCCTTGAACAGTTTGAAATATATAAAGCCACAAAAGAAAATTACGATCTCGTTTTGAATGAGAAATCAAAACATAAAAATAATATTTTATTTAACAGAATTAATGATATAGAGCGAGAACTCAGCTGCGACAGATTGATAGGAAGGATCGAAGGTCAAGTTGGAGTCGACTAATTTTGCCGTGCATCGCAGTCCTGTACAGGTCCGCAACGGTCGCATATCATGTGTTTCGCTCCCTATTTATTTTGAATGTTTTAAGTGTTTAAATGTTTTTGTCCCTTCGTGTGTCGTATTTATCGTCTGACAAGATGTGTGAACATCGATAGATGTAGTTTCAACCCCATTCTAAGGATCTGATAATGACATAACAGTGTCGAAACTCGAGTAATCCTGAATTTTAGATATTTAAGAAGTGTGACGAAAGGTAATTAACCTATTTTATAGTGAAAAATAGCCCACAAATTCAAAAAAGCAGGATACAGAATCGCACACAAAACAGAACACAAAACAGAACACACACTATCAAACACACACACACAAAGCACAAAACAAATTCGATCTACCTGGTGTTTACAAACTAAATTGTTCAGATTGCAACAAATTCTACTTAGGACGTTGCTTCAAACAAAGATTGTGCTGAACTTTGTCGTTTAACTATGTCAGTCATTTTTCCAATCGGAGAGTGCACCGATACCTAGCGGTAAAACGATGCGAAATTAATGTATCTACCGTTGATAGTTAAGGGCAGTACTGAATTAAAGTAATAATTCGTGCTGCGCTCTTGTATCGAAATAAGACAGACTTATTACAGTGCCCGATCGCTGTCGCTATCTGTCGGCTTGTTGAGGCATTATAAAAGCCAGGTGCCGCTACCTGTCGCCTGATTGAAGACGGGCGAAGTGCTTCACCAACACGGTGGTAGACTCCATCTTAATGTTCGTCTAACAAAATACTTCAGGGTTGACGGACGCCTTTTCTCTTCGGTGGAGAGAAGAATTAATTTCAATCTACATCTTCTAACAGCTATGGAGAGATAATTTTGTAAACGGCTGCGGTGAGTCTTGATTACATTATTTTAATTATATACTAAATTTCACGGGAGAAAACTTTTTTTAGTAAGCCTGAGTGAGCGTGCCCACTTGTTCAATCGTGCATTCTGAGATACGTAATTGTTGTAAAGTTTTTATAAACTAATAAAACTAGATTATTGGAGTGTCTGAATCTCGGCCCTAAAACCTAAAGTACATTAACAACAAAATAATTAAGTTTGAACTTTCATTAACACCGATGTGATGAGATACGTGTACATCAAAATGTTGCACAATAGTTGTTGGTTAGGTGGTATAAAGTTTTGCTACAATATTAGTAAAACCTTATACAGATATATGGGAACTTACTCAGGCACGTTTTAAATGTAAATCATGTCACATTCAAATTAATGGTGTTCTCAAATTATATGTAGTAAGAAAACTATGTGTTTTAAATAAATTCTGCACCACGTGGTAACCACAATTTCACTCAAAGTAATAAGTTCATAAGATGTTACAAAGCCAAAATAAAATTTTATATTGCAAAAAGTAACTCACATTAGGTGAGGTTCAGTTTATAAAGAATCATTGTTAGAGAGTTTTTAAATAAGGCATGTTGGCCAAAATAATTTTACCAAGTTTCATTATGTAGCCCATAACTAGGTGTTGCCTTTATATATGTATTTTGGAGGGTGTCCAAACAGTGGGGGCATTTGTGTGTGGTCTCTCACTAAAAATGTAATGTGTGAGCAGGGTTCGCCGACCAGAGACAAAGTCCTGCTACATTGCTGAACGAATTCCATCTTAAAAAGCTCCACACTCGCCACCGAAGAGAATTAGCTCACCACAACAACAACAACATGCCAATCATAAGATCGCCACATTACCAATAAAAGACCATCCTTCTGGACCCATAAGCAGGTGAAAAACAACCATTTATAATTAACACGTAGAATCAACATGGCACCACCAGTTATACATAACCATCAGTTTCTACCTTTCAAGTTAAACATTCATTTGGATCCCCAATTGATGGGACAGTTTAGTGTGTACACTAAGAAAAAGAATTAATTGTAAAATTTCAATATATTTATAGTAAATTGTCAGTTCAGAGACTGACATGGTTACAAGACAGCATCCAACATAGATTTCCACTCATTTCATTATAGGGGTTTCTCTACAGAGTTAAAGTCAGTTTTGCTATTAGTAATTTCACATGTTCAATTTACTATGCATAAAAACATATATTTTCTCTTATTTTTAATATCAGTTTATTTCATTTGTATAAAAAGATTACTGGGGAGGTAGGCGAATTTTTAACAAGTTTCAACCAAGCTATGCATGTCGAAACACTTTTCAACTTGTTTGTCGAGACTTTGTCGAGACTTGTTTGTTGAGACAAGCCAAAAGTTGAATGAACATGTCCGTCTCTGACCCAAGTGTATTTTTTTATAAGGTGCTAATATTGTGCAATTTTTCTCTTTTCATTAACTGGCCCTATTTAAGTATATATAAATTCTTTATACTAATTCTGATAACTGGGGGGCGTTAATTATTTTAAACAATTTTTATTTCTCACCCTAATTAAGTATTTTAGCACTTAGCCACTTAGGCACTTACTTTTAAATTTTTATGTCCTGGGGAGCACTGTGGGCTTTAGCATTCTCTTATACACATGACGTGCAATTAACCCACACCATGTGGGTACTCTTATAAATGTAAATTTCTAATCCTAATTCGGATTATTATAAAAGGAAAAGTTAGAATTTATATACACCAGAAGGGTAATATAAAAAAAGGGCGTGGCAAGAGACCTTTATGTATTTTATGTATTTTATGTATACTATTGTATAATGTATTTTTGTCTTGTGGAACATGTTATGTGTGTATATTTCTGTGTACATTTTGGGGGTTATAAATATTATACATTTTCTGTACTTTTGGTGGGAACTTGGGATATAGGGATTTATTATTCAAGGTCTTTTACAACAGAAAGTTAACACATGTAGTCATGTGGATATATCCTTTTCATTTTCTTTTTAAGGGAGGTATTCTATCTCAATAATCGTTGCTGATCATTTCTTTAAGGAAATTATTTATTTTATTTAACAGTATAACAAGTATAGGAATTGTCACCTTTAAAATTTATTTAATTTGTTGCGTAATTATTTTAATTATTAATAGTAACTGGGAATGAAATAATTTATCTTCATTAATTTATATACAGCCTTTTAAAAGGAACACATAATATAAATTTTTTTTATTAAATAGTTTAATGGGAGCTTTATTTTGAGGTTAATGATTATTTTAAATTTCAATTCATTGATGGTGTGACATAGCAATTATTTTCTTGGATTCAGTTAATATTTTTCAGGTGGCCTTGTTGAGAGAGTATACTTATTTATTTAACTATTTTAAAGGGGAATTAAAGATTACTGTTGTATTTATTTATTCATTATATTATTATTATGAGATAGAATAATAAATAGGGATTTGTTAATTATTTAATTCTTGAGTTTTCATTGCAAGTCCCGTCTCACTGGATCCAGCGCAATTTTTAGCTTCTCTAGGCCTTAGCCTAGTTTTAATTAACTTGTGGCCCCTCTTTACAAAAAGAAATATTCTTTTTGTTTTAACTACTCAAGATGAAGTAGGGGTTACAAGATACATTGAACACACAAAGGCACTACACTCCACTACCGAATCCACCTTTACAAACCACCTCATTGAAGCAAACCACACATACGAAAACATCGACAATAACATGGATATTCTACACGTACAAACAAACGGCCGAAAACTAGACACTCTAGAACAATTGGAAATATACAAACACACGAAAACACATAGAAACGACATCCTAAACGAACAGACACAATTCAAATCACACGCATTATTCGAACATATCACACCCCACCACATAACAACGATCCTTCAAAAGTCGATACCGTCGCCAACAACAAGACGAACAGTGCGCCCAACGGCAGCCTCTGAAGAAGCTTTTTAAAGCGAAAACCGGTTAAGGCTATGAGGTATAAAACTTTCACGTTTTTACATATAAAAAACTTTATGTTCCGAGCTAGTAGTGAATTAATTATATTTATAAAAACGTACATTAAAATATTAGTATATTGTCCTACAGAAATGTTTTGTAAAAATATGAAATACTCTGTGTGTGTGTGTGTGTGTGTGTGTGTGTGTGTGTGTGTAAAATCATAAGCAGCACGAATATATAACGAATTTCGAATGAGAAATAACGAAAAAATCAAATACTCGTAAACTTTTCATGTATTATTCTGTGGTATAGAATTGTAATAGATATTACAAAAGTGTAAATGTTAAATCTTTTCAGAAATCAGACTTATTGTTACGGTAACCTATCTTAAACGTTTGTTGATGGTTATGACTGATTTTCTGTACACAAGGCATTGTCGATGTTGAGTAGAAAGCCGTTCGCGTCTGCAATATCCACTCAAAGAATGTTTCAGAAATAATGTCCGCAACGAGTACTCTATGACCGAACACTAATCGATCAGGCGAAAGGGTCTGTAGACTTCTCCAAACACTTTCACAAGACTTATGATATAAGCCAGTAAGGATGATGAGGTTTCTTGTGGTTGCAAATAAATCCGAAAAGGTTTGAGATTAAAAGTTATATCAGGTGGATGAATTAGCTCTGTAACGGCAGGGTAGATGTCAGATTGTCAGTGTTTCCGACACACACAAACTTCAGTCTTCAATTGTTTCTTTCTTTTTATCGCAGCATCCATCATTATTTTTTGTTTTGTTTTGTTTTACTTCGTCGTATTTATTGTCATTGTCACCGCAATAATTTTCTATTAAGCTCACTTTGTGACTAGTCCAACCAGACACTTGCTTGGTGCCGTCAAACTGTAGTAATACGCCAGGCTGCTCTTTACTCTATTCTGGTGCCGTGTCATTGGTGTCAATCATTGTAATCAATTGTCTATGACCATATTCATTAATGTCTGCAACGTAAACTGCTTTTGAAACTTCTGGAGTCAGACGGATAGCAGAAGGAATAGAAAACGTCAGAGAATGGTATCACTAGAATCGGAAGAATACCAGAAGGAATGCAAACAGATAGTAAAGAAAGCATCTCTCTTTGAGGTTATGTAAATAAGAATATAAGTATGTACGATGACATAGTTGAGGATCTACGTGGTGGTGTGAGTCAACAACGTTGTGGGGAAAAGTACTGTAACAAAATCTGACATAAAAAATCTGTTCTAAATATGGAAGAATCACTGTAGATAAAAATATAGGCCTACGTTTCAGTTGTAGAGTCAGCGCAGATACAAGAGAACGAATTAAAATTCACGTAGAACAATTAATGAAAGTATAGTCTTGCAGAATTTTAGGGGTATTTCTCTACTTGGTGACTTAAAGAGTTCGCCTAATGGTCCCGCACATAAGGTTGAACTTATGCAACTTGTTCACAACGTCGTTGCTGTAAGCCGAATGCACACATCAGGTTTTTTACCGTGCAGTTCCGCTGCGTGCACGTTGCCGCAACGCAAAACACATGTTTGATCCACACACGCGTCACCTAGTCGAAGTCGGTAGCCATGTTTTGCCACATACAGCCATGCATTTATATAATAGAAAACGTGTAATGTTCTCTTATTTAGTGTACAGACGTTTCATTTGGAATCGGAGACGGTTTTGGGTGCACCCATTTACTGACTCAAGACTTATTAGAGGTAGATTTCGTATGGCTTTTGGTGATTTAAGAGAAAATTCTGATAAATTTTTCGATTATTTTCGAATGAGTGTTCATTCGTTTGATGAGCTTGAAGGGAAAATAAGCGACAAGATAAAATCATGGGATACGTGGATGAGACTGTCTGTACCTCCACTGGAAATGTTAGCTATAACTCTAAGGTAAAGTGTGTAGTTGAAAGAATATAATAATAAATATTAGTTGTTACATTATATTAGTTTGTCTACTTAATGTAATGTAGAATTCTCCGGAGTTAACACTGAACAACTTATGTAATCAAAATATATTTTTGCTTAAGTTATTTCAACAAGAGAGCAGTCTATGTCAGCTGTCTATTAATTTACAAGAATTAATAACAACGCAGAGTTTTTTTTATTAAGACAGCTTTACTGTTGAAACTCTACGCTCAAAAATATATCTTATGTTGGATATATTAATTTATCTTACTTTAAAGATTTCTAATGAATTTTGTTCTTAATAATTTTAAACCTTAATAATTATTGATTAAAAGGATAATTGAATGAAAAGTCAAAAGATGTCTTTTAATGAAAGATCATATAATCAAATACACTACACTACATAAAACGACATTAATACATAAAACGTCAGAACACCTGATGTGTGCACTTCTCAATAGACAACAATGTACTGAGAACCGGAATAGGTGTGCGACGCCGCTGCGGCAAGGAAGGGAACTGCGGCGAAGAACGCACGCACAGTAGCCGGACGACGCTGGAGTGTCGCCGCAACGTCGCTGCAGGTATGTGTGCAGTGTTCATATGTCTTCCAGTACTGTACTCCACGCCGCTCTTGCGGCTACGCACGGTAAAAACCGGATGTGTGAATCGGGCGTATAGCAATAACGTCGTTATTCACAACGTTTTGACATCATAACGTACTAATTACGTTGTGATCCTAGTGAAATAATTTTATCTAACAGTGGTCATTAATTACAATTAAACCTTACCTTTTTGGTGGTATGAATAATGGCCGATGTATCGAGTTTTTAAGGTACCCTGCTTTAGGAATGAAGTACAGTAATTTTAGTCATAATCTTAATAAAAAAATGTATACAATATTTTTTCGGAACGTATTTAGGATATATTCGTAAAAGTATGCGTCTCATCATTTATTCAAAAAAATGATGGAAATATCATAATAAATATACGGTATAATTCTCCACCTAGTATTTAAAAACATATGACACAGTTACTTTCATATAACATACTTCTATATATACTTACTATATATACTACATACTTTCATACTATACATACTATATATACTTCTAATATAACAAGTATATATCACTGTGGCAAACAATTAATTGTTAAGATAATGCTACTTATTATTCGTTTCATTGTCTCCTCTCCGAACAGATATTCTGTGTGTGGCACACTGATTCACAGGCACACACACCTCTACACGCAAGCCGCATAATTAATTGTTTGTGCGTGACAAATAGAATTGTGTAGAGTAACAGTAGACACAAGCAAGACAAATTTGTGTATACTAGAGACCGCGTTTGGCAAATGACGACTATTCATAGTGAACACAGTATGCTAGCAGCGTTCGGCGGATATTAAGTCATTATCAAAGTGTATCTCCATATTCTAGTAGATGTTTTACGGTATTGCAGAAATGACATGTACAATTCGGTGAGCAAGTTTGCAAAACTCACCAATTGTCCTGATATCAGACTTAATTTATATTCCTTATTTAACGCCAAAGGTACTGTCTTTGATCACAATAGTGATTTACTGTTGGCCGTTACTCGGCACATTGAAGGAAACCTCAACAATACATTTCAATTTGATTTCTTACATTCTATTAAGACTTCTCTCTTTTGTCGTCGAAAAATTTCTTTTCATTATTTAATAAACACAAAACTAAAAACGTGTAAACAACCTAAGAACAAATACAGTACTGTTTCATCGCCTTCAACATTGCATAACAATAGATTGATCTGATATTGTTATTATTACTTAAATATAAAAGTATGTAATACACAAACTAGCTGCCTTCAGAACTATGATACATAGACTTAACAACATCCCACTGGATGAAAAAGACTACAAAGACGAAATAAACACAATAAAATATCTAGCAGAATCCAACGGATACTACAGAACAATAGTCAATAGACTCCTACACAAACACAAAACAAACAACAGACAAAGACAGAAAACAACAAATTCATAACACTAACATACATGAACAACCAAACTGAAAAAATAGAACATTGTTATTGCCTCCAGAAGTGGTTATGACTATAAAATAGGTTAATTACATTTCGTCACACTTCTTAAATATCTAAAATTCAGGATTACTCGAGTTTCGACACTGTTATGTCATCATCAGATCCTTAGAATGGGGTTGAAACTACATCTATCGATGTTCACACATCTTGTCAGACGATAAATACGACACACACGAAGCGACAAAAACGTTAAGCTCTTAAAACATTCAAAATAAATAGGGAGCGAAACACACGATATGCGACCGTTGCGGACCTGTACAGGACTGCGATGCACGGCAAAATTAGTCGACTCCAACTTGACCTTCGATCCTTCCTATCAATCTGTCACAGTTGAGTTCTCGCTCTATATCATTAATTCTGTTAAATAAAATATTATTTTTATGTTTTGATTTCTCATTCAAAACGAGATCGTAATTTTCTTTTGTGGCTTTATATATTTGAAACCGTTCAAGGGTGTCTAATTTAAGTGATTTTTTTACATTTATGTATTATGTCCAGATTTTTTTTAATACTTTTAATGTTATGATCCTTTATGGTTAGATGTTCAGCAGAAGTGGATCTTTCTACATTTGATTTAGATCTTGGAATGTGTTCCTTGTATCGCACTTTGTATGGGCGACCAGTTTGTCCTATATAGAATTGTGAGCAATCAGAACAAATACGTTTGTATACTCCAGTGCCGTCATATTCATCAGAGGGTTTACTCTTACTGTGAAAGTTCAGTTTGTTCTCAAACGTATTAGTTGCCTTAGAAGCTAGTACAATGTTTTGTTTTTTGAATTGATTTTTTTGCGTGTGATGTAAATAATTCGCCATATTCTATTGCTACATATTTTTCTTTTTCTTTAGGCATGTCATTATGTGCTGGTCTGTTTTGTTTCTTATGTATTATTTTATCTATTATATTGCTATTATATCCGTTGACGGTCGCAATATATCTAATAATGTTAACTTCGTTTTGTAGTCGTCTGCGGAGAGGGGCACCGACATTACTCTATGTATCATGCTACTGAAAAATGCCATTTTGTGAGAATACGGGTGATAAGATGAGGCATGGATAGCGTGATCCGTGGTTGTTGGTTTTCTATAAATGCTGAAGCTGATTTTGTTGTCTATTTTCGTTGAAGTTAAATCTAGGAAATTTATTTTATTTTCCTTTTCTGTTTCTAATGTAAACTGCAGTTTGTTTGTGACGGTATCCAAGTATTTGTTAAGTAGTTCTAATTGTCTGCAATTGCCATTATAGATTACTATCGTGTCATCCACATGCCGACGATAAAATAAGATTCTATTACAGTGTTTGTTGTTAGGCGATAATATGTTATTGGTTTCTACATGGTTTAAGTAAATTTCTGCTAAGATACTTGACAGTGGGGATCCCATTGCTAGCCCGTCTTGTTGTAGATAATATTTATTATCAAAAGCGAAATAGTTTTGGCTCAATACTATTTTTATCATGTTAATAAGTTCATCAACTGATTCTTGACTTAGCCCTCTACCCGGAACGTCCAGGGACACCCGGTTACACGGAACACCCGTCATAATGACCGCTATTTCAGAAAACCACGATTTTCATTCATTTTGGGGGGGGATTTTCAAACTCTTCAATCATTTTGTTGTATTCAGCAACTGAATGGGATAATTCAGAACACAATTTGAGTAAAAATTGTTTATTTAAAAACGTTTAAAAGCAAAACATTGGGAATAAGTCACATTGTATCATAATATCACATTGTATTATTGTATCAGTCACATTGTGTAATTCAATCTTCCGCTCTAACAAACAATAAAATATAAGGAAAAAAACATGAACAAATAAACCGTCTTTCAGTAAAATATAAGGAAACAATACATACGAATTTGCAAACTGAAACAAATATAGTCTTCCAATTCGAAAATATGTAACTTATTAGCTAAATCACAAGTAGAACAGCCTTACATTCCGTTTAGTATAAAATATACAGTATCACTATCAACTGGAAAAATTAATTCTTTTTTTGTAAAGTCTACTGACTACTTGAAATATCACAGATTGATTGCCTAAAAAATTTGAATAAAAAGAAAGTACAAATTATTTCAATACAAATAAGTTAAAAAAGTTTAATCACAATCAACGAGACAAATTAAGTTTATTTCTATAAATGCTAATTGACTACTTGAAAAATCACATAATATAGGTAATTCAAATTATGAATAACTTCAAAAACTTGAATTAAAAAAATTAAAATAATTTCAATGCTAAAATTTAAAAAATAAAAAGTAACTTCGTACAACACAGGAACACTTTAGTTAGATACACAGCTTTTGCAAATTTTTCTGGAACATTCCGCACATATAGCTTCGTCACATTTTATGCATTTAAACCCTGCCTTCCTTTTCTTTTGGTAAGGACAAACTCGGCAAGTTATCCTGCGTACACGTTTATCTTTTCGAGGCCCAATGGAAGACATTTCTTGACGTGAATTCGAAGCTGCACCTCCGTCATTTGATGGCCATCGTCGCTCTGACTCTACTCTCAATTTAGTCGCTTCTTCAGCTGCTTGAGAAATAATGGCCCTCAGGTCATTAGGCAAATTAGATATTCCCAACCTCATCTGAAGGTAGTTGTGAACTAATCCGAATGCGACCTCTCTAGTAAAGTTATACCTCGTCATTTTTTGTTTTCTTTATACATTGCATGCAAGGTATGCGCATTCGAGCCTGCCACGGCTATAATGTGATAAAAAACAGCCAGTGGCCACCTCCTCGTTTTGCGGTTTGCGCTGTAATTACTGCACTACATATCCAAAGTATCAACGCCACCCTTCGTTGCATTATAGAAACCAATTATTTCAGGTTTGTTTGCCCTGTAATCTGTAAATTCAGTATGGTGCATTGATGACAGGAGGACTACGGTTTGGTTCTTTTTAGGAACGTAAGAGAGTAGTGTGAGATCTTAATGTGAAACCGTAGAGACTGATGAAATCGTCCACGCCCAGACGGAAGACCCGTCATTTTGACCGGTACAAGAATCATGGCGCAGACAGAACACCCGTCATTTTGACCGACTAGGTTAGCAAAAACGTAACTTACCAAAAAAATTGCGAGCGGCAGCACGCCTGCGATGTTACGTGGCCACGTGCAAATGATCCAACTGACGATGTCACTGGGAGCCAGCCAGGTGAAGCGACGCGCGCGCCCCATATTGGTGTAAATATGAACTTTAGCGGTCATAATGACCGATATTCCGGGGAGAGGGTTAGTGTGACAGTAGCAACCTTTTTGTTATTTCGAGAGTTTCATTAATCGGTACATTTGTGTACAAATTAACTATGTCAAATGAGTCAAATGTGTGTCTTGGCTCGATTGTAAGGTCTTTTGTGAGATCCACTAGTTCTAAGCTATTTTTCAGACTGTAGTTCTCTTTGAATTCTATATGCTGTCTTAAAATCTTATCAAGTTATTTAGCAATTTTGTATGATGGTGCTGATGTGAAATTTAATAGAGGATGTACTGGCATATTACTTTTGTGTACTTTAGGAAGGCCTCTAAGGTTGGGCGCTTTAGGGTCAATCATTTTTAAGTACTTTCTTTCTTCATTCGTCATGATATGTTTGGTTTTTTTCAACATTGATTTCACATCAGTATTAAAGCTATCGGTAGGGTCGCTCTCAATTTCAACAATGTTATTGTTAACGATAAAATCCTGTACTTTATTTTTATAACTCTCGTAAGCTATAATTACAAGTGTCTGGCCTTTGTCCGCTTTGGTGACAATGCAGTTATTTTCTGCTAGTTTTCTTTTTATTTCTTTAAATATTTTAGTTTCTTTACTGTAGCTAGTTTTATTAGTTTTCGCTTTCAAAATGTTCTTTATTTTAATTATTTTATTATCGATTACATGTCTTACAACTGTTTTTATGTTTCTTCATCAGATATAGAGTTTATAGCAGTTTCAGCATTTATAATTTCATTTATGAGCGGACAAACTGGTCGCTCATTCAAAGTGCGATACAAGGAACACATTCCAAGATCTAAATCAAATGTAGAAAGATCCACTTTCGCTGAACATCTAAGCATAAAGGATCATAACATTAAAAGTATTAAAGAAAATCTGGACATAATACATAAATGTAAAAAATCACTTAAATTAGACACCCTTGAACAGTTTGAAATATATAGAAAGCCACAAAAGAAAATTACAATCTCGTTTTGAATGAGAAATCAAAACATAAAAATAATATTTTATTTAACAGAATTAATGATACACAGCGAGAACTCAGCTGTGACAGACTGATAGGAAGGATCGAAGGTCAAGTTGGAGTCGACTAATTTTGCCGTGCATCGCAGTTCTGTACAGGTCCGCAACGGTCGCATATCGTGTGTTTCGCTCCCTATTTATTTTGAATGTTTTAAGTGTTTAAATGGGGTGTAAGGTATAGGATGCGTCTCTTATAGCCTCTCCTATACAACCGTCAGCCTCACCTTCACGAGTTGTAGCGGAAGTTCGCTGCATGGTGCACCCTGTTCATACTAACGAGGCTCTGACGACCGAGTGATCGCCAGTATAAGTGGTCCCCCTACTACCAAGTGCCAACGGCTTCTTTGAAGGCGGATGAGCGGGCAGTAGGTTAGGGCACTCTCTTGTCCTTGGGGTGTGAAAATACCCCAGAAGGCGGATGAACCAGAGATGGTCAACGGCATAGGATGCAGAAGGCAACGGGAAACCACTGCATTAAAGATCTGAGGATATCCCCAGGCTTTTAGCATGATGGCTACGTCTAAAGCAAAATATTCCGGTGTTTCAATTCCCCCATTCGGTTATCCGGGGGGGAAGGTGTTGGATAGAGTCAATTTTGAAGAAGTAAATCATATTGTCTACAAACGAAAAAATGGATGCAAAATCGGCACTTGGAATGTTAGAACATTACTGAAACCTGGTAAAATGGAAGAGGTAAAGCATTCTATGATAAAGGCAGAACTTAATATATTAGGTGTCTGCGAGACAAAATGGGCAGGATGTGATTTCATATCAGGTGATTTCAGAATTATTTACAGTGGAAAGGAAGAACCAGGAAGAAATGGAGTAGCATTGTTCTTAAGAGGTGCATGGAAGAGTAGTGTCTTGAATACATGCCACAGTAGTGATAGATTACTGATGATAAAACTTAGGGCAGAGCCAGTTGATTTGTGTATAATTATGGTGTACTTTCCAACAACAAGTAGTAACGATGAAGATATAGAATTAATGTATGAACAGATTGAAGAGTTGCTCAAGATAATAAAGAAAGACGATAATGTAGTTATAATGGGCGACTTTAATGCATCTATTGGTGCTAACAGTAGTCAAAAATGTGCCGGGAAATTTGGTTTGGGGAACATCAATGCACGAGGGGAAAGGTTACTTGAGTTTTGTGAGCAGTATGAGATGATCATCACAAACACATGTTTTGAAGTCCCCAAAAGACGACGATACACTTGGAAAGCACCGGGGGGGGGGGATGTTAGGAGGCATCAGATCGATTATATTCTAGTCAGACAAAGATATAAGAACAAAGTCAAATCTAGTCATTCATATCCTGGTATGGATATAGATAGTGACCATATTCCCGTTATGGCCAAGTGCAATATTAAATTTAGGAAAATCAGGAAATCTAAACAAAAGAACTGGTGCTTAGAAAAACTGACCGATGACAAAATAGTAAAAGAATTGGAAGAGGAGACAGACATGTTGCTGGAAGGAAGGCCAAGTTGGGAGGAAGTAAGAGATGAAATAATTGCAACAGCACAGCGTGTTCTAGGGAAGAGGAAGTTAGAACCATGGAAACCGTGGATGACACAGGAAATGTTGGATCTAATAAGGAGGCGTAATAAGCTGAGAAATAAGGATTATCAGGAGTACAAGAGAATAAAAAATCAGATTACCTCTATGTGTCGCATTGAAAAAGAAAATTGGATGAAACAACTAAGTCTTGAAATAGAAGATGATTTCAGTAGAGGAAAATGTGATAAGGCATATTTCAGGATAAAATCGTTACAGTTAAAGCATAAGACTCGAAGTAATGTTGTTAAGGATAAAAATAGTAAAATATTTTTCGAAAATGATAAGGTCAGCGAGCGTTGGAAGATCATATAGAGGAACTATATGATGGGGAAGCTGTGGTAGTCATGCAGGAGTTTCTAGAAAATGAGACTGCTGTAGATAGAGATATGGTAGGACCGCCAATTAGCAGGGTGGAATTTGATTATGCCCTTAAAGGTCTGAGTATGAAAAAATCGACAGGGCCTGACAGTCTACCAGCAGAGCTTTTGAAAAATTTAGGGGAGAGAACGAAAGACCAGCTATTTCGAATAATTACTGGGTGCTATGAAGAGGGAGTATTGCCAGTTGATTTCATTAAAAGTAGAACAATCACAATACCAAAGAAAGGTAAAGTAGATGACTGTGCTAATTATAGAACGATAGCTTTAATATCTCATGCTGCTAAGATTTTGCTGAACATAGTGAAGAACAGACTGGAAGGAAAGATTGATCACACTTTGGAGGAGGATCAGTTTGGATTTAGAGCAGGTAGAGGAACCAAAGAAGCAATCTTGGCTGTGCGGCAGATCCTGGAGAGGAGAATTGAAGTGAATAGAAAGAACCTATTTAGTATTTGTGGATCTCGAGAAGGCGTTCGACAATGTTGATTGGAAGCTGTTGTTTCAAACTATGAGGAAGTCAGGAGTTGACTGGAAAGTTAGAAGGGTAATCTTCAATATTTATAGGTTGCAAAGTACTGAAATAGACATAAATGGATGTAAAAAGGAAGCAATAATAAGAAGAGGGGTAAGACAAGGTTGCCCACTGTCACCGTACTTGTTTAATTTGTTTATAGAAGATGATGTAACTCAGAAGAAAAGGAGTTCTAGGGGAATTAAAATAAATGGGGAACAGATACACAGTATTCGCTTCGCAGATGATATTGTAGTGATGGCTGACTCAGAAAAGGATATGACCCGAATGTTAGGTACGTTTAACAAAATTCTTCACGCTTGGAGATTGAGGATAAATGTTAAAAAACTAAAATAATGGTGGTAAGTAAAAAAAGAGAAGACATTAAATCAACCACTATGTTGAACAACACAATATTGGAGCACGTTACTGAATTTTGTTACCTGGGTAGCATAGTTACAAGTGGGAATAAGTGTCTGGCAGAGATTAAGAGGAGAGTAGCTCTGGCAAAACAAGCATTCCAGAGCAAAAGGAACTTATTAACAAGCAACCATATTAGTATTGAAACAAGGAAAAAGTTTGTTAAGGTATTTGTATGGAGTGTTTTAACTTACGGGTGTGAATCGTGGACCTTGGGGAAGGTGGAGAGTGACAGACTTCAGGCAATGGAGATGTGGATTTGGCGGAGAATGACAAAAACTAGTTGGACAGATAGGAAGACGAATGAACAGATCTTAGAGGAAATAAATGAGAATAGAACGCTACTTTGGAGTATAGAGGTGAGGAAGATTAAGTTGATAGGGCATGTGATCAGACATAGTGCTGTTTTAACTAACATCTTTGAGGGCAAAGTAGTGGGGAAGAAGCCCAAAGGAAGACCAAGAACTGCATACTTCCGCAGCACAATGAGTGTCGTGAATAGTGGGTCCTATGAAGAAATGAAGAATATCGCAAGGGATAGAGTGACGTGGCTACAGCGACAAGGCATTACCTTTAGGAGTTATTAAAGTGTTTAAATGTTTTTGTCCCTTTGCGTGTGTCGTATTTATCGTCTGACAAGATGTGTGAACATCGATAGATGTAGTTTCAACCCCATTATGAGGATCTGATGATGACATAAATGTGTCGAAACTCGAGTAATCCTGAATTTTAGATATTTAAGAAGTGTGACGAAAGGTAATTAACCTATTTTATAGTGCAAAAAATAGCCCACAAATTCAATAAAGCAGGATAGAGAATCGCATACAAAACTACTATCACAAAACACACAAAACAGAACACAAAACAGAACACACACTATCAAAACACACACACAAAGCACAAAACAATTTCGATATACCTGGTGTTTACAAACTAAATTGTTCAGATTGCAACAAATTCTACTTAGGCCAGACAGGACGTTGCTTCAAACAAAGGTACATTGAACACACAAAGGCACTACACTCCACTACCGAATCCACCTTTACAAACCACCTCATTGAAGCAATCCACACATACAAAAACATCGACAATAACATGGACATTCTACGCGTACAAACAAAAGGCCGAAAACTAGACACTCTTGGACAATTGGAAATATACAAACACACGAAAACACATAAAAACGACATCCTAAACGAACAGACACAATTCAAATCACACGCATTATTCGAACATATCACACCCCACACGCATAACATCGATCCTTCAAAAGTCGATACCGTCGCCAACAACAAGACGAACAGTGCGCCCAACGGCAGCCTCTGAAGAAGCTTTTTAAAAGCGAAAACCGGTTAAGGCTATGAGGTAAAAATTTCACGTTTTTACCTATAAAAAACTTTGTGTTCCGAGCCGGTAGTGAATTAATTATATTTATAAAAAAGTACATTAAAATATTAGTATATTGTTCTACAAAAATGTTTTGTAAAAATATGAAATACTCTGTGTGTGTGTGTGTGTGTGAAATCATAAGCAGCATATATGCACGAATGAGAAATAACGAAAAAATCAAATACTCGTAACCTTATTATGTATTATTCTGTGGTATAGAATTGTAATAGATATTACAAAAGTGTAAATGTTAAATCTTTTCAGAAATCAGACTTATTGTTACGGTAACCTATCTTAAACGTTTGTTGATGGTTATGACTGATTTTCTGTACACAAGGCATTGTCGATGTTGAGTAGAAACCCGTTGGCGTCTGCAATATCCACTCCAAGAATGTTTCAGAAATAATGTCCGCAACGAGTACTCTATGACCGAACACTAATCGATCAGGCGAAAGGGTCTCTAGACTTTTCCAAACACTTTCACAAGACTTATGATATAAGCCAGTAAGGATGATGAGGTTTCTTGTGGTTGCAAATAAATCCGAAAAGGTTTGAGATTAAAAGTTATATCAGGTGGATGAATTAGCTCTGTAACGGCAGGGTAGATGTCAGATTGTCAGTGTTTCCGACACACACAAACTTCAGTCTTCAATTGTTTCTTTCTTTTTATCGCAGCATCCATCATTATTTTTTGTTTTGTTTTGTTTTACTTCGTTGTATTTATTGTCATTGTCACCGCAATAATTTTCTATTAAGCTCACTTTGTGACTAGTCCAACCAGACACTTGCTTGGTGCCGTCAAACTGTAGTAATACGCCAGGCTGCTCTTTACTCTATTCTGGTGCCGTGTCATTGGTGTCAATCATTGTAATCAATTGTCTATGACCTTATTCATTAATGTCTGCAACGTAAACTGCTTTTGAAATTTCTGGAGTCAGACGGATAGCAGAAGGAATAGAAAACGTCAGAGAATGGTATCACTAGAATCGGAAGAATACCAGAAGGAATGCAAACAGATAGTAAAGAAAGCATCTCTCTTTGAGGTTATGTAAATAAGAATATAAGTATGTACGATGACATAGTTGAGGATCTACGTGGTGGTGTGAGTCAACAACGTTGTGGGGAAAAGTACTGTAACAAAATCTGACATAAAAAATCTGTTCTAAATATGGAAGAATCACTGTAGATAAAAATATAGGCCTACGTTTCAGTTGTAGAGTCAGCGCAGATACAAGAGAACGAATTAAAATTCACGTAGAACAATTAATGAAAGTATAGCCACATACTTCAAAACAAATATTTGAACGTACAGTACCAATAATAAGGACACGAAAGGAGAGAGAAAGTAAGGCAACAGAGACGTGATTTGCCTATAATAGGGATAGTTCCTGTCAGGTCATAATATTTGAACGTACAGTACCAATAATAAGGACACGAGAAGAGATAGAAAGTAAGGTAACAGAGTCGTGCTGTGCCTATAACAGGGATAATTCCTGCCAGGTCATAATATTGGTGACCTACTTACAGAGTTGGAATTACTTATGGCATTGAGATTTTGTCTGTACGCTTGTTTAGTTTAACAAACACAAATACGAGGGCTATTTGTTTTTCAACCTTCGATAGACCAATAAACAGACACATGAATGACATCAATAATCTTATTATATACAAAAGTTTCATATATATGTTGAGGCACTTATCATAGCGAGGCACCACTTTTCTATGCCCATGTTATAGAATGTTCGCTCCTGAGTAGTCAGCCAATCTGCCACACTGGACTATAACTCATCATTGGAGCCAAACCGCTGCCCACCCAACCAATTTTTCAAGTCAGTGAACAAATGGTAGTCACTTGGTGCCAAGTCTTGGCTATAAGGTGGGTGATCAAGGACTTCCCAACAAAATTCATGAAGCAGGTTTTGTGTGAGCGCAGCTGCGTGAGGTCGTGCGTTGTTTGGGAACCCACCGAGCACAGAGTTTCTGAGTTATCCAAGCTTCTGAGTAAGAATATCATAAAGAGCAGACCTAGAAATTTCAGGAAAATCAGCAGAAAGTTCAGTAATTGTAAAACGACGGTGTTCTCGAACCATCCTGTCTACCCTTTCACCAACATCATCAGTAGTCACGGACTTTCTTCCTTGCCCTCATTCATCATGAACATCAATTCGCCCTTCTTTAAATTTTCGACACCATTCCTGAACTGAACCATCACTCATCACGTTTTCTCCATACATATTACAGAACTTTCGATGAATTTCTGCAGCACGATGACCTTCAGCTTGAAGAAATCTAATAACAGACCGAATCTCACATTTGGAGACAATTTCAATTGTAATTGCCATAATTAAACTGTCGTCACCACAGTAATAGACAAAATAACTATAAAACCAGTGGTTATAGGTTAGAACAAAGCCTCAAAAACAATAATCAACAATCAGATTGTTGCTATGACAACAGAACCAGGTTTGCCAACTCACCGGAGGTTGAAAAAAAAATAGCCCTCCTATATTACACTAGCCTCATCATGAACTTTAATAAAATGTCAGAAAATCCAGACAAACAAACAGAAAGTTACAAGTTACATATTTAACTTTAGAAAAATTTCGTAAATTTGCATTCCCATATTCTACTCACTCCTCATCGTTTTTGCTTTGCATAATGGAGTATCGACTGACAGCAACAACAATTATGAATGTATATCAACATCGAGAAATTTTATTTATATTTCGGTCCTTGTTGCAAACTAATTCTGTCTCTACCACTTGACCATGTTTCATCCAAGGTTAGGTGACACACCAACCCTATAACTGACTTAAACGTTTTGGCACACAGGAATTATGGGAAAGTTGGATTTTATCTAACCGAGTAGTCAAGGTTATTACCCAGAACACCTGTTGAGTTGTATGTGACCGGTGAACCAGATTATCAACAATCTACTGTTGAGCTGGAAACTGTGCAGCGTGTGTTCTTTCAAGTCTGGGAAAGGTGGTGGGGAAAAAACAGTTATCCGTGGTTATGTGCATCCTAGGATCTGCTGTAGCACTTCCCGCTGCTGGGCCCCGGAAGTGTCCAGCATACACACAAATAACATAATATAATATCTAAATCCATCAAAATGCTTAAGATACTTTTTCTGTGTTGTAACTTATTTCTCAAGTATTTCTATAATTAACATAATTCTATAAAGGGAGGAGGTGCAAGTAAAAGAAATTGTTGAAAGCATCAATCTGTGAGCTGAGCCGGATGCGACCCGTTTATTTCAAAAACATTACGAGCCTCTAAAATTTACCTAATTATGTGCCAGTCAGCAACGGTCAGTACTGAGCTAATTTTTTTGAAAAACTGAGTATAGAAAATGTTAAATGCTAAATATGGGGCTGTCGCATAAATCAACACTAGTTTACAAAATGGTGTTCAGCGTACACGCTGTGATCTACTTATGAATTTCTGACACTGTTATCTATCACAAAAGTTTATAAAATTGTTTCTGACACTTATGATGAGTAACTAGTTTGTCTCGCTTTTGCTTCGTGATTATGCAGCAACTGCCACCGTAAGCTATTAAAGGTAAAAATATTACTTGGCAATCCAGACAAGTCCTTTTGCAACCTGCTGTATCTGGTCGCTACGGCTGCGTGTTCCTCAGTACCTGCTTTGAACAACTGCTATGTCTGTGCTGGAAGAACGTGTAAAAACTGTACGAAGTTCGTGTTCTCGTGTCTTCGGTCCGGAACGTCGAACTAAGTTTTGAACTGAAAGTTTTTACATGTTTTAGTACACTTTATACCCACATCGTTCGATTAACACGCCCACATGCATTCGTACAGTGCGTAGTTACAATTTACAATATTACAAAATTGCATTACAAGGTTACGACTTCAAATTACATATATAACGAGTACTGACACTGAACTTTACATATCTTAGGTCATTTCATCAAGTTGACTGACTGAAATTTAGTTTTAGGCGAGGCTGACTATTACAGACGAGATACGTGTTGGTTGGTTATGGATAACAATCGTTTACATCTATTACAAGTTTTCTTCTTTTCGTTACAAACGTAATATACAAAATTATTAGCCACTAGCATTGATTTACGATAGCTCAAAAACAATCATAGTTACCTTGGTTATTGAGGCTCCCATACTTGGCGAAAGTCCGGCGACGGGCTGCTCTGCTCACAGCGTTTGATGGGAGACTGACGAGATTTAACAACGCACGATAGGGTTAGTAAAAGGGAGGGCGTGACGTCAGTGCGTCGGGCAAGGTACAATTCGCGGATTGTTGCATTCGGCAGAAGACGAATGATTGCAACAGATCAAAAGAGTGTTGCAATAGCACTTATTTCACCACAGGATGATCTATGGTAGCATCAAAAAATCGAGAAAACGGAATAAACGCCAAAATGAAGACCTTATCTTCAAAGGACGACATATTTAAGACACTGTAACAAAATATAGAAGAGCAATAGGTTTTATCATTTCCGCGAAGTAGTTAATATCTGACGGCGGTACCGGGGGGGGGGGTGAATTTAGGTTTAGACGTCCACATATGGAGGTGTATTTGGAGGATCGTATCGTGGTGTGGGGGCAAACCCGCCGTTGCAATCACCCGGTATCGTGAAGGCAACTTAAGTATCTGCTATACGTATGACTTCTGATAGGGAAGATCACTATTAAGACTAAGAACTAAACAATGGCTGTCATCCCCGCTCCTACGTAGAATGGGCGGTTGACTAGCCAAAGTTTACAACGGACTGTTTAAGTAGAGATTTCCATCGTTTTGATAATACTAACCTGATCCACAAAGTAAGTACCGTTTGGGCATGAAGAAAATGATACAAATTATTTTCAAAATCATTTATTTTTCAAAAATTCTGCATACCTTAATCTACGTTTCTACATAGTCACCATGCAAGTTGAGACATTTGTCGTATCTTGGCACTAATTTTAATACGCCCGCTTCAAAGAATTCGGCCGCCTGCGACTTCAACCACTGCTGGACGTTTCCCTTTATCTCATCATCACTTTTAAACTTCTGGCCGGCAAGAAATTTCTTCAGATGCAAAAACAAATGGAAATCGCTAGGAGCCAAATCTGGACTGTAAGGAGGATGACTGAATTGTTCCCAACGAAATGAATCAACAAGCGCCGTCGCTACACGTCCGGTATGCGGTACGCTCCTCGTCGTTAACATTTTCTCTTCCATCGTTAAACAGCCTAACCCACTTTCTCACCATACCTTCACTAAACGCATTCTGTCCATAAACTTCACAAATCTCACGATGAATTTCATAAGGACGAAGATTTCTCGCATTCAAAAACCTAATAACTCTTCTTATTTCACAACTGGCGGGCCGATCGATTTTTTTAAAAATGATTACCGATGTGTAGTAAACGTAAATCGGAACGTATACAAACAATATAGCTTGGCTACTTCGTCGTCGAATAGAAGGAAGTAACTACGCATGCGCGGTACCTTCGTACTACAATATGCGCGGGATATATGCGCAGACGGTACTTACTTTCTGGATAAGCCTCGTAATTGATTTTAAAGGGTTACAGTAGAACCTTGTATTAACTTGTACAATAAAAAATAATATAGTCGTAAACTTCCTTCTTGTAGCTAATATAATATTACTTTCAAAAAGTTGAACTTTTCTTTTTCCATAAAAAAACTTTTCTTCTAGTACCGAGGTAGTAACTATGCAAGGAAATAGTGTCTATTGCGAAGTAGATAATATACAATAAAATGATTTATTAAAAACTCACACTATAATTAATAAATCTATTACAGTAGAGCTTCGATAATCCGGACGTCAAAAATCTGGAGCTTGTCCACAGAAAAATTCGATTCGTTATTATTAAAGTTAATGCCAAGTTTCAAAGACTGCGACGAAAACGATGCAAGCGAGTGGTTAGAAAGTGATAAAAATGACCATGGATATCAAATTTTAAATGATGAAGAAATCACTAACACTATAGCTGAGGTCGAGCCCCCAGACGATAATGAAAACGACGAAAGTGAAGACATCGCTGATGAGGCGTCAATCGGACGTTCACACGCCGATGCATTCAACGCATTGGAAACTGCAATGTCTTGGCTGGAAAAGCACCCCGAATGCTCTACTGCCCAACTTTTGTTACTAAAGAGACTCAGAGACCTGGCCTCCATTAAACGCATCTCAAGCCTTGTTTAAACAAAGTGACTTTTTTCGTAGTTCTGATCTGTGCAATTAAAGTTCTTGAAACATTTTTTTATACAATATTTGTGTAAGTGTTTGGAATCAATATAGCGAAAATGATGTTTCTAACCTAACGATGAGTTTTGTAAGTACCCCGTCTATTCTTATATTTTAAGTAGTGATTTTTTGTATATGTTCGAAAATCCGGACAAATCGGTAATCCGGACTGTGCCGAACACCGATTAGTCCGAATTATCGACGCTCTACTGCATTTTAACAGATAAAAGATACGTATCAGATACGTACAGAATTTTTGTATAAATTTAACACTTACTACAGAATGTTATCTTACTTGTGGTATTCACGGAAAAGATAAAAACCGTTTTGTTAACTATAATATACATCTGGAATTATCATTTGGTTTTTAAGAACTGTAAAATAGAATATGATTATGTGATTTAAAATGTTTCGTGTAAAGTGAAGAGGTAGAGTACAGTGAAGAACAGAGGAAAACTGACAATCTTTAAGAATATTTAATATATGCGTAAGGATGCTGCGTGAAGTTGCGGGTAGACGTATTGTTACGACGCTCTAGCTGATCGTCGTATGGTACAGTGGAAACAAAATACAAGACACCAATTGAAGTCACTAATCACCAGCTTTAATTACCACAATTAACAATTTGTGATCAACAAGCTAGTCTCTTACAACAAATCAAATACAAAATTTTCACACGAAATAAAATGTCAACTAATATAAAACACAATTCTATTATAATTGTCCCGCACAAATATAAAACACATAACACTTCGCCACAATACTTCGAACCGCACTGTGTAAATCGCTACTCATACGCACTGTGTAATCGTCCGACAATAACTAATTTGATCGTCGCTGAATGGCTGTATTTGTACCCCGCTGATTTCCAGAATAATCTGGTGTGTTAATGAAACAAGCACTCTCGAGAATCCACTAGAAACAGTGTCCTTGAACACACTGCGCTGACCGATATGGTCCGGTATAGACTCGATAGTTGACGGGTAATTGTCTTTCACCGTAAAGTAGCAGCGTTATGTACGCACGCGCGCGCACACACACACACACACACACACACAAATTACAGCTGGAATATTCGAGATACTTATAGAACGTTCCGTATTACGTAACACGTTTTCCTCATTACGTAACAGTATATTATAGAATTTTTTCGTTAGAGCACATCCTCTACAAAATCAAAATTTATCAAAACGCCGTATGCTCTATTAAACATGTCGTTTAGAGTAATTTATAAGCATTGTCAAATTGAATACTACAAATCAATTTCTCGCAGTTGTTTCTGAGCTGTAAGGGCGCGCGCGTGTGGGAGGCGCGCGTTTGTTGTGCTTCCCAAACTACGATTGGTTCAAAAATCAAGAATATTATTCTTCCGTTCGTTTCATAACACAAAACACAGATTTGCCTTCCCCAAAGTTACGTTTGGTTAACTTACGGAAACATATCTTTTTACTTTCATTAGCAAATCACTGTCAAATTATTGCTTGACTAATGGTTCTTTCTATTAATACGTACAAATATATTACAAACTTACGAATCCAGATAAACGTTGATACATTAACCGGGGTGAACAGGTCACAGCGATAGCGGTGATAACTCAAGGGAAAAATAAAAAATACAGTTTGGTATCATAGATAAGGAGTGCAATTAATCCTGACTTGAATAATGCCACTTTGTGTCTCGGTAGTTAAGTTACTCGGTATAAATATAGTGAACAGTAGTACATTTATCAGAAAGTTTATATAAACATGAACTGCATTGATTACTGCTATATTTATACTGACATAACTTACTAGGCTACAAACAAATGGGTTTAAAGTCACTTATGTGCAACGGGTGGTGAACATAATAAACTTGTATAACTTTAAATCACAGAAAGTCTTAAAGTTTTAAAAGACTTTCTGCAAAACGCTGTTTGTCTTACTTTATATAAAATATTGTAAGACGTTGTGTTAGTCATCCAAGCGGCTTAAATGAGATTTCTCAGGCACGTGGCAGGGTATACTCTCCATGATCATAGAAGAAACATAGATATACGGTAGGAATTGAATATTACGAGTATACGCGACAGGATCGCCCAGTATCGGCTGAATTGGTGCTGGGAACACCTTTGCCGAATGGATGACTGCCGCATCCCCAAACAACTCTGCAACTATAAGCCGAGAGGACGGAGAGGTGTGGGACGTCCGAGGAAGCGCTGGAGTGACCAGCTCTAATCTTTGCCTATTTGAGGCCGGAACAAACCATTCTTGGTTTAATCGTTGAAGATGATGATTATAATGACGGTGTTGTGTTAGTTCGTGCAAGAAAGCAGTGAGGTGAGGAACTGTATGTACAAAATAATAAGGCTCACATAGTGGTGAAATCATATGGATTATGTACAGGTGGGTTTAAGAAGCTGTAGACAAGAAAACATGTTTCAATTCTTGAAAATAAATAGCTTAGCGTTGAGTCTTGCTGCTAGCCAATGTTGGTAACCGAAACGAGTTGATTCTCATCCAACGTAAACACTGCCAACCGCTATCTTGCAGCTGTAAAGAGAACCAAGGAGGGACAGTAAATGGTTATCCCTGTAAAGTTTTATTTCTTTCGGTACCAAATCACACAAGTGACTGGCTGTAAATTTATCTCATCTGACAGCAACAAACAGAGATCACTTGCACACTCAGTAATACATTTGATAATCTTAAATTTAATTTCTAACCTTACACATGTTAGTGTCATTAAAGTTTATTAGTGTCATTAAACGTCATTTTCAAATGAAATCATATTTTTTGTTAATACCTACTGCCTAAATAAATTTTCAATATGTACTTGTTTTTTATACATTTTTTTGTATTTAATGCCCTCAATAAAAACAATTTTTACTGAATAAGTAAATAAGTATTACGATAAATGAGACTTGATTAATGAATTATGTGTCCCGTTAGTGAATGTTGTTTTCGTAGACGTATGAATAGAGAATGAATAAAGAAATTAATTTTTTTTTAAATTTAACATTAACAATTTATATTCATCAGGTCGCAGAAAGCATAATAATGAATAAATAAAACAGTTTACATGCTGTAACATAATACAAATATTATGTATTATATACAGATAGTATACAGTATGTACAGGGTCCTCCAGTGAAGCGGGAAAATTAAAAGTACCCAATTTTTTCATGAAACATTTATTATCAGAATTTTTTTTGTACAGATTTGAGTTGAGTAAAGTATGCCATTATTTTACTTTTTAAAAATAACGCCGCTCAAGTGAGAGCCATTTCTGTGTAAACATTCTTCTAATCTTGACCGAAATTTTTCCATCACTCGACGAAGCAGGTCAGGTTGAATCCGTGCAATTTCTTGTCTGATATTCGTTTTTAATTCCGGTATAGTGTGCGGTCTATCAATGTACACCCTGCTCTTCAGAAATCCCCAAAGAAAAAAGTCGCATGCGGACAAATCTGGGGATCTTGCAGGCCACGAGATGTCGCCATATCTGGATATGAGTCCGTCCGGGAAGAGTTTTCTTAAAGCAGCCATGGACACACGAGCAGTATGACTCCTGACATCCTGCTGGAAAAAATTAATTTCCGGAAACCTAGGGAGCTGTTGCATCAAAAATGTTCTGACCATGTATGTGTAGCGGTCTGCATTGACAGTTATGGTGTTTCCTGTATCGTCTTGGAAAAAATATGGCCCAATAATGCCAGATGATGAAACTGCACACCGCACCGTAACTTTCGGACTATGCAATGGCTTTTCATGCAACTCACCTGGGTTTTCATCATTCCAATATCGACTATTTTGTTTATTTACATATCCATTCAAATGAAAATGTGCTTCATCTGACATAAACATGCGGTGAATAAAGTTTTCATCATCATTTACACGTCGCAATATTTCTTCGCTGAAAATCCTGCGAGCCAGCATATCGCCATCTTTCAGCTCCTGGATTACTTGAATTTTGTAAGGATGAAAAGATAAGCCTTTATGCAAAATTCGTCGTAACGATGTGTCACTAATGTTTAGTGCGGATGCGTGTTTCATTGCAGAACGTTGTGGACTACGCGTCAATGCTACTCGAACTCTTTCAATGTTTTCCTCTGTTCTTACAGACCTTGTTGCTCCTCTATGCTTTAAGTTTAATGTGGAACCAGTTTCTTCAAACTTTTTCACCCATGACATAATTGCATGAGCGGACGGCACTCTTCCATGTCGTGGAATATTGAAATGATTACGAAACAATCGTTGTACAGAAGTCACACAGTCACCATTCTTATAAAACGATTTTACGCAGAAAGCACGCTGTGCACCGGACCACTGCTCCATGTTTTAAAACATATAATAACAAATGGCATTAAATGTAAAACAACAATCGACAACTTCCACGCCCTCTCGTGAGCAGAAAATGAACTATTGGACTTTCAAAATTTCCCGCTTCACTGGCGGACCCTGTATATACAGTATGTATTATATTCCATATATGTTAGAATGGAACTGCAGTTAGTTAAACAGTGGCACACAATGAATGCAGGAACCAATGAGGCATTGAATACTAGATTACTAGATTAAGCATTAGATTAAACTTTAACAGATTCATGTTGACCAATTCAACACAAATTATATAAACATGTTAATAATAAATAATAACTTATAAATTATAAAATAATAGAAAGTCATCTTGACATCCATCAAGTTAAACCGTTCAGAAATTGTAGGACTTAATAATATTGCGGTATTTACATGTATTTTTGCTTGTAAGTGTAAGGTCTGTGTGAGGAGACGTATTCCACCTGCCGCAGTCTCGTCTCGTTTAAGCTTTATCTGATGTCCAAAGAGATGTTATATTATTAGCGTTTTATTGTCCAATGTATATTTTTATTATATTTAGCATAATCTGCTTAATAAGAAATACATTTGAAATGTAAGTTCTTCTTAATTTAATAATATTTATTGTATTCAAAATAAGAATTAACATTTTTTTGAATTAATTTAATAGTTATTGTGCAGCACCTATGGAAGCTAGAAAATATTTGGTCAGTGCATGTGAACTCTTACAAAACAAACAATACACCACAGCGCAGATAGCAATGAAAAGTTCAATGTTAAGGAATAGATGAAACTGTTAAAAGTTTGATGAAAAGTCCTTTCCTCAAGAAACAGAAAACAGAGTGAATTAAAAACTGATGCCCGATCAAAGTTTAGCGATCGTTAAGTAGTATACGTTAATAGGACAAATTTTCTGAAGGTCAAGAACATTTTTAATGGTTACAGACTTATAGACAAAATGTTTGAGCGTTACAACAATACGAATTTTCTTAGCTTTAATGTTAAACTTAAGGTTCAAACCGACAAAACTAGTGTTACTACGCCCTCACACACTTAATACGGTGAATTCTCTGTTGTCTGTGAGAGGAATGTATCATGTTCATATGCGTTGAGGTATTGTACGATTGTTTTAATGTTACTAACCACAGAGTAAGAACAGTCTTGTTAACATATAACACTGTTGTTACTGAAGATTTCATTTAACGCACCTGCATATTATGTTGATTATATCGCAAGAAATTGAGACACAACTTTCATAATTTTTATAAAGATTGCAGACACATCCCTCTAAATCTGGAAACACAAATTTCCAGATAAATGGGACACAGATTTCTTGAGAATAAATGTTTCAAGAGGTCGAATAGTTTAACATTGTCAGTTAGCGTCCTTATATATCACTGACTTGGTAAGCGCCTCTCTCTCTCTCTCTCTCTCTCTCTCTCTCTCTCTCTCTCTCTCTCTCTCTCTCTCTCTCTCTCTCTGTCTCACACACACACAATATTGTGTAATATAAACATAGACGTAGGTGATTTTCAAAATTATCATTGACACAAAAGGTGAACATGAATTAAGTATTATTAAAACTTGACATATATCATTAGATAATAATTATGAAAGATCATAATGAATCAATTGTATGCGTACATTACATCGTTCCTTATTCTGTTCGTATTGTTGGTTGATTATGATGTGAATAATGGAAAAATACTCATGATAATATTCATGGATGTACCGATAATATTCATGAAAAATACGCTGTTACAAGATTTTCCTGAAACGTGTTTAAGACGTATTTGTAAAAATAAACTCGGTAATCTTGAACTGAATGTAATGGAAACTTATGAACTTACTTTTTTAATAAATTATGGTATAATTAAATTCTGTACACAATGACTAAAAATAAATTATATCATTATTTACAGTCTTTTGCAGCAACCGTAAATAACGGTTAATTTATGGTAATGCGATTATTATTCTTTACATTTTCTCCTCTCGGAACAGACACTCTGTGTGTGACACACTAACATACAGGCGCACGCTCCTACAACCAAGTTGTGTAACTAATTGCTTATGCCTTTCACAGACAAGAATTTGGAGGCAGGAATATAGACAAAAGTACGAGAAATATAGATGTACCAGCAAAACAAGAAACATTTATAGTGACTATAACTATTCTCTTAGCTTTCGGCATGATAAATGAAAATGTCTGTATGTCTACATTCTACTGCCAATATTTATGGCATTATACTGTAACAGTGTATATTGTAACATAACAAGATTATGCCCTAGAATAAATATAAATTAATCATCAAAATTTGTTGTGAATTATGCCTAAACGCAATCTTTCTTATAGATAATATGCAGAAAAGTATAAAAACAATTTAACAAATAAAGGAATGAAAATAAGATGTAGCTATTTGAAAATAAATAATAATTTCAATGAGTAAAAAGTAATAAAAAAAGGAAATATTATGATAAGCACATGCAATGGGAATGGGAAATAAAAACCTATTAATTAATTATTTTAATGACAATGACAAGACTATCAGACGATGTGACTATACTACACCCAGAAGGGAAGATCAAATGATAAAAAAAATGTAAATAAATGTTAATGTAAATAGAAATATAGTGGATAAGTGTTAATAAGTTAGTAATTAAGTAAGAAAACATTTGTTATGGTATGAGTCTATCAAACCATATAGAGGTCTGCGAACCTCAAGCAGTTATTGTATGTACTCTCACTACAGACTATAAGTGATATAAAAAAAAACAATTAAAATAATATTAAACCCATAATTACCAACTACCTAATGTAAGAAAGGTGAAAATAATGAAAATAACAGTGATTAATGTTAAAAAGCAGTGTATAAATTTTCAGAATTTTGTGAATTGAAACTGCATAGGAAATAGACGTTGTTATAATATAAACAGTGAGTAACATATGTAATTTATATAAAATAACTATGTAACTAACCTAATAAGATTAAGCAATGTGTACAATACTTATAACTAGTGGAATATAACCTTAGAAACTAATTATGTACATCAGGGACAAGTAAAAATAAGGTTACAATAAATCATGTTAATTATAAAATGTAAAAACAACCCGGTTACCCATAAAACATGTTGTGAAGCCAAGAGCTTTACCAAGTGAATCTATAGAGACTAAAAGAAAGAGAAAGGTTGTTGATTGCTGGATTTGAAGAAAACCAGAACACATATAATTAGAAGCATAACATTTCTACTAAAAGATAATGTTATACTGTATATTAATGAAGGAAAGTTCCTGAAATAATGAAAAGTACACTGGGCTTAATATGAAACACTGAAACTGAAGGCCAGAAGAATTATAACAAGAAAATACTCTGTAAAACTAAACAGCAATCTGGTGAGAGTGTTCTATGTGTATACGATTAGGCTAAGACATACATTTGTTCAGTCATTATTAAATTTAAAGTAACTTAGAACAGTGAACTGATATAACACAAACACTATAAACATTATGAACAGTGAAGTACACACTAATTTACTATAAACTAAAGTGGAAAACTGTGTATTTTATTGAAAATAAGCTTGAACTAGTCTTATAGAGAGATCCAACATGTCCAACATGGCGGCAGTGTTGAATTAGAAATAGTATCAAACCAATGAGTGGGAGTGAGACCCAACGCATATATAATGAGTGCAAGTGAGATGGTGAGATTCTCACAGCGCTCATTGTGGAGAACGAAATAAACTCACTTAACAAGATTATATTGTTTTTAATTATTAATGAGTATTAACTGATTCAGTGTTCAAATTTTTTTAATTTTTTATTTCTGTTAATTTAATTTTCTTATTGTACTCTGTTAATTTGTTCTGATTAGATTAAGTTGTTTCTTTTGTATAATCCAAAGAACCCATGACACAACACACATACCCAACATAACATTAATGAAACTGATTTATTATTTTTATATTTTCTACAATATGTATAACATGTTGTAATGTATGACTTTGACTGTACATTGACTTTAATTTTTTTATTAACCCTGAGAAAGAGTTCTTATTTTATTAAATCTAAAGGAGCTACCGGATGAAGAGAAAGGAATTGCATGTCAATGAATTTTAATGTATGTTAAAAAGTAAAGAGTAATAATTTGTATATTTATATATATATATATATAAAGAATAATAAAATAACGCTGAGAATTAAGGCAAGACTGAACAAGAGTTAATTTTTATGTTACTTTACATAAAAATTGGCACCAACAACTTGGGACTCTACAGGATATTAATTACATTGAACGATAAGATTTACATTTATAAAAAATAAAATATTACATCATAATATAAATCGTTTAACAGAATTTCGAAACCCACACAATTCTCCTGAAGTCAATACAATACGGGTTTCTTATATAAAGCAAAGTTACTGACTTTGAATACAATTTATCGTTGACGGTAACTTGATATGTACAAGGGAAACCACAACAGTATATTTCGATTTGATTTTTTACGCTGCGTTATGAGTTTTCATCTCTGTTGTCGTCTTGAATATTTATTTGACTATTTAATGAAAAACAAAACTAAAAACGAGTAAATAACCTTACGAATTAATACAGTGTCATTTCTTGATCTTCAGAACCCTCAACAAAAATTCATTAAAAATTTTAATAAAATATTGTTACTAGAAGCGTATCGAACAACCCAGAACATTCTCCACTCCCCCGTCCAGTGTGGCAGCTGTTGCGTCATTCAACTAGGTGATTTTTATTGAGTTCCAGGAACACCTGAGATACACATTAAGCCGCCGGCGTGCAGTAAGGAGGCATAGCTGTACTGGGCCTCAGCGCGGCGTATATAAAACCATAGCAGCCGGGTTGTCAGTTCAGTTACGTGAGCGATTTTCGCTAGTGCGGCTTGAGTGTTTGTCAAAGTGAAATAGTATTGTGTTAATAATTGTGTGAAACTCTATTAGTAGACATTGTTAATGCGTGTGGACAAATCTAACTGGAAATATTGTACGAGTTAATTACGAACTGTTTAGCTGTGATAATTAAAGCTGGTGATTGGTGACTTAATTGCTGTATTTTATTTTGTTTTCTACTGTATCATACGACAATAAGTAGACCGTCTTAACAAAATATAATAGTAGTGTATTATCAGTATAAAATATTGACACAAACATTTTGAAAATGTAATAAATAAAAAAAAAAAATATATATATATAAATGTATGCGATCACAAAACAAAAGAATTCTGAAAAAAGTCTAATATTCTTGAGTTGCAAGAACTAAATTATAACAAACATCAAATATAATTTTTGTTTTTCTTTGCCTTGCAGGGAAAACAGTTAAAGAACAAGAAGTATTACCTGTTTTACAATGAAATTTATATTATTAGTATTAATAATTTTTCCAGTGTTTACTTTACCTTTCTAAAAAAAGTTATTAATGAACGAAAACAGACGGTTGGTAAATACACAAACATTTAATACTTGAAACTCTGGTGTGGTTCATCATCTTGACTTTAGAAATAAAGAGTCCTCTTGAGGTAAACACAATATTCATGAAAACGTAAGTTAATAAGTAATAAATCCAAGATTTGTTGATGAGGTCCCACACAATACTTTACACAACTAAAGTATACATGTCACAACTAAAAACGAATGTTATGTTATTCCGAGTTTCAGGAGACACCTTAGTTGTATTTAGAAAAAGTGACATTAGCAGAATAATCTGGTGAAATATTCTGAACAGGTGACATGCTATTAAAAGTAATAGTGGGATATAATACTGTGTGTAATGGAGTTGGAATATTTAAACACCAGATGTAGCAAACTATCACCATTTGCATTAATACTTTTATCAGAAATCACAGTCGTCATCATCATCATCAAGGTTTAAACCAAGAATGGTTTGTTCCGGTCTCAAATAGGCAAATATTACAGCTGGTCACTCCAGCGCTTCCTCGGACATCCAACACCTCTCCGTCCCCTTGGCTAGGAAACTTGTTCAATAGTTGTTTGGGGATGCGGCAGTCATCCATTCGGCAAAGATGTTCCCACCAATTCAGCCGATACTGGGCGATCCTGTCGAGTATACTCATAATATTCAGCTCCTGGCGTATATCTGTGTTTCTTCTATGATCATGGAGAGTATACCCTGCCAGGTGCCTGAGAAATCTCATTTCAGCCGCTTGGATGCGACTGGCCTGGTTAAAGTTCAAAAATCACAGTCGTGATACACTAATTAATTATCCTTCTAAAGAGAATTCATTTACTTACTATAAGCCACTAGAAACGATAGGCACTGAATCAATAAATTTACTAACTAAGTTGTAACAAATAAACATTTTGTAACATTCCCCACAAATCAACGGACTCTAATCGCTGACTGAATTCCTTGTCTTCTTATATATGAAAAGCGGTCAAAGTCGCTATAGACAGAAACTCTGCAATCAAGCCAAGGTAGTGATGACTTAGTGTACTGGAAAACGTCAGATAATTCGCTCAACTTTTCTACGACTTGCTATGAAGTCCTGGAACGTACTTATTTAGATTGGTTTTTTGTTTGTAGACGGGTCTGTCCAATTACTCCTCGCTTTGTCAACCGATGAGTCATCATGAAACGTAATTACCTTCACATCGACGTAATCCGTTAACGTGTTAGTGTTTCAGGTAGCCATGACAATAGGAAGTTTTAATGGACGCTTATCAACATTTCTAATGCCTGTCTATGAAACAATCCGGTAACAAGAATATGAGTTTAAAAAAAATTAACACGTGTTAAAACTAGTTAAACAATTGAATTGTAGTGAACTGATACAACTTATTTATTAAAGTATTTCTGACTACAACGTATGCCTAAAAATTATGAAAAATGTTCCATTAACGTCTCCTAATGACATCTAAATTTGTCATTATTGTAGCACTTATTTTTCTAACACTAGTCTAAATTAACTCAAATTTGTTTAAAGTATTCATAAATAAAGAATTTATTTTAATAAATTATTAAATTAATATTTAGTTTGTAAAATAAATAAAATACAAGAATTTTACTAAATATTGTTTCGACATCACAGAACGTGTTTGTCGAATGTGCCAGAAGAATCTCGATGTAATGCGTGTGGCGTAGTGCTTGTCGACGTATTTTCGAGAGGTTTCTCGAAGGCGCCAGCCGCGCGGACTGTATCAAGGCCGCAGTTTTAATTACGTAGTTGACGCGAGCGGTAAGACGCAATTAGGATCGTTCTGGTCTGTGAGCGCAGGTATAAATACATGGCGGCAGCGGCCTTAAGTTTCAGTATAGCAGCGATATACTGTATTTACAGAGCGGTTCGAGTTATTTCTGTGTAAGTTCAAGTAGTTATTAGTCAAGTGTTGCATTTTATAATCGGGCGGTATAATTGTAATACAATTGTGTTTAATATTAGTGACATTTTATTGCGTGTGAACAATTTTATTTGATTTGTTGTAGTAGACTGTGTTGTTAATTACGAACTGTTAACTGTGGAAATTAAAGCTGGTGATTAGTGACTTAATTGGTGTCTTGTACTTATTTTGTTTTCCACTGTACCTACGACGATCAAGTAGACCGTAGTGACAATATAATTAAATTACTATCGACTCGAAACACAGTTTTTTATGGGTAAAAACGTAACAATTTTACCTTATAGCCTGAACCAGTTTTCGCTTTTAAAAAGGTTCTTCAGAGGCTGCCACTGGGATCACTGTCCGTCTTGTTCTTGGCGACGGTATCGACTTTTGAAGGATCGATGTTGTGTATCTGGGGTGTGATATGTTCGAATAATGCCTGTGATTTGAATTGTGTCTGTTCGTTTAGGATGTCGTTTTTATGTGTTTTTGTGTGTTTTTATGTTTCCAATTGATCACGAGTGTCTAGTTTTCGGCCTTTTGTATATACGTGTAGAATATCCATGTTATTGTCCATGTTTTTTGTATGTGTGCTTTGCTCCCAACAGCAGCCTCTGAAGAAGCTATTTAAAAGCGAAAACTGATTCAGGCTATAAGGTAAAATTTTTACGTTTTTACCCATAAAAAAACTTTGTGTTCCGAGTCGGTAGTTATTTAATCATATTTAGTTAAATTAACGGACACGTCATGGACAACGAAATCCAAGTACGAGCATTTTAATTGAACTATTATTTTTTTTTATTTAGAAATTAATGTTGTAGAAATTAAATTAATTTTCCGTACACGTAAGCATTAAACGCCGGTGCGACTTAAAAATATTATTGATTATAATACGGAATGTTCTTATAAAGTCTTCACATAGGTGCACATTCCAAGACGCTGCCCAATTATTCTCCTCATTTCTGTACTTTCTCGTAAATATTACGCCACACAGGTGAGCTTTTTTGTAGATATCCGTTTTGATAACAGCGAGGTGGTTTGAGTCTGAAAGTTGCGTTGTATTAAACACCGTTACTATCGAACGTGCCAAATATTTAATTGATTATCCGTTTTGTGAACTATTGCCATTATTTAATTGGGTGACTTCTTTTATTGTTTTCATGAAATGCGCAGTGGAGAAGTCACACACGTAAAGTCACATTTCAAGGTGAACTATTTAATATGAGTGATTTGTTCCATAGAAGTGTTAATAAAAGTTGGATTTATTTGGCTTCAATAATTGATTTAATTAATTTAATCAGTTGTTGATTATTATAATTCAAATATGTAATATAATTGAAACAACTTTTTCCAATTACATTAATTGATCGGATCAATTATTTTAATTAATTTATTCTAATTATACATTTGATTCCGCTCTTTTAAGGTTATATTCCAAGTGATACTCGTAACAATATGAAATCGTACTGAACAGAACAAATTATATCCGTAAATTCTGAGTAGTTGTTTTTAAAGCGGTATGAACGGTTATGTCTAGTACTTTGAAATTTTTAAAAGTTACGAACGGTACAAGTTTGCCCCCTCGACGTGCTTGGTTATGGTTATTATGTTATTACGTTTACGTGCTGGCCAGTGACAATCGAGACAGTGAAGAATTAGTTTTGGCCAGTAGTTGTCGGAGAGAAATTGTTTGGCGGAACGGCAAAAGTTTTGTTCTCTACGGAAAAGTTTAAAAGTAAGAAGTTATTTCTATGATTGATATAGACTTCACGTTTTAGTCTTACCCACTGTTTTGATTAAGGTCTCCTCCAGGTCTGGATTAAGGTATCTTGGTGCCCTAGGTTAATTATATTTTATCGCCCCCTCACCTCCCATAGGCTACTCTTATGTTTATTTCCAAGGGGCTGAATGAAGCTTTAAACACCATACAATATATTTCTTAGTTAGGAATACTTCAAATATCTTACTGTTTTTGGAAATAGTATCAAGAATTGAAAACTGAAGCTATTTTTCAAAGATTGTTTTAGAGTTACACATTCAACCATTTGTAGTTTGCATTGCTTTTATAAGGAAGAAATTAACTAAGTAGTTACAGAATTATAACAGTTTCATTAAGGGCAAATTTAACATCATTTACACAAAGAAGACAATCTTGTTAAAACATATCTTGTGGATTTGTTAAGACTCATGTAAAGTTCAAGCTATATTATTTTTTTTCGCTTTAGATTGAGCAAACGTTTTAATCACCTCACTGAAATCAAGTCCTTGCAGAAAGTCACTTTCAATGAATAAGAGAGCTACACTGATCAATTTATCCTGGCGCAAACTTGAGCGTAAATAATTCTTCACCCTCTTCAAAGCTGAAAAAGGTCTTTCGCCACTGCAGTTAGTGACGGGCATAGTAAGGAAAAAACGCAAAGCTATCTCAAAATTAGGAAGCATTGATTCTAAGTTAAACGTTTTCAAAAAATTCAATAGTGGTTTTGCTTCAGAGCGCTTTTTCTTCTTTTCTTCTCCTTCTTGTTCTGGGTTGACAGGTCCATAGTCTTTTAAAAACTGAGCTAAATGCACACGCTCATCAGGAGGTGGATGGAATAGATAACGTTGTCGGCAATTCCACGAAAGTCGGTCGGCGGCATAGTTCTATGAGCGCTGGCCGCCGATGACTCATAACCGGAGAAAACAGTTTGGAAAGCACTTCTACTATTTATGTACACTTTTACCATAATTTCTCGCAAACAGGCGCCTGTGTTCAAAATGAACTCAAATTTTTATCCTTGTAATTTATTAACAATTTATATTTAGCTGTAAAATTTTATTATTTTTTAGCTAAACGTTTGCGCCCTCCTAAGTGCAACGCCCTAGGATATATATATGTGTACAACGTTATCGGCAACAAAGAAGTAGTTTTTGTTAAAATTCCTTCCCGGGATATTTGGCCGTAGTCCAATGTTTTCTACAAAACCAGACGTTTCGGCAATGCCATCGACTTCCATCATCAGTGAAAATCGAGTGCGAAAACGTGAGGTGGTATACGTTAGTGACCACAGTACTGTGGTTAAGGCTGAAGCAGTAAGTAGAAAGAAGTAGTTTCTATGGTAATATTTCATTTCGAAAATGATTTTAAATATAAATCTTAGAATATGGAAGTCATGTATGGTTCTCCATACCGATATTTTTCTATGGCAAACGATAACAGCCGCAACTTCAAACAGAATCAAATATGTTTCACATACAGTCCTAAATTGTAGAGTTCACAAGACCTATTGTTTTCGGTGAAGATCGGTTAAGGGAAAGGGGTAGTTTAGTTTACCTGCAACATTTTATGTTTTAACAAGGGTCATTTTTTCTATGGCGAACGATAACAGCCGCAACTTCAAACAGAATGAAATAATGTTTCACATACAGCCCTGAATTGTAGAGTTCTCAAGACCTTTTGTTTTTTGTGAAGATCGGTTAAGGGGAAGGGGTAGTTTACCTGCAACATTTTATGTTTTAACAAAGGTAATTTTTTTTATGATGAACGATAACTGCCTTAAATTCAAACAGAATCAAATACTTTTTTGCACACCTTCCTGAATTATAGAGTGCTCAACTTTTGTTGATTTTAGTGAAGAGCAATTGAGAGAAAAGGGTAGTTTACCTGCAACATTTTATGTTTTAAAAGGGTAATTTTATTTTTATGACGAATGATAACTGCCGCATATTCAAAGAGAATCAAATAATTTTTTGCATACCTTCCTGAATTATAGAGTACTCAAGGTCTGTTGATTTTGGTGAAGATCGGTTAAGGGAAAGGGTAGTTTACCTGCAACAATTTAGGTTTTAACAAGGGTAATTTTTTCTATGACGAACGATAACTGCCGTAAATTCAAAGATAATCAAATAATATTTTGCATACGTTCCTGAATTGTAAAGAACTGAAGGTTCGTTGATGTTGGTGACGATCGGTTAAGGTAAAGGGGTAGTTTACCTGCCACCTTTAATGTTTTAACAAGAGTAATTGTTTCTATGACGAACGATAACTGCCGTAAATTCAAACAGAATCAAATAATGTTTTGGATGCAACCTTGAATTGTTGAGGACTCAAGACCTGTCGATTTTGGTGAAGATCAGTTAAGAGAAAGGGGTAGTGTACCAGCAACATTTTTGTGATAACAAGGTTAATTTTTTCTATGACGAACGATAACTGCCGTAAATTCAAACAGAATCAAATAATTTTTTTCATATGTGCCTGAGTTGCAGAAGACTCAAGGCTTATTGATTTTGGTGAAGATCGGTTACTGGGAAAGGGCAGTTTACCAGAAACATTTTTTGTTATAACAAGAGTAAAGTACTTAATTTTGATAAATAAAGTATCCTGATAAGAAGATCTTAATAATCCACTGTAGAAACGTAGATGAAACATCTATAAATGAAGTGGCTAGTTGAACGGGGTGGGGGTAATTTTCTATAAATGACAATTATAGTTGAAGGGGGAGGGGATAATTTTTATTTATATGTCATGTGTACTAAGTTATCGGCAACAAAGAAGTAGTTTGTTGTTAAAATTCCTTCCTGGTCTGTTTGGGCTTGATCCAATGTTTTCTACAAAACCAGACGTTTCGGCAGTGCCATCGACTGCCATCGTCAGTGAAAATTGAGTGCACTATCGTGAGGTGGTATACGTTAGTGATCACAGTACTGTGGTTAAGGCTGAAGAAAGAAGTAGTTTCTATGGAAATAGTTCATTTCGAAAATGATTTTAAATATAAATCTTAGAACATGGAAGTCATGTATGGTTCTCCATACCGATATTTATAACCTGATGATGAGGATTTATCCTTGAAACGCGTTGGTATTGGTAGTTTAAAGAAGTCACAAGACGGTGAGTAACCAAGTGTTTACATACTACAATTTAATACTTATAGACGTTACTTAGAGACTATACTATAATGAAAACTAATATATCCCTAACATATGGCCAAATACTTTAATATATCTGTTCATCAGATGTAACGTTTCAAATGCTCAAGTAGTCTCGGTCTATTTTATTTCTCAGATTTCTCTTCTACATGTTGTTTAACTCAGAGGTTTTCTTGATACGCTGTGAGTACTTTGGTCGATTAATAAAATGATAGAGCTCAGACGATTCATTTCAGTTATGCACGTACTCAAGTGGTTTTTCCCTACCTGATTGTGTATCATTTGAATAATAAAGTATTATTTATTTTAATTTAATAGTATTTTAATTTAATTTATTTTTTTCTATCGGCCACATTAAGGACCACATGGCAATTTCAATTCTTTATTCTTTGTTCTTTTCTTTTTCTCAAATATTCTTTCATCTTTTCATTAAGTCTCTTCTTCCTGTCTTCACTTCACTTTGAACCTGCGTTTTTCTCTCTCCTACCGTAGACTCCTTCCATTTTTAACACTTTTGCCCGAAAAACTTCTCTTTCAATTGCTTCTTCTGCGTGTATATTATTTTCTTAATCCTTTGGACTTCTTTAATTCAACTTGATTTTGACTTCTTCCCCCACAGATATTTAAGATCTGCTTTGTTAACCTATTGTCGTCCATTCTATATAAGTGTCCAAAGAATAATAGTCTTCTTTTTCTCATTGTTTCTGTTATATTTTCTATACTTTGATATATTTCATCATTACTTCTTAATTTCCAACCTTCTGGAGTTTTTCGTGGGGCTAATATTTTTCTAGTAATTTGTCTATCCAATATTTATAGTTTGCCTAAATTATAATTCAATGCTAGACATTCACTTGCATAAAGGGATTCTGTCTTCACTACTGTACTGTAATGCCTTATTTTCGCATTTTTTATGCACTTTTTTATTGTAAATATTTTTAGTTATACCATATATGCCCTTTCCATCTTATGAATCCTTTCATCTATTGCAGATTTTTCTAAACCATTCTCTTGAATTATTTCTCCGAGATACTTAAATTTTCGAACCCTCTCTATTCGACCAATATCTGTTACCAGGAATTTTAGCGCATTTTTAATGTTCGTGAGAAATTTGTTTTTTTTTCTGCAGAAATTCTTAAGCCTGTTCTACTGGCAATGCCCTCTAAAAATTTAACTTGTGTTACTGCAGATGTCAGATGTTCAGAAAGTATAGCAAAGTCATCTGCGAATGCCAAACAGTTTATTTCAATACGTTTGTTCCTTCTTACCAACACGATTGGTGATATTTTGCATTGCTTTAATTTTTCATTCAAAGTTCTCACTACTTTCTCCAGGACACAGTTGAAAGGAATTGGGGATAAACCAAGGTTTTACACCTTGTATTAATTATTTTGATTTTAAGTTTTAGTTCAACCTGAAACTGGAAACGGTTGACAAAATTATACTTTCTAATTTGATTTAGTTACTGAGAATGTCTGTTTCCCAACAATTCCTTAGGACTTCATGCGCGGCGTCGACATTGTTACTGGGAATGTCTGTTTCCCAACAATTCCTTAGGACTTCATGCCCGGCGTCGCATTGTTACTGAGAATGTCTGTTTCCCAACAATTCCTTAGGACTTCATGCCCGTCGTCGCATTGTTACTGAGAATGTCTGTTTCCCAACAATTCCTTAGGACTTCATGCCGGCGTAGCATTGTTACTGAGAATGTCTGTTTCCCAACAATTCCTTAGGACTTCATGCCCGGCGTCGCATTGTTACTGAGAATGTCTGTTTCCCAACAATTCCTTAGGACTTCATGCCCGGCGTCGCATTGTTACTGAGAATGTCTGTTTCCCAACAATTCCTTAGGACTTCATGCCCGGCGTCGCATTGTTACTGAGAATGTCTGTTTCCCAACAATTCCTTAGGACTTCATGCCCGGCGTAGCATTGTTACTGAGAATGTCTGTTTCCCAACAATTCCTTAGGACTTCATGCCCGGCGTCGCATTGTTACTGAGAATGTCTGTTTCCCAACAATTCCTTAGGACTTCACGACCGGCGTCGCATTGTTACTGAGAATGTCTGTTTCCCAACAATTCCTTAGGACTTCATGCCCGGCGTCGCATTGTTACTGAGAATGTCTGTTTCCCAACAATTGCTTAGGACTTCATGCCCGGCGTCGACATTGTTAGGCCGGGCAGTTAGGCCGTGGTCTATTATTGTTCAAGACACACGTTTCGGCCCCACTGTCGTAGGCCATCTTTAGTATCATTAAAAAAGGATCGAAACAATTGGCAAGGTGTCCGCCAATCCAGTCTATTACTGAACTCCAGAACTCACATACTTTCTACCTCAGTAATGAGATGGATTGGTTGACCACTTTCCAGTTGTTTAAATCGTTTTTCCTACCTGAAGATGGCCTCCAATGGTGGGGCCAAACGTCCACAACAACTCAGTCTCAGTCTCAGAAAGTTTAGGCGGTTAACAGTGACTGTTTATCCTCTTGAAGTTTAGTATTTTTTTTAAATTACATTTCTTATTCTGCCTACTTGGATTGATATAATTTTATACTGCCACATTGTATGAAAACATTCATTTAAAATTGTGTTAAATAACGAGATTTGCCATTCAATAATCTGGCCACTACCATCCGACTGCATATATTGCAATGGGCAGGACACATCATTAGGATGGAAGACAACCGAATACCTAAGAAGGTACTGTTTAGTCAGATCGAGGGTAGAAGGCCTGTCGGAAGACCTGAGACACGCTGGATTGACGGAGTGGGGAGGGATGCTGATAATTTACTTAAAATAAAACGATGGTCATCGATCGCCAAGGACAGGAAAAAATGGAGGCGGATGATTATGGAGGGTAAGGTTCGACTTCGAATTGTGATGCCATAGAAGAAGAAGAACGAGATTTGCCATTCTCGTATGTGGAGTGTCAACCCAAGGTCATACGGATTCTATAAAAGGGTAAAATATTAAAGAAGGCAAACTGTTTTCTTTGTGTAGCCTTACATGACGGTGACGTTTCGTTTCCCAAAATAAAGTTTATTGTTGTTATTTATTTACGTAGATTTTTCCAAACTAACTCGGAATTCACCGGCATTTTGGAAATCATATCTTCCCACATAAGCAAAGTTTTGACTTAATATATTACTAATCTGACATCTAGCTTCATCTCAAGAAGCACAAAATGCAAAATCTACAAAACGTTTATCAGGGCAGTGCTGACATACGCTTCAGAAACCTGGACAATGACAAAAAATAGCGAGAGACTTCTAGGTTGCTGTGAAAGACAGATTCTAAGAACAATATTTAGAGGAGTACAAGAAAATGGAATGTGGCGCAAGCGCTATAATTATGAACTATACCATCTTTACAAAGAGCCGGACATTGTCAGGACAATCAAAATACACAGGCTAAGGTGGGTTGGACTCATAGAGAGAATGGAGGAAGGACAGCCTACGAAACATATTTTCTACCAGAAATCAATGGGTAGTAGAAAAAGGGGAAGACCCGAAGTAGTTTCAAAGACCAGATAGAGGCGGACCTTGGAAAGCTGAACATAAGAAACTGGAAAGCTAGGGCATGCAATAGGGAGGAATGGAATCGACTCTTGGAGCAGGCCAAGACCCATCAGGGGTTGTAGAGCCACGGTTAATCACGATAGTACTAAATATAACTAAAATAATTAATTAAAACTGTGAAATCAAAAGTTAAAAATAATACTGTTAACCCTTTATTAAATTTATCATGCTATGACCTGTGTATTCCGGATCCAACTTGCATACCGACCCGGCATTAAATAAGAAATACCTGTAAACCAGAATGTAAATAATTAATAATTTAAAGCCAATAGTAGTAGTTTTAATAAATTCTGTAGACAAGATAAGTCTCGATTGTTTATTTTGTCGAACTGTAAGACTGTATTATTAATTAAAAGTTGGCATTATATTATGGCGGAGTATTCACTCCGCGTCTTTGCAACTTTCCTGTTGTAACAATGAAGGACTTATGATGCGGCTTTCAAACTGTAAACAGCTCCAAGCGAGGGCTCTTCACAAAATATTAATTTTTTATTTTTATTTGAGTGTTAGCTTCCACTAAAAGCGTGGAGAGCTAGTTATAAGTATCTAAGATGTAGTGAGTATTTTTTGTTAAACAAAGATGTGAAAAAGGAAAACTAGTGTATAAGGTGACATCTACGGTTAATTAACTAACGATCAAATATGGTTCAAGTTAAGGGTAATTCCAACATAATGTGAAAAGAAGGTGTAAACTCCAATACTACGGTGCCATTAAATATGTGATGTGCATAACTGTGAATAGTGACGACTAAGACCTAAACAACATTTACCATTACCGCCGAGGATCAGGACGACTTCACGCTACATAACATCCATCTCATCATTAATTCACTGGAAACACTACCCCGATGACAACCCTCGACTAAGAGAGTACAGAAGATTCACGCCCCAGGACATGGACAGATAACACTTATCTAAGAGGTGACGCGGAAGCTCGTCTTCCGTGAATTATGTATATTTAAAATATAAGTATTTATAAATGACGAAGACTTTCAAAAGACAATCTCTAACCATTAAGTTTTAGAATGATGTAACCAGTAATTTCTGAAATCATACGTTGTAACATAACTCTTGAGATGTAAATTTGAAACATCGCTTAACTGAATAAAACCATTCTTCAAATGGTATTTAAGTAATAATGTAACCGTCTAAACAAGTAAAGTAAATTTGAAACTTCTTAACTAGATTAAAGAGACTCGGATCGGAGGTAAATGCATGATCTGTGTGATCATTTTTAAGACAGAAGACCCCTTTACAATTTCTGTATGATTAAATTTTTATTTGTAATGTGTTACATATCATATGTTAATAAAGAGATGTCATCTTGTTACATACTAAAGTGAGTGCATAAATCAGCTAAATTCCCTCCCCTTGTTTCCTTTAATTAGAGTAATTATAATTGTTAGTGATGTGTTTGATTTTTCCGTTTGTTACAACGTAGGCAGCCTGTATAATTGGCTAGAGTCAATTATCACGGGTTCCCTGGATTATAACGTAGCCGACACGTTATAATAATTTCTTGGTAATACAAAGTGGTAAAACATTTTTGTAGATTTGTGAATTTGTTAATAATCCAATAAACGTAATATTAGATAATATTTAGGAAGCGTAAAACAGAAATGCTTTTACGTAAATATTTAAGTATTGAACTTTTTTTTAATGCTGAAAATATTGTTACGACGGTCTACTTGATCGTCGTATGGTACAGTGGAAAACAAAACACAAGAGACCACCAATTAAGTCACTAATCGCCAGCTTTAATTTTCACAGTTAAATAGTTCGTAATTAACAACAGAGTCTCTTACAACAAATCAAATAAAAATTGTTCACACGCATAAAATGTCCACTAATATAAAACACAATTGTATTACAAATATACCGCCCGATTATAAAACACAACACTTCACTAATAACCACTTGAACGCACAGAGTAAATATCGCCCGATAATAACTGAACTAAGGGTGCACTGTAATATATCGCAACTATAACTGAAACTGAAAGTTGTTGAGTACTGGTATTTATACCCCCCCCACCGAAATACTGGATTATTCCATGCTGTGCGTTAACAATAAAGGAAAACATTAGAGTGTAATTCATTGCGGCCTTGACTCAGTTCGCGCGGCTTCTGTTACAGTCTAGCTAATGCGTCGAGAATCACGTACGCCACACATATTCAGCTGGATTCATCTTTAACATTCGATAAAGACGTAGATTGCTTTGTGATGTCGTAACAGTATTATTCAGTCAGCTTAATATAATGTGTTTTTTTTATGTACACACGTGCTTATATCAAGTTTTTTATAATATATGTCTTTAATGTAACATAAGATGGATGTATAATATGACCCATATCTGCCTTTTACACAAATTGTAAGTCATTCGGAGTGACTTATGACGTCGTTTCGGTAACAAACAGCTGTGCGGGGTCAGAAAGCCTTACTTTTACGTATAAAATATACTCGTGGTAAATGTTTGCTAACTGTTTTTACTTAGGACAGAACACATTTGACAGTGTCCTAACGTGAGACAGTTTCGTTGAAATAGTAAACTACAAAGAATAGGAAAACTGAAATAAGAATAAACTATTTACATTCTTGTAATGTTGCAACATACAGTAATCTTATTTATCATCATCTTCTTAACGGTTTTAGGCTTTAGCAGCCTGTTCTTATTCTACAGTCCACCTTTTCTTAGGCCTACCAACTTTTCTTCTGCCTCTAAGTTTGTACAACAATCTTATTACATGCCGCAAATAACGGATATCATTTGCCAGCCAAATCAGGAAAACCAAGACTAAAAATACAATGGCCTGCGGAAATATACGAGAGAACACACCCACAAACACACGGATAAACAAACACTTGAATCTGATATACAAATATGAATGTCCATTGTTCTTTTGTAAGTAACTCGTTGAGTTTCCTGCAGGCCTCCCATGAAATCATTTGAATCATTTATAATTTTAATAAATACACTGCAAGTAGGTTTATTTTTACACCTGACGCACGTTCCACAGAAATTATTCTGTATCATCAGAGGTTTGTTTGAATTGTAATTAAAAGTTTCGCTTACAATATAGTTAACGGATAAACGATGTGACAATCATGATTGTGTATTGTGAACGCACGCACCTTTGCTATGTAAAGCTATGCATGAACGTTTCTTGTAGAATCGATTGATTTGAGAATGTTCAATACAACATCAGAACTCATCTAAGTTTTTATGCTTTGTTGAACAAATTATTTAAAGCAGTTTATAAACATTTTCAGTCCGATACTTTATATTCAAGCCTTTGTTACTTTTCCCTATCCGTGTTTGCTCCACCATTCGAGAAATGTTTGTCCTTCATTTGATTTGTAAAAAAAAAAATACTATTTTGTTTCCTCTGATATTACGTTCTACCCCTTAAAATCTATTGTTCATCATGATCATCATAATCTTTACGGATTAAACCAAGGATGGTTTGTTCCGGTCGCAAATAGGCAAAGATTAGAACTGGTCACTCCAGCGCTTCCTCGGACGTCCCACACCTCTCCGTTCCCTCGGCTTATAGTTCCAGAGTTGTTTGGGGATGCAGCAGTCATCCATTCGGCAAAGATGTTCCCACCAATTCAGCCAATACTAGGCGATCCTGGCGCGGTATACTCGTAATATTCAGTTCCTAATTTTCATAAAACTATTGTTGCCATACAAATGCCAGATTCCTCATTGACTTTTCTTTATATTTAAATATTATTACGACTGTCTCACTGATCGTCGTATGGTACAGCGGAAACAAATTACAGACACCAATGAAATCACTAATTACCAGTTTTAATTAATCACAAATAACGATTGTGACAACATGATACTTTCATACGGTGATTTAAATTAAATTTGTCCACACACAATAATAATGTCAACTATTAGAATTCCGTAGTTCCGCACTAATTATAACACAATAAGCACTTCTCACTAACCTGCAACAACCAGTTGATCCACACTCAACAGTCTCGCCAGGTGTAACTAACTTCTAAGCCGGCCGCTGTTGCTTATATAGGTCCCGCAGAAGTTCCAGAATAATTTTCCATTCTTTTGGTGGTGAGTCAGCATATTTTGCATTGTTACAAGTACTCGAACAGTATAGAGGGTACTTATCTGCGCGGACTTGACACAGAAACTGCGCCTACTCGGCTAGCCGAGGAATGTGTAGAACTTTCACGTAACTGCATCTGACGACTTTTCATAATTGTCGTAGCATTATAAATATAAACATAAACAGAAATGTAATCTAATTATATACATAGTAAATATAAATATAGTACAGTATTATGAAGTATACACCACCTCAGTACTGAATTTAACTTTACAATTAATAATAATAATATTAACAATTAGAAAAGGCTCCATAACCTTAAACTAAATACACTTTTTGACATAGTCTCAATAAAATTCATTTCACAGGATAACATACACCTGGATTTTAATTACCCTTGGTTTGTAAAAAGAGAATTCAACAAGCCGAAGAGTCTCTTATTACAATGATGACAATCTACAACAGTACTTTATAACCTATAAAGATATATAATCGTAAATTAGAATTTTGCTGACTATCCTAAAGAGACAAAAAAATTAAGGCGTTAGAAACATATTTCTTTGAGAGATTATGTAGACATCCATATTAGAGTATTTACAAACGAAGAATTCACACAAAAACAGACAGAATGATGGAAAACACATTAACTGAAGACAGAGATTTGATAAAGAGGTCTAGTAAATGTAATTTACACAACGTTGTGAATATATGTATAATATATTCAATATAATATAATATAATCACAATATAATATATTCACACAATCAATGTATGTCAACGTTGGGAGAATTCACACAACACACAGAATGATGAAAATATGGCAACTCATATGATACAGACATGGACTGAAGACAAGAAGTCTTCTAAGTTGATCTAAAAAAGTGTTTGACTACATTCAAAGCTATAAAAGAAGAAACTCCGAATTACCACGAAATGTTAGAATAATATTAGAAATTAAACGTAAAGCTATAGAAGAAAAAACTGAGACATCGAAGGAAATGGCAACAAAATACAAAAATACAGTAAAAGATCCTAAAAAACGCTAAGGGATCAGCTGTCAGCTGTTTTGATGACAGTTAATATACTGGGCGTTTATTAACTGTTAATAAACAGTAATTATATGTCTGTCTGTAAATAAACTGTGAGGCAGATCGCAAAAAGAGAAATTCATTGTTTAGAGTTAATCATAGTAATGGCGTTTAGAAAATGTCAAGTATCTTGGAATCAATCGCCACATTGTATCTGCAAAACATTTGTAAGTAGACAGTATGCTTAGCCTATTGATTGGTAGACTGTGCGTTCATATATACTAGATACCACTGAAGCATGTATAGACTTCTCCGATAAATTTGAATATGATAATATCGCATAGCATATTATTTCAGGCTACCATATCACATTATTTATGTGATATTATCATTATATATCATATAATGTGATATTTGTGATATCACATTACTCAAAGGCTTGGTAACTAAACCAGGCGACGTCGACCAGCAGCGGCGTATGTCAAACACTTGGTTGATTCTCGCTTACATTGTAGTTTGTCAAGTAAAATGAAAAGTGGCTACACACACAGACGAAAAGCAATAGTGTCAGAGTCGATACAGTAAACTAGCTTCTTTTAGAAAACAGCGAGTTCTGTTTATCGCTAACTGTTCATTTCCGAGGTCCTCTTTAAGGTTACCTTTTACAACGTTCACTGACTAGTATCTAGGTCGTGGTACTGGGTGCTGATTGTTAGCGGTACTGTCGATAGCGTAAGGAAGATGATAACGATGATTGTGATGACGATGCATTACAAGTTTAAATCGAAATCTTCAACTTACGTTGAATAAAATTTTTAATTAAATTAATGATAAAATTGTAATTAAGACAATTTTTTATTTTTGTTTATTTTATACAAAAAATAAAATAAATTAAGATAATACACAAATATAATTATCAGTTCTTGTTAGTAAATAGAAAAATACATAATAATAATAATACATTAAAATTAAATAAGTTATACTTAGAAATTGACGAAATACAGGTAGAAACTCTTCTTAATTATGCAGAACTATAGAACTAAGAACTACTCTGTTTAGTCATAAACTGTAACGGCTCCAGTTACGGCCGTTACGTAAAATTTAAAACTAGACGCTTGGCCTAGATGAAGCGAAAATGTGCTGGAGCCCAGAGTGACAGGACTTGCAATAAAACACTCATTTAACCAGTAAAAACTTTTTATTAGTGTTTCCTCATTTCATTATCATAACATATGTTGCTAGATTGAAATATCATACAGTGTTCAAACGATTGAATTCTTGTGTAATTCATAGCAGTTCTTAGTTTTAATTTTATCAACAAATATATATAGTAACAATAAATACTAGTAACAATAAAATTAATCAAACAGTATAACAAGTGGATCCTTTTTAGCATAGTTAATAATATAAATCACAAATCTATATCTACAGGACTTGTTCTAACAAAATTTTAATCATTATAAACATGAAAATACTGTTTATATGTATGCTTCCTTTTATGCTTTGAAAACCGGTGGAGTGTTGTTGTCGAGGTTTAATAAATGGAATCCTCCCACCTGTGGTTTTGGAGAATTGATGATACCAGTTACAGCCTGTGATGATGAGTGTGGTAATGGTGCTGGTGAGTTACGGACTCCTGCTTGTCTACTTCTGGGCAGCTGTCCTTTTGGTGTTCTGGAGTATTTCTAAGTCTGACGGCGATGAGGAGCGTTCTAGTGCACAGCTCTGCCGATGGTGACGGATGTTGGTGTCATCATCTCCGGATTTCCCTTTCTCCCGACTGTGCGGGGACCCTGTAACATTTTTTATTTGTAGTGGGCCGTCAGGAAATACAACTACCCCAACTCTCTTTCGCCTCGGAACACAGACACCACACACACACTGTCACAATTTTTATCCACACTACTACTCTGTTATTAGCAATACTGTTCCGTGTAATAAGCAAGCTTGAAAATTCTCATTTACATTTTCATTAACATTTACAAAATTTAAAACATTTACATTAAATTAGTTTTACATTTACTTTTACTTCCACCTGCACATTTACTTTTAAATTTCTCAAGCAGTTAAGTGCAAAGTCGCCACGTGCTCCCATATACCGGAAGTAACGTGTCAGTCACACACATACACAAATTAACACACATTCTCATTATTAAATTAACACATCTAATCCCTTTTTAAATTAACAGCGAATAATGTAATGATTCTCACCTGAGGCACTTTATAAATTTACGAACTCATAGTAAGTTGAAACAGTAGTTTGCCAAGCCGTCAGACTACGAAACGCCCAGTCGGAAGGCCGAAGATGAAATGAGGCAGCTTGTAGGCTTCTAACGAACCATTCCACATAAAAAGAAACTTGTTACGGATTGTGAAGCTTTAACCGAACAGCTGATGCGGGTAGCTGAATTACATCGCCGTAGCGCGGGACGGCATCACTGATCCAGCTAGCCGAGCTGCCCCACCGTCACACATTGGCGGCCTTTTACGTTTGAATCATGCCGGGAAAATTCAAATCCAAATATGTAAACAAACCAGGCTTTCAATCACTCTCTCTGTACCATATTTCAAAATCAATTTCAATATTAACCGGCAACAGTAGACAGATAGAAGTGGTACATGTGAGTATGTAGACCGCACCGTAATCGTGACTGAGTGAGTACAACAATCAGTCTAAGTGAGTACGTTCAAACAGATAGAGGATGCACGTGTGAGTATGCAGACCGCACCGTAATCGTGACTGAGTGAGTACAACAAATCAGTCCAAGTGAGTACGTTTAAACGACAAAAACAATAAACCGAAATATATTTGATTATTTTTCATGTTTATCGTGTTCCAGTGATGAGTCGGATACTGTTTAATTAAATAATCTTGTAGTCTGCGTTGATAACAGCTTTGCTTGTTAATTAATCGATTTAGATAATAGGACGAAATGAAAAAAAGTTTGACTGTAAAATATCTGGCCATGCACATATGCCTTCAAGATGATATTGTACTAAAATTATTGCCAATTTTAAAGCAATATTATTTTTTTATCTTTTTATTAATGGGTAGTGACTTTTGGGCCATTCTGTGTATATTAGTTTAATATATGTGAAAAGTTCACGAGATGCCGTAACGCGTTACCTAGTTCCTCTGCTTAGTTTAGTTTGCTTTGATTTTAACTGAGTTGTAAGCAGTAATAAGTCAACTGTAAAGATAATACTTGCGTGGCTGTAAACACGTATACACGGTTTCCTAGAAATCCTATTATATTCACATATACCCGTATACCTCGTACCTCGGTTAAGTACTAAGAGACGGAGAAGTGGGGAAAATGCTGTGTTGAGAGAAATCACAGGCGATTGGAGTGACGTTAACCCAGCAGTGGACCTGACAATAAATTTTTAATCAAACCGCTTTCCCCCTAACCATCTGCTAGTTACCACTACTTTATATAAAAGTGAGTACTAAAGATTGGATTTATATGACGTAATAATAAATAATAAAATTAATATTTAATCAAATAAACTTATATATGCTAATTACTATTTAAATCATAATTCAGAGTTTCGTGATGTTATCACGCGATTAATCCTCTTATCCTACGCGATTTTTTTATCATTCAAATTTATGCGCACTTTCTTTTCCTCTTGATATTTTTATTTCTTAGTGACTGGATAATATTTGGACAGACAAGACGAAGGATATTTCAGAACTAGTACAGCACAATGATATATAAAAATGTGTACGGAGAACCATACATGCATTTCATGTTCTAATATTTATATTTAAAATCATCTACTGTACTTGAATTCGGTTAGATAACTTACAAAAATTAAAGAATTTCGACGAAACCGAAATATCGAAGCATGATAATGTTTTTAGAGACCGAAGATTTCTAGACTGTGGGGAATCGAAAGTATGGAACAATGATGAGGTCATACAGCGTGACGGTAAATAAAATGTTACAGAAAGTTTCAAACGATGACCAGCTAAAAGACATTATCATGTCAAAAATATCACCCACCTTGTAAATCGAGTTTTATGTTTGAGGAATTGAAGTGAAATATTTGCATAGAGACTACTTGTTTGTTGCCGACAACGTAGTACACATGTAAAAATTATGTCCACCCCCTTCAACTATTATTTTCATTAATAGAAAAAATCCCTCCCCCTTCAACTAGCCTTTTCATTAATTGATATTTTATCTACCTTTCTACAGTGGATTATTATGACTTTCTTTTCAGGATACTTTATTTATCAAAATTACGTACTTTACTCTTGCTGAAACGCAAAATGTTGCTGGTAAACTACCCATCCCCCTTAATGATCTTCACCAAAATCAATAGACCTTCAGTCCTCTACAACTCGGGCATATATGCAAAACATTATTTGTTTCTGTTTGATATGGGGCAGTTATCGTTCACAATAAAAAAATATTCTACACACAGACACACATAAACACACACAGTGTAACGGAAAATTTGACCTAGTTATAATTTTAATAAATGAGCTATGCTGAAAATAGAAAAGGGTGTGCGTGAGAAAGCAGCGAGGCGATAGAAAGCGAAGTGGGAATAATGTGAAAACAGAATTACTTGCTAAAAGCTTGATAATGCATGTACGGTATGTTGAGGCACGATTTGGGACACTACTGCCATAAATTGTATTATGTTCAAATAGTAAGGGTGTTTACCAAATGTTGTAAAACCTAAGTGCATATAACAATAACTGGTGTGGGAAAGCGATGTCGTTGTGCAAGTGAGATAGAATGAGACGCTACTTTCTGTAAACACGTGTGCGCTGAGAAACGTTAGGCGAATAGGAAAAAGCGTCATACGGTACGCGGGAAGTTGTAGTTAAGCGGATTGGTTGAATTCGTATTTAGCGGTAGTTTGTACCTATCAGAGCATTTTGTCGTAGTTCGTAAGTAAGGGAAACTTGAAGCATGTATATATTGTGAACTTTGAGGAAATAAGGGCAGTCTTCTTAATATCGGCAGAATTGTACGGAGAGACTCGTGTACGTTGTTTGCATCAAATAATATAGATATTTTAATAATTAACGGAAAGAATCAGAAAACTTCTCAGAATAACAAAGTACGGGAACACTATAATTATTAATATTAAAGCTATAAAGAAAGTTTCAGAAATCATAATAATTCAAAGAGTGTATAATCGAAGTTATAATAAATAATAAATACATACGAAGTTCTGTTAATTCTTTATGTGGCGGTAATTCGCGGAAGGAGGCGTTGTAGTTCGAAAGAAAGTTGCGACGGTATAAATTAGTCGGGCCAAACGCGACGTGAAGTGAGTTAAATGCACTTAAGTTATATTTTGTCATCTTTGTGTCCAGTGTAATTATACAACATAGAGTTATAATCCACATGTTAGTATAGTGCATTGTGATAAAGTGATTTGTGCAAGTTTAACCAGAATCAACACGACGACGGCTGCTGACGAACCACCGATCTACAATAACTTCAGGACCACGCACTTTGGAAGGATTTACGCAAGTAAAGAATAATGAACATTTAAAGTCTATTTTTGTTTGATAAATAAATATATGTTGTATGCAAACAACAACAACTATCTGTCATAAAGAACTCACTGCTAGTAGAATCATATTTAAATTTTTTCAATAAGTAATTCAATTCATATAAGAAGATTTTAATTTTGTAATGTATAAATACAAATTGTCATTAAAGTGATTATCATACTTTAATTTGTGTTTATTATTACTGGCGCCCTGAGGTAAATCAAGAGTCTGTACACTAGAATAAGTACCATAAACTATTATATAGAAATTATTATATATCATATTTGATAAAGATAGTTTGTGACCTTATTTTTCACATGCTCATAGGCCAACATAATTTTCAAATCAATATTTTAACTCTTTTACAAAGGCCTAGCAAGAAGTGTATTACAACAGACAGACACACACACACGCAGACGAAAAATTACTTTTCTTCATGTTTTGAGTTTGAGGGTAGTACAATCAAAATCAGCCTTTATCTCGAACACGAGTTTTTTCGCGATCACCATACTTCCATTTCCTTACTAAACATGGAAGTAAAACAGTGCTGAGAAAACTTTCATTCTCAGCTCTGGTCTGCAATGGCGTACTACTCTCAAAACCCTGCATCCAAATTGGCTGAAAGGGACTTGTCTAACTGAGAAGTCTCGAAAAATACGGAAAGAAAAACGTGTTCTTCTATAAATTTATTATATAGGCTATCATAGCCGGAGTCAATAATAATAGAATTTATATCCGGGATGTTTGTTCGTGCTTGATTGTTTTGTTCTATCATTGTCTAAACGTTTCGGCACCCATAACGGAACCCTTCTTTAGTAGAAAAAAGGTACCGAGAGGTCACTTCATCAGTGACCGAGAGGTACGTTCGGGTCTCCACCCTTTTGTCGAACACTTTAAACTTATTTCTACTGAAGAAGGCTCTCGGTGGGTCGCCGAATCGTTTAGAAAATGACGGAACAAAGCAATAGAACATCTCCAAACAGCTATGATATAAATTCTTTTATCGTGTTTTTCTATAACTTTGTCGGTTCTTGGTTACCTCAACTTTCCTTTGTCGTGTTTGTCACGTATTTGTCTTCTCTGAGGCGATCCTTTCCTTACCTTCCGTCATTTTGCTACGTTGGAAGATTTATCTTAAATTATGTTAGCTGTTATCAAATATGTTGTACTGTGTTAATAATATTTTTTCACAATGTTAAGTATGTTGTATTATGTTGATTTCCAAATCATTATACGATATCGAAAACTTTTAATTTTCTTTAAACTTATTTTGCAGTAAGCGTGTTTATATCTGTAAAACAAACATATTTATGACAAATTGCACATAATATATGTTTATAAGGTAACAGAAAGTGGATGTGTGGTGTCCCATATGTGGCTTTTACACAACCTTGGAGTGACTTATGGCATCGTTTCAGTAAAAACAGCTGTGCTTTCGAGAAGTGTGAGACTTTTTTTACGTAGAAAGTCTATTCGTGATAAACCTTTTCATCATTTATGAAAAGCTGCTAACTTTGAAAATTACTTATTTGGTTACGTATTACGTATTCGTTAACAGTTTCCAGTTAGGAAAGAAACTAATTGTTTATTGTAAAAATAAGTTGCGTTTAATAGAATTATAGTAATAAATTATTTACTTGATAATATGTTTACAGTACAAAAATGCGCTCGCCATATTCTGTTATAACATGAATATAAAAGCAAATTGAATGATAATTCATTAGGCTTTGGACTACTAGTTAAATGTGTGTTTTGTGTATTCCAGTTGTTTTATATTAATTACAGCGTGTGGCGCTGCTACGCTGTCGGCGCGGGTTCGATTCCCGCCGGGGCCATCTGATTTTGATACGACCGTTGCCCCTCGCAAGGCGATGGCAAACCAGCGAAGGTATCCTGCCTAGTATAAACCCACTCCAACTATGCCGTTTGGATCAGGTGTGAAACTATAGGTCCCATATACCTGTGAGAGACTCCGTAACACACGCACCACGGGTATATGTGGGGAGGGTACAAACCAGTCGAAAGACTAAAGGACCCCCAATAATAATATATTAATTACAATGTTAAGCAAGGAACTTACCTTCCGCAATTGTGCTACGTTAGGAGATTCATCTTCAATTATGTTAATTATTTTAAATGTGTGTGTTCTGTGTTAATAATCTGTTTACATAATGTTTAGTATGTTGTACTATGTTGATTTCCACATCATTATACCAGATAGAAAACTTTTCTTTGCTTGTCAATGTAAAATATTTTTCGATTTAATAACATAGTAAAGTCTATGTAATGTCTCTCTTAGCAACAAATTATTACGCTCTCATTCAGCCTACTTACACACCGTCAGTGGAGCAGCGACATCGTTTCAGTTGACATCTCCTGCAACAAGGATAAAACCCTTGTCCTATTGATTACCCTTGACCTAGTCATAACCGATTGTAAGTGGATCTGATTTGTGCTACTTGAACTTGCATAAAGTTGTAGAATTTAATGTTCCGTTAATGGTGTTTCCGTAGACGAATGATTGAAGAGAGACAATTTTATCTATTTTTATCGAATCGTCAATGTTAATGATCATATTCAGCAGTACCTGTACTCAACAATTCACTCCCAAAAATACTAATAAATATACTAAAATATACACTCATACCTGTACTATCATAAAAAATATACTTACAATGTCTTAATTAATTTTGCAACATTTAAAATGTTTTGAAATTAATACTTGACATTTTCTTGTTATTATTCAATAATCATTGTGAAATATTTCTAGGGTCAATTTAACAAACCGTATCTCGCTAAGTAAGAATTTTTTGACGCTTTGAGGACTATACCCTATTTACTGAGAGTTACTGGTAGTGTCACCTGACAAAATATCAACAACTGAGCAGTTGTCATTACAGTTCAAGTGTCTAAGCTTAACATTTCAAATATATTATGAATAACTTTCTGGCGCAACTATTTTCTTAACTATGCACGTTTTTCCATTACGCTAAAAAATAATAATAAATCTTTATCAGCATTTTAACACAATCATGTAACTTGTGAGAATTATTTGTTGTTGTTGTAATTTTCGGTTACATAACTGTCATATATAAATATTCTTGGAATGAGAGAATTTACGATTTCTTTGGACACATGACACAAATATGTGCCTTCGTCCCACATTTCTTCAGCTAATCTTATTCATATTAACATCACCCACTGTAGAATTTAATGTTACGTTAATGCTGTTTCCGTAGACGAATGAATGAAGAGAGAAAATTTTATCTATTTTTATTGAATCGTCAGTGTAAATGATCATATTCAGCAGCTATTAAACTTGTTAAAAGTAATTTACACAATTACACAATTATATCAAAGAAATTTTCTTGTATATTATAGAATACTGAAACATTCCTTGTTGTAGTGGTGGCGTTTTAATCTATTACGGACAAGCGCGAAAGCTATTTTGTTAAAAATACCGTTGTATAGAATTATCACATAATTTTTGGAAATATAATTATTCCTATGAAGCATTATTTCAAAAGATGGAACAACGAAAAATGACATCAAAAATAGGATACAACAGGGAAAAAGGCTATTCGTTTGCTAAACTCTTTACTTTGGTCGAACAAAGTGAAACTTCAAACTAAACTGACAATCTACACAGCTATTGTGGAGCCCATTTTAACTTATGGCTGCGAATGCTGGCAGCTTTCAGATAAAGAGAAAAATATGATAGACACTGTGGAAATGGATTTCTTAAGAAGAGCGTTTAATATTTCTAGAATGCAACATGTTAGAAACGAATATATAAGAAGGAAAACAGGGCGCGTATTTTCAACAGCAGAAAGAATAGAATCCAGACAGTTGCTATGGTATGGTCACTTAATGAGGATGGAGGAGAAGCGATGGCCAAAGGAAGCACTGACTTACACACCACAAAACAGGAGAAGAAAAGGAAGACTGAGAACACAATGGAGAACAGGAATTAGCCTGAGAGATCGAGCTATTGAAGATGATGACTGGAAGAATAGGGACAAATGGCGATCGAAACGCGGGATGCGGCATAGACTGTAGGACCCCGCTAACAAAAAAAAATTATTCCAATGATTTAATTTGTTCTATTGAGGAAAAGAGTAATGTACGTAGGGAAGAAAGTTGTGACAATCTTCTACGTCTTCGATATATGCATGATTGTTTTGTGCGCGCTTACGACTGTCCTGCGAGAAATATGCATCAACATTTCTTATAGAATTTGTTACACGTTCCGTACAAAATCAGAACTCATCTAAAAGTCTTACGCTTTGTTAAACATGTTATGTGAAGCAATTTATAAACATTGTCAACCCGATTTTGTGTGCGCGCGTCCGTTGTGCTCCTGTAACCATGCTACGCCAATCGAGAAATGTTTGCCCTTCATAGCACAAAAACACAATTTTGCCTACCCCAACGTTACGTCCGTATTTTTCGAGACTTATTGCTTTTACCGCCCAACCACTGCCAATCTTAAATTTTTTATTGTCTCCTAATACTCGCTATAAAAATCGTCGTCGTCGACGTCTTCCTTTACAGCTTAGGCTAGTACCCTGTTCCAGTCTCAATGGAAGTCATCCAACAGGGTCTTCCCACACTTCTCTTCTCCCTTGGATGATAGTCAAGGGGTCTCCTTGAAAATCTAGTTGGATCCTTTCTCTCTACCTATAACCGCCACTCCGTTTTGTACCTGGAGATTTTCTCATTTAAGTTTTCAGCTCCATTCTAATAATGGTACGGAGATCCATTCTCCATATCATTTCTGATAAGCTCTCTCCTGGTACAGCAACCCTTTACACTCCTCAAGAACCTCATTTCCACTACTTGTATTCCAGATATATCTTTGGCCTTTCTAATCTAAGTCTCACTACCATACAGTAGTTGAGGTATGGGCATTACATTATAATATTTCAGAAAAAGTCTTTTTCCTTGTTTTCTTCTAAAAGTGTTTAATGGTGCAGCCTCAAAACGACTGGAAGAGATTAATTTTGCTTTCAACTTCCTTATCATCTTGGCATATGATTCTGCACCCTAGATACTTGAAATCTGGCACCTGTTCTATTGGTGAGTCCTGTATGACAATCTTTGTTGTAATATGATTTGTATTTAATTGTAGTATTTATAAACACTTGGTTATTCACCGTCTTGTCACTTCTTTAAGCTTCCAATAACAACGGGTTTCAAGGGGTAAATCCTCACCATCAGATTATAAAAAATCAATCCTTCCGGAGAAGTCGTCAACAATTCAAAAATTGTCGACGACTGCCCGCGTGTAGTGGTGCGCACCAGGTCGGGCGTGAAGTGCTTTGTGATGTTTGGTAATCATTTTTGAATTTTATACACGTGTCTTACAGACTATGATATAATGAATATGATTTGCCCCAGAAAGTGTCATAAATTTAGTTTTGCATAAGAAAATGGTTCGATTGTAATCAGTTAAATGACTAGAAAAATAAATGTATTAAATGGTTCTAAAATTTATGCAATTCTGTTTCTTTATTACAAAAATTCTGTTTTAGCTTTTGTAAAAAGAGTTTTCGATACGACAGTACAACTACATAAATTATATAAACAATTACAATAGTATTTCAATTGTGATCTCTTTAATGCTCGTCTTAACATCGAACATAAAGTTAGTTCATAGTACACGTACGATCTGTAGAAAGTAGAATTTATAATTTTAAAAGTGTCTGTGAATCCTCAGCTTCTTGTTTTAGTCAAACAAAATTAGACTTATTATCAAAATTACAGCCAGTAAAATTATTTTCATCATCACCATCATTATCTTCAAGGTTTAAACCAAGAATGGCTTGTTCCGGTCCCAAATAGGCAAAGATTAGAGCTGTTCACTCCAACGCTTCCTCGGACGTTCCACGCCTCTCCGTGCCCTCGGCTTAGAGGTCTATAGGTGTTTGGGGATGCGGCAGTCATCCATTCGGCAAAGATGTTCCCACCAATTCAGCCGATACTGGGCGATCCTGTCGGGTATACTCATAATATTCAGTTCCTGCCGTATGTCTGTGTTTCTTCTACGATCATGGAGAGTATACCTTGCCACGTGCCTGAGAAATCTCATTTCAGCCACTTGGATGCGACTGGCCTGGCCTTTCGTCAAAGTTCAATTCCCCGACCCATAAAGAAGTGTGGGAAGAGCCATCACCTTGTAGAATTTTAGGCGTGTTCTTTTACTTGCTGACTTAAGGGTTCGCCTAATGGTCCCGCACATAAGGTTGAGCTTATTCAACTTATTCACAATGTCGTTGCTGGCATTATAAAACACACTGTAGCCCAGGTATTGAAAATTGCTAACTTGTTCCAGGGCAAAATTATTTTAAAAACAATAATGATATATCGGTGAAAATACTGAAACAATTTCTTAAGGCATAGGAATAATATTCAGAAGATGGAAATAGATTTATTGAAGAGATCCTGCAGAAAATCTATACTATAGCAAGCGCAGATGGAGGATGTATCTTGATGTATCGGACGAATTCACTTTACACACAGAATAATTCAAATAAGGGAATTCATATGTCTGGTACAGACATGAACTGAAGAGACGAATTATGAAACGGCCTAAACCAGTGGTTCCCAAACTTTTCCCTCCCAAAAAAATTTAAAAGTTCACAGATCCCGTCTGAGTTCTGAAATAAAACAAAACAGTAAATATGATAGAAACTCTTATATTTTAATTATAAATGTATTAAAATCAAAATTCTCTTAACTTGCAAACTTAGAGTATTAATGATATAAAACATAGTTTAATATGAACAATGAAGCTGATTTTGCACAATTAGCTCTGCAATATTAGGTTTAATGTCTGATAACTTCAATATTAACTCTCGACATCAGGTTTATTTCTTAACTTTGATTTTAAGCACGTGAGCAGAGAGACTGCGGTTTTACACAAATAAATAGGGGAAACACAGGTAAACACTTAAAAGTTTTTTGCGAGTTCAGGACTGTCAGCTAGCTGTAATTGCGAAAACTGTAATTTTAATGAACTGTCAGTTGAAAGTTCTGCGAATGAATCTTTTTTTTGTAGTGTAAGAGAGCGGTCTAGTCAATTCAGCTGACAAACAGATCTGCTACACGACACACGATTTAAAGACATTATTAAAGCCTTTAGTTTGAAAATTACTTTTAAAATTACAATTAGTTTGAACCAAAAAATACCAGAATCGTCTACTAATTGTTTTAAGATTTTAAAATTTATATTTATATTTTAGAGCAGAAAAACTCGGAGAATATTACGGTATTTTCTTGTTTTTCTTAAAAGTGTCTGCGGACCCCTTGAAACATTGTCGCGGACCCCACTTTGGGAACCACTGGACTTAACAGTAGTTAACTAAGTTCGAAGGCTTTGAATGTTGTCTAAGAAGGCGCCGATTAATATGGGTTCACGGAAAGCAACCAATAGGAAGAGAGAGAGAGAGAGAGAGAGAGAGAGAGAGAGAGAGAGAGAGAGAGAGAGAGAGAGAGAGAGAGAGAGAGAGAGAGAGAGAGAGACGAAGTAAGTAGCGGTTGAACGCGTTGCGGAATAGTATTCTATAGAATATACTCTGAGTTCTATTGTAGTGATGCTACTAAACAGTGTGCTGAACATATGAACTTAAAGTGTGCTGAACGTACACTTTAGTATTTATGTGTATGTGCAGTTTCGAGTACAACAAACATATAAGACCGTAGCAGGCATTAGGAATAATAAGTATTTCGTGTTTTCTTTTTTTTTCAGTTACAGGTATGTAATTGAAATACAATTTTTCTGTATGTTGAAACAAAACAATTGACCACACTGACTTTGAAATATTTTCAATTCGGTTTTCTGTATAAAGTGACAGCAGGAATCGGAATACAGACACGTGCAACGGAATTCCCAGAAATAGCGACCGGCCTAGCAAACCGATACGTTTACACTACAAACAATCCTTGTAAAATATTTTATTTTTTTAAAATAATAATTGTACGCAAGTGAAAGATGATTTGAATATTGTCGCATATAGGAATCCGCATATACATGTTCAGATTCATTTATATGTATATGCGTGTGTGTGTGTGATGTTATGCTGAAGATATAAATAACAAAATAAAACGTATGGCTAGGTGACGCTTTACATGCGTTGTGTGAGCGGCAGAATTACGCATTGCTCTCGTACGTTCTCAATCTTTCCAGCGCACCTTCTAGATTGTAAAGCAAAAGGAGCATTTGCACCGTCAAAACCAGTCTGGAGATCAGCCCATATACGCAGGAAGACAAAACTCAGAACATTCGACTCAAATGTCAAATCGGTGTTGCTGTATGGATGCGAGACCCGGAAAGTGACAAAGGATATTACCACAAAGTTACAGACTTTCGTAAACCGCTGCCTGAGGTACATAATGAGAATTTCGGGGCCCAAGACCATCTCGAACAGAGATCTATGGGAGGCCACAAGTCAGAGTACCATCCAACTACAGACAAAGAGAAGAAAATGGAGGTGGATCGGTCACATCCTGAGAAGACCACCAGAAAATATCGCTAGACAGGCACTGAATTGAAATCCACAAGGTATCCGCAGACGTGCAAAACCGAGGAACACCTGGAAGAGGACTATGGAAAGAGAGCTGGCTGGTGTCAACAAGACATGGAGCGAGGTGAAGGCCTTGGCAATGGACAGAACACGCTGGAAAAATTTCATCAAGGCCCTATGTTCCACCTAGGAATTTAAGGACTTAAACATTAAACATTCTAATTGTGGTCGATTGTTCTATGGGCACGCAGGTCAATTTAGTCACATACTACGCTGCACAGGCTGGGTATGAACGCAAATTCCGAAATAGTCAGTTTGAGACGCGTAGCGAAGCTTCAAAAAGTGTTAGGGTTTGTAGAGTTGGAGTGATTTGGAATTCGTTGCGTGAGTTTCACAGCAGTTTAGTGATTAGTGTGAATTATTGTATACGGACATCTGTACTTAGTGATGTGCATTTTTTTTGTGACAGTTAAGTGAGTTTCATTGTTTGTTACGTTGGCGTGTGCTGGGCAATCGTAAACCTGATGAATTGTTGACTTGTTTAGTGTAACTATGATAATTATTAAAGGCAAATTTAATAATGAACTTTACAGTGGCGGCCCGTGGTTAGGTTGCACGGTTTTACGACAGCCATTAAACCCCGAATTATATTTTAAATTATAGAATTATGAATAAAACAATAACTAAAAATAGGGTTTGAAGCTAAATAATCGTTATTTATCATTTGCCGATTGAAAAACGCAGAGCAATACTAAAAACCGTATACGCTCTTGCCGTGGTGTATGCACCAACTATGACGCGCTTTGTATACCGCTTAGGTTTACAATAGAGTAGTGCTCTGGCTGGCTAGACTCGGGTGTTCCTATAACAACGACATAGCTTCGCTTGGTGTGATTAGGGACTGCAAACCCCGCTTGTACGTCATGGCGCCACCAGTCTGTTTGTTGGTAAGTTCGAATTTTTTGTGAAGTTGGTTGTTAGTGTCAGTCCAATTCATCGTTTAATGTAAATAATAGTACATATAAAGCATTAAGGTGTCATAATGTAAGATATTTATTATATTTAACTGCTAAAACCCAATGAATTCTGCCGGAAACATAACGAAAACGCCATTCAGTTTACGTCCTCTTGAGGAAAAAATTAAAATTAAAAGAGTAGGCAGGCCTAGACCAGACCATTCAAATTTTAATAAAAGTGTAAAATCAGGTAACAGAATATTTAATCGTAAATTTTAAAAAGATTATACAATAAATATTCGTTGAATACACATAGGCAGTAGTTCACAGGCTTAAGAATTTCTGCAGAAAAAACAAATTTCTCACGAACATTAAAAATGCGCCAAAATTCCTGGTAACAGATATTGGTCGAACACAGAAGGTTCGAAAATTTAAGTAACTAGGAGAAATAATTCAAAAGATTTGCTTACAAAAATCTGCTATAGAAGAAAGGATTTATAAGATGGAAAGGGCATATGGTATAACTAAAGATTTTTACAATAAAAAGTGCATATCTAAAAATCCGAAAATAAGGCATTACAGTACAGTAGTGAAGCCAGAATGCATATATATGCAAGTGAATGTATAATTCATTGAATTATAATTTAGACAAACTAGAAATATTGGAAAGACGAATTATTAGGGGAAAATATTAGGCCCACGGAAAACTTCAAAAGGTTGGAAATTAAGAAGTAATGATGAAATATATCAAAGTATATAAAATATAACAGAAACAATGAGAAAAAGAAAACTATTATTTTTTGGACATTTATGCAGAATAGACGACAATAGGTTGACAAAGCAAATCTTCAAATATCTTTGGGGGAAGAAGCCAACATCAAGTTGGATTAAAGAAGTCCAAAAGGATTTAAAAAAAAAAAAAAACAAAGACATTTTTCGGATAAAAGTGTTAAAAATGGAAGGAGTTCATGGTAAGAGAGAGAAAAACATAGGTTCAAAGTGGTCTGAAGACAGGAAGAAGAAACACAGTAAAAAGATGAAAGAATATTGGAAAAAAGAAAAGAACAAAGAGTAAAGAATTGAAATGGCATGTGATCCTTAGATGGACGATACAAAACAATATTCGTGTTTTTTGTGGATGTGACACTAAAATTGGAGAATTTTTCTTTCCTTGTGTATTGTTTGGAGGGAAGGGGACTTAGACATTTTCTATTCAGAGAATCAGAGAATAAAACAATTTAATTTCATCCAACCCAACTGCAACCCCCAAATTTTTCAATCACCATCCGCCACTGGCACTTTACTAAAGGCGGCTCATATTAAAAACATGTATTATTTTAAGCGATGGAAAAGTTTAAGATTCAAGCCTGTTGTGTTATTGCTGTAAACCTCTCATCGAGCCGTACAAATTGCTTTAAACCATACGAAAAACGCTGAAAAATAAAAACAATGAAGTTTAAAATATGTTTTTATTTGTTAAAATAAATCCCTGTTTCTGTGAGCACAAGTTAGTGAATATGTAATTATCATTCTCAGACACTTAACTGTCACGGAATTCCAACACTTTGAAGCGCAGTTAGAAGTCGAAGAGAAAAACTGAATGGCACTGGTAAGTGTCTGTTTTATACACATTTACGAACCGCGTGTATCAGTTTAACTGAACTGGTAAGAATTTACCTACAGAAAAATATAGTGTTACGTAATGCGGAAAAGTGTTACGTCATTACGAAACGTTCGGTGGTACATTGGAGAATGTTGTTCTACTCTTTTCTCGGCTATTCCCGCAGCTGTAATACGTACGTGACGCTTGACATGCGAGGCAGTGTTATGTAATGGTGAACTTCTTGTGCGTTCGATGGTGTCGCCCTAGCAGCTTCTTGACTAGCCCAACGGTCTGTGTTTCTGCGCTAAAGTATTCTCTAGAATTTTCACGTGTTTGTTAAAGACGCATATTATGGAACCCTGCAGACTATAAATAGCACATACCTGCCGCTTAGAGTTCAGTGTTATGTCGGGAAATTCACACAGTGCGTCGCAAGTGAAAATTTGTGAAAAGTGATTATAGCGCGGAATTCTTTATTGGTAACATTATTATTGCGTGTGGACAAATCTAAGTAAAATTATTGTACGAGTTGATTATTGACACTGTTATTTGTGATAAGTAAAGCTGGTTTTTAGTGACTTCATGGTGTCTTGTATTTTGTTGTCAACTGTACTATACGACGATCAGTTAGACGGTCATAATAGTGGTGTCAGAAGTGGGACAGAATCTTTAACAATGGAAACAGAGCAGACGTTGTAGAAGAATCAAGTACGTTGTAATTGATCTGTTAACATGAATACCAGCCAGATGATAGAAGCATTCCGACCAAGCTACGGCAAAGTTAAGTTAACAAGAATCGACAATAATTGACTGATAGTAAAGTATTTGGCTACTATGACGCTGCATTGTTTCTATCAAACCCCTACTACCCCAACTGCCAATTGTGATGCAGCAAACACTTACCAGTGTCATTCAGTTTTCCTCTTCGACCTCTGTTATAATAAAGTGGTGAGTATGAATCGTGTGGTGTTCGACTACTTACTTCAGCTGTTTAAACACGATGATCCGTGTGACTGTAGGAACAAATCGCGCTTGCGAGCGCATGTGTGTTTCAAAATATCCTAAAATATCTGAAGACATAGTTTATATATACATAGTTTATACGATGGCCTATGGTCACAGCACGTGGGACAGTCCTAATTGGGACGATTGAATATTGTAGGGGACGTCGAAACGAAGAGAACAGTACCTATCCCGTTGTTCTAGGACTACCCGTAGGCTTTTTATGCTTAAAAGCTCTGATTTTCACGTCAACCTCCCTGAGGTCTTTTCAACACATTGCTTTACAAATGTCGCTTTATAATATATACCTACTGTGTTTTCTTTATAAATAACTTCTTTTCAGCTTTTTATAAAACCAGAGCCATGTTTCCGGCGGTTCGGAAAGAGCTTCAACCGCAGCGTCCTCCATTATGTGGACGTGCCCGCAACATACTAGTCTTTAGTTTCGTTTGATAAAATAAAACTGAACTGTAATCCGACGAGAAACGTGACGTTGATTCTGATTTGTAACACGGTTTAACATACTGTTACGACAGTCTAGTGATCGTCGTATGGTACAGTGGAAAACTAAATACAAGACACCAATGAAATCTCTAATCACCAGCTTTAATTATCACAATTAACAGTTTATAATGAACACTTTATTCAACAAGATTATACTCGTATAATAATTCAAGTTAAATTGCTCACACAAATAATGTCAATTACTATAAAGAATCACGCACTATAATCACTTTTTATTAATACACCACTTGAAACGCACTGTGTAAATCGCCCGACAATAACTGGAACCGTACTGGAATAACCCGCCACTTAAACTGAAGTAAGCGTCGCTGGGTGCATGTATTTATACCCTGCTGAGATCCAGAATAATCCGTATTATGTACCGACAACGCTACTAGAAAACACTAGAGTGTAATTGCTTGCCGCCTTGAACACAGTGTGCGCGTGGACCGGTGAAGACTGGATCAGTCTCGGCTACGGACGGGTGCCAAGGTATCACGTAATTGTCCTCCATCTCAAAGTAGCAGCAATATGTACGCACACACACATTGTAGCCGGGCTCCGCTGGAATAGCCGAGATACACGTAGCATTTTGTGTAATGGCGTAACAGTACGTAACGTAACACGTGTAACTTTGGGTTATGACCTCTGAGACCGTGGATCTGTTAACTAGTTCCGTCTCTAAGTTTACTCTACTTTGCGGTTTACTGAATATGTAATAATTCAACTGTAAAGATAACATTCACACTCTTACTAACACACGTAAAATACACAGGTATTCTATATTAAATTTACGTTCACCAGCAAATCTGATTTATGTAGTACTATATAGCAATCCAGGTAAGATGTAGTGTTGAGAATAAACACTGGAGAATATTTGAGGATACACTGGCAAAACAGACCAGTGCTAATGATAATTTTAACTCAAACTCCTTACCTTATAATCATCTTCACGGATTAAACCAAGGATGGTTTGTTTCGGTCTCAAATAGGCAAAGTCTAGAACTGGTCACTCCAGCGCTTCATCGGACGTCCCACACCACTCCGTCCCCTCGGCTTATAGTTCCAAAGTTGTTTGGCGATGCGGCAGTCATCCATTCGGCAAAGAATTGGTTCTCACCAATTCAGCCGATACTGGGCGATCCTGTCGAGTTCACTCATAATATTTAGTTCCTGCCGTATATCTGGGTTCCTTCTATGATCATGGAGAGTATACCCTGCCACGTGCCTGAGAAATCTCATTTCAGCCGCTTGGATGCGACTGGCCTGGCCTTTCGTTAAAGTCCAATTCTCAAACCCATAAAGAAGTGTGGGAAGAGCCATCACCTTGTAGAATTTTAGGCGTGTTCCTTTACTTGCTGACTTAAGGATTCGCCTGATGATCCCGCACATAAGGTTGAACTTATGTAACTTATTCACAACGTCGTTTCATGCATTATAAGACACACTGTAGCCCAGATATTAAAAAATGCTGACTTGGTAGAAAATTTAACCAATAAATAAAAAAACTCTAAGATGGAACGGGCATATGGTATAACTAAAGATAATTACAATAAAAAGAGCATATCTAAAAATCCGAAAATAAGGCATTACAGTACAGTAGTGAATCCAGAATGCCTATGTGCAAGTGAATGCCTAGCATTGAATTATAATTTAAGCAAATTAGAAATTTTGGAAAGACGAATTATTAGGAAAATATTAGGCCCACGAAAAACTTCAGAAGTTTGGAAATTAAGAAATAATTATGAAATATATCAGAGTATAGAAAATATAACAGAAACAATGAGAAAAAGAAGACTATCATTTTTTGGACATTTATATAGAATGGAGACAATAAGTTGACAAAGCAAATCAAATCTTCAAATATCTGTGTGGGAAGAAGTCAACATCAAGTTGTATTAAAGAAGTCCAAAAGGATTTAGAAAAAAATAATATACACGCAGAAGAAGAAATTGAAGGAGAAATTTTTCGGGCAAAAGGGTTAATTAAAAATGGAGGGAGTCCAGGGTAGGAGAGAGAAAAACGCCGGTTCAAAGTGGACTGAAGACAGGAAGAAGAGACACAGTGAGAAGATGAAAGAATATTGGAAAAAAGAGAAGACCAAAGAGTGAAGAATTGAAATTGGCATGTGGTCCTTAGATGGCCGATACGAAAAAAACAACAACTGTACTGTGTGTTGTTACTACTACTTATGTGAGTACATTTTTTGGCGTATTGTGAACTTTTCATCGTTGTAACTAATGTATCGGTGACATTAAATGTCAATACAGATCGTATCAAACTGCTTCGTTTGCGCTTTGTGGCCAAGCATCTAACACAGAATGAAGTGACGGTTTTTGAGTGACATAAATTGTAATATAATAATACTGATTTCTATCACATTTATTCAATCGCATGTGTATGATATCGTTTATTGAATACCCAGTGTAGTAAACTGATGTGATCTGGCCGCAGTGTAAGCGCTGTGATATGTAACTAGATTTGTTTGTTTAATACAGTGTATACTGACGTTGTACAATACATCTCACCCAACGTAATCTATGCTGATAGTTATGGAAGCCAACAGTGATTCATAAATCTGATTCAGATCTGATCAGCGTATTTGTTTTAGTTAACACTATCTTCGTCAACTAACGACGAGGAACTGATGTGAACAGTTGTCAGCGAACATTGGGTTTTGAATTATTGGTTAGTTATACAAGTTATTGAAAACGTCTTCTTTCTTTGAATTGTAATCGCTAATATCATTAAGTTTACTATATAAATAAACAAATATAGTTGACGTTTATAAACAAATAAACGCTTCACAGTACAACAGTGGTCTCGAGGTAAATCAAACCCCCAGTAATCGTAAATAATCGGTAAACAAAAGCTATAACGATTCTATTTTTTATTACATTTACCGTTTTGTTCTGTTGTTTTTTTTGTGATTTTGTGAGAAACTATATAAAGTGAGTCAACGACTCTTGTCGCTAAACTTTCCTCGACTTTTTACGGCGCAACTAAAAAGTCGAGATTTTGCCTTGAATGACAACAAGGCAAGGCTTCTGTCGAGATTCAGCAACATCAACATCATAATACCAATGTAAAAACGTCCCATATACAAACAGAATATCTTGTGTCTAAGATGCTTCTGCATTCTCTGTGTATTTATACTTGTACAAAAATTTAATAAAACTGTTGGGTACGTGAGTTTGGAATCATCTCTATACCTGTCGCCAAACGACACTTGACTGGGACCAAAAAAACGGGAACAGACGGTGCAAAGTACAACATTACAACCTTACAGGATTTCGCGTCAACGTGTCTACTCCAGAGTTTACTTCATATCAATATACAGATTTTATAGTTACTGATAATACAGAATCATCATCATCATCATCATCATCATCATCATGATCCTCAAGGTTTAAACCAAGAATGGTTTGTTCAGGTCTCAAATAGGCAAATATTACAGCTGGTCACTCCAGCGCTTCCTCGGACGTCCCACACCTCTCCGTCCGCTAGGGTTATAGTTCCAGAGTTGTTTGGGGATGCGGCAGTCATCCATTCGGCAAAGATGTTCAAACGAATTCAGCCGATACTGGGCGATCCTGTCGAGTATACTCATAATATTCAGTTCCTGCCGTATATCTGTGTTTCTTCTATGATCATGGAGAGTAAACCCTGCCACGTGCCTGGGAAATCTCATTTCAGCCGCTTGGATGCGACTGGCCTGGCCTTTCGTTAAAGTCCAATTGTTAGATCCATAAAGAAGAGTGGGAAGAGCCATCACCTTGTATAATTTTAGGCGTGTTCCTTTATTTGCTGACTTAAGGATTAGCCTGATGGTCCCGCACATAAGGTTGAGCTTATTCAACTTATTCACAATGTCGTTGCTGGCATTATAAAACACACTTTAGCCCAGGTATTCAAAATTGCTAACTTGTTCCAGGGCAAAATTATTTTAAAAACAATAATGATATATCGGTCAAAATACTGAAACAATTTCTTAAGGCATAGGAATAATATTCAGAAGATGGAAATAGATTTATTGAAGAGATCCTGCAGAAAATCTGTACTATAGCAAGCGCAGATGGAGGATGTATCTTGATGTATCGGACGAATTCACTTTACACACAGAATAATTCAAATAAGGGAATTCATATGTCTGGTACAGACATGAACTGAAGAGATGAATTATGAAACGGCCTAAACCAGTGGTTCCCAAACTTTTCCCTCCCAAAAAAATTTAAAAGTTCACAGACCCCGTCTGAGTTCTGAAATAAAACAAACAGTAAATATGATAGAAACTCTTAAATTTTAATTATAAATGTATTAAAATCAAAATTCTCTTTGATTTGACTTAAGGATTAGCCTGATGGTCCCGCACATAAAATTGAACTTACGCAACCACGTCGTTGCTTGCATTATAAGACACACTGGTGCCCAGGTATTCAAAACTGCTAACTTGTTCCAGGACAGTACCATCTGTAAGAATTTTTGAATTTTTGCCCGTACGGGATCAGTTCCACAAAGAGCCTTCATCTTGGTTTTAATTGTGGATATCTGCAATCCAGAGTCTTTGCAGATTCCATTTAACAAATGTATACCCATCTGCAACCTGTTTTCATAGTTTAACAGAGTAGCCTGACCGTCCGAAAACAACAAAGTGTCAATTGCAGAGTGACCAATCATAAAATTGGAGAACACCCAGACAGAAAATTGGGCTAGACGTTAAGCCTGAAGGCGCAGCAGCCCCACCATACGTCTTACCCTGCGATATGCTAGTAGCATATCCAGGGGACATATTCACTACTAAACTGTCTCGAATAAGGAATAGCCGGGCGGACGATGCAGAATCAATGTACAAAATATACGTAATGGCAAAATAATATAATATATACTGCAGAGAAAATCAAAGCATTGAAGCTTTACACTAGAGAAGAATGGGAAAAGACACCATTCAAAATTTAACCAATACAAACAAGTTATAATGTAATCAGTTTAATTACCTACATATAGTTTGTCGGTAGTTAAATCAGTTCTGTGTATTATTACTGATCGTAAGTAAGATTAGAGTTATAATATAGGCACTTGGTGTTGGTAAAATTCATTTTCAATTTAAGAAAACTGACGGACGAAAGTCCACCGGTCTTTTAGATGGAAGCACAGGATATAACTGACATGAGATCTGAACAGCAGTTTGTCATGGCCACGGGTCCGATCGCTGATCGAGTAACTGGACGTCTTGCATAGTTTCCACCTTTGTCTGTACAGATATTTTACGTAATTCGTTTTATCTCAAACATATTAAATTTCTTTCACAGTACTCTTTTTTATACACTTTGTACTTGTATAAGAGTGTAAAACTGTACAACTAGAGTGTAAGGCTACACTGTGTCTGTGTATTGAACTAAATTTATTGTCTGTAATGTTAAAGTAAAATCTTATTCTGGAATTTGGTGTTAATTTCTTACTATATTGTATTTTATAACCTTAGAATTCTCTCTCCCTCTCTCTCTCTCTCTCTCTCTCTCTCTCTCTCTCTCTCTCTCTCTCTCTCCTCGTATGTGTGTGTGTTTTGAGAGAGAGTGAGAGAGATAGAGAGATAAAGAGAGATAAAGAGAGAGAGAGAGAGAGAGAGAGAGAGAGAGAGAGAGAGAGAGAGAGAGAGAGTGAGAGAGTGGGATGGAGGGAGGGGGTGAGGGGAGAGAGGGAGAGGGAGAGGGAGAGTGAGAGTGAGAGTGAGAGGGAGAGCGAGAGGGAGAGAGAGAGAGAGAGAGAGAGAGAGAGAGAGAGGCTAGTGTCACAAAATCATTTCCAGACTGCTTAACGATTTCAGCAAGCCTCTGGCTTTACAATCGAATTCTAAATACTAAACGAATTTATTTTACTATTTCTTTTATGAATTTGCTAACTGCTATAATTTTTATTGTTCGACTAAGCTTTTCGTCATCACTGACATCTTCAGGTCTTAAACAACCCTGAAGACCTTGTTTAAACAACAGCGTTACACTCCTGAACAGCGTTGTTTAAGACCTGAAGATGTCAGTGATGACGAAAAGCTTAGTCGAACAATAAAAATTATAGCAGTTAGCAAATTCATAAAAGAAATAGTAAGGATGGCTGCTAATTTAAACAATACGAAGAATTTATTTTAATTCAGTAATACGTTAATTATACCAAATGGAATAACTTTGCGTTGGACCGCACAACCAGGTGTCACTTGTTTGAATAATGAGTTGGAAATGCCACCGTAGAACTACGTTATGGAAGGAAGCGAAGGCTATAACTGCCACGAAGTTTAAGCAGCAGTTTGATGCAGTCGCTGATGGATTTTGCAGGACAAACATGCGTTTGTTGATCGAGGAACTCGTAGTAGTGACTTGGATACTTTCCGTCGTTATCGGCAGAGATATTTGGTAACAACTATAACAACTTTTACAGTCGAATCAAAATATAAAAGTAAATGTATTTTTATTCATTAATACGTTAATTTAAATAACTGAATGTAACTCTGCCTTAAACCACACACTCGCGTGCGCGCACCTTTCTGTTTGTATAATGAGATTGAAAAGACACCGGGAAGCGCGCAAACAGGCCAATGATTTTGAAATGTCGCTGCTTTTGCGTGTTGTTACAACAGTGTCTATAACATATAAAGCCCCAGAGGTCACTGACTGACTTACTGACTGACTCACTCACTGACATAAATTCTAACCCGTAAGGAAGCCTCGGAGCGAAAAAACACAAGGACGGATTCCCCGTCCGAAGTAACTTGGGGAAAAATTATAAAACCAAAGCTTTGTGCAACCGGAAGCCCGAAAAAACGAATTTCGTCTGACTCCTGGGATAGGTTCGTTCGGAGGCCGTTGTAAATATGTACATAGCTCCCCCGACGTTCGTCGGATCGGGGCGTCCACCGAGGGGGGACTCGAAGCCGCGAGTCTATATATAATAAAATAGCATCAACGTGATTCTCATCGTCTTTTTTTTTAGCAGCATCCGCTTCACCACTGGAGCACGACTAATACTTAAAATGAACAAATTTTGTTTGTACAAACGTATGTATGTGTGTGGATCCGTTTGCAGGGTCGGTCATGATTTTTATGTACACACTGATTCACGTCCTCTACACTGCGTTGTCCGTCTCGACTCCTGCAGTAATTTTGTACAGCAAATTGAATTTAAAATATCGCGCAGAGACGCGTAGCGTTCCAATGTTTTGTTTCCGTATACAGAGAAACGTGACATTTTTGTAATTCTGAATGCTTGCTGTGGTTTTATAGCTTTATTCTTCTGAACGTGGTAACAGTTTTTTTTATTTTAATTGTATCTTCAAATACACAAACGAGTAAAATATTTTACCATAACAGATAATACCTGATTGTAACATAATAATCTTTGTGAATGAAGGTATTCGTGAAGTGTACTTAATATTATCAATCAGTTATTATATCACGTTGCCACTATTGTGTATTTATTAAATTACGACTGTATGACGTAGGAACGTTATTTAAATATTTAAAAATTAAATATTTATTCTTGTGATAATTTTGGCACATTGATTATTTTTGTACAAATCGTATAAACAGCCTCTAAATTTTTGTGACCGATTTTATTGTTTGATTGACAACGTTATTATGATAAGTTATTTTATTTTCTGAACAACGAAATTCTTGTAAATGTTTAAATATTTTCCTTGCAAAAAAATATATATTGTTACGACATCACAGAACAATCTACGTGTTTGTCGAGTGTTCCAGAGTGATCCGGAATGTAACGTGTGTGGCGTACGTGTTTGTTGACGCATTTGCTAGACTGTGCCAGACTTCGCTCTGTCTTACTATAGATAAATGTGGAGCATAATTATTATCAGCTGTTATGGGTGTCGAGAACGATAGAAGGATGCTTGGAAGTAAAATAATGTTATTAAATCTTAAAATTAATAGGATAAATTAATAATAAGACAATGTAAAGACTATAAAGATATAGTTTAATATGTGAGTGAAGTGTTGTGTAGTGTGGGTAGCAAATAGAAGGTTATGGAAGTTTATTCGTACGTAATAAAGCATTGTTCTAGAAAATTCAAGAATAAGGAAGTCGGTGAGCACGTGGCCGGTCCGGAATATACGGAAAATACGCCTACGCGCATATCGGCGGTGACGTCATTCTGCAGCTCCGCGGCATACATTGAGCAGTATTATAAAAGCAGCAGCCAGTCTTCATCTATCTCTTCTCTGAGAGTCTTCATACGGCACTCAGCGAAAGCAGTCGCGGTGGGCATCGTCCAGTCAACATCAATTCCAGGCAGTCCTTGGGCCCGTGGAGTCGTGATAGCAGCGAGTGTCGGCAGGGAACAAAGACGGCGTACGAGATAGTCGGCTACCGTTCCTGAGCTTCGTTTTGCTGATTGTGGCGGCTGGAAACGGACACCTAGAGCAAGGCAGTTCCTGGAGGCGGTTGCTGGAACTTGGAACCAAGACGACGGATCGCTGGAGGCCGGATCGAGATCGTCGACCGGGAGGACAATGAAGACAACAGAACAGGGAAGCCAAATTTAAATAAATTTGTTATCCAAGTATAAAGCTTTAAAGTGAAAAAGAAAGAACTTTTGAACCTATAAAAAATTGTAAACCAAATACACTGCACTCACCGTCTATGGCTTTTTTCCGTGATGTTTTGTCCAGTTTACATGTTTCAAGGCACTTGCCTCATCATCAGAACTTATAAAATCAATCTATGTCATAAAAAATGACATTTGTCAAAATATTAAAAACACAATACGGTAATTAAACTATGTACATAAATTCGTTTTAAAAATGTTCGGTGTGCCTTGCAAGACAACACGCGCCGTACTGAGTACGGCGCGTGTTGTCTTGCAAGGCACACCGAACATTTTTAAAACGAATTTATGTACATAGTTTAATTACCGTATTGTGTTTTTAATATTTTGACAAATGTCATTTTTTATGACATAGATTGATTTTATAAGTTCTGATGATGAGGCAAGTGCCTTGAAACATGTAAACTGGACAAAACATCACGGAAAAAAGCCATAGACGGTGAGTGCAGTGTATTTGGTTAACAAACACGTGGCTTGGGACTACAATAGGATTTATTCCGTTTAATTCAAAAAAAAATTGTATTTCATTGTGTAAAGTAAAAGAACAATTATTTTAAATATAATTTTGTTTAAAGGAGACTTTGAACAGTAAACATTTACAGTACAATTTAAATAAGGAGAACATTTATTTAAAATATATTTTCAAAGAAGATTTTGAACTTCAATAAATCAATTTTGTTTAAAATAACATACGAACATTTTGATATAATTGTGTGTAAAAGAAAAGGACAATAAATGTTTGTATTTTCACTAATTGTGCATTCTTTTCTGCAAGTCTGGTCTGGGCTATAACCTGTTACCTGGCAATATATATATATATATATATATATATATATATATATATATATATAATCGGTTTATAGCTATTTTTTGTCCTGACAATGTTCTTCTGCCAGATTCCTCGCACTTATTGCTTTCTGAATACTCTCTCAGCATGATCGTCTGGGTCTTCCCCTCTTCCTCTTCTACGGGGGTAACCATTCCATTATCCTTTTTTACAACCTTTCTCCTCCCATCCGTTTAACATATCCAAACCAAATTAACTGTCTTCTTTGTATTTCGTCTACTACTGCATGTTTCACATTTATCATTTCTCTAATCTGTTCATTTCTTATTTTCTCTCGCCTGGATACTCTGCATGATCTCCTTAGTGCATCCATCTCTACAGCCAGTATTTTCCTTTTGTCCGCTTCTGTCATTCTCCAACTCTCAGCACCATACAACAGTATACTCTTTACGATAGTATTGTATATATGTACTTTCCTTCCTCTAGTTATTTGGTCATGCCACCATATACTACGGTATTTAGCCTTTTCATAGTCCTCCGTCCGATGCCTACTCTCTCCTTTCTTTCATCTGTATCTCTGCTATCCTGCTTTATCTCTGTACTCCTAAATACTTAATTTAGGAGTAATAATTACTCTTAAGTTGTAATTTAATTTAATAATAATAATGGGTTCAATCAGAATTATTCTATCCTATATGAATGATATCGTTTATTCAATACCCACTGTAGTAAACTGATGTGATCTAAGCGTGGTCTAAGCGCTATGACATGTAACTTGGTTTGTTTGTTTAACACAGTGTATGCTGGCGTTTGCTTAACGAATACCACGCTCGTTGTGCAATGCATCTCACTCAACATAATCCATGCTGATAGTTAAAATAGATATTCTCTTATGGAAGCCAACAGTCATTCATAAATCTGATTCGAATCTGATCAGCGTGTTTGTTTTAGTTAACACTAGCTTCGTCAAGTAGCGACGGGGAACTGGTGTGAACTGTTGTCGGCAAACTTTGGGTTTTAAATTATTGGTTAGTTATAACAGTTGCAAACGTTTTCCTTCTTTAAACTTTAATCGCTAAAACCATTAAGCTTACTAAATCAAACCGTTTTAAAGAAATAAACACTTTACACTACTGCAGTAAGTGGAACCCCGGACTATCCTAAACAATTGGTAAATCAAAAGCTCTAGCTGTTCTAATTTTTTGTTGCGTTTACAGCTTTTTAGAAAATATTTTAACACAGAATATTATTACAGTGCTACAACAAATCACACTACTGACGAGAAAGTATATCCGGGATTACATAAAGTTGGAACAGATGATTATTGGATTCGTCAAGTAGAAGCGTATTATTCAATTAAAATCTGTCCGACGAAGAAATCATTAACCAGCTGCTGGATGAGAACAAGGATAAAGATGACACCGGTGCAAGTAGTGCCGTCTAGTTCAGAGGAAGAATACTTAACATATATATTTTTATAGTTAGATGTTTACTTGACATGACGTTTCCATTAAAGGCATAAAGGTGAGTAAAAAAACAAATCTTTTTAAAAGAAATTAAGCGTAAGTTAATGCATGTGATAATTTACATTGAAAACTGCTTAACGATTTAAGCGAGCTTCTGGTTTTACAATCGAGTCAAAATACTAAATGAATGTATTTTTATTCAGTAAAATAAAATTGTTTATAACAAAGGGTATAAGTCTGCGTTGGACCACACAACCAGGTGTCACCTGATTGAGTAGTGAGATGGAAAAGTCACCGGGAAGCCCAAAACAGGCCAATGATTTTGAAATATTGCTGGTCTGTACTTTGTCTTGCATGTTTTACAACTGAGTCTATATAACTTATAATAAAATAACATCAACGTGGTACTCATTGTATTTTTTTAACAACATCCGCTTCATCACTGGAGCACGACTAATACTTAAAATGAACAAAGTTTGTATGTACAAACGTATGTATGTGTGCGGGGATCCGTTTGCAGGGTCGGTCATGATTTGTATATGTACAAACTGATTCACGTCCCCTGCACTGCGTTGTCCGTCTCCTGCAGTCACTTTGTACAACAAATTGAATTTAAAACATCGCGCAGAGAAGTGTACCGTTCCAATGTTTTGTTTCCGTATACAGAGAAATGTTTATCATTCTGAATGCTTGCTGTGGTTTTATTGGTTTATGCTTAGGAACGTGGTAAAGTTATTGTGTTTTATTTGGACAATCAAATACATAGACCGATAGAATATTTTGTACCCTTTTTACCACAGTACATAACACTCCGACTGTAAAGTTGTAATCTTTGCCAGTAAAGTGGTTCATGAACAGAACCTATTGTTACAAAGCAGATTGCCAGTTTCTACATCACGTTGCGACTGTTATGTATTTAATTATATTGCGTATTATTACATATGAATATTACTTAGATTTTTATTGATGATAATGATAAACTACAGACGGAATATTTATGCGCAAGTCCTACAAATGAATTTTAAATGTTTGTAACTAATTTCATTGTTTAACTGACTATAAGCCATTTTGTCTTCTGTACTAGGAAATCTCGTAAATGCTTAAAAATATTCTTGCAAAAAGTAGATTATTTAATTTAATAATTCGATGCAATACAGAGATAAAAGACAGATAATTTGGTATTACTGAGTCGTTAGTAAGTATTTAGTAAGCTAACACTGAAACACGGCAAGAATTTTACGAATGACATAGTAGAATACAAGTGGGTGGCTAACCTCAAACGTTTGCTACCACAGAATATGTTACGTTACTCTCCCAGTGACCTGTTGCTTTAACGTTTACACTAACCTGTTTTGTAAAAGCACTGTTCAGAATGCTAACATTGAGACACTAATGCCTTGAACATGACTTGGTGGCACTGCTACTTAATTATGTGTCGATCTGTGGCACATCATTCTTCTGAACTAGAAATACTTGTAAATGTTTAAAAATATTCCTTGCGATATATAGATATTTAATTTAACGCATTCAATACAATAGATAAAAGGTAGATAATTTGGGCGTGTTGAGTTGGTAATAAGTGTTCGTATTTGATAAGATAACAGTGAAATACTGCAACATTTTATGAACGAGATAGAAGAAGCGCAGGTGGGTGGCTAATCTCAAACGTTTGCTACCACATAATAAATATATTAGGTCACTCTTCCAGTAATCTGTTGCTTTAAAAGTTACGCTGACCTGTTACGCAAATAGGTTGTTCAGAATGCTAACAATTTGATAGTGATGCTTTGAACGTGTCTGTGATGCATTTCTATTAAATTATGTACCCAACTGTGGCAGTAGAATTTTGATTAAAGTCTGTTTTATGATTTGTCAACCAATCACGTGACATTTTCCGTACCTAGTTTGCTCAGATACCTAGTAGTGTTCAGATAACACAACGCTGGACTCCAATCGTTGTATCTCAAACATTATTTTTACTTTCTTTTTACGGTACTCTATATTTTATACCTCTGTACATCTCTAGAAGTCCTGTAGTGCACTGTGCTTTAATGAAGTGTCTCTGTATTGAACTAAATGTAATTTCTGTTAAATTAAAATAAAACCCAATTTAACTGTATGTATACTCAAATTTAGCGTCAATTTCTTAGCGTAAGGACATGGGTTTAGGGTAACACATAAGTAAATATATATGTATGCTAGAAAGTGGGGTATCTAGAATTTGGTCTGCGGGGGGAAGGGTCGGCGGTCGGGTTGGGTCTTCATACAAAAAAAAAACAATTTAAGATCAATCAACATTACTGCCTTCAAAGTGGTTGAAAAACGTGTGTTAATATCCTGAAACCAATCCCATTAAAGGAAATGATAATAACACAATAAAAATTCGCGTTTTTGATACATGATTTAGAAGATACTTATTGACTGAATTGATTTTTCTGTATATAATATTTATCTGTATACGTAAAATTCCGTGTAATAAAACTCTCTGTATTCTTAAAAAGGTGTTACTATTAGTATACACGGCTGAAGAAATAATAAAATAGTCTAGAAATAAGAGAATAACAAAATTCGTCAAGTTTTTTCATGTGGGGGGCGATCCTGTTCGTCCCCCCCCGTAAATACGCCCCTGATGCTAGAATATGCATTAGAATTGTACCAGCATGCTTATAAATGCTTACCAATCGTATATAAATGCTTATACGAGAAGACCAAAAGTTTATGATTGTCACTTTCGGCTCTTTGTAAAAATAATATACGTTCGACTCCAGATACAATAATAACTAAATAATAAATTTAGTTATCCTATATGCAGAATGCCTATATGCAAGTGAATGTATTGAATTGTCTATTTGCTCTGAATTATAATTTAGACAAACTAGAAATATTGGAAAGACGAATTATTAGAAAAATGTTTAAGCCCACGAAAAACTTCAGAAGTTTAGAAATTAAGAAGAAATGTTGAAATATATCAAAGTATAGAAAATATAACAGAAACAATGAGGAAAAGAAGACTATTATTTTTTGGACATTTATATAGAATGGACGACAATAGGTTAACAAAGCAGATATTTAAATATCTGTGGGAGAAGAAGTCAACATCAAGTTGGATTAAAGAAGTCCAAAAGGATTTAGAAAAAAATACTATACACGCAGAAGAAGCAATTGAAAGAGACGTTTTTCGGGCAAAAGTGTTAAAAATAGAAGGAGTACATGGTAGGTGACAGAAAAACGCAGGTTCAAAGTGGACTGAAGACAGAAAGAAGAGACACAGTGAAAGTATGAAAGAATATTGGAGAAAAAGGAAAGAAGAAAGAATAAAGAATTGAAACTGGCATGCAGCCCCTAGATGGCCGATACAAAAAAGATAATTAAGTTATCCCGTTATGTTTAAAATTGTTGTATTAGATGTTTGTCAGTAAACTTTGTTTTTGGTACCCAATAATAATATTTGATTGAATTTAGAGAATTTTATATTATTTAATAACAATCATTGAAATGTAAGCAATAACACATGAAGAACAGCAATGTTTAAGAATGTACAGTAGACCAGACTGTCCAGAATGTACTGTTGTTTTTACCCTATTGATTTTGTTTAATTAGAAATTTAAAATTGTTCATATGTTTAGTGCATTTATTACAACTGTACAATCGTAGATTACAAAATATTTTAAATAAATTAATGTCAATCTTTGATTTTATTCTGCAGACATTAGTGGATAACGTTTTAGCGAAACCTTGAAATACCCTACAAACGTTTGGCTGCCGCCCGAATTTGTTTTCTGCAGGTTGGAGGTGGATTACGAATTTAGAGATAGTACTAGAGCTGTCTGTTTTCTGAGAGACGCGTTTAGAGCTAAAAAGTTTAAAAGAAATTATGTATCTACTCTAAAACGATGGGATTTCAGGGCAGGTATCCTATAAGAACTAAGATAGTAGTGAATAATCAGATTTAGGATCAGGTTAGCCATTTTAATCACCTGGGTTGTAATATCTCATATGGAACTGATATTGATTGGGATAGTAAGGTAACAAAATTTAGACGCATGTGTGGAACGATTCATAGGTACCTGAAAAATAAAAAAAACGGAAGGAAACCCGAATGAAAATTTATAAAACTGTGACTGTCCCCACATTCCTGTATGCTAGTGAGACATGGTAAAAGGCTCGTGCAGAGGATTCAGGCAGCCGCAGTGAAATATCTAAGAGGGACACAAGGTTGTTGTCTCTTGCATCGGATAAGTAATGAGGAAATTAGACATTGTATCATTGCACCACAAAATGGAAGACCACAGAAAGAGATGGTGTGAACACTTGAATCGCATGCCTGATATCCGTCTACCTGTGGCTACCTTGGATTATTACCCTACTGGGAAGAGAGATGTCGGTAGACCGAGGAGTAGATGTGTTCCGGAACAGGTCTAAGTCCTAGTCCTTGGAGTGGTGATGATGATGATGGAGATGATTATGTATCTACATTAACTGAACCACTTCCACAGCAAAGGAGAAATGGTTTGCTACCACGCTTAAAATAAGAAAACACACAATTATTTACATGGCAGAGCAGACATTACGGTGTGTAACCACAAACGTAAGGGGTATAAATAATAAAGTAATTGTATGTATAAAATAAAGCACTCATAAACATATTATTTCTTGCAAGACGAGTTCTTCGGTTTGTTATTTTTTTCTAGCGTACGTATTTGTCAGTCATATATAATATATGCGTGTGAATATCATTATTATTGTGTTCAAAATTGCTTAACCAGTGTTTTGTAGCCAGAGCCTGAACCCATCTCCTCCTCGGTCTACCGACATCTCTCTTCCCAGTAGGGTGATAACCCAAGGCAAGCCAGCCACAGATAGACGGAGATCAGGCATGCGATTCAAGTGTTCACACCATCTCCTTTTGTGGTCTTCCATCTTCTGGTGCAATGATACAATGTTTAATCGCATCTAATATCCTCGTTGCCACAATTTTATGAAATTTCATTCGTGTATCCTTCCGCGTTTTATTTTTCAGGTACCTATGAATCGTTCTACAGATGCGTCTAGATAATCAATATCACTATGCCAATCAATAACAGTTCCATATGAGATGTTACAACTCAATTAATTAAAATGACTAACCTGATCCAAAATCTGATTATTCACAACTATCTTAGTTTTTATAGGATACCTGCCCTGAAATGCCATCGTTTTAGATTTTTGCAGCAGAGATCTGTACCCTGTAGTCTTTTATGATGTTATTGAACGTAAATATCGCCCGCTGAAACTGGTCTTCTGCTTCTGTGTCATTGTCGTGTCATCTGCATAAAGCAATGCATTCACATGAATATTTCGCTGAAGTGATATTCCTGAGTAAAATTTAGCTGTCCATAGCCAGAGAGCAATGAATTAATTTAATTTCAGGGTTCTACAAATGCAATAAATAATAAGGATATTTATCAAAATTATGTATCACATTTATCTGCTATTAATCAATAACGTAATTTAATCTATGTGTACTATAGCTAACAGATATGATCTTGATTTTATGTATATGCTGACATGTATGTTTGTTTGCTTAATGTAGTGTGCGCTGACACTGGCTTAACAAAGTCACGCTTGTAGCGTGATGTTTTTTACTCAACAAAATCTCTGATAGTGGAAATGGATCAGCGGTTAGAAAAGCTAACAGTGAATCATAAATCTCATTTACAGTTGATCGAATTGTTTGTTTAAGTGAACGCTTGTAATGTCAACGACGCGTCACTGGAGCGAACTCTTGTGGCTTGAAGCTCAGTTATGAAACAGAAAACACACACACACACACACAAGTCTGAAGTATGTGTAGTTTGTTTTCAGATCTCTCGCTGGTAAACTTTCGTGGTTTTCGTTAACGATAACAGCTCTGTTAACACACACGTGTTTCTATTACTTTTAACAGCAAACATTTCATCCATAGGCATCCTCAGTAGTATCCTCAGTCGAGCCACTGATGATGCCTCATAGTAGTATGGATGCAATGTTTACTGTTAAAAGTAATAAAAACACGTGTGTTTAACCAAAAAAAATCGGTATGGAGAACCATACATGTTGTAAGACTTATATTTAAAATCATTTACTTAAATTCGGTTCGATAATTTATAAAAAATATCGGTATGGAGAACCATACATGACTTCCATATTCTAAGATTTATATTTAAAAACATTTTCAGCCAAACAGCCAGGCTGTGTCTTACCTGCCTTTTTATTGCTGTATTAAATGAAAAATATTATATTACATTAAAATGAAAAAATTATAACTTTATTGCCTGGCAACAAAATTATTTTATTTTTAACAATTACCATTGTTTCAAAACGTTTAAATAAATTTTCAAGTACTTTACTCTTGTTAAAACGTAAAAGGTTGCAGGTAAACTACCCCTTCCCCTTAACCGATCTTCACCAAAATCGAAAGTCATTGAGACCTCTACAATTCAGGGAGGTATGCAAAAAATTATTTGATTCTGTTTGAATTTGCGGCTGCTACCGTTCGTCATAGAAAATACGCTTGATAAAAAAACGTTGCAGGTAAACTACCCCTTCCCCTTAACTGATCTTTACCAAAAACAACAGGTCTTGAGTACTCTACAAGTCAGGGCTGTATGCAGAACATTATTTGATTCTGTTTGAATTTGCGGCTGTTATCGTTTGCCATAGAAAATACCCTTGTTAAAAAAATGTTGCAGGTAAACTACCCCTTTCCCTCAACCGATCTTCACCAAAAACAACAAATCTTGAGAACTCTACAACTTAGGGCTGTATGTAAATAAACGTTTGATTCTGTTTGAATTTGCGGCTGTTATCGTTTGCCATAGGAAATACCCTTGTTAACACATAAAACGTTACAGGTAAACTACCCCTTTCCCTCAACCGATCTTCACCAAAAACCATACGTCTTGAGAACTCTACAATTCAGGGCTGTATACGAAACATTATTTGATTCTGTTTGAATTTGCGGCTGTTATCGTTTGCAAAAAAAAAAAGTTCCTTGATAAAAAAAAACCGTTGCAGGTAAACTACCCCTTTCCCTCAACCGATCTTCACCAAAAGAAATAGACCGTGAGTACCCTACAAATCAGGACTGTATGCAAAAAATTATTTGATTCTGTTTGAATTTGCGGCAGTTATCGTTCGCCATAGAAAAAAAATCTACAGACACACAGACACACACACACACACACACACACACAGACAGACACACACACAGACACTTTTCGGAAAACGACTTTTTTTCATGTTTTGAGTGTAGTAGAATCAGAATCTGCAATAATCTCGAACACAATTTTTTTTGCCATCACCATACTTCCATTCCTTAAGGAATATGGAAGTAAAAATCCCCCGTCTTGTAAACCGAGTTTTATGTTTGACAAATTGAATGAAATATTTCCATAGAATCTGCTTCTTTGTTGCCTATAACGTAGTACACATATAAATAAAAAATTGTCTTCTCCCCCTTCACTACCATTTTCATTTATAAAAAGTACCCCCTCCCCTTTCAACTACGCTTTTCATTTATAGATATTTCGTTTACCTTTCTATAGTGGATTATTATGATCTTCTTTTCAGGATACTTTATTTGTCAAATTAAGTACTTTACTCTGGTTAAAATGTAAAACGTGGCAGGTAAACTACCCCTTCCAAAATCAATAGGTCTCGAGTCCTCTAAAACTCACGTAGGCCTACATATGCAAAACATTATTTGATTCTGTTTGAATTTGCGGCAGTTATCGTTAGCCATAGAAAAAATTCTACACACAGACACTTTTCGAAAAATGACTTTTCTTTATGTTTTGAGGGTAGTACAATCATAATCAGCCCTTATCTCGATTATTTTCGCCATCACCATACTTCCATTTCTTTATGAAACGTGGAAGTAAAAACAGTGCTGTTATTGTTTTCTTATTGTTTTCAGAAATGTCTTCCTAGTAAACAGAAAGTCATACACATCTTTACGTGTCTTCACCAAGAAAAATACAGTCTTGTTTCCTTGTATGGATTTTAAGATAAATTGAAACCAAAGTATTGTGTAAAATTGCCTTGAAAATATTTTTCACAGCTTTCAAACAACTTGCGAATGTAAACAATGTATCAAAATTGATAATATTTTTCTTTATTTAAGTTTTAAATTTTTGGTAGTTGAAAAAAAGATCTACAGTTTTTACAGTAGTGATTTTTACTGCGGGCAGTTAGAGCGTAATGTACATTCTGTATAGATCATCATCATCATCAACCGTGGCTCTACAACCCTTGGTGGGTCTTGGCCTGCTCCAAGAATCGATTCCATTCCTCCCTATTGCATGCCTTGGCTTTCCAGTTTCGTATGTTCAGCTTTCCGAGATCCTCCTCTATCTGGTCTTTGAATCTACTTCTTTCGTCTTTGGTCTTCTCCTTTTTCTACTACCCATTGGTTTCTGGTAGAAAATGTGTTTCGTAGGCTGTCCTTCCTCCATTCTCTCTATGTGTCCAACCCACCTTAGTCTGTGTATTTTGATTAGCCTGACAATGTCCGGCTCTTTGTAAAGATGGTATAGTTCATAATTATAGCGCCTGCGTCACATTCCATTTTACATTCTCTATACACTACAACCAAATTATGTTAAGTTATGGAATGGAGACTATTAATTCTTGCATTCCATTACTGAAGAATAACATGATAATTTAAAATTTACGTGCTTTTATGTTTTATTGTCTGAAATTCATGATTCTGGATCTTTTTGTTACAAAGTGGGGAATATGGTTTTTTCACGTAACTAAATTCAGAGCATAAAGTATGGCTTATGAATATCACTATTGATAACAGTATTTGAGAAGCAAAGCAAGTTCCTAAACAAGGTTAAAGGTTCAAAAACCGTAAGGTTAATAATTTATCGCTTAAAAGAAATTTGACCATTACTTCTGCGCATGTATTTTTTTCTGACATGAAAAATAGTTTGTAACTGAGGATGAGCTAGAAAGTTTACCATATTAAATTACGAATAGTCTTCTGATTCCAGAATAATTAGGAAACAAAATTATCAGCAGTTAAATTAATAATGATTATTTTCTTAATTTTCTTGTCATTAACGTTATAATTTTGAAATTATTCTGTGTTTTACTGATAACTTTCCTAGGCTTTTCAACACGATAAAACCTTTTAAGTAACATAATACAGACAAAAATAAAGATGGAATAAGTAGAAACTAATGATTCACAATAAAGACGATAAATAAAAGTGTATAATTGTTGTAGATCTAATAGATGAAAAACGTATAATGACAGATGTACGAAAAATGTCACGAAAAGCGTACGTTTGTATGGAAAGAATTATCATCGGTTGATGAATTGTCATCAGATGATTTCCGATCTGATGATGAGCTGTGAAGCTTGAAAGCGCTAATTGGAATAATTTTTCTATAGTGGTGTGCAACAGTGATTATAACCACTAACACAACTTTCTTAATTAAATTTCAAATAATTGTATTATTACAGTAAACTAAACTGTAACTAAACTTATGAACTAATGTAAACTAATATTTTTTATAAATTATTTAATTGTTTAACATTAACTTAGCTATATGGGAATAACATCGAATAATGTATTCTTTGCTTCGAATATTTTTTTGGATATTTTTACTTTTTAGAAATTATACTTGAAGCTGCTTTTTGCTTTTCTCGTTCAGACGTACACAGCTCTGTCGTCCTGCTTGCGAGATCGCTACTATCTAAGAAGACGGCATTTGAGTTAATATACTATACTGAATATTACAACAGAATAATAACTGGTGTAAATATTAAATAATGAAACAATAAACACACATTTTTATTGATAAAATCTCATTTTATCTTAACAGAAACTTTACAACAAAAAAACAGTTTAGCTGATTGTATAATTAGGTCAACAAATTATTGAAAACAAATACCGCATTAAAAAAAAATTAACCAGTACCATAAAAATAATTATAATTCCTTTACATTAAATTGCATTCGAATACCAATTTGTTTGAATTATTTTAATTTGAAATAAAAAAATATTTATATTTGTACAGGCCCAGTCGAGTTGTTTTCAGATTAAAAGCGCGAACCGCATCGTTAGAGATCAATTTTCTACACGTAAAAATGCAGAAGACAGTATTCAATTGTAAGTAACTACAGCTAATTTCCACATTTAACATGTCTTTGACGGTACGGTCTTTATTGTATCAGTATAATAATGAAGAAATAAGAAAGATATTGTATGATTACATAAAATTTAGTTGTTTTGAAATGTCACTCATTTTAAACTATAATAAAAAGTGAAAAAAGTTACTGTCGTAATAATTAAATTACTATTATTATTATTAATAATTATTAATATTTTTAAATAATAATCAAATTAGCGCGCAAGTATATACTAATATATGTTTCAGACAGTCTGCAGATGGGTTAAGTTAAATCGAATCTCAAAGACTCTGGATTGCAGATATCAACGCGTAAGACCAAGGTTATGGCTTTTCGTGGAACTGATCCCGTCCAGGCAAAAATTGTTATATATGGTACTGTCCTGGAACAAGTTAGCAATTTTATATACCTGGGCTACAGCGTGTCTTATACATGAAACGACGTTGTGAATAAGTTACATAAGTTCAACCTTATGTGCGGGACCATTAGGCGAACCCTTAAGTCAGCAAGTGAAGGAACACGCCTAAAATTCTACAAGGTGATGGCTCTTCCCACACTTCTTTGTGGGTCTGAAAATTGGACTTTAACGAAATGCTAGGCCAGTCGCAACCAAGCGGCTGAAATGAGATTTCTCAGGAACGTGGTAGGGTATACTCTCCATGATGATAGAAGAAACACAGATATACGGCAGGAAGTGAATATTACGAGTATACTCGACAGGATCGCCGAGTATCGGCTGAATTGGTGGGAACATCTTTGCCGAATGGATGACTGCCGCATTCCCAAACAACTGTGGAACTATAAGCCGAGGGGACGGAGTGGTGTGGGACGTCCGAGGAAGCGCTGAAGTGACCAGCTCTAATCTTTGCCTATTTGAGACCGGAACAAACCATCCTTGGTTTAATCCGTAAAGATGATGATGATGATGGTGATCTGTTTCAGGCGTTGCAGAGCGTGAGCACTGTCTAATTGTTAGTTTATTGAAGTAATTGCAGTCTGGTAGAAACTCACTTTATTATCTATAGTGCGTGTTAACACATTCGAGACGAGCTGCGGGCACTGCCCGCAGTACCGTAGAGTCCCATAAAGACGAAGTGCGGGCGTAGCTCGCAGTCGCGTATCTAACTGCGTAATAAACGTAATACGGCTGCCGCTCGCTGTTAGTCACAATGAAACGATAGCAGTATCAGTAGTTAACATTTTCAAATGTAGATGGCAGCAGCAATCAGAGTCTGAACACAACAGTAGCTTTTTTTTTTGTATGTTGTACACAACACACTGTACGTAACCAAGCCACATGGTCAGCGCGCGGAAAATGGCTTCCGCGAAAAACAGGGTAAGTTTAAAAATTAATATTTTATTTATTTTACAAGCTACTGACATAAAATTTGCACTAAATTAATGAGAATGCTTGGTTTTATAATATAATATAGCTTTATATATTTAAATATTATATGGTTTAGAAGTATAAGCTTTTGAAAAAATGCAAAAAAGCCCAGTCTGTACGGTAAATGAATGCATTTTTCATATAGTGAACGGGTGTTTTCTGTGCGTCGAGTTGTAGTTTGAAAAACAATGAAACATAATTTTGATAACAGATGCATTGATCAAGGACGAAACATTTGACTAGTGCATCTATTTTGACTATCCACAGGACGGAAGGGGTTTACTGAGACCGTTTTATTACTCGTTTATTTGTCAAACTAAATACGGTCCATTTATTACTCATTTATTTGTCAAACTAAATACGGTCCATTTATTCAAATCCTTATTCTTTTCCAGGGTCTTACTGCCACTGTTTCCAGACCTTACTCCGAGACTGCTTTGGCTACTACAAGTATTTTAAAGTTTTACATGACTGCCCTGTTACACAACCACCTACCAGGAGGACCAGAGACTCTTCTGTCAGGGTTACCATACCTTAGCTGAAAGGTTCCTGTTTTTGGGGGGGGTGGGCAGGAGATTCGCCCTCACTCTTCGCTCTAGAATTTTGTGGCTTTTTATCAGTTACTCTGATACTGAAAGTTTGTTAGTATTTCCAGTGCTCACCTGTCGGCATCAGTGGACACTCTAAAATCCTAAGCCGCCGAAAATTAAGAATTTTTTTTTTATTGAAACTGGTCTAAAAGACCAACCATCAATTTACATCTAATGTTATAATTTAAGTTACTTATACAGTCACCCACTGGTGTACTATATATTACTTTCTAGATTTCTGCACACACTGCACTACACTAATTCAAGAAATTAGGACTGATAAAGGAAGACACCCTATCCCTCGATTACTCTAATAGCGTAGGGGTCAGAAAAGGACAAAAGGCAGTCAAGAGAGATTAGACAGAAAAGATTAAAGGAAGGGATCTCACCCAAGATAAGTTGAAGCAAAGCGAGAATCCGGATATGGCACGTCCGGATCGCTAAACCCATATCCACAAGATGTGGATCCCTGAGGATGAGATGAGTGCCAGAACAGGTTTATATAACCTAATCCTTGAAGACGAGAAAAAGAAGAAGACTAAATATGGTTAGTATTAAATTGGTTTTGATCCGTCCGGCTTGTCCTTATTTGAGGCAATCTAGTAGTGAATAAGTGAATGTTATGAGTGAGCTCGACAGGATCGCCCAGTATCGGCTGAATTGGTGAAAACATCTTTGCCGAATGGATGACTGCCGCATCCCCAAACAACTCTGGAACTATAAGCCGAGGGGACGGGGAGGTGTGGGTCGTCCGAGGAAGCGCTGCAGTGACCCAGCTATAATCTTTGTCTATTAATGAAGAAAGTTGTGTTATTGGTTAAAATCACAAGCAGAATTATCACTGTTGCACACCACTACTATATAAAAATACTTTATGTAGTGGTGTGCAACAGTGATAATTCTGCTTCTAATCTTTGTCTGTTTGAGACGGAACAACCATCCTTGGTTTAATCCGTGAAGATGATGATGATTAAATTGGTTTTCCAAGGGTAATGTCGCAGGCCGCATAAAATGTCTCGCGGGTCGCCATTTTGAAATCACTGTTCCTGTCAATCACTGTCTAAAATAACCTCTTTGCATTGCTGTTCGGAAGAGCATAAAATTGCAGTTATACAAAAATGTATACAGACGCAAAAAAGGAGAATCGAATCAAATGCCGATCTCAACAAAGAACGACCGTAGTTCAATTTATGTTCCTTTGATCTAGCACGGAACACGGAGACCGAGCGAACATTATAAGTTTCCAAGAAATATAGGGAGGATGTAAATCGTATAGAAGTAACCATTGTGAAACAAGCTGTAGTAATTTGAAAACGTTAAGGCGGTTTCCCAAGTAATCGTCGCAGACAGGGGGAAATGTGTACGTACATTACAATGTAATTGCAACCCCCGTACTGCACAGTCGGTCAATCCAATCTCAAGCAGATCTCGCGTAACTGAACAAGCCAATTGATACTTATTGAAGACGTCTTGTTGGTAGGCTCTTTTTAATAGGAAAACTTAGTTCATACACATTCAATTGACTGTACATAACTCAACGCTTAATATGAATTAACCTAGTTTAAGGAAACAATAATAAAGGTTATATATAATTTACCTTGTAACGTTATAATAATGTAATTGTCTTGCACGTTGTCTGCATACCATACAAATTACGCTCGACGTCACTGGACGGAAATTACAAGGTAAATTATATATAATTATCATACAGTGACCTGGACCGCTTTAAATATGTTTAAAATAAAAAAGGGATGTGTTTAAGAATAGATTCGTTAAATCTTTTGGTTATTAAAATGGACTATGTATCATCTAGTAATAAAAAATATTTTAAAATATTGAACTTAATATATTATCACATGATATTACTGTGGCTTAAATAACACTTTAGAACAGTATAAATGTAGTTAAGTTAGAATTAATTAATATCTATTTTAGTAATTTTTGTGAATTAATTTTAAAACTTTAAAGAATAGTTCGATCCTAACAAATTATTCTACGCTTTGATCTGTAGAACCTACTCCCATAATACAAAATATAAAATATCTTTTCTTATGTGTAACACAATTTTTTTTTGTACGAGGGCAGGTGGAAAATTTGCTGAACAAATCTCTGGAAGGGTGCACACTTCCGGAGTGTGTGGGTTTGGATGTTAAACCCAACCCACTACAAAACCACCTCCTTTTACTCTTCTGGGAGACTAACCTGGAACTGTTTGACACATTACTTCGGGCTAGGCTTATTGTTCTTTATCCTCGGGCTCACAACTGATTTATTATTCTTCTATATTGTATTGTCCGAATCTGTCTTCTTCGCCCGAATAATCGAAAATCTCTTCTGCGAAGCGCGCCACACAGTTCGAGGCATCGCTTCAACAATGTTATCCAGGGCGGTCTCCTGACTAATATCTTCTTACAAATGTTGTCCATCGGTTGCAGACGAAGAACGTACGGCTGAAATCGTTTGCAGCTCCCGGGTAGTGTAGGCACTCTGGTGACTCGTCGTTTCCAACTTTCTTCAGGTAAGATCGAAAATACTCGTGTCGAGTGTAAAACTGTGTGAGGTATTAGTCGATTTCCCCGTGCTTCCTCTCTGACCACGACTGCATCTGCTTGATGAGCCTTCTCGTCCAGTGACCTCGCTCTTCTTGCTCCCAAGCTTTCTGCCAGCTCTCCAGCATCTGGCTTCGTGCCTCTCCACTCAGCTTCACCACTTACCTCCTTGTTCCTCTGAAAGACTACCTTACGGCCCTTGGCGAGAAGGTCAATCGGTATCACTCAAGGACGACCAAGACAGCCGGCTCGGAAATCGTGCAGTAGGCCGATGCAACTTGAAGAGCACTTCATCTTTAGACCTGGGCTAGTTTCTTCCTGTAAATCTTACGAATCATGGAGTCTGCCTACACTTCCGCTCCATACAGTAGGATTGACTGGGCAGTTGCCATCAGTAGTCTTCTTCTGGTTGACTTCGGGCCACCATGAGCCGACTAACCGCCATCACTCCCTTTATATGTAACACAATGAAAGCAATTCATTTTTAAAATATAACCTATAATTGTAATTACGTATATTCAGTAAAATACAAGTTAAATTATTGTTGCCGTTTGAGTTACTCTTAGATACGGGTAAGTATATTATTTAAAATAAAAGTATTTCCAATCCTATGTGTACGTAGTTATAATTATTTAATAGAAATTAATAAAATATTAATTTCAACACGTTTTTAACCCGTTCAATTCTAAATGTTGATAAAAAACTTATAATTTTTTAAAGTTTGTTTTCCCGATTTGTTGTAAAAAAAACAATTTGTGCATTCTTTGAATAACCTAGATCCTAAATTAAACCGATAACGTTGCTTGCAATAAATTTGTAAACCAAAATGAGTTCTTTCGTATGCCGTTTTGATTTTAAATATTTTACTAGCGATTCAACAAACAATTCGCTAGCAAAATTAAACAATTATTTCAAGTTTTGTTGACCTAATTTCTTACTGTAATTTCATTACGGAATGTATCACGAAATCAAATGTTACTGCGGTAGTGAATGCAACTGTGCTTTTTCCTTTATGAAATTGGATTGGGTCAGCGTGCTACTTCTCGAGCGGCTCGTAGTAGAATCGATTTCACCTCATTTCTTTCATTTTTGACAACGCGCCAAATTACCAAAGTCAAGGTCTGGGCCACTCAAACCGATAACTGACCTCACTATAGGCGGACTATATTGCTCAGTTTAGTTATCACATGAGGAAGTCTACAGTCAGTAAACCACAGTACTGTAGCTAAGGCTGACTGTAAGGACTGTAAGGATTTCTTTTCATTCTGCTAAACTATGTCTGTGATCATGTTTGTATTTTCCTCAACGTCTTCTTCCTAGCTCTTCCAAATTTAGACGTTACGCACAAGTAACTATTTCAGACGTCATAAGTTTGTATCCTTATTTTTTTTAGTCATCCGCCATATTTCGGTTCCATGTGTAACCGTACGTAGAACAATGAATTTGTATAAACATTTTTCAGTCTTTTTTGTAATTGTTTGTAATTTATTAGGGATGACTAGACTAGCAATCTGACATGTGGAAAACTTACAAATGCTAAGACACACAGCGATAAATGAGAGCACTTAAATCTTAGTCACGAGATAGTGTCAGTCACAGAACACAATGGCTTATGTCAGTGAATTGGATTGAAATTTAGCAGCTAAATAGAGGTACATGTTTGAATGCTCAGTCCATATAGTTTTTTTAATTAGAACGCCTAATTATTTTAATTATGATTGGCTTACTTTTTGTCATTCCAGATTATAGCTGAACTAGTAGTTACGCCATTAATGAATTTATGGTCACAGTAGTTTAACAATGAAACGCTGAAAGCATTTCTTTGTTGTTTTATACGTTTTATACAATATATATTAGTTTAATATTTTCAGAACTTTAGCGAATAATACATTATGTAAACTTGTAGTACATAATCTCGTTTGACCAAACGGGGGCTAACAGACTACAGGTAGTAAATACATTTGTTGTGTCTATGAAATGATTTTATTCGTGTCTTTATGTATTCAGTAGTCTTATAAGTAGCTATTAGCCGATTGTGTACTGGAAGGGCCACAGCTACGGAAGTGACCAGTTGTTATGTATCAGTGGGAAAGCGCCTGACGTTAGAAAATGTTATAGAAACATGAACAAAAGGCGACTTACATTTTTGTTTATTATACATTTACATGTATACTGCAACCATGTAATCGGATTAATCTGCCTACTAAAATTACTCGGATTTGTGGTAAAACCCCTTTAGTATGACAGCCGGCTAGATTTCTATAATTGTTTTAAACTTTTTTGCTCTGTCGTCTGAAATTTTTGCAATTTCCAAAAATGAACATTACACTTAGATGTTAGTTTAAACTCGTTTTAATTTGATACGCCTTATGGATTTTTGTGATTTTACTAAAATTTGCAGCCATATTTTGGTCGCAGGTGTTCCAAAATTTTGAAATTTTGTAAAACATTTGATTTATATTTCGATTAAAATTTTTGAAGTTATATTTCTTTAAGCGCGTTGAGGGTGAAATTTTAGTGTGTAACGAAATGCGCGCGCACCATGCAAAGGAAACAGGATGAAGTTAGCCGTGGGCAACGAGCCCCAGGCCAAAAAATCAAAACATTTCGGTCGCGGCCCCGATGGACCTGCTGCTGCTGATCGTGAATGGATATATAATTAAATAACTTTATATACATTGTACTGTGAAATATTTTTCGGTGACAAAAATTGTGTAACCAAATTTTAATAAGCGTTTAAAAATATTTGAGGTTAATTTTTATTATGATGTGTGAAAATAATCATGGACTGTTGGGTCGTGAGTGTCTATTTTTATTAAAACCTGAGAAGTTGCTATATAAAACAAATCATTATACCACGTAAAACAAGTTTCTATATACTTTGTAAGAGGCTATAAATGTCAAATATTTAATTTTTGCATTCAGAATATACAAAACTTTGTTTATACATTTGTTATTTCAATATTTTTAATAATAAAAACATTATGAAATAATATCTATCAGTTTGTGAATTTTAATGGTACAAACTAAGTATGGAGTCTTTATTTGTTTCTATTCATAAACAAAGGTCCTTACTGTAATCAGATTTATGCAAAATACACACTTTGACATCTTTTAATGCAATATAGGCTAGTCATTTTATACCGGTTTCAAGTGGTTCTTCTAATTTTTTTCATTAACTTTGACCAACATAAAATTTCACAATAACCAATTACTAATAATTAATCATTTGCATATTGATAGAAACTTGCACACTGGATTTTATTGCATTAGGCTGAAGTGAGGATTTTAATGTATTTCTTTCGTTATAAATTAGATTTACTTAAATTCGTCTTTGTAAGGTAATAATGTGCTGTAAATGGGAACTAGGTTATAATTTCGGTCCAATAAATTCAGAACAAGAAAGGACACTGAATAACAATTATGCTTTTGAAAGGTGAACAGGAAAATCGCCATTGAACATATCATCTTTCTTTCTTACAAAATAATAGAAATTGCATAAGAATTCTACTGGAAGAGAATGGTAACAGAGAATCATGATTCAGCATGGTCTCAGGTTCAAAAGTACAGGCGTTTTTTGTACACTAATTACGGACATTTTTGTTAAAACGTAGGTTTCTTCTAATACCAACTAATCATTTATTTTTCGTAAGTATTAATTTCAAAAGTCTTTTTTATATTAAATGAATAAAAGTTCGATAAGTATTCTATCATTATGTTTGCTTTAATACAATAATCTAATATATATTTCTATATTTTAAATTATACATCAGACTTAATTATTCAGAAGGCTATCGAAAAGTAAATCCATTGCTGTATTACACTATTCGTAAGTATTTTGAGATATTTGATAAAAAATTCATTTTTCTCTACTAAAATATTATAATATTGAATTTACATTAATTCAATTGAATTAAATTTTTATCTTTTAGTGTATAATAGTCATATTAATTTTATTTTATGGATATATATTATAACTGTGGTCGTTGTTTATTCGTTGTTATTTATTTATTGAACCACTTAAACACTATACAATAAGATATATATTGTAACGTTACATAACCCCTGCCCAAATATGATAACACAATCACCATCGTTCAAACCAGTAATCACCCAATTCTAAAAGTCAGACATGGGTATTATGTACCAAGCTATAAAAAACTTTGTACTCCAAAAACACTGTAAACAATAATAATAAAAGTGCAGTGTACAAAGTAAAACATAGTGTACTCGGGGAAAGTGTAAACCTTTAAAAAGAGCAGATTTGTACTGGAAATGAAAAACAATCAATATTGTAGCAGTGGACTATATTGCTGCTGACAAGTTTTGTATTTTTTGTATTTTGTGTAATTTTGTATTGTGCAGGCCACAAAGGTCTTGTACCTAGGAATAATATTTGTGTTTAATATAATAATTTTGTTTAAATATAAGATAACCCAGGGTTAAATATAAAATAATACTATGTTAGCAAGATGGCATATAAAAAAAAAATAGTTTAGAGTAAGGATACATTAAGTAAATGATAAATCATAAATAAATCAAATTAAAAGGGATTAAAATATAAAATACCAGTGTACAAGTTTAAGGAAAAATATAAAGAAAAACCTTAAATAAATTAAATTTGATTATAAATAAAATCTAAAAAGGATTATTTTTCTAAAAAGAAGAAATTAATTTATAATAATTAATAATAGCCTATATACTAAAAAGTATATAGATTAACCAATAAAAAACCATAAAAATTCTTGGTTACTAAGAGTAACTAACTAACAAGAATTGAATTAATTGTTAAACGATATTGGAAGTGAGCGTTTTGGAAAGCGCAATGTCTATAAAAATTTAAGAAATTAACAAATACCATTTGAAATAATCAGTGTAAAATTACTAAAATTAACGAGTGATGCCCACTACATATTAGAACTCCTTCAAATAGAATAATTCACGCCCGCAATTTAATGAAACCTTGAAAAATCAACCTTCGATTTCCAAGCCTAGATTAACGAGATTCGACTTTATTGGTGAGATCGTTACCGAGTAAAATTTAACTAAAGTACACCTCAACTATAAACTTATAACACTAGAAACAGCACAATCTCTTTAAATACTTCTGGAAAAGAGGTAAATAAACATAAACTTTATTATTTTGTTAACCAAAAAACCAGCAAAACGTGGTTTAGTTAAAAACATTACTGCCGCCATGATGCCTAGTGGTTGTGGTCATCAGTGAAGAAGAACTAACTGCACTCTAGCGGTTAACAAATCAACTGAATAATATAAATAGTACAAATTATAAAAATTTATTTATGTAAAGCTTGGTATTAATCCATGTTCATTTCTGACTTTCTCAAAGTACAAAGAACTCTAAAATAAACCTGGGAAATTAATTCATTATTTCTTTCTTTTTATATGAATATTGAAATAAAAATATTTGTTATATACTATATGTTTGAAAGTAGGATCGAACTAATTCTGTGTTGTCAGTAAGAATCGATTATCCCTTTATGTTTTGGGAGAATATAAAAAAAAATGCTAAATAAATTCAATGAATGCCTTGTTGTTTGAATAAAAATGTGTATTATTTTCAGTAGATGGTAGTTCGTTACAGATTGTCAGAAGATTGAGAAGAGAACGGACATCCCGAATATATTACTTACCATTTGGAGTTAATTTAACCTCAAATGTGTTCATATACGTAGAAGTCAGCTGGTATCACGAGCGGAGAAATTTGAAATAATTAATCGTATACTAAGAGAGTAATCCTCTTTGCACTCTCTCTCCTAACTACTGTCAAACAACGGTATTGATTTCACATAAATAAAATCTAAGAAATTATTTGTATAATCACGCACACTCGATTTTGGAAGCATCGAACATATAATATAACAAATTCTGTGACTCTTAATAAAGCGAGATTTTCGAAGAGTACAAATAGACGTAAAAATACTTAAATTGATTCGGAGATACCCGCGAGACGTTACAAGAATAACGCTAACAACGTGGGGCAAATAAAACAAAGATTTAATTAAGTAAAGTACTAATATATACTCCGAGAAGACCCGCGAGACGTTACAAGATAACGTACAAACGTGGGGCTTACTTAGGAAAGCTTAACGAAGATTATAACAGTACGTAAATTGACTCGGAGAGACCCGCGAGACGTTACAATATTATATTATATATTATATACAAAAAGAAGTATAACTTCTAACGCGCGTACATAAGTACACGCACCAAACAATTTTTATTAATTTGATTTACTTAAACAAATGCATATTCCTTACATATTTACCTCCCGCCCATTATTTTTAGGGAATCTATCTTAAAAGCAATAAGATTCTGTACCGTAAAAGTATGGACACTGGTGCCAAGTTTCACGAATATCAGCTGATTTGTTCTAAACTTATCGTGAGACATACTCCAAACGGTGGAGTTAAAATACAGACACGCAGAAAATCCTTTTAAAGTGATGCAGATAAACTTTAAAATAAAACAAATAATATTGCGTGTTATTATACATAGTTTAATAGTAAAACAGCTGACGTCAGGATTAACGGTAGCAAGGTGTGTAGTTTTCAGACTGATACGGAACTTCTCTCTAGTGACCGTCAACTAAACTGCTGTCCCTGTTGCAACACACGAACAATGGAAGTCGGTAATGAGTTTCGTATGCGAGTTTTGTTTAGTGGCAGAACGCTATTCCTCTAATTTATTTCGGCACGATTCCTCAGGGAACAACCGAGCTCGAGGTCATACGGTATTTTAGTAAACAGAAACCATGAACTTATTATGAAACAAACTGCGTAGCTTTATATGATACCATCAGAGGGATGATAAGAGAATAATTAGACATAGGCAAAGTAGAAGAAGACGGATAAGAAGGTAGAAAGAAGGAAAGAAAGACTGTCCACAGGCGTTTGTATTCGTCACAACTAATAACTGTTTTAAATTTAAAAACGATTTTTTTGCAATAATACAATATGTATTACCAAACTTCCAGTACGTAGCCTACAGGCTGTATCACTGACTAACAGAAATACTTCCAAGACACGTTTCTCAGATAAAAATAAAGACACAATTTATACAAACGTAGGTTTGGAAACGTTCATTTTTAAGTCGCGGTTTCTAAAACGTTTAATTCAAAGTTTATCCAAAAAAACGTAACTTAAAATTAAAATTTTTGTAAGTGTTCTTACTTAGTGACAATATTGATTGTTTTAAGTCTTGAATGTGCATGAACATCACACAAGGCTGTTCAAAGTTTACAATTTTATAATGTGTAAAAAACTGTTTAGAAAGGACTCTAAGAAAACTAAAAAGAAAAAATCTCTCTCTCTCTCTCTCTCTCCCTCTCTCCCTCTCTCTATTTATGCACCTAACTATTCAAAGAATTTCGACGAAACCGAAACAACGAAGCATGATAATGTTTTTAGGCTTTTGAAACGTATAATGTGGATTACGTTTGGTGGATTACGTAAATCATTTCCAAACCACAGACGATCACAAACAGAGCATGTAAAACCAAATTCATTCTCACTAAAACGTTTGCTAAACTCAATGTCAGCAGCGATTATTTCTGTCTTGATGCGTTTACATATCAAATTTCTAGACTGTGGGGAACCGAAAGTGTGGAAGCGTTACGTTTTTCGATGACGATTTTTGTGGAATGACCTCCGGTCTAAAAACATTATCATGTTAAAATGGTATGCCTTAAGATGGGATGTACTGGAAACATTTTGAAAAGTACATAAAATTGTACCATAACAGTTAATGAAAAAATTAATTTTCCAGGTAGTTCATTTTATTGTTGTATTGGAGTGTTAGTGGTCTCAAATATTTCTACTAGTAATTTTATACAAACCACTATGTTGTCTTTGGTATTGACGAGCGCTTTCGGCAGTCAAACCATCTTCAGGTCATTTACCAACCTCAAGTAACTACATAGGTAGTTTATATAGGCCTAAATAAATTTATCTAATCAAGCGTGTAAATACAAACTTCAATTATTTTATTTGAAACAAAATTATGAAAAAACACCAACGGGCTAAACACACCAATCATATTCGTTCTAAAATGAAACTTTTTAATATTTAAAAAAGAGATTTAATATTTTTTTTATATAATTGCTTTTTAAGTTTGCTGTTCACTGCAACCTACGTTTTCCAAGTTTATTATAACACCTACGCTCTTAGTTCATACTTTGTTCTTTTTAATGTGTTTTGAATAATTAACAAAACTACGTTCTTAATCATTTATTAAATTTTGTGTACAATCTGTCCAGTGTGTGTATGTGTGTGTGTGTCCTGACTGCTCCAGATATTATATGGGGTAAACAACAAAAAACATTTAAAGATAAATATCAACAACATAAAAATGATACATTTTCGGTCTTAAGTAATCTAAATTTAACAAAATAAATGATTCAAAAGAAGAAAAAATAAAATTTATAAAAGTTAATTTATTTTTATTTATAAAAATGATTTATTAATAAACAAAGGACACAGGTTAATAAACCATTTACAGGCATTGCACAAATGCAATGCACAGAGAAGGGCATTGAAAATGCTTCAATAAATCTAAAAAATATATATATTTATGTTCATTCACCAATCAATGAATTCATTCTTCATTTACCAATGTACAGATTATAAGTTAAATGTAGTCGCATCCATAAGCGAAGTTTTATATGTGTACCACGTTATTGACAACAAAGAGGTAGTTTCTATGGAAACTCACAGGTTCTCATTTTCGATCACGCACAAGCGATCGGCCGCAAATGTGCGACACGTACTTATAAACATTTTCAATGTTAAAATTTTAATTGCTTTAAAAATTTTGTACCACATGTTCAATACCACAGTTTAACACCTCATAACGTATATAACATAATGAAGATGATACTACAATTTGCAATTACACATGTAGAACAACACACATAAATAGTTGGTCAAAATTAACATGGTAACGAATAAATAAATAAATAAAAAGCTTTTAATATATAAAAATGTTTTACTCTGGTAATGTTGACCAGTAAAGGTATTCAATGAAATACGCGTTAATAAAGGAAAGAAATAAATACTCCCTACGAATAGTTTTTTAATAAATAAAAAAATTAAATAAATATGCCAGAAAATTACAAAACACACACACACACACACACACACACACACACACACACACACACACACACACACACACACACACACACACACACACACACACACACACACACACACACACACACACACACACACACACACACACACACACACACACACACACACACATATTGAAAAAATACAAATTATAACTGCACAGATAGGTTAATTGAAATTACTACAACAGAGTCTACATCTGGAGGTATTAATTGACACATTAAAATTTACTATTGTCTTATTGCTTTATAATATAAAATTGTTTACTAATAAATTGTTTATCAATAAATGAGTCTATTGGTTCGTTTTATATATAAATTACTTGTGCGTAGAATTCTAAATGTTTACGTTGACACCAGGCGCTCCGCTCTCGCTGCTCCCCTGCGCGTCGTTCGAAGACCACCACGCTGAATATCCACGTCTCGGCGCACACGCACTGCGATATGGGACTGTTGTTGTTTATAACTTTAATAATCTTAATCTCAGGGATCAAACTGGGTATAAATAGATCGTGTGTATATGGCTTACACAATTCGTGCTTCTTCAAGTGTTCTCGCGTTAATTCAGAATACGACGATAGGTATTCTGCCCCTAGACCGGAAATCGTCCACTATTCACGAGAAAGCACTAGAATAAGATCTATTTAAATATAATTGAGTTCTATAATGTGGCTACGATTACGATGAACTCGTACCGTCTACCAACTACTAAGTGTTATAGAAATTGGCTTGTTCTGACACGAAAAACTCGCGACAGTGAGTACGTCTTCCTATGACAAGACTTCGGAGCGAAATTAATAGCTCTCTGTAACAGACCGTCTCAAATAATTTTTAGACCTTCTGATTGGTGGAAAATCTAGCAACGCTTAGATGTGCACATTGATAGACAGACTCCAAGTTAAACTCTGTCCGATTCTGCAAAGGCTTGTCTAGATTTAATCAACAAATTTTATTACTCTCTAGGAAATAACGAAATAAAATAACAATTGATTTCATTAAAAAAAAACCATATTAAAATTTTAGTTGTGGGAAGTTGAGTATATGGAAAATGTAGCCTACACCAATGAGAACATCCTGTCCAAGTTTAAAAAAGAAAGGTCAATTGTCAACAAAGTTATTAAATAAAATGTGAATCACACGCATAAATATTATACATAATTATTTCACTTGACATAAAAGAGTACAAAATTGTACATATTTTGACATAACATATGTTTTTAAACATACCTTGATTCAAAACTTATGACTACTTTACAAAGAAAGAAGAAAATCAATTTAAAACATGACTGTGGCCGTCAGAGAATGTGTTACAGCATTAGTATCCCTATTATATGAAATTACATCCTGTTCTGTTACAATATATACACTGACATATGAGTTAAAATTATTGTTATAATTTAGACTACACCTTTTAGATCCCATAATTCGAAAGCAAAGTGTATCCAGACGTATTCATATGACCTTCGTTTTTTATTCCCACCTATATAGCATATCCTGAAATATTTCCTATATATCATATTTCACTTTTACATTTTGTACTATATAATACTGTTTTACAGTGAAAAATATGATAATTTTTGGATTAAACCTTGTCTCTCATTTAACGCCTTTGCTTTATTTTCAGATAACTAAGTTACATAACTTTTTTTGTTGCATGAACAAGCGTTTTTGTTGTTTTATTGTTTTGTGTACGTTTTGTTACTGTCGTTTGTATAAGACGGCAAATGAAAGCGTTATTCTATATATCCAGACGTTCTTTGAGGTAAAAAACAGATACCGCATAAACAGCGCACAAAAGATTTCATTTTAGAAACAGAGACAGTTTTTCTCTTGTCTTTTGCTAAAGCTTGAATTTCGATTTAATAAGATGAAGTTTCGAACGCATGCTTTCCGCAGTCTTATTGGCACTCCACAGGTGAGCCGATGTAAAATCGATTTTTAATTGAATATAACTTTTACTAACTTTACTTTTACTTTTAGTAATCTATCTCTGACTAGAGCATCTAAAATCCTTGGCCATATCTTCAAAATTATTTGAATACATACGAAATAAGCTCTACTTCGTGTCTATAATTGTTCTGTAGGTTGTAAGAAATATTTGGCAATTTCGCATAAATTATGTCTAGTTAAGTTACTAACTAGGAAAACGTTTTATGGCGTGATATCATATACAATAGAGTACCAATCATGGAATAGATGGTCAGAAAAACAAATGGCACATAAGACACATTCACAAAATGCTAATTTCCACTTTATAGGAGTAAAATTAGTAGGCCTAAATACTAATAAATAACGTTAAACCAGTTTTCAATACTCGTGGATAAAATTCTACAGGTTATCTCATTTAATTTTAATCTTTCTCTTCTTCTAAAATGCTGAAGCCTTCCTTGGATTGTGGTTTCCTCTAATATTCGTTTCCACTAATATTTCATCTTTTCCCAGGCGTCTCCAATTCCTAATTCTCGTCCTTATCAAGTCCAGTTCCACCCATTGCAACCATTGCTTCTCACTCTTCCAAACTTCTTAATCTCCCATAACTCCGTACAGAATTCTCTTTGTTTGTCTCGATCCACGTCACCACACCAACCACATGCTCTGACCAGCCAATCCTCCCCGGACTTAGCAGATTGCACTGTCCTCCCCCTTCGCTTACAGTGTCTACCTTACTGTTCTTCCTCGTCCTCCATATTTCTCCTTCTTTTCCAGGGATATAATTTATATTAATTACTTTTCGTCCTAAGACTTTTAAAGTGAAGGTATTTTCTGTTGTAAGGGTCTAAGCCGATGATCTCTCTCTTACTACTAGCCCGCTAAGCGAAATTTATAGAGATCCGTTTTAGTACAGTGAGAGATTATTTTGGATCTGAAGAAATGTTTATTTACATGGTACACTCAGCCTCTGTTTGTTAGCGGCGATGCAATAGATGGTATTGTATGAGATCATGTATGGTATAAATGGTATGCTTTACTGTTTAATTCTTCTGATATCTAGTTTGCATTTATCAGATCTGTTTCTAGATATATAAGCTTGCTATTCTTTTACAAGTAGAATCCCCAATTTTATAATTTTTAATATTTCTTCTGGTCTTTGGTAATTTTATTACTAATTACTACAAAATGTTAGTATAATGTAAACGTTAATTAGTATAGAATGAAATCAAAGTCTATCGAGCCAATCAGCCGTAGTCTATTGTTGACTGGATCCCCACAAAGAGTTTCGGCAGCTCGTTGATTATTAGTCCAGTCACTTGGCCGTTAACACCCAATAGAGAGGGCTGAAGTCGACTACCGCGGGAGTGCAATCAACAAATGCAATGGCTGAATAAATCATTGGTTTTTACACATTTCCAAGTAATAAATATTGTTACGACGGTGTCTACTGATCGTCGTATGGTACAGTGGCAAACAAAATACAAGACACCAATGAAGTCACTAATCACCAGCTTTAATTATCACAATTAAACAGTTTGTAATCAACAAACAACAACAACAACCAGTTTGTATCGTCTCTTACAACAAATCAAATGAAAATTGTTTACAAGCAATAATAATGTCAACGAGTCTCGAACAATTATAAAACATATATAACACTTCGCCACAATGCTTCGAACTGCACTGGAATAAATCGCCACAAAAACTAACTAAGCGCCGCCGAATGCCTATATTTATATCCCCCTGAAATTCCAGAACCATCCATACTACGCGTCAGTGCTACACTAGAGCGTAATTGCTTGCGGCCTTGACACAGTGTGCGCGGCCGGCGAATCTTAAACAGTCCGGCTAACGCATGTTGAGATCACGTACGCACACATCGTTACAGCCGGATTCCACTGGAATAGCCGACAAACACGGAGAGTGTTCTGTTCCGCATTACGTTACAATATTGTTACGACGGTCTACTTGATCGTCGTAGGTACAGTGGAAAACAAAATACAAGACACCAGTTAAGTCATTAACCACCAGCTTTAGTTTCACAGTTAAACAGTTCGTAATTAACAACACTGTCTCCTACAATAAATCAAACAAAAATTGTTCACACTCAATAAAATGTCAACTAATATAAAACACAATTGTATTACAATTATACCGCCCGATTATAAAACACAACACTTCACTAATAACCACTTGAACGCACACAGTAATCACTTGTAATCGTCCGACAATAAACTCGAACCGCACTGTAATATATCGCAGCTACAGCTAACTGAATTTCGTTGAGTACTAGTATTTATACCCCCCTCCAAAAAACTAGATTATTCCATACTGGGCATTAACAATAAAGGAAAACATTACGTTAGAGCGTAATTCGTTGCGGCCTTAACACAGTTCGCGCGGCTTCTGTTACAGTCTAGCTAATGCGTCGAGAATCACGTACGCCACACACATTGCATTCCGGATCACTCTGGAACATTCGATAAACACGTAGATTGTTCTGTGATGTCGTAACAATATATTATGAGCGTATTTTATCGTTATGAGTAGGTAGTATTGTTATGCACTTTTTATGCCCCACTTTTTGTCATTTGTGCGAAGCAGTATTGATTATAATACCTTTATTTACAGTGTTTCGAAATACCTTCAGCTGGGAGACGGTTACCGATTTCCTTTGATAACCTGCCGAATTGATTTAGTGACTAGCTTTTTAAACTACAACTAAAATAATCCGTTATCATTGCGCACGTTTAAATCTTGCGGGTCGTTAGACGTTTAACTCGAGTAAACACGATATGATGAAAATAATTAGTAAAGTAAGCAGAATTCAAGTTGATGGAAAAGGAACGAATGCGGTCAGAGTGAAAGTAAAGTTAACGAATATTCCGCTGATCGCAGCGGATCGGTGAACTGAAACTGAGTACCGTAGTGCGATAGACGGAGGGTACGTAGTTTTAACGCCCGCAGGTGGTGATTTGGAATTCAGTTAATTTTCACCCTTTTGTATCATAAACGTATTTAAACTTTTGTCAAACTCAAACAGTTTTTGTCCAACTTCTGTTCATTACTTTTGTAAGCACGACATCAGATCACGACAGCGGGTGGATGAGCTAAGTCGAGTCAAAGACACACTGCGAATTTGTGCAAATAATATCCGAATCAGAGCATAACATGATGATTAAATAATAAACTTTGTAAATATTTTGCTGATTGAGAAGTTTTGTTACCATACTAGTTTGTAAAAAAATAGAAGGCAAGTATTTTGGTTTAAACGTAAACTGCAAATCTCTATCGCTTCACTTCTTCTAAACAAACAAGTAATTGAATTTTATAAATAATTTTAGTTTTACAAATTCGTTCATGTCGTTCAGTTTTCTTAGTTCAAGTCGTTCAAATTCTTCTAAGAGTTTCTTCCTTTCATGTCAATTATTGTTATCGTTTGTCTTCCCAATTTCTCTTCTTCTCTTATTTTTCCTTGTACTCTAATTAAGACAATATCTTGTTAACATACAACTTAACTAGTTGGCTTTCCCTTCCTTAACACATTTCAGTAGTTTCTCTTCACCCCTGTTTTCGTAATTTTTCTAATCATATCAATCATATAATCATAATAATCATATCAATCGTTTCTAGGATTACAGTCTCCTCGAGGTCTCTCTTTTGAAAATATTTGTTGTAATTTAACTTCCTGCATCCAATTATACATGCCTCTGTTTCATACACGTTAGGAGTAGATTGGCAACAATCTTTTCCTTAATGAAATATTCAGTCTGCCAGTGAACATTTTTTGTTCTCGCTGAAAGCTATTTTTCCCCTTGACATTCTAGCTTTGTTTATTTTATAATCCACTATCCTTTACTGTATTCACAATTATATCTTCCAATTATTATATCTTACGAGTTATTAATGGGTTTAAAAAAGTATCATATTTTGTTATTAAATGTACGAAAAAAATATTTACGCATTACGCGTCATCATCATTACCGTTATTATCACGTATTTAAAAGTACTAAGTAAATTCCTGAAGTTCTTAGAAAGATGAAGAAAGAAAGGGACGTTATTATCGCAGTGAAGATAAGAAAGCTTCAGTATCTGGGACATTGCATGAGAAGTGAACAGAGATTTTACTTATTGCAGTCCATACCACAGGGAAAAGTACTTGGAAATAGAGGAGTTGGGCGACCGAAAATCTCGTGGCTGAAAAATTTAAGGGCCTGGTTTGGCATGAATACAACTGACTTATTCCGTGCAGCAGTACAGAAAGTTAAAATAGTATGTATGATATCGAACATCCGAAACGGATAGGAACTATCAGAAGAAGAAGAAGAAGAAGAAGAAGAAGAAGAAGAAGAAGAAGAAGAAGAAGAAGAAGAAGAAGAAGAAGAAGAAGTAAATTCCTCCCTTAAATCCGGTTCTCACAGTCTATTCAGTTGTCAGATAAAACTGATTCTGTAAGTCGTCAAATAAGTCGTTCGAGCTACAAATAAGGGGGGCAGAGCTCAGTGTTTACCTTGTTTACTCGTCAGTTATAATGAATTAAACCACAAAGGCAGGTGTGCACCTGCATATGTAGTGTCGCGACTTGTCTCGCTGTAAAAATCAGAACAAATATTAAGCGATTGTCGTGATCTAATTGAACCAGGGAACAGATTTTTAATGAGGGGGCATCAATGTTTCAACAAAACATTTCTGGCTGGAAGAATTACATAGAAATCTGACGACCAGCACAAACATGACTAACAATATCATGTTTTAGATCACAACAGATATACTACTTCTTAGATTGTTTAAGTATCCACATTTATCCACACGTTGAAACCAAAATTTTTCATAAGAAAATGAAATGTATTTTTATTAAAACAAATATACAAAGGCCAATGTCGAACGTCTGCGTCTCCACCAGGCTTCGGTTAACCTCCAAAGTTTTCTCCCTGCATCAAGTTAACGAGTCGTTTCGTCATCTTGATTTCGTCCTCAAAAGTCTCATGATTCCTTCGGGCCTTCAGTTAAAAATTCTTAGTAACCATCTGTAGCCAACTTCATTTTATTTTTTTCAAAGATGTAATGTCTTTAAAAATCTGTAATGAGGGGATTAGGATACGGAGGTACGGGTACAGTCGGGAAAGACCTACTGAAAAAAAAGGAGGCTTCTATTAAAATGGGGAGGATGTTAAGTGGTATGATGAAATGATGGAAAGGAAAACGATGGCTAAAGCGGATACTGAAATGGACACCACTTGAAAGACGGAAGAGGGGTAGGCAAGGGAGATCGTGGAATGATGAGGTGCAACGCAGCGTGGACGCGAGCGGAATGGTTGTAAACGATGCCCTGGAGAGATTTAGGTGGCGCGTGAGGACAGGGAGACGGCAGGAGATACAGTGTGTAAAGTCTTTTAGTTTGTTAAATCCTTAAATTCGTACTGTTCGTCTATTCGTAGTGTACAGTTAAATTCTAAATTACACAATAACTGTAGAACTTTACGAACTTACATAAGACAAAATTACATTACATTACGAAAATTCTCTGATGTAAGTTGTAAAGTTTTACAGTTATTGTGTCATTTAGAATTTTCTAAACGAATGACGGTGTTTCTAATACCAGTAGTGAGTGAAACGTGATAAAAATAACTTTTAATAATTACAGAATTGAACACCCCTATAATCTGTATTTAGTTATAATATATTTTACTGTGCTACCTATATGTTGACTGGTATATATATCAACACTTTTCTGTATCAATTCTAATATTTAATTGTTGATTACTCCTTTTATAATTAATTACAAATACCATTATATTATGAGTAATTTAAATTGTAAAATTGTATAAATTAAGGTCTGTGATATTATAATTTTCTCGTTGTCTATAGAGAAAACATTTGATGATGTAAAACAAACTATCTCAACTCGTTCACATATATAATGATACACACATACGCCCGCACACGCGCACACACACAAACACACTTACACACACAAACACGTTCACTCAAATAATTGGTCTGTTGTGTTTGACATTTCTTTTCTATTCATACTCAAGTCCTGATGATGACAATAAACATTGTCCAAACGTCGACACAAATAACTTAAAATCTGTGTTACATTTTTGACCAATCCTCACAAATCCTTCACCGGATAAATTCTTTTAGTTTGATTAATTTCCCAGGTAATTGTTATCTTTTTTGTTATTACTTTAAAAAATTATTAGTCATTTTCAAATTTTTATTCTGTCTTTAGAGTAATAGAGTAGTAGTATTTTTGGTTTTCAAGTATAATGTTAAATGCATAGAATATTAAAAGGCAATCTTTCGTTACGAAAACCTTCAAACATCTAATGTAGGATTCGCGTGTAGTTTGTATTTTATACATGAAATTAACACGCGTAAATCTCTTATATAAACTAAAACGTGTTAATGATCACATTACAATAATGAACGTGTTTAATGGTTGACGACAGTACTGAGACAGCCTCAAGTAGGTCGCGTTACGTCTACAACCATAAAAGTAATTGTTACAAACAACTTCATTGATTTAATGTTTACGACCAGTTTTCTTCCAAGAATGTCATTACAGAACAACATTTTTGAAATGTTTTCGCGTAAAAGGATATTGTTATTATATGAAAATCTAACCAGATATTCATAGTCAAAGAAAATCTGTGTGGAGTCCTGTATTTCTATGGAGCAGAAGTATATTTTCCCTGGAGTTCTACGCCTGAGTTTCATCATCGAAAGTAGCTCAAATTGTCAGAAACTGGATTCTATTGGAAAATCTAACACTTCTAAAAATAGTTTATACCTGCTCGTTAGGCACTCTCACTAATTAGCCAAATTATTTTAATTTCATTATTTTAGTCAACTATCAAATGATAAGGTTTTCGAATAGGTCTAGCAAACAGAAGTTGAGGATTTGAAAAGAACAGCCCAGCTTATTAAGCGCATAATTTAGTAAATTAATTTATAAATGAACAATTAAAGGAAAAATTACAGAGTAAGAGCTTGTTTAGAATATATGCCCGCATAATTTGAGACATCAATGACGACTCATACAGCGCATTGAACAGGAAGGCTTAAAATCCAGAAGTGTGGGAATAGTTACGACCAGCGCTGCCCCCCCCCCAAACAGCTTTTAAGAACTATACACAAATAAGACAAAATAACTTTCATTGAGATTAAATTATATTTTGTTTTTCGAGTTGATAATGTTAGATGAGATACAAATTAGCAATTGATGAGGCCACACTGAGGACCATTATTAATCTATTAATGCGTTTTGCCCGTACAAAATTTTAAACTGAAATTTAAAAATGTGTCTCTTCTTATAAAACGCACCTTTTATAATCATTACATGTAATTATCATCATATTAATAACTTACATTAAGCAATGACATTAAGGTCTGACAGATATTATGCAATTAGCAATTTAACAAAGAATTTATCAATTTATTTTCTGATAATAAATATTGCTATAAAATCATTCTAATAGCAAAATGTGCACTCAAATAATTTAAATACTTAAGAGTGCTCAATTAAATCTTCTTATCGAAATTTTTACTTTGTATTTTTGAATAAAAATATTATTCTATTTACTATTTATACAAGCTATGTACAGATTTATACTTTTTATTGTCTATTCTATATTTATTATATACGTATTCTCTACTTTACGATTATTGTTTCTGTTTTATAATGACTTCTTTATATTTAAATAATTAAGTTCATTGTATTCTGATGCAGTTGATCACTGGTGTGTGTGTGTGACCATTGTTATCCTCCTGAAAGGTACGTGAGCGTGCGTGTGTGTGCAGCCTTGTCAAACTTATAATTTTATTACAAGATTAGAGTAACTTGCAGCTGTAAAGCATTTTTTCGAAATGTGCCTAGGCGGTAGAGGGAGGAAACTGAGCAATTACAAATAAGAAATTAATTGGACACATACTCGTTTATGGAATTGAGAACTTGATAATTAAATATGGGTTGGATGAAATAATTTAAATGTTGAACTTAAAATAATTTGTCACAATTCTGATACGTGTTAAAATTGTTGATAGTCTTAGCAAAAAGGATTAAGTTTAAAATCAAATTTTCAGTGAAGGGTTTGTGAGAATCTGTCAAACGTATAACCAAATATTAAATTATTTGTGTCGACGTTTCGAAAATGTTTATTGTCATCATCAGGACCTGTGTATGAATACAAAAGAAATGTCAAACACAATAGAACAATTATTTGTGTATGTGAGTGTGTGTGAGAACACGCGTCTGCGTGCGTATGTATGTACCATTGTATATGTGAAGGAGTTGAGATAGTTTGTTTACATCTTCAAATGTTTTCCTTAATACAACGAGAAAATTATAATATCACAGAACTTAATTTATAAACTATTACAATTTAAATTACTATATGTAATGATATTTTTATTAATTATAAACCAATCTGTACCAATCTAATATCTAATTGTTGAATATTGCTTTTATAATTAATTAAAAATATCATTACATATAGTAATTTAAATTGTAATAGTTTATAAATTAACTTCTGTGATATTATAATTTTCTCGTTGTGTTAACGAAACCATTTGAAGATGTAAACAAACTATCTCAACTCCTTCACATATACAATGATACATACATACGCACGCACACACACTCACAAACACTAACACGTTCACCCAAATAATTGTTCTGTTGTGTTTGTCATTTCTTTTGTATTCATACACAGGTCCTGATGATGACAATAAACATTTTCGAAACGTCAACACAAATAAATTAAAATTTCTGTTATATTTTTGACCGATTCTCACAAACCCTTCACTGAAAAATTCATTGATTGACGGTCACTACGAATTTAAGGATTTAAAATAAATAATCATAGGCTATGAAGCCTGTATGTCTAGGCGCATATTGGAACGCGTTTGACGCGTGTGAGATGACATGACTCGAGCGGCATGACACGATCGCGCCACACGCGTCTCGTTGGGGAACGCATATTGCAACGCAGTTGCTCCCTGACTCTCGCCCAGTAGACACGTGTATTTTATTTAATTTTGTTTGTTAGAAAGTTCAAAATGAATGATTCACGAATAAAACTATGTTTATTAGATCTAAGCTCAGAGTCTGATTCAGATTGTGCTGCTGAAGAAGAGCTTTTACTGCATTCGTTGACAGCCAAGAAACTGAAATCCCCTAATAACTTCTATCTTTCTAAACGAAAAACCCATTGAAAATTTAAAATGACTTCAGAATTACCTGATTCTGTTTTTACTAATTACTTCCGGATGAAACGAAACAAATTCACAGAAGTGCACGGGATGATACAACAATCTATTCACTCTGATGGATGCAATGCGAAAGAGCCGATTGGGACCGAAGAAAAACTTGGGAGTATTCTTGAGGTAAGTAATATTATGTTATTTCTATGTACATACCTTAAAAATTTTCACTTGTTAGTTTATGACTTTATGAATTTTTTTGAATTTTTACGGGGTTAATGTCAAACGCCAAATATGTTATTAAAAATTATTTCATTTTAAAATTCAGGGAACATATAAAACACTGTTTTAATTAATTAACAAAAATTATTTTATTAAAAAATTCAGTGAACATATAAAACATAATAATTTTATTAAAAATTATTTTATTACAATTATTTTATTAAAAATTACTTTTTTTAAATTGTTTATTGAAAATTCAGCTTTATTATTCAAATAAATTCAAATTTATTATAAAATATTGTTTAAACTAATTAATAAAAATTATGATATTAAAAAATTCAGCTAACTTATAAAATATTATTTAAAAAAAAGTTCAAAATATTATTTCAAAAGTTCATTATCACACTGATAGTATGACCTGAAGGTAGATTTTCAGGGTCCCGCTCCATCTGATGTGCATGGTGTATTGGTGCCATATGTTGAATGCTAGATGAACTTGATTCGTAAGAAGTTGTAGAGGGAGGCCGGTTAAAAGTTATGTTCATAACTTCTGCCTTTGCATCAGACACTGCCTGAAAAACTTGGGCTCTGACCCTATGCTGGTAATGATGGGGCATAGTTTTCGTCAATTGGTACATTGACATGAAAAAGTTAAACAGAGGGTCATCCGTGTTTTTCGTTTCTTCCATCAATATTGTCCTCTCTTCCACCCGTTGTCGTGCCCTCTCTTCTCGTTGTTTGATCGATCGGTCCAGTGTACCACGGAAATCGTTGTTTTTTTTTCTTCTTTTTGTGGGAATCAGCGGGGTTGGACTTGCAGTTGGGGTTAACAATTCCGTTCGCCTCCTGCTTCCATCATCATCGCTAATTAGGGGCCGCTCAACTCCAGTGTTCCTTCATCGATTGGAACAGTATTTCCACCAGGATCCAGTTGTGACGACCCTTCACTTTCACGACAAGCAAATCCCACATCCTGGCTCTCCAAATGTTCATTTTTGGATGGCTCTGACGGAAGCTGGGATTCGTCATCACTGCCGTCAACTAGATTTCCTTCCCGTGGTCCACTTGACATAAATGTTTCAAGGAAAGACATTTGAATTTGGTATGTACACGGCTTGATGTGCTGAGGAGGAGCCCCACTTTTGAGACACTTTTGATGGCGTCGCCGAGCATCTCGAAAACCACCTCTCAATTTCAGCCACATATTTTTTGTTTCTTCCCCTGCAACAAAATTACAAATTCAATAGGCCTATAGCATGTTTGTGGAGGCAGTTGTGATGGGGCTTAGAAGGTAAGCAAGAAGTAGACAATATCTCCACAAAAAAAACCAAAATATTGTGGAGCGAAATTGTCTGTTTCTTGCTTTCAAATTCAATAAATTGCTTTAATTTTTACATTGTATTATTCAAAATGTAATTTTACAAAAAATTGTTCATCAACGAATAGGAATTAATAATGACTATTTACTTTTATATTTATAGATTAAGAATTTTCAAATTAATGTTGCACGTATTTGATTTCTTTTATCTCACTAACATAATTTCGGTTTGTTTCAGATATGTTGCCTCTGGCGACAACTACAAAAGTATCGCTTACAACTTCAGAATGGGAGATCGAACGGTTTCTAAAATTGTGAGAGAGGTAGCCGTCGCAGTATGGAAACAAATGCAACCAACATATTTACCCGAACCAACTACGCAAACATGGGAGTCAGTTGCTAGCAGATTTGAGCAAAGATGGCAATTTCCGCATTGCGTTGGGGCAGTGGATGGAAAGCATGTTGTGATTAAAAAACTGGCAAAAGCGGTTCTTCTTATTATAATTATAAACACACTTTCACTGTGGTTTTGTTGGCTACAGTTGACGCAGATTACAAATTTATCACCATTGATGTTGGTGCCATGGGAAGATTCAGTGATGGAAGTTTGTTTTCGAGCAGTGCGTTGGGCAAGAAAATGATGAAACGCAGTTTACTACTTCCCGAACCAACACTGCTACCTCAGTACCGTACGTTTTGGTGGGAGATGAGGCTTTCCTTGTATCAGAAAATCTAATGAGACCATATCCAAGAAGATATGTAACTGGGAATTACCAGCACCAAATATTGAACGCCCGACTTTCCCGTGCTCGACAAACAGTGGAATGTGCTTTTGGTATACTAGCTTCACGGTTTCGTGTCTTCAGAAGACCCTTTGAAAATAAAGTTGACACGGTGAGAGACGTTGTTAAGGCAACTTGCGTTTTGCACAACTATTTAAGGTCATCAGTACTGGTTTCAAATGAAGATGTGGAATCCAATACGAGGTAGCAATATCAGAAATGCATCAAATGCTTTCAGAGTGAAGCATGAGCAGTTCACTGAATATTTCAACAATTGGGGAGCAGTTCCATAGCAACATCAAACCGTGATGCTTGGAAATTACTAGTTTATTGTTAGTTGGTATTACTATAATATATTACCTATATTCTTTAGAGTTTACTTTAAAAAAAAAAAAAAATATATAAAATTATTAACTTTAAATAGTACTGAATTTAAATTAGTTTTAAATTATATTACAATGTATCGTCAATTACGGGGGCCAATTGTCCAGAGGTTTCTAAATGTACATTTATGTGGTCACTGTTATTTTTTAAATAAAGCTTTTTAAAACTTCTGTTAATTTTTCAAATCTTTACAACCTTCATATGAATACTTTTAAATACTTACATTTGTATATTTGTAAAGAAGTACAGTATTTTAAATTTATCAACGTATGTACGTATTGTGTGTATTTTTTAAATTAATTTAGAGATTGCAGTACAAGAGGGAATAGAAAAACGGAAAATAGAGAATTTTCAAATTAAACGCCTACTGATGATGGATTCTGGGTACACTGGTTCTTGGAACAGTTTAACTCGTTCATTGGTTTGTTTACCCAAATCAATTCTAAGAATATTTTCCCCTCAAACTCTTGTTACTAAAAACTGTGTTATTAATAATTATTGTAATTCAATTCTATTTTCTGATAAATTCTGCTAGCAGATATAAAACTTAGTTAAAATGATTGATTCGAAAATTGCATTTGATTTTTTGGTGGGTGAGTAAACTAGAAAAAAATCTACAAACGTAGACTAAAATTAGAAGGATTGTAGAATATAAAATGTGTTATTAAGGTTAAAATAGTAGACATTATTAATTATAAAATGGTTCAATAAATATATTTACTTACCGTCTTTCAAGTTCAGCTCCTTTGCGATGTCCGTCCAAATTCTTGTTTTCAATTTAGCTTTCATGTAACTCGGATTTTTTGGGTCGTACAGCTCTGGATGTGTTCTTACCGCCTCTATCAGCTTTTCCTCGGCCAACATCGTAAATAGAAAATTTGATAATGGAAGGAGAAATGCACAACCGGACACCAAAACCTTTGAGCGACAGTCAGAGTGAGACGTGTGACGCGTGGCGCGCTGTGTAGCGTCGCGTTGTCAATATGCGCTAACCCATTCATTTACGTATGTTACAAAACGTCGCGCTGTGCCACGTCGCGTGACACGCGTCCCAATGTGCGCCTAACCTAACAGTAGAAAAGGCATATCGTATTACTTCATAACTTATTAATAACAGTTATTTCAGAATTTATTATATCAAAAATATAAGAAAAAAGGATTCAAACTAAAGAGAGAGGATTTAAAAATCCTTAAAAATGTAAAAGAGGCATGTTAAGGAATGGAAGAACACGACAAAATCTTCAAACATTCAGGCTGAGTGCGAAGATGAAATCAAACCATATGAAATGACATATGGAGAGATTACAAGAAACTGGCGTACCGATATAAAGAGGAAGATATAACGCAGAAGCAAGAAAAAGCTTAAGTGGGCATCGATGATGATGATGATGATGAAGGAAGTGAAACGTATATGAAAATAGGTATTGCTGAAAAGGATAAAATATGAATGTATAATGAAAAATAATAACATAATTAAAGATGGAAAGTTTAGCGAGCATCGGTCAATAAGTAGAGACACAATTTTTATATTATTTGTGTCGACGTTTCAACAATATTTGTTGTCAACATCTGGACTTGTGTATGGACAAGAGAAAAATAATCAAACACACAAACTATTTCAAAAAGCTCAAAATGCTAATACGTGGTGCAAAGAAACGGAAAAATATAAACCTCCAGATTACTCAAGAAGACGTTGAAGAATGCTTACCACTCAAAAAGAAATTAAAAAATGCTCAAGGTTTTCAGGAAACCCCAAGAAGAGAACAGGTGCCGTCTGGACTGACAAAAGGAGGGAGAGACGAAAGAATGAAGGAAATGTGGCTGTGGAGGAAGAGAGAGGAGAAGAAGGGAGGATTCAGTTGAATCAAACGTACTCACAGTGGATCAACTAAAAAGAAAAGAGATCAATTAATTGAATGAATATCTGTGTGTGTGTGTATGTGTGTGTGAAAGAGAGAGAGAGAGAGAGAGAGAAACAGAGAGAGTGTGTTTTACATTAGCAAGATTATTACTATTCTTACATATTGTTTTACGTAAACAGATCTTAAATCTTCTGAACACCTTAATACAATAACAACATTTATCAAATATTATAAATACGTTTATCTACTTAAGTAAAACAGTACGCAAGAACAGTAACTATTCTGCTGATGTAAAGCACACTGTCTCACCCCCCCCCACATACACACACACATTTATTGCTAAAGGTTTATTGATTGACGGTCACTACTAATTTAAGAATATCATGATAAATAGTTGACATATTTATGTGTTTATTTGTTAAAGAAGTTTATTACCCGTAAATGCTGTTCGCTCTGTCATAAGTAGAAAAAAGGGAAAGACAATAGCATGGAATTAAAAAAATGGCAGGCGATACTGGAAAAAACTCTATTTGTAAAAATATTTTTTAGTAACTAAAGGTAATAGGTTAGTAACGTTAGTTAGTTGTTAGTTTTAGTAACGAATAGTATACTAATATAGTATAAAAATGTAGGTTATATTAGTATTTTATAATCTAAATGGTATTGGTACAAAAATACCAATATAACCCACACTAATCGTTACTACTATACTATACTATTGTAACCTGTACTATTCATTACAATATATTCACAAAATAGAGAAGTCTTTTACCAACTTTTCTTGTGTATCATAAAGAATATATATTTAAAATTAATAGTCTGTTTATAGAAGTTTATACGGTAAATTCTCTAAAAGGACCGAATTTCGCTACAATTTAAGTGCTTCAGTAAATTGTCTAAGCGACATATTTGATTGGCTCGTAACAATAGCATAATCGCACTGTGCATGGTCTTTCCGTATTATTGGGTTGATATTTACGAAATGTAATTACACATAACATAGTACACACGAATTTGTAACATAATAATTTTTTACGAAATTTGCTTACATAATAGGCTTATAAGGGTGTTACGAAAACCTTTTTAAAAATTCATTTACGACGAACAATTTCCGTGTGCACGTGTAATGTATAAAATCAATAACCACTAATTGACAACCAAATTAACTATGAATGTTTAACAAGGTCTTATGTATCTTGTCTCTAAAAGTTGAATAAATTATTAATTTTTTCTAATATCTCTGAAATATATACTAAATGTGACATAAGAGGATTGAATCCGCGAACATCTTGAGTTTTTTCAAAGAGAAAACGCTGGATTCACAAGACATTTCAGAATAGATTTTATATAATGGAACCGTTTAAGTATGTGACTTTGTACGCGTACTATTTACATTTTATCATTTCTAAATACAGTTGAATTGGCTCTTGTTAATCTGAAAATATCATAACATTTTTTAAATCTAAATAATATTTAAACTTTACTAAGTTTAAATTAAAATTCAATTTTAAGTTAAAATAAGTAATCGTATGACTTTGGAATTTATTGTAATAAAAATACAATAAAGAAGGATTCAAACTAACAAAGAGAGAGGAAATAAGAATACTTACAAAGTGAAAAGTGGGGAGATTAAGAACTGGAGAAATACGACAAGATCTTCGAAGCTTCAGGTTGAATGCGAAGATAAAATCAAACCGTATGGAGTGGCATGGCCACTTCTGGAGATGTGACATTATAGGATTGAATCCGCGAACACCTTGAATTTTTTCAAAGAGGAAACGGTGGTTTCATAAGACATTTCAGAATATATTAACATGATAATGTTTTTAGGCTGGGGGTCATTCCACAAAATGCGTGATGCAAAATGTGTAACGTCATCGAAAAATGTAACGCTCCAGGTGATGTTAATACTATATGTTTTCTACACTTTCGATTCCCCACAGTCTAGAAATCTTCGGTCTCTGTCGTTTTTAAGAAACCCGTACGAACATCGCTGAACAGGAGATTCTGCAGTTTATGCACATTATACGTTTCAAAAGCCTAAAAACATTATCATGCTTCGATGTTTCGGTTTCGTCGAAATTCTTTTTTACATAATCGGAACGTTTAAGTCTGTGACTTTGTACGTGTACTATTTACGTTTTATCATTTCTAAATACAATTGCATTGTCTCTTGTTAATCTGAAAACATTTAAACTTAATCTCTAGGTTAAATGTTTTTACGTTCTCGTGAAACTGTAAAAATTTCAAATCATTCAGATTTTAAATATTTCAATAATATTTATGTGTAAATAATATTTAATAGTAATATGTGTCATAAAATATTTTAATAATATACTGTGAAATATAACATTTATTATTAATTTCTAATACAAGACGTATCGTTAAATTAAAGAAAGCAGATGGAATATTATACATACAAGAATGTTTCTACTGTTTAAGAAATATATTGAAAAGTTAATTTACAAGTAATTTGCTTGTAATTTAGAATGTGACTGTGTTAAGCTGACTGAAGTTATGAGAACAATACAGAGTTTCGTAATATTTTATAATATATACATTTTTGAAACATTTTGTTTATACAATAATAAACGTATACAACAATTAATCGGTTTGATGGTGAATGTAACAGATGCGCTTACTGCCAATATTTATCGCTTTCAAGTTTGTTATTTTTGTTAGTTGTAAGAATAGAGTTAGTTAGGCTATGAGCGGGGGCAAAGTGCTTGTGTTCCTCCCCCGTGGCAGAGCAGCGCGACGACGACGACGTCGGAGTAACGATATAAAAGGCAGCGGACGGGAGCGCTCCGTTCATTCTCTCCGTGTACTCACTAGCAGTCACAACTAAGCTCAAACCCGCGGTCGCTTAAACACTCGTTTCACGATATGTATTCGTCACTACGAATGACCACATTCATTCCATTTCTTCTAACAATTTTCGTATCAACAATCATCGCCTACCCGGCAAAGGTATGTTAACAAGCTGCACATAATAATAATAATGTAATAATTTAATAAATTTGTTTATAAAGTTTTCAGGACGTGCGTCGTCGCTTCAACGCGTTACTTTTTCGATTAAAGGATTCATAACGGTTTATATAGTCACTTATAGTAAAAACTTTTCGTGCCAATAGAAACATAATACCACTAACTTTTTTACTGTTTGCAATTTACTAAAATTCTTATTACAAAAGTTTTGTTACAGTTTGTAAACAAAATATTACGAGAAACATTCTTGCACCATTGAATATTATGTACCTGAGACAGTCGTAAATATTTTTAGTAACAGAAACATTATATTAATAAAGTATGTGACAAAATATATGTTAAAATAAATACCGATCATTAAAGGAAAATATATATAACTTATCACATAACATTAAAATTGTTGGATTTGTGTAAAAGTATTATGAAGATAGAACGTATAAAAATTATATTTTCTTCTTCATGTAGATAAAAAACGATTAATCGACGATACTTTCAAACATTAAATTAAATCTCGATCGTAAATGTTATTTATTTTTATTAACCAGAACTGTAATATTTGTTGGTTAGCCCACGTTATGTTTTTGGTTAATACTAAAGGTTCGTCTTTTCTACAATTTGTTATCCTGCGCTGTTTTGTGAGAGCAAAAGATACATTAAGAAACCGTGTTAAAACTATTTTTTTTTTGTACTTCAAAGTATTAAAATTTTAAAAATAATTTCCGTATATACAACTACCTGATTAAAGAATAACTTTTTTATTAAGTAATTATAACAGTTAATTGGAAGTTGTTGAAAAATTTAGTCGTAGAACACAGCAAAGCAAACTTGCTTCAAACTTTTTCGAAACTTTCACAGCACTGTTGCGCCGGCTGGTTTGCTACAAACGTAAGGGTTATGTCTACGTGTTGCATCTCATTTAAATGACACAAATGGCGGACGTTATATTTATATAATTCTGATCCTTTAAAACCGTTCTATTTTTTCAGTATGTTCTTTTACATCAAAGATACGCGTGTTTTAATCAATGCTGTATTTACTCACATATTTTAATTTTCGAATATTCTTGTAGAATGTGACATTTTTTATTCGTAACTAAGAATCTTCTGTATTTCAAATAAGATAGTGAGATGTATTGTTAACGTGTAAGACATATTAATAAAATTCTGAGTAAAGTGTTGGGACTATTAAAATGAGGCGAAACTTAAATTGAGCAGCATGTGTAATAGTCTTAAAATTTTCTTATTGGACACAATTCTTAAAAACAGTTTAATGTGCCAAGATAGTTACAAAAAAGTTATGAATTTCGGTTGCGAAAATACTGTAGAACATGTTCATTAGAGCGTCTCTTGAAACTCCATAACTCAACGAATACGTTTCGAATAACTTTTATTTAATATAGTTTTATAAAATTATATTTTTCCGTACTTCGTAGTGTTGAGTGATAAGATGAAGTTTTTTAAGTGTTTTATCAAGTGATTATCAAGTGTTTTACATTTTGATAAAAATAAATTTTAAATTTTATAACTCTTGGTTTAATTAATTAATAAAGATGTAACTCGTTTTCATGAGTTGTTTTCGTTTTCGTTTGCATGAATAGTTTTGAGAAAGTTATTACCAAAATATTCTAAAATATTTAGATTTCTTAAAACCTAATTGTTCAAAATGAAAGAAATAATGATCGTGTAACATGAGTTTAGCAGTTTTTGTGCCTTCTTCAGAAACACTATATACCATTACCAAAGTTACAATAGCACGATTTTTTATCATATGTAGAACTGAACAAGACTGAAAACTTGAACTAATCAAAATGTATCATAGTTTAGGAACTATATATAACAACTTTATTTGTAGTTTTGACAACTAATTTATTTGTAGATTTGCTTCAAATAATCATTCAAAACTTATTTAGTAGAAACACTGCCTTATTGTTACATCAGTAAAACTAAAAACATTTTCAGCGACGACCACTAACTCATTTGATTTGCTCTTGTAGAGTTTTAATGAGGAAGGATGTCCACTTCGCAAACAAAAACCGCGCAACCATGTCTTTACATTAAATAATTATTACTTGTATTTTCAAATGATTCTTTATTTAGCTTTAGAGCAGTAACTTCACGTTTATAAATCTATGGAATGGCTTCAATGTGAGAAGGTGAATGTCAACAATAATTCAATCTGATTTGTGATACGTGTTTATAAAGTATGGAACAGACAACTTTGCTATTATTAAAGACAAATTGCTATTAAAATTTGCAACTTGATTAAAATAAATAACAAAATATTAAACTGGGACTAATTTTTTAATAAATTTGACCTTATTTGAACAAGTTGTGTTAGCAATTCTTCAGAACACATAAACAAATATTATGCTAAGTATGTAAGAATGCGGGCAGAAAGATTAAAAAACATACTGTGTACAGATTGGATAAGTAATTGTAGACCAATTATCTAAAAAATATAGTTTTTTCTTATAACAATATTCTTATTATTTACTATAAATGTGTGAGCTTTTTGTGTTTCCAATATTGTTAATGAAGTCATAAAAGTAACTAAATAAATCCTTAAAATTTGTGAGGATCGGTCAAAAATATAACACAAATTTTAACTTAATGTGGCGTCAGAAAAATTGTCCTGATTATGACAATAAACACTGTCGAAACGTCAGCACAAATAAGTTAAAATTTGTGTTATACTTTTGACCGATCCTCACAAATCCTTCACTGAAAAATTAACTAAATAAAGTTATGTGATATTTTAAATAAATTAAAATTTATTATTTAACAAATGCAATTTATTGTAATTAATGTTGAAAGCTTCAGGGGCGTTTCATATTAAGAAGCTTAATATCTAATAAGTAGAGTATTCTAAAGAAAGTCTATTTAACACACCATACTTAATATATTCTGGAGCCAGTGGAAAGTTTGAGACTGCATTTGTTTGAACGGTTAAAATTATACCCGTGGAAGCAAAATTTATAAAAATTATGATAATGAAGATTATTTTTGGAAATAAGCAGGTTCCGTCAGTTATCGAAAATCGTGTTGGGTGTAGTTATTGCAGAACGTGATGCCAATAAATTAAATTACCATGTGTAAGTCTGTAACAGGTGTTGAGTGTCCCCGTCATACGGGCTTTACACCATCGTGAACACAAACTTTCTAGTTGTTATCAAAGTATGTAGTAGCCAATTTCCTTAATTATACAACGCTTGGTTTTATGAATTATCCTTATTTCATCAACAAGAGAAACAACGTGTAGTGACAACTACACGTTTCACAATTTGTCTATATTCATATTTTCACCAAAAGAGCAAACTTTCTAGTTCAATTTTTAAGCAACTTCACCTCTACAATTGGCATAATTATAATATTAAATTTGATACTTATTAACTCTACTGTATGCTTTATAATTCGTAAAGACACTTTTTCACTAAAGTACAATACAACAAGCACTGTATTATATGACAAACGGTGAAAAATATTATATAAACTTTAACTCAGTAGTCATTATCTCCAAACCCTCGCGAATACCTAGTCACTAGTATGACGTTCATTAATACAGTTTTTTACCTTAAAACAATATAATAAATCAGTTCTGACGCCCGATATACAAACTATACATTTATTTATATAAATAAGACAGATCTCAGTTGTTTTAAAGAAAGAGTTAATCTGGCTTTATAAAGATAGGAGATTCAACGAATAGGAAAGCTGAAATGAAAAATTTCGTAGAATTCGCGCTAAACATTTTCTGCAACAAAACGTCAGAAAGTATACTTTTGAGTGACGTATATCGTAAGCTCTAATTGGTAGCAGCGAGAGGCAAATATTTAATTATAAAACGCTTGGTTTTATGAATTATTCTTATTTCATTAACAAGTGGATCGTGTACTGGCGACCATTTGTGTACGCTTCACAATTTGTCTACGATTCATTCCAAAAAGCAAACTTTTCGGTTCAATTTTAAAGCAGCTTCAGCTCTAAAATTGGCAAACGTAACGCTTCTAGTTATTAATTTTAATTATAATATTAAATTTGATTCTTATTGACTTTACTGTATGCTTTAGAATGTGTTTAACAGTTGATTTACTGTCCAAAGTAATGTGTCCGTATTCAGGGCAAAAGCTATACATATCTACAAAAAATACATACACATACGCATTTAGTGAGTATATTGTAATCCGTAATTGTTAAGTTTCCTACTATTATATAACAGTTGTCACAGATACAATTACTACCTTCTGCAAGTGCAATAAATGAAATTATACGTTCTAAGACATAATAATTATGTTTTATATTAAAACAGAATGTATCAAAAACAAATAGTGGAAGATCTTTAGCTATAAACACGAATGTATATTAAACACGAAGATCTTTCGTGTTTGATAATGATGCAGACACACAATTTTGAAACGTGCGTTTGGCAAAATAATTCTATAATAATAATGATTTTGATAGCTTACGCGATCATAAAATTGTTATACCACGTTTTAAAATTTTGATCACGAGCGTATCGTTAGTGTGACGAGTTTACGAGGCCTCTGGGCGTCCGTATGCAATTTTGGAACTTGTGCAATGTATTCGCGGTTATGACGGGACTTCTCACGTTTTTTAACGACACCCGTAGGACCTGCTCATGGCTGTTAGTGAATAATAAATCTAATTAAATTCATCAACGATTCAGTGCAGACTGCAGTCACGTATAACTTTGAAGCACAGACTATGTGTGGTTAGTTACTACAGCACAAATTGTGTGTAACAGTAATGTTTCGTGAAGTGTTTTAGCTGGGATTGTTGCCAGATAAAAATGAACTGCACTGTCTTAATTTTAAGACTTGTAAATGTTATAACCATTTCAAGATTTCTTGTTATAACGTACAAAATAAAATATGGTGTGGTAATATCAAATCGTATTTTCTAAATTAAATTATGATAACGTCATTAACGTTTAGTCCCATAAACAAAGAGTCCATGTAAATTAAATTTTTCTTTGTTTTTATCTTTTTAAGTATAAAGTGCGTGACATACAGTTTACAGCACTAATTGTTTTTTACTTATTAATGTTAGTTATGCATACCGTAAAGACTATATTTTTACTGTACCTTCATATTTTTTCTCTCTCCATTCTTTGTGCTTTTTTATTTAATATTTTGTATAATTATAATAGTTTTATTATGTTGTATAAGGATTAATTTTATTATTTTGTTTTATTTTATAGATACGTATAATTATTATTATCAATAATAAATAAAACTTTTCTTACAAGAATATATTTTGCGATTTTGGAATATTTTACAGTGTTTCAGTAGTTTAAATTATCATCATCAGTAATAACAAATTAAGATTAATTACAAATTACATTGGTTTGTAATTTCTGATGATGAAAGTTTAAAATATCGAAACATTGTAAAATATTCAAAAATAGAATTTATATTCTTGTAAGAAAAGTTTTATTTATTATTGATAATAGTAATACAAAATATATATACACGATTATGTGAGCAATTATGAATAAATAAATAAATATGTATATACAGGGTGATTCACGAAGAAACGGAAATACTTTGGGAGATGAATCTACATCGAAAAATAAGAAAAAAAGTTCATATAAACATAGGTCCGGAAATGCTTCGTTAGCGAGTTACAGCTAGCGAAATATTTCGCCTGGAATTCAATTCCCTAGGTGAAATGAGGTCGTCCTGAATTTTTTAGGACGTTAAGTAAGGGGGGAAAGTGGTAGTTCCTTAAGGTATTTGACCTGAAAAATCGAATAAAACAGAACCATATCTGCAATAGTTTTTGAGAAATCTGGTGTAGAACGGAAATAAATTCGGGTGAAACCCCGTTTTTTATGTTTGACGTACAATAACATTGTTAAATAAGTAATAAACACCTAATTCTTTTGAACTAAATTTGTAGAAAATTTAATTCTGATAAAATTGATGTAAATAAAGGCAACTACAAAACAAAAATAAGTTGCAAAAAATAAACTTTATTAACATCAAAATATCCGAAACTTGGCTGGAAAAATGCGTTAATTTTTATACTAGAAGAATAATACTTGTAATGTCCAAGAATATCTTCAAATAAAACAATAAAATAAAGTCAATAAATAATAAGATCTTATTTTTATAACAACTGTTCAAAATGTCCTCCGTCACTAATAACACAGTACTGTAATCGTTTTAAAATTCCTTGTGTGGCTCTTCTCAACGTATCCGGATTATTTTTTAGAATGTCAAATGCATTGAAAATTCTTGCCTTCAATTCTACTTTTGTATTTACTTTTTGAGGTATACTGACGATTTCATGTGGCCCCACACATAATAGTCCATTGTCGTCAGATCAGGTGATCTAGGAGGCCAATTAATTGGACCTTGTCGCCCAATCCAGTTGTTCCTAAATGTTGCATTCAAATAATTTCTAACTTCACGACAAAAATGTACAGGAGCCCCATCTAGCTGAAAAATGATTTCATGTCTTGTCACTAGTGGAATGTCTTCTAAACGTTCTGGTAGTTTATTTTCCAAAAAAAAATAAATACTCGTTTCCCGTTGACCTTCAAAAGTAAATGGTCCAATCAGATGCTTATCAATAATACCACACCAAACGTTTACAGAAAACCGATGTTGAAAACTGGATTCTACAGTCAAATGTGGATTTTCAGAACTCCAGTGATGACTATTTCGCAAATTATTAATTCCATCTCTTGTAAATGTTGCCTCATCAGTAAATAAAATAGAACTTACTTTACGACGGTTCTCTTGAAGCCAGTGACAAAAATTTATACGCAGTGCAAAGCCGCCAGGCAGCAAATTGTGAACCTTCTGAAAGTGGTACGGGTAGAGATTTTCTTTGTTAAGTCTTCGCCATACTGAACTCTGTGGCAAACCAATGCGATTTGAAATTCGTCTAGTACTTATCTCCGGGCTACGTTGAGCTTGCTGTATTACATCCTCCTCGAGAGCGATACGACGTTCTTCTTGTCTTTCAACTGAATAAGAACATGAAGGAAAAGAACCTGTTAAACGTAAACATTGAAAAACTGAAGCAAATGTTTTCGGATTTGGAATCCTTCTATTCTTCATATCCCTTCTTTGCTGCCAGCGAGTTTCCATTGCAGTATCCATAAATAAAAATTATGTCAGCATATTCCTCATTTGAAAACTGAAATGGCATTTTGATAGCTCGGAACACAAATACTTCAATTTCACGCACAGTGCACAACTGCTACAACTTTAATAGTGTACAGAACTATTCAAATTCTGAGCCAAAACATTGTGATTGTTGATCAGCTGTTAATACTGCCAACTTACAAAATAAAAAAACCCATTTACTGTATTTGTCCAATAATAATAATATCTTGCGTTTACAAGATCTTTTTAATTATGTATTTATTTACTTTATTTTATTAAATCAAATATATTGCAACTCACAGTCTGCGGCTTTTTGAAACAACGTCTTCACTATAAAGTTGACATGTTTCAGGACACTTGTCCCATCCTCAGAACTTAAAATATTCGTGTATTATTTAACGTTGATACAGTTGTCAAATAATTAAAATATTAAAATCCAATATAAATGTTTAAAAACGAGCGCTCGTTTAACAATGTACATCGTTTAACCGTGGCGCTCGTTTTTAAACATTTATATTGGATTTTAATATTTTAATTATTTGACAACTGTATCAACGTTAAATAATACACGAATATTTTAAGTTCTGAGGATGGGACAAGTGTCCTGAAACATGTCAACTTTATAGTGAAGACGTTGTTTCAAAAAGCCGCAGACGGTGAGTTGCAATATATTTGATTGAACAACACGTGGCTTGGTACTAAAATTGGGATTTATTCCTTTTAAACATTTATTTTATTGTTTTATTTGAAGATATTCTTGGACATTACAAGTATTATTCTTTTAGTGTAAAAATTAACGCATTTTTCCAGCCAAGTTTCGGATATTTTGATGTTAATAAAGTTTATTTTTTGCAACTTATTTTTTTTGTAGTTGACTTTATTTACATCAATTTTCTCAGAATTAAATTTTCTACAAATTTAGTTCAAAAGAATTAGGTATTTATTACTCATTTAACAATGTTATAGTACTTCAAACATAAAAAACGGGGTTTTCACCCCAATTTATTTCCGTTCTACACCAGATTTCTCAAACACTATTGCAGATATGGTTCTGGGACCTATTTTATTCGATTTTGCAGGTCAAATACCTTAAGAAACTACCACTTTCGCTCCTTACGTAACGTCCTAAAAAATTCAGGACGACCTCATTTCACCTAGGGAATTGAATTCCAGGCGAAATATTTCGCTAGCTGTAACTCGCTAACGAAGCATTTCCGGACCTATGTATATATGAAATTTTTTTCTTATTTTTCGATGTAGATTCATCTCCCGAAGTATTTCCGTTTCTTCGTGAATCACCCTGTATATTCCTTTGTAAGTAACTCGTTGAGTTTCCTGCAGGTCTCCCATGTAATATCTTCAAATAAATAAACTGCAAGTAGGTTTATTTTTACCTGACTCACGTTTCACAGAAATTATTCTGTATCTTTAGAGGTTTGTTTGAATTGTAATTGAATGCTTCACTTACAATATACAGTAGTTGTAACATTGTAAGCGAAACATTCAATTACAATTCAAACAAATCTCTAAAGATACAGAATAATTCATGTGAAACGTGCATCAGGTGAAAATAAACCTACTTGTAGTGTATTTATTTGTAGATATTATATATATTAATAATTTTGTAAGTCTATCACAGCACAAAATTATCATTATTATAGAATTATTTCACCAAACGCACGTTTCACAATTGTATGTGTGCATCATGAAACACGAAATATATTAACTAAAGATCTACCTCCATTTATCGTGACATTCTGTTTTTTCTTTATTTTTGTATCAGCCATCTACGGACTGCATGCCAATTTCAATTCTTTACTCTTTGTTCTTTGCTTTTTTTCCAATATTCTTTCATCTTGTCACTGTTTCTCTTCTTCTTGTTTTCAGTCCACTTTGAACCTGCGTTTTTCTCTCTCCAACCCTGGACTCCCTCTATTCTTAACATTTCTGGCCGAAAAACGTCTCCTGCAATTGCTTCTTCTGGGTGTATATTATTTTTTTCAAAATAATTTTGGACTTCTTTAATCCAACTTGATGTTGACTTCTTCTCCCAAACGTATTTGAAGATTTGCTTTGTCAACCTATTGTCGTCCATTCTATATAAATGTCCAAAAAATATTAAATTTGAAGCCGAAGTCACAACAAAAATTTCGACGAAACCGAAACATCGAAGCATGATAGTGTTTTTAGGCTTTTGAAACGTATAATGTGGATTACGTTTGGTGGATTACGTAAATCATTTCCAAACCACAGACGATCACAAACAGAGCATGTAAAACCAAATTTATTCTCACTAAAACGTTTGCTAAACTCAATGTCAGCAGCGACTATTTCTATCTTGATGCGTTTACATATCAAATTTATAGACTGTGGGGAATCGAAAGTGTGGAAGCGTTACGTTTTTCGATGACGATTTTTGTGGAATTACCCCCAGTCTAAAAACATTATCATGTTAAAAACATTATCATGTTAAAATGTTACATTCTGTTTTATTATAAAACATAATTATGTCTCAGAACGTATAAATTAATTTCATTATTGCACTTCCAGAAGGTGGTAATTATTTCTATGACAACTGTAATCTAACAGCAGGAAACATTACGATTACGGATTACAATATACTCACTAAATGCGTATACTTATGTATTTTTTGTAGGTATTTATAGCTTTTGCCCTGAATACGGAGACATTACTTTGGCCAGTAAACACATTCTAAAGAATACAGTGAAGTTAATAAAAATCAAATTTAATATTATAATTAAAATTAATAACTAGAAGCGTTACGTTTGCCAATTTTAGAGCTGAAGCTGCTTTAAAATTGAACCGAAAAGTTTGCTTTTTGGAATGAATCATAGACAAATTGTGAAGCGTATGGTCGCCAGTACACGATCCACTTGTTAATGAAATAAGAATAATTCATTAAACCAAGCGTTTTATAATTAAATATTTGCCTCTCGCTGCTACCAATTAGAGCTTACGATATACGTCACTCAAAAGTATACTTTCTGACGTTTTGTTGCAGAAAATGTTTAGCGCGAATTCTACGAAATTTTTCATTTCGGTTTTTCTATTCGTTGAATCTCCTATCTTTATAAAGCCAGATTAACTCTTTCTTTAAAACAACTGAGATCTGTCTTATTTATATAAATAAATGTATAGTTTGTATATTAGGCGTCAGAACTGATTATAATTGTTTTAAGGTAAAAAACTGTATTAATGAACGTCATACTAGTGACAAGGTATTCGCGAGGCTTTGGAAATAATGACCATTGAGTTAAAGTTTATATAATATTTTTCTCCGTTTATCATAATAATACAGTGCTTGTTGTATTGTACTTTAGTGAAACAGTGGCTTTATCCAATATATCAATTCAGTATCACGATGTAAGTGTGGATGTATAGTTTTTAAAGTGTCACGTTTTAAAGTATGATTTTAAAGTGTCTCGTTCATTCAGATTGTTACGTATATACAATTAGAGTTTATTTATGTCTGAAAATTTGAGAGTAACTACTCCTAATTTCAGAAGTAAATAACGAACGTATAGTTTGGTAATATTCTCGTGATTTGGCTGCGTTATCCGACTATTTGATAATTAAAAAATAAAAAGAAATTACACCGTTGCACACCACTATAGCAAACGTTATCGATTAGTGCATTCAAGCTTTACAGCTCATCATCATATTGGAGATATTTGCGATCTGCTGTGCTAGTGGTTTGTGATTATAACTTATTAATTAAATATCCATTCAAAAATATATAATTCTGTTTATTATTTTTCACTATTTACATAGTTTCTGATAATAATTTTTGAGGGTCACTAGTCGCAAGCACTGAAAAGATGGCTTGTAATAAGTGATATTCTGTATTTTTGAATCTAAAATCCACTAACAAACGTGTGTTATTGAAATGTCCAAATTTCACGGTGTACGTGCTACTGAAACGAGTGTCACTCACCTCGACCAACGTTTTCGACCCTTGTGTAACAGTCTTGCCACTAATCACAAGCGTGTAACATAATAAATTCGAAGATCTAATATGTACTATTATAAATGTGATTCCTACACATTTTTAACTCCTACTTTTAAACTCGATTACTTCAGTTAGTAAATTTCAACACTAAGGGGTAGAAAACATTTCTTAATGGTAAATGCAGAAACATAAAACTTTAAGGATGAAAGAGGTACGGTAATACAAAAACTAAGGCTTGTTTACTGTAATCTGTCGGTAATTTACAGATACGGTTACCTAAGGAATCCTGCAGCTCTAAGACACGTCTGCTCCGATCTTTGCAAATATGTTTGTCCAAACAACGTACTGAAAAAAATAGGGTCCGCCTCTTAAACAACCAGGGGTGTGGCAGTCTGTCTCCACCGCTTATCAGCCGATGTCTATATTGGCTCCGAAAATCAATCATTTTAATAAGACGACGTAATAAAAATAATTATATCTGCAATGTTCATCGATTGCGGTGTTTTGTATTTTTTTTCTAAAACAAATATTTTGATAACGTGTAAAAGGGAATGCATATTGTTTGATTGTATCATGAAGCATATTAATTACTATCTTTAAAGCAGATATAATCGGCTGCAATTGAAGTAACTTTTAATTCCATCATGGGTACACTTTTAATAGTTTTCTGTCACGCTATCAACGTATGTACCATGTACTTGTGTCATTAGCTGTAATGACTTGACTGTCAGCCCAGCAAGGTAACTGACATCTATTCAAACAGAATTATCACTGTTGCACACCACTATAGAAAAATTATTCCGATTAGCTCTTTGAAGCTTCTCAGCTCATCATCAGATCGGAATTCCCTGACGATGAGCTGAGAAGCTTGAAAGCGCTAATTGGAATAATTTTTCTATAGTGATGTGCAACAGTGATAATTCTGTTTGTGATTATAACCACTAACACAACTTTCTTCGTTAAACTTCTGACATCTATTTGAGTAACAGCGGCGTGTTGATCGTAACTAATAGTGTATTATTTCTCACGCTTCCTACTCGCCGTTCGGCGTTCAAGTCGGTGTATCCTCTCGCTTTTAAACCACTTTAGAGTACAAAACTAATAGTAAGCTCGTTTTTGTTTTGCCAAAATAACTCAGCAGAGGCAGGACAGTCTGCCTGTTTGAGTTATGTACGTCATGCGACTAAGACAATACACGTTTGATGGCCTACCACGAGAAGTGAAGTAACAAACACAACAGTTAAATTAACTGCAGTTTTCCTAATTCTTAAACAGGTGTTTTGTATCAATTTTGTATCTCCGTTTTTTGTTATCAATAATAATTAATATTCATAATAATAATTCATAATTAGGAATCACTTCATTTCTACATTTTACTTCCATATTCCTTAAGGAATGGAAGTATGGTGATGGCAAAAAAATCGTGTTCGAGATTATTGCAGATTCTGATTGTACTACACTCAAAACATGAAAAAAAGTCGTTTTCCGAAAAGTGTCTGTGTGTGTGTCTGTCTGTCTGTGTGTCTGTGTGTAGATTTTTTTCTATGGCAAACGAACGATAACTGCCGCAAATTCAAACAGAATCAAATAATTTTTTGCATACAGCCCTGATTTGTAGAGTACTCAGGACCTATTGTTTTTGGTGAAGATCGGTTGAGGGAAAGGGGTAGTTTACCGGCAACGGTTTTTTTTTATCAAGGGAAATTTTTTTTTTTTGGCCAACGATAACAGCCGCAAATTCAAACAGAATTAAATAATGTTTCGTATACAGCCCTGAATTGTAGAGTTCTCAAGACCTATTGTTTTTGGTGAAGATCGGTTAAGGGGAAGGGGCAGTTTACCTGCAACATTTTTTTGTCAAGCGTATTTCCTATGGCAAACGATAACAGCCGCAAGTTCAAACAGAATCAAATAATTTTTTGCATACATCCCTGGATTGTTGAGGTCTCAAGGACTTTCGATTTTGGTGAGGATCGGTTAAGGGGAAGGGGTAGTTTACCTGCAACCTTTTACGTTTTAACAAGAGTAAAGTACTTGAAAATTTATTTAAACTTTTTGAAACAATGGTAATTGTTAAAAATAAAATAATTTTGTTGCCAGGCAATAAAATTATAATTTTTTCATTTTAATGTAATATAATATTTTTCATTTAATACAGCAATAAAAAGGCAGGTAAGACACACACACACACACACACACACACACACACACACACACACACACACACACACACACACACACACACACACACACACACACACACACACACACACACACACACACACACACACACACACACACACACACACACACACACACACACACACACACACAAAATTCACGTTATTTCTGGCCTCACTCATGTTTATTTTCTTACATTTGCACGCTTTTTAAATGGAAAGTGCCGAAACCCACACCAACATAACGCGTGCAAGCCGAAAAAATGGACATCAATTTGCTTACTGGTGAAGCTAGTAGTTAATGAATGGGTAGGCAAAAATCTTATCTTAAATTTTTTTAAGGAATCACTAAAAGGACGGTGGTTCAAATCGGACGCTGAGGTATAGTTTGCTGTAACCGAATGGTTCCACAAACAGCCGTAAGAATTTTACTAGCAGGGAATCTACAGGTTAGCGCAACAGTGGAACTCATGTCTTAATGTTATTGGAGACTTCTTTTAAAATCGTTGAATAAAAAATGCTTTACAGCTCTATACGTGTTTCTATTGAACAATCCTTGTATTAGTCATACACAATAATACAACTGATTGAACTTCAAATTTTTAAACTTGATTAGTTTCTATATATATGTTTAATGTTACAAATAATTCAAATAACAATCTTGATCATCCGTTAGTTCAGCGGAATAACAGTGACACTTTTAATAACCGCATAAAATAAACACTTAGAAACAACACAGGCGCTTTAACTTAACTGTTTGGACCACAGAAGTGATGCATGCCTCAACGCTCTATGTTTACAGCGCGGGACAATCCCCCCTCCCTACACTTCCCTATCACACCACTACATTGCTTACATACGATGTATACAAAAAACGCTGAGGCAAGTTCAGGTTGCCTCATTCGCTTTAAACGAACTATGCCGAATCACACCTGTCACCATCTAGCGGTCGCTCAATAAAGCACGTTTCGGTTTAATAAATTTGACAGTCGCAGTAACAATGTATAATCTTTACGTTATGTAGTTCATACGTATTTATAATTTTTATTCTACAGAATTTTTTAGGGTAGGCATTGCCTCAATTGGCTCCATGTAACTTCGCCACTGATATATATGTGTACAAGGTTATAGACAACAAAGAAGTAGTTTTTGTTAAAATTCCTTCCCGGGATATTTGGCCGTAGTCCAATGTTTTCTACAAAACCAGACATTTCGGCAATGCCATCGACTGCCATCATCAGTGAAAATCGAGTGCGATAACGTGAGGTGGTATACGTTAGTGACCACAGTACTGTGGTTAAGGCTGAAGCAGTAAGTAGAAAGAAGTAGTTTTTATGGTAATATTTCATTTCGAAAATGATTTTAAATATAAATCTTAGAATATGGAAGTCATGTATGGTTCTCCATACCGATATTTTATTCTTAAGATAGCTTGTAAAAATGAGAATTTCTAAAGACATATTGAATATACCCAGTTTCATTACACGTTTGCACTTTAATTTAAGAATGTAGTCCCATCTGTTTTAAGCCACTATAGTTCGTGTTAAAGTATATATATGTTATATGTTAAATCGCCAATAAAAAAATTCTCATCATCGTCATCTTCATAACACGGCACTGGCACAACACGACGTAGGCACAACACGGCACAGGCACAACACGGCAGAGGCACAACACGGCACAGGCACACACGGCACAGGCACAAAACGGCACAGGCACAACACGGCACAGGCACAACACGGCTGCCTGTTCCGCCTCCAAAGATCCTCTAGCAATTTCTTCCTCAGTCTACCTTTAACACACCTGTGTCCTACAGATTTGTACTTTCAGACTTTTTGGCCAGTCTGGAATCCGACATTCTTTCTAAGTGTTCTTTCCACCGTTGTTTGTAATATTTTAATTTTTCATTCTAGTTAAAAACTTATAACACTTCTCTTACGGCAGCATTCTTTATGCGGTCAAGTTTAGAACACCTTTTAACTCCTCGTAAGAACGCCATTTCCGTGGCCTATATTTTACTGTCTTGTTTCTCCGTTTGTTAAATATTATCGCCGAATAAACTAAACGCATCCATTTGGAGATCAATACCTTTTTATGCAAATATGATTTAAAAATTGACATATTTGTTATCTATATACTAACTGAAGAGTTATTACCTTTTTAGGTATTTGAATTCTTCATTTATTTTTAGATAAATGTCCTATCATTTTATTTACTGTAGGCTGAAAATGGTGAACAGCCACGGAAAGAATCAGAGAAAAGTTTCCGACTTACAGTGTATTAACTTGTTTAAAAACTTTGAAATAATAAATCTTGTAAAAATATGTTTTGCACGCTACCTTCACTAGACAAGTAGATCGAGTATATTCAGTAGAAAACTCCAATAAAACTTGCAAGGATTAATGGAGATAACCAGTAACATTCTATCAAACGTAGACTATAAATCGTCTTTAAAACAACCAACTTATGTGAATATAAATATTTAAAAATAATATCCACACATTTAAAATGTGTATAATATTTACCGTATTTTATCCGTCGTGTGACTTCGAGTTGCGTTCGATTGGTTTACGCGTTTCGAAACATACGTTTCGTCTTCAGAAATAAAAATCACTCAAAGTGAGGTCGTTAAATACTAAATGTACATTTCAATGCTGAAATATTCTAATTCTTGCAACTAGTTATCGACTTAAATTATTTTTGTATAAACTTATACTCTTAGTTTTTTCAACTATGTCTAATGCAGACTTAATATATCTTCTACTTCATCTTCTGTTGAAACCCAGTACAGGTAAACGTTTTTTATAACTTTATACACGGTCAAATCTGCAGTTTTCGTAATTCCAAGTTTGTCGTAACTTATTGCAAACTTGTTACTGCTAATTGCTTTGTTCTAGACAAGTCATTTGAGTGCCTACATAATTGCAAACATGAAATATACAACCACTGTTTAGAATGTTGTTGAGGATTTAAAAGTGGTAGGCACACTGAAAAGTCCGTCAGGAAGCACCTAGCAGTTCTTCAGCACATTACGACAAAATTAAGATTCGTTTCAGTCTAATCTTTGTGATGTTTTGCAACATAAGCTAATTAAGAAAACATGGGTTTTCAGTAAAATATTATTTTTCTGAAACAAAGTACAGCCAATAATAGTATAACATTGGAAAATGACACAAGTATGGACTATGGACTTTTTAAAACTATGGACTACTCTAACGTTTAAATTTATATATATTTTTATTTTTCCAACATTGCACTACTTTGAGCTTTTCTGAAAATTACCATCAGTGTTCCATGGCTAATATTCCTTGCGAAAATATTAAAATACGTTATACTAGCTTCGTGGAATGGATAATTTTAGACTGATTTTTAGATTACGGTATTACAAGAGTCACGCATTATGTAAGGAAATGTACGTAATTGATAAGGTGTTTTAAAAGGTTGTCAGAAAAACACGTGAAAATAAAACAGATATTTTCTTAAAGCTGTACAATTCCTGTTTAACTTATTTTTTATATACGTTCTGAAATTTTATCCGAATACACGAAGTAGAATACGAACTTCGTCAAGCTTACTTGCTAAACTGCTACCTGTCATGCTACCTCCGGATGAGGCCTTTCACAGTATCCACCATTGTCGAGTCCTAAACCAGGACCTGTTACATTGTGACTTGATAATGGTGAAGACACCGCTGGAAGGCCGTCCGGAGCAGGACATGTAGCAAATAAGTACGGTGAAGTCGGCATTATGGAGATTGCTAATTCAAATAACAGGTGAACGAAGTAGAATAGTGACATAAAATAAATTCAGTTTACGTAACGCTATTGACGCTCTCTTATGCTACGCACCAATGACGGAGTTGTACTGTCACAGTCATAGAAACTGTTAACCACGTAACATATACATAACCAGTACATATAGTTGTAATCAGTAACCACGTAACTGATTATAACTGTATTGACGTAAACTTGTCTACAAACGTAAATATGACGTAAGTGTGACGTAAGTAATGATTAGAGAAACAAACTTTACACTAATGGATATCGTTTTAAAGCTATTGAATATATAATAAGTTGTGATACTTTTCTACTCAAGGAAAACATTACGCAAGCAAAAATAATATGTTGTTGTAATTGATATAACACTATACAATTACTCAAATTACAAGACTGTATTAAAACAATTTCAGATCCCTCATTGACAAAATTATTATTGTTACTTTAATGTATGATCAAAATGTAGTAGCTTACATTTATTAAGTATTCAAACACTTTTTGCTACAGTCCGTTTCTTGATGTATATATTGTATTTAATTTTTATAAAGAAATATCTTGAGGTAAATTCGTTATAAGAATTAAATATAATTTATTAAGTAATATAACGGATTTTAAACCATACGTTTAAAGATGTAACACGTCAAACAAAAACTGAACCAAGTAAAATTTGACTGAACTGAGTCCAATGTGAATTCGGATAAGGGAAAAATAAATTTCCGTGTCAGTTAAACAAATTTTAACATGTCTGACTATTTTATAGCTTACACCAAGTTAAAATCTACAGTTTTACGCTCTTAAACCAGATTTATGGAAAGCTTCGTTTTTTAGTTTCAATATGTTTTAACACGTAAGAGATAACTTCGAGGCGGCTGAGCTGGATAAATGTACAGGGTAACGGGTAAAAGGGTTTTAGTTTTCAAACTTAAACTAGCATACTTTAATATAAACGAAATACACAGCACTCAAACAATGTTTGTGGCATTTAAGGGCACAAACATTATTGTATCTTGCTCGATACAAGTATTACGAGTTTTAAAGGCGTCCTTCATAGGACACCACGAGTTTACTGACATTAACTAATTAGATTTGAGTTTACGTTAAGTCATCAGCAGTAAACATAGATTTTGAAAATAATGCAGTTCCCATACTTCAGAATTTAACAACAGCTTAACACTAAAAAAAATTATCGGTACGGACAACCATACGTGATTTCCATGTTCTAAGATTTATATTTAAAATCATTTTCGAAATGAAATATTTCCATAGAAACTAATTCTTTCTTCAGCCTTAACCACAGTACTGTGGTCACTAACGTATACCACCTCACGTTAGCGCACTCGATTTTCACTGATGATGGCAGTCGATGGCACTGCCGAAACGTCTGGTTTCGCAGAAAATATTGGACCACGGCCAAACAACCCGGGAAGTAAAATTAACAAAACAAACTACTTCTTTGTGCCCGATAACGTAGTATACATATAAAAAATTGTACCCTCCCCCTTCAACTACCATTTTCATTTATAGAAAATTACCCCCTCTCCCTTGAACTACCCTTTTCATTTATAGATATTTCGTCTATTTTTCTTCAGTGGATTATTATAACTTTCTTTTCAGGATACTTTATTTATCAAAATTAAGTACTTGTTAAAACATAAAACGTTGCAGGTAATCTACCCCTTCCCCTCAACCGATCTTCACCAAAATCAATAAGCCTCAAGTTCTCTAAAACTCAGTCACATTTGCAAAAAATGATTTAATTCTGTTTGAATTTGCGGCACACACACACACACACACACACACACAAACACACACACATTTCGGAAAATGACTTTTCTTCATGTTTTGAGGGTAGTGCAATCAGAATCAGCTCTTATCTCGAACACGATTTTTTCGCCTTACGGAACATGGAAGTAAAAAACTGAACACTAACTTCAAGCACCATAATGATAATGACAAGTAAAGTAGAAAGAAAAATGAGGAAGTAGTGTTAACTGGAAAACAATTGCTGGGCTTAGGCCGTAGTCCAACATTATTAAACTTATGGTTATTATCAAAAATCTGCTCCACGATAACAACTCCGTCAACATAAACTGGGTAAAACACTCGACAAATTCACAAAAATAACAAAATCAGACTTTTCGGCTTGTCCAGGACTTGCTTCTTCAGTGTGGCGGGAAAGAAGCAGTAAGTCCCGCTAGAGACTGAGATCATGAAAACGCTTCCCTTGAAAAGCACTCATATTAATAAATTTTAATATCGACATGGTTAAAATTCATTAACAAATCCTTAAAATTTGTAGGTTTTGTTTTATGTAAACGTTTTCTTTTGTTATTAACTTGTTTACTAACATTATGAACGTGTTGTCGTTATTGTGGCTATTTTAATAGCCTATTACTTTATTACTTCACGAGAGATAATGTGCAGTTCATGCAATTAATTTTTAAGCCCCGTTACAAAATCACTTTGATTAAGAGTTACAATATTTCTTGGAACGTGGAATAATTAAAACTGTCAATGATTGCGTTAAGATCAAATTATTTGGATCAAACTCTATGAAAAGACGTCAGTGTATGAATAATTAAAGTAGTAGGTGTACATAAAGTCAGAGTTAGTTAAGAAAGTCTGTTTAATTTAAAGTGTTCGTGTATTGTTGTAAAGAATATCCGGTGAAGGGTTTTTGAGGATCACTCCAAAAATATAACACAAATTTTAACTTATTTGTGTCGACGTTTCGACAACGTTTATTGTCATCATCAGGACAATTGTTGCGGACGCCGAACACACAACTGTTATCACAAATAAGTTAAAATTTGTGTTATATTTTTTGACAGACCCTCACAGACCATTCACCGGAAAAATTCATTGATTGACGGTCACTACAAATTTAAAATGTAAAAAATATCTTTAGTATCAATTGGTAAAGTCAATGTGTTATTCTGTCAATGTATATCCTGCAGAAAATAAAAGAAGATTTTGCAAAACCGGAATACGTAACAGATTCTGAATTCCTTATTGAACGAAAACAGATATGTATAGCCTACGTGACAGGAAATGAGATGAGAACGGCAGTCAATTGAATTTTGTAATCGCTTTGAACTCTATCGTGACTCTATCGTTGCTGTCAAAGGATACAACAAAAATGATTGTTTTTGTCATCTTTCATGTTTATTTTTCAGTTCTTCTTTAATTTTAAAATACATATAAAGTAATATTGTTTTTGATTTGAAAATGTCCTCTTAGTAAAGGTATTCTTCTTCCCCCTAATTTTAAGCTGTTCAGGTCGTTTCACCATTGACGCACTTTTTTACCATTTATATAATATAATTGCTCCATTCTTGTAGGATCGCCTTAACTTCGTCTACAGTAAAGAGCTTTACCTGCTGCTGCTGTAACTCTGCACTCTGCCATTTATTGTTCATTCCACTTTATTTACGTCCAAGTACTGGTGTTTTCTATTAGTGATTCGTCTGATTTCAAATTTCCGGAGTTGGTGCAACGAAGTTTTTTTTAGCTATTTTTTTTAATATTTTTATTTCGGCGGTGGTTTTTCGCTCAAATAGCTTCTGAGTATTTGACGCCGTATGTCTGAGTTTACATACCGTATGTCATTGTTGAATAGAAATTGGGTTTATTTATTCTGCATTGTGCTTTTTTTCTAGTAATTTTATTTTACGGAAGCCAATGTTTAAGCATCCGAAAATTTGTTTTAGATTTCTCTCTTTGATCTTATTTTCCTTTCGTAAATTTCAATGACTTGATAGTGTGACATCCTGACGTTTTACTTCCATTAATTGATCATAATAAATTGAAGTTGGAGTTTGAAAATTAGGAAAGTTGAAGGTACCAAATTCACGTTGACTTCCGTAGGTGTACAGGGTTCGAGCATCTTGAACTACTCCAGCTGATAAAACCAGGCACCATTACGGCTGAACATCGCGACGTAAGGAATCCGTGGACTCTGAAACGGATTTGATTTTACAACGTATGCTTCACTTTCATAACAACTCCGCATCTCTAACTACTGTATATATAAATTAATTTTTATAATACATATATTGTTGTGTGTCAAACTGTTAATTTATATATAGTTATTAATTATCATTGTTGTAACAATAACACAAAATTTGACACTACTTGGAAGAAAGTAAAGCTTTTCCTTTGCACATTATTCAATTGTATAAAGAGGAATATACGGTACAGAGAAGTTCTTACCGTTCATGTTTTTGGAGACGCAAAGTTAGAATTAAGTCACTTTATTCGAGATAAACATAGTGCCTCTGAAAAAACTTAGATACATACAGTCACACCTGCACTCAAACATTTGTTTTTTTCAACTAATCAATTTTTGTAAGAAATGTTATTTTATTACAGTTCCAGTCAATATTTTTACTTACAATTGGACACAACAATTCGTTACAATAAGAAGTCAGATTTCTTGCAGAAAATACAATATTTCTTGCAGATTTTACGAGTACATTGCAGTGCACTTTTGTTTGTTACAGACTTTAAAACGTTTCTCTATTTGGTATTTTTTTTATCGGCCATCTAAGGACCACATGCCAATTTCAGTTCTTTATTCTTTGTTCTTTTCATTTTCTCCAATATTCTTTCATCTTTTTACTGAGTCTCTTCTTCCTGCCTTCAATCCACTTTGAACCTGCCTTTCTCTCTCTCCTACCCTAAACTCCTTCCATTTGTAACACTTTTGCCCGAAAAACGTCTCTTTCAGTTGCTTCTTTTGCGTGTATATTATTTTTTACTAAATTCTTTTGGATTTCTTTAATCCAACTTGATGTTGACTTCTTCCCCCACAGATATTTGAAGATGTGCTTTGTTAACCTATTGTCGTCCATTATATATAAATGTCCAAAAAATAATAGTCTTTTTTTCTCATTGTTTCTGTTATATTCTCTATACTTTGATATAGAGAATATATCATCATCATTACTTCTTAATTTCCAACCTTCTGAAGTTTTTCGTTGGCCTAATATTTTCCTAATAATTCGTCTTTCCAAAATTTCTAGTTTGTCTAGTTTCTAGTTTGTTTGGTGGTTTTTATTTATTTTAGTTTTTTTTTGTATGCCTTCTGGAGTGCAGGAAAGTTCCTAGAAATGTTGTATTCTACACGGATTTGTAAAAAAAAAATACAAGGAAAAATTCTTTTTCTGATTTGATAAGTAAAAGCCGATTTATTATTAAAAAAACTGCAGAAATAATAATAAAAATTGTCATTAAAAAACATAAACGGCTTCCGGAAATTGGAGAGGTATAAAATTTATAGACTGACTCTGTGACGGTCATAACATGTTAACAAAATATTTCTTATCTGAGAGCATTCCCTTTTTAGGAATTTTCAGGTAGATTTTACTAACACACACACACACACACACACACACACACACACACACACACACACACACACACACACACACACACACACACACACACACACACACACACACACACACACACACACACACACACACACACACACACACACACACACACACACACACACACACACACACACACACACACACACACACACACACACACACACACACACACACAGCTTGTACACAGCTTGTACACAACTTGGGTAACTAAATTTAGTAAAAACTTTAAGGTTGTAGAATATAGACGTTATGTCCGAATTCATGTCGAGGAACCCGTTGCGTCCTACTCTCACAAGTGTTTTTTATGAGAGCACTTCCCGTCTCTACTGACTTACCTGCTGAGAGAGTGATTTTTCTAGAATAATTCTTAGTGTTTTCTGAACGTAGGGGATGGTGTGGTTTGTCAACACGCGAGCTTTTATAGCATACTTGTCACAGGCGAAATACTAATAGCTTTAAAACGTGTTCGATTCAATCGCTGTTGCTCGCCCACAAGCTACTGCATCGACGGAATAAAGTTGTTGGCTATGTGTATATGACATTATGGAAATGGGTTGTCAGCTAACTTTGCCATTAACGCGGACAAACATGACTTAATATATAACGCTGGTTCAATAAATACTCGCTCTGACAGTGTGCAACTGCCGAATATTGTGTCATATGTTATATTTTCTGTACAAGTAAGCCTATTTATTTATTTATTGAGTCCTCATTGTGGAGACAAGAGTCTCCAGATACCTATAATTGATAAGCGGAAGTTAGTTGCTACTTCTAAAAGACGCTGTGAAACTTGTACTACTCTCACTAGGTAGTAGTTGTTAGGTAGCAGTACTACTAGTCCATTCCCTATATAACTACATTATATTATATATATATTAATATATTCCATAATAAATTATAAGTACGTATTATATTTTATAATAATAATATTAATTATATGTATTTAGTATTTATACTCACTTTACCTCAAGTAAAGTACTTGTGAAGTACTTGTGTGTTGATTGGTTGTTGTGTGTGATTGTGGTGTATATATTAGTATTTTGTGTATTTTCGTTGTTGAGTGCTTTGAATCACACACAATAATATCAATTTAAAGTGCCAAAAGCCAACAGGAAACCACAACAACAACCAACCAACACACAAGTACTTCTCAAGATTAAAAATTAGGAAGACTGAGGATGGAAACATTAAGTGTCCCGAAACATGTTCCAAATAAGGAAAAAACATCTTGAGGTAAAGTCATTATAAATACTAAATATATTACGTTCATCAAGAAATAGACTGTAGCAAATAGTGTTTGTATTAATTATATGTATTGATACGTGACATATATTCATCAAATGCAACGGGTGCAATATTATGTATGGAATGACGCAAACAGGTTGCATACATTAACGACAAAAAATGTCTGTTATTATGGAGGTTGATGTTTATTAAAATTGTCTAAAGTTATTCACTAATGTTATTTCTAATAATCGTACATAAATCAAATTATTTTCTTTGGCACATATAAATTATAATTGAAGTGTTTATGACAAAATTATAAATGTTTCTAACTCTTGGATGTTACTTGAATTCCACACTTAGCTTCACGTGGTTGAGTGAGTTGATACCGGTTGACTTTCCTTTGCAATCCGGTGTAGGATCATTTAACTGCGTACGTCTATTCGTTAGATCAGATTATTATTCAGTTGATAATATTACTATCTCAGGGTTTGTCTATAAAAGTTTAGTAATTTAATTATTCAAGTCCAAATGAACTTGCACTTATCGAAATCGTAACACGTTCTCGTGTAAGCTATAACTCCGGATTATATCAATATAACTTACCTAAGCTAACATCTTCCATTCACACGGACAGCACTACATAATACTGCTGTTCCGTATTATTAATTATATTATTAATTTTAACCCAATAATGTATTTTAAGTTGGCTGATAATCTCAGACTTTTATTTAAAATTATAAGAATGCCATTTAAGAACACGGTGTCTTGTACGAAAATCTCGCACACAGAAGTTCGGCTGCTTTGGTCAGCGCTTTCTGAAAAATTGAAGAACCTCATTACACAAATTTGGGATCTGACTGACATACCAAGAGCTCTGATTAGTTGAAATTGGTTTCGACGTCATACATAAAAGATAATTATTACAAGCTCTGGTCAGGCTTTACAGAAAGCCTTAGATTCATGTCAAATTTTTATCTGCAAATATTGTGAACCTTTTAAAATATTCAACGTATAACATAGTGTAAAAAACACATACACTGCTGTAAAAAACTATACAATTTTAGCGTCAAATATCCTTTTTAATCTGTTCAAGTTTCATTCCAATACGTTAATAAATAAAGGAATTATTTATGTTTTAAATTTATTCCCGCATATGCACATACATAGATACAGTGAAAAATTATAAACAATTTGAGGTGTCTCATTTCACAATCCTAAATCTAATACAATAGTTATGCCTAATTAACAAAACTGGACAATGTTATTGTGTACACCTGCCTACATGCAAGAAAAGAATTTTTGAAAATATTTTACACAGCGTTCTGCAATGTTTTGTTGCAAAATATATTTATATATATTCGTATGCAATTAATGTTATCATTATTTTTATTATTATTGAGAAAATTTGAATACTACAAATTTTTATTATTAATCTACAAAATTTGAATACCACTAGGTACCAATAATCTTACTAGTGTTTTATTTTAATTAAATAAAAATATATACCCTGGAGCAGGAATTTATTTTAAAAATAAAATTAAAAAAAACTTGGATAGTTTATAGTCATTACGATCAGAATAACCTAATTGAAAACTGAATACAAAATGTTTATACATTATAAATTTTGTTCATTATAGTTAAAAACAATTGATTTGTTTTTAATTTAAATACCAGATTTGCTTTTGTTAAGTATTTGTATTTTTATATTTAGTTAGAATTATATGTCCCCAAAATTAACACAAAGTGTTGATAGAGATATTTTTCAGTTGTTATTTTAGCGTTGGTCGTTTTAAATAATAAAAATACGTATTAATTTTTTTTAAAATGCATTCTCGTTATAAATTATCCCTTGTTTCCTTATTGTCGGACCAATTCTGCGTTAGTTTACATTTATTCATATAAACATCTTACATCAGAATAAATTATCACTTTATTATATTCTTACACTATAACTTCTGTCAGATGTTTTAAAGGTTTCGTCCATCTCCTGCGAATTGTCGAGATTATTCGTTTAACAAGATGATTGCAAACATGTACAGAAAACCGTTATAAGACTTTAGATAATTGTCACGCATCCTATGTGAGGTTTAGACTATAAGTGGCACATGAAAGTCTTACCCTGTATTTCTTAATGTTATTAACAATCGTAATTAACGGAAAATAAATAAAATAAAAACACGTCAAGAGAATTGTCAATTACACATGCACATTACTTTTAAAATATAAGTCGTTTAATGTCAACAACCCCGATTCTGGTTTCTAGCAGTTAGTTTAGCTGTTTTGTTCAGAAGATTTTACTTCTTAGTGAGTGACATTGCATAACAAGCATCCTTATAAACCTTTTGAGGATTTGTGCTCACGTCTTTGGGTATTTTGTAGTAAAAATGTAATGATCAGACTCATTATCAGACTGTTATCTTCATCTTCAGCAGTGCAACAACCCATTACTGAGTCAGGGCCTCCTTTAACAGCCTCCGCCAGTTGTCCCGGTCAATTGCAGCTGCTCCAGTTCCGGGTCTGACGAAAGGAACTGACAGGTTTCTGCACATAAAAGTTTTACAGATGGGCTATGTAACTTCTCCGATCCAACCCCCAACCTGGAGGACCAGGAAATTTGATTTCGGGATGCTCTTCCCCTAGAGAGTTGCTTTCACCTCAGCTGACGAGCTCTCTCTGCCCGGTCGCAGTAGGCTAACTGACTCAGCCCATGTGTGCAGCCGTTGGGCTACTATAACCTCCTCCGCCTCCACACTAGATGCACACCCTGCTGCCGATGTGCACCATCCTGCCCGGCCAGGACCCAGGATACCCTCAGGCTGTCCTGACAGAACCCCCATCTATCGTTTGCTTACCGATGCACTCCGCCGAAGGGATTGATTACCACAACCTTGGAGTGGATTGCTCGGCGTAACAGGGCCACCGACGTGTAGGTGAGAGAGGAGTTGGGGTGGAGAGGCTGGTGCATTTCTCTTCTGTGAAAGTATGTGTTTGCATCACACCCCCTTTGGACCCCAAAGGGGTCTAATTATCATTAAGCCAATTTAAAACGCGATGTTTCTTATGTAAAAATAATTACCCAACATATTGAGACTACATAAATATTACAGTTTTATGAATAAAAATAATGTATACCCTATCACAACAAACGAGCAAGTGGTAGACGGAAAAAATGTCAAAGAATACACGCGTAGCCTATAGTGGTGGTCACTAAAAATAAACTAACAGTACAGAACCGTGTGGTCCAGTAGAAGAGGAAAATACTGATTTCATAAAACGCAAAAAACATAGTGCGTGTTACAAAGAAAAGAACCTTAAAAAGTGGAATGAAAATTCTTAGTTGGTTAATTGTATACATAATTGTAAGGAAACATATTATTTTCATTACATGTTAGTATGAGTTTGACCTGGAGACTAAAATTATACCTGTTTAACTGAAACATCTCTTTTAAACTGATTCAGTTGCAACTAAAGTTTGTTTTTATTTTAATGCAATAATTGTATTGGTGAGATACCATTTTGCAATTTCTTTTTGTATCGGCCATCTAAGGACCACATGCCAATTTCAATTCTTTACTCTTTATTCGTTTCTTTTTCTCCAATATTATTTCATCTTTTCACTGTGTCTCTTCTTCCTGTCCTCAGTCCACTTTGAACATGCGTTTTTCTCTCTCCTATCTTGGACTTCTTCCATTTTTTACACTTTTGTCCGAAAAACTTCTCTTTTGGGCAAATATTAAATATTCGTTTAATATTATACAGATTTTATTTGTTATTAATAATATTTGAGAATATATTTTAATGTTTCGAGAAGTAAGTGTATTTTTTTAAAATGATAGCATAAAAAAAATTCCGAATGTTCTCTGTACTCTGATTCAGAGTGTTTATTTTATTAATTGTCTGTTTTATTAATAATTTAGTCAATTTAATATGCTTGCTTTGAATTATAAAATTAATTAAAAAATTAAAAAATCGTTAGGAAAATGTAAATTTTTTTCTTAGCTCGACCTAATTGTTTGTCTGCCACACTAAAACAAAATGTAAATGTAAATGTAAATTACTATATTTTTAATGAAACTGCAATTAATAAAGTAATATTTAAACGTTGTTAATCGTAACTTTACTAACGTGTACTATAGGTTACTTGTTTCTTACATTTTAAAAATAATTATACGTAATTACTTCAAGCGTTACAACGTTAAACACCCCTAGCAACACTGATGTTTTTGTTCGTTTACATCAACTGCAACTGTACAAAGAGAAGTCGTGTTTTACAAGTCTTTACTGGTTATTATTTTCATTTTGTATAATCCTTTTAAGATAGTAGTTTAGCGGGTTTACTGCTAAAAACACATTGAAACAATTCATTTTAAATTATAAAACGGTAAAAGATTTTTGCCAAGTATTAAAACTAACAGTAACCTTTAGAAATAATCTTCTTGAGCGAACAATGAACTAGCTTCTTTAATTGCATCATCATCATCTTCTTAACGTTTTTAGGCTTCAACGGCCTGTTCCTATTCCACAGTCCACCTTTTCTTAGGTCTAACAACTTTTCTCCTTCCTTTAGTGTTGTAACATTTCGCCATCTTCGGTATTTCTTTTTTTTTTAATTGATGTGTTGGATACATTTCCTTCTGTATTCTTTAGTCCTTTCATTAAATGCAAACATATTTAAATCACTTCATATCTCTTCATTTCTTATATGATCTCGTCTATTATACCTTTTAACTGATTTCATATCTGCTGTTTGTATGTTCTGTTAATCTTTTTTCTGTATGACCCAAGTTTCAGAACCATACATTAGTATGGTTTTCTGCAGTTTTCACATTCAGGAGTAGGATATGCGGAATATAGAGCCGTTTAGATCAGAGCCTCTACCTATTCAACACCGTCGTGCGTGGTGAAGAGCCACACCCTTTTGTGGTGGTCCCATGACACAACACGACGGATCTAGATCATAGAAAGTCGATAAAAAATCTAGCCGGCATAGGGTTGGTTGCCCTATTCGGTGGTCTCAATCAACAACTCACAATTCCAACAGTAGCCTTCTTTAATAGCTGTCAACTGAAATAGAAATTGTCGATTAGATATCCTAAATAAGAGATTTAATCTTCTCACTAACGTATAAAATTGAACGTATAAAAATAACGTATAATAACGTTTAAATGCAGTTTTTGACTGAAAAATATGAGTAAATTACAATTTTATTAATAGAGAAAAAATATTGCTTATCAATTAAATAGATAGATAAATAATTCGGAGAGTTAGGAAACAACAATAACAGAGAGGTTTGTGAAAATGGCAAAGCAATGAGTTGAAACTTTTCTTTGAAAAAACTAAGTCATTTTCATTTTTAATGTAACATAATCCATACAATACAATGAATAAATACGCACTTTAGGTTTTAAGAGTTACAGTGTTCAACTTAAGAGAGCCGTAGCGATAATTTATGTCAAAAATTATTATTTTTATATGTAGTTTACAATATTTTGTCCTTCTGTTTTACTCTTCCATTTTAATCGAAGTATTTAACATTTAAACTGTTAAGAAAATAACAATATTTTAATAATGACACTAAACGTAATACACATAATTAGAATTAAGTTAAATGAAATTAAAATAATAATAATAATTTGTATGCATTTATAATATATTAATTTATCAATCGTGTTAGTCGCTAATCACAGTACCAAACTAAAATATCGGTATGGAGAACCATTCATGACTTCCATGTTCTAAGATTTATATTTAAAATCATATTCGAAATGAAATATTTCCATAGAAACTACGTCTTTCTACTTATTGCTTCAGCATTAACCACAGTACTGTGCTGACTAACGTATACCATCACCACCTCACGTTTTCGCACTTGATTTTCACCGATGATGGCAGTCGATTCCACTGCCGAAAAGTCTGGTTTTGCAGAAAACATTGGACTACGGCTAAAGAGCCCGGGAAGCAATTTTAACAAAAAACTACTTCTTTGTTGCCGATAACGTAGTACACATATAAAAAATTCTCCCCTCCACCTTCAACTATAATTTTTAATAATAGAAAATTACCCCCACCCCGTTCACCTTACGTCTTCATTTATAGATATTTCATCTACGTTTCTACAGTGGATTACTATGAGCTTCTTATCAGGATACTTTATTTATAACAATTAAGTACTTTACTCTTGTTAAATCATAAAATGTTTCAGGTAAACTACCCCTTTGTCTTAACCGATCTTCTCCAAAATCAACAGACCTTCCGTCCTCTACAATTCAGGGAAGCATGCAAAAAAATATTTGATTCTGTTTGAATGTGCGGCAGTTATCGTTCGTCATGGAAACATTTCTCTTGTTACAACATAAAATGTTGCAGGTAAACTACCCCTTTCCCTTAACCGATCTTCACCAAAATCAATAGACCTTGAGCTCTCTGCAACTCAGGGGGTGCAAAAAATTATTTCATTCTCATTGAATTTTCGGCAGTTATCGTTCGTCATAAAAAATTACCCTTTTTAAAACATAAAACGTTGCTGATAAACTACCCCTTTCCTTAACCGATCTTCAACAAAATCACAGACCTTGAGTTCTCTTTAGTTCAAAAAGGTATGCAAAAACCTAGTTGATTCTGTTTGAATTTACGGCAGTTATCGTTCGTCATATAAAAAATTACCCTTGTTAAAACATAAAATGTTGCTGGTAAACTACCCCTTTCCCTTAACCGATCTTCACCAACACCAATACGTATTGAGAACTCTACAATATAGAGCTGTATGCAAAACATCATTTGATTCTGTTTGAATTTGCGGCTGTTATCGTTTACTATAGAAAATATCGGTATGGAGAACCATACATGACTTCCATATTCTAAGATTTATATTTAAAATCATTTTCGAAATGAAATATTACCATAGAAACTACTTCTTTCTACTTACTGCTTCAGCCTTAACCACAGTACTGTGGTCACTAACGTATACCACCTCACGTTATCGCACTCGATTTTCACTGATGATGGAAGTCGATGGCATTGCCGAAATGTCTGGTTTTGTAGAAAACATTGGACTACGGCCAAATATCCCGGGAAGGAATATTAACAAAAACTACTTCTTTGTTGCCGATAACGTTGTACACATATATATCAGTGGCGAAGTTACATGGAGGCAATTGAGGCAATGCCTACCCTTACAAATTCTGTAGAATAAAAATTATAAATACGTATGAACTACATAACGTAAAGATTATACATTGTTACTGCGACTGTCAAATTTATTAAACCGAAACGTGCTTTATTGAGCGACCGCTAGATGGTGACAGGTGTGATTCGGCATAGTTCGTTTAAAGCGAATGAGGCAACCTGAACTTGCCTCAGCGTTTTTTGTATACATCGTATGTAAGCAATGTAGTGGTGCGATAGGGAAGTGTAGGGAGGGGGGATTGTCCCGCGCTGTACACATAGAGCGTTGAGGCATGCCTCACTTCTGTGGTCCAAACAGTTAAGTTAAAGCGCCTGTGTTGTTTCTAAGTGTTTATTTTATGCGGTTATTAAAAGTGTCACTGTTATTCCGCTGAACTAACAGATGATCAAGATTGTTATTTGAATTATTTGTAACATTAAACATATATATAGAAACTAACCAAGTTTAAAAATTTGAAGTTCAATCAGTTGTATTATTGTGTATGACTAATACAAGGATTGTTCAATAGACACACGTATAGAGCTGTAAAGCATTTTTTATTCAACGATTTTAAAAGAAGTCTCCAATAACATTAAGACATGAGTTCCACTGTTGCGCTAACCTGTAGATTCCCTGCTAGTAAAATTCTTACGGCTGTTTGTGGAACCATTCGGTTACAGCAAACTCTACCTCAGCGTCCGATTTGACCCACCGTCCTTTTAGTGATTCCTTAAAAAAAATTTAAGATAAGATTTTTGCCTACCCATTCATTAACTACTAGCTTCGCCAGTAAGCAAATTGATGTCCATTTTTTCGGCTTGCACGCGTTATGTTGGTGTGGGTTTCGGCACTTTCCATTTAAAAAGCGTGCAAACGTAAGAAAATAAACATGAGTGAGGCCAGAAATAACGTGAATTGTGTGTTTGTGTCTTACCTGCCTTTTTATTGCCGTATTAAATGAAAAATATTATATTACATTAAAATTAAAAAATTTTAATTTTATTGCCTGGCAACAAAATTATTTTATTTTTAACAATTACCATTGTTTCAAAAAGGTTAAATAAATTTGCAAGTACTTTACTCTTGTTAAAACGTAAAAGGTTGCAGGTAAACTACCCCTTCCCCTTAACCGATCTTCACCAAAATCGAAAGTCCTTGAGACCTCTACAATTCAGGGACGTATGCAAAAAATTATTTGATTCTGTTTGAATTTGCGGCTGTTATCGTTTGCCATAGAAAATACGCTTGATAAAAAAACGGTGCAGGTAAACTACCCCTTCCCCTTAACCGATCTTCACCAAAAACAATAGGTCTTGAGTACTCTACAAATCAGGGCTGTATGCAAAACATTATTTGATTCTGTTTGAATTTGCGGCTGTTATCGTTTGCCATAGAAAATACCCTTGTTAAAACATAAAACGTTACAGGTAAACTACCCCTTTCCCTCAACCGATCTTCACCAAAAACAATAGGTCTTGAGAAATCTACAATTTAGGGCTGCATGCAAATAATCGTTTGATTCTGTTTGAATTTGCGGCTGTTATCGTTTGCCATCGGAAATACCCTTGTTAAAACATAAAACGTTGCCGGTAAACTACCCCTTTCCCTCAACCGATCTTCACCAAAAACAAAAGGTCGCGAGTAATCTACAAATCAGGGCTGTATGCAAAAAATTATTTGATTCTGTTTGAATTTGCGGCAGTTATCGTTTGCCATAAAAAATACGCTTGATAAAAAACGTTGCAGGTACACTACCCCTTCCCCTCAACCAATCTTCACCAAAAACAATTGGTCTTGAGTACTCTACAAATCAGGGCAGTATGCAGAAAATTATTTGATTCTGTTTGAATTTGCGGCTGTTATCGTTTGCCATAAAAAATACCCTTGTTAAAAAAACGTTGTAGGTAAACTACCCCTTTCCCTTAACCGATCTTCACCAAAAACAATAGATCTTGAGAACTCTACAATTTAGGGCTGTATACAAATAATCTTTTGATTCTGTTTGAATTTGCGGCCGGTATCGTTTGCCATAGGAAATACCCTTGTTAAAACATAAAACGTTACAAGTAAACTACCCCTTTCCCTTAACCGATCTTCACCAAAAACAAAAGGTCTTGAGAACTCTACAATTAAGGGCTGTATACGAAACATTATTTGATTATGTTTGAATTTGCGGCTGTTATCGTTTGCCAAAAAAAAAATTTCCCTTGATAAAAAAAACCGTTGCAGGTAAACTACCCCTTTCCTTCAACCGATCTTCACCAAAAACAATAGGTCGCGAGTCCTCTACAAATTAGGGCTGTATGCAAAAAATTATTTGATTCTGTTTGAATTTGCGGCAGTTATCGTTTGCCATAGAAAAAAAATCTACAGACACACATACACACAGACACACACACAGACACACACACACACACACAGACACTTTTCGGAAAACGACTTTTTTTCATGTTTTGAGTGTAGTAGAATCAGAATCTGCAATAATCTCGAACACGATTTTTTTTGCCATCACCATACTTCCATTCCTTAAGGAAATATGGAAGTAAAAATTACCCTTGATAAAAAACCATTGCTGGTAAACTACCCCTTTCCCTTAACCGATCTTCACCAAAAACTACAGATGTTAGGTACTCTACAATTCAGGCCTGTATGCAAACAATTATTTGATTCTGTTTGAATTTGCGGCTGTTATCGTTTGCCATAGAAAACACCCTTGATAAAACATAAAACGTTGCTGGTAAACTACCCTATTCCATTAACCGATCTTCACAAAAAACAATAGGTCTTGAGAGCTCTACAATTTAGGGCTGTATGCAAATAATCTTTTGATTCTGTTTGAATTTGCGGCTGTTATCGTTTGCCAAAAAAGAAAAAATTCCCTTGATAAAAAAAAACCGTTGCAGGTAAACTACCTCTTGCCCTCAACCGATCTTCACCAAAAACAATAGGTCTTGAGTAATCTACAAATCAGGGCTGTAGGCAGAAAATTATTGGATTCTGTTTGAATTTGCGGCTGTTATCGTTTGCCATAGAAAATACCCTTGTTAAAAAAACGTTGTGGGTAAACTACCCCATTCCCTTAACCGATCTTTACCAACAACAATAGGTATTGAGAACTCTACAATACAGGGCTGTATGCAAAACATCATTTGATTCTGTTTGAATTTGCGGCTGTTATCGTTTGCCATATAAAATACGCTTGATAAAAAAACGTTGCTGGTAAACTACCCCTTCCCCTTAACCGATCTTCACCAAAAACAACAGGTCTTGAGTACTCTACAAGTCAGGGCTGTATGCAAAAACTTATTTGATTCTGTTTGAATTTGCGGCAGTTATCGTTTGCCATAGAAAAAAAATCTACAGACAGACAGACACACATAGACAGACAGACACACACACACACAGACACTTTTCGAAAAATGACTTTTTTTCATGTTTTGAGTGTAGTACAATCATATCGTTTACCATAGGAAATACCCTTGTTAAAACGTAAAACGTTACAGGTAAACTACCCCTTTGCCTTAACCGATCTTCACCAAAAACAACATGTTTTGAGAACTCTACAATTCAGGGCTGTATGCGAAACATTATTTGATTCTGTTTGAATTTGCGGCTGTTATCGTTTGCCAAAAAAAAAAATTTCCCTTGATAAAAAAAAACTGTTGCAGGTAAACTACCCCTTTCCCTCAACCGATCTTCACCAAAAACAATAGGTCGCGAGTACTCTACAAATCAGGGCTGTATGCAAAAACTTATTTCATTCTGTTTGAATTTGCGGCAGTTATCGTTTGCCATAGAAAAAAAATCTACAGACAGACAGACAGACACACACACACACAGACACTTTTCGAAAAATGACTTTTTTTCATGTTTTGAGTGTAGTACAATCATATTCTGCAATAATCTCGAACACGATTTTTTTTGCCATCACCATACTTCCATTTCCTTAAGGAACATGGAAGTAAAATGTAAATCGTTTAGTACGATACATAAAGGTACATGAACTATTATGTAGGGAACGGTACGATCAACGTACTCTACGGTACGATAAATCAACTATATGAAGAGAAGTTTTAAAATATGAAAAGCCAATTTTTGTTTCAGTAAGATTTTTTGGGATTAAAAATAGTAGAGTGGAAGTACCATGGGACATATGGTAACGTAGCAGCGAGGACTTGTCGGATTATTTAAATTCGTGATACACAAAATGGACGTAATTAAGAGTTATTTAATGAGACAAGGTCATAAAATTATTTAAAATTATTTGGTTATAAAGCTCAATACCTTAGTTTGTTAAATTAAGAAAAAATAATTAGTGCATCATATCATAACTTAATTGTTAATTCATAATTAGTGATAATGTGATGTATTTATAATATACACACATTATTGTTTACTAATGGTACCTATAATCTCAATTTTCTATTGTAGCGTATTCATTGTTCACAGCCTAAAGGTACCATATATATATATATATATATATATGATTTTCAATCAAGTTATAATTACTCACATTTTTAAATTCGATCGATTTCGCTCACAGACCATTTTCAGGTCATATACACTGTGCACTTGATATACAAGTATTATACTATCAAAACTATTATAGTAATAAAAACTATCAAACTATTATAGTTTTTGTAAATAGTGGCTGTTTTACGATATTGTGACCGCAAGTGCACAGTGTATATGACCTGACGATGGTCTATGACCGATATCAATCGAATTTAAGAATGTGAGTAATTAAAACTTTATTTGAAAATCATATATATGGTACCTTTAGGCTGTGAACAATGAAGACACTACAATAAAAAATTAATTCATATTTTGCATTCATGATTGTATTTAGTTTTTAAAGACACCTGACCTTCCCTTGTCTCTTGCACACCCCCCTCGCCATCATAACACAGATGTTCCAGATACGCCCTAAACAGATGTTCACCACCTACACTCCACTAACATCCTGTGTTAAGTAATTTCATTCACTCGCCTCTTTGACAATGGCTTAGTTAGTCGAAACAGCTGTCAGAGTTAATTAAAAAATATGTGAAACTTGCCAAGTGTTTTTATATATTTTACAAAACCTTTGTATTAACTCATAATGTTTTATTCGTAGAATAGATCGTGGTCAAATATGTAGGTCTTTAAGTAGACCTGCCTTTAAAGATCAAAAACGTCTTTAACTGACTATAATGAAATGGGTTAAACACTCTTCAACGCTAAAATGTCCTTGAAGTCTGGCCTCTTTTGCTCAATCTGCTACAGTACAGCGTATAGTTATATCACAATCGACTCGCAAGATGTGGTTCACTTATCCCGTTCTCACGCTTAAAAATAACATTTTGAAAAATTTATTTGTTAACTTAAAATCTACTTATTAAACAAAATAAGTAAACGCGATGTGATGTATGATCATGACTCGACGTGGAAGCTGTTCATTATTGATATCAGTCTAATGTCCTTGCTTTCAGTGTTCTTATCATCCTGAGTCGATTCGATAAATCTCTAGTTACTTCTTGTTTTAAAGCAAGTCAAAAATTTTATAATCAGTAAAATCAGGTTTTCATTTAGCTTCCAGCTTTTTAAATTATCTAATTAAATATCACCGTCGTTATTTAAACATAAGACACTCTTCATTGTTTATATTAGCTTCACGTATGTCGGGTTACGAGGAGTATCGAGCTGACCATGCCTCTTGAATGTATTTTTCTTTTAACTTAGAAGTTCAAGCAGTCACAGAACTGGACAATGTCATTAATAAAGAAAATGTGTGCCACTTTAGTTGTCAGTCAAAAAAGCCCAAAATAATGTTACAAGAAAACTAAAAATGAATTCATTGTAATATGGTAATAATGATAAGGAAGTTGTGCCAGTATAGAAAATATTGTTTTTAAATAAAGTAGCCAAGTCAGAATATAAGGATTAACGTTAATGATTATCGCCGGGGAGGGAAGCGAGGCGCTGGCTCGTTACTGTAGTTCGGATCTCGTAAGTTGTTTTTTGTTGTGTTCAAAGTTTTGCCGCTGAAATTACGGCCAATTGTTTATACCCCCGGCCCGGTCTGTTGCGAATCGACGATCAAACAGAATGTGAAATTTTCCAGCCGACGAGCGTGGATAAACATATGTGACTTAAACTTGAAGAAAACTATCTTGTTGTGTAGAAAAACTGTGTTGAAAATAATTTATGCAGATTGAACAACGAAATCTTTTTTTTTGTTATTTTTCTCATTCCTCATATTGATGGAATTACAAAACAACCTGATTACAAAAGGAAATCGTTGTTTGTTTTGAAGGCATTTTATTGTTTAGTAATATCTTATAGTATTTCAGAAAGTCAGACGTTGTGTATGCTGGCGAGTCTCAAAATGTTTAAATAGTATCAGTGGCGATCTTAGCCAACATGGGGCCGCGTGCAGAATCCTGTGTGCCTATGGGTCTTGGGTAAGGATGGTTACAATAGGTGAGTGATTTGAGATAAGCGAACCTATTAATGTATCAGTCTATCTTGAAAAGGGAAAAAGTTTCTCGCAGGCTACTTTTCACGCCTTACGACTGAAAAAATTAAAATTTTATATGAAATTCTATTTTGTATTTTGTTATTACATGGATATTATTAAATTAAAATACCATCTACATCATGTACGTGATCTGGAAATGTGGGTCACAGGGGTTGTAAACAAGAGAAACAGAAAATAATAATTAAAATGATTGCATTTGTAACTTCGACAATTGTGTATTTAAGAACGATGGCATCGTTGAAGATATTCATTAGGAAAGTTTTACAAACGGTAGCTAAACTCTGGACGGAAACTCATGATATTGTTTATCCAGAAAGCTACACTGTACACTCTTTACACAGAAACGTATATTTGTCATCACTTAAGCTTTCGTGAAACTACTAAAGCGACAGAAAGTTACCCACTGTCATAAAGATTTTTACAAACGTCAAGAGGTGTAATATTAAAAAAAATTGTCTATACTTTATATTCATTATAAAGTATTATTACTTTATTATACTTTATTTCATCATACAGTATTATTACTTTATTATACTTTATTTCATCATACAGTGTTATTACTTTATTATACTTTATTTCATCATACAGTATTATTACTTTATTATACTTTATTTCATCATACAGTATTATTACTTTATTATACTTTATTTCATCATACAGTATTATTACTTTATTATACTTTATTTAATCATACAGTATTATTACTTTATTATACTTTATTTCATCATACAGTATTATTACTTTATTATACTTTATTTCATCATACAGTATTATTACTTTATTATACTTTATTTCATCATACAGTATTATTACTTTATTATACTTTATTTCATCATACAGTGTTATTACTTTATTATACTTTATTTCATCATACAGTATTATTACTTTATTATACTTTATTTAATCATACAGTATTATTACTTTATTATACTTAATTTCATCATACAGTATTATTACTTTATTATACTTTATTTCATCATACAGTATTATTACTTTATTATACTTTATTTCATCATACAGTATTATTACTTTATTATACTTTATTTCATCATACAGTGTTATTACTTTATTATACTTTATTTCATCAGACAGTATTATTACTTTATTATACTTTATTTCATCATACAGTATTATTACTTTATTATACTTTATTTCATCATACAGTATTATTACTTTATTATACTTTATTTCATCATACAGTATTATTACTTTATTATACTTTATTTCATCATACAGTATTATTACTTTATTATATTTTATTTCATCATACAGTATTATTACTTTATTATACTTTATTTCATCATACAGTATTATTACTTTATTATACTTTATTTCATCATACAGTATTATTACTTTATTATACTTTATTTCATCATACAGTATTATTACTTTATTATACTTTATTTCATCATACAGTATTATTACTTTATTATACTTTATTTCATCATACAGTATTATTACTTTATTATATTTTATTTCATCATACAGTATTATTACTTTATTATACTTTATTTCATCATACAGTATTATTACTTTATTATACTTTATTTCATCATACAGTATTATTACTTTATTATACTTTATTTCATCATACAGTATTATTACTTTATTATACTTTATATTCATTATAAAGTGTTATTACTTTATTATACTTTATTTCATCATACAGTATTATTACTTTATTATACTTTATTTCATCATACAGTATTATTACTTTATTATACTTTATTTCATCATACAGTATTATTACTTTATTATACTTTATTTCATCATACAGTGTTATTACTTTATTATACTTTATTTCATCATACAGTATTATTACTTTATTATACTTTATTTCATCATACAGTGTTATTACTTTATTATACTTTATTTCATCATACAGTATTATTACTTTATTATATTTTATTTCATCATACAGTATTATTACTTTATTATACTTTATTTCATCATACAGTATTATTACTTTATTATACTTTATTTCATCATACAGTATTATTACTTTATTATACTTTATTTCATCATACAGTATTATTACTTTATTATACTTTATTTCATCATACAGTATTATTACTTTATTATATTTTATTTCATCATACAGTATTATTACTTTATTATACTTTATTTCATCATACAGTATTATTACTTTATTATACTTTATTTCATCATACAGTATTATTACTTTATTGTACTTTATTTCATCATACAGTATTATTACTTTATTATACTTTATTTCATCATACAGTGTTATTACTTTATTATACTTTATTTCATCATACAGTATTATTACTTTATTATACTTTATTTCATCATACAGTATTATTACTTTATTATACTTTATTTCATCATACAGTATTATTACTTTATTATACTTTATTTCATCATACAGTATTATTACTTTATTATACTTTATTTCATCATACAGTATTATTACTTTATTATACTTTATTTCATCATACAGTATTATTACTTTATTATACTTTATTTCATCATACAGTATTATTACTTTATTATACTTTATTATATTAGAAAGTATTGTTACGACATTACAGAACATGCTACGTGTTTCTCGGCTGTTCCAGCGGAGCCTGGCTATAATGTGAGTGTGCGTACTTATTGCTGCTACTTTGAAATGAAGGACAGTCACGTGGCACTTGTCACGTGTCCGCAACGAGAATTTTCCAGATCATACAGGTCGCGCGCTCTGTGTTCAAGGCCGCAATCAATTACGCTGTAGTGTTTTCTAGTAGACACGTATTATGGAATATGCTTGAATCTCAGCGGGGTATAAATACAGGACTTCAGCGAAACTTAGTCAGTTTAAGTTGCAATTTATTCCAGTGTGGTTCGAAGTATTGTGGCGAAGTGTTAATGTGTTTTATAATTAATTGTGCGAGATTCGTTGACATTATTATTGCGTGTGAACAATTTTTATTTGATTTCTTGTAAGAGACTATCTTGTTAATTACAAATTGTTTAATTGTGATAATTAAAGCTGGTGAATAATGACGTAATTGGTGTCTTGTATTTTGTTTTCCACTGTACCATACGACCGTCGTAAAAATGTTATTACTTTATATTCCACATTTGTCTATATAAATTCGTATATCAATTACATTTTTAACTTACGTTTTAAAGACCTAATTTATAGGAAACTTTAAGGATGCTACGGTATAGACTGGACCTTATTCAGATAAAAATAACAGTAATTATATACAATTTTTTAATGATGTGTCTTGAAGTTTTAAACAAAAATAGTTATTATAATCGTTTTTATAACTTAATATTCATGTTTAATATGTTAACCAAATCACTTGTACGAATTAACAAATTAATTACCTTAATTATCCGCCGTGTGATTTCCTATGCTTCGTCTATGACGCGTTTCGGAGCATATACTCCATCATCAGATATTAAAAGTTAAAACAGTCACTCATACGAGATCGTTAAAAAGTTAAAATGTCAAGATGCATATGAACCGTACGCGGATTTGGGTGCGCACCCGTTCAAGTTCATTCTGCTACTCAAGATTTTTATCACACACACACACACACACACACACGCGCGCGCGCGCACAAACATATATTTTGAATAAATGCTTTTTCTATAATCTCAATCGATGTTTTTCCTCTTTTTAGTCTAAAAGGTAAACTATCGCAAAAACGCATTAACATGGATAAAGATACAAAACTGTTTATTTCAGAGAAAATTGTGGACATATAATTAAAACAAAATTGTCCAAATGGCTTTCTTTTAAATTTCGTAAACAAGATAAAAAAATAGATTTTTAATATTTTGTTACAAAAACAATCACAGTCAGAGTACTTCAAAACGAATAAGTTTTCATCTAAATCTATTAGATTATTTAATCCTGAACAATGGGATGTAAATAAGCTCAAAAAATAATGGTTAAAAGTAAAATAAAAACCTATTTTCAATGTATTATTAGGTGATTTACACCTAGCCTACCAATTTTGTTCATCATTCATTAACCTATCTATATTGGAAGTAATACTCTCGCCTCATTATTGTCAAGTACTTTATATTAGCTGCCTGAAGTAGACATAGTAGAATCCTTTAAATGTCCACATTCTCCTCACGCGCTCTCTCTCTCTCTCTCTCTCTCTCTCTCTCTCTCTCTCTCTCTCTCTCTCTCTCTCTCACACACACACACACACACACACGCGCGCGCGCGCACAAATTGGTTCTCAGGTCTGAAGTCTCAGGTCAGGTCTGAATATTGTAGTAAAACGTTTGACGGGGTGTTAAATTTCTGCCACACGTTGTATGCGTCAATTTGTAGTAAAACGAATATAGGGGTGTTTAAATATTTATATAATTTAAATTGAATATCGATTGTAAATGTAATGAATCTCGTGTTACAACTTGAAATGAACTCTCTTTTTAAAATATATGCAGTAATAATCTTTAGTAATAATTGGTAAATATTGTTTATTTAGTAAAGTTTGATAATTATAGTGAATAATATGTTAATCGCTGGTCGGTGGATGAATGTAGCCGTAGCGTCGATCTTGTAGCGGAACTCCTCTTCTTGGTTAAGTGTTGTCAGTGTACGTAACGTCAAGTCTCGTCTGGACAAATAATTTATAATAATATACACTTTCACGTACCTGTTCGTGATACTGGAAGTTCTGAAGTTCACTTACCAAAAAATAAACTGTCAAGATGTACTTAAGACCAGCTTACTTTATCAACAAGGTTAGATTGCTCCTTGTTTCCAATGTGGGCGCCACATGGGTTTACTTAGACAGTTCCCATGATTAACAATTTAATAAATTATGGAATTCTATAAATTCACTTATGTTTCGTTTGAATGCTTGATACATTCACAACAATTCAAATATAATATAATAAAGGCTCTATTCAGAGTTATCTCACTGTACTCAAATGTTGAGTATTAATTAATTATATGAAATAAATGCAATCCAAGTTTCTGCTGAATAATATCTGGGGTTTATTTTACCCTTTGAAACAATTTAACAATTAAAAATACAATAATTATGTTGACATAAACTTGAAGTTAACTTGCCCGTTTACAATACGGTCTAGCTCAGTTAGAACAATAAACTATTATATATATTAACAAATTTGACTTTTAATTATACAATATACCTCACGGGTAGGCTCTTTGAAACACAATAAAGAACTATCATATACCTTGACAGACGTTAATAATTATAATTAATACTTTGGCCTCTTTTTAAAACTCGTAATTATTTTTACTGGTTAGCGTTTGTTACGCTTCCTTATTTACTAACAAATATTTTTAACACTTAGTACTAATACAAACATCTTACATTGGATCGATAAATCCGCTGAATAAATTGATTCGGTGTATCAGATTGAAAGTTTTGTTGTTCTTGCGTCAGTACAATTTTGTGGTAAAGAATGATCAGTGCAGGCAGACAAATAAAATAAATGGTCACAGTGTTACCTTATTTCTTTTAATCGTATAGATTAAAATTTTCAAAAAAACACTCCAGTGATCGGATTATAATGATCACCGGTTAATTACACTTCACACGCACTTTGAACGGAGAGTCGGCCCTCTTCTTACTAAATCTGGGCTATGTTAATTACTGATTATAAAACTCTCTCTCTCGTTCTGTAATCACGCACAAATTAAAATATTCACTTAGAGTTTGTTCCGCTTACTTATCTACTAACAAATATTTTTAACACTTAGTACTAATAGTCCAGTCGCCAGAGATTTTGACTTGATAAAAAATTGGGGCAAAGCAATATTTGGTGCACGTGTTAAATAAACGTTAATAATTAATATAAAAAAATCTTTGCATGTTTACCTTTCTAGGGTTTTCTGAAAATGATCTGGAAAAATCGTAAAGACAGATTTTCTTAAAGCACTCCGTAAATATGTACAGTTGGAAGAAATAAAAAGGTGTATATTGAAGAGCAAACAATTTCCTTCAGAAAGTCGCCTTACATATTTTTACGTTAATGGAACTGTTTTCCTGAAAATTGGTAATGATGAGCGCTGCGTTTTAAAAAGAGCGTTTGCCCCCGATCTTGCGTAATTCGCTAAATTAGCCAGGCGCGTCTATTCAAAAATATCATAACTTTCTTTAATCTAAGCATAGCCAGTTAAATAAAGGCTAGTTTTGAAGGGGAACAGTATAGCTTTCAAAATTTGTTGATTTTTACATAAATATTTTATTTGAACATAAAGCCTATAGTGTATAAATATTTACTGTAGATACAAAAAGAAGTGAAACCACAAAATTACAAGTACTATACAATAAAATTTTAAAAAATAGTAGTTCTTTACTAATTTACCTTTAAAAGAGATAAACTTTTTATTTTATAATAATGAAAAATACTTTTGAAGTTGTTATTTAAAAAAAAACACCTTTTCAAAAGTGAGTATTTCGACGTATTTTAAATTTACTCGAAAATTCAGAGTTTATCTGCCTTTATTAATCTTAAAAATAGAGATATCGAAATACAAAAAATTGTATTTGAAAGCTGCAACTGTTCTGCATCAAAAACTATACTCATGAAAATTAAAATCATTTTCGAAATTAAAAAAAATAAATAAAAATTGTGTATACTAAAAAAAGGTGCCTCCTTTGCGTTACATACATGTATCTTTTAAGTGGGTTTATTTGAGTACTTGAAATTAACTTTACAGCTACTACAATACTAAATCTATCTATTCATGTTATTTCTCTTACCTGATTATACCTATACTCTAAAAACAAGACCCTAGAAAACAGGTAAAATTTTTAAACGGCGCGGCGTTCTATTCCCCTCGAGTGTGCAACTGTAAATGTAGCTGCGCGCGCAACACCCATTGTTGTGGTGTGCCATACAAACATCTGCTATACAAGAACGGAGCAGTAACGCAGTTGATATTTCTTCAAAGGTTATAATCAAAACATTACAAATATTTTTGTTTTTATCATATAAAACAGGTAAAAAAATTGCAGTTTAAAGTTTTTATTTACACTTTTTATACATGCTAATATTTATTTATTTGTGAGCACGTGTAGTGGAGTCAAAATAAAAATCAAATGTGAATTGTTTTGGGAGTCGATTTTTTGTGTGCTAAATTGGTTAATGGGATCAAGTTGAGCTAATAGTTAAGTTTTGTGTAAAAACAACCCGTTTATTTTTTTATTAACAATTTAAGTTGCAAAATAGCGTTTTTATAAATATCTTTGGACCTAACAAACCGATTTTAATGTGATTTTTTTTCAGTATTCTATAATAAATTAAGAACATTTCTAGCCTTAATACGGAAGTCGATGTTATTATTATTGCTAATAAATAAATAAAGTGGCGATGGCGTTTATAAACAAATTGCTGTTGTTTTAACGCAAATTAATGAAAGTTGATAAAACTTGAGGGAAAGGTAAACTTTGTGGAGTACTATAAACCCCAAAAATTTCATATTGAAATGTCGAATATTACCTCAAAAAAATCGCAATTCACAAAAAAACTTTGAGTGTTCATAAAGTACGGCAAGATTGTGGCACAAAGGTGTACGACGGCTTAAATTAAAGCTTATTAAAAATACTTTCGGGTGGTTAATTAACAAAATTTTTTGGCCTTTCTGACACCATTTTTTGACCATTAAAAAAAAAAACATAGACATGGATAGCCTCAAAAAAAGATGAAAATGAAGAAAAAAGAAAAATCTTAAAATCTGCAGCAGCAATTATTCGAAACGATGTTAATCTGAAGAAAAGTAATACAGAATTTTATCCTCCAAGTGATAATATATTCCAAAATATTAATGAGAATATCCCAGAATCCCTTCAGTTTCTGATAGAAGAAATAATTTTAAAAAATAAAAAAGGTGATATTAGTTCATATGAAACAAAATGCACAGCAATTACTCATTCAATTATGAGTTGCATAAGACCTAGAACCTTTCTATCACCATTGCAAGTTGGTCTGTCTGTAATGTTGCACAGGAAATTTGCTTCAAAACGAATTATAGATATATTGTCGCATCTGGGAGTGTGTTCATCATACACTTTATGAGGATAGTGTATTGCTTAGTCCACGTTCTCCATTTAGATCTGGTTGTTTTGCACAATTGGCATTTGACAATTCAGATATTAACATCAATACTATAGACGGGAAAAATACTTTTCATAGTATGGGAGGTATTATGATTGTAAGTCCCAGAGATTTTTATTATAACAAAGTTCCCTTAAAACGATTGACAGTTAAGCCTACTGCAAAAGAAATTAGCAAAATTGACAAAATACCATTCCAAATTTTCGAAAATATTAATACACATGCACTCCAAAACTTGTTTTTGAAAAAGTAGATAACCCGAGTTTTAATAATATAGATTTTTCTAATGCTGACTTGCTTTGGATTTATGGAGTGACCAAACCAGGCATTACTGGCTGGAATGCCTTTATGTCCAAGCTTTTGGAAAATATGACGTATACATTATCTAGAATTGTTTGCTTGCCTTTTGTACACTCTCCTCCAACTGACAAAAATACAATATACACCGTTTTAAAATACGCTGTAAAACTAGTGAAAACTTAAATCTATTTAATTGTTTTGTTACTTTCGATCAACCTTTGTATCAGAAAGCGTTTAAAATGGTCCAATCCTCACCTGATGATGATATACATAATGTAATTGTTCGACTTGGAGGATTTCATCTGCTTATGTCTTTTCTTGGTTTAATCGGTTATGTGATGGCAGGAAGCGGTTTAAAAGAAGCATTAAGCTGTTACTATGCGCCAGGAACTGTAGATAAGATGTTAGATGGCCATGCTTATGCTAGAGCAGTACGAGGCCACACATTAATTTGGATAGTTTTGTGTAAAAAGATTATTGAGGAAATGAATCTTTCAGAAGTTGAATATTCAAATATGAAATTTTTACTACAAGAATTTTTAGATGACAATCTTACTTACAAAGAAGTACAAGATCATAATTTTTTTAACATCTTAAATGGTAAATTTCTAGAAAAAATTATTGAAATTGAGGAATGCGGTAAAACTGCAAAATTATGGATACAGTACATACGAATGATCTCTATTGCAAAAGCATTTGCGCGCTCTGAAAAAATGGGTAATATAAAAATTCAATTACAAGTTATTCAGCAAATGTTGCCATAGTTTTATGCGACTGGACATTTTAATTATACGAAATCAGCCTTATTATATGTACAATATATGAATCAATTTATAAAAGAATCTGAAAAACTTTTCACCTCAATGCAAAACCAAAATGTAATTCCAGAAACTACCGCTTTAAAAATTAAAGAACTTCAAAATTTTATAAATAACAGATTTTGTACTGTAAGACGAACTGAGAAATTCTGGTCAGGAACTCATACTGATATGACAATCGAACAGGACTTAATGAGAGTCATGAAAGTTGATGGTGGTATGATTGGACGGGGAGTAACTACCAGTACTGCAAATAAATGGATTTTAGCGATGCCATATACACATGATATCTGCGAAGAAGTAGAAAATTTTTGTGGTATACAATTTTCTACTTCCGATAGCATGTAGATGCTAGAGATTCTCGAATAAAACGAGATACTGAAGATATTCTCAAAATAAAATCCTGGTTTGATTGTCACGAGACATTTCCTTATCAAGATTCAATAATGTCTATATCTACTGGCGTTACTGGCGGTAATAATATTAACTGTCATAATGCTTTTGAGGTTGGAAAAGCAGGGTTAGAAGAAATTGCTGGTACAAACTTCCATAAAGTTTCGTTTAAACGAAAAAATAGAGTACTGTCATTAAAAAGTGTTAATAGTAGTCTGAAAATTCAAGAGGAAATTGTCCCTATAGATCCAATGTTTATATTTCAACGCATTTGTGTAGCAAGAAAAAGTGACGACGAATTAAAAGATTACATGCGTTATGAACTTGCACCGTACCCAACATCTATGTTTTACGAAGGTGTATTTCGGAAAACAGATAAGTCTAAACTATATGATATGTTTGAAGTGGACCGCGCTGAGATTAACCTTGAAGATTGCATTTACGTCATTGATGGTGGTATGTTACTGCATAGAGTAGTATGGTCAAAAAATGACAAGTTCAAATGTATTTTTCAAAGATACGTAAATTATGTCAAGAGACACTTTGGATCAAAAGTTACTGTAGTTTTTGATGGCTATACAAACAATTCTAACAGCATCAAAGCTATGGAGCGTTATCGCCGTACCAATCAAAATTCCTCTTTAGATATTTTATTCTATGAAGATATGTGTGTCACAGTGACCCAAGAACAATTTCTTTCGAATAAAACTAATAAAACTCGATTTATTGACATTCTAACGAGATATTTGGAAGAAGAAAGCTAACGTTAAACAAGCTGACGATGATGCAGACTTATTAATTGTGAAAACAGCCTTAGAATTATATGATAAATTATATGCACGTCAAATTGTTACTTACATTGAAATTCCCTTTAATTTGATACCCCACGTGCGGTATTTTCATATTTTCCATTTTTGACATCACCCCTCCGCCAATTCCACTAATTTATTGAGCCCAAAATTTTTAAAAACCAAAATTTTTAATAGTGCGTATATGCATGTCACATATGATATTTCATATTTTCCATTTTTTACACCCCTCCATTACAACCCATTTATTGAGCCCCAGGGCCCAAATGTATTCAATAGTACGTATATGCATGTAAAATTGTTACTTGCATTGAAATTCCCTTTAATTTGATACCCCACAGTATTTTCATATTTCATATTTTTCATTTTTGACATCCCCCCGGGCCCAAAACACCTATCTTATGTTGGTTCTCCCATTGCGTAAAAAATTTGTGCCAAGTTTGGTGGAAATCGGTCCAGTTTCATATTTTCCATTTTTGACCTCCCCCAAAACCACCCATTTATTGAGCCCCAGGGCCCAAGAATTTTCAATAGTGCTTATATGCATGAAAAATTGTTACTTGCATTGAAATCCCCTTTAATTTGATACCCTACATGCGGTATTTTCATATTTTCCATTTTTGACATCCCCCAGGGCCCAAAACACCTATCTTATGTTGGTTCTCCCGTTGCATAAAATATTTGTGCTAAGTTTTGTTGAAATCGGTCCAGTGGTTTAGTAGGAGGTGTGAAATATAAATACACACAATGACTTTTATGTATATTAAGATACACATATTTAATAATATTATTCAACAGAGGAAGATTTGTTAAAATTGACCATTCCGTCTATCGATTTAATACTCCTAACGATGAAATAATAACAAAATCGTTATTTTGATTTTATTACTATTAATATTTGAACTATTTTAAACAAAAAGAATGAAGACTTTATCATGATCCAGTGGTTTATTTAGTAGTAAGAAAAGAAATTCACGGAATGTAAACGTTTTTATCGATTTTACCGCGCGCTGCCCTTAAATAAGGTTTTTTTTTAAAGCCTGACCTTATAAACATGCAAAGATGATTTTAAACCGACATTTAGACCTTTTTCAATAACTATACCAAATATCACTTTGCCTCAATTTTTTACGAAATTTTACCATTATTTTTACTCTGGCGACTGGACTATAATACAAACATCTTACATTGGATTGATAAATCCGCTAAATAAATTGATTCGGTGTATCAGATTGAAAGTTTTGTTGTTCTTGCGTCAGTACAATTTTGTGGTAAAGAATGATCAGTGCAGGCAGATAAATAAAATAAATGGTCACAGTGTTACCTTATTTCTTTTAATCGTATAGATTAAAATTTTCAAAAAAACACTCCAGTGATCGGATTATAATGATCACCGGTTAATTACACTTCACACGCACTTTGAACGGAGAGTCGGCCCTCTTCTTACTAAATCTGGGCTATGTTAATTACTGATTATAAAACTCTCTCTCTCGTTCTGTAATCACGCACAAATTAAAATATTCACTTTACTTTCGAAGCACTTCCTTGTAGTCAATTGCTGTATCGTTAAATGTCTTGAAGAAATTTTAAAAGGTTTACTATTGTTGTACTATGTTAAGTTATTAAAAATATTGCGCTGTCGAGCGGCGACTGTATCGCTCGAGTTGATGACAAAAGTGTGTAACGAATTTTCTCCGTTGCTGGTTATATACCCCCTCGCTACATAGCGCTTAGGCAGTAAAATCGTTTAATAAACTCTTTTCTGATTGGCCCTGATAACCGTTACAAATGACGTATCGTCTTTCTAACTGTCACCGGCGCGAACGTTGCGCTCAGCTTTTTGTGTTGTTGGTATTACCCAAACAATTTCTTATTTTTTAACAATAAATGATGCTAACACGCACTATGCACTTATTATAGTTCCGATCTCGAGGTTATTACCACCAAATTAAAGTTTAGTTTATGGGCTTTAATTTGATGTGGCTTATCACTGGTCTTAACCTCGTTTTCTTTGACAATGCTCATAAATAATGTTTAGAAACATGGTTTCTCACTGTCGTCTGCTAGCAATGCATAATGCGAGCATTCCCTATCTTTTGACATTTAGTGTTTCACACTGCGTTTTCTTTATAACGTCTTTGTTTGAACACTAATACATCTATGATTATACTTAAGAGCTATTTATAATTGTACAATTCTGAATCTTAACATTAATAGGGTAAAACACTATTATAAAAAATCCTTATTCTCTAATTACATTCCGTTTGGGCTACTCAATTTAACGTTATTCACTAACAATTGAGTGGTGGTATTTCATATTACATTTAGTTATATTGATTGTTCAGTAAATTTTATGTTCACTAGGAGTCCTGTTTCCTTTTATATTTACTGACAAACGTTTGTTTAGGCATGGGCTAGACACATTTTTAATACTATGTTTATGCCTTAATAATTGTCACTAGTTACATTTTGTATAATAAGGAAGTTACTCATCCATATAAGGTTTCTTTTATAAGTATTTTTACTTACTAATATTCTTGGATTTCGTTGTCCATGACGTGTCCGTTACTTAACTAAATATCACTATAGTATTGACGACTCGTAACACTAAGTTTTTTATAAGTAAAAACGTAAAGTTTTACCTTACAGCCAAACCGGCTTTCACCTTTAGAAGGCTTCATCGGCAGCCTCTGATGAAGCCTTCTAAAGGTGAAAGCCGGTTTAGGCTGTAAGGTAAAACTTTACGTTTTTACTTTAAAAAAACTTAGTGTTCCGAGTCGTCAATACTATAGTGATATTTACTAATATTACATCTGGGCTTGTAATGCTAGTTTTAATTTACATTGTGGCCATAGCTAATCTAGTCATAAGCTTTGTCATTTACTGGTCATGGTTCTTTTACTTTCAGCCATAATGCTGTTACTGATATTACATTATTTTCGTCATTATTTAATTAGTTTTATTAACACATGACGTTACATTAATGTCATGGACTGGCTTGTTTGACAGCTTATTGTGAACTTGGCATGTCCATTAGTTAGAGTCAGTCATAGTGTTTGTTGTAGTGTCATGCAGTGTATTCATCACTGCTTCTTGGGATCCTTCTTCTTCTTTCTTCTTTCTTGGTCCTTCTCTTCTTTGCTACATTCATTATAAACGATTCGTTAATGTCACTTCAGTGTAATTATTTACCCTTCTGGTGAGTGTCTAGGTTATGTAACATTTTGTGGTGTTACAATATAAATAAGATTGTAGCTGACACATAACATGCAGATTCTTTTATCTCAGTTTTGCCATTGTAGTGTTACAGTACCATTAATGTTACTTCTTAATAGTCCTGACAAAGTCAATGCCATTGAATTTTTGGAAAATAACATTCTGCATCGCGGTCGTCCAATGAGGTCTGTACAAAAATCTGAAAGATGGCGGTGTCGCACGGAAATTACATTGCACAAGGGTACGTGGTTAGAAAAATCGAAATTACTGTTTGATATCGTTATATTCTGTACTACGCTTGGGTAAAAGAATACACAATCACAATGTTCTGCGCTGACGAGTTTAATATGTCTCCTTGTACTGTTACAGACTGTAATCGTTATATTTGCAATTTTTGTTAAATAATATAATTACGTTATTCCAAAAATTTGCGCCAACTTTGTGTAGTAATAGGGGACCGGAAAAATGTGTTGAAGTAGGTGAGTCGTGGTTTTCCGCAGAAAATTTGAAGCCAGCCATACATACTTATGTCAGTGGGTGTTTGACGACATCTACTACAAATATAATGTTTCCTTTAAGCTGTACCAGACAAAACCAATGAAACCCTGCTTAACACAATTAAAGCCAGCATAGGGCCTGGCAAAATTATAATTTCTGATTTGCGGAGAACGTACAATTTTTTCCTCTGACACTACGAATCCTGTAGAACCCTGGTCTGCTCAATGATTCTCCTCCATTCTTCTCTGTCTAGATCCTTACTCCTCCAACCTGCCACTCGCATCTCCCTTAAATCCCCTTCCACATCTTCACACCATCTCCTCCTCGGACGACCTCTCCTCCTTACTCCCTCCGGCTTCCTTTCCAATGCCATTTTTAGGCCCCGATCACTTCTCATTCTCGCCACGTGCCCCAACCATCTCAATCTTTGCACCCTCACTGCCGCAACTTTGCCCGCTTCTCCATGAAGGTCTCTTAGCTCACAATTCTTTCTTATTCTCCACTTTTCTCCGTCCCACACTGGTCCAGAAATTTTTCTCAGAATTTTTCTTTTGAAAACACCAAGGTTATTTATATCTCCCAACTTCAGTACCCAAGTCTTGTTTGCATATGTTTTAATACGTCTGATTACCCTGGTGTATGTTTTCTTTTTGACATTTTTTGATACACATTCCTGGATTGGAATATATATTTTAATGCTTAGTAACTTATGTTTCCTGCTGCTATTCTTGCTTTGATTTCTTCGCTTGTATCATGTTTCTCTGTAATTGTGCTTCCAAAATATTTAAATTTCTGGACTTCTTCAAAATTGTGATTGTCTATTCTTATGGAGAACGTAGAAAGGAGTACCCAATTTACAGTGGGTGAATTTTCGCCATTTGACGGTCAATCACAGTTAGAATTCTGTAGATCCTGTAAATAGGGAAAATATATCGTCTGTCGAGTAGTTACCAGCTGGTTTTGTCCCTCTCTGAATTCATATGGAGTTATTGTTACAGAAACAAAAATAATTATATATTTCATCAAATTTCAACAGATATTTATGCGTACTGGCCGCCTGAAGAATTGTCGAATGTGTGTTACATTAACATGTAGGTTAAAATGAAGGTAGTTAGGTTTTTGCAGACTAATTTTAAGCTCCAGTTCGTCAGTAGATATCTTGTGAGGGAAGTTTAGTGAGAACAGTTTCAAAGTCTTCCGACTCCAGACAGCTGTTTACAAACTATAGACAGTTAATGAAAGATGAGCAATTACGGGTACTAAGGAATGTAGGGACTATGTGAAAAGACTACAATTTATTTATGTAGTTAAATCCACATTGACTGTATTTTTGGAAGGCAAAATATTTTATTTCGGAGTGAAACATAGCCTGTAAAAGAATATAGCCTATAGTGTGAAATAATGGTGATAATAAGCACCTAGTTGGAATGAATAATAATCATAGTGCATGTGTGTGTGTGTGTGTGTGTGTGTGTGTGTGTGTGTGCGCACATATAATTAACTTAATACTGCAGTTACATATCTAATTTAATTTGATTATATTCTACAGTTTATGTGAGCAATAACCAAGCACGTTTCTGTAAGCGCAATTTTCATTTAAATTACGCGTAATAATGCCAGAAAGAATACATTAAATGCTGATAGTGATCCATTACGTCAGTGATCAGACCTGACTGTATTAATTAATTAGTTAATTTATTCAAAACTGAATTTAACAAAAAAAAAAAAGAATCACTGGAAATAACGAACACTCAACAACTGCACACGACAACACGCCAGACGGGGAAAATTAAAATCTGTTTCCAACAGTAGCTTGTGTCAATAACGTTAATGGGAAACTCAAATTGATATATTAATTTAAACATTTTCATTTATTATTGTTTTTGTTCAACGTCAGATGATTACTTCGTGCCAGTATGTAACAGAATAATGTATTAAACGGAGTTTCCTTCTTTAGTATTCGTACAATAAGGAATTTGTTGGTACAGTAGAACATCGATTATCCGAACCTCTCGGGACGAGGGCCCGTTCGGATAATAGATCGTAAATTGAAAACATTATTTCTTTTTACAAAAATTAGTACAAAATCATTTATAACATACTGTTATATAATTACAGCATCCTATATACTGTACTGTAATGTATTACTGAGGCTAAAAATCATTTAATTAAAACTGAGTGTAATTAATAACAACCAAAAGTTAATTTAAACAGTACTAGAGTTTAATGACAAACACTGTACTATAAAATTAACTAAAAATTATAAAACAAAACAAAACAGAACATACAGTATCATGGATTTACACTTTTTTTAAAGAATCGTTCTATCACTGACTGCTTCAAACCGATACTCCGTTTTCTCGCTGCTAAAGACTGAAATCGTTTTAGATTCATAAGCTGAATACAGTCTATCTTGTCTTCTGTTTCGGCCTACTTTAGAATAGTCTCAAGTGTGACAAAAAGCTTTTGCTGCCGTCGGTGGTGTTCTATTAGTAGCATTCTCGCAATATGTTTCGTTTTCATTACGTTCATTTAATGACTGAATATCTCTTCATCGGTTTAAAACTGAAAACCGGGATCGGCCTCATCCACCTTTAGCCAATTCTTTGTTTATCGATTATAAGGCTGTATAGCTACAGCGTTTATTTATTACTGTACAGTACTGTACTAATTTATAGTACAGAATTTTTTAAGTTCAATAAATATCCAATACGCATACACGTGTCCAATACATTACTTTACAGTACAGTACATAATTGTAGTTTTTATTGAGTTCGGATAATAGATCGTTCGATTAATGGATGTTCGGATAATCGATGTTCTACTGTATGTGCTCTGTTAAAAACTGACTACAATCAAAGGAATTCATTGTTTAGATATTGGTTTCCTGTAGTAGTGTGTCCTTCTTTTATGAAACTTATCCACCTTTCGTACTAATTTTATCGTTTTTGGATAGAATTCATACGGATTAGACGGAAGTGGTGATTACACGGACGGAATAAATGTCACCACTTTCCTGATAAGTTAGTTTAATGGATAACGGAACATTAAAAAATGATTTTTGTAAAAATTTATAGCCTTTTTACCAAGAAATATTATTTATCATATGGCAAAGTACTGTTACGACTGTTTCCTTGATCCTTGGTACGGTACAGTGGAAAACAAAGTACAAGACACCAATAAAGTCACTAAAAACCATCTTTAATTATCACAATTAACAATTCGTAATCAACTCGTACAATAATTCCAGTTAGATTTTTAATGAAGAAATTTGTGTTAGTGGTTGAAATCACAATCAGAATGATCACAGTTGCACACCACTATATAAAAATTATCCCAATTAGCGCTTTCAAGCTTCACAGCCCATCGTCAGATTGGAATAGACAGGAAATATGTGAAACCCCTTCACCCCTCTCTCTAAACCCTGCTCACACACAACAAGCTATAATATAAATGACCCTTCCCCACCCCCCAAAACCCTGTCCCACCATCTGTAGAGTTACATATTTTTTCTAGCAAGTTCCTTGTGTTTCAGTGTTGTGTGTGTGTGTGTGTGTGTGTGTGTGTATCCTTTCAAACTACCCTCTTCCTCTCCACACACGTGGGTCAGTCATACACCCTTATTTTAAAACATCCAATTAGTACTATGCAAAATAATTCTTAATCTTATCTATCTGTCTTCTATCATTTACTTCTAACGAAGGAAAACCAATTAGACCGATTGTTTCTTTTATTAATGCACCTATTTATAAATTATCAAAGGAAGTTAGCAGAGTACTGAAAGAGAAATATGAATTTGGGACAAAAATACAACATAGAGAATAATGTAAAATTGATAGAAAAATTAGAAAATATTAGGATTAATGTAAATACAAAATTGATATCACTGGATGTTAAGGACATGTTTACCAATATCACAGTAAATAAAGTTATTAAGTTAATAAACGATAATAATATGGGAGAATACAGGTATAAAAAGCAGTTGATGAAAGTAATTAAAGAATGTGTAAATCAGAACTATTTTAGGTTTAATAACAAGTTTTATATACAGAAAAAAGGTTTACCTATGGGGTCTTTATTATCCCCTATTCTTGCTGAAATATACATGAATGATTTTGAAAAGCAATTAATAACTTCCACTAAGTATAAAAACAATATAAAATTATGGTCTAGATACGTTGATGATGTATTAGTAATTTGGGAAGGAAGCATAGAAGAACTGTATGAGTTTATAAATGAGGTAAATAATAAGGATAAAAACTTACAATTTAAAGAAGAGATAGGAGGTAAGAAAATAAATTACTTAGATTTAAACATAGAAATTAAAGATAATGAGAAACTACAGTTTGGGATATTTAGGAAAGAGTCGTATTCTGATATAATTATACCATGAGAGTCTTACCACCCATATAGATATAAAATGGCGGCAATCAATTCATTTTGTTACAGAGCTCAGAAGTGTTTAAAAGAGACCGAATCAAAAGATAGGGAGTTAAGAACGATAAAGGGAATTGTAAGGAATAATAATTATAACACCAACATAGTGGATAAAGTTATGAAAAGGGTTAACATACAAAAAGCTAAAATAGAACCAGAACAAAAGAATTATGCAGGGTCATTGACATACATAGGTTCACATACTAGAAAAATTATAAAATGTTTTAATAAATATGGAGTAGATATAGCTATTCAAAAATGTGAAACGGTATTTGATAAGATAAGGAATAAGAATATAGAAAAAATTCCAGTATTACAGAAAAGCGGAATTTATAAATTAAAATGTAAAGACTGCAACAAGGTGTACCTAGGAGAGACAGGACGAAAATTCGTATGCAGGTTGTCTGACCACAAACGTGGAGAAGGTAATAGAACAACCAATTCGTTATATGCAAGACATTTCATAGAAGACAACCATAAGTTTGTTAATCCTTTGGAAGAATATGAAATTGTAAAAGTAGTGAATAACACAGTTGAAAGGAAGCTTAGAGAGGAGTTAGAAATATTGAAAGAAAGAGAAAAAGGGTTAGACAATTTAATTAATATTAAAATTAAATTTGATAATGAAGAAATATTTTATAACATGATTAAGAAGTAAATGATAGAGGACAGATAGATAAGATTAAAAATTATTTTGCATAGTACTAATTGGATGTTTTAAAATAAGGGTGTATGACTAACCCACGTGTGTGGAGAGGAAGAGGGTAGTTTAAAAGGATGCACACACACACACACACACACACACACACACACACACACACACACACACACACACACACACACACACACACACACACACACACACACACACACACACACACACACACACACACACACACACACACACACACACACACACACACACACAACACTGAAACACAAGGAATTTGCTAGAAAAAATATGTAACTCTACAGATGGTGGGACAGGGTTTGGGGGGTGGGGAAGGGTCATTTATATTATAGCTTGTTGAGTGTGAGCAGGGTTGGAGAGAGGGGTGAAGGGGTTTCTCATATTTCCTGTCTATTCCAATCTGACGATGGGCTGTGAAGCTTGAAAGCGCTAATTGGGATAATTTTTATATAGTGGTGTGCAACTGTGATCATTCTGATTGCCAGTTAGATTTGTTCACACGCAATAATAATGTCAAATAATAGAGTTCCACACAATAGCACTTCACTTCGACAAACACTCGATCGCACTTAGGAAAAATCGCTCACGTACTGAACTCACAAGCTGCTGCTGCTGCCAGAGCTGTTGGGTTGTGCGTCGTGAGACGACCCAATGGTTTTCTAGTACCGAGCCTCCGGTAGGGGCTCCTGCCTAGTGGTCCCGTCCAGACGGAATATTATTTATTTAATTTTTAATGGTCGCTACAACGACATGCTCGTACTAGGTCGACTAGTACAGTATTTGTCGAGGCCGTTTCCAAGAATCACCTGGACGTGTTCGGTACTCGCCAAGGCCGGCTATGAGTGGGTTTGTCTGGGTCCTCGCAGCTCGGACGTAAAATTTACGTGCAAGTCGCCTTGCGGTGTCTTCCAAGGAGCGGACACCGAGTCCTCTTCTCGAAAGTCGAGAAGAAAACCGATAGGCGACTTTGGCCGCTAGCCGAAGACCCCTATCGAGAACGCTTTGCAACCTTTTTTTATGAACGGTTGCGAGGTAGCCGCAGACGGGAATAGCGTAGGTAATGATCGGCAACAGGTACGCGTTGACGATCAGCTTACCCAGCTTACTGAACGCACAAGCCGGCTGCTGTGGCTTCATATAGGTCTCGCAGAGGTCCAGTATAGCTTTCCTTCCTAACTGCACGCCACTGAACGCGTATCTCAAGTGTCTTGAATACACTAGAACCTACTTGAGAGCAACACCTGCCACACTGGACGGGGGGAAGAGTGGAGTACGTTCTGGATTGTTCGATAGGCTTCTCGTAACAATGCCAACAATTGTGCAACATTGTTAATGCAGTGTTGTTACGTCTAACATTCTCGTGCAACTCAGTTCTTGTCCACAGACGTTTCATCATAGCGGTATAAAAGTAAGGAATATACGTTTCATATTAGTAGTATTGTTACGACGGTCTACTCGATCGTCGTAGGTACAGTGGAAACAAAATAAGAACAAGACACCAATTAAGTCACTAATCACACCTTTTACAGTTAAACAGTTCGTAATTAACAACACAGTCTCTACAACAAATCAAATGAAAATTGTTCACACGCAATAAAATGTCCACTAAAATTAAACACAATTGTATTACAATTATACCGTCCGATTATAAAACGCAACACTTCACTAATAACTACTTGAACGTACCCAGTAATAACTCGAACCGCTCTGTAAATACTAACACCGCTCTGTACTAATACTGACTCTAAGGCCGCTGGCGCCATTTATTTATAGTCGCCGAAAATATAGACGATACCTAATTGCGTCTTAGCGTCCGTATGAACTACGTAATTAACTGCGGTCTTGACACAGTCCGCACGGCTGGCGGCATCGAGAAGACTCTCGCAAATGCGTCTACAAGCACGTACGCCACACGCTTACATTCTGGATCTCTCTGCAACGTTCGATAAACACGTAGATTCTTCTGTGACACCGTAACAGTATCATTATCCGTTTTAGAATCAGTATTTGTCGTACATTTTTAATTTGTTTTGTTTAAAATATTTTTTTTTTTGTATCGGCTTTCTAAGGACCACATACCAATGTCAATTCTTTATTCTTTGTTCTTTTATTTTTCTCCAATATTCTTTCATCTTTTCACTGTGTCTCTTCTTCCTGTCTTTAGTCCACCTGCGTTTTTCTCTCTCCTATCCTGGGCTCCTTCCATGTTTAACACATTTGCCCGAAAAATATTATTTTTTTATTTATTTTCTAAATTATAAATAAATTTCGTCTTCTCCGTTTAAAAATTCTATGCAACAATGTGTGTTTTGGTCTCTCGTGGTTTCCGTTGTCAATATTATTTACTTTAACTTCAGCTAATCAGAATTGTTTTCCACCGTGCTCATCTATTCCCAGTTCTTAGTAAATTGAACGTGGAAGTGATGAACATGTAAAATGAAAAACTACTGTCCGGGATGTCAGGTCCGAAAACTACTGTCCGGGATGTCAGGCCCGGAAACTACTGTCCGGGATGTCAGGCCCGGAAACTACTGTCCGGGATGTCAGGCCCGGAAACTACTGTCCGGGATGTCAGGCCCGGAAACTACTGTCCGTGATGTCAGGCCCGGAAACTATTGTCCGGGATGTCAGGCCCGGAAACTACTGTCCGGGATGTCAGGCCCGGAAACTACTGTCCGGGATGTCAGGTCCGGAAACTACTGTCCGAGATGTCAGGCCCGGAAACTACTGTCCGGGATGTCAGGCCCGGACACTACTGTCCGGGATGTCAGGCCGTGGTCTTCCATTATTCAAAACAGGCGTTTCAACCTCGTCATTGGAGGCCGCCATCTTCAGTGCTATAGCCGTTCCGACGGTACTGTGGTGTTGCTGGTGGACATCATGTCAGTGCGAATTAACGTCTTGTAGACACTGAAGATGGCCTCCAACGGTGAGGTTGAAACGTCTGTTTTGAATAATGGAAGACCAGCACGAAAAGTAGTTTTCACAATTCCGGCCGTGAAAGCTTAAGGAATCTATGTAGAATGAAATTTAGATTCAACGATACCGCGGGGACCAGAAAAAAGTGATTTTGTTAAGAGCTACAACTCTTTAAAGTGCTGACATACAGTTATATAATAGTTACTGTTATGTAGAGAATGCAGCACAGTAATTCGTTTTATTTCGTCGTGAGCATTGGAGACCGTCTCACAGTTGAATTATTATATAAGTGTTTTTTAAGATTCATAACATTTAGTTCTGACAAAGCCGGATTTCATGAATAAACATGAATAAAGAACTCAAACAATACAGGAAAACATTCAACTAGAATATATTTTCTACCTTTTGTGAAATACTACAATGTACGTTCAGCAGTATTACAGTTCAGTGTTTTCTTTTTTCAAGGTGAGCTCATTATTAACAAAGGCCCTATAATCCTGTGTTTTGACTATTGTAAGTCTCTAACTTTCTCTCTCTTTCACTCCATCGGTCGGGAAAAAGAAGGATCTCATGTCAACGGTTAATTTTATTTTGCTGTTAGATAACAGCAAAAAACTGTATTAGAATATTTTTCTTGTTGTAGAGACAAATTACCCCTTGTGTCCGTAATTGTTGTGCGGTGATTAAAACTGAGATATTGATGTAACAGAAATGCAAAATTTTAAACGTCCGTATTTTACGAAACACTCAAAAGAAAATTTAATAATTTTTAAGAATAGAACAGCGCAATCGACGATCCGCGTAATTTTTTGAGAAAAATTTACCTTAAGTCTTCTAAGTTTTGGAGAAAGCTGCAACTTACTAGACACGACGAGTTATATTTAGTGAGTTAAGGATTAGAAGGATTATTAGCGAATAATAGTGGGTATGATATGCCCATGAATTAGATCGTGGATTGCCTGTCATATGATTTCTAGACTGATTTATATCCGTACATACATTTTTTACAAAGGTTTTGTAAAATATATAAAAACACTTGGTAAGTTTCACAAATTTTTTAATTAACTCTGACAGCTGTTTCGACTAACTTAAGCCATTGTCAAAGAGCGAGTGAATGAAATTACTGAACACAGGACGTTAGTGGAGTGTAGGTAGTGAACATCTGTTTAGGGCGTATCTGGAACACCTGTGTTGTGATTGCGGTGGGGGGGGGGAGGGTGTGTGCATGAGACAAGGGAAGGTCAGGTGTCTTTAAAAACTAAATACAATCATGAATGCAAAATATAAAATTAACTGAACTAAATATAAACTGAATGCAAAATTTAAAATAATGATGAACATTCAAAATAATATAAAATAAACTAAACTAAATAACAGATTTTAATAAAGGGGATACATAAAATTCAGTCTGTTCATTGGTTAAATTTTTGTTATTTTTTATAGCTTTTTTAATTTCTAAAATTTCATTTAATTTCATGTTATTTAGTTTAGTTTATTTTATATTATTTTGAATGTTCATCATTATTTTAAATTATTGCATTCAGTTTATATTTAGTTTAGTTAATTTTATATTTTGCATTCATGATTGTATTTAGTTTTTAAAGACACCTGACCTTCCCTTGTCTCATGCACACACTCTCCCCACCGTCGCCATCACAACACAGATGTTCCAGATACGCCCTAAACAGATGTTCACCACCTACACTCCACTAACGTCCTGTGTTCAGTAATTTCATTCACTCGCTCTTTGACAATGGCTTAAGTTAGTCGAAACAGCTGTCAGAGTTAATTAAAAAATTTGTGAAACTTACCAAGTGTTTTTATATATTTTACAAAACCTTTGTATTAATATGTTTCACCAAGTGCCCAACGAGTCATCAATTAATATCGTGAAAAATACATTTTTTAATTTCTCCGAGAGAGAAACGTGCCGGTTAATTAATGCTTGATTAATTTACTTTATTTATTTACTCTGATTAATCAATGTTCTACTCTCTCTTGGATAGAGGTGCTCTTAGGGATGTGATAAGTCGTATAAATAAAGCAAAAGGAGCATTTACACAATGACGACCAGTATGGAGATCACCCCATATACGCAGACAGACAGAACTCAGAATGTTTGACTTAAATGTCAAATCGGTGTTGCTGTATGAATGTGAGATCTGAAAAGTGACAAAGGTCATCACCACAAGGTTGCAGACTTTCATAAACAGTTGTATGAGGTACATAATGAGAATTTGGTGGCCCAAGACCATCTCAAACAGAGATCTATGGGAGGCCACAAGTCAGAGTACCATCCGACTACAGATAAAGAGAAGAAAAGGGAGGTGGATGGGTCACACCCCGAGAATACTACCAGAAAATATCGCTAGACTGGCACTGATTTGGAATCCGCAAGGTAGCCGCAGACGTGGAAGACCGAGGAACACCTGGAAGAAGACTATGGAAAGAGAGCCGGCTGGTGTCAACAAGACATGGAGGGAGGTGAAGGCCCTGGCAATGGACAGAACACGCTGGAGAAATTTCTTCGAGGCCCACCTATGTTCCACCTAGAAATTTAAGGACTTAACTAACTAACTAACTACTCTCTCTATGTCTTACGTATGTGTGTGTGTGTGTGTGTGTGTGTTCGATATGCTAAGGACTGTCCTGATATCCTCATAGGATAAATTACAACATACAGTTCAGCTCAGAGAATGATACATTTATTGTTTAGACAGATTTTATATAAAACGATAGTCCTTTATATGTAAATAAAATATAAATTATTCTTTCGCAAATTAAAAATATAAAATTTAAACATGTATATATTTTTTTGGAAATAAAAATTCAACAATAATATTCTCTAACGATTACACATACAAATGAATCAATCAGATAGTTGCTGATCTATACTATTATAAAAAATTTACTGTTCTATAATTTAGAAGGTTCATGCACTGAAGAGGAGACTAATTGATAGGCACCTGCATTAAAATTTAATATCGTAATTTTATCTGTACTTAATACTGAGTCCTTAATACAACTAAAAGTATTGCAATTATTCACTCTATGGTGGTTGATTTCACAGTGCGTTGAAGACGGAGGTTCGATAGCCGTTAAGGAGGTTCCCGATGCTTTCGTCATCCAGTCGCTTTCCCGCGGCATCTGCATTATTTTTGTATTGTTTAATTCGCTGCCCGAATATTTTATGATATACACTCTTTCTGGTAGAATCGTAGAATATCTGTTAATTTTCTTATATTAATATCTTGTTTGACCTTATAGCCATTCATAACCAAATTAGAGTATGTGTGGTTACATGGTAATCAAATGCCTACTTTCTTAACCACATTACGGCAATATTAAAAAACGTAGTGCCATTCTACTAAAAAGTACATAGTCTAACGTGTCAAATCTAAGAAACGTATTGAACCTATTGAATCTTAAAACTTATTGAATCATAGTCTACGTTATTGAATCGCGAATAACGTATGAAAAGTTTGCGGTACAATATCGAAAACATTTAATTGCTGAAGTTTTTTGTGTATCTTAATTTTTCCAAAGTAAATGATGATCTATTTTATTACTTAAGCATTTTCAATTTTAGGAGATTAGAAAATTTATGTTGGTGTTTTTTAATTGTTATAATATTACGGTATCGTCAAAAAGATTTATATGAATATGATCTTCATTTAGTTGGAGACAATGTATTCTCGGTTGTATTTGCTTAACTAAACATATACACAATATTTCCTTTACGTTTGTATGTCTCTTTTTATTTTAAGCACTATTAAGTTTTTCGCTTATCGTTAACATATCGCCAGAATATATCACAAAGCTTTTAAGCTCGATTACGGTTATTTCCACTCAAATCGATGAAAGATATTACCTTGTCGATACGGTGTAATAATGGTTTGTATATTTGACTGTACACGCGTTTACTCTAAACATAAAAATTAAGTACACATTTTATTCTATTTATATATTGTCAGCACTTTATGGCGTACGCTATCTCGTTGATAAGCACTTATTTTCTCGGATTAGATAAACATTTTTTTTAAATTCACGTGGTCTCATAATGGCTAATCTATAAGCGACACTGTATCGACGCAGTGTCAAAGGATTAATAGAAACTAGAAGAAAAATTGTGTGTTAGGATAAATTAACATTCCTTCTTTTTATCCCTCTTCTCAACCAGCATGCTGGTGGAACTAACCAACTTATTTCGTTCCAGTGCTGATCTTTTTGCTTCCTTATATTTTTGTACTTTCTTTATCTCCCTCCTCACGCTTAGGCTTTCTTTTCATTGTTCGTTTCTTTCATATAATCTTGTTCGGCCTCCCTCTAACTGTGAGATGCTACATGATGTCGTCATTATGAGAGAAACAATTTGAAACAAATGACAAATCACATTATCATTTTCCTTTTCACAATTTGTTTACCCGCAGACCGATTCTTGTCATACTTTCTCGTTCAATATGTCCTTAGTCTGTGGTATCTTTAGTAATGTTTTTCGAAGATTGGCTTCTTCTTCGTCGGGAGTGGCATTTCCGGACTTAAAGCCTACAAGTTTACTGTTTCTGCAACTTCAAAGTCCCAGCTTCTGAACCGTAAGAACAAGTTCTCCAAATAAATCTTTGTATGAATTGCTTTATTGTTTCCAGAGAAATACGTCTAAATCTTAACAAACCTTTACCTTGAAAAAGTCTTTCTTCGTTTGTGTTTTATATTTCTCGTAACTGCTTTGGTATTTTAATTGTTTTGCATAATGTAACCCGAAAGATTTTTAACTCAGGAAAATTACGTATTTTACAATGAAGCATGCTATTGTATCGTTACAAGTTAGGATAGTTTAATACATATTTAACAAGGGATATTCGGCATCACTGTTAACGTTTTACAATTATAAAGCAACATTTCGGCTGCAAACGCGTCTACAGCTGCCATAGGTTAAATATTAATTTCCACATTTCTACAGAAAAATCATAAAATATAAATCTGTTTCTTGGTAATTTGTACGAAGTTATACCTATAAACAATTCCAGATTTTGTATTTACTGCTATCAATAGGTGTAAATTAGAGAGGCATTACTAGCAGCGGATACGATCCAATGGTTTGCGAAGGAAAAGTAACCGTACGAAAGCATACAAATTTGGTACGTTGGTCGCATGGATTGCGTTAGTACAGTAGAAGAAATTGTTCAGTACCAGAGAAATTGGTAATTATAATTTTTATAATGAGCTGACAACGACATTCTAAAAAATGACACTCGTAGTAGTTGTAGTTGGCCAATTCCCATATACGCAAACAATATTAAAGGACGCACAGTTGATGATTACAATTTTCTGCCATACAAATTAGACACTTTAACTTTAAACAGCCCACTCGTAGAGTTTTCAGCCACTGGAATCACTTATGTAATTCACAGACTGAAAAATGAACACGGCTACCCAACGTTGTCTTTTATATAAGCAGGCTAATAGGTTAATAGTAGCGTTTAATATTAAAGACAGAATCCCACAATGTTCTCCGATAGTCGGGGAATGCAAAGAATTTGTAGCGTCAGATGCTATTACCAGTCGGTTCAACGTAGAATATTGCATCACTTTACTGAGTAAATCATGTCACAGTACTGACTAACAAGTTTCACGTACACTACGCATGTCTTTTATGTTTCAACGTCATTATAACATTTTCCCCGCAGCGGGTAGACATGCATGCACAGATGCCACCACAAGGTCACCACGGGTATGTGCGGAAAGGTTACGACCTGTTGCTGTTCAGCGGTCTATCAAGCCGTGGACCGACGTTATTACTAGGAATGAAGAGACGAGGCTCGTGACGTCGGAGAGTGCGTTATTTCCCTCGCTTTCATATGGAGTCCGTGCAGATCGAGACGCCTGTTATTAAGTACTATTCGGACTCGTGCCATGGCGAACCAATAACGTCATGCCTTTTCATGATTGGCTTGAGGTGGGTGATCAACGACAACTTGGTGCAGACTCCAAAAGTTATATATATGGGGGTCCACAGTACTGTGGTTTACTACGGCGGTCTATACCGCTGATTGGAACACTGACAGGGCTATCCTACGACTCCAGCGCGCACTCGATGCGTATTTGGCGTGGACGGAAAGCTGGAAAGTTGCCGTCAACGAAACCAAGAGCTCCGCGATGCTATTCTCAAAGCGCCGGAAAGAACCACGAGGACGAGTGAGACCCGGTAGAACGTACTTGCCCTGGTCGAGAGAGGTTAAATACCTCGGTGTCCACCTTGATCGTCGGCTCACCTGGAGTGCCCACCAGAGCGTCCGCTCATCTCGCGCAACTGTTTCCGATACTCGTCAACAAGGCTATGACCCGCAAGCTGGGTAAGTTGATCGTCAGCGCGTACCTGTTGCCGATCATTACCTACGCTATTCCCGTCTGGGGTTACCTCGCTACCGTTCATAAAAGAAAGTTGCAAAGCGTTCTCGATAGGGGTCTTCGGCTAGCGGCCAAAGCCCCCTATCGGTTCCCTTCTCGACTCTCGAGAAGAGGACTCGGTGTCCGCTCCTTGGAAGACACCGCAAGGCGACTTGCACGTAAATTTTACGTCCGAGCTGCGAGGACCCAGACAAACCCTCTCATAGCTGGCCCTGGCAAGTACCGAACACGTCCAGGTGAATCTTGGAAACGGCCTCGGCAAATACTGTACTAGGACGACCTAGTACGAGCATGCCGTTATAGCGTCTACTAAATAATTAATCAATATTCCGTCTGGACAGGATCACTAGGCAGGAGCCCCTACCGGAGGCTCGGTACTAGGAACCCATTGGGTCGTCTCACGACGCGCAACCCAACAGCTCTGGCTCTTCTTCTTCTGTGGTTTACTGACTTTGGTTTATTGACTGTGTCAATGTTTCAGTCATTTTAGCACTGAAAATGGCCACTGACGGAGTGGCTGAAACGTTTGCGAGTGATAACATCGGACCACGGCCGGCCTGATAGCCCGGTAAACAGAAATACTAACAACTACGACGACGATACAAGCTCAAGACAACATTTGAATTACAATAGTTACGGAAAGAAAATAACAGTTGAAAACAAGCGAATAAGGAAGAAAATTTGAATACGCTGTCAGTAAAAAAGTTCTGTTCCTCGCAATGCTGTAGATTTGTATTTGCAACTGTGCGATGGAACGATTTCTGTACTTCGTAAGAACGAAACTGTCACAAACTGTGGCAGTTTGCTGGTGAACTCGGCTTGGGACTGACAAACTAGCTGAAGTTTTCAAAGCGCTTGGGAGGTGAAATTAACGTTTGTACGTGTTCGCGTGCGTGCGCTGTTTGTGTGAATAAACGAACGGTGACCGCAGACAGTTTAACACGTGTATTCAGTTGCATCTGTGTAAAATGTGTTTTACTTATACCAACTCTTGTCATCTATAAATTTTCAATTACACCTTTCACTTGGAAAGGTAACACCCTTTGTACCATGTTTATAAACTTTGCACATTTATAAACTTGAAATAATGTTAGAAGATGCGTCATAGCATAACGATTTGTGCAAGCATGAGTGTCCTACAATGTGTAATAACATTTTCAATTTTATCATACTGGGTGTTTGTATACGATATACATACATATATACTTACGCACGTAAGCACTGGTTCTTCTTTATTACTATTATTGTTTGTAGTAAATAAACTTTCCATCACTGAGGAATCCAAATCTTTCTCAAGTGAGCTCTCTCCCGAGCAATTCTTGGTACCCCAGTACTTGACCAGAGTCAGTGACAGCGTTTTGTGGCCATAACTTTCACGTCTGCCTCCTTTCATGTTGAGTGAAAGTAGGCTAGTCCAAGGTAATGAATGACATAAATCGTTATCTTAGTCGTTTGTACTTTATTATCGAAGATACACTGCTCCCAGATACCCACACATATCCCAGATTATCCCAGACACATTTTCCAACCGGAAAGACCATCCAGAGTCGTAGTGACATAGTGTTACTGTTTCCAAATTAACTCACTAGTTTCTTTGTAACTTAATATTTCACTTGCATTAAATCATAAGCTTAGTAAATACGTATTAATAAATAAATGTTAATAAATTTTATCTATAAAAACAGTTAATTTGTCGTGTAGAACTCACACTCTCTAAGAAAACCTCTAAGAATGCGCATCGTCAGACAGCTCGATCAATTCAAAGCAAAAGCGCTTAAACTCAGACCGTAAATAGACAACTTAGTCATATGTCAAGAGAATTTATTGTTTATTTATTGTTTGGTATTGTAAAGTAGATACTGAACTAGTACGATACAACACAGTGGCAAGTTGAAACTTTTCATGTTGTCTCACGAATAGCAGCTCAATATAAACAGGATTTTTTACTTTTCGTATTAGAAGGAAAACCTGTAGATTTTATAGATTTACGTTGGTCTTTTTAAAACTTTTCAAAACAACAGGAAGTTAGTTTCAAACTTTATATAATAAATATTTATTACTGCGTTGTATCTCGTACGCATATTTTGGGATCTTTTACGTAGAATATTTATATAAGTATTGAAAAAAAAACAATCTTTAAAATATATTTGAATTTTTATTAATTAGCGTATCTCATGCAAGTTAATGGGGAAATGTTCACTTTCGTCTTATTTACTTATAAATTTAGTTTAACCAGTAATGAAATAATTATAGTTTTACAAGAAATATTATTTTTACTATTAGGCTATGTAAAACTATGTAACGGAGCGTAAAGTGTGTTATGTTAAGTAACTTGTTAGATGAACAAGGAATAGTGGAAACTTATATTTTTTCACTGCGCTTCTTTACTTATTTTTACAAAAAAAAGGAAAAAATTAGACACCTAAAGATGCTACTGAACTACAAGCAAGTTGTGTGTGATCTCTAATAAGTCTTTTCAAACATCGCAGGTTTGAAAACATGTAGTTCAATTATTCTCGGTGTAGTGTCTAAATTTATCTAAACGTTGTTTTTATTTTTATCCAATTGTTTCTTCTTGTTCTACCTACATCTGTCGTTTTTCAACGAAAGTGGAAATAGTAGTTTATAAAAAAAATTACGTACTGTAGTTAATCTACACAATCAATGTCCAAATTGTATTAAGTAAAATTATTGGAAGGATTCTAGATTTTACGAGTATAATTTTCTTAAACTGGTATAAATGTAAATTAACTAATGGTATAATAAGTAAATTAAATTAAATACAAATTAAATAAGTTAATTATTAAATAATTTAATAAGCATTATAATTAAGTTGCGGATGAAATTCATATCCTGCTGTTCCACGAATACTTGACATTTATATAGTGCTTAACCTTTTAAATATTTACGGAACAGACGGTATTTATGTAAATATATCCACCTTTTCCGCGGGTTTTCTTTGCTCGAATTAATATTTTTGATTTTTTTCTGCTTCACGTGTCAAAGCTTACTTTGCACTAAACCAAAGGAACTGTTTTCGTTTTACTTTTCATAATATTCAAAAGCCTGTTTATTGACTATCATCGTTTTGGAAGTGGTTCTCAAGTTCTTCGGAAATGTAGAGCACGTTTGAGTTAAACGACAAATACAACGAAGCGTGTACAGAATTAGAAACGGCTGAAACTGAAGCACACAAATATAAAAAAAAAATTAATTGGAGCGTGAATCGAAGCCGTAATCGGGGTGTGTGCCCTTGACTCGATAAAGACTAACTGTTTGTAGGCCGGCTATAATGTATTAGCCGTGTAATGTATGTGATAATGTTTCGTCGGTTTTGTAAAGAGGGAAAGGAGTTTAATGCGAGCTGTGCAAGACAGCCGGAATGATTGCCAAATCAGCTGGCGTTCTTTATTGTCGACGGTCAAACGGGCGCCGACAACAACCACAACTTGTTAACATCCAAGATTTAAATACGAATTTATTTGTTTTTATCACTGTTTTCTTAAATGAACCGTATAAACAATATTAGCGTTCAACGCTATTTTACATTATTAAGTAGGCCTATTACACTACTTCAATAAGAAAGGCTCTATAGTAAAACTATTGAAAAATAATCGTTATAAGTTTGTTTTACTGAAACATAATTAAATTAAATTATAAATATTACATTTCATTTATTAGGTAACTCTAAACACGTCTTTATTTTTTAATTAAACTAAGTGATACAATATATTTTATTGTAAAATGTTTCAATAAGTAGATAACTCTAAACATATTGTAGTGCCAACCCAGATTAACCCTGTAAATATTTGTTTATTCTTGTCTTTTAGTGGTTTCGTTATTTCCGAGATAAAACCAAGCTTATCCTGTCCTGTAACCACGACAGTTCCAAAACAAGCTCACCAAATTTCCATCACGTGAACATCTGATGATCCTCCAGACGTCATGAATGGTAACTCGTTCATGAAATATTAGATAGTCTCAGATGTGATGATCATAAGATGAGCCACTAGAGGTACGAGAAAGAAGTCATGTGATCTAAAGGGGCGGGATACTTGAGTTGGTGGTGCATTCAACAAAACTACTTACCTTCGAAGAAGGGGTAAGAAGTCTCTCTTAGATTTCGGACATACATGTCACTATCACTGTGACTGTGTCATTTTTCGGTTAGTCTGGGTATTAAGTGTTGTGTTGTTCACCATCGTGGAACTATGTAAGTTAACTTTATGTTCTATTTGCCTGGAGATATCAATACATATACTTTAACTACACGTATTGTGTTGAGTATTTCTATATATCTCTCACCCTAGCCCATTGGTAGGCCTACGCCAGAAAAGCTCGGTCACGGTATATCAATATTTTTATTTTTACATTAAAATAAGTCATACAATATATTTTATTTTAAAGTGTGCGGTTCATTTTTTTATTGCTCTTGGACAAATTCTGCAGCGAGCGTATACGTTTCAAAAAAATGTTTACTGTTTAATACTAGAAATTAAAGTATTCAGAAAAGTCAGTTTCTGAAAAGTGAGTGTGTGTCTGTGTCTAGAATGTTTTCTATGTCGAACGATAACTGACGCAAATTCAAACAGAATAAAATAATTTTTGAAATTGCAAAACTGGATGACAAAAGATTGTAGTTCAATTATTTACATTTATTGTATCGCTAAGAACAATCAATTGATTTTTTTAATAAAAATATTATACTTGAATAATACGCGGGCGCGCGCACACACACGCACACACACACACACACATCTAGACACATATGTGTAATTGGCATTGGAATTTGAAAATATTTATTACCCAAATGTATAGACGGGCCATAATTTTTACATCGTATTATAGTGATATCGAGTAAGCATATTCTATTTCCTTTTCTTCAGTTTCTACAGTATTATAGTAAAGAATCTTTATCAACAGTCTTTACCACAGTACTGTGGGAATTGGCGGACATGATACCAGTTACTAATTTTCAATCGTTTAACACTGAAGATTTCCTTAAATGGTGGGTCCGAAACGTCTGTTGTTGAAAACAGTGCTAGACCACGGCCTGAAAGCCCAACAACGAACAACAATATTAACAGAGGTGACAACTGTAGTGAGAGCCTGAAACAATCATAACGTTAATTGAGATTAACGTTTCTTAGGGTAAACAATGATGTCCAATTGAATTTTACATACATTTTCCCTTACATAATGAAACGAAATTAATGACTTCGACGTATATTAAAGTAATTAATTATTTTCTATTAGTGTAAAAAGTGTGTCAAATGTGAATTGATGTTCAGGCTGTTCTTCTAAGCATACTGTGACTTATCATTGCTATACCAGCCAAGAGGTGTACTGCTACTTCCTTTTTAAGTAAACGTTATATGGTGAACAGTATGAACTCGACTCCTCCGAAAGAGTCCAGGATAGCTAAAGACGTAACGACTAATTTTTACTTCCATGTTCCATAAGGAAATGGAGGAAGTATGGTGGAGGCGAAAAAAATCGTGTTCGAGATAAGGGCTGATTCTGATTGTACTACCCTGAAAACATGAAGAAAAGTAATTTTCTGAAAAGCGTCTGTGTGTGTGTCTGTGTCTAGAATGTTTTCTATGTCGAACGATAACTGACGCAAATTCAAACAGAATCAAATAATTTTTTGCATACGTGCCTGAGTTGTAGAGAACTCAAGGCCTATTGATTTTGGTTAACGGGAAGGGGTAGTTTACCTGCAACGCTTTATGTTTTAACAAGAGCAAAGTGCTTAATTTGATAAATAAAGTATCCTGAAAAGAAGGTCATAATAGTCCACTGTAGAAAGGTAGATGAAATATCTATAAATGAAAAGAGTAGTTGAAGGGGAAAAGATAGTTTTTTATATGTGTACTACGTTATTGGCAACAAAGAAGTTGTTGTCGTGGAAAATTCCTTACCGGGCTGTTTGGCCGTGGTCCAATCTTTTCTGCAAAATCAGACGTTTCGGCAGTGCCATCGACTGCCATCATCAGTGAAAATCGAGTGCGCTAGCGTAATGTGGTATACGTTAGTGACCACAGTACTGTGGTTAAGGCTGAAGAAAGAAGTAGAAAGAAATAGTCTCTATGGAAATATTTCATTTCAAAAATGATTTTAAATATAAATCTTAGACAATGGAAGTCATGTATAGTTCTCCAGACCGATATTTTCTTAACGTTTTCTTTGACCCCATTAATCCAAAACCGTTCGTAATTTTGCCAATGAAATATGTCTTCCTGGCACTGTTAATCGTCAGGTCGGCGTTAATAAGGAAACTTTGGAAGACTTTCGTTGATACGTGTTTCACTTTGATTGTTGAATGCTGTAGCCTGTCAAGAGCAGGACAATGTTTAAACACACACAAACACTCGCGCGCGTACTTTTGGCATATTACACTCGTTTATGTAACAGAAAATAGATGCAGGAAATATTTTGTTTTAAGTACGAAAATAATATGTCTATATTACGGCTATTCTATCGGACTCTGAAAACAGGTAGCAGATGGGTATGCATTTGTTATATAAAATCTACAAAGATTCTTCTTTAATTTATTATTTATTTATATATTTAAATTTTTAAATATATTGACGATTTAATTTTTAATTTGACACCTTCTCTTTTTAATTTATATATTGACGATGTTACAAAAAACTGGCAGATGTGTCTTCCGGAGCATTTTATGATTGGTCACTATACAATTAACACTTTGTTGTTTGCGGACGATTCTGTCTGACTCGGAAAGCAGATTCCAATTGGGTATACATTTGTTAAATCGAATCTGCAAATACTCTGGATTGCAAATATTCACACTTAAGACCAAAGTGATGGCTTTCGTGGAACTGATCCCGTACGGTAAAAATTTTTATAGGTGGTACTGTCCTGGAAAAAGTTAGCAATTTTGAATACCTGGGCTACAGGGGGTCTTATAATATATTCGACGACGTTGTAAATAAGTTGCATAAGATCAACCTTATGTGCGAGACCATTAGCTAACCCTTAAGTCAGCATGTAAAGGAACACGCCTAAAATTCTACAAGGTGATGGCTCTTCCCACACTTCTTTGTGGGTTTGAGAATTGGACTTTAACGGAAGGCTAGGCCAGTCCCATCCAAGCGGCTGAAATGAGATTTCTCAGGCACGTGGCAGGGTATACTCTCCATGATCATAGAAAAAACCAGATATAGGGCAAGAAGTGAATATTATGAGTATACTAGACAGGCTTGCCCAGTATCGGGTGAATTAGTGGGAACATCTTTGCTTAAGGGATGACTGCCGCATCCCCAAATAACTATGGAACTATAAGACGAGGGGACGGAGAGGTGTTGGAAGTCCGAGGAAGCGCTGGAGTGACCAGCTCTAATCTTTGCCTGTTTGAGACCGGAACAAACCATTCTTTGTTTAATCCTTTCATATGATGATAATAATGATGATGATTTTACGGCTTACTGTGATAGAGTTTAGTTATTTAACAGACATTTTCTGTTTGAGCTCAAGGCACAAATTCGAATAAGGAAGGCATGTTTGTATACATAAATTATTATTGATAAATTGTATCACATTTTAATGTATGTATCACATATATTAGATATTAAATTATCAATAGTTAATTATAAGCTGGTGACAAGAAAACCGGCTCAATCTAACCTGAATTACCGTACTGTTGAATGTAGAATGCAGAGTTTGGATTAATAAGAGAACTGAGGGGGTTTTATTAGGAATGTTTTAACATTAGCTCAACTTATCTTCTCCATGACAATTTCACTTGTAGTTGAATTGAGTACACGCTGTTTGACATCTGTTTTTCTTTGACATCTATATCTTTATATACTATGAGTTATGTTATTGCATAACAAGTATCTTTAGTTTTCTATCACTGGTATTCCTACATATTACACACTTACATGTGCTTCCGATACGGGTGCGTATGTGCTCTCTTAACGGGTAATATGCATTTGGGGTTTTAAAAAATAATGAACAAAAAATTTAACGGTTTTAGCGATCTTGCTTGTTTGACGAATCAACAGACTTCAGGTGGCATATCACACTGTATATTTAAATATATTATTATCATTATTTGGTGTTCTGCCCTAAGGCAGGTCTTCAAATGGTAAAAGCTCTCCAAGCTAAAAACACCCTCTGATTTTAATGCTATCTATTAACTTCATCTTTCTACGCCCTTTTCTTTTTTCACCTTCCATGACACCCTCCATGGCAGTTGTAAGCACTAAACCTTATAACCCCTGACGCATACCGACTGGTTCGCTTATGTTCGTTTCTTTCCATAGATGTTCGTACAGGTTGATTGAGTTGTCAGCTGGCAACCTGACACATACTGAGAATCAAACATTTTTTAAGGTACACGATTTTTATCGAATTTCCTTAATCCATATGCAGTCACTGCCATATTTCTTCAGTATTTCACTCGGTGCATTGTTCATTATAATTAACATAAAATCGTCTTTTTTTAAGTTTTGTTAGTTTCTCTGACGACATCTTGAGGCTTATAAAATAATACACAAGGGTATTCACTGGAATTGACCTATTTGACCCACGCTTCAACAGTTGTATCATCTTCTTGATGTCTCACCGACTTCGAGCATAAATTATATGCGTGCTCGATGTTGTACAGGTCTTGCTTTATTAATAAATGAATTCTTTATAATTTGCAGCCTGTCACGGAATCGCGTATTTTATTAAGTATTGCTTGAAGTGGTATTTGATTTGATATGTCCACACCTAGACTATTTTTTTCATTGTCTGTCAGACTTAAATGGCTTAAGTCATTTAAATGACCTACATGAGTTGACACATATGTAGTCTTTCAGGTACCATCTTTATTTTCAGTGACGCGATGCTTGCGGAACAGCGCGACAGACAGCATTGATTTTGTTACTTCCCTGTAATTTTAAGTGCCGACTACCTTTACTTTCAGACAGAAATTGCCCGGACCTCTGGCATAGGCTATATAATAATGTCTCTTTGTGCTGTCGGTAGCAGAATGAGAGCCAAGCTTTGTAACGTAGCTTGAAAACATTTCTTTTTCAGTCTCTTGTTTACACCCCAAGAAACTTTCTAAGGAATTAAATTCTTTAATTTCAGACTTCACTGATATGTTGTGCTGTAATTCGAAGTGTTCAAGTAAGGTTTGTTCCTTCGCTGCTACAAGAACACATAAGGGGCACTTAACTTTATCCGGTGCTGAAACCCCTGCACCGTGGAGTTCGCGTTCATGATGCTTCAATGTGTATAAATGCTTAAACTGTTTATGACAGAGTCACATTGATGTGTGCGTGACTTCAAGCTGCTCAAAACCGGCACTTCGCTGTTTAGTTTTTCGGGATGTGATTTCGAATGCTGGCTGAGATCTATAAATTTTCACAATCCTTACCGCACTACAAACATAAGTACTATTTAAGCTCACTCATTTTAATAAACCAAAAGTTAAACGGGTATAAAAGCTAGATTATGAACACACGCAAAATTAACAAATGAATATTACACAACAAACTCGATGAACACACGCACGGATAATTTAAATGAAATTAAATTTATATTATTGAAAACGAACTACGGAGACAGTTTTATTTGAGAGTCACTGTGATATTAAAGGATAAAATTTTAATTAATAGATGATTGTCACACACTGTTAATTAACACACGCACAGATAATTAAAATTAAGCAGTAAAGCAATTTTAAAAGCGAACTACTGTCACGTTTTATTTACAAACACGCTGGTGTTACTATACTATAATTACCGACACACTGTTACTTAACACACGCACAGTCCTTTAAACAGCATGTTGTGTGTTCTACTGTACATTTCCCGCCTGCTCGTAACATTGCGTGAAAATTGGATACTCGCGCCTTACTCAGCTCAACGAAGAGTTACGGAAATAAACGAAGCAGTCGGTATGCGTCATGGGCTAAGATCTAGTGTTGTAAGCAAGCAGTCTCTTCGTAAACAATGACCTAACCAATTATTTTTCCTACTTTCTATTACCTTCAGGATTCTTCTCTCTTCCCCTAGTCTTCTTAAAACTTCATCATTCCTAACTTTATCAACCCACCTCACTTTTTCCATTGCTCGCCAAACCCACATCTCAAATACTTGTAATCTTTTCTCATCCGCTTTGCTCAGTGTTCATGACTCTGCACCACATAAAGCAACGCTCCACACATAACGTTTGGCCAACCTTTTTCTTAAATTCTTATTAATTTTTCCACACAGCCGTCTTTTATTCCCATTAAATGCCTCTTTCGCTATAGCAATTCTTGCTTTAATTTTACGAGATTGCTTAAATAATTACACGAAATTAATAACGCCGTCGTATACTACAGTTAATTAATTATTTTGAATGTCCGTAAGAATTGTATCAAATGCGAATTAATTTTCAGGCTGTTCCTCTTAGTATACTGTGGCTTTATCATTGTTATATCAACCAAGAGGCGTATAGTGTACTCCCTTTGTATGTAAAAGTTATGTGGTGAACAGTCTGAACTCGATTCCTCCGAAAGAGTCCAGGATAGCTAAAGACGTAACAAATAATTTTTTCTTAACCTTTTTTATGACGACCGCTAGCGATTTTGCCAATGAAATATGTCTTACTGGACTGTTAGTCGGCAAGTCGGCGTTAATAAAGAAAATTTGGAAGACTTCCATTGACACGTACTTCACTTTGATTGTTCACTGCCATAACCTGTCTACACCAGGACAATGTTTACATTTTTAAACGGGTTTAGTGATCTTGGTTTATTGACGCATCAGCAGACTTCAGATAGCATACCACACTGTATATTTAAATATATAAGGAACCGTAATCGTTAACTACCATAATTGTTGTTGTCACTGTGTGTATTCATTAGTCGACGCGGGAGAATTTTCTTGTTTCAAGTGAGTTAGAGTGGTACTCAAAGCATTGTACTAGTACATTTTCTCGAAATCCACGAATTTGTTAACTTTATTATCGAGCATAGTATATGGTCAGAAAGTTAAAAGAACAATATGACGAAGCTGGTTTGACGATGAACACGGCAAAATGTGAGTACTTAATAGTGGGCAACGAAGAAGTTAAGGACTTAAAATTGGATGTGGACAGGATAAGAGGTGTTGAAAAAAGTAAATACTTAGGCGTTATTTTCAACAAACAGGGAAGCAGCAAAGATGAAATTCAAGAACGTGTTAACAAGGGGCGAACCGTTATAAGAACGCTGAATTCTCTTCTATGGGAAAGAAGAAACACAAAGAAACATAGGTATATATATAATAGCATGGTGCAAAGTGTAATCCTTTATGGAGGAGAAGTTTGGAACGTTTCAAACGTAAATAAGAAAAAAATGATGGCAGCGGAAATGGACTTCTTCAGTAGGAGTTGTAGAAGATCAAAATTAGACAGGGTTAGAAATGAGTATTAGAGATATGAGTTATGAGACTATTAGAGTCGAGATGAATATTGACAGGACAATAATAGATGAAATAGAAACAAGACAATTGACTTGGTTTGGGAATGTGAAGAGAATGGAAGATGAGAGATGGCCCCGCAAAATACTGGAAGGGATACCACCGGTGAGGTGGAAAAGAGGACGTCCACGGAGGAATTGGCGAGATGACGTAGCGGAAGCAATGGTTGCGAGAAATTTAGAAGAACTTACATGCTATGATAGGTTACAATGGAAGTTGGGGACGGAGAAACGGCGACAGCTGTAAAGATCCGTTATATAGACTATATATATATATATATATATATATATATATATATATATATTATAACGATTCATATAGTCGACTTATCAGATCGTTATATGAAATTGTCAAACTCTGCTAGTCTAGCGGCGTAAGCAAGAGAGATAGGGAATAATCACAGCCATCTCTGTGTAATCTTGCCACTGCTACTACTGACGCGTGCACAGACATGAAATTTTATTTATTAAAACTGCAATATCTTCAAAACTAATAAATATACGGCAATTCTGAAACCTGCATAGTGTTCAGCAATTAAAGCTCTATAAGTAGCCAAAATATCAACTAATATAATTAACATTTAAAGAAGTTATACAGAAGAAGAACGCCAAGAGATATAACTAGAGAATTAGGCTAGGTACGAATTAGGTGTTTTCACACACATACAGAGAAAGACTAAAGCAATAATATTCTGTGGTCAGATCTTTGAAAACACGTTTGCAAATACCTGTAATCAAACGATTTGCAAACAGCGGAAGTATGAAATTAGCCAGAAATTCTCTACCATCTGAAACTTGTTAAGGAGAGTTTGACCGACCTGTTCGATATTGTTTCAAATGGAAAACACATGATTTATTTGGAACAACCAATCACAACCCTGTATTAAGAGTAGACGCTAACTCAGAATGAGGGAATTGGGCACTCTTTGTTCGGGCATTAAATAAGCAAGACGTGTGTTAAATACGATCTCAATTGCACAAACAACGCAAAGTATTTATTTAAATAAACAGTTCGCGAAGTGGTCCGCAGTAGTAGAGGAACTAGTAAAGTTCAATAAATAATCTCTCTGCGTAATACCTAATTAATTAATTAAATAATAAATAAATAAATAATTAATTAACAGTGAAGTGACCTGTGCACCAGAATAGCTACAGCATCTGAAATTGTCCAGGATCATCAGTCAACGTTATTGGTCAACATCATTTCTTCTGAGCCGAACCATAAAAAGGAGTATCTCTACTGATTACTATCTACGGTCGACGCATCAATAAGATAAGAAATATATTCATTTATCAACGAACATAAAATAACAAAATAAATAATTAAATCAATAAACAATTTTTTTAAGACACTATATAAATTCAAAATTTGTATTTAATTATTAAGATTAGATATAAAGTAATATGGGAGTGTTGAATGGAGAGTGAGGTGTAGTATTGAACGTGCAAATTATTGCAGACCCGTTCTTTAGCACTGGTTTGGGTGATATATAATCCCTAAATCAACCAGATAAGAGCAATTGGTCGTTTGGACGTTTTAATCTTCACTTTCCAGGCACACTCATTAACCAATAAGACTTAGGTTAGCAATACGTCATTAAATTAACTTTTAAAGAAATTAATTCAATAACAAAGTCATTAATTAAACAAATTTCAACATTATTTAAGAGTTATTTGTAACGATTCCCCTTAAATATTCCACTCACTGAACGAATCCTGAGATAGTGTGTCTCTGTGCTCTGAGCTAAGCTGAATCCGTGTCATTTGTATCTGGGATTTGTTGTTCTATCATTATAATATATATATATGTATATATATATATATATATGTATATATATTATCGAGCATACTTTTTCATTTCTTTTTTCTTCATAACACAAGATATGTCAGGAGATCTACAGTAAACATACCGTAAACTCTGAAAAATTTACCATTAGAAGATGTCATCCTACATGCTTTTCGAAATATTAGGGCGTCGTTTACGCGGCCGTCAGTTCGTAACTCGATCACATTGCATTCTTACAGGCAACTGTTACTGTCGTTGTTTCTGTGCTATCGAAACATTGTACTCAGGCGCAAGAAAATATGGCTGCTCATAACTTACGCACCCGATGAATACGATGAAGTCGTCGGTAGTTTTATTAAGAGATGTGAAACTCGGTTCATTCATCAGTAACGACTTCATAACATGGTGAAAACAGAATTTATTCAATGCTAAGAACTGGTGTAGGCGCTGGCATAGGCAATTTACGTACGTGTATTTGTATGCGTGTTTCTGTCTGTTTATAGTTTTGAAGGAGTAGATATAATTTGGTTTAAAAATCTTTTTAACGACCGAGGATTCTACTCCACAGAATTGACGGAAAGAAGTTTTCTCTATGTGTTCATGTGTCCTAAAAAAAATTTAAAATTCTAGTTTCTATAACTTTTTAATGGGAACTTGGATTTTTACTTCCATGTTCCATAAGGAAATGGAAGTATGGTCATGGCGAAAAAAATCGTGTTCGAGATAACGGCAGATTCTGATTGTACTACCTTCAAAACATGAAAAAAAGTCATTTTTCGAAATGTGTGTGTGTGTGTGTGTGTGTGTGTGTGTGTGTGTGTCTGTAGAATTTTTTCTATGGCAAACGATAACAGCCGCAAATTTAAACAGAATCAAATAATGTTTTCCATACAGCCCTGAATTGCAGAGGACTCAAGGCCTGTTGTTTTTGGTGAAGATCGGTTAAGGGAAAGGGGTAGTTTACCTGTAATGTTTTACGTTTTAACAAGAGTAAAGTGCTTAATTTTGATAAATAAAGTATCCTTAAAAGAAGGTCATAATAATCCACTGTAGAAAGGTAGATAAAATATCTATAAATGAAAAGGGTAGTTGAAGGGGCGAGGGGGTAATTTTTTTTATACTTTAAAATGGTAGTTGATGGAGGAAGTAAATTTTATAAGTTTTATATGTGTAATACGTTATTGACAACAAAGAAGTACAAAGAAGTATGGAAATATTTCATTTCACTTTAACAAAATTAAAAAAATTTAGTTGTTTTTTTATTAATGGTTTGTAAAATTAACATTTACACTAACCTGAAAGTATACATATAGCCTTTAACTAGACGCAGAAACTACAAGTTTTTGAACACTACGCCCCGAATGTGGCGGTTCAACTCACACTCTTTTGAAGTCGAGTTTTTACGTTTTCCATTACACGGTGTAACATGTGAACAGAAATTATATCAACTTTTAGTGTTTCGATGTTTCATGGGTGTGGATCATTGTACGCCTTACTCTCAAAATATCCCCAGTAGAATAAATAACACGCTGGCAATCTCGCGGGCTACGGAATGTTGCTACTCCTGAAGGTAACTCGTTAAACTGCGTCCATTGATCGCCTAGCCCTATGGCTGATTATTACCCATACTGTTTGGTGTTTTTTAATAAGCATTTCTAGACAGTTATTTATATGTGTACTACGTTATCGACAACAAAGATGTATTTTGTTGTTAAAATTCCTTCCCGGGCTGTTTGGCCGTAGTCCAATGTTTTCTGCAAAACCAGACGTTTCGGCAGTGCCTTCGACTTCCATCATGAGAGAAAATCGAGTGAGATAACGTGAGGTGACGTTAGTGACCACAGTACTGTAGTTAAGGCTGAAGCAGTAAGTAGAAAGAAGTAGTTTCTATAGAAATATTTCATTTCAAAAATGATTTTAAATATAAATCTTAGAACATGGAAGTCGTGTATGGTTCTCCATACCGATATTTTATAACAAGTATAGTTTATAAAAAATAATTATGATTTTCGCCTAAATCATTTGACTTAAATTGTTAATATTGCTGCGACAATTACGCAACGGTTTCGAAAAGTGGAGAGCGTCGTCGTACACGTTCCTCGACTAGTCCAGTGTGCAACATTTTTGTCAAGGTCGTGTACTCACGTCGCAACAATATATTTATTACTTATATATTCAAACACTTTTTGCTACAGTCTGTTTCTTAATGTATATATATATTTAATATTTATACTCACTATACCTCAAGATATTTTCTCCTTATTTGGAACATGTTTCGGGTACCATTTTGTACCCATCTTCAGCCTTCCGGATTTTGTGTCTGGTGAAGTACATATGTGTTGGTTGGTTATCATTGTGGCTTCATATTGGCTTCTGGTATTTTAAATTGGTTTTATTGTGTGTGATAGTGGTGTATGTGTTAGTATTTTGTGTATTTTCGATGTTGAGTGCTTTGAAAATTGTGTCATGTTTTGTATTGATTTGTATTTGTTCAGGTATTAGTTTGTTTTGCATTTTATGTTTGTATATTTGTAAATTTTCTCAAATGTTCATTATGGTGTCTTTGTGTGGTATGTGTTTTATTAGTGTCATGTTGGTTATGTTTGGGAATTCATGTCCAGTGTTTACTGAATGTGTGGCTAAATTAGACTAGTATATTTCTGGTTTTTTGTGCGCGTTTAAGTGTTCAAAATAACGTTTTTTTCAGTTGTTTCTTTGTTTGTCCTATGTAACATTTATTGCAATCTTGGCATTCAATTTTGTGTATACCATTGTTTGATGTATTATCTTTGTTGTGTGGGTTATTTAGTTTTTGTAGATTATTTTTGTTAGTTTTGTATGCTATTTTAATGTCTGTGTTCTTAAACAGTTTTGTTAGCTTTGTCATTTTATTATTTATGTATGTGAATGTGGCCCATTTTTTAATTGTTGTTATTATTTTTGTTTTGTTCATTTTGATTAATTCTTAATTGTTCAGTTATTATTTTATATTTTATTTTATTTTCTATTTTGTTTACAGTGTTTTTATTATATCCATTTTCACAAGCAATTTGGTATATTATATTTCTTTCTCTGTCTGATTCTTGTTTGTTTAGGGGTATTTTGTACATTCTGTTAATTAGTGAATACAATGCTGGCATTTTATGTTGTGGTGGGTGGTCAGAAAGGTTAGGTATAATAATGTTAGTGGAAGTTGGTTTTCTGTATATTGCATATTGTAGGTGGTTATTGTGTCTTGTGATGGTTATGTCTGAATAGTTGATTTTGTTGTGATTTTCTTTTTCTTCTGTGAATTGTATTTTTGGATGTATGTTATTGATTTGTTTTTATATGTTATTTGCATTTGAATTTTTGTTACTTGATATATATAGCCCATCATCTACGTATCTTATCCAAATGCCATTTGGATCAAAGGGTTTTATAATATTTGTTACTTGATATATATAGCCCATCATCTACATATCTTATCCAAATGCCATTTGGATCAAAGGATTTTATAATATTTATTACTTAGTATTACGTTAATAAATTTCTTCCAAACTCAAAAGCATTTTTGAATTGTAAACCATTCCAAACTCAGTTGTTAAAAACATTTACTCTGTTACGAAGCAACATCCTTGACGTGTTTGTTTGTTCCTTGGCGTCGAATGTATGTTACTCTTAGAGCTGCACATTGCAAGTATTTCCTGAACTGACGTAATAAACAATGATACTACGTGTTAAACATTAACAAACCAGGCTTTTCCATAGATTATGAATTATCCTGTTGTTATTTCAGTAAACATTTGTCAGTATGATACCTGTTTCCAAATATGTGTTTAATTGTTGCTTCACAAATTAGTTCTGTCAGTATGTAGCTCGAATTGTTAACTTTTTATTATTAAGTTAGTAAATTATTAACTGATTTATTTTTACAACTGACTGGTGTTTGTTATGACTTGTGCTATGTAAACTTCCTTTTGAGGTATATTGAATGCGAAGTATACCTTTGTGAGAAGTATGTTGAAGTGTAATTGAATAAAAATTGTATTTAACACAATGTTCTGTGTCTGTTCTGTAACACGATTTGGTGAGAATACAGAAAATTGGGGGCAAAAACGGGAAGCGGTTAAGAGCGAAACGAGTTATCATTTGTTTTAAACTACATTTTAATGACAGATTAAAATGACAAATTTTTAAGCAATAAAAATGGTACTAAACTGACTACTAACATAGTTTCTGTGATAACTGAATTAAATTTAACAATTCTACTTAATTTTAATTAAAAACGTTGTGTTAATGGTTATAATCACAAACAGAATTATCACTGTTGCACACTACTATAGAAAAATGATTCCCAATAGCGCTTTCAAGCTTCACAGCTCATCGTCAGATCGGAAGTGCTAATTCTGTTTGTTAATTCTACATAATTTTGTCGGTTAATTTTACTTACGACTGCTTAAAAACAACAATAAATTTAAATAAAACTAATGTTTATTGAGTTATAAATTTTAAATCGTTGTAAATTACGGATTTATGTTGCTTAAGATGATTCAAAAGTGTGGGAGTGATGTTAAAGAGAGTTTTGTAATATTCCTAATTTAATTAGTCACGTCTGTTTTCAGAAACGTATTTAAAAGTTACAAATGTCCATTATTATGAGAACGTTAAGGGATACGTTAATTTAAAGTCGATTTTAAATTGTGGCAATAGAGAATTAAAAAAAGAGAAGAATTTCGACGAAACCGAAACATCGAAGCATGATAATGTTTTTAGGCTTTAAAAATAAGATTTCTAGACTGTAGGGAATCGAAAGTGTGGAAAACAATGATGACGTCATACAGCGTGACGGTAAATAAAATGTTACAGAAAGTTTCAAACGATGTCCAGCTAAAAGACATTATCATGTCAAAAGAATTTTGACGAAACCGAAACATCGAAGCATGATAATGTTTTTAGGCTTTAAAAATAAGATTTCTAGATTGTGGGGAATCGAAAGTGTGAAACAAATTTAGTATTAACATCACCTGGAGCGTCACATTTTTCGATGACGTTATACATTTTGCATCACGCATTTTGTGGAATGACCCCCAGCCTAAAAACATTATCATGTTAAAAAACGATAGAATAAGTTTAGTTAATAGGTAAGTGGAGTAATTCTACATGTATTTTCGCAAGAACACGTGTACACGTTTCTAACGTTCTTTATGACGTAGATAATTGCCGTGTTTAATAGCATCACCGTTTCACTAGCTGCCTTGTGTCACTATAGTCATTATGTTTTGCAGACGCACGTCGCAAACGGCTACCGGTCGCAATGAATGTGACTGCACAATAAACGTGTTGCTTGCTCATGACAATTACGTTAGAAGTACAACTCCAACTACCGGCTTCATTAGTCCTTGGCCTAATTAAATAATAATAGCATAAAAATCCCATGTTTATTGTCCAGGCTCTGTCTGCAATTACTTTTACCATTGTTACCGTTGTAATTATCTTGTGTACGCTTAAAAAGGTCATTTTTATGAACAAAACTTGCCAGACTACTTATTACTGTAAAACCATTGTTTTGCATTTAAAATTTTATATTACTTATTTTGAATAGTGTTAATTCTTTACGTTTTTAATTTACTGTTTTAATTTTTCAAATTTATTTACTTATATAAAAAATATCCGATACAAAATTTTTAATGTTTTTCAGAAGTTTTTTTGTAGCAAAATTTAATATTTATAATTGTCTTCGCGACCTTGTTTCTGATGTACGTTTTTTCTCACCTCTATTGACTGTAATATTGAATGACATCAAGTAGATATGAGGAATAAACAAACGAAGAATATGAATGTATAAGTGAATTGAGCACTATTCCTTGAATTAATAATAAACTCCTTTCGTTCGCAGGGTATTTATGGGTCCTCTTTTAAACAAGATTTTTCTTGACGTCACATTAAATGGAAAATCATTAATGTTTTACACACACACAAACAGACACTTTTCTAATAAGACACTCATTAATAAGTACACACATAGTCTTCATGTAAAAACTATTGGGTTGATCGAGACAAGAGATAAAATGATAAATAAGAAGGAATGAGTATCAATTGCATTAGGTACGAACACCCTACATCTTTAATAATTTAAAAATCCACAACGTTTAGTTCATTTGTTCGTCATTAGGTGAGCTAACGAAATTAAATTGAACAGTACAACAAACTATGCGTCAAAACCAAGACATGGTACAAAAAACGTTTAATCTAAAATAATCAAATTATGAGTTAACTTAAAATGTATTTTTTTAGATTAATTGATAATTTTAGATTTTCTTAATTATTAACAACTAGCTGTTACAGACGCGATTTTTCCGCTTTATTGCTTTCTTTTAATTAACATTTTTTTTTAAAGAAAATTTTTTTAAATCATCATTCGTCAAATTATCTTTATTTTTGTGATTTCTGCGCAGCTTTATTTCTATTTAAAGGTTTTTGAACCGCGTTATTACTTGCTCGTTTATTACCATGGGTTGTTAGGGAAGAGATTTTCTGAGTGGTGGGAAACGCACTGAATTTAAAACACAGGCAGCAATGAAATTGGTCACACTGACGTGGAAAAAACGCATGGGTTGGCAACTCTGCTATGTTTTCAAGGTCTCCCGCATCGAAACGGAAGCTAATGCGTTTTAGTTACGTTTTTAACACGCACGAGGGTGGTCACACGCACTATTCAAAGATGCCGCTAAATAGGATTTGTTTATTTACTTGTTACTATGGTAATTAATCATGGTCTCCATGGTGTTGTCGACATCTTTAAACGCGTCACACATCGACTGTGAATAAACCGCACAATTAAAAGGGCCTAAATCGTGAGAACGGGCGGAATATCAAATTCCAAGAGAGACCGTGCTTTTTCCCTTGTGTCAAAGGTTACCTGTGCAAAATTTGGTGGCAATCGGTGTAACGGTGTAGATTCGTATTCAATACGAAGTAATCCTCTGAGTTTTATATATATATATATATATATATATATATATATATATACTCGTATATAGTTGGTGGGTGTTCGTATAAATACAATTAATAATAATTTTACGTTACCGAATCTTAGCTTTAAATATCGTCTAAGAAAGAATGAATTACAAAATACTCTAATATGCTATTTATTATGAAATTAATTCAAACAAATACTTTTGTTTTAAGGGAAATTGGGTATCGTCACCGGAACATTAATCACAGACTACAAACGAAACAAGTTTTCATAAATGCTAGTAAAAACAATAAAAAAATTCCCTCACACACACACACACACACACACACACACACACACACACACACACACACACACACACACACACACACACACACACACACACACACACACACACACACACACACACACACACACACACACACACACACACACACACACACACACACACACACACACACACACACACACACACACACACACACACACACACACACATTTGAACTCCCGTCTTCTTAACATATATGTCTTTATGATTAATTTACAGTTTTATTAATTTTAGACAGGTAGGTAAGACAAACTTAAATTACTTTCTGTATTACAATTTAAGTTATGCAACAGAAACTTTGTCCTGTCCTTGTTTTTATGTAAGTGCCATTGGTTACGACTCAGAACACTGCAGGCATCGTCCAGTAAAATTGTCTAGAAACATAATGTAATTTGAAATGATCATGGAAAATGTAGACTGTTAGTATCTGTAGGCACGTGCGTTTAAACCATTTCAACGAGAATACCATCGTTGAAGATAGTAGTTAGCTAATAGCTGCTTCCCACTTTTCTTCCAGTGTCTCATATTCTTATCATAGGACACCTTAGGACTTTTAAGCATATGACAACAAAAAGCTGACCAAGTACAGTAACTTAGATTTTAGGAAATGTAGTTTGAGTTGGTATTCTGACAATACGCTACGAGTCTGGTAAAATTAAATAAGAGTTCGCATAGAAATACGAATACTTACTATGTTATACATTTATATCACTTCTCTCCCTCTAACCAGTGTATATTTTAACGTGCAGCCAGACACAAAATGTGTAGTGATACATTAAATTGTGCAGTGATAAAATTAAAAAATGTATAGTAATAAAATTTTGAGAAAAAATTCGGGAAAATAAATTAACTGAAATTTGAGTAAAAAATAATGTAATGAAACAATATTTAGCATTATTTAAAACTAAAGCAGTTTTAACTCAAGCTTAACATAATTTCATTTTAATTATTGTCTCTAAAATTCTTGTCTAAAAAGTCTTGCCCTTTATTTTCTTTTTCTCGAGGTCTTGTTCTTACTTCTTTCACGGCTCTTCTTGCTTGCCTCTAGAAAAACCCCTGAAAAATAAAACAGCTCCGTTGCTTTTGTAGTCTCCCTGGCTCGGTGTCGTCTTTCATTCATCCATGTAAACACTGCATTGAGGGGATCCCACTCCGAGAACGATGGCATGTACAATGAATATACAAGTGGAGATTTTCAGTGTCAATACTATATTTTCAGTGAACATTTAAATAAAACTAGAAATTCATTAAAATTAAATTTTCACAAATATATTTTTGTATTTCAAAAACTTTTTTGACATTTTTAGAAAAATCCAGAAATATTTGTACCGTACTAAAGTAAAAACAACGCAGTTTATCAAGATGATTTTTTTTTCTGGAAATTAGGGACGACTAGAAAAACACTAAAATTACGTTTTGGCAGGTCTAATTTTTGAAAATTTCCCGGGGGAGAATCCCCGGACCCCCCATTCTGGTAACCTACACATTTGTGCAATGATAAAAATTTCTTAAAATATACCCAGTTTGTAACATATTTTGTATTGTAAACAACACACTAATAATCAATGTTTGTAGTAAATGCTGTATAGAAACTGAGACAAAATATTAACATCCGCCTTAAAGAAAAATTTAATAGTTCAAAAGTAAATCGCACTAACGTAAAGCACTCTGGATAACTGATCGCACTAACGTAAAGCACTCTGGATAAATGATTTTTATATACAGCTTTTCAGAACTCATGACACATTAATTTCCTGGCGAGTGTAGGCCGACAAAGAGTTTTCAATTGCAGTGGAGGAAAGCTACTTCCTGTATTACAACATTGATGCCTTTCAGTGAACACAACTACACATTATATTGACGAACGTGTCAAACTTGGTTAGTTTGTTGACCAGTAGACAAGTATTTGACCACCCGATACTATGGTCATAAGCTTTTAAATCGTCTACTGCAAATAGTTTATCATCATTGGTCGTCAGTCATTACTTCACAAGACAATATTTAATGCATTTGACGTGCTCGATGAATGCGTTATCCCTCTTGTGAAAGTTGTGAGTGAGCGGGACAGCTGCTCAGTTATTACCAATTATTGTAATCCAGACGCACTTTCGATTGAGTCACGTAATGTTCTTGGAAAGTTCTATTTTTTGGTTTGCTAAATTAGTGTAATAATTTATCTAAAGTCTTGTTACATATCCTGTATTAAACTATCACAACGTAGGTATGCGCGCGCTCACACACACACACTTGTCCAACATAAGAGGAAGATGGAGAGAGGGACTGGGGGTGAAAGGAAGAAAGAAAGAGGGAGATATTTGTTAAATTATGTTTGTTATGTTTTTACATGAACATGTTATTTACATTTATAGTTTGAAAATGGCACCACAAAGTGTAACAGAAAAAATGTAATGATTGTTGGAATTATACTTGTATGGCTATGAGGGCCTGGTCTACTGCTTGTGTTCAGTGGGACGTTTCGTGTCCCCACCATGAGATGCCATCTTCAGTGTCAGAAACGATTAAAACCAATTGGCACGGTGTTCGCCAATTTACCCCAGAAGATGCCCTCCTGCTCCGATAGTGGGAGCCGTAGCGTCTGTTTTGAACACAAGCGGTAGTAGACCTGGCGGCAAATAACAACCACAGGCAAATAATACACAGATCGAGGGCTGTGCGAGGCGAAGGGCATGCCCGTCGCCCGCTCGTGTACTACGTTCCGAGCTTCAATAGAGCTCCTGCCGTAGGGACGACTGATAATTCTGGATTTGGGTGTGGCCTGCTACCGGCCGTGGGAGTTCAATTAATTAATTAATTGAGGGTGAGTATTCGCCGAGGCCGGGTCCAAGATTCTCCTGGCACAGAAGGCAAATAATAATTCCAACAAAGTTGACGCCGACTGGGAAAGCCTAAGGAATATAAAGATTCACAATACACATTAGTTTGAATGTTAGCAACGGTGTCTGCTAATTCTGCTTTAAATCTGTAAACCCGAAATTAGCAACAAATGACGCAAAACAATACGAAAATGATACCGTATTTTAAATAGCAAAACTGATCAGCTATTGAATAGCAAAACCAGAATATATCAGACGTAAATGAAACATGGGCGTTGAGTGCCAAAAAAATTATAAATAAATATAGTAGGAGTGTGTACTGAACGTGTTTGAAGATAGAAAAAACGAACGCGTAAACAGTGCGGTCTGATAATAAGTAAGGTAAATCTTTACACATACCGAAAGCAAACAATTATATCAAACAATATTGGTGCGCAAAAGTTGTGTTCTGTGTGTTCCAGACTCTCTCTCTCTCACTCTCTCTCTCCTCCCCTCCACCTATCTCTCTCTCTCCCTCTCTCTCTCGCTCGCGGGCGCGCGAGCGCGCGCACACACTCACACAAAAGAGTGAAAGGTAATTATATTTATTATTACGGGTTAATTAAACACATCTATGAACTGTGACGACAGCGAGGGAAACATCTGCTCTCCGGTACCAGCGGCGCGTGACACCTGACGTGTTTGCAGCGAGCCAATCAGGGATCCCGGTCAGGGCATAAAAAGAGCGCCGCTAGAATTTTTCGGCGCACTCCATCGCCACGCCATCGGACGCACTTCATCTCCTCTATCGGACGACATCGACGCGGAGCCAGCCGGAAGGAACAGCCGAAGAGTAGAACGCGGAGGTTCTTGGCATTCTTCGCCCTGTAACGCACCAGCTATGGATTTCGCTGGGCCGGCAGCGGACTCTACACACACCGATGCCGAAAGAAGAGGAGGGCTGCAGTACGCCACGAACAGCGGGCGCAGCCGCCGAACATCTCAGCGCGGCTCGGGCGCCATTTGTCTTGTGACAAGCCTTTTGTCCGGTGACAAAACACCTAAAGAGAATGTGAATGTGATATTCGAATATAATATGGTATCTACGTACCTGCAGTTTGATTTTTAAAACATGTAAACTATGGAAATGCCAGAAAGACACGTAGTGTCAATAATAAAATTTTGTCCAATGCAATTAGTTATAATAATAATAATAATAATAATAATAATAATAATAATAATAATAATAATAATAATAATAATAATAATAAAAACAACAATAATTAATGTAATAATAATGTAAAAATGTAATTATTTAAAAATGTAAAACGTATTAATGTAATCATTAATTAAATCCTTGAATTCGTAGTGACCGTCAATGAATGAATTTTTCAGTGGAGGTTAGTGAGGATCGGTCAAAAATAACACAAATTTTAATTTATTTATGTCGACGTTTCGACAATGTTTATTGTCATCTTCAGGACCTGTGTATAAAATACAAAAGAAATTTCAAACACAACAGAACAATTAAATATTTGAGTGAACGTGTTCGTGTATGTGAGTGTGTGTGCGTGCGTATGTATGTATCATTGTATATTTGAAGACTTAAGATAGTTTGTTTACATCTTCAAATATTATCTTTAAGGAAACGAGAAAATTATAGTATGACAGAACTTAATTTATACAGTATTACAATTTAAATTACTATATGTAATGATATTTTAATTAATTAAACAAACAGTAATCAACAATTGGATATTAGATAGGTACACAAATTGTTTATACATAAACAGTCGACATATAGCATAGTCAAATATATTACCTATAACTAAAACCAGATTAAGGGGATGTTCAACTATGTAATTATTAAAAATTATTCTTAACATGTTTCATTCACTACTGGTATTAAAAAAACAATCATAATTTAGAAACATACAATTTACACAATAACTGTAGAACTTAATATGGTAAATTTATTTACTTTGATAATAATTGTAATCATATTGTAAATTATAGTCAAGAGTACTATAGAATATTGTAATTTATGTATATGTCCACATCACACCGTCTCTCTCACCCCCCAAAAAAAGTAATCATTAATATTAATAATTCATTATTATATATATTATTTACGCTATCAAAATTTACGGAATACCTTTATGAATATTACGTTAGATGAAGTTATGTAAATATACGCGTAAATAATAATGAATAGAAGTTGTTACGTCTCAACGGCGGAAGGGATGAAATAATTAATTTTCTTCATAATAAATAAATTATTTAAATAGTTCATGGTATAACTAAAGATATTTACAATAAAAAGTGTATATCTAAATATGCGAAAATAAGGCATTACAGTAAAGCCAGAATGTCTATATGCAAGTGAATGTCTAGCATTGAATTATAATTTAGACAAACTTGAAATATTGGAAAGACGAATTATTAGGAAAATATTAGGACACGAAAAACTTCAGAAGGTTCGAAATTAAGAAGTAATGATGAAATATATAAAATTATAGAAAATATAACAGAAACAATAAGAAAAATAAGGCTATTATTTTTTGGACATTGTAATATAATATAATATTACAAATAAAATTAAAAATATAATATATAATTGAAGTATATAGAGAGATATTGTGTGTGTATCTTTGGTGATAACAAAGGTATTGTGCTCTTCTTTTAGCCCCACTAGTTGGGCTAGTCAATTTGTAATATAATAAAATATTACAAATAAAAATAAAAATATAATATATGATTGATATGTGTTGGTACGTATTGATATTTTGTTTATCACTGGATCAGTCTGACTCCTTAAAGTCCCACTGTTAGGCTAGTCAAATTGTAATATAATTTCAAGTGTAATAATAAACAAAATATAAAGATATTGATGATAAGAATATGTTATTACTAGGTGTGTTTGATTGATAAATAACAAATATATCAAACTTTAAAAATTTTGCAAATATTTTTTCTTGTGCTTGTATCGAATTTGACTGAATGATTTATTTAATTTAATTAATTAATAATTAATTAATTATTCGAGTTTGTAATTTCCTCCTATATCTATTCTCTCAATGTGAATTATGTTTTTGCTTAATAAAAAATAATAATAACATTAATGGTAGAAATAAAAACAATGCTGGTAACTGAATACTGATTTGCGTTTATTCATTCAAAATTGTGCGCCAGTCAAACTGCGCATGTCCCAGGCACTGGCTAACATTCGCCACAGTCGGTAGTGAGAAAGATTAACAAATATATTTTTTACAAGTTTAAATTTATGGTTCTTTTAACGAGTCGAAATGGTCAGAGGGCAAGGAACAAGATACATTTAACAGGTATTCTTAAACTAAATGTTAATATCTGAAAAAGAACAGAATTATTATTACAATTGACAATTAGAAAGAAATTATTTAAATTTCGAACCAAGTCGAAGAAATGACGTCACTCTGCTCCAGGAAGCACTGGTTGATCGTCTTTACAGAAATTCAGCAATGGCCGCCGTCCGCTCGATTTTATCTGCTATGACGCCGTTGGAATTGAAGATCTTCTCCCACAGAAATAAAACGATGTTCCCTTTTCTGCGAAGTGGTGTTGTTCCAAAATATAGTGTTGAATGTCCCCTCGTCGTCTGCGATGTCGAATTCTGGATGGATCTCTTGTGTAGTGTGATGTTCAAATATGTGTGTTGGTTCTTTGTGAATTCGTTCCAAAAATTGTTCAAAATGGCTGTCGATTTTTGGTGTTGCGTTTTATGGTGTTATACTGTGTTTTTGGAAACTTGTGAAGTGTTAGACATAGATAGATAATGTTATTTCACTTGTTAGTTCATCTCCGTTACACGCCACATAACCACACTTGGTTTTAATATAAATTATTTGGTTTTCAAAACTCCACTAATACATTTTTCAACTGTTCAGCTTTGCGATTAACAATAGACTAAAAGACGCAACGTCGTCGTTTTAAGGTAATTTGTGGTATGTCTTTTTCCTCTTCATATTGTTTAATTATAAAATATCTGTCCAAGACTTGTTTCACTATCTAACTATACATAACAAGTTTTCTTATTTTTTACTGTATTTCAAATATTTCTTAATTTTACATGAATCTAACTATTCAGTAATATTGATTATTTAATTTTACATCTTTTGATATATAGCTGGGTTTGTTTCAAACTCATTTAAGCCCAAAAATTACCATTTTAGATAATTATTGTATGTCTCATATTTTGTACAAATTCAGGGTTTTAAAGGTTTTTATTTGTTTTTTCGGTATAATATTTCCATGGAATACACCTAATAACTCCGTAATTACTTTGTTGTTAATAATTTGGTTATTAAAACATTTCAATATTGATTAATTTGTTGTTTAGTCTGATTTGATTACTATCATAAGCCTATTTTTTACTGTTTCCAAAAGAAGTTAGTTTTCTTTCTTTTGCCATTCTATTTGCTATTAACTGTATCTGTATTAATTATACTTTCAATTTCTGTATTGTATGTATTGAATTCAATTCCTATTACATAGATTAATTCTTTGATAGATAATTTTTTGGTTTATAGGCCAGTCTGTGTTTACAAACATAGTGTCTTGGTGGGTCTGTTTGTACATTATATATAGTTTACTGATTTGAATAAAATTATTACATTTTTATGCCCTACTTGCCTCTCTGACTTACACAATGGAAAATTAAATGACATGATTTTAAATACAATAGAATATCTTGTATCTACTAAACTTTCTTTATACTAATAACATCATTGAACCATAACATGAACATCTTATGCCTAATTTTAACAAAAACATCTTATTATCAACTATTTTCCATATATCACCTAATTTTAACAAAAACATCTTATTCCTATTATTTTTTGCTGTATCATCAAATGATAACAAAATAGCTTATCCTAGACATAATTTAATTAAAAGAAAAATAAAAAACTCCTATTACTAGTAACACGGTCAGTCACTAACTGTCTTGTGTATTTATTATTCTTATGAAAACACTTTAACTGTGATAAAAAATATCGTGTATCTATTTACACCTTACATCTAAAATACTATCTAATTAATAATAAATAGCAAACATCTTAATATTAGTCATACCTTCAGTTATGAACTGTCCTTTGGTATTTTTGTCCATCTCACCATTTACTTAGCTATAATTAAAGAAAACATTTTATATGTAATAGTTTTTCTTATATCTAATTTAAAAACTCTTATTACTAGTAACGTTGTCAGTCCTTAGACTGTCTTTCATTCCAATGGTTTTGTTATTATTATTCTACACTCATGGTAGTCTTTTTATAATACTTAAACTTCATTGAAGATTTTTTCATAGATTTTTTAACTATGTTTCTCACTGTACACTCTGTAGTTTCTTAATTTTGTTATCTCACTTCACTTTATTGGATTCTACACTCATGTAGTCTTTTTAGTGAGTTCTACACTCTGGTAGTCTCTTTTGACATATTTTTTTTTGACATGTTACACTTACAACTAATATACAATTTGTGTTTTATAGTATTGTATCTTGTAACTTGTTTGGGGTTTACCTATATCGGTTTCAATTTTGTCTCATGGTATTTATTATACGATTAACATTTTGTTTTGGCATATCTCTTCCTGTTTCTGGTCTCTTTGTTGGAATCTTGATATGTTTCGTCCCTTCTTCAAATATCACATTAGTAGTTTCCTTATTAAAATGGTTTCATGACAGATTATTTCCTTTTTTATGGTCCTTCCCTTTTTGTACTGCTTCCCCAATCTACTGGGTATACTGCTGGTTTAACTGGTTTTTTCATAGTAGGTTATTTTAATTAATGGTTTTCTTTATTATCTTCCATTTTTATTCACATTTTATAGACTTAATTATACAGTTTCTAGGGTAATCCTTAAACAATTTACTCCTTTCACTCACTATGGAACTTTTTCTTTTATTTATGTAACATTAATTCAAATGTTTAGTGTGATAATTTTGTTATGTTACATATGCTCTCCTGTAAAAGTGATTAGTTCAGATCATACTATGTATGGATGAAATAATTACTACTAATTCTTTTGTATTTACATTTTCTCCGTGATTACATGTTTTCACTTTATATACCTTCTTTTTTCACCATTGCTTCCTCTCAGCTGATGTGTATCTCCTTCATTAGTTTCTTTTTTCATTGATAAGTGATCTTCAATCTTGTGTATAACATTATCATTTTATATTCCTTCTTATTTGGTGCTTCCTCACCAGTATGTTTACTCCCTAACATTCCCTAACAAATTAATTGGAACAGTTCAGAGTGGCTCTTTTGGCTTCAATCCCTGCTGTCCAATACTTCAATTGAGTCCAGAGGTATTATCATCTCTGCTCAACACATAAGACTGATGGCATTTTCTACATCCAGTCATAAAAATAAATAAACAGTAAAAGTAGTCATTTTTGACTAAAATAAACATCTTTAGATTCTTCACTTCATAATACGTTATATTAATTAATACTTTTATACACTTGACTCTTCTTCTCTCTTAAAGCTTATTCCATATTAGGTGGTTTAGGTATGTGGTATCATATACATTTCATCACGTTTACATAGTAAGTAGTATTTATATTTACTCTTTCTACCATCTGGTATCCATTGAGTTACTTTTATTGCTCATGGTGTAACATGAATTAATTCTTTATCACTTTCACTATAACAGTGGTTGTTGTAACAGCATTATCATTATTAGTATCACGTTTTTTTTTTTTTTTTTTTTGGTCTCACTATTTGGTCTTTAGTGAGTTGGTCCTTCTTCATTGTTCCATTTTTATTAAATTATTTTCTTTGTGAGTTTGGTTAATTTGTTCGATTAAGTCATATGACATTCTGGTTTCCTTTCTCTCTTAGAATTTTGTATCTCTTTCTTACAAAATCTTTTTTCATATTTCAGAGTTATTTCTCACCATTTGTATGAGTAATGATGTGAGTTTAATGTTTTTTAATTTTAGACATTTTTATTCAACTACATTCCTTCTTATTCATAGTTGTTTTTTCAAATATTTTGGTATAAGTTGTGCTTATTAGCGTTTTGAATTTTGAAATTATTATTCCTCAAAATTCTTTTTTCATTCATAATAGTCTTTGAATGTTTGAGTAAGTGGTACTTACTAATTATTTTGAATTTGGACAATTATTATCTGCATCCAAATTCTTTTTACTTGCATAATAGTCTTTGAATATTTGTGTAGCTTGTACCTACTATTGCTTTTGAATTTTGAAGCTTATTATGTTCAAAATTCTTTTTATTTGTTCACAATATTCTTTCTGATATTTGGTGTAAGTTGTGCTTACTAATTTTTGAATTTTGTAATTTTATATTTATCAAAATTCTTATTTCATCATTCACAATTGTTCGAATATTTGGTGTAAGTTGTACTAACTCATTTTTGAATTTTGTAATTTTATTCTTGTCAAAATTCTTATTTCGTTCACAATATTCTTTCTGATATTTGGTGTAAGTTGTACTTACTAATTTTTGGAATTTGGTAATTATTTTTATCAAAATTCTTGTTTCATCATTCACAATATTCTTTCGGATATTTGGTGTAAGTTGTTCTTACTGATTTTTGGAATTTGGTAATTTTATTCTTATCAAAATTCTTATTTTGTTCATAATATTCTTTCAGATACTTGGTGTAAGTTGTACTTACTAACTTTTTGAATTTGGTAATTTTATTCTTATCAAAATTCTTATTTCTTCATTATAGTTTTAACTCACAACTATGAGTCCTCCAAATATTTTTTAATAGATAACTGATTATAAGTTCCTTTTACTTTATTCGAAATGATATCCTTCAGTACATATGTATTATTATTATTGTTTTTAATAATCAGGTATGGGCCGGTATACAGCAGTAATAACTTTTTGGTAATGCCTTCCAAAGTACTGGGTAGTTCCCTGTTTTTTAGCAGTACCTTTTCTCCGACTTCATAGCTGATTATTTTCTTAACAGCCTTTTGATATTTGTTCTTGCGCCTTTCCTGGTCTTCAGCCAATTTATTGTAGAATCTGATTCGATTGAATTTGTATTCTTGACTCCTGGGGAACTCTATTATGTCTTGTATTTCTCTCGGAGGTGGTCTTTCATACATTGCCGTGTATGGCGTGGTACCAATAGCGGTGTGATATGACAAATTAAGGAATTCTTCAGTCGCTAATAAATATTCTTGCCACTTCTTTTGTTGATTATAGCAATAAGTCCTTAATATTCTTCCGACCTCTCGCAGTACCCTCTCCGCTGGATTGCTGCTGGGGTGGTAGACAGACGTCTTGTATGTCTTAATGCCCAATGTATTCAGAGTGTTTCTCCACCGCCAACCCTTAAATTGCGTTCCATGGTCGGTGATTATGGATGTCGGGCTTCCTACCTCTGGAATGTAATGATTTGTTATTATTCCTAGAGTCTTCAGAGTGGTGGCTCTGTTCACAGGGTATAGTTTTGTAAATTTTGTAAAATGATCCATCATAATAACAATATACTTGTATCGATGGCGTCCGCCACTGCGGGGAAATGGACCACATATGTCCAGAAAGACCTTTTCCAGTTTGGTTTGTGAGGTAATTGGTATCATCATACCTTCCTTTCTCTCATTGTTGGTTTTCAGCAATTGACATATCATACAGGTTTTAAGGTAGTTTCTAGTTTTTTATTGATACTTTTTATGTGACAATTCTCTTCTATTGCCTTGATCACCTTCATGGCTCCCATGTGACCGTATCGTAGGTGATAGTCCAGGATGATATCCTTTTCGATTGTAGTAGGGATCATGATCTTCCAAACGTCTTCGTCAAGGGATGTCTTGATGAATAAAATCCCATTATGTATACAATAAAATTTGTTTATTGTGTCATCTTGGTTGGAGAGACGAAGTTTAATAGAGTTTAACTTCGGATCGGACTGCTGGTGTTTGCTGATGTCCTGCACTATCTTCTCCAAATCAGACCTGTCCTTAATGATGTTATAGATTTTCAAAATGCTCTCCTTTTCGCCTTCGAATGTTTGTTCTTCCAGATTCACTCTTGACAATACGTCGGCTACTACATTTTTACTTCCAGGAACATACTCCCACTGTATATCGTATTCCTGTAGGGCGAGTACCCATCTGGTCAATCTACCATGCCTTAATTTGCATCTTCTTAGAAATGATATTGACTTGTGATCTGTTCGGACGGTCACTGGATATCCGAGGATATACGTCCGAAACTTCCCGCAGGCAAAGACTACACTTAGCAGCTCTTTTTCCGTCACATTATAGTTCTTCTCACACTGGTTAAGGGTTCTGCTAGCAAAGCTCACTACTAGATGGTTTCCACTTTCATCTTCTTGGTACAGTGTTGAACCCAAGCTAATGTTACTAGCGTCACAGTTTAGAAAGAAGGGTCGGTTAAAATCTGGATGGTTGAGCATTACTGCATCTAAGAATTTCTCTTTAATTGATTTGAAGGTCTCGTCTTGTTCTTGACCCCATCGCCATTTATTCTTGGACGATAACTGGTACTGAAACTGGGCTGTTAGTTCGGAATAATTATTCTGGAACTTCCTATAATAGTTACATAGGCCCAAAAATGATTGTAGTTGCCTTCTGTTTTTTGGTGTAGGGAAACGTTGTATGGCGTCTACCTTTTCTGTTGATGGTGTTATTCCTTGACTGTTTAGTTGGAAACCCAGGAATTGAACTTCTTTAGCTATAAGCTTGGACTTGTCCAGTTTAAGGGTGACATTATTTTCAGCAAGCTTCTTCAAAACATACTCCACACGATAACAGTGTTCCTCCCAGCTGGTTGATGTTATTAGGAGATCATCAACATATACAGTCGTGAATTGGAGCGCTTCTGGTCCTAGTATATGATCCATACAGGCGACAAAAACAGCTACTGAATTCACCAACCCGAAGGGCAACCTCTTAAACTGATAATTGCGCCCTTCGAAGATGAACGCCATGTATTGCCGGCTTGCTGGGTGCAACTCCACTTGCCAATAGCCGCATACCGTATCCCAAGTGGTAATGAATCGTGTTCCGTGGAACCTCTTCAATATTTCATCAATTTCGCCAGGTGAGGTACGATCGTTTATTATCATCTTATTTATCTCACGAGCGTCAAGGCAAAGTCTTACCTTCCCATTTTTCTTTTGTATGGCCACAATTGGGCTTGTGTATGGCGATTGACTGCTCTCGATGATATCTCTACGGATCATATTCTGGATCTCTGATCGTACGGCTTCTTTCAAAGATTGTGCTATTGGGTATGACTTTCGGTTGAATTCTACCGGTTCTCTGAATCGTATGGAACATTGGTAGTTCCGGATCTTTCCAGGTTCGTCAGAAAATACAGCTCGATATTTCTCATATATTTCTACCAATTGATTCAGCTGGTTTTCCGTTAATTGCTCGTTAGTATTGTGGCACTGGAAGTTACGTATCTCTTGGATCTTTTGTTGCCATAGGTCTTCCTCCGAATCTTGATGTACTGGCTTGTTGTTTGTTGAGTGGTTTGATAAGTAATTCACCTTATTTTGGTGGTCGAGAAGTTGTCTGGAGTCTAAAGTCTTGTTATCAGTTAAATTGGCTATCCAGGTTGAACCTTCAGCAAAGAGTGATACCTTTCCTCGGCACAAGTCGATAATTGCTGAGTTTCGGCGCAATATATCGCATCCTATCATGATGTTGAAAGGTAATCCGGCTGCAACAAGAAATATCATATCCACACTAATGCCCTGACTTTTGACATTGAGGGATACCTGCTTTCTTATGGTCTTGTTCTGTCGGCCGGTAGCTCCTACAAGTACAATATTATTAATAGGTAGTACCGGTAAGTTTTTGTGGCATTCCTGCTGTATCCGGTCCAACTCATTTCGATTTATTATGGAGACATTGGCGCCAGTGTCTATCATTATAGGAACAGAAATACCTTCAATTTCTGCGATTATGTATATTATTTCATTATCATTATTTTTAATATTAAGCTCACTTTCTTCTAATAGGTCCTTACGGATATCCTTTAAATAATTGCTGTATATTATGGTAAAATTTTTTCTGGTTTTCTTCGAATTCATACCTACTTGGTTAAACCCAGCAGATTGGAGCAGTAAAGGGTTATTGGATTTTATTACTGCCTCCGTTCGTTTAAATGTTCCGCTTCATTACGGATTAGGCCGTTGGAAGCGTCAGCTTGAAGTCCTGAGGCTGTTTCGTAAGGTTCTGTTCGATCGTCTGGTTGGGCTTCTGTTACAGGTAGTCTTCGCTGATTATCCAGGCTGGAACTACGTCGGGGCTCGTACTCTCTGTACCGATTACTTCCCTGGCTCCCTTGGAAGGTCTCGTACTCGTAGTATCGGCTCCTTCTTTGAGGCTGGTACCTCCTGTGTCCACTGCCTTCTGCTCGGATGTAGTTAACATTAGGTCGATATGCCCTGTAATTGTGGTTACCTCCATTTGGGTAATTTCGGTTATAATTACCATGATAATTATTATTATTAGAAAGGTTGGGGTTCCTCTGACCATTTTGAACATAGTTACTATTATTATTATAATAACCGTTGTTATTTTGTGGACGGCTATTATTATTATGATTATTATTGTTGTGGTTGTTGTTATTATTATTTATTCGAGGAATATTACTATTATTATTATTGTTGTTAAAACGGGGCAAATTATTGTTATTTCTGGGGTTATAATTGTACTCGGCATTATTCCGATTTGCGGAGTTATAATTATTATTATTACCCACATTCTGCCGATTATTATTATTATTCAAATTATTGTTGTTATTCCTTGGTTCCGGCTTTTCATACCTCCTGCGACTTTGACGGTAATAGTCTTCGTGCTCGTACATTTCTAAAAGCTCGGTCATGGCTTGCACCGTCTTTATTTGACTATTTCGTCTGGCTCTGATAATATCCTCCTCGTAGTGGTATGAGAGTTTGCTGACCAGGCATTCTTCCGGTATTCGGGGCTCTAGATGTTTGGCCACGCACACCTTTCCCAAAAAGTACGCCGTTAAAGTTTGGTTTCCATAAGGGTTGTACTTCCCATGACATATCCCGTCTCTGGCGATATTTTGCGTTGATTCCGACCAATATTTGGCTTTGAATAGCCTTCTGAATTGTTGATAGTCGGTCACCTCGTCTCTTATCGCCATCCACCAATTGTCTGCTATCTCCTTGAACGCTTCGTCCAGCACCTCTTTATTCTCCCTCCAGCGATTACCTCTGTGTTTGGCAAAGTATTCCTCGATTCTTGCTAGGAATTCCATGGGTTTATTTTTATAAAACCTGAAGTTAATCCCTTCACGATTTTCACTGTTGGGACAACTGGTAATGGTTGTCGGTCGACTATGGAATAGGTCTATATCTGTCTGGTTCTGTCGTACCTGACTGTTGATACTGGTCACAGCAGCTTCTATGCCGTCACATTTTTCTGTGAATCGGTCCTGCACTCGCTCCCAGTCTTCCCGTGTTTCCTTTAGTTTTTCTTCCAACGTCTTCCTAGTCGTTTCTTCAATGGTGTTAACCTTCGTATTTATTTCTGTTCTGATACTCCGTACTTCTTGTTCGGTTTGACTCCATTTTTCGTCAGCTCTGGTAACCCTTTGTTCGATTACCGTTATTTCCTCTTCTACTTTCTTGCTGATTGTCTCATTGTTTTCAGCTATTTTCTGGCTCAATTCTTCCTTCAATATTTCCATTCTTCCGTCTAACCGGTTCATGTTTTCTTGGTTCGTCTCCTTCAATTCTTCTCTCAATTGCTGACTATTATTCTCCATCTTTTTATTGGTTTCTTCCAGTTTCTGGCTTATCTGGGTCAATTCCTCCTTTGATTGTTTATTGTCAGTTTTTATTTCCTCCATTTTCTCCTCCATCTTCTGGATATTTTCCTCCATCTTCTCCTCGATTTTATGAATATTTTCTTCCATCTTCTCTTCTATCTTCTTACTGTTTGCTTCCATCTTCTCCTCCATCTTCTTGCTAGTATCTCCAATCTTATTGCCCAACTCTTCCTTCAATCGTTGATTATCATTCTTCATTTCCTCCTCCATCTTCTTACTACTCTCCTCCATCTTCTTACTGTTTTCTTCCATTTTCTCCTCCATCTTCTTACTATTTTCTTCGATTTTCTTGTTGGTATCTCCGATTTTATTACCCAACTCTTCTTTCAATTGTTGGTTATCGTTTTCCAGCTTCTTACTATTTTCTTCCATCTTCTCCTCTATCTTCTTACTGTTTTCTCTTAATTCCTCCTTCGTTGTTTTAAATTCTCTGAGTAACATCTCCATCATTTGATCAAATTTTGTATCTTCCTTTGCGGTGGATTTCTCCGGCTGTTCCTTCTGTGGTGCAGGCTTATTTGGTTCTGCTGGCGGTAACATTAACTCCACATCTTCCACTGGTGTCGCTTCTTTATCCTCCATGTTTATCTCCTGCTCGGCCTCCATAGCCCTTTTTCTTGATGTAGCTCTCCTGTGCATCTCGCTCCCTCTTCCGACCTGTTGACCGTTGCCAAGCTAAAAATAGGAAATTGGACAATCGTCCTTATTTTACTACGCTATTATCTCCTATTTAAAGCCCCTTAAGTTGGACGCCAATTTGTAATATAATATAATATTACAAATAAAATTAAAAATATAATATATAATTGAAGTATATAGAGAGATATTGTGTGTGTATCTTTGGTGATAACAAAGGTATTGTGCTCTTCTTTTAGCCCCACTAGTTGGGCTAGTCAATTTGTAATATAACAAAATATTACAAATAAAAAGAAAAATATAATATATGATTGATATGTGTTGGTACGTATTGATATTTTGTTTATCACTGGATCAGTCTGACTCCTTAAAGTCCCACTGTTAGGCTAGTCAAATTGTAATATAATTTCAAGTGTAATAATAAACAAAATATAAAGATATTGATGATAAGAATATGTTATTACTAGGTGTGTTTGATTGATAAATAACAAATATATCAAACTTTAAAAATTTTGCAAATATTTTTTCTTGTGCTTGTATCGAATTTGACTGAATGATTTATTTAATTTAATTAATTAATAATTAATTAATTATTCGAGTTTGTAATTTCCTCCTATATCTATTCTCTCAATGTGAATTATGTTTTTGCTTAATAAAAAATAATAATAACATTAATGGTAGAAATAAAAACAATGCTGGTAACTGAATACTGATTTGCGTTTATTCATTCAAAATTGTGCGCCAGTCAAACTGCGCATGTCCCAGGCACTGGCTAACATTCGCCACAGTCGGTAGTGAGAAAGATTAACAAATATATTTTTTACAAGTTTAAATTTATGGTTCTTTTAACGAGTCGAAATGGTCAGAGGGCAAGGAACAAGATACATTTAACAGGTATTCTTAAACTAAATGTTAATATCTGAAAAAGAACAGAATTATTATTACAATTGACAATTAGAAAGAAATTATTTAAATTTCGAACCAAGTCGAAGAAATGACGTCACTCTGCTCCAGGAAGCACTGGTTGATCGTCTTTACAGAAATTCAGCAATGGCCGCCGTCCGCTCGATTTTATCTGCTATGACGCCGTTGGAATTGAAGATCTTCTCCCACAGAAATAAAACGATGTTCCCTTTTCTGCGAAGTGGTGTTGTTCCAAAATATAGTGTTGAATGTCCCCTCGTCGTCTGCGATGTCGAATTCTGGATGGATCTCTTGTGTAGTGTGATGTTCAAATATGTGTGTTGGTTCTTTGTGAATTCGTTCCAAAAATTGTTCAAAATGGCTGTCGATTTTTGGTGTTGCGTTTTATGGTGTTATACTGTGTTTTTGGAAACTTGTGAAGTGTTAGACATAGATAGATAATGTTATTTCACTTGTTAGTTCATCTCCGTTACACGCCACATAACCACACTTGGTTTTAATATAAATTATTTGGTTTTCAAAACTCCACTAATACATTTTTCAACTGTTCAGCTTTGCGATTAACAATAGACTAAAAGACGCAACGTCGTCGTTTTAAGGTAATTTGTGGTATGTCTTTTTCCTCTTCATATTGTTTAATTATAAAATATCTGTCCAAGACTTGTTTCACTATCTAACTATACATAACAAGTTTTCTTATTTTTTACTGTATTTCAAATATTTCTTAATTTTACATGAATCTAACTATTCAGTAATATTGATTATTTAATTTTACATCTTTTGATATATAGCTGGGTTTGTTTCAAACTCATTTAAGCCCAAAAATTACCATTTTAGATAATTATTGTATGTCTCATATTTTGTACAAATTCAGGGTTTTAAAGGTTTTTATTTGTTTTTTCGGTATAATATTTCCATGGAATACACCTAATAACTCCGTAATTACTTTGTTGTTAATAATTTGGTTATTAAAACATTTCAATATTGATTAATTTGTTGTTTAGTCTGATTTGATTACTATCATAAGCCTATTTTTTACTGTTTCCAAAAGAAGTTAGTTTTCTTTCTTTTGCCATTCTATTTGCTATTAACTGTATCTGTATTAATTATACTTTCAATTTCTGTATTGTATGTATTGAATTCAATTCCTATTACATAGATTAATTCTTTGATAGATAATTTTTTGGTTTATAGGCCAGTCTGTGTTTACAAACATAGTGTCTTGGTGGGTCTGTTTGTACATTATATATAGTTTACTGATTTGAATAAAATTATTACATTTTTATGCCCTACTTGCCTCTCTGACTTACACAATGGAAAATTAAATGACATGATTTTAAATACAATAGAATATCTTGTATCTACTAAACTTTCTTTATACTAATAACATCATTGAACCATAACATGAACATCTTATGCCTAATTTTAACAAAAACATCTTATTATCAACTATTTTCCATATATCACCTAATTTTAACAAAAACATCTTATTCCTATTATTTTTTGCTGTATCATCAAATGATAACAAAATAGCTTATCCTAGACATAATTTAATTAAAAGAAAAATAAAAAACTCCTATTACTAGTAACACGGTCAGTCACTAACTGTCTTGTGTATTTATTATTCTTATGAAAACACTTTAACTGTGATAAAAAATATCGTGTATCTATTTACACCTTACATCTAAAATACTATCTAATTAATAATAAATAGCAAACATCTTAATATTAGTCATACCTTCAGTTATGAACTGTCCTTTGGTATTTTTGTCCATCTCACCATTTACTTAGCTATAATTAAAGAAAACATTTTATATGTAATAGTTTTTCTTATATCTAATTTAAAAACTCTTATTACTAGTAACGTTGTCAGTCCTTAGACTGTCTTTCATTCCAATGGTTTTGTTATTATTATTCTACACTCATGGTAGTCTTTTTATAATACTTAAACTTCATTGAAGATTTTTTCATAGATTTTTTAACTATGTTTCTCACTGTACACTCTGTAGTTTCTTAATTTTGTTATCTCACTTCACTTTATTGGATTCTACACTCATGTAGTCTTTTTAGTGAGTTCTACACTCTGGTAGTCTCTTTTGACATATTTTTTTTTGACATGTTACACTTACAACTAATATACAATTTGTGTTTTATAGTATTGTATCTTGTAACTTGTTTGGGGTTTACCTATATCGGTTTCAATTTTGTCTCATGGTATTTATTATACGATTAACATTTTGTTTTGGCATATCTCTTCCTGTTTCTGGTCTCTTTGTTGGAATCTTGATATGTTTCGTCCCTTCTTCAAATATCACATTAGTAGTTTCCTTATTAAAATGGTTTCATGACAGATTATTTCCTTTTTTATGGTCCTTCCCTTTTTGTACTGCTTCCCCAATCTACTGGGTATACTGCTGGTTTAACTGGTTTTTTCATAGTAGGTTATTTTAATTAATGGTTTTCTTTATTATCTTCCATTTTTATTCACATTTTATAGACTTAATTATACAGTTTCTAGGGTAATCCTTAAACAATTTACTCCTCTCACTCACTATGGAACTTTTTATTTTATTTATGTAAGATTAATTCAAATGTTTAGTGTGATAATTTTGTTATGTTACAACATTTATATAGAATGGACGACATAGATTGACAAATCAAATCTTCAAATATCTGTGGGGGAAGAAGTCAACATCAAGTTGGCTTAAAGAAGGCCAAAAGGATTTAGAAAAAAAAGTAATATATACGCAGAAGAAGCAAATGAAAGAGATGTTTTTCGGGCAAAAGTGTTAAAAATGGAAGGAGTCCAGGGTAGGAGAGATAAAAACGCAGGTTCAAAGTGGACTGAAGACAGGAAGAAGAGACACAGTGAAAAGACGAAAGAATATTGGAGAAAAAGAAAGGAGCAAAGAGTAAAGAATTGAAATTGACATGTGGTCCTTAGATGGCCGAAACAAAAAAAAATTGTTTACATTTAAGAGGTTTCCGTTTAATTATATTTACACTCTTTTACTTATTACTGCGCGTGAGAGAGAGAGAGAGAGAGAGAGAGAGAGAGAGAGAGAGAGAGAGAGAGAGAGAGAGAGAGAGAGAGAGAGAGAGAGAGAGTGAGAGAGGGATAGAGAGAGAGAGTGTGAGAGAGCGAGAGGGGTGAGAATGAGTATGTACAGGATCTATATAGAAAAATAACATTACTTACTAACCTTTAATTACAGATTTACAGTTCTATAATTTAAAGCGCTTAGAGTTATGCAGAAGAAATGAAGTTTTCTGGATAAAAGGTTTCTTTTGTACGTAAAGTAGGATTTAGTTTCAAATACACCGCATAGTTTGTACGGTTTCAAACATACAATTCCCGTTCCTTTTTCAAATACGTTATCTTTCTGTTATATGTCTTAATAAAATTTATCTTTTATGTATTAAGTGGCTGGCATTATGAATACGAACCAAACTGAACTGTGAAAGTCTGGGCATTACTGTACTGAAAAACGACTTACACGGGTGGGCGCTGTTTATGCAATATTACTACACTTCTGTTCTTTGGTAGTATTCCAGGCGTTGCTGTTTCTTTGGAAACGGTTTGACTTATTTACGTTCTTTTTCCTTCCACGTTCAACTTCTTTCCGCCTCCTCTCAGAAAAGAATTATGTTTTAAGTCCAGCCACTTTTAGAATCCGGTTTAATTAGGCTCATGAGCTACTTCGTTTACCATGTTTTGTTCTTTGAAAACTCTTAAAGTCTGCAATACCGTTCAAAGCAATATGTCATAGTTCGGAGAATTAGGGTGGTTATATAATCTCTTTTTTGTTGAGGGATAACCCCACTAGCAGAACCATCACCGTCATTAATTTACATTTTTAATTGATTTTTATTATTTGGTGAATGGTTTTATGTGATATACAAATTTATCTAATATGCTGAAATTTAATTTTTACTGTCATAATTATGATAGCACATCATCCGTTGTTCTAAACCATAACAAGCATATAGCATTCATTTTTGTATTAAATATATCCACACCCTTGCGCGCTTGCACACACACACACACACACAAACACACTAAGCATGCGCGTGTTTAATAAATATAATAATTATTATTTAATTTCAGCAGTGCGGAATTTTTTTTACCTTAATACGTATTTCAACATTAAAGTTAACAAATTCCTGTCTTTTGATGGTTTTGTTTTGTTAAAAGAATTCAACAAAATATGGCTAATATACATAATTAATTATTTCCTAACGTAACAAGATTTCATAATTTAGGTAGGTAAATTATTCTTAAAGTTTAAAAAATGTTACAATAATAGCTTGTTATATACAAATTCATAATAATATGACAGAGCACAAGAAAGCTTAAGTAATGATCAAAATATCTGGTAGAGAAACGTAAGTAAAAATTTGCCCCTTTTGTGAAGAAACAAAAAGAGAGCACACATTTTGTTATCAAGCCATGCCAATAATTAAACTGTAAGGTAGACAAATTGATGGGTTATAGTATTAATAGTCGTCAATAAAAATGCTTTTTATCCCTTAACATTATTCTTTCTTGTCTGGTTTTTTTGTGTGAGTAGCTCGATATATTGAAATATATTTATAAAGGTTTCACTTTGATTAATTTACTGTTATTTGTTTACGGATTTAAACAAAACAATTCAGTTTAACCGATTCGTGTAAGATATATTATATTGTTTTAAGTTCTACCACTTCCGAGTAAAATTATTAACTACAAGCTGTGTGATTTTTTTATTTTTTTTTCATATTTCAGTTTGAATTATTGGTTCTAGTTGCCTTAATTGCTCTAGTCTTTCTCTAGTTTCTCGTTTGCTCATTTGCACCCGCGCGCGGGCGCCAACATATACAGTATAGAGTTTTGTGTTTAGTTTCATCGTCGTAAAAGCAATTTGATGTTTAGTTATAATTGATCGAATTAATGACCTCCTGTTTGTACAAACAACAGAATGTCCTTGCGTGGAAGAAGACGCGAACCTGGAGAATGAGGTCCTCAACAGAGGAACCGAATGTTGCTCAGCAAAGTCGTGAGATCTCAGAACACAGAGCCTAACTCTCAGAAAGATTAGTGTTAGGGAAGGTCTCAGCTGGGACAACCACAACCGCCACGGAACCTTTCCTCATCTCGTAAACACCGTGAGGAGGCAGGACTCCGGCTGGGCTTGTTCAATATCCCGTAGTACCACTTTTGGGTACTTCGTGTGATCCGCACGACGACCGTTGACCTGAATGGTCGCGTGCCCGACCTGCTAGGGAAATCCACCGGATCGCACTCCGACGTCTACGGCTTTTCCTCCAACTTGTGGCGGCGGCAGGGAACCACCACCCCGTCAGGTTGTCGTAACCTCCCTCTCTAGACTGTTGGTGTACCGCCCATGTGTACCAACAGAATAAGTTAGGAGTAACAAGATAAGCTGCAACTTAAATCGTACGGCAGACAGGAAACGATTGTGGGCTGTACTACGTTTCATCCGACTATTATTACTCCGCAATTACAAAATGTATTCGTTTCCACAGACTGAATCTGTTTGGAGGTTAAAAAGTGCCATGCTTGACATGGTGTTGCTCGGATTACCCAAGTATTTAATTTTGTAAATGTTAACTATTGTAATACTGTCTTTACTTAATACAAACTTTTGTTTCAATTTTAAATGCCAAAATTCTTCCAACTATGAGACTTTCACTAGTATCTATATGTTTATTATATTTGACAGTTTATAGTTAATTTAGCGCATATGAAACTTTATCACTGTATATTTACTTTAACGTGTATATATACACTTTAATACTCGATTCTTCATTGGCCTACTGTTTTTACTTCCATGTTCCATAAGGAAATGGAAGCATGGTGACGGCGAAAAAATCGTGTTCTAGATAAGGACTGATTCTGATTGTACTAGCCTCAAAACATGAAGAAAAGTCACTTTCCGAAAAGTGTCTGTGTGTAGAATTTTCTCTGTGGCGAACGATACTGCCGCAAATTCAAACAGAATCAAATAATTTGTTTCATATGTGCCCCCGAGTTGCAGAGAACTCAATACCTATTGATTTTTGTGAAGATCGGTTAAGGGGAAGGGGTAATTTACCTGCAACGTTTTATGTTTTAACAAGAGTAAAGTACATAATATGATAAATAAAGTATCCTGAAAAAAGCTCATAGTAATCCACTATAGAAAGGTAGACGAAAAATCTATAAATAAAAAGGTATTTGAAGGGGGAGGGGGTAATTTTTTATAAATGAAAATGATAGTTAAATGGGGAGGGGATACTTTTTATATGTGTACTACGTTATCGGGAACAAAGAAGTAGTTATCGTGGAAAATTACTTCCCGGGCTTTTTGGCCGTGATCGTCTGCAAAACCAGACGTTTCGGCATTGCCGTCGACTGCCATCATCAGTGAAAATCGAGTGCGCTAACGTGAGGTGGTTTACGTTAATGACCACAGTACTGTGGTTAAGGCTGAAGCAATAAGTGGAAAGAAGTAGTTTCTATGGAAATATTTCATTTCTGAAATGATTTTAAATATAAATCTTAGAACATGGAAGTCATGTATGGCTCTCCATCTTCAAGGATTAAACCAAGGATGGTTTGTTCCGGTCTCAAACACGCAGAGATTGGAGCTGATCACTCCAGCGCTTCCTCGGACGTCTCACACCTCTCCGTCCACTCGGCTTATAGTTCCATAGTTGTTTGGGGATGTGGCAGTCATCCATTCGGCAAAGATGTTCCCACCAATTTAGCCAATACTGGGCGATCCTGTCGAGTATTCTCATAATAGTCAGTTCTTGTCGTATATCTGTGTTTCTTCTATGATCATGGAGAGTATACCTGTCCACGTGCCTGAGAAATCTGCTTGGATCTTCTGTTAAAGTCCAATTCTCAGACCCATAAAGAAGTGCCATCACCTTGTAGAATTTTAGGCCTGTTCCTTTACTTGCTGACTTAAGAGTTCGCCTAATGGTCCCACACATAAGGTTGAGCTTATGCAATTTATAGACAACGTCGTTTCTTACATTATAAGACAAACTGTAACGCAGGTATTCAAAATCGCTAATGTCGTGTGATTTACAGCTTCAATTCTATAGAAGCTCTTGGAAAGCGGTGATATCACACTGATGAAGAAGTCCAAAATAATGCAGTGCTGGAATTGTCGGATGTTAGGTGGGGATTTATAAGCAATGACAGCGAAAAATTCTTGTCACGATACGATAAATATATGAAGAAACTTGGTGCTTTTGTACAAAAGTAGATCTTTAATTGTACACTCAAATAAACGAAAGAATATTGATAAATATTCCACATGTTTATTTTTTATGCAAGTGCAATTAAATTAATTACTGGTTTTTGTAATTCTCTTACGGAGCTTCATCCTTACTCAAAGCATAATTTACAACACACTCATACATACATAGTTTCAACTAAAAACGAATAAGAAGCATACTCGTAATAATAAATGTTTTCGTCTATACGCAAGTTCTGGAATGTAATGTTTTAATAAAAGCGTCTACATTGTTACTAAATTAAGAAGAAGTGGTACCAGGCGAAACAAAAGCCTGAAGCAGTATTTTGTGTACACATAATATGTTCTTGCCAGGTCATTGACTATAGTTCCGTCCGAGTTTTGTCTCTTGACCATTCACAACAATAGCTTTTTCACAGGGTAAGGTCGTCCAGCCTCACGCCCAACCCCCAACATCGAGGCTCAGGTATTTTGATTTTGGAGTGTTCTTCCCCTAGACAGGCTGCCTTCACCTCGACTATAGAGCCCTGTCCACCCTCGCAGTTCACCTGTCGTACCACTGTTCTTCAGTTTCGCCAGGTGATGAGCCCAGCTAACTACTACCGTCTTCGGCTCCATGCCAATACTCGTGGGTACTGCTGCCCACCACCAGGGATGTTTCTCGACTTGCCAGTCTAGATCTGTACTGTTCTGCGAAAACAGAGTAGGATGTGGCTCTTCACCACGCAGAACGGTGTTGGTTGGGTAGAAGCTATGAGCTCCATCTGCGCGCCATCACTTTCTCCAACCCTGAAACATTTGAGGACGAGTGCCCAGTAAACCAGAAACAAAGGTACTACCTCTCCAAGATCCCTCGACCGCGGATACTGGTTTTTGTAAATCTCCACAGAGCTTGATCCTTACTCAGAGCATAATTCACAACACAATCATACACATAGTTTCAGCTAAAAACGTATAAGAAGCATACTCGTAGCTCGTATAAATGTTTTCGTCTATACGTAAGTTCTGGAATGTATTGTTTTAATAAATGCGTCTACATTGTTACTAAGTTAAGAAGGAATGGTACTAGGCGAAACGAAAGCCCGAAGCAGTACTTTTGTGTACACGTATGTGTGGCTGCTTGTAAACGCTTGCTTTGGCAATATTGGAAAAAATCTTATTGCTGTGTAAATAACTCGGCGAAATTACCTTGAGTGGGCAACAACAACGCGCTTGTTTCCATACAGGTTCGTGTTCCACGCCGTTAGAAGTGTAGTCAACGCCGTGACATTTTGATTAACAAAACTTAATAAAAATAAACGGTGGGGTTGGCATGGCAAAGTGTTGTAGATTGAAGATAACCCACGCATAAACTCACATGCCGTTCGCTTACAATCAGCGACATGAAAATAATAATATTTACACGAAACGGAAGAGCCATTGAAAGGCATTTACTTGTATTAAGTGAAAGGTTAAATCTTTGTTACATAAATTATTAGTAAATAATCATCTGTAAGGCAGTAAAAGTTATATTGTTTCATATAAATTTATTGTTTTGTATAATTATTAATTGAAAACGTTAATAATTCAACGCCAATTATACATTTTGATGTTAATTCAGATTTGAGGTAAATGAAAATCTTCATAATGACAATAAAATTGAATCTAAAATTTGTGAATATTTTTTTTTACTTACATAAACATAATCTATAAGAAAACCTTGAACATGAGAGGACGTTGTTATATTATTGGAAAAAGTAAATTTACGAATACAAATGATATCAGAAAAATAAAGCTCCGCATAAGGACCGATAATAAATGTATAATAATCGGTGCTACCGATAATAAATGTGTGCTACTATTCTAATATTGCAACAAGAAACTTCTAGACCTCTTTTAAAATTATAACCCTCATACACACTGAAACCTGCTCTGATGTTTTGATTTATTATCTGATGTGGTGATCATAATATTAAAACTTTGGAAACTTGAGCACTACTTAATGGAGAATAAACATTAACTTTTACAAGCCAACAATTTTATGCATATTTTGAAACAATAAATGTTTTAATAAATTAATACAATCTGTGTACTTATTTCTATCATGATATAAGAATTACAAACTAATATGTGCATGTGTGTATGTATGAAAATATATAAATATTTTTCTCATCTGGAAAATTGTTTTCCCCCCTGGAAATTATTTTGACCTCCCTGATGGCTAGTTATTTACTAGCCTGTGTGGAATATAGCATTATGACATGGATCAGAATGGTGGGTGTTAAACAGCAGACACAAACGTATTAAGGAAGAAATGTTTTGCTGAGAAGTTTATAATTATAGGGTAAACAGAATCGTCGTTCAGGAAATCAGAAGACGAATGAAAAGAAAGAAAGACTCGATTTAAAAAAAGAAAAGTGACTAGTGTAGTATTGACAGGAAAGACTTTGATAACACTATAGACATCATTCACCCTCGGCCGGTAACTCGCAGCGAGAGTCCAATTTCATTAGAGGAATCAGATCACAGCTCCCTTTGGCCAGCTCTTCGTTCGACCTACAAACATTTTGCCTTCCTCACGAAGGTTGAGATTAGTCTTCACCCACCTGACATGGGGGTACCATTTTAGCTGATACGTCACGCCTCAGGTCTCAAGTATCTACTTATTTGATGTTTTGTCACCATATCTAGCTCTGCTTCTCCTTGTATTCATGTTATAAATTTATTCTACCGAAAACTTAAAAATTTCAATAAAATATTAACAATTGATATCGTTCCATGCTATGTCACTACGGATATGTAAACAAAATAATTTTGGTTTTCAGAAATTTACAGATAACAAACGCTGGGCGGTATTTGCTTTCTTTCGCGTTGTTTAAATAAATATTAATTTAATCAAGTTAATACTTTATTTTTAAAATATTAACAACTAGGTACAATTCGTATCTTGATTATCTTTCTCAGCGTTTTTACCAAAAGCATGCGTTTATATTTGGTTTTGTTCTGAGTCTAGGCCTACATATTAAAAATAATTTTATAATTAATTATAACATAGACGTCATGTATCGTTCTCCATACCAATTTGTAACAATTACGATTGTTTGAAACAGTTTAAATAAATTTCTAAGTCTTTACTCTTGTTAAAGCGTATACCTTGCAGGTAAACTACCCCTTCCCCTTAACTGATCTTCAACAAAGTCAATATACCTTGAGTCCTCTACAACCCGGGGACTCAAGGTCTATTGAGTTTGTTGAAAATCAGTTAAAGGGAAGGGGACATATGCAACTCGGGGACTTATGCAAAAAATTATTTGATTCTGATTGAGTTTGCGGTAGTTATCGTTCGCCATAGAAAACATTCTACACACAGACACACACAAGACGCTTTGCGGAAAATGGTTTTTCTTCATGTTTTGAGGGTAGTACAATCAGAATCATCCCTTATCTCGAACACGTTCTTTCCGCGATCACCATATTTCCTTATGGAATATGGAAGTAAAATCCAAGTAAATCAATAGGCCTTACTTATGAGCAATGAAGAACTATTAATATTGGTAAACTTGATAGATGATCTACAAAGTTTTGCTCTTTCAGCGGTGGAAATATTTCTTTTGAACATAGTAGCTGAGGGCATGGTTGGTTTCATACTTTTTGAAACAATATTTTACATTTATATTTTAAATTCTGTATATCTGTATCGCATTTAAATTGCAAAACGTATATTTTGTTTACTTATTAATTAATGCTTACTCTTTTCCTCTCTGCACTTATGTGTGTAGAGCTCCCCAACCACTGGGCTGACGTGCGGTCACCTATCCAACTTTTGTGTGTGTGTGTGTGTGTGTGTGTATCTTCCATCCTGTTGGCTCTGCAACAGGATGCATGACACTTTAACAGTTTAAGTACCATACGCGACTTATACTCTGCCAAATGTAATTATTGGATATAATCATCAAAATATTACAAACAAACAAATGTCGTATTCATCTTTCTTAGTAGTAGTTCAACTATATGAGAGCGTTTACACCGGAATGGAACGCACAAAAGAAAAGAGGTTAGCGTTTGGAGCTGAATGTTTAACGTTGACAACTTAGATATTTATTGTATTTTAATTGTCTTTCCCACTGAAATATGATTGTCCGGCCCCAGCTGTTTGTCCATCTATTTGCTCATTTCTTGTTGTCGCAGGACAAACTCGTATGACTGGGCTATAACGTTGTTAGAATGAAATGTTAAACTTAAACAGATACAACGTTTTTGCTATTAAACTTACGTACTAGGCACTGGAATATATACATAGGTATGTAAGATTTATGGAGGAAACGAAAACATTATAAAATTCTATCATCTGAAATACATGAAGAAGTATTTACGACTGATAACGTCAAATGAAAACAAAGGGAAAACAAATGATCATAATTGTTACGCATTATGATTTTTACCAATACAATGTTTTATATATTTCCATTAACCACATTCGTCTGTGACGAGATACCTACACAGATTAATATCATTATAATTGTTCTTTTCTCTCTATACATCTTTTCCCACTCTATGTGAAGTCGATGTTGATTACAGTTGTCTCCATTTTACTTCCATGTTCCATAAGCAAATGGAAGTATGGTGATGGCGAAAAAAATCGTGTTCGAGATAACGGCTGATTATGATTGTACTGCCCTCAAAACATGAAGAAAAGTCACTTTGCGAAAAGTGTCTGTGTGTCTATCTGTCCGTTTGCCTGTCTGTGTGTCTATGTGTAGAATTTTTTCTATGGCAAACGATAACAGCCGCACATTCAAACACAATCAAATAATTTTTTGCATATATCCCTGAATTATAAAGGACTCAAGGTCATTTGATTTTGGTGAAGATCAGTTAAGGAAAAAGGGTAGTTTACCTGCAACGTTTTATGTTCTAACAAGGGTAATTTTTTCTATAAAGAAGGATAACTGCCGTAAATTCAAACATAATCAAATCATTTTAGCATACATCACTGAATTATAGAGGACTCACGGCCTATTGATTTTGGTGAAGATCGGTTAAGAGGAAGGTGTAGTTTACCAGCAACGTTATATGTTTTAACAAGGGTAATTTTTTCTATGACGAACGATAACTGCCGCACATGCAAACCGAATCAAATACTTTTTTGCATATGTTTTTAAATTGTAAAGGACTCAAGGCCTGTTGATTTTGGTGAAGATCGGTTACAGGAAAAGAGTAGTTTACCTGCAACGTTTTATGTTTTAACAAGAGTAAAGTACTTAATTTTGATAAATAAAGTAACCTGATAAGGACACCATAATAATCCACTGTAGAAACGTAGATGAAATATCCATAAATGACAACAGTAGTTTAACGGGGTAGGGGTAATTTTCTATAAATGAAAATGATAGTTGAAGGGGGAGGGGATAATGTTTTAAATGTGTACTACATTATCGGCAACAAAGAAGTAGTTTGTTGTTAAAATTCCTTCCCCGGCTGTTTGGCCCTAGTTCAATGTTTTCTGCAAAACCAGACGTTTCGGCAGTGTCATCGACTGCCATCATCAGTGAAAATCGAGTGCGATAACGTGAGGTGGTATACGTTTGTGACCACAGTACTGTGGTTAAGGCTGAAGCAATAAGTAGAAAGAAGTAGTTTCTATGGAAATATTTCATTTATGGAATAATTTAAATATAAATCTTAAAACTTGGAAGTCATGTATAGTTCTCCATACCGATATTTTCTGTATGCTACTGCTTCAGCCACATTACCGTTTCTAATCACTACTGAGCCCGAGTATTTAAATTTATTAACGGTCTTCAGCGTTATCTCTATCCTTATAATATCACACAGTCGATCCGCGTTGAAAATTCAAATATTCCGTCCTTCTTCTGCTAATCTTAAGTCCTCTGTTCCCTAAGGGCGTCCTCCACAGCATCTCTGCTACGACTGCACAGCGACGACGTCATGCACCAGTGTGGTCAAACTCTTATGCGACAAGATGTCACGTCTACAACTAAACCAAAGAGATACACAACCCAAAGGAGAACCCCGATGTAAATCATTAGAAATGATGTATTGAAATTATTATAATTTATATTGCAAGTTTAATTTTATAAATAAACTAAACTTCTATGTTAATTTGTTAAATTAAATTCTTTGGTTTGGCTTCCACAAAATTAAAACAGCGATATTTAATCGAAGAAGCATTATTCAGTCTTAAAAGTAGAAAATACATTTTTTTTAGGCGATTTAATTACGGCTGGCGCCGCCTCTCGCATCCTAGCTTCCACTGGCGCCGGTCTAAACAGTCTTGTTCTGTAAGTCCTCTTGCATTCATTCCATCTTCGACGTCCATTTTCCATGAATTTTTAGGTCTTCCTTTTTTCTTCTAGAAGGTGGAATGCATTCCCACACCTTCCTTGGCCATCTCTCATACGACATTCTTTTTAGGTGTCCGAACCAATTCAGTCTTCTTGCTTCTATTGTTTCTATAATGTCAAGGTCGATTCCCATCGCTTGTCTTATCATTTCTCACTCTATCTACTCTTGTTAGTCTACAGCACCTTCGCCAGTAAACCGTCTCCATAGCTCTTATTATGGATTTATTTCTTTTATTAATTTCCCACAGTTCTGCTCCATATAGGCCAGCTCCATATTATTTCGAATACAGTTTTATATATTCTGATTTTATTGTTTTTTGTGAACTCCACAGAAGACTGTTTAATTGTTTTGTTGCTGTCTTAGCTTGTCCTATTCTTACTGAAAATAAAAATAAATTTTTATGACTGTAAATAAAGGCGTAAAGATTATTTACAGTAACGTATAAGCGCATTTTGAAAATGAAAACTATACGTCACAAGAGATACAATACTGTCACTCTTACGAAAATGCATCGACATTTAAGGAAATCAGAATCCGATTTGAAGACGTGTAATTTTGGTGCGAAAAGGTAGTATAACAGACAGTATGATAAGAGCACACAGGAAGGACGGGGCTTTGTACAGCCAAGAACGGAGGGTGAAAAACATTGGATCCAAAGCGTGTCTTCGTCACCGTCTAGTGAGTCGGAACAAAGGGTTGAAGTGGTGTAAGGCGTTTTATTGTGCCACCAAAACACACACACACACACACACACACTGCACGTGTACAGACAGGAACTTACAAAAGGGAACAGTAGTACGTTAAGCGATACCATCACCACTCACTCCAGTCTAGCAAGCGAGTATAAAGCCGTCTTTATGGAAATGAGTTTTTACATCTTATTGCCACGTGTATTTGGGAACGTATTCGACTACACGTTTGTTTGACATTACACGCGACAATTCATCTTATACACATTGTTCAACGTCTGTCATAAGTGGGGAGACTGTCCCACTACAAATCCAGCAGCGGTGAGGGTGGGGAGTCTGGAGACAAGCAGTGCCGATTCTGTGCGCCAGCAGCAAGCAGTAAACTACATTATGTAAACTTTGTATTATCAAGCAGTTAAACTATGTAAACTTTTAAACTTGTATACTTTTTAACCAAAATTGTACTGTAAGCAATATAGTGTTCTTATACTTCGTCAAATTTTGCGTGAATCTTATTTCACCTGCCAATTAAACTTCAAACATTGGTGACCCCGACGTGATTTAATCGTTGTGTAACGTAAACGGAACAGTGTAAAGTCTAACAAAACAGTGTAAAGTGTAATAAAAGAGTGTAACAGTATAAGATAAACAGTGTAAGAAATACGCTAGTGTGTGAAAGTGTAAACAGTTTAAGGCGTTACTGCAATAACGACGACACACAACAGTTCGTCAACGTTTGACCAGATGAGTTTCACAGTATCACATATTTATTTAATTAAATATCATCACAATTTCACAAATATAGTTTTATTATTTAAAAAAAAAAACACTTGATTTAAACGTTTAAGTTAAGGTCTAGTTTCCACTTAACGCTAACTCTTGCTATAAAGAAAACTATTACGCCACAGCTTGTGTGGCGTCATTTTTGTCAAGTGTTGGGTCGTAAAAGTTTTTATGTGCGTAGCCCGTCACCCTTTTAATGGTTCTAGCCAGCGGTGGCGTAGCTCAGAGAACAAAGACCTCTTTGTCAATGCTAACTAAATGTTACTGATTGCTTAATGACAGTTTTTGTAATGACATTCGTAGTTAATGAACATCTTTGTATTCTTGTTGATATTTTATTCTTTGTACGCGATAAACTCTTAATTGTGTTGCAGTTCAACTCAACTCATGTAAAGATATTACACAATCTATTTTGAACACAATATATTATTAATAGATTATCAGTATCATTAGCAGTTAAGGCAAATTATTAATATTTTACTTGTATCTAAGTTATTAGTTATCAGTAGTATTATTTACGTTCTTATTCTTAGTTCATGTTACCAGTACTTGTATTATTACTTATTTTATTATTAAGTTTATTATTACTGTACTTTGTAATCCCTATACTCGTTTAAGATGGATGCTAATATGAAAACTTTAACACGTAAACGTGGACAGATAAAGGCGCGAGTAACTCGAATAAGAAATTTCGTTTTATCCTTCAGTCTTGAAAGTCATTCATTGTCATCTTTAAAATCTAGACGCGAAAAGCTAGAAGAATGTTGGTCAGATTTCAATGCGGTTCAAGCAGAAATTGATGCACTTCCTAGTGACGATAGTAATTATCAAGATGATGAATACTCCGAATTTGAGAACGATTACTTTGAGATTAGAGACAAGATTGAAGACATTTTATCATCACATGAAAACAGTAATATGTCGATTAACTCACACCCTCCTACACAACAACTGGATGTATCTGATAATATTAAACTTCCCGATATGCCTTTACCTTCGTTCTCCGGAAAATACGAAGACTGGACCGATTTCCACGATGTCTTTGAATCGATGATACACAATTCTACCAAATTACCAAAAATACAAAAATTCTACTACTTACGCTCTTGTCTTTCTGGTGAAGCTTTAAGAACCATTAAAGAATTAAAGGTTACCGCGGACAATTATGACATAGCTTGGACAACTCTTAAACGACGATTCAAGAATAATAGACTCAGTATTAAGGCCCACGTACAGGGTATTTTAAACTTCAAACGTCTTGACAAACCGCTTGCGTTAAAACTGAAACATTTATACGATACTGTTACGAACCATTTAACTGCATTAAATAATTTAGGCGAACCAACAGATCAATGGGGTACACTTCTAGTGTTTTTAATTACAGAAAAATTGGATTCTGAAACAAGAGACCGCTGGGAATCTTACCATGCCAAACATGTTAGTGATGAGTATGAAGAATTAGATGTCGGTAACAAAATTAGTGGTTCACAGATCCCTAATAATAACTCCAAACCATATTCATTCAAGATGTTAATGCAGTTTATTTATGAACAATGCATGATACAAGAAGTCAGAGAAGAAAGCTACTCTACCGATATAAAAGTTCGCCCAAAGGAAAACAAACACAAATTTCAACACCCTTCTCCAGTAAACAAACCTTCATTCCATACAGTTAGCATATCTAAACCTGCTTGCGCTGTTTGTAAAGAAGGCCATACCACGTTCACCTGCAAACAGTTGTTGAGTCTTAACTTATCTCAACGACTCGACAAAATAAAGAAACTGAATCTTTGTATAAACTGTTTAAGAGTAGGACACAAAACCATACAATGCAAAAGTCCGCATAATTGCAAACATTGCGAAGGACGTCATCATACTGTACTTCATAATGACGGACAAAAGGAAAAGGTTAACCCTTCAAATCAAAACCATACCATTTCTGCATGTTCAAGCATCAGCGGTGAAGTACTTCTTGCCACTGCTATTATTCTTATTTTTGATAATCAAGGTGACGCCTATCCTTGCCGTGCATTGTTAGACAGCGGCAGTCAGTCTAATATTATAAGTCAATCACTTATATCTTCTTTAGGCCTGAAAACCTCCAAAACAAATGTGTCAGTCAACTGTATTGGAAATACAGGTGTTTCGACCAATTCATTTGTACGCACTAAAGTCAAGTCAAGATTCAGTAATTATGAAGAAGAAATTGACTTTCTGGTTCTAGGAAAAATCACTAATGATCTACCAACCTCTTCAAATCTCCCGACTTTAAGTATCCCTGGCGGAGTGAATCTCGCTGATGATCACTTTTACAAATCCAGAGGAATTGACGTTTTACTTGGCGCAAGTGTCTTTTATAACACTTTACGAAAAGGCCACATTAAACTCGGAGATAACCTACCTGTTATACAGAATACAGCCTTTGGTTGGATTGTTAGTGGCAAGCTAACATCTGATGAGTCTACAAATAAACTTTATTCAACTCTGAACACGGTGTGTTTTACCTCCGTATCAGCAAATCTAGAAAATCTTATCTCATCCTTTTGGAAGATAGAAGAAATTCCAAATAAGAAGAAACAATCCTATGAAGAGGAAGCATGTGAAAATCATTATGAGGCGAACATAAAACGTCAGCCAGATGGCAGATATGTTGTTAAGCTTCCGTTTTCGACTGATCCAACATCTTCTCTCGGTGAGTCAAAGGATCAAGCTTTCAGGCGTTTTCTAGCCTTGGAACGTAAACTCAACAGAAATCCTGAACTCAAGGAAAATTATACTTTATTTCTAAATGAGTACCTAGAGAACAAGGAAATGGAGAAGATATCTGAGAAATCCGAACCTGACAAAGTATACTATTTGCCTCATCATCCTGTCCTGAAAGAGTCAAGCTCTACAACCAAACTACGTGTGGTTTTCGACGCCTCATCGAAGACGTCTACAAATAAATCACTCAACGATGTTCTCATGGTTGGTCCTACAATACAACGCGATTTAATCTCAATATTGTTGTCATTCCGTACTCATATGTATGTTTTCACTGCAGATATCAAACAAATGTACCGTAAGGTGTTACTAGATGAAACTCAACGAGACTATCAACGAATTCTTTGGCGTAATAACACAACTGATCCAATTTCTACATATCGACTCAAGACAGTCACTTACGGTATCGCGTCAGCTCCATTTCTCGCAATAAGAACTCTATTTCAGCTTGCTGAAGACGAAAAGCACATTTTCCCTGTAGCTTCAGAGACGTTACAACATGATTTCTATGTTGACGATGTATTGACAGGAACTGATTCGCTTGATCAAATTATTGAAGTGCAAAGACAACTGATAAATCTCTTAGAAAGAGGAGGTTTTGAACTACGAAAATGGTGTGCGAATCACCCTAGGATCTTAAACAATATCCCAAGTGAAAATATTGAAGCAGGATTCCTCATTGAAGAATCTGGAAACAAGTCAACCAAGGCCCTAGGTATTTTATGGCAGCCTTCAAGTGACACATTTCAGTTTCATGTTAGTCTTTCTGAAGCACCTAAGCTTGTAACTAAACGAGTAATACTTTCTGACATTTCAAAAATTTTTGATCCTATTGGCCTTATCTCACCAGTAGTCATCACAGCAAAATTATTTATGCAAGAAATATGGTCTTTAAAGGACTTTGGATGGGATGAACCAGTTCCCGCCAACATACTGAAGAAGTGGCACGTTTACAGAAATTCATTGCAAGATCTAAACCAACTAGCCGTGGAGAGAAGAGTATTAAGTGGCACTTCCAATCAAGAATATGAGATACATGGTTTTGCTGATGCATCTGAGAGGGCGTACGGATCATGTTTGTATATAAGGACCATCCAAGAAAATAGTGATATTAGAGTTAAACTATTATGTTCCAAGTCTCGTGTTGCACCACTTAAGCAACTAACTTTGCCCAGATTAGAATTATGTGCAGCACTTCTGTTGTCTCAGCTATTAAACAAAACTTTGAGTTCCTTGGAAAGGATACAAATTAGGAGCATCACTCTGTGGACTGACTCAACCATAGTGTTGCATTGGTTAAACTCATCTCCAAAAACTTGGCAGACCTTTGTAGCGAACAGAGTTTCACAGATTCAGGAACTAACAAACAACTGTACTTGGAAGCACGTTAGATCTCAAGACAACCCAGCTGATTTAATATCTAGAAGTACGTCTCCTCAAACGCTCATAAAAAATAAGCTATGGTGGCACGGACCTCAGTGGCTGACAAGCATAGAGTGCAATTGGCCCAAGACAATTCTAACTACTCCTGTTGATTCAGAATTTGAAGAAAGAAAAAAGAAAATTAACATACATTGTACTAATTCTTCATCATTTGAATTGATTGAGAAATTTTCATCTTGGACGAAACTTCTAAGAATTACTGCTTTATGCCGACGTTTTATTAAGAACTGTAAAAATCCTTCAACCCGAACCATAGGACATCTCACACCGGAGGACTTGCATAATGCCGAATTAGTATGGATAAAAGCAGCCCAACGTACATTCTCTGACGACATAGATAGACTTCAGAAAAAGAAGACCGTAAGCAATAACATAAAATCACTTGCACCATATGTGGATGAGATAGGCATTCTTCGTGTTGGTGGTAGACTAAAACATGCTTCAATATCTTCAGATTGCAAAAACCCAATTCTGCTTCCACCTGATCATCAAATTACAAAATTGATATTTCATGAAACTCATACTACCACACTTCATACGGGTCCTCAAGCACTTCTTGCAGCAGTAAGGACAAAATATTGGCCTATTAATGGGAAGGTGTTAGCTCGATCCATTGTAAGGAAATGCTTTAAATGTAGTAGGTCAATGCCAAGAGCAGCTAAATATTTAATGGGCGACCTACCTGCTTGCCGAGTTCAACCTTCTCGTCCTTTTGAAAATTGTGGTGTCGATTTCTGCGGTCCTTTCTACTACCGGAGAGTTTTACAACGAAAATCTCATCCTGTAAAGGCATATGTAGGGCTCTTCGTTTGCATGTCTACCAAAGCTATTCATCTCGAATTGGTACCAGATTTAACAACGAAAAAATTCCTAGAAGCTCTTGATAGAATGATGGCACGACGCGGGAAGATCAAAAACATCTACTCAGATAATGGCACTAACTTTGTCGGAGCGAAGAATGAACTCATCGAACTTCGTCAGCTATTTAAGACTGAAAACCATCAATATCAACTCCAGTCATTTTGTGCGTCTGCATCTATAAACTGGCATTTCATTCCACCTCACTCACCACACTTCGGTGGCTTGTGGGAAGCGGGAGTTAAATCAGTTAAAGGTCATCTTAAACGAGTACTGGGAACACGTATTCTGTCTTATGACGAATTAGAAACATTACTCATTAAGATTGAAGCTTGCGTAAATTCTCGACCTTTGACACCTTTATCCACTGATCCTAATGACTTATACCCTTTAACGCCCGCTCATTTTCTTATAGGTGAAACCTTATCATCTTTCCCTGTACCTGACTTGACGCATTTAAAAATGAATAGATTAGATTACTGGCAACACGTTCAACAAATGTATCAGAATTTTTGGAAACGCTGGTCAAACGAATACTTAGTTACATTACAACAGAGAAATAAATGGACCAAGGACTTTCCCCCTCCCCAACCAGGCTCTCTAGTGGTCATTCGAGAAGATTTTAGACCACCACTACACTGGGAAATTGGCCGTGTCGTTGAACTTCACATTGGGTCGGACGGAAAAGCTCGTGTTGCTACGATCCGAACTTCTCGAGGTTTGACTAAACGAGCTCTCGTCAAGCTTTGTCCTCTTCCAGATGATTGAAGTCTGCGCCTTCAACGGGGGCGGCATGTTCAACGTCTGTCATAAGTGGGGAGACTGTCCCACTACAAATCCAGCAGCGGTGAGGGTGGGGAGTCTGGAGACAAGCAGTGCCGATTCTGTGCGCCAGCAGCAAGCAGTAAACTACATTATGTAAACTTTGTATTATCAAGCAGTTAAACTATGTAAACTTTTAAACTTGTATACTTTTTAACCAAAATTGTACTGTAAGCAATATAGTGTTCTTATACTTCGTCAAATTTTGCGTGAATCTTATTTCACCTGCCAATTAAACTTCAAACACACATGCAATAAAGGATCACGTGTGCATATTAACACGTGTTTGTATAAATATACGCTTTTTTTTTTAAGAAAGACAAAATTAATCTTAAAATAATAAATTCTCGTGGGCGAGCCGGCACAGTGTTAGCGTCTCTGACTCATAATCAGAGCGTTGTTGTGCTGCCGATGTGGTGAGATTGAGTCAAGGTCACGGCTCGATTTGCTCGTCCACCCGCACGTACGCGGACAAATAATACGTACGTCTTCTTCTCTGACATACCCGGGCCAGATAAGTAACAACGGCACACAATATATTATACTACACACATAATCAACACTCTTCCCCCCCCCAGCTAGGCTTGCCACCGGGCGTGAGTTAAAAGGTTGACTAATATCTCTCTGGCTGGGGTGGGGCGTGAGTTCTATCACTGCCGGAGAGCGCAACAGGTCTATGACCTAACGCCTGAAGTGGAGAAGAAGAAGATAATATATTCTCAACAATGAAGAAAGCAAGAAATCGTGAGAAAATAATCCCTGCTCCCTATGAGTATTGTTATGACAATTACGGAAAGCTCTCGAACAGTTGAGAGTGTCGTACTACACGTTTCTCGGCTAGCCGAGCAGTTGCGTATCTCTGTCAAGGCCGTGTACTCAAGTACCCTCTAGTCCAATCATAGGCAACCTTTGAATTTGTGGGTGCGCATATATAACTGAGGACCAGTTCGATGGGCGCTCCCCTTCCCGCCCCATCAATGGAAAGTAGAAAGGTGCGGAGCTGGACGTTGGACATCAATGGTCAACAGCCGGACGTTACAAACATTAACTGTCGCTTCATAATGCCTTCGCGATTATATCTAGCGACGTGGAACACCGAATCGAAAAACGTTTTGTAGTATTTTTCATATAAATTTGTGAAAATTTTTCACATTAGGAGTAGGTCATCAACAATCTGTCATCATGCACACTAACAAAACTTTAAACGAAAAAATGGTTAAACAGAAACACATTTGAATAAAAATAAATTAAAGAACTTACCGTAATAAAAACTATTTATCTTTATAAAGTGTACAGATGTGTAAAACTTTAAGAGTCACATTTAAAACATAAATAAATGTTATTTTCTTTTTTTTTTGAAAACACTAACTTTCAATAATTACTGTATTAGACACAAGTCAAATTCGAAACGGTTTATATATACTATATTATAACGCAGTACTTCGAAACAGGTTCAGCGTACGTGCGTTCCTTTGTTCAAAACAAAATAAAATTACAAATTTGTTCGCGGGCGCGTTAAATCTTATCGACGGGCGCAGGTTTGCCGACTCTTTGAGTGCTTGTTAACTACGCAAATTATGCTGGCACGCCGCCAACAGAATGGAACATTATTCTGGAACATCTGCAGGCTATATGTGTATAAGCAATAGCTGCTGGCTCAGTCAGTTACAGTTTGTAATTTATTCAATGCGGATCAAGTGGTTGTCGTAAGTGATTATTGTGTTACAATTAGTGTGGAACTCTAGTTAACATTATTATTGCTCGTGAACAAATTTAACTAGAATTAGTGTATGAGAGTGTCTTGTTGATTTCAAAGCTTTATATGTGACTCATTCAAGCTGATAATTAGTGATTTCATTGGTGTCTGTATTTTGTTTCCACTGTACCATGCGACGATCCGTGAGACATCGTAATAGTGTATTAGAAAATAAGGTCCTGCAGTGTTACCGTACTATAAGTTTTTTTTCTGGAAGATCAGTTGCAAACTTGTTACTTATAATACATTTATAATATTTTCCGTAGTTCCATTTAGATGCACTTGTTCTGAAAATCAGGCTTCGATTCCACTTCAGTTTCTCACTACAAATGTCCACTCCGAGTCCGGCCACCCAGTTGTAATTGGTAACTGGGGAAGTAAGGGCTGTTAGGTTAGACATAGTGTTGACCATATTGCCTTACTGGTGTACAGTGTGGATACAGTAAGTGTCTTACCCACGTTAAACCTGTAGCCTGTGAAGCGTATTAAAGGAGTAACTTGATTTAGTTTTAAGTCGCTCAATAGTAGAGAGACGGAAGGGGCAGAAGGATATTTTATTAATTCGTCTATAGTCATGAGAACGTACACATTTTCTGTATACTATTGCATAAAAAATAGTACTCTTCTTCAGTTCGTTATGGTTAAAACAAATTAATACAAATGTGTTTCAAAAATGGATTTACTAAATTTTTACTGTTTTGTTACTCTTAAATTACGTAGTAAAATATACATTCAAAAAGTAAGAAATTTATTTGATGTTTTTAATATTTTTAAAATCATTTTAAAAGCTAAAATTTTAATTTTAATAATTACATGATTTATATCACATTTAAAAAATATATATACTCATATGTAATTTTGTGAATATATAATATCCTGATGAGATTATATCGTATATACGGCAATGTATTTTTAAATATACTAATATTGTAGATTACAGATGCCTACAGAATTGGAAAAACTTTGTCAATGATTCATCACACTTTTCCTTTTGAAAACATAAATCCTTGTTTTCTTTCTTATAATTCTATTTGCATAGTTACGTGATTAAACCTTAACGGAACATTACTTTGAATGTAACTCAGTGCTAAATTATAGAATTACATATTGCTACAATGCACTATAATTGGTGTTCATACATTCAGCTCTGCCGAAAAAATATTTTGCAAACTCTTTTTACGGAATACTAACTCCTCGCGTTAACATTTTGCGTTAAACACAGCCTTGAGAATCTTTTGTGAACAAACTTATATTAATGCCATAAATTTGCTGTTGTACTTTGAAAACATTCGCAATCAATCAAACTGACTGTTTTGTTACTGCGATCGACAGCAGTACGAGGCATGACAAAGGGATTCGGTTTTTCTGTTATATACGGCGCGAGCGAAAAACTCGTTTTGAAGATAAGGAGAAAATCCTAGACAAGATATCGGATACTTACTGAAACATATATAGACGAAATCCCATTTGTCTCTATCTTGATGTCCTGTAAGTGCGTATATAATGAAAGTAAGACGTATTGTTGTGGCTGAAGTCTGTGTTTTGCTTTATATAATAGGGCGGTGTTGTTTGTCAAACAATTTCAACGTAACCCGGCATAGTAACATGTGACAAGGGAACCCACTTACACTACAGGTCGTTCATCATTTGGTAAATTCTAACGGGTCCATCATACAGAATTCATGCTTTATATTTTTGGAAACTATAGTATTGAATATTAAAATTGGGTGAATTAAAGTTTCAATTCATTGTATTCGAAATTTTCTACAAGCGTATTTAGAAATGCCTAATATGAATTGTGTAGAGTTCAGAGTGCTATACTGTGTTTTGAATTGCTCATTAATGCTTCGTAAATTTGTTAGTATTGACACGAGAATATTATTATTTTTTTTTTTAGCGGGGGTCCTACAATATATGTCGCATCCCGCATTTCGATCCCCATTTCTCCCTATCCTTCCAGTCATCATCTTCAATAGCTCGATCTATCATGCTTTTCGTAATTGCTATTCTACATTGTGTTGTCAGTCTTCATATTCTTCTCCTGTTCTGTGGTGTGTACGTCAATGCTTTCTTTGGCCATCGCTTCTCTTACACCCTCATTACGTGAGCATACCATAACAACTGTTTGGATTCTATTCTCTCTGCTGTTGTAAATACGCGCCCTGTTTTCCTTCTTATATCTTTGTTTCTAACATGATGCATTTTAAAAATATTACATGCTCTTCTTGAGAAGTCCATTTCCACAGTTTTTATCATCTTTTTCTCTTTATCTGAAAGTTGCCAGCATTCGCAGACATAAGTTAAAATGGGCTGCACAACACTAGTGTAGATTGTGAGTTTAGTTTGAAGTTTCATTTTGTTCGACCAAAGTAACGAGTTTAGCAAACGAATAGCCTTTTTTCTCTGTTGTATCCTATTTTTGATGTCATTCTTTGTTGTTCCATCTTCTGAAATAATGCTTCGCAAATATTTGAATTCGTTACACTTTTTGATTCTATGGATTTGACACAAGAATATATAACAGTATTTATGTGTAAAAGTAAACCTGCATTAGGAGGAGAAATATGCAGGAACGTTTATATCTGTGTACAGAAACATTTTACACAAATCTTACGTGACAACAACACTTTGTCATCGACAACCACGTTTTATTTGTACTGTTACGCCATTCGAGAACGTTCTACATGAGTGGTTCCCAAGCTTTCAGTCCGCGGGCCCCCCCCCCCAAAAAAATTAAAAATTTTAAGGATCCCGTCTGAGTTCTGAAATAAAACAAACAGTAAATATGATACAAACTTGAAGTATTAACTTGCAAAATTATAATATTAATGATATGAAACATAGTTTGATGTGAACAATGAAGTTGCTTTTGATCAATTAGGTCTGCGATATTGGGTTTAATGTCTGATAATTTCAATATTAAGTCTTTAAGTTCCGGTTGCGTAACCAGCGTTGCCAACCTCGGCTCTGTCTTTCCAGCCACACATTTCTAAATCCAGCAACTTAGGCGTCAAACCAGTTACATGAGAAAATGTTTTGCTTAGATACAGTGTGGACTAACACAGCGTGATCAGATCTGCGTTGATGCGTCGCTCTGTCCAGTTCGGCTGACAAACAGACTGCTACACAACATGATTTAAAGACATTACTAAAGCCATTAGTTTCAAATTACTTTTACAATTACTATTAGTTTGAGGAAAAAAATACTGGAATCTTCCACTAATGGTTTTAAGATTCTAAAATTTAGATTTTAGAGCATAAAAAACAGAGAAAATTACGGTAAATTCTAGTTTTTCTTAAAAGTGTCCGCGGACCCCACTGTTCTACATCTTCTCGGCGAGCCAAGCTGTAATGTTTGTCTGCGTACGTGACACTTAACGCGTGAGACAGCGTCACGTAATACGGAACATGCTCGTACATTCGATAGTGTTGTTCGACAAGCTTCTCGACTGGCCCAGCGGTGCGTGTTTCTGCCAAGGCCGCGCTCTAGAATTTTCGATTGCTTGTTAGTCGAAACCCTATTTCGATTATGCTTGTTTCGATTGCATATTATGGAACCCTGGAGACTATAAATGGACAAATAGCCCACACCTGCCGTTCAGTTTTCAGTTATTGTCGTGCGATTACTCTGTGCATTCAAGTGGTTATTATTAGTGAAAAGTGATTTTTTTTTTTTGATGCAGTTTTACAATCTACTCATTTCACAGAGTAATAAGTAAAAGCGATGTGTAAGTCGTCACTTGAGGTGGGAACCATCCAGCGATGGTTACCACGTTCACCGGGTCAGGTCTTCTGGCCACTGTCTCTTCAGCCTTCTTACATCCAGTGATGGATTGAGGAGCTCGTTGATCAGGTTATTGCTGTGTCCTATGCTGCGGTTCCTGTACTTAGCGGCGTGCATCTTGATGACATCAGAAATATATGGAATGTTGAGGTCTTTGTGAAGAGTATAATTAGAGATGAACCAGGGAGCATTCGTTATGCAACGCAAGATTTTTGACTGAACTGTCTGCAGAATCTTTGTGTTGGAAGGTTTACGGCAGCCCCACAATTCTATACCGTAAGTCCAGATTGGTCTGAGCACAGCTTTATATATGATGACTTTGTTTGCGAGAGATAGTTGAGATTTTCTACCTATGAGCCAGTACATTTGCCTAGCTTTTAAGTTGAGTTGTTGTTTCTTAGCCTGAATGTGGGCTTTCCATGTTAATTTGTCGTCCAAATGCAGCCCCAGGTATTTAACTTCTGATTTTATAGGTATGGGATTATGATTTTATATATGGTATGGTATGATTTTATAGGTATATTCTATTAGTTGACATTTTTATCGGTGTGGACAAATTAACTTGAATTATTGTATGAGTATGATCTTGTCGAACAGCGTGTTGATTACAAACTGTTTAATTGTGATAATTAAAGCTGGTGATTAGCGACTTAATTGGTGTCTTGTATTTTGTTTTCAACTGTACCATACGACGATCAGTAGCACAGCGTGACAATAAGTTGTTATCGCCAAACGTTTGGCTTATACCATGACGTGATATCCTCAGTGTGGCTCAATGCGTCAGTTGTATCCTTCAGTGGAGTCTGAGGTGGGAAAGCCAGTAAGAGTGAAACAAACGAGAAACGTAGAGAAAGGAATGAGGAAGACAATGGCATCATTGCTTTTGCCTCGGTTACGGGTACGTTCGGCACATTTTTATCTTTTTCCTACTGAAGAACGCCTCCGGTGGGCGACCGGAACTTAAGATGACAATATTAAAATTCTGTGGGCGTCAATATGCAGACATATAAAAAACATTTTACCATATTTTGTTTAATTAAATTAAAATCTAATTCAGTAATATTTAAAATGTATTAATTGATTATACATCAGAGTCTGTTAGCTTCAAATTCATCAGCTTTTACAAAGAAATTATAAAATGATCTCTAAAAAGAGTGCCGAGTGTTGCTCAGTTCTGTTCCATGCGTTTGCTTGCTGCACATATAACAGAAATAGCCGTTGTTATTTATCATGTGATAAAAATCAATCTCAAACGAATATACAATTTTTAATCTGGATTTGTAAATGCAAGTGTAACTAGCACGTAATAAAAACAAATCAAGCGAGTTGTTCACGATTTAAATTACAAGAATCGAACTGAGTTCTATCAATCGATGTGTTTACGCTTTATGCACGCAACAGAACGTTTTTTGGACGCTTTTAAAGACATGTTTTAGGCACAAAAAAGTGCATGCTGTCCTCGGTCTGTGTGCGTGTGCGTGTGCATGTGCGCGCGAGAGAGAGAGAGTGTGAGCGAGAGAGAGAGTAAATGAGAGAGAGAGGGAGAGAGAGAGAGCGAGAGAGAGTAGCTTCTTCTAGCAGTAACTATTGCCATCAGTTTGTTGGGGTAGAGGTAACTCAATAATGTCCCGTATATTGGTAGGTGACCTATACCATTACCAAGTAACGCGATGGTGAGGGGAATGGATTGACCGCTCGCTCTTCTCTATTGCAAATAGCAGTTTGTGTGTTCTTTTACCTTATATTATATTATATTTTGTATTCTTGCTACCATTTTGTACACTGCAGTTGTACGTTCTTCGTATATTCTGTGCGGACAAGATCGAATGATTTCTTTTCCACTTTCTCCCTACTTTCATTGGATTCTATATTTAACAGTGTTTGATGTTGTAAGGCAGTGCTACACGACTTGAAGACAAACACAAAACACAAGCTCTCAAGACGCTCAGCGATTACCAAACCGTGTGCCGCGAAATTTTTTGAAAAATAAATGTATGAAATAAAATAAAACGTCTAACTCGGCAAAGAAAAAAGAAATCCAAAGCCGCTTCCCTTTTCTACGTCTTATATTTGTGAGTCAGCGTTTTACCAAATACAATTTAAAAAATCGATCTCAACTACAAATATAGAAACAGGACGTGAGAGTGCATCGCATTAAAATTTAGAAACACACAGACTACAAAATATACTTATTACAGAACAAACTTTAACTTTGTAATATTTTGTGTTTTTCATTATTTAGTAAATTAAGGAAATGTAAAAAAAAAATATTACGAGGAAAATGATTTTTTTTTACAAAAATTCTAAGTTTGTTGATAAATTTGCGTTACAGTTAGAAAAGTCCGCTGACATGACTCTGGGAAACCACAAGTAGTAGGTACTGAGGTTCATTATTACGGTATATTACGCTGCAGTGTGATTTTAAAGACATCTCGAAAAGGGGGTACTGATGGTGAGGGGGTCGGTATGTAGAGGGAGATAGTGTGCTGCAGCTTCTGACTATTATTTATTTGTAGTGTGCCGGAGCCCTAAAGTAATGACGCAACAGAGATTGATTTCGTTTGTCAAAGTTGCTGTGATTGTTAGAGACCAGTGTAGTAGGACAGCAAGCAAACAAACACAGCAGTCAGTGGCTGTTAGGCGGCACTTACTTTGTCCGGTAATCAGGACGTCGATAGTCTCTGTCCTTAACAGTACAGAGGTCGGTCGCTTAGTGTTGTTCTAATGCGATGTCCAAGGGATGAGCACAGAGCCTTCCTCTAAAAACACGAGAAAAACTCTGGCCCGAGATTATAAAGTGTAATCCATAAAAATGATACATGTTCTTATATTCTTGGATTTCGTTGTCCATGATGTGTCCGTTGATTAACTATATATAATTAAACACTACCAACTCGAAACACAAAGTTTTTATGGGTAAAAACGTAACGTATAAGTTTACCTTATAATCTGAACCAGTTTTCGCTTATTATAAGCTTTGTCAGAGGCTGCCACTGGGAGCGCTGTCCGTCTTGTTCTTGGCGACGGTGTCGACTTTTGAAGGATCGATGTTGTGTGTGTGTGGGGTGTGATATGTTCGAATAATGCGTGTGATTTGAATTGTGTCTGTTTGTTTAGGATGTCGTTTTTATGTGTTTTTGTGTGTTTGTATATTTCCAATTGTTCAAGAGTGTTTAGTTTCGGTCTTTTGTGTGTATATCTGTTATATCTTTATGTTCTTATATCTCTTTATGTAGTAAGGTTTAATGATAGATGTACAGTAAAGTGTAAAAAATTCTAATAATCGGCACTATGGGGAATTCTAATTGTTTGGCTTTTGAATACAACGAATATGCGACACTGACAGTAACTGTACGGTGTTTAAACTGTACGTACAGTTAAGTACGTTTTTTATATGTTAATGAGTTGTATTTACGTATTTTGTCGTTTGATATGCAAAACATAGTCGTTGAGCACTATTGTTGTAAAACTTAAAATTCATAATATTTTTATATCACTCACTATACTGTACCACATTGCTTTAGGAATTAACCTTATAAAAACGTTGTGTATTGTATAATTTACAAACACCTTGAATTGTTCCTGTTTTCTGTTTCAGTATTCTAAGAGAATACCGACGCAGTTCTTGTTTAAAGTAAAAATCAAACAAAAATTAATTTTGTTCTTTTAATCCATGTCTGTGGAAAAGATCCGATTTTCGATGGTTCAGATTTTATATGGTTTGGATTTTCGACGTCCCATTCAGTGCCGGCTCGTGGTTCTGACAGTTGGGGGTTCAATGTCTGAATGTTTCTACTAAGATAAGAGTAATTATCCCATTCTAAATAACACACGGGGTGGGTCTCAACATGAAGACATAACTATTGACAAGTTTTAGTAGGCCTAATATTAAGTTGTGTTTATGCTGTTTGTAAATTATTCTAAAAATATATAGTTAAAATAAAAGGATAGTTAAATACTTCTGTTTAATATTTAAAACGGGAAGCGGCCTACCGAGTTCCTTAATTTTGCATTTATCTGTAATAGAGAGAGAGAGAGAGAGAGAGAGAGAGAGAGAGAGAGAGAGAGAGAGAGAGAGAGAGAGAGAGAGAGAGAGAGAGAGAAGAAAAATTTGTTCTTAAAATAAAGTGAACACTATTAATTTTACCAAATGAATGAACTGTACACAAAAATAAGAAATACCTGAACACTTAATACACAAAAATACCAGCAAACACTTTGAAGGTTATACACGCTTCGATCAGTTTAACGTTATTTAATGACTACATTAAACACACTGTATTTTCGGAATACAATTACGTCACTATTTTATTTGATTTTAAGACTTTACTGCACACATGTTCATTGCATTCTAAATGAAATAGAGAAATCTGACACAAAACGGACGGTAAATTGACAAATCATGTGGTAAAATTCATAATAATGGCGAATGGCGGTATTACGAAAATGTTAAAATTCCCGGTCAGTGCGGTTCGGCCCTCGTCGAAACTATTCGTCTCTATCGCTAACATTCGGGTTTAGCGGCTGTTGAGTTTTGCGTATACTGATTTCCCCCTCCAAAGATGTCGACACAGTCCAGGAGGAGTTGCGGCAATGTTCTGGACGTGGCCTTTCAGTGTTTCCACCATTTTAGGACTTCCCACAACAGTGTAGGTCGTGATTTAGGACTTGAAAATGGTGGAAGCACTGAAAGGTCTCGTCCAGAATAGGCACTTAGGAGTTTAGCAAATAAGCACGACGAAGTTAGGGGGGGGGGGAGACATTTTCATTTAAACTCGTCAATGCATTGCAGGAATAATAATGTTATAAAGTGTGTTTTTTTGTGACGGAACAAGGCGGAACGCCGTTTCGCACATCGTTTTAACAATAGTGTTTCATACGCATTAGAAAAAAATTTAAAATTATCTCCGGTACTGTTTACAAACGGGGTGAAAACTGAAAATTTGTGGTGTTTCACTGCACGAGACAGTCAAAGCAGAGACATCTCCACATGCGTTCGAGACCAGTCTTAAGAGCTGCTACAGCTGCTTATCGTTACAGACTGCAATCTGTAGAGAAACCAATCTTTCAAGACAGGATTAGGAACTGTCGAGATACGCTCAATTAATGGATGAAATGGATGATGAAGCTAAGAATAACGTTAACCGTTTTCAAGTAATGGTATTTCCAATTAACCTAATTAATCTAAGTATGACGTGACTACTCAAAAGCCGCCGTGCCTAAACCAACACCAAGTGCAAAATGCGTGATAGAGAAGAAAACAATGCTGAACAAATGGCTATATTATGGAAAATCTTAATATAGGAAAATGCAGAAAAATGTCCATGGTATGTTAGCCTAATTATGTCAAGTCTACTTAACCTGTTATTCGAAAATTTCTAGTTACTTTAATTCAAGCTGGTTCCACTTCTGTTAGAAACAGTAGGTGCACTAGGAAACTGAAGTAGTTAAAGATTAACAATTTATAATGTGAATTAATTTCACTTTCATTTCATAATTTTTCCTACGACTCAAAAGTCTTAATTTTTCATTACGGAGATTAAAAATTACCTCACTCTACAGACAATAAGCTTGTCATTATCCTCCACGTTTTAGACGCGAGTTCCACCAACCTTTTTCTCAACAAAGAAGCACATATTATAAATGTACATTATAAAATCGGCTTCTCCATTATAATTAATAATTATACTGAGGAGAAATGTAATAGCTGGAGGTTGATTGACATACACAAAATAGTAGCATATTATTTTTTTTGCAAGTAATGAAATTATGGGACCCGACGTGTTGTTAACACGTGTTGATAACGGTTGCTTACATATACTTTTACAGATTCATATGTTTCAGTGAAAACATTCTAAATTCTGCCTGGAATAACTTATGGCCATGTGAATTACAACCACCGGCTACAGAACCAGAAGGTCTTGATGCCACATCGGAATTGTTAGATATCTGCCAATCCCTACCAGCATTTAACAGTTTGAATGAAGACGACGTCAAAAATTGGTGTGAAATAGACTTACCGGATGTAGTCTATGAAATGTTTAGTGATGATGAAATTGTTACATTCGTATTCACAAAACCTAACCACAATCATTAATTTTTTTTTTGCAATTACAGTGTTTAACTTGTTTGAGTTTGAAAATTTCCAGCAATTAATATGTTCGAACATAACATTAGTACTGTACATTGCTACTGTTGGAATAAAACATTTAATATTGGTCTTTAATGGGTTTGTTTCTTACTCCCTCAGTAATTCGTCACCCCTTCTGTCCCGTAGGTGACGAATTAGTGAGGTACTACTTTAGTTATATTTACAGTTCTTTCAATCCGATTAATAGCACACAAATAAACACACTCATCCTAATAGTATATATTAAAAAAAATTCTCAATAATATTCTTCTGTTGTAAAAAGCGGTCAGAAAACTAAAGTTATAACTTATACTATAGCTTTTTTCCCCGATGAAGGGTTTGTGAGGGTCGGTGAAAAATATAACACAAATTTTAACTTATTTGTGTCGACGTTGTCTTGATGATGACAATAAACATTGTCGAAACGTCGACGCAAATAAGTTAAAATTTGTGTTATATTTTTGACCGATCCTCACAAACCCTTCATCGGAAAAATTCATTGATTGACGGCCACTAAAAATTTAAGGATTTATACTGTAGCCTTATAATATTATAAAACTGAAGAAGATCGTTTTAGTTGTATGCAGATATATGGGTGACTTTCTTCTCTGTCTCTGACGCATGGTAAAAGTTAAATACGTTTATGAGAAAGAGGCACAAACTAATAAATATCACAGTTTGTGACAAAATCTAAGTAACAACGTAGTTTTGAAAAGACTCTGATAATAGCCAAAGTGGTTACAAACGTCGAAATTTAAGAAACGTTTCGTCATGTCGTTGCGTGTAAACAAAATTAATTTTATTCCAAAATGTTTTGAAACAATACATGAGACTTCATTACTCTAATTGGATTCCGTGATTTCAAAATTACTACGTTCGAAAATGGATCGTGAGCGTGTCTATTCTATTGTGTGTGTGATTTAAGGTGATGGTTTTTGTCACTCGAAAACTAAAATTACAGTGTTCTTACGTTTTTTTTTTAATTTTCCGTGATTTTTTAGTGTAAAAGAAATAACAAACATATGTTCTGCTAGAAAGAAATGAGTGGTGTTGATGTATGCGAACAGGAAGTAAACTGAATATTCTGCCAAGTGCTTCAGATCAAACTTTTATTGAACTAATAATAGTTATGTTTCAATTCAGGTGTAAGCAAGGAATTAAATACACAAATTATAACAGGTAAGCTATGCGTTAGATTTTTATTTAAATCATTGCGACAGTATGTCTTACCCTTGATAAGGTCAAAATCAACGTGGCAGGGCACCTCCGTACTCCTTCTCAGGGTGGAAATGAGATTCACTTCTCAAGGGTTGGTAGTCGTCACTGGGTTGTTCGTCTCCTTGGTAACGGATGTCGTAATATTCCGGAACGCCCTCGTTCCCGACGGCGGGAAGATTTCCGTAGCCAGCTTTCTTGTAATAGGGCTGTTCGTATCCGGAAATCGAATTCTCAGCACTTTGCGTACCAACGTAATCATCCTCTTGGTTTTCCTGGTTCGCGTAGTCTGACATAAACGGTCCTTCTTCCGGGTTGTCGGAATCAGGTTGATCGTACGCGTACGGTACTACAGAATTGTCATCAGGCTGTTGTTCTTCATCGTAGTCATCTCCTGCCTGAGCTTCTGCTTCTGCTTCTTCCTGTGAACCTTTGAAGAGTGTAAGCGCTTCCTCGCTCACAACAGTCATCGGGTACTCATCGTCAATAGTTCCGAGTTCGGAAGCTAGTTTATCGATTTTGTGTTTCAGATCACACTTTTCCCTGTTAGGAGACGAGACTTCAACCTTCTGTAAGACCGTTCCATCGTGCGATATATCCAGAGCCACGTACAGTATCAGTGGCGGACCAGCTTTGATGGAACCCAAGTAGTTCGCGATGACGTCGTCCTGGAGCATATCGTCGAAAGTGTCCACGGTGTGATCTCTGACCGTGTGGTTGTAATACGACTTGCTGAAGGCGTCCTTCAACACGTTCAGGAATTTCTTCTTGTCCAGGTTGCTTATGTCGTCGGCAAAGAACTCGCCGTCTCCCGGGTAAGTCGCGATTTTCAGGAGCAGAAAGTCGGGATTCAATTCCATCCTCTTGTAATGCGGTTTGATGTAGAATCTGAGCTTCACTATCACTTTGCCTTTCTCGAGGAAGTCGGTCAAAATTTCCGGCACGCTCTGAGCCTGGAAATAGCTTTCTATGTGGTTGAACAGCTGCAAGTCCCACGAGTCCGTGGTGTTTTTGAAGATTGTGAACGAACAGTCCAATTTGTTCCTTGCCCGCGCCACGGCAACGCAAAAGAGGAGTACAACAGCAAGTGTTGATGTCGACATAGCTACGACTGAAGTCTGCTCAGCAACTGAGGCAATCGGTGGCTACGAACTCCTGAGACACACTGAAACGAAATGTGCATGTATCAGTGTTGCTACACGTCAGAAACTTATTCAGCAATATTGTATATTTATATTGTTTATTCAGCTTTTTACTCACATCAGCTTATTAATTTAAAAAACGCAAATAAAATTAAATTGAATGTTTGACATTTTACTCTAAGCAAAAAACATGCTGACAATCCAAACGTCGATTCAGCCATTCAGTTTAATTGCCAGCGGTTTATTGTTTTCATTAATTACACAGTTTGTTAGTCATTTTATAGTTTTGTTCAGTTTATATACATTTGGTATTAAAAGCGATAAGGAAAATACTTTATAGCCTTACTTAACGACAAGTATGTAAGTTTGTGACTAAGTCCATAACGATACCGATTGTAACCTTATAAATGATGTCACGCCTGTAAAATTTTAATTAATAAAGTGAATTATTGTACAATTAGAATTAGTATTAGTATAAATTATTTGTATAATATGGATTAGAACTAATGTATGCGAGGGTAGGCCTAACCTAACAACGTTAAATCAATGAATATGGCAACCGCAGACTGGACTTTGTTTGCCTTACGGAATGAGCATTGGCGTAACTTGGGGTCTAACTTAGGGGGGGGGCAGAGTAAAGATTCATAAATTCAAGTGTGTAGTGAGACAATCTATATAATAAAATTAATAAAATATATTATACACAAAATTAGAAAGTTTAGTAATAATTCTTAGTTAGTAAACGAGGGACAATTTCATTTTTTAATGATCAAAAAACTTTCTTCATAAGTTGTACTTCCAGTTATGTTTACCTAGAAAAAATATACTGTAGGCATATAAACATAAACAATTTCAGTTCTTCCAATTCTTATACCCAGTTTTCGTAAACGCATCCTCTCCCTTAGTCACACTGTCACAAAATGTTCGGCAGTAGTAGCAGTAAGCCGAATCAGTGACAACACAATGAAATTTTAACATTGCCAGTGAGGCAATTTTCAAAGAAATTAAGCAGTGTTACTCCTTTGCGTTTCTTATCTCCCATTTCTCAGAACTTAGGAATACAAAAAACCAAAACAATCACAACAATAAAGAATTAAGACAGAGACAAGCGATGTGTACTTTAACGGACTACTTACACGACCGAGTAACCGACCGCACTTGTATCAGTAATCATTAACACATAACAGTTCCAAACGACCGTCTTTTAAGCTTCTTGAACAAAGTCATAGACGTCTTGCACAGTAAGCCAGCATTGTTCATACTGCCGAGTCTGTTAACCCTACCATACCACTCTGCTTTACACTGGCCTGTAGTGTTTGCGAAATTCTGCTGAACTGAAACCCGTGAAAATCTCGAATCAAACAGTAAACAATTCGAGCACAGAGATGATGACTCAGAAGAATATGTGTGACAAAGTAAGGAAAGTAAAGAGAGCAAATTCTTAGAAGTACAGCTGCGCTTATTTCATTACGATGTGTTCCAAAACAAGTCTTTGTTTGTGTAAAAGACACGCATTGTATTCCAGTTAATTAGGTCTCTAGCGTTTGTTTCGTATTTCGAACAGAAATATTATTTTGACGTATATTATTCAAATCTGTCGAATATTCCCCTTACAAGTTTCTTGGAAAGAAATAAGAATAATAAATTTATGTCAACTAGTCGTTTGATAACAGTACAGACGTTGATAAATAGTGCTTACTGTGCTCGCAAGTATAGAAACTGTCTCCTGTTTAACTATTTGTTAGTTTTTATTTATAACAACTGGAAACAAAATTTTATAATGCTCGGAACATTGGTGGGGGGGGGGGGGGCGAGTGGAATGAGTGAATGTTTTCATGTGTTACGTGAGAGGGTTACGTAATATACACGTAGTACAAACCTTCATACGTTTTGAATTCTTTTTTTGTAAATTGTACAAGATGGGAGACCATCACTATCGCTTGTTGCCGTACTCGTTATCTCTGTAAGCCCTTAAATGTAGTGTAGTACTTTTCCGTTGAGATTAGGCCGTTGATCAATTAACAAATCCTTGCGCCTTTAAAACGGTTAAGGGTCAAGGACGAGAGAACAGGTTCTGAGAAGAACAGCAAAAAGAGTCATTTTTAGATAAAAGTTACTGTCAGAGCAGCTAGGGCGTAATAGAAACAGACTTGGGTTGTGACAATATTAAGCAGATAAGAATCTGACAACTTGATAAATAGATTTGTGGCAGTTTTTCAAACCAGTGTAGAGCCTGAAGATGTAAAAATACATTATATATTGTACCTTCGTAGCATCTATTTGAGTTTTAATTGTACTTATAATTAACTTAATTACGCTTTTAAAAATTAAATCTTTTATGAGAGTCTTTTAAGAGTCTTTCACTTACCCTTTTAAGGGAGTCTTTTTACGAGTCTTTCCCTTACGCTTTTAAAGGAGTTTTTAAGAGTCTTTCCCTTACGCTTTTAAGGAGTTATTTAAGAGTCTTTCCCTTACGCATTTAAGGACTTATTTAAGAGTCTTTCCCTTACTTTTTAAGGGAGTCTTTTAGGAGGCTTTCCTTACGCTTTTAAGGAAGTCTTTTAAGAGTGATTCTCTTACACTTTTAAGGCAGTCTTTCAAGAGTCTTTCCCTTAGTCTTTCAAGAGTTTACGCTTTTTAGAGAGCCTTCTATTTTTGCTGGAAACGTAAACGTACACGGTATCAACCATTACTTCCTACTACAAAACGTGATAATATTTAATCACTAAATCACTATTTACTAAAATTGTCGTCGTTGTTATCATCACATCATCATAACCAACTCCAGACAAACAAATATTTTATTTGTGCCGTGTTGAAATTTCTTAAAGCCTTTCTAGTTACCACCACTACTTTTTCTCCCACCCACTGCTACATATTTTAACAGTATTTTTCATTGTCCTGTTTCCTCGTTCGAGTTACATGTTCACCCCAGTTTTATATTTCTTGTAACTTATTAATGAGTTTCTTTTACTACGTTTGTCTTGTTTTTCGTTTAAATGAAATATATGTAGGATGTCCTCACTACCTTTCCTGTCTATTAAGACGTACTTCCCTCTTTTCATCTATCTTCCTTTTTATTCCTCTCTAAACAGAAACCAAATTTCTGCATTTTATGTTCTTTGCCTTTGATTCTTTGTTAGCATTCAGCGTTTACACCTATATAGAAGAGTGGACAAAATTTAAGTTTATATAGATCCCTTTGTAAAGATTAAGTTTCGCGCCCTGTCGTGTGTTTTCAATGTACACAGATACATTCAATTATTTACTGTTGAACTTTTAAGTTATTCTGCGATTTGTTAATGTGGTCGCCAAATTAACTGCCACTTTTAAGGATAAAACTAAAACATTGCGACACTTAAACAGAATGAAGGTAAAAAGTTTACGCTTTTTCATGCATACAATGTACAGACTATGAGACGATGAGGCTGACAAGTGAACTCAAGTTATATAGTGTAGAAGTGGCGGCGGGTGGTGCGGTAAGTAGACCCTGTAGGTGTTACACCGCTTGCGTTATTTGTGCGGCCAGTCAACTCCCGTACAGTCAACCCAGATAGTAAGGGCTACCAAGTCGTGCTGAGCGTGACTGCTTGTCTGTTGGTGTTATCCTTGTGTTTATTAATTTCTATTGCTTCTAGAACCATTATGTATAGTATTAACACATAATTCAATAGGTATTATTTCAGCCTCATCGTCACGTAGTCCTGACGTTACTTATTGTAATATGAGCGAAACGTTGTCATATAAGACATTTCTGACGCGGTCCATAGCGGAAGAAGACTTCAAATACATAATGAACACCATCCGCGGAAGCCTACGTATTAATATATAAATATATTAATATATTTTAATAATATTTTTAATTTAATAATAAACACGTTTTATAATTATGCCGATACTTTTTATTTTCCTGACAACAGTTTCACTAATTACGGCAGCTTCAGAGGTTCAGATGTAACCTCTGGCGAAACAATTGTCAGGAAAATACTGTAAAAAGTATCTGTACAATTGCGCCAAATATTTATTTATTAAATTAAAAAAAAAAACAAATAATATGTTTTAAAAACTTGTGACACGTAAGTCACCAATACGCCACATTCATAGTAAGGTTACAACGCGCGTATGAAGTCCTTAAATTCGTAGTGACACTTCGGTGAAGGGTTTGTGAGGATCGGTCAAAAACATAACACAAAGTTTAACTTATTTGTGTCGACGTTTCGACGATGTTTATCGTCATCATCAGGACCTGTGTATGAATACAAAAGAAACGTCAAACACAAGAGAACAATTATTTGAGTGAACGTGTTTGTGTATGTGAGTGTGTGTGCGTGTGTGGGCGCGTATGTGTGTATCGTTGTATATGTGAACGAGTTGATATAGTTACATCATCCAATGTTTTGTTTAAAGGCAACGAGAAAATTATCACGGAACTTAATTTATACAATTTTACAATTTAAGTTACTCATATGCATTGGCATTTGTAATTAATTATAAAAGCAATAATCAACACTTAATATTATAATTGGTACAGAAAACGTTTATACAGTACATATACCAGTCAACATATAGCATAGTAAAATATATTATAGGCAAATACAGATTATAGGGATGTTCAAGTATGTAATTATTAAAAGTTATTTTTATCATGTTTGTTTGACATTTCGTTTGTGTTTACACACAGGTCCTCATGATGACCATAAACACTGTCAAAACGTCGACACAAATAAGTTAAAATTTGTGTTACATTTTTGAACGATCCTCACAAACGCTTTACCGAAAAAAGTACGTACGAAGATTAATAGTTTTCTTCATTAGCATTCATGTTTTCGTTAACATTAATTTTCTTAGAGTGACCGAAACACTAGTAACACCTGGTAACATACGTAAGTGGTAGTTGAATTAATCTCTGTTGTAAACAGTTTGTTGTTCCAAAACCTATGAACGCAGCGTGCACGTTGGTACATTGCTTCTGTCATACGGGGAGTGGTACAACCGAGTTCAAGTCAACCGACTTCGACTCAGATAAACACTTACTGGAGGCACTATATCGTCAGCAGTTGCTTCTTCTGTCACCTGACACAAAGAGAATCGGCTGTCAGACGTTAACTTTGTGGCACACTTAACTGGACTGAAGCCTCCGTTCATGAAGTTCAACAGGGATACAGCAATATAAAATTTTACATATACTGGCGGTTCGTAGGTAAAATTGTTTGGTTATTCTGCGCGAAACTAAATTGACATTAAAAATGATAATAATTTTAAAATTAACTTTCTCATTTTCCGGTCCTTGTCTTTTTACGTCCACGAATTTTAGGTATAACCTGCATTATGTTTTACGTCCACGTATTTTAGGTATAACCTGCATTATTTTTTACGTCCACGTATTTTAGTTATAACCTGCATTATGTTTTACGTCCACGTATTTTAGGTATAACCTGCATAATGTTTTACGTCCACGTATTTTAGGTATAACCTCCATTATGTTTTACGTCCTCGTATTTTAGGTATAACCTGCATTGTGTTTTACGTCCACGTATTTTAGGTATAACCTGCATTATGTTTTACGTCCACGTATTTTAGGTATAACCTGCATTATGTTTTACGTCCACGTATTTTAGGTATAACCTGCATTATGTTTTTACTCAGCTGATACTGGGCAATCGTGTCGAGTATACTTGCCGAATATATGACTGCCGCATCCCCAAACAACTGTGAAACTATAAGCCGAAGGGACGGAGAGGTGTGGGACGTCCGAGGAACCGCTGGACTGACCAGCTTTGGACTCTTTGACTGTTTGAGACCGGACCAATCCATTCTTCGTTTAATCCTTTCAGATGATGATGATGATGTTTTTATTATTTAATTACGTTTTTACTTTAAGAAGATAATTAAATTGTAATTTCGATTTGTTCGTTAACAAATCTTTGAACACTTAAATCTAAATGGTCACTTTATAAAAGTAAATATTTAAGGGATCCAACGTCAAACAGGCTGACGCTTACCTCTTTTTTTTGTATTAAACTGCATTTGTCGATCTTTCTGGTGTACAGAATTGTGTATTATCTTTTGATGAAATCCAGGATAGTTGTTACAAAGTCACGTTTAATGATAAGCTCTAGGGTACTAAATCTGTTCTGCAGTGGCGGCTCGTGACTTAAGAGGCTGGAGGGCGCGGCCTTTAGGCTTCTTAATTATTTATCAATATTGAAGTTAACGCACAATAAAAATGTCGCCAATATTTGATCACATAATTCATTAATAAAATAAGAATAGTAACACATGCAACGATTATTTAAAAATTTGATCTCACCTCAATTATTGTGAGCTCTTGTAGAGAGTCAGCAGCTTTATTAATAAACATAACCACAAACTGTCGAAAGTGTCCACAATTTCTATGCTGTTTCCATGAAAAAAGTAATATACTATATTTACATTATATTATTTTTATGATACCTACACTTTAAACAGACCATTTATTTATATACAAAGTCCATTCGCCTTTCCTTTAAATTAACGAACTTTCTAGCACCAAAGTCCTTCATTTCTTTAACAAGTTCCTTGTTGATGGATAACATCGCAAGGGCATTCAGTTTATCGTTTTTCATTGTATTTCTCAAGAAAGTCTTTAGTCTTTTCAGAGTCGAAAAGCAGCGCTCAGGTTCGGCAGTCGTCATAGGGGTAGTTATGAGAATTTTCAGAAGTATCAACACTTCTTTGAAAACTGTTGTAAGATTGTTTTCTTCTATAAAGTTAAGGTTTATTGCGCCTTTAATCTTATAATCATGCCGTCTGTATAATAGTTCCAATTTACTCCGGAGTTTGTTTTCTTGTAAGAAAGGTTAATGCCGAATCACTAGCTTGAATTTTTCTTCCGGAAAGTTTGTAGAAAAAAGTGGAAATAAGTCATTGGACAACAATGAAGCTGCTTCTAGGTGACCCGTGTAAGTAAATCTACCTTTTACGTGAATTATAAAGATGTCACGTACTTGTTTTGCATCCCCTATTCTACTATTCTAGTGCTACATCCAACATTATTGGATCACCATTGTCTCTGGGAGACAATAAAATACATGGAAAACAGAACAAAGATTTCTGAACGTCGCAGCCACCCAGATACAGTCATTTTTTTGGTATGCATCTTTTGAAAGCAGTTGCCATCTGAAAACAATATTCCCACTTTTCTTATTCTCTGTTTGCATCATGCAGAATTCAAGAGTTTGCCTACATAATGACTTTAGTTCAATTTTTCGATCTTGCAAAAGTTATTGCTTTAAGGGCCTGCATTGAATGTTAAAATGTTGGATTAAATGTTAAAACGAAACCTAATAATTCGACACTACAGTATTTCCCTAAATATTATTCGTGAAGCTACTAAAAAACACACACAAACTGAAAACCTAAACCTAAACAAATGCCCGTACTCAATTAACCACGGCAGAGGAACTATAACCACTAAAAAGAGCAAATCTCATATTATTATCAATAGGCTGCGATTAGTTGTACTGAGTGAATCACGCCACGTTCTGCTAAACGTGGCGCGGAAGCCGGCGCGCCGAGCGACCGTCTAAATGCCGTATATAAGCTTACAACTTCGTTCAATTTTGGATAGAGTGGGGGAATTGAGAAATGGGCGCGATTGTCAGGGGGCCGTAATGCATGCTGTTCCGAAAACATTCTGCTATTATCTAATACAAAAATATTTTCTTGTCAGAAGTATTAAAGAAATATGTAATGACTTTCCACAAGTAGTGATAATGGGTTGTTTAGGGCGCCTTAGCGCCCTAAGAACGAACCGCCTCTGCTGTTCTGACTCTTCACGGAGTAAAAAGACCTTTCTCTCTTTCTAAAATAAAAAAAACATCATTCAGCCTCTAGTAGAGTCAGAGTATAGGTAGTCAAATATTTAATAATTGGACAGTGTTCTTGAAACTTAAGTTTATATTTTTTTAATAAACAAATTAAAAAACGGGGTTTGCCTTGGATACTTGAAAAATCCATAAGTGTATGCTGTATGCTCTATAAAACCTTTAGGTAAACTTTAATTTTTCCAAAGAAATTTCTTCAGAATTTTTCAAAGTCTTCAGGCACAAGTGCGACAAAGTGCTACAATGTGATCAATAAATTCGAACAAAGGAAGTAGGGTTGACACTGAGATGCTGCCCCCCCGTCCCTTTCTTTCCTCACCGTGGTCTATCTTGAAACAGGTCAAGAGCGGATAGGCCGTTCTAACGCTCTCTTACGGCTGAGCAAAAAATCTGGCTTGCTCTTTTGAAACGACTGTATAGTAGAGATAGGCAAGGCTCGTTCACGGATCGGGGGGGGGGCGGTCACTGCTGTGAATATAATCTCGTTCAGTTAATATTATTATATTACACTAATAGTATTTTAATCTACTCAGTGGCGTAACTATGTAGTGGTGGGAGGAAACAGAATGAAACCCTCCCCCCTAAAAGTTATTAAAAAATTTACAGAAATTCTACAATCACTTAACGTAGTCCTATTCAGTTATTTATAGATAATTAACACAGAATTAACACAGTTGCACACTACTATACATAATTAACACAGAATTAACACAGTTGCACACTACTATAGATAATTGACTAACAGAATTTACACAGTTGCACACTACTATAGATAATTAACACAGAATTTACACAGTTGCACACTACTATAGATAATTAACTAACAGAATTAACACAGTTGCACACTACTATAGATAATTAACACATAATTGACACAGTTGCACACTACTATAGATAATTAACAGAGAATTAACACAGTTGCACACTACTATAGATAATTAACTCAGAATTAACACAGTTGCACACTACTATAGATAATTAACTAATAGAATTAACACAGTTGCACACTACTATAGATAATTAACTAACAGAATTAACACAGTTGCACACTACTACAGATAATTAACTAACAGAATTAACACAGTTGCACACTACTATAGATAATTAACTAACAGAATTAACACAGTTGCACACTACTACAGATAATTAACTAACAGAATTAACATAGTTGCACACTACTATAGACAATAAACTAATAGAATTAATACAGTTGCACACTACTATAGATAATTAACTAACAGAATTAACACATTGGACACTACTATAGATAATTAACTGACAGAATTAACACAGTTGCACACTACTATAGATAATTAACTAACAGGATTAACACAGTTGCACACTACTATATAAAATGTATTCCGATTAACGCTTTCAAGCTTCACAGCTCATCATCAGATCGGAAATAACAACAATAGGACTAGACAACTTCATTATACCCCCGCTTGCCCTACAGCGCGTACACATTTTCGTGAACAAGTTAAACTCTGGCTACCATTGACTAGCGAGTTCAGTCACCCACGTCGGTATTATTTTTAATTGTAACTTGTTCGTATTTCGGAATGACATTATTAGCCAAACAGTGTTTATTACACCGTATTTTACTTGAGACCTTCTTCAATTCAATTTTTAACTCGAGATATTTAAAGGCTTTACTTACCTTATTGTTGTCGTCCATTACCTGTCGTCGATTGCACGTCTTAGCAGAAATTTAATTAAGAAAGTTGTATTAGTGGTTATAATTACAAAATGGAATTGACACTAGTTAGTTAATGATAGCCAGAAAGGGCGTTTAACTTAAAGCTTGTTCACAAAAATGTGTACGCGCTGTAGGGCAAGCGGGGGTATAACGAAGTTGTCTAGTCCTATTATTGTTATTTTTGATCTGATGATGAGCTGCGAAGCTTGAAAGCGCTAATAGGAATAATTTAATCGGAAGTGGTGTGCAACAGTGTTAATTCTGTTTGTGATTATAGCCACTAACACAACATTATGGATTAAATTATAGATAATTGTGCAAACAATTATATTGGAAGAATCTTGAATGTCTCAACTTTATCCCCAGGAAAATGGGGAATACACCGTTTATGCTAATCTCATCTTCCCTCAGAAACTAATCATACCCTCTCCCCCCCCCCCCCGGGAGCAGCTCATATTTTCACCACTGAGTCTACTACTAATACCGTTCATATGATTAAAATGCAATCCATATAATGCAATGGAATCGTGAATAATACATACATACAACTAATAATAAGTATTTTGCGATATGACTGGTGGTTCTGCAGCTCTGCAGTACGTAGTGAAACCACCTCTCGTTACTTGACAAGGATAGTGAAATACGAAAGAAGAAGAAAAATGCTTGTCAGTCAAGAAAAGCTATAAAATATTGAAGAAAGGCTTGCCATAGTACTGTGGTTTTACTGACGAACATCTTGTCAGTTGCTTCAATATAGTTTCACTGAAATATATAGTTTCAGAGCTGAGCACGAAACGTCCGCTAATAACACCCTTAGCATGATAATTATAGCCCGGATCTTTATTCCAAAATATACTAATATATTTTAAAAAATATTAATTATAAAGAATTCTTACTTGGGGTGGTTAAACAAGTAATAAATTAATAATTAAAAAATCACTTACTGCCAAAATGTTTCAATTTCCCGGGCGCCACCTCATATCTACAAGGATGTGGATATAAAGGATTCATTTGCCAAACACACAACAACAATATTATGTCTAATGCTTATTTAATTAATTAAGTTGTAGCAAATTACAAATATAACACTCTGTATGGATATTTCCTTAAGTAGAGTCACTTATCTTATCTTAACAATGAGTATCTCTGAAATCGCGATTAATTAACATTTAATAATTTTCTAACACTTATAATTGTAAATTGTAATCTACAATTGTATTTGGCAAATTTAATTACTGTTTAGATATGATTTTTTTAAGAATTTACTAATTGACGTTTTATTTCGCTTCAGTCGAATGCAGAGCACTGAGAGGCAGTTCTCAAGGTTAATTAATTATTAGTGTGAGTTCTTTGACTTGAATGAATTGAGTTTATTGACTTAACTCTAAAGTACCATTAGTTTGAGAGCGTTGATTATTCGTAGTTCATACTCTCGGTGACATCATGTGGTCCTCTGTGTTCAGTAGTTGCTGGTCTCCGTAGTCGTTGTAGATTACGTATCCCTTCGCGGTCACTGCACCTCACGATCACTGTTTAATTATTGAAGAATTCTCGAACGGTTCACTTTTCACGGCACTCGTATTGTGTTGAATATGAGTGTCCTTAATTGATGTTGGTAAAGTTCATGTATAATTTTTTTTTAAAGTAGTTGTTTAGATTGCTGATTTTATGTCTAATGTATCTGTTGTAGAATATGCACTGAGTCTCTCTGTTGATGTGTTCTGTATTATATATAAGCTGCTCTAATGTTTATAGTTTCTTGTGAATTATTTGTAATTGTAGAATGTCTGTTAATTGAATTTGTCTTCACTTAGTATTGTACTGTGTATCCGTATTCTCCGACACTTTGTTTAAATTACGGTGAAGTTAATTAATTGTAAAGTCTGTTTTACATGTTGACTTCGCGTGATATTACTTTATACTAATAGTCTGTCGAACGCGATTAACTGTTCAACTCTCTTGCTATGAGTTTAGAATTTAGTGAGAATTATAACAACGAGTTTCGTACGATTTGTCGTATTCACTTCATTGTTCACTTTGAGAAATTGAATGTTCGCACTGAAGTAACCGTTCTTAAGACTCTAGATATGCGCACTTCTGAAATTGTGTCGAACGCTTGTAGTTGTTCACGCTTATGTAATGAATCGATGACTAAACATTGTTACCGAGTTAAGATGACTCGTGGTGATCACTTTGTAGATGAGTACTAGACTGCCGTTTTTCTGTTCTGAGATCTACCAAGTAAACTCTCCTCCCTCCTACCTCTGCTGAATCTTCCATCTGCTTGGATACTCTTATTGGTTCTTTAGCCAGTGTGACAAATTGTATATTCGTCATTGGTTTTCGAGTATCTCTGCTTTACACGTGATTCTCTTGTCGAACTACCATTCGTCCTGATTGTTCCTACAGCCGTTTTCTCTATTTACTAGGAATCTCATTCAAGCACTCCAGAATTCGCGAGTTTCACTTTCCCCTTGTAAATCAGGCGACATTTCTTTGTCTCTCGTGGCCGTCTCCTAGTGTCCAATTTCTGTTACGCTTTGACATAGATACAATACTGGTATTGTTCGATCTGCTGCACCATTGTTTATCTTCAAGTTGCACTCTGGCTTTGTTTTGAGTCTGGAACGAATCTTCCTTTGTAATCACGACTTTCGTCAAATTTCTACGTTGCAATTGTTCTGGCATCTAATGTTGTACCGTATCGAATTGACAAACTCTTTGCTTTCAGTCTGTGTCAAAGTTTTAAAAAGGGTAAATTGGTTTATTGGGGGTTATGCCTTTCTTACTCAGACCAGCTGCCTGATGCGAAATACAACGTCTCACATACATTTAGTAAGTGTCACTCTTTTTGTCAAACAATTAACTTTACAGCCGTAGCACATCAAGCTGTCTGTAGGTTACAATGCCAAAAGGACAGTCTTACAAACTTTCCCTTCACACACCCTCACATACGTCTTTGTCAAATATAACTGCTTGTACACATTATTTTTAGCCATTATTTACTACTTGTACAATTTTATAAATATTTTCAAAAATAAACGTTACATAATGTTAATAAATATTTAAAAGTTTAGAAAAAAGAATAATATACTAATTATAATTAATTCACTACCGACTCGGAACACAAATTTTTTTATGGGTAAAAACGTAAAAGTTTTACCTTATAGCCTGAACCAGTTTTCGCTTTTAAAAAGCTTCTTCAGAGGCAAAAGAAGCTTTTTAAGAGCCAAAACTGGTTCAGGCTATAAGGTAAAACTTTTACATTTTCACCCATAAAAAAACCTTGTGTTCCGAGTCGATAGTGAATTAATTATAATTACTTAAGTAACGGACACGTTATGTACAACGAAATCCAAGAATAATATACCTTAAGGGTAGAGTATTATTTAGGTAATAAATACGTAACTGATTCGCTGAGGTGTTTTAATAAATACGGAAAGTTATTCGTAAGCTTTTAAGTATTCATTTACAGTTCACACCTTCTTAACCGGTCGCCTCGAGACCGGGGGGTCGGCCGGTTAAACCGAATTTTCTTTCAAACTGAGTTTCTTTCAAACACAGCATTTATCTAATAAAATACTAGGCGAAATAAAGTAATAATTACAGCATTTAAGACACTGAACAATACTGTGTATACAGAGCATCGATTATCCGAACCTCCCGGGGCGAGGGCTCGTTCGGATAATTGATATTTCGGATAATAGATCGTAAGTTGAAAACATTACTATTTCTATTTAAAAAAACAAAGATTTTTAGTACAATATACAATTCAAAGGTTTTATAAAATATATAAAAATAACACTTGGTAAGTTTCACAAATTTTTTAATTAACTCTGACAGCTGTTTCGACTAACTAAGCCATTGTCAAAGAGGCGAATGAACTAAATTTACAAACACAGGATGTGAGTGGAGTGTAGGTGGTGAACATCTGTTTAGGGCGTATCTGGAAAATCTGTGTTGAGATGGCGAGGGGGGGTATAAGAGACAAGGGAAGGTCAGGTGTCTTTAAAAACTAAATAAAATCATGTGTTTTTAATATATTTTACAAAACCTTTGTAGTAATATGTTTCACCAAGTGCCCAACGAGTCATCAATTAATATCAATATACAATTTCTAATATACTGTTATATAATTACTGTTATACTGTACACTGTACTGTAATGTATTACTAAGGCTAAAAATCAATTAAAACTGGGTGTAATTAATAAAAACCGTAAGTTAATTTAAAGAAAATTAGAGTTTAATAACAAACACTGTACTATAAAATTAATTAAAAATTAAAAAACAGAACTAAACATACAGTACCATGGATTTACACTTTTTAAAGAATTGTTCTATTACTGTCTGCTTCAAACCAATACTTCGTTTTCTCGTTGCTAAAGGTTGAACTCGTTTAAGACTCATAAGCTGAATACAATCTATCTTGTCTTCTTTTTCGGGCTACTTTAGGATAGTCTCAAGTGCGTCAAAAGCTTTTGTTGCCGTCGGCGGTTTTGTATTAGTAGCATTCTCGCCGTCTTCATAGGCTGTAAGGCTGCATAGCTGTACCGTTTATTTATTACTGTACAGTACTGTAATAATTTATAGTATACAATTTTTTATGTTCAATAAATATCCAATACGCCTACACGTGCCCAGTACATTACTGTGCAGTACAGTACATAATTGTACTTTGTATAGACTTCGGATAATAGATCGTTCGGTTAATAGGTGTTTGGATAATCGATTCTCTACTGTATAAGTTACATTTTAAAAAACACATGATTGTGTTTTTTGCTTCTTAGTTTTTAATGAATTTTTGAAAGCGTAGTCTCGCCACTTTCACATAAACATGCCATCTACAGCAGACGCTTCACCTCGTTGTTCGACGTATCGCACTGTCAGCTGTAATGCTTCCAATACGTCTTTGTGACTGGCGTTTCCCTCACTATCCTCTTCTTCTTTTTCTTCTTCGGTCTCATCTTCGTCAACATCAGTTTGTTGACAAACAACACTTATAATTTCCTCATCAGCCAAGGGTTCGTTTTCAAGCTCTTGGGTCACCAGTTATCTATTCCTCGACGTCTCAGATAGCATCAGCAAACTCACGAAATCACTTACAGCAGTAATAATCGACACACGCCTTAACTTTGATAATGCAACCACTAAACTGACTAAAAAAGTAAATTAAACAAATGCAAATCATGCAACAAGTTTTGGCATGTCGGTGAGCCGCTCGGTACTGTATGAGTCATTGTTTATCTCACAGCCTGTTAAACCGGCGGCCGGTTAATGCGAGGCCGGTTAAGAGGGCGCCCAGTGTTCTTATAAACGCGTGGCAATTAAACTTGATGATCAAAAGATAAACACAATTTAATAGTTGAGTCTAATTTTTACTAAACTTAGTAAAAGTTTTTACTAAATTAGTGGTATTGCAACCACTAACACAAAATTATACTTTCCATAAGCGCTTTCAAGCCTCTCGGCTCATCTTCAGATGAAACCTGAAGATGTTGTTGTGTTTGTTTTCCATCTGAAGATGAGCCGAGAGGCTTGAAAGCGCTTATGGAAATTATAATTGCTTGTTGATGATGAAACAATTCTTAAAAATTGTTGGAAAAGATATACATAGATTGAATGATAACGCAGTTTCTTTAAGTAAGGTTAGAACGTTGTCTGTTAAATTGTAATACCGCAAAAGTAGATGAAGCAATGATTTTTGAACATAACAAGGAATAATCAACAACTAAAATGCCATTAGATGAATTTGAATCTGTTGAGATGTAAGGTTAAAAAAAAAGTCACTGCGAGATTAAACATTTTTATTAAATTAAACGAGTTACCTTTATTTTATACAATTGGTGCTATCCTGCAACAAGTTATATAAGACAGCCATGTTTTCTGCAGCGGTTTTCATGGACACGTATATTGAATCTTTCCTTATACATCTTTGCATTTGCATAAGTTTTCTTTGTGTCGATATATTTGCGTTGGCTACATAACTCCAGAATATCTTTGCAAACAAGGAGGAACTCCTTTCAACAAGTTCTCTTAGCTTAGACATCATTACTTCCGAGAATTTCAGCGCAATCTTGTCATATTCTTTGTTGTTGACCGGTTTCATTAGAAAACTAACATTACTCAGAAGCAAGTCTCTTTCGTCCAGGTAGTTGTTTTTTAAAAGTCGCATTGTGTTGTTAAATTTACTTTCTACCGTATGCTTAACCATTTGTCCAGCTTTCTCTTTAATGTAGTCAAACACTACTCTAATGTGGGGTTCGAGCAGGAAGTATTCGACACCGCGCACCGATATATCGAAGCTGTTTTCCACTGTCGACCACATGATCGTATCCGCATAATGTTTCAGCTTTTTGTCGATTTTATTTTTCGCTACGGTGTACAATTCAATCGCTCTGTTCTCCGCCATTTGTTCTGCTCTCCTCTTTGCCATTTGTTCTTCTCTCCTCTTTGCCATTTCTTCTGCTTCTCTCTCTGCCGATTCTTTATCTATTCGACGTTTGTCGTCGTCTGTACAACACTCGATCGGATTAAACCTTTTATAACTGAAGAAGCATTTGTCTTCGTCGCGCACAGACACTTCCACAAAATCCAGACTTAATCCCCGATCAGTGATATTTGACTCAACGTACATTATTACCGGATTAACATCAATGTCTTTTAAATATGTTTTAATCACGCTGTCATCGAGCATATTTATAAAAAGTCTCTCGGGCGGTATTAGGTCAGACTCGCGATTGTAGTAGGTGACCCTGAAGGCGTTTTTGACGGCTTCCAGAAACTTCGCTTCGTCCACGTCTGAGATTCGAAACGCGTTCGAAAAGTACTGTTCCCCGTGACCCGTTGTTGTCTTCAGAAACAGATAGTCGGGCAGAAACTGCGGTTCCGTTGCGTCAGTGCGTATGGTAAATCTCATGCCCACCACCAGATACCCTCTGTGTAAGAACGAGCCCAGTACGCGAGCGGTCGCGTGGCACTGAAGAAACTTCTCTACTCGTCTGAAGAATGACTGGTCCGAGGTTCTGGAATCGTTCCTGTATATCGTATGCCTGCAGTCAAGTACGCGTCTACTTGCAAGCGAGCTCGGAACCGCGACACTAACAACCACAAGTAACATCACCGAATTTAATAGCATGCTTATACACAGGTACCAAACAATCGATAATGTAAAAGAGATGTAGACGCTACAAAATTTACTGTTTTCATCAAACAATAAACGACTACCGTAGTTGATCGTTATCAAGTAGGCAATGTTTAATTTGTTTCCATGTCGCTTAGTTGCGCAAATTTTATTGTCGCAATAAATTTTATTGCGTCGTTGATTCCGACTCAGTAATATTTTATAGGAAAATTATATTTTTACATACTAATATAATAAACGAGTGTAGTAACTGGTCGTTTATGTAATATCAATGCGAATACAGTGTAACTAACAGAAAAACGCAGTCTACAGTGTTTATTAACAACGTCGTAAAAAATAATGTAAGAACGAAATACATTTCCTGTTCCAGATTATAAAAACAGGGCAAGATACCGTATTAAAAGTTAACGTAATATTAAAATTTTAAAGATACCAATATATGTAGATAAAATTCCTTCCTAGATATATGTTGCTTTATTCAAAAATATTTTGACAACTTCCTTCTTTTAGGTTTATAATAATCTGTCGTGACAATTATAATTTTCAATTAATATTACTTGTTACTTAGGCTATTACTTATTACTTAATATTTTATTATTATTACTTATTACTAATTAATCAATACTTAATATTGTAATATTATTACCTATTTGTTTATTAGCTAATATTTTTATTAAAATAATTTAGTGAATATTATCACATTCATTTCTAATTTTCTCACGTCTGGATACTCTTGCCGAACGCCTCCAAAAGTCCATCTCGGGGCTGTCATTAATTTGGTTCTTGTACGTTTATCTGTAGTCCAAACTTCTGAGCCGTAAGTCATGATACTTCTAACAATGGTTTTAAATATTTTGGTTTTAGTTTCTGCTGTAATTTGCTTATCTTACAGGATTCCATTTAATATAGCCAACTTTCCCAAATTAATTCTTGATTGTTTTTATTTGTCTTGCTCTCCACTGGCCGTAATTTTTACTCCTAAATACTTGTATTCCTCTGTATATGAAATCTTCCCCATGTCTTTCTGCAATATCAAGTTTTTATGAAGGTCACCTATTGCAATTTATTGTGTTTTATTCACATTAACCTTTTTATTTAGTCCCCATTTCTGATATTCCTGTATCAATTTTCTAGTCATGTAGTCTATGTCTACAAAATCTTGAGCCAAAAGTAATTGGTTATCAGCAATCTGTAATGAATAAACTGTATCACCATCAAGTGCAATTCTCATGTTCCTGCACATTTCTTTCCAAGTATCTATTGCTTTCACCGTATAAATTTTGAAAAGAGTGGGTGATAGACAACATCCCTGGCGTAAACCTTTGGTCACTTGAAACCCTGGTGACAAACTCTTTCCTATTTTTATTCTCGATATTGAATTTTTATACAAATGTTTTTGTACAGCTTTTGTGATAACGGGGTTGACACTAGTTGATCTTAATGGTGTCCAGAGGCTGGCTAACGGTACATTGTCATAGGCTTTTTCAATGTCAATGAAAACTAAATAAAGCGGTTGTGACCGACGGCTTTTCTTTTTAATTATTTGCTGTAAGGAAAAAATATGATCTATAGTTGATCAGAAACCTGCTTGTTCTTCAGCCTCCATTTCGTTATACTTAGTTTCTATATAGCAAAGATTTTTCTGTAACAGTCTTATCATTACTTCGTATTTCACACTGAGTTTTATCTTTGTAGTTCAATCTCTCCCTTTCTTTCTCTCTTTCTCTCCCTCTATCTGACACGACACAGATAGGTACATAGACACAGACACAGACACACACACACACACACAAACACGCGCGCGCGTGTGTGTGTATGTGTGTGTGTAGTGGGGAGCCAATGATATGATATTTGTCGCATCCTGCATTTTAACCACCAGAATCTCTGTTTTTGCAGTCAGTCTCCTGTGTAAATTCCTACTCCGCACATCTTCCTCCAGATTCTGCCTCCAAGTTCTTTGAGGCCACCTCTTGTTGTAATTCACTGTACGTGTCCATACCACATTAACCAATATTCTTCAACTATACCAGTAATTTTTTCTTTTACATTTGCTTCCTCCCTTATTACTTAATTCCTTAAATTGCGCAGCTGGGACATCCGACAAAGTCTGAGACAATCCATTTCAACTGTTGCCAGTTTTTCTTTATTAATTTTTGAATAATAATAATGTTGCCAACACTCTGATGCATATGTTTTAATTAGCTGCTTAATTGTTGTATATAAATTAATTTTAACATTCATCCCAACTCCTTATTTGCGGTTACAGTTTTATACCGAAAATAGACAGTAGTGCCCGATCTATAGGGTCTGGATCAAATCTGAGAAATGCAAATTGTAGAGGACATCAAGGGGAATAGAGTGGTCCCTTTCCGGTGGTTTTACAATGACGGGAAAATAAATTTTTTCACAATTAATAAAATATTAAAACCGACACTTTTTCCATTTTATGTATCCCAGTATGCTGTATTCTGTAAACAGTAATAAAGTGACTCGTTGTTGTTTAACAATAAGTGGAGATGTGAGCGACAATTTGTCCAATCGTTATTGGTACACACTGTCCGCTAAGTGACACTGTCGACGATATTGATTAGTCTGGTCGCACAATAAAGTGTCTGACCACTAAATAGACAAAAACATACGTTTATGGTGTCAAATAAGATCACAATGTCTGTAGTAATAGGAGAGGGTTGTGCGAGACGAAGGGCAAGCAACCCCGTCGCCCGATCATGAGCCGCGTCCCGAGCTTCAAGTAGAGCAGGGACAGTTAGTTACTCTCGATTTTAGGGGTGCGGCCTGCTACCGGCCGTGGGGGTCAATTAGTTAATTATTAACTGTGGGTGAGTGTACGCCGAGGCCAGGGCAAGATTCACTTGGCACAGATGAATTGCGACCGAGGGCGCTAATAAGGTGATTGCCCTCGAAACGGGCAGCGGGGGTGATAGAACTTTGGGAAATTGTCCGTATAGTGGCGTCCAAAGATTAGAGCTCAAACAGGCAAAGATTAGAGCTGGTCATTCCAGCGCTTCTTCGGATGTCCCACACCCCTCCTTCCCCTCAGCTTATTGTTCCATAGTTGTTTGGGGATGCGGCAGTCATCCATTCGGCAAAGATGTTCCCATCAATTCAGCCGGTACTGAGCAATCCTGTCGAGTATACTCATGTATTTAGTTCCTGACGTATATCTATGATTCTTCTATGATCATGGAGAGTATACCCTGCCACGCGCCTGCGGAATCTCATTTCAGCCGCTTGTATACGACTGACCTGGCATTTCGTTAAAGTCCAATTCTCAGAACCATAAAGGAATATGGGAAGGGCCATCACCTTGTGTAATTTTAGGCGTGTTTCTCTACTTGCTGACTTAAGAGTTCGCCGGGGATGGTCCCGCACATAAGGTTGAACTTAGGCAACGTATTCACAACATCGTTGCTTTTATTACAAGACACACTGTACTCCATGTATTCAAAATTGCTGACTTGTTCCAGGACAGTACCACCTATAGCAATTTTTGCCCGAACGGGATCAGTTCCAAGAAAAGCCATCACCTTGGTCTTAATTGTGTATATTTGTAATCCGGAGTCTTTGCAGATTCAATTTAACACCATTGCAATCTGTTTAGCAGATTACATATAACAATCTGCAGACAAAAGATTTTGTGGATGGAATTCGAGAGCCTATTTGTCTATGGGTCTGAACTTCAAAATACTCATTAGCATGGCTTGATTTCAGGGGGAACGCGCCGGAACGGCGTTCCGGATCCTCTTAGATCCAAAAAAATTACCGAAAAAATATATGAAAGGAAAAACTAATTATTACAAAAATTTACAACTACTTTTTAAATTGTGCCCCTCATCAGCCCCACTACAAAACTAAACATTTGACTTTGTAATAAGTCTAGTTTGATTGTATACATTCGATTTTGTGTACCTCAAACTGGTATTGATGGCCCAATTAATCTGTTCTTACTTTTGGTTGAACTTGACAGTGTTACCGCTACGGGCATATTTGGCTGTACGATTGACTGCCTTCACTCTTACGGGATGACAGACTCACTTTCAAGTAATAATTTAATAAGCTTGTCATGTGATGGTGCTGCTGTGATGATTGGAAACAGGAAGGGTGTTGGAGCATTATTCAGAGAAAAATCTCCTTCTCTTATTGTATGGCACTGTGCTAATCATAGACTTAAACTTTCAGTATCTGATGCAGTAAAGTCAGTTTCAGGAATTAACAGCTTTAAATCTTTTATCGATGTCATATCTTTTATATCATGCGTCGCCTAAAAACAGCAGAGAACTACAGGTGTGTGCAGTTTGCTGGAAACTGAATTGGTAAAAATTGGAAGACTTTTGAGCACACGTTGGGTTGGATCTAGTATAAGTATATCTATATAAGTATATTTTATACTTAAACTAGCAAAATACCCGTGCTTCGCTACGGAGTTTCACGTTGTACGTAATTGTACAATTATTGCTCGCTTAATAGTATAGGAGTAGATGGATTGTACAAATTCTCAACTCTTAGTTTGTCTATTTACATGTATAGCAACAGCTATTTATTATTTATTTCGAGAAAATCGTTAGAGCCGTTTCCGAGAAAAAAAGGACATACATTTATTAATTAATTGGACTTCGAAATTTTCTCGACTATAAGAACATGCAAACAACGAAGTTTTTTCAATTTAAAACAATGATTAAAAACTCAGGACTAAATGTATTCGGGGTTTCCAGTAAACTGAGATGTCAACCACTTCATTTACCAAGTATGCAATTCCCGCTATACATTTCAGTATTTGGTTTTTTGCCCCTTAGGAGTGAAAGTTTTTAAAACCGTTTCTTAGTGAGCACCTAAGACCTATGATGAAGCTATGTTCAAAGTTTCATTGATATCCATTCAGTGGTTTCAGAGATATCGTGATCAGTGAGTCAGTCAGTGGTATTTGGCTTATATAGATATCTATATCTAGCCGATTTACCCAGCGTTGCTCGGGTTCATAATTTATTCATAGCTCATAGGCACCTATTCTTGTTCTAACGTTATATTACTTGTACACTGTATAATCTTCCTTATATTGTTACGTTCGCATTCTCACTGGAGGAATACTCTGTAGCGCACCTGTTTAAGAACATGTCATAAACTGTATTGTTATATCTGGAGAAGAATTCTGTTGCGCGTGATGCTCCTGCTTGATTTCTAACTCTGGGAGAGGGCGAACAGCTAAATTAGTTTTCAATAAAATGTCTACAGTACTTGCACGCGCTGCGTATTTAACTGTCGTTTTATAATTCATTGTGTTAATGTTGAAATAAGGCATTTGTTAAATTAGTGTCTCCTAAACTTATTCTAACAATACAATACCTCTATAGATTTCAGCTTATCAATTTTTAAATTCAAACTGAAGCAAGTGCATTTATATTGTCTGAACACTATGATCTGAATACATTCGCTATCAAAACTTTGTTTTTTATACTCGCTTATAACTTACTTCGATCTTAACTTATCCACTTTTAAATTCAAACTGAAACAACTCTGAATTCACACACTATTAAGAAGTTTCTTAAGATGCATACACCACCTTTGATATCATAACCTATATCTTTATTTATAAGAACCGTGGACTCTGGCCCCGTCGTCTTTCGCGGGATCCGACCTAAGATTCCCCGGGTTCCGTGGATGAACTCCGGGGAAGGCCCGTCGGACGACTCCCGCGCTATTTCCTACGCGGGAGACTTCCACCGATGCTATGGTAACAAGAATCTATTCTATTCGGTTGCCATAGTAACCAGATCTAATAGTTGTTTAAGACCCAAAGGACCCCCCAGAGGATCGTATCGAAAAAACACCTATCCTATGTTGGTTCTCCCGTTGGGTAAAATATTTGTGCCAAGTTTGGTTGAAATCGGTCCAGTGGTTTAGAAGGAGATGTGGAAGACCCCAAAGGACCCCCCCCAAGGATCGTGTCGAAAAACACTTGTCATATGTTGGTTCTCCCGTTGCGTAAAATATTTGCGCCAAGTTTGGTTGAAATCGGTCCAGTGGTTTAGGAGGAGATGTGGAAGACCCCAAAGGACCCCATCGAAAAAACACCTATCCTATGTTGGTTCTCCCGTCGCGTAATATATTTGTGCCAAGTTTGGTTGAAATCGGTCCAGTGGTTTAGGAGGAGATGTGGAACATACATACATAGATACATACATACAATGGGAGGGGGGGTTACCCCTTGGGAGTGAAAGTTTTTAAAACCGTTTCTTAGTGAGCACCTAAGACCTATGATGAAGCTATGTTCAAAGTTTCATTGATATCCATTCAGTGGTTTCAGAGATATCGTGATCAGTGATTCAGTCAGTGGTATTTGGCTTATATACGAGGGGGTACCCAAAAATAACCGGATTTTTTTTTTAAAGCTATGTATTTAATTTTTTTTACAAAACAACCTTATCACCTTCAAAGTACTCTCCATTACACTTAATACATTTGTCCAATCTGCGATCCCATTCCTGGAAACATTTTTCAAACTCGTCTGTTGTGATGGACGACAGCTCCTGCCTCGTTTTTTTCTTTACCGCTTCCACGTCGTCACATCGTTGTCCTTTCATGTCCCTCTTCATTCGCGGAAACAAGAAGAAATCGCACGGAGCGAGGTCAGGTGAGTAAGGGGCGTGGGGAAAGGGAGTCATGTTGTTTTTTGCTAAAAACTGGGGCACTGAAATGGCTGCGTGAGCAGGTGGATTGTCATGGTGGAAAAACCAGTCCCTCGTCTGCCACAAATCGGGCCTTTTTTGTCGCACATTGTTACGCAATCTTTTTAAAACCTCCAAATAGAAAGCCTGACTAACAGTCTGACATGGTGAGACGAATTCAGAATGCACTACCCCTATCACATCGAAAAAACAAATGAGCATCGTCTTGATGTTTGATTTCACTTGACGAGCTTTTTTTGGGCGAGGCGACAATGAAGTTTTCCACTGGGTTGACTGTTGTTTAGTTTCGAGGTGGTAACCATAGCACCATGACTCGTCACCAGTAATGACCTTGGGAAAAAATCTGGGTCGGTTCGGAGCTGGTCTTTCAATGCACGGCATGTTCAACTCGATTCTCTTTTTGCTGTTCAGTCAGGACCCGAGGGACAAATTTTGCAGTGACCCTTCTCATCCCCAAATCTTCTGACAAAGTTCGCTGAACCGAGCTCCAAGTTATTCCAGATAACTTCCTAATCTCTTCAATGGTCCGTCGTCGGTCTTCAAGCACGACTGCATGAACTTTTTCAACATTTTCGTCAATTCTGGAAGTTGACGGACGGACGTCCAGAACGAGGTTTGTCACCAATTGACATTTCACCTTCTTTGAAACGAGAAAACCATTGGTACACTTGAGTTTTTCCCATAGCACTATCCTTGTAAGCTTTTTTCAACATCACACCAGTTTCTGTGGCGTTTTTCCCAAGCAGGAAGCTAAATTTCACAGCAGCGCGCTGTTCACATAAATCCGCCATGACAAAAAACGAGAAGCAAGCGAAACTGCTTTTACAAAACGAATTACTGTGACCGGACACAACCTTCCCAGGCGACAACAATGACGGCACTGAACTCGAAACGAGTTGCGCTACGCTCGCCTAGCGGGAGAAATGCGTACTACGTAAGCTCCGCCAATCGCAGCGCTATTCCGGTTATTTTTGGGTACCCCCTCGTAGATATAGATATAAAATATAAGTACATTTATGTCCGTACAAGTTTTTAAATGTTGCGTTCCGGGATTAATAATTTTAGAAATCAACCACTGCTTATTGGTGTAGGCATTACACATCATATCATATAATGATGACGTGGTTGTTTGTATGCTGCTGATGTTGTTGCCGCAGCTGATGATGTTGATGACGACGACGACAATGACAACGACAACGACTATGCAATTTTGTTTTTTAGTTATTAATACTTCTAGTCATAAATTGGCATTCAAAAAATGGCATACGTTAGTTGTATACGCATTTGCTTGTGAAGTGTGTACACGGTTAAACAGTATTAAAGAACACGTCAAGGACATTTGTCTGAACATACATTTAATGTGTATAAAGACGTAATAGTGCGCGTTTGGTACGAAAAATCGTATGTTGCAATTAAAACTTTATATAAATTGTTATTATTTTCATTATTTACGTAACCTTTTATTTCGTATTATAGTGTCTATAAAAAAAGTAATAAACTTATTCAGGTTTTAATTTCTTAACTGGCCAATCAGTGAATTTGCTAAAACATAAATCTCTGTAATAAACTGTGGCCATGATTATTCAACGCAAATTCCATTAGTATATATACTTGGTACTGTCGACACGTTTCGTTAATTAACAGCGAGATTTCTGTGCGGTCGGACGTTCTTTTTAAAAATGTCGCTAAAACTGTGTTGCTTCGTTGCGACGTCCGCGATACTCGTCGCAATATCAACGGTCGATTCGAGGTCACCGTCTTGTCGGATGGCGATTTACAGAGGCTTCTACAGAGTGTTCCCAGATGAAGACCCCGAAGACGAGACGTTTCGTCAACATATCGAGCGGTATTTTAACAATCACGAGATGGTGGTACTTGCCAGTAGCGCTTTGGAGCGCGGAGTCGTCAACATGGGATTTCGCTTCCACATAAACGTGTCCAAACGACGCGTCACCTTTAGGCCTGACCACTTGATGGTCGACGCGGAAGACTGGACGCAACTTGAAGAAGACGGGTTCTTTGTGGGGGACACCGACGCAGCCACGTTTATGCCCTTCATGAGAACGACGTTGTTGTTGGCGTATTACAACGTTACGGTGAACGACGACGATATGCTACAACGTTACAACTACATGATAGCCGAGGCCGAAGACGACGAAGGCTTCAGCGATATGTTCGATGACGACGTCATCTACGAGTACTTTAATCAGAGGAAACACTTCAGTACTGGACCCGAGTTCCTCTACGTTCTGACGGTGGTGAGGGCTGACGGAGCGATAGTTCCCAAGATAGTGATAGCGTCAAACGACGAGGGTGAAGCGTGCAAAGTGCCTTCCAAGAAGCTGGTTCGTTCTAGACCTACGTACAAGCGCAGCGGCGGCATCGTACACAGGGAAGGGGAAGCTGATTACCGTAGATACAAGGTTCCTTCCAATAAGTTCGCTCGTACGTACAAGCGCAGCGGCGGCATCGTACACAGGGAAGGGGAAGCTGATTACCGTAGATACAAGGTTCCTTCCAATAAGTTTGCTCGTACGTACAAGCGCAGCGGCGGGATCATACACAGGAAACAGGGTCGTAGATACAAATAGTACAACACTAGGCTGCTACAAACGTGGTGTACATAATTTAATCTTAAAATACAATGCTTAGTATTTCATTGTACACAATTTATTTGTCATTATACATTAATACATACAATCTGTAAAATGACATTACATTATTATGTAAAGGATTGGAATAAATAGTGCTGATAATAAGTGTTTTTTTTTTAATTTATACAGACGCCTGTGTAAATTTTGGGTAGTTTTTTACAATAAGGCAAATACAATTTCTAAAATTATAGGTGCCGGAACGCATCAATTCAAAACTTGTGCAGACACAGATACACTTATATTTTATATTTAAGTATAAAATATACTTATGTAGATATACTTATACTACATGCACCACAACGTGTGCTCAAAAGTCGTCCAATGTTTAGCTGTTCAGTTTCCAGCAAACTCGCACTCACTTGTAGTTCTCTGCTGTTTTTGAGCGAAGCACGATATAAAACATATAACAGACACACAGTAAACAAATACACATTTTACTTGAAACCAGTTTTGAAATTATCATTGTTTTGTCAGTTCTGTACAACTGATTACATTTTGGAGGACATAAAGCAATTTTGAAATACCTTTGCGGGCCCGATGATAAGGGCTCGATTACATTAGGCGAGTTTACTAGCGCAGTGTAGATGAAGGAGAGTCAGCTACCGCGGCGAGCGGTGATTACACACAACTTTTCACAATATTTATTGATGACTCGTTGGGCACTTGGTAAAACATATTAATACAAAGGTTTTTAAAAATATATAAACACTTGGTACGTTCACATAGCTTTATTTTAACACTGACAGCTGTTTCAACTTCTTAAGCCATTGTCAAAGAGATGAGTGAAGTACTAAACAGAGGATGTAAGGGTGGTGAACACATCTGTTTAGGGCGTGTATCGGAACATGTGTGGGGTGTGAAGATGGAGGGAGGTTGTAGGAGTTAAGGGAAGGTCAAATGTCTGTAAAATCAAAATGTAATCTGAATGTAAAATTAAACTAAAATATAATAAAATAAATTAAACTAAATAACAGTTTTTAATAAAGGAGACAGACAGAATTCAGTCGGTTCATTTGTTAAATTTTTTATATTTTTTATTGCTTTTAGAAAAGTAACAAAATAACAAATAAAAAAATATAAAATTAAAATATAAAAAAATAAAATTAGTTTGGTTAATTTTATTTTAGTTTAGTTTAATTTTGCATTAAGATTATATTTAATTTTTAAAGACACTTGACCTTCCCTTAGCTCCTACAATCCCCACCCCTTCATATTCACGCTCCACACAGATGTTCACAATATACACATCCTCTGTTTAGTAGTTCACTCATCATTTTTGACAATGGCTTAAGAAGTTGAAACAGCTGACATAGTTAAATAAAACCTGTGAAACGTACCAAGTGTTTATATATTTTTAAAAACCTTTGTATTAATATATTTTACCAAGTGCCCAACGAGTCATCAATAAATATTGTGAAAAGTTGTGTGTAATCACCGCTCGCCGCGGTAGCTGACTCTCCTTCATCTACACTGCGCTAGTAAACTCGCCTAATGTAGTCGAGCCCTTACCATCAGCCGAACATCTCAGCGCGGCTCGGGCGAAACAACCAACATCAGCATTTTCCCCACTCGGCCCTTTTTAGGGTCACTAAAAACACTTAAAATTGTACGATTGGCGTCATTTGTCATGCGGCAAGCCTTTTGTCCGGTGACAAGGAGCTAGTGAATTTGCCGGTGAGTAGCTAGCAAACTCGCCTAATGTAATCGAGTCTTAAGTGAAACCTCTTCCGCCAGTCGCAGATATATGATTATCTGAATTTTTCTGCATTCACAAAATGTTGAACAAGTTATGAAATTGGTCAGCAAACTTTTGAAGAAGTATGTTCTGTTATAGACATAACTTAAATACTTTACAGAAAAAAACTTTACATACTTTATATTACGTTTATGTAATTCGGAGTACAAAATTATTATTATAATTAGAGGGGGTCCTACAGTCAATGCCGCAACCCGCATTTTGATCGCCATTTCTCCCTATCTTTTCAGTCATCGTCTACAATACCTCGATGCCTCATGCTTTTCTTAATTCCTGTTCTCCATTGTATTGTCAGTCTTCCTTTTCTTCTCCTGTTTTGTGGTGTGTAAGTCAATGCTTTCTTTGGCCATTGCTTCTCCTCCATCCTCATTACGTGACCATAACATAGCTACTGTCTGGATTCTATTCTTTCTGCTGTTGTAAATACGCGCCCTGTTTTCCTTCTTATATCTTCGTTCCTAACATGTTGCATTCTAGAAATATTACACGCTCTTCTTAAGAAGTCCATTTCCGCAGTTTCTATCATCTTTTTCTCTTTATCTGAAAGTTGCCAGCATTCGCAGCCATAAGTTAAAATGGGCTCTACAGTAGTTGTGTAGATTGTCAGATTAGTTTGAAGTTTCATATTGTTCGACCAAAGTATTAGTTTAGCAAACGAATAGCCTTTTTCCCCTGTTGTATCCTATTTTTGACGACATTGTTTCTTGTTCCATCTTCGGAAATAATGTTTCCCAAATCGGAGTACAAAATAATTATGTAAAACATTTTACGAAGCAAGATTTAGAAATACGATTTTAATAATTAATCTGTTTTTTTTAAATGAAAACATTTAGGAGTATTCTGACTTGTTACTGACGATGTCTGTGGTCATTTGAGTAGGGGCTAATGATAGCGATGGCATCAGTAACTCATGTGATTACTTATTCATACTTTTAATATTACTTTCAATATTTTCATTATTCAGGTTTCAGTCTAAAAGTGTGTATCAAAAATATAAATCTAATTTGGCCACACATGCAAATAAACACAGGACATGAATTCCCAAACACAAAGACTTAGAAAACACATGCCACACAAAGGCACCACAATGAACATTTGGAAAAATTTGCAAATATACAAACACAAAACAAACTAATATCTGAACAAATACAAATCAATACAAAACACGACAAAATTTTCAAACCACTTAACATCAAAAATACTCAAAAAGCTAATTATACACCACAATCACACACAATAATACCAGTATAAAATATCAAAAACCAACAGGAAACTATAAAACAACCAACCATAACAGAAATAATCTACAAGATATAAAATTAGGAAGACTGAGAATGGAAACAATAGGATTCCCGAAATATGTTACAAATAAGAGAAAAACATCTTGAGGTAAAGAAATTATAAATATTAAATAAATTATATATACATCAAGAAATAGACTGTAGCAGAAAGTGTTTGAATCCAAAATATAAGTAATATATATTCAACAAAGATGAAGTAATCATTGAATGTGCATACCTTCAGCGCAAAATCGCTTTAGCTTGGGTAACGTACCTCCAATATTTCAGGAACTATCTAAATTTCTTCGGTTGCCGGTAATGAGTTCTAGGCCGGACGTGGTTCGATTACGCCACATTGATGTAGGCCATTAATCGTGATATTAGCCTAACCAATTCGACAATAGTAAATTGAAATTTAATACAATAGAATCAAATTAATCGAGTTAAATTGAAGGTAACATACCACGATATTATAAAGTTAGATATTAACCGCTATTAAAATGTACGGCTAATTTTTATCTTACTTGAAAAAATATTCGAGCGTTTCACTATAGACTGATCGTAAACTAAGTGGTTCCGTTTTCTGCTGAAGAATCTATCAATATATTTAACTAAATACAGTAGAACCTTGAAAATTAGAATCAATTGGGACCGGACCCCATCCGGATTTTCAATTTGTTCGCGTTTTCGAAATATACTATAAACTGCTAGAGTTTTTTATCGGAAAGCGTTATAATCCATATTTTATTCTTTTTAATGGTGTTGAAATTATAAGTAGGGTTAATTAAAAATTAAACGTTTTGAATTCTACATTTAACTTCCGCGTGGGTACACAATAGTGCTATTTTAGTGATTTAATAAAATAACCATATCACTAAAATAGAGCTGGAAGTGTATGGAAGGGTGTTCGCCGCGACCGATCAGCAGGTTCCAATTTTTTTGTTACGATTTGTCGATTTTTGTTTACTTTCAATTCTCTGCAACTTATGTGGGATGATGCAGTCACTCTGTCTTTTGCTTACTTTAAAACCTGGGGCACAGGTTTCTCGGAGGGAAACAAGAATTTTGTTAGGCAGAGAAAACCAGTTTACGCCGGTTTCGTCAGAATTTGTACACACCGTCTCTGCTGAAACCTTTTTTAACAAGCATATCAAGAAATTTTAGTTTGAATGTTTAGGAAACACCATGGTCTGGTGATAACTTTTCCCCTTGAGTTTCTAATTCTCGGATCCCGTGCCGTTTTTTTAAATTATATAACTACCCTACACCAGCTTTGGAATCGGCGGGCCCATTCAAGTATTTATTGCATGCTAGTGTCTTTTCACACAGCATAGGGTCTGAAATCGGTTCACACAAGCTTCGTCTCTGTGTAAACCATATGTAAGTAGCATCTTCCAAAGCTGTTTTATTAGCCGTCAGTAAAGTTTTTCTGTTTTGTGACGCTTCTTGAGAAACCAATTTTTCGGCGTATTTTTGCACTTTATCGTTTTGTGCTTTAATGTCACTTATGGTTGAAATCGCCACATTGTAGATTTTATAAAGAGATACCCCACTTTTACCTTTAGATAATCTTTTCAAAATTTCTAACTTAGTTTCAGTTTTCAAGAACACACGTTTTCGCTTTCCACTAGCTTTACTAAGAGACGTACTAGCCATACCGAGCAACACTAAAGTATCTATTCTCAAACAATGTTTATGGTATATTGAAATTAATAACGTAAACAAACGTATATAAACATATATACATCCATTTATATAAACGTACAGAGCACTGCGCAATAACGCGATTATGCCAAGTGACAGACCGAGCGTGTGACTGGAGCAGATAACCCCTTAAGTGGAGAGAATGCGGATGGGTAGTGCGACTAGTTACCCTTCGCGTGACTAGCCACAACGCCGCGCTCACTACACTCAGAGCACTGGAACCACACTCAGTCCGGACACGGTAAAATAATTTATATTCCTTTTCGTTGGATCCGGATTTTTGAGGGCCGAACTTTCGAGGCTCCACTGTATATACTCAGAGAACGAATTCAAATGGCTGAACATGAGCACACACCGTAACGCTCGAAAAATTATTTTCAAGTAAGACAACATGTCTTGGACACATTTGGAATATTATTGTCAATTAGATAGTCGCGCAAAGTAGTAATCATGCTACATAAAAATTGACACCGATAAGTGATCACGATAAGGATGCGATTTATCTCCTTGACTTTTAAAATATTTATTTAGAAAGAGCCCTGAGTGGCTGGCGTAATAAATACCATTTGATGAGTTTATCCATTGTAAGTCTCTAGGCTACAAATTGCATTTCGCGGACGACCAACTTATTATAGACTAGGATCAAGAGGATATTATATATCATCGTTATCAACATCTTCATTGATTAAACCAAAAAATGATTTGTCCCAGTCTCAAATAAGAAAAGATTAGAGCTGGTCACTCCAGCGCTTCCTCGGACTCCCACACCTCACCGTCCCCTCGGTTTATAGTTCCAGAGGTGTTTGGGGATGCGACAGTCATCCATTCGGCAAAGATGTTGCCACCAATTCAGCCGATACTGGGTGATCCTGTCGAGTATACTCATAATATTCAATTCCTGCCGTATATCTGTGTTTATTCTAAGATCATGGAGGGTGATACTTAATATGTTATAGAAAATCAAGGACGATTATGATAAATGACGATATTAATTTAACGAAAACGAGCTCACGTGTGTTTCTAATGGAACAAGAAAACTAGTTACAGTAAACGAGAAATGAAAATGCCCCAGAGCTACAAACAATTTGGCGCCACTGTGGCAACCGAAAGAAAACATGAAACAGAAATTAAATGCACAATTTCTCAAGCTGCCAAAGCAATTAGATGTTCGAACCGTACATTATTGAGCAATCAGATACAAAAAATACAAACTTAAACATCTTTAATTCAGTAATAAAGAGTATTCTTTTCTACAGACAGTAGACAGAAATATGATAGTAACATGGTAACTCGAAGAGGCGGTTTAGGCTAATGAGGTGCGTATTTACGAGTGGCGGAGGGTCCAAAAGGGATCCAACCACCCAAAGGATAAAAAAAGTTGAGAATTTTTTTAATTTCCTAATTTTTAAACTATTTCATTACTTTTTCAGCTGTGCACACTAATAGAGTAGTAAATCTTTGTTAAATATACAAACAGGTTTATTACACAGCATTTGCGTGTACGTTTAATATATGATATACGAAAAATCAATTCAGTCAATAAGCGTCTTCTAAACAATGTTTCAATGGGATTGATTACAGAATGTTATCACACGTTTTTCAGCTAATGTTGATTAGCTACACGCTTAGTTTTTCTTTTGTATGAAGCCGACTCGACCTTCTAGAATTCTAGATACACCACTCAACTGGAGCAAGGAGCCGGCCGCACTATTTTCCTCGTACACCGTACGTCTCAAGGTGGCAGCCTAGACTGCCTGGAAAACATAACCTACTTCGGTGACATAAGAAGGCGCTTTTCTAATATTATACACGTTTTTTTTATCAAAAGTTTAAAAAACTTACACACCCACAAATTTTATTATTAAAATGCCGTTCAACGCAAGTGACAAGAGCGTATAAAAATCAACATAGAGCAGTAACAGTGAATAACGTAAGTATAAAATATTACAATCAGAATGATCAATATTGCATACCACTAATAAAAATTATTCCGATTAGCGCTTTCAAGCTTCACAGCTCATCGTCAGATCAGGAATAGAGAGGGAATATGTAAAATCCAACCCTTCACCCCTCTCCCCCACCCTGCTCACCCACAACAAACTAAAAATTAATGACCCTTCCCCACCCCCTAAACTCTGTCTCACCATCTGTACAGTTACATGTTTTTCTAGTAAATTCCTTGTGTTTCAGTGTGTGTGTGTGTGTGTGTGTGTGTGTGTGCATCCTTTTAAACTACCCTCTTCCTCTCCACACACGTGGGTCAGTCACACACCCTTATTTTAAAACAACCAATTAGTACTATGAAATATAATTCTTAATCTTATCTATCTGCCCTGTCTCATTTACTTCTTAATCATGTTATAAAATATTTCTTCATTATCAAATTTAATTTTAATATTAATTAAATTGTCTAACCCTTTTTCTCTTTCTTTCAATATTTCTAACTCCTCTCTAAGCTTCCTTTCAACTGTGTTATTTACTACTTTTACAATTTCGTATTCTTCCAAAGGATTAACAAACTTGTGGTTGTCTTCTATGAAATGTCTTGCATATAACGAATTGGTTGTTCTATTACCTTCTCTACGTTTGTGGTCAGACAACCTGCATACGAATTTTCGTCCTGTCTCCCCTAGGTACACTTTGTTGCAGTCTTTACATTTTAATTTATAAATTCCGCTTTTCTGTAATACTGGAATTTTTTCTATATTCTTATTCCTTATCTTATCAAATACCGTTTCACATTTTTTAATAGCTATATCTACTCCATATTTATTAAAACATTTTATAATTTTTCTAGTATGTGAACCTATGTATGTCAATGACCCTGCATAATTCTTTTGTTCTGGTTCTATTTTAGCTTTTTGTATGTTGACCCTTTTCATAACTTTATCCACTATGTTGGTGCTATAATTATTATTCCTTACAATTCCCTTTATCATTTTTAACTCCCTATCTTTTGATTCGGTCTCTTTTAAACACTTCTGAGCTCTGTAATAAAAGGAATTGATTGCCGCCATTTTATATCTGTATGGGTGGTAAGACTCTCTTGGTATAATTATATCAGAATACGACTCTTTCCTAAATATCCCAAACTGTAGTTTCCTAAATATCCCAAAAAATAGAACCAGAACAAAAGAATTATGCAGGGTCATTGACATACATAGGTTCACATACTAGAAAATTTATAAAATGTTTTAATAAATATGGAGTAGATATAGCTATTAAAAAATGTGAAACGGTATTTGATAAGATAAGGAATAAGAATATAGAAAAAATTCCAGTATTACAGAAAAGCGGAATTTATAAATTAAAATGTAAAGACTGCAACAAAGTGTACCTAGGGGAGACAGGACGAAAATTCGTATGCAGGTTGTCTGACCACAAACGTGGAGAAGGTAATAGAACAACCAATTCGTTATATGCAAGACATTTCATAGAAGACAACCACAAGATTGTTAATCCTTTGGAAGAATACGAAATTGTAAAAGTAGTAAATAACACAGTTGAAAGGAAGCTTAGAGAGGAGTTAGAAATATTGAAAGAAAGAGAAAAAGGGTTAGACAATTTAATTAATATTAAAATTAAATTTGATAATGAAGAAATATTTTATAACATGATTAAGAAGTAAATGAGACAGGGCAGATAGATAAGATTAAGAATTATATTTCATAGTACTAATTGGTTGTTTTAAAATAAGGGTGTGTGACTGACCCACGTGTGTGGAGAGGAAGAGGGTAGTTTAAAAGGATGCACACACACACACACACTGAAACACAAGGAATTTACTAGAAAAACATGTAACTGTACAGATGGTGAGACAGAGTTTAGGGGGTGGGGAAGGGTCATTAATTTTTAGTTTGTTGTGGGTGAGCAGGGTGGGGGAGAGGGGTGAAGGGTTGGATTGTACATATTCCCTCTCTATTCCTGATCTGACGATGAGCTGTGAAGCTTGAAAGCGCTAATCGGAATAATTTTTATTAGTGGTGTGCAATATTGATCATTCTGATTGTGATTTCAACCACTAACACAAATTTCTTCATTAAATATAAAATATTAATACAGAGATAACAGTACGTTCTGTATGGCTCAGGCATGACGTTAACGATACTTTAAATGCTGCAAAAGGGGGTATATTTACAAAATGACACTTATGTGTTATTAATCGATGGCGCAATATACTCATTACAAATTATAAGATTTCGGACAATAGCCATCGTAAGTTAAAATTAATAAACGCTACGTTTCGATCTCTAAAGGTCGTCTTCGGGCGAACAGAAAATTAATACAAAGATAAATCTATCAATAACAAATAGAAATTGTAGAAACTTCAAACTTTAGTCATAAACAACAACAAATGATTTACGTAATCAACAGCCCTGCAGTTGTTTACGATTGCAACCACGGGAGGAACACTACTTTGATGTAATGGTGAGTACTGTTTCAATGTTATTATAATTATTATTATTATTATTATTATTTTAACACTATTTTTGTATAACTATGGTTTGGAATTTTGACGATATCTATTTGTCAGTGATAGATTTATCTTGTATTAATTTATTGTTTGCCTCGAGACGACCTTTGATTCTTTGGAGGTCGAAACGTTGTGTTTATTAATTTTAACTTTCGATAGCTAATGTTCGAAATCTTATAATTTGTAACGACACATATGTATGTACATGTGTGGAGGCAATTTTAGTCACACGAGCGGATACGAAGTGCACTGTGACACTATTAGCAATATGACACTATTAAAAACACATATTCCACAAGGGAGATATCATGAGCATAAGATAAAACATTCGTATTTACAAATGTGTGTCGTTAATATACCGATGAAACAAAATAAATGCAAAACCCCAAAATTTCTGTTGTATATGTATCATAACACTCTCTCTCTCTCTCTCTCTCTCTCTCTCTCTCTCTCTCTCTCTCTCACGCACACACACATACACAGTACGCAAATTTCTACTATTAAATAAAAATTTTCCAATTCACCTAATCGTATCATCAGACCCAGAGCAGTGGCAACAAAACATGGACAAGCAGACTAACGGGCTAAATATTCTTACGACGGTCTCACGGATCGTCGTATGGTACAGTGGAAACAAAATACAAGACACCAATCCAGTCACTAATTACCAGATTTAATTAGTCAAAAATCACAATTTGTAATTAACAAGTTAGTCTCTTACAACAATTCAAGTTAAATTTGTACATACGCAATAATAATGTCAAGCAATAGAGTTCTGCACTAAATATAGAACAGTAATTACTTCGCACAATACTTCGACAACCACTCAATCCGCAGTAAGGAAATCGCTCAACGTCGCTAAACTTACAAAGCCAGCTGCTCTTGTTTATATAGGTGGCGCTGAGGTTCCAGAATAACTTTCCATCCTTACTGCGCCGTACCAGCATAATGCGTATTTACAAGTGCTCATGAACACTCCTGTGAGTGGACGACCTTGATACAGACGAGACACGCTGGGCTAGGCGAGAAGCGCGTAGAACAATACTCACGCCTTTTCGAGAGACCTCCGCGTCGTTACAATATGTTTTGGATAATATAAAAAGTTATCAGTCTTAAATCTTGATGTGATATTTTGTCTGTATATTCTAAACGACACTGAATACAGGTACACATCCGGGAGTCAAAGCTTTTGTAACAACCTCAAAGTGTCATAAAATCTCATTAAAAATTACGGATATTTTTTTATAATTTGACTCAAGTGACTTAAATTTAAATACTCTGAACAAGATTGAGAACAAACGCATTCATCAGTAATGAAAACATTGTAAGCCTACTTGCGTTTTTCATGCGGATTTTTTACGTGAAAAAAGCAAAAAATTGGACCACGATAAATTTATGTGAGATGGCCAGTCTCACATAAATGTGTAAAGCGAGTCTCCAGGTCACCCGCTGCAGAATGCTCCCAAGTCCGTTCATTGGGTAGTTATAACACTGGATGTATGACCACACTCGCGGGAGAAACGGTGCGTTTCGTGCTGTGACAAATTAAATACCAATTATAAGCAAGTCAGCGTATTTGTCTTGTCTTTATTAGTGTCCTGAAACATTACAAATTTCCTTGCAAGTTTTATATATGTTAACACCGTTGCTATTTGTTTGTATAGATTTTTTAGTTGACAGTTACTAAGTATATACGTGTATATAAGTATAAGTTATAAGTTATAATAACTTATATTATATATAAGTTACTAAGTATATACGTGTGTATAGTAATGTGGATAATGCCATATAGTATTACGTAGCCTACACGGATATTTGGTCAGACGTAGCGGCTTCGATGCTCAACATTGTTCGGGAGAAGTAAGGATTTGTCACTACTTATTGGCACACTGCTAAATACCTAGTTCTTAACGAGGCCTTTCGGTGTCTCCACCATCTTGGAGACACCGAAAGGCCTCGTCAAGAACGAAATATTCATCGGTTTGGCAATAAGTAGTGACAAAGTTGGTGCTAAGATGGCTGCTAGTAAAACTAATAAAACTGGAAGAGTAAGGATTTGATTGTGCATCTATTTGTAAATCGGCATGTCTGAGCAAGATTCCTGTACTTTGATGTATTTCAAGTCTACAAATTGTGTATGTGAAACTTTTCTATAAATATCGCGATCTGTATAGTCCAATTTTTATTTTACTTATTATTATGAAAGAATGGAATTTTATTTTACCTAAAAGAATGGAAGGATGAAAGGTAAGGTGATTAACACCAGTTGAGAAGACAAAAACACGCAAAGGTGCTATACTGCCAAGTTAGAAGAAGAAAGTAAGAAGGAATTTGCAATATATTGTTTTAGGACAGTAGGTATTTGATAATACATATACTACTACTACTAGTGTGTGTGTGTGTATGTGTGTGTGTGTGTGTGTGTGTGTGTGTGTGATAGAGAAGGGAGAGAGAGAGAGAGAGAGAGAGAGAGAGAGAGAGAGAGAGAGAGAGAGAGCACGTGCGAAGACGGAACGAAACAAGTGGAACAAAAGTTTCCATTGAGACGTATAAATTACCATGACGTAAATACTTACCTCATTGTTAAAAATAAAACAACACGCGTTGTCAGAAGTGCTGATATTTTTTTTAACGACAGGTGATTATAAATGTACAGGGAACACAAAACGCTGGCTGCAGTATCAGCAGTTGTAAATGATTTTATTTTATGGTTTGATTAATTCTTTTGTTTTTTACTGTTATTTATGACGTTTTTGACGGCTGTTGAATTTGTCGAGTAACGACTGATAATAAAACAGCCATACGCCGTGTAACTGCGTTTGATTGCAAAACGCAAATAAAAATGTTTACAACCGAGTATAATGTTCACCGGCCGTGTTTTGCATGTTCAGCCGTTTTAAACGAAATACATGGAATATGTGAAGAATCGATGAATGATACGAGAATGAAGTTTAAATACCAAGCGACAGAATGTGACAATCTGGAAAGAAGATGAGAAGGCGAGACTAAGTGAAGCAAATAAATGTGTTAGAAACAATAAACCGTCAGATAAGTGCAAAATGACTGTAAATAACTGGAAATAGAACGTGTCTAAACAGAGTCGTATGTACTGTAAGACCTTTGAGGCTTCCGACGACAGGTCCTTGAAATGAGACTCCCTACAGAATTGTTAGAGTTGAAATATATATACATATCTTTACAGCTGTCGCCGTTTCTCCGTCCCCAACTTCCATTGTAACCTACCGTAGCATGTAAGTTCTAAATTTCTCGCAACCATTGCTTCCGCTACGTCATCTCGCCAACTCCTCCGTGGACGTCCTCTTTTCCTCCTCACCGGTGGTATCCATTCCAGTATTTTGTGGGGCCATCTGTCATCTTCCATTCTCTTCAAATGCCCAAACCAACTCAATTGTCTTCTTTCTATTTCATCTATTATTGTCCTGTCAATATTCATCTCGGCTTCAATAGTGTCATTTCTAGTCCTGTCTAATTTCGATCTTCTACAACTCCTGAAGAAGTCAATTTCCGCTGCCATCAGTTTTTTCTTATTTACGTTTGAAACGTTCCAAACTTCTGCTCCATAAAGGATTACACTTTGCACAATGCTATTATATTATATATATTGTAGCATGACAGATAATCCCCATAAATAAATTACTCAATGATAATTAATAAAGCTCTAATATATGGAATATCCAGATGAGCATCAATTAAAAGGCACTATTAATTAATATACTCACAAGAAAAGTAAAAATAAAGAAAAAATCTGCAAATAATAGATATACTACAAATTTGAAAACCCAGAAAACTAAAAATGTGAATAACAAAATTACCCAGGTAAGATAGAAGCAGGGAATTAAGATACCCCGACAAAGAAACCAGACCAGAAGAAACAAAATTATACACAGCGAAATGGTACTGAAGAAAGAAGAAAGAAGAAAGAAGAAATATAGAATGAACAAAAATACTGAAGAAAGAAGAAAGAAGAAATATAGAATGACCAAAAATACTGAGGAATAAGAAACCTGAGAAGATCCACTAGAAAAAAGGAAGTGAGACGATCCATACCAAATAGAAACCCCATAGGGAGAGAATCCAAAAACCCCAAAAATAAATGAATGTCCAAAGAGAAAGTATAACACCCCAAAAAACCATATCACAATGTAAAACTGACAAAAACCAAAAGTGTTAATAGTATTAAGTAACAGTGCACCCAAAAAAGTTATTGTTTAGTTTATATGAACAAATCTTCACAGTCCCCCCATGGTTAAATATTTCATGTTGTAAAGCTAGAAAAGGACTAGTAATAATATTTATAAATAACCATGGACCAGTGTAAGTTATTGAATTATAGCCAACAAACTTTGAAAAGGTACATGAGTTGCCGTACAAATGAATAAACTTTAAGTGTTTTTTGAACAGTATCTTATTTGATATGAAGTAATAATATTGCCAATGAAATGCTACTGAATCTATAAGAACATTCCATAGAATGAAATAATAAACAGATAGCTAGTGTTATACTTAGAGATGGGGAATAAATCCTTAAAATTGCGAAATACAGAGCAGACTGTCAATAATTAGTTTTAAGAAAGTGTTAACCATTATATGGAACCAATATGTTATGTTCCTGTTCCATATAATAACTAGACAAATAGGATTTATTAGTAAGAGATATTATTGTTATAAGATGTTATTTTGTTGTTACTTTAAATTAGGAATGCCATATCTAAAGGTAGATATCATTCCCCATGTTATAAAATGTTTTTTAATTATGTTACTAGGTGTAATCAATACACATAAAAGGTATTATTCAAGGTACCAGTTTTGATAGAGATAGGTGTTATATTTTAATTGTACAATCAATAATCACTGTTATACCAGTCAAAGAACTAATTGTTAATAAAGTATATAAGGATAAAAAGTCAGAGAAGGGTATAAACTAACTACATTAGTAAAAATTTTGCAAATAGCAACACATCAAATCTAGGCCATATAATGAATTTAAACTGCAGAATAATTAATAAATCTAGTCTTATAAGCCAGTTAAACTGACAATATTTATGCAAGATAAACCCAACATATAGTATACCATGTAAATAAGACTTTCTAAAGATATGGTCAGCAGATAAGCAAAATTACTTATTTATCTAATAAAATTATAAATAAAAATGGAATGGACTAACTGACATTATCAGAGGAGAAGTCATAGACAAATGAATAGTATTTAAAAACAATCATTAATAAACTAAATTGCAAGAAATTAAGTAAGAATAGACAATTATATCAATTTCAGATTTAATAGAATAATAATTATATTAGGGAAAATGGCTATTATTTGCTTAGACCACAGGAAGTATAAATTTAGGCCTACCTTCCAAAAATGTAATAAATATAATTTTCTAATGAAACTTTGTAACACTATATTAATTATTATCAAAATAAGCAGAATAGAATCAAGAAACCGAATATGTATTTCGTATTTCGTACAGTTAACTAATAACGAAATTATTTTCTGATTATAATGTATTAAAATAAAATGTATCGGAAGCTAAGATAATTTGAAACAATGTATAAGAAATATTAAATATCTTAAATATTAAGATTTTCAGGAGACGAAGGAAATGAGAACAGTTCATTATTATACGTTGACGAGTGAACTTAACGTGATTATTTGCTAGAAATAACCTAATGGCGATTAACGTTATAAACCGAGTTCGGTGAAAATTTGTATAAAACTTATTTTGAGCTATTTTTTTTATTGTGAACCGGTGAAGTTAACATATGAACAGTGTAACACCAATAAACTGAACCACATAAGACTAATTAATCGAAATAACACAAATATCACACAATTTACTGACGAAAAATTAAGGTTAAAACCGACACACATAGACCTACACCAAGTGAACTATTCCACCATACACCAGTGACACTCAAATACATCCAGGACAATCATATACAATTGCTGAGACCATTTACACGGAAAAAAGACATCTTTATTTAAATAAAACTTTCATCCAAGTTATCCGTTAACTACGCATGCGCCAGTCGGCCATTTTGTGAATCGTCGTTAACTAATCCCGTCAGCTGCAGAGAACGACTGTCTTCGGCTGCTTTTGGTTTGAATAAAAATCATATATAAACTTTATTATTTTTAGTTATAACATTGTATTGTTTAATATTAAGGCATTTTATAATTGTAAGTGTTATACTTTCCTGCCCATAACCTTCTCTGGCTATATCTTAAATAACCGTTTAAAGAACCATATTTTTATAATACTAATGTAAACTTTTTATATCGACCGGCCCTGAGTGAGTCGATACTACTTTGTAACATCGATTCTTATCGAACAAATTAATTATTTTATTAATAAACGTTCTGTTTTTTGTAATTTGGATTTGATTTCTCTTATAAAAAGGCTTAACAGGTAAATTAATCAAGAAACCCAACTAACCGAAAGGCGGTATATACGAAACAACGAACGTTTCAAGAACAAGAAGAAGAGAGCCGTCTTTCGCCTAGATTTGGAGTTAACCAGATTGTCTTTTAACAAATTTACTGAAAGTGACACTGTTACCAAAATAAACATAATACCACTTCATTTCTAATTACAAACAGTAAACACGATTAGTTCCTAAATTTTAAGAACCAAATTACCCAGAAAACTTTTTCAGACATTTTTTTTTTGAAATAAATTAAAAATTTTTTTTATTTCAAATTATTGTAACAACATTACTACAGAATTAAATTATTGTGTTTTATTACAAAATTGGCGCTCACAACAGTGGGGCACAATATAAAAGGAAGCAGACCCGAGCAGGAGTCTATTTTGTTTTATTACAAAATATGTTTCTTTGTATTTCTTGTTATAATTCTTTCCCATAGACGAGAATTCAGCGTTCTTATAACGGTTCGCCCCTTCTTAACATGTTCTTGAATTTCATCTTTGCTGCTTCCCTGTTTGTTGAAAATAACGCGTAAATATTTACTTTTTTCAACACCTCTTACACTGTCCACATCCAATTTTTAAGTCCTTAACTTCTTCGTTGCCCACTATCAGGTACTCATATTTTGCCATGTTCAGCATCAAACCAGCTGCGTCATATTCGTCTTTTAACTTTCTGACCATATACTCGAGGTCTTCGTCATCCTCCCCTACCACAGTCTGGTCATCGGCAAAATATAGAGTGAACAGACTGTCATCTCCTACTATCAGCCCCATGATTTTACACGGGGCTGATCGGTTAGGGCATTCCCCTATCTAGAGTTGAAATCTACCGCACTTAAAATGACTGTTACTTTATATTCATTATTTTAATAACAGAATACTGTATGTATTACGATAAAATTCTATTTCATAATGTTTATAATGATGGCCGGGCAGATGTGGGTCCTTCGGTGTTCTGTTGGATGCGTATTCTTGGGCCTGACGGCTTCGGGGAGCATCCTGTTGCACTGCTCTGCGGATAGTGACAGGTGTTGATGTTACTACCGCTGCTTTCCCTTTCTCCCGGCTGGTGCGGGGACCCTATAACATTTTTATTTGGAGATTAGCCGTCAGTTAATACACCCTCTCCAATTATTATGTTGATTAGCCGTCACATAACACTCTCTCGCCTCGGAACACAGACACCGCACTCACTTCCACAATTATTATCAACATTTTATTTGCTCTGAATAATTTAGCATTGCTTATTTAATTCAATTATGGTCATTACTTTAAAATTTTATACTATCAAAAGACAATTGAATACAATGTTACCATGTGTTTCCAGACCAGAAGTAACGTGTAAAGCAATTTTACAATACAAAGGTTTTACAATGAAATAGGTTTTACAGAAGTTTGGGCCACACACACACACTTACACAATCATAACACATAATCCATCATTAAATATAGAACATATAACATAGAATAATATAATTGAGCCTAACCTGAAAGCCTTTACTGGATTACGAACTCATGTGGAAAGATCTACACTTAACACTTAAACCCTGGGCCGTCAGACCATTGGACACTCTCCTTGAAGGTTGCCAGAGGAATGAGAGCAAGGCCTGGATTAGTCGGTCCCACTATCCGGCATAAAAACGCCCTGTCCCAATTTGTAGATAATAACCCTTGGTAAGCTACTTACTGACAACGTACAACGAGCAGCTGATACGGTTGACTAGGCCTGCTAGATCGCGTCGCCGGACCGCAGGCACAGCCGTGGCTATCATATTTTAATTATCGAGATGGCTGTGGCAAGCACAGCTGCCAAACAACGCGTTGGCGGCACTGAACAGATTCAAACCAAGCCGGGAAAATTCAAATCCCGGCACAACTGAATCTATCAGTGAAATGCACGTCAGGATAATTAAAATAATATCAATAACTAGCAGAAATATCACAAGTCGGGAGTCGGGAGTGGTTTAAGATCTGTTGCAGAAGAAACATAATATTAATACATAAACCTACTACAGATTTTATATATACTGATAAAATTAAAATATACCTCCACCAGTATATTGCTTTTGCTTTAAAAAATTATATGCATCTATATGTAATAAGCAGAATGTAAAGAAATAGAAGAATGCGTGGAAAAAACTGAAAAAGAATTATAATGATAAGCGACGAATGAGAGAAGACTTCGGGATTTCTCGTACATTTTAGCTGATTTCTTCGTACAAATACATTGTTGAGACGTATTTCGTCAGCAGTTCAGTTGATATCACTTTTTACAACCTTCAGTTGTGATTTAAATTTACTGATAGATAATAGTGAGGATAGAAATATTATGTTATATTAAACATAATAAAATTATTTAATCTTCTAAATGTTTTATCCGAATTGTAATGAGTGTAGAGAGTGTTTGTGAAACGTATTGAAGTAACTTCGATTGTAAATTGTACAAAATTAAAGGCATAAAATTAAACTGTTCCAGTAGTGGACGGTGTTATGGTTGCAGCGTTGCACAACCACCAATACAGAATAACTAAACTATAAAATAATATACGACAATATTAAACAGTTAAAAGTGTCATAAATTTCAACGGAAAACGTATTAGATTCTATACGCCAATATTCGCGTACAATTCAGATATGCCGTGCAGGCTGGTGGTTGTAGGCCGCTTGCAACTTCAGTAGTAAATGGCAAAGCTTACTACACAAACATATGGGAGGACGTGCGCTACTCTTCACAACTATCCTATGTTCCCAATGTTAGGTAGGAGGTTGCAAAGTTTCTGCAACGCTCCACTAGTAGCGCTTAGCGCAGCTTAGTTGTGTCATGAAATCAGCACAGCTTTTTGATTTATAAGTTGCGTCAGGTTTAGTGATTACGTTGGTCCAAGGTAAACGTATCCGTTGTTTGAGGTTATAAAATTATAGTAATAATTTTGTACAACTGTGATTATGATATTTAATTAAGAAAGTTGTGTTAGTGTTTATAATCACAAACAGGATTATCACTGTTGCATAACACTATAGAAAAATTATTCCGATTAGCGCTTTCAAGCTTCACAGCTCATGGTCAGATAGGAAATAACATAATAGGACAAACAGCTTCTTCATAACCCCTTGTCTTAAGGGAAGTGGGGAACTCGGTAGTTAAGAAAGCCCATTTAACTTATAGCTTGTTCACGAAAATGTGTAGGGACGGTAAGACAAGTGGGGGTATGAAGAAATTGTTTGTCCTATTATGTTATTTCCGATCTGACGATGAGCTGTAAAGCTTGAAAGCGCTAATCGGAATAAACTTTCTATAGTGGTGTGCAACAGTGGTAATTCTGTTTGTGATTTTGATAGTTTAATGGCTTTTAATTCCTCTCCCATAAACCAACTACTGCAACCACCAAAATTTATAACTATCAGCCGCCACTGAAATGTACTATTAGAAATAAAATGGATGGAAAGTCTAATATAATTAGAAGAACACACACGCGCGCGCCCGTGCGTCTGTGTTGTGTTTATGTATACATATTTTTTTAGAGGATATAAACTATATGAACTAACCTTTTGTATGTAATCGTAACTTATGTGTTCTACGCTTGTGGTAACGTAAATAACATTTTCCTTCCTTTGTTTACAGGTGAGTCGTGAGGATACATCGGCCTAAGTTATGTGCTAAAATTATGTAAGTAACTCTTTGTTGTCATAGTAATATTAGCACTCCTCAAAGTGCTGTATTACAGTGCAAGTAGTTCCAGGCGGCAGTGCAACTTCAGCGCCAAAAACAAAAAAAAAAAGGAAAAATACAAAAATTATCTTAGTGGATGTTATAGTTATGAAGTAGTACTTTTGACTGCTGCAAATAGAATTGCTTTTGTATCGGAAATAGTTACTAGAAAGTTTCCAATAAGGTCACGAAGTTTACGTAAGGCCTTGAAAATTGTTAAAAATGTTTGCCGAGTGTCTCCACGGTTTATCGTTGGAATCGTTTTGTTTCCGTCCTGAATCAGTTTCTTTCGCAGAGAAACATCGACAAAGGCAACTTTGTAAATAAACGTTCAGTGGCAAGGTCGGAACATTTGTAACGCGGCGCCATATGACGGTGAGACAGAAGCGTACAAATGTCGGCTGTGAGAGAGGGCAAGTTTCGGCCGGTTAATCCGTTTGAACGAGTTCATTTGTCTTCCGGAGACCCAGCTGTGTGTCAAACACCCTTCGACGTAGCCTAGCAGACACCTGAATAAATCTGTGTGTGTGTGTGTGTGTGTGTGTGTGTGTGTGTGTTTCCAGAACCTTGTTCTAGAATTGGTGGTAAATAAATATTAATCACAAAATTGTGTGATATTTTAAATATTTTAAAACTACGTTGTGTTTATTAATTTCTGAGAATTACATTTGTTATCATCTGCCTCTTCGTATGCACATGTAAACTAGTGTACATTCATTGAGCGATTTACTCCTTTCATAAGCATAAAGATTTAAGTTTATTTCTATTCACGTATATTTAAAAAAAAACCTTGAATATACATGTGAATAAAAATAGTTATAATTTAATTACATTTTGAGACTAAGTTGTCAACTTTTGTTGAAAAATTACATTTTTTTTATATAATTTTGGGTAAAGGAAAATGTATAAGAGCATAAAAAACACAATTTTCTTTAAAATATTCCCAGTAAAAAATTTTAATGTCTCAGTCCTTTGTGCCACACAACTACAGTATAATATATTAGTTATAATAAAAGAAATTTACGATGAATAGCTAACCGACCTGTATATTTCTCTAACTTTACACTCAGAAATGGTCTATATATAATTTTTTCAAGGAATACACACATTTCTAGCACTCAATAATAACGTGTTCTGAGACGTAAAGGCAGACGTGTAGCGAAGTAAACGCTCCGCAAAAGACGACTGAAGAGATACTAAGCATTTGTACTTCATGCAGTCCAAGAAAATTGACTGCATCTCATCAGTGAGTGCTGTGTAGTATATGATTAGTGGGCGATTATTACACCTCCTTCAGCATATTTACTAAAGAGCCACCAAGAATAAAGTAATAATATGTTGTAAATACACTATAAATAACTGTAAACATAAGTATGTCAACTTAAAATATTAGATTGGTTGTCAGTCAAGCTGTAAAGGGGTGTAAAGTTCCATGAATTCATAAACAAAAGAGGCATCAGATCAGAAATGTACCATCAATGGCGATTCTGCGCAAAGACAGGGTCCCTTGCTCGTCCGTGCTTGCGCTACTTTTAAACTTCTCTATAACATGGCACCTTATCAAAATTCCCTGTGATCTGTTCTTCTGTTACTAATTAGTGTAAACAGTCCTTTCTCAAGACGTTGGGAATCCAGTTTGCTTCCTGTTCCCAACAACTACAACGAATTTCCACTCGTCTCTTATTCTCCTCAATACCACTTCCTTTTGTATCTTTTACAGTTAATCTTTTCCATTCTTTACAACAAACACATATCAAATAAAATATTTACTTTCGATGTTCCAGGACTCTAGTGCGTGCATTACATTACTCCATTATACAACCGAGCAAGTCTCTTAATTATCCTTCTTCTGATTAGAAGATTTCATATTCTACCGAATGTAATAGCGTGTCCAAGTGCAAGTATACTTTTTGGAGTAAGCCGGTTCAATCCCGTACACCTCACGATCTTAGGCCAGTAAGCTAATTCAACGTGTAACGAAATAACTACAACGAAAAAGCAGTGTTGCAAGTTCAATCAAATCTCTTTTTCCCACACACCTACCCAAAATTTCCCCAATGCCCCAAATATGTGTGATTAAAAAAAAACGTTATATTTTAAATAATTTGAGCATGTTCTAAATGTTTAAATCATATTACAAGAATAACATAAATATTAATTTTTTTTAAATAAAATAAAACGTACTCACATGGTGAGGGATTAAACTGAGTACTTTTGAAATACCTTTCTTGTTTATTATTAGCGTAATATATGTATACATCTTTCCAATTCATTCATAAAAACAACATTAATTCATAAAAACAATTTAAAATCAAAGACACCTATTAATTATAATAATATTTATAGTAATCTCATGAGAAAACTTTTTAGGTTCAAGTTTGAAATGTCGAAACAGTATAATTCTGTATCTTTGTTTACACTGTACGTGGTGAACTGTTGGAATAATTAGCAACTCAGTAACAAGCAAGAAGATACGGTTCTCTAAGATGTTATCTTTGAAATAAACAACTCACTGTATGTTGTGTTATTATGCATGGCAGTGATCTGATGACAAAGTCTATTTTGTGGTGTAATAATGTGGCAGTAATCACGATTCACAACGGATGATGACGACGTCGGAATAAGATTTTAAATAATGAATACGCTCGTTAATTTCTTGACTCTAAGTCACGTCACCTCTTGCGACGGGCAGGGATGAGTCAGTAATTATAATGTCACAGGTGGGCTGTTCCTTGATTGCAGTCTTCCCTGCGACGCGGTGCGCGGTTGCTGCCGAGTTTCCCAATGAAGCGTAACCGCTTCATTCTGTTACATCGTTGCATGAATTTTCATGTAACCGAAGAGGCGACGTATTTTGGAAAACCGTGTTGCCATCATCACGTTGAAATTGTTACCACGTGAATACTAAGTAAATTGCAATTCCTGTGCTTTCCAATCAGTGGATCACCAGTATATAGCAACTTTTAACTGACAATTTTTTACTACACCATAAGTTCCTTCAACATCGGCCTCCACCACCTCTATAGAGTGACTCAGGCTCCTAATTAAGTGGCTGCCTCATGACTCATGCCAAAATAAACCTACAATAAACGTACTGGATGCTGTATCTAAAAACAATATTCTTCCTAGAAAAAAATCTTCTATGTAAGTGCTCATCAAAACACATATGGATTTATGGTGTACGTATGTGCGGTTGTAATAAGATATTAACACAGACGTAATCTAAAGGTTCCAATCGAAAATCTTAGTGATGTAGTGATCTTAGTGCGCAGTGATGAACAGCTAAACGATAATTATCTTGTTGATTCATCCTCTTCGTTCACTTTATAAATATTATTATATATAAACTTTCACAATTGAACTTATTTTCATTTATCTTTCCCAAACGTTTCGAGGTGATGTTCCTCTTCCTCAGTGGGATTAAATACTCTGTGTAAAGTAAGTTCAATTGTGAAAGTTTATATATAATAATAGCTAAACGATCTTTGTAAGTCTCTAAATTTTCACTCTACTATGGTCTAGATGTCATTTCTTTAAGGATATATGGACTTACAGGACGCTACATTAACGCGTACTGGAGATAAAAACAGACTTCCTGTAGTCATAAACGCACCAGCAAACTTAACATGACTAAAGAGACGTGGTATTTGATCTACCATAACCTCCAGTCCAAAGAAATTAATCATCGTACTAGTCCACAGTTTGTTTAATTGGCAAATGATTAATTGTAACCGTTTTTCAGCATATTTGCTTATTATATTGTTTTAAATTTAAATATATTGTAGCCTATGTTGATAAATAAATATAAAAGTTATTAACATCCCTTTATCAGTAGCGCCAACAGTTTTGGTCTAGGATCCTTCGTCGCATTTACGTAGTACAAAATATTCATTCAGGAAATGTGAAAGAATACGTACATAACATGACTCACCAGATTTGACTACGTCATCTGCTGTACGTTGCAGTGTTAGTTTTATTGCTGTCCTCAGATACAAAAATATTGTCTTTCTCTTTATGCATCTTTAACCTCGTTTATTTTGTATCATTTTTGGAATTTCGTCTCACGTGGTTCATAGAGTGACTAAAATCACATTATATAATTTGAGTAGGAAGCGTGACAGGTAAAATTCTGAGAGGTTACTTGATATCAGCAAAGTAATTTTCAAAAAAAAATCACCCCTCCCCCTTCAACTACCCTCTCTGTTTATAGATATCTGATTTGCCATTTTACAATGGATTAATATGACCTTATTTTCAGGGCACTTATTTATCAAAATTAAGTACTTTATTCTTGTCAGAATACAAAACAATGAAAGTAATCTACCCCTTCCCCTTAACCGAACAACCAAATTTTTGATATTTAGACTTGTATTGAGTAATATATTCATTATATGTAATTACTAAGGTATCTTATCCTTCAAAATGAAGTAGTTTATTGGACATCAGAAAGGTAATTTTCAAAAAATTACCCTCTCCTCCTTCAACTACCCATTTCATTTATAGATATTTCATCTACCTTTCTGCAGTGGAGTATTACGATACTCTCCCAGAATACATTATTTATCAAAATTAAGTACGGTACTTTATTCTTGTCAAAACACAAAACAATGAAAGTAAACTACCCCTTCCCCTTAACTGAACAACCAAATTTTTGATATTTAGACTTTTATTGAGTAATATATTCATTATATGTAATTACTAAGGTATCTTATCCTTCAAAATGAAGTAGTTTATTAGGCATCAGAAAGGTAATTTTCAAAAAATTACCCCCTCCTCCTTCAACTACCCATTTCATTTATAGATATTTCATCTACCTTTCTGCAGTGGAGTATTACGATACTCTTCCAGAATACATTATTTATTAAAATTAAGTACGGTACTTTATTCTTGTCAAAACACAAAACAATGAAAGTAAACTACCACTTCCCCTTAACTGAACAACCAAATTTTTGATATTTAGACTTTTATTGAGTAATATGTTGATTATATATAATTACTAAGGTATCTTATCCTTCAAAATTAAGTAGTTTATTGGACATCAGAAAGGTAATTTTCAAAAAATTACACGCTCCTCTTTCAAATACCCTTTTTATTTATAGATATTTCATCTACTTTTCTGCAGTGGAGTATTACGATACTCTTCCAGAATACATTATTTATCAAAATTAAGTACTTTACTCTTGTTAAAACACAAAACATTGCCGGTAAACTACCCCTCTCCTGCCTCAACCGAACAACCCCATTTTTTATATTTACAGTTTTATTGAGAAACAGTTTCATTATATGTAATTATTAAGGTATTTTATCCTTCAAAATGTATTACTTTATGCCTCATCAAAAAGGTAGTTTTCAAAAAATTATCTCCTCCCTCTTTGACTACCCTTTTCACTCATAGATATTTCATCTACCTTTCTACAGTGGATTATTATGACCTTCTTTTCGGGATACTTTATTTAACAAAATTAAATACTTTACTCTTTTTAAAACGTAAAACGTTGCAGGCAAAGTATCCCTCCCTGTGTAGCGTGACGTACGACTAAAAACTATTTAATGCAAACGATACAGAAACTCGTGGAAAAATACAAAAAACGGGACTTAATCGTAATTATAGAGGATACTGTATATGTGTATCGGAGACGTGATTTAAACAAAATGTTTAAGCAGGTAAACAGGAAGTTCCAAAAAAATTTCTCGATGGGTAAAAAAATACAAAAAATTGCAGTACGTATTTTGTATGTTTTCAGAGTGTTGGGTGCCAGTTTTGCACCCCCTCCCCCCAACACACACACACACACACACACACACACACACACACACACACACACACACACACACACACACACACACACACACACACACACACACACACACACACACACACACACACACACACACACACACACACACACACACACACACACACACACACACACACACACACACACACACACACACACACACACACACACACACACACACACACAGACGCACGCATATTATATATAATTTTCCTATTAATTTATTAATCCCTGACTTATGTTTCACTAAATTTTGTTCAATACAGAGGTTCGATTGCGTAAATATACGTTCAGTTGTTTGTTGAAACATCAGAGAGTTCCACGAACCGATTCGGGCCGATGTGCTTCGTCCAAGGCGATGTAACTCACAAGGGAGTAATAGATCCACTGCGAAACTGAAATTGCCTTAATTTTACACGAGACAGGTCAAAATGGCGAGGACGCAATTAGTTTGTACAACGCTAATATTTGATTATAACACAACGCTGAAGATATAACCGTATTTCGTTGGTTAGCTTAAATTAATTTCTGATGACTTAATAAAATCCACTGAATATGTAGCGAAAAACATTTCTTCAGTATTAGAGCTTTAAAGTACAGTTTTGTTTTTCTTTTGTACTGTCCCTATTTACACGATTAGAAGCAAACTTTTTCATAAAAAGCTTTTAAGGTCTTATAATTCCATGAAATAAGAGTATTATGGAAAAGAGTATTGTGGAATTTGCTTCAATAATAATTGTGTTGTAGAAACTATATAACAATGATGATAATGAAAATACTACTACTACTACTACTACCACTACTACTACTACTACTACTACTACTACTACTACTACTACTACTACTACTACTGCTGCTGCTATTACTGCTACTACTACTACTACTACTACTACTACTACTACTACTACTACTACTACTACTGCTATTACTGCTACTACTACTACTACTACTACTACTACTACTACTACTACTACTACTACTACTACTACTGCTGCTACTACTACTACTACTACCGCTACTGCTACTGCTGCTACTACTACTACTAAACCAAGAAGAGGACACGTCCCATCTGTACTGACGAAAGAAGGGAGAGGCATCGATCAAGAATCAAGGAGATATGAGAAAGGAGAACAAGGGAAGAGCCAGTTGAATCAAACGTAGTCCACAGTGGGTCGTACGAAAAAAATGATAATAAGGATGCAATGATAATTTTGACAATGATAAACCCGACCTTATAAATCTGGTTTTGTTGCAGGTAAACTGTTTATAAACAAAAAATTGATAGCGAACTGAAAGCTCTTATATAAATCGCAAGATATAATCACCTAACCTACGTTTCGTCCTGGGTATTGTTTATGAGCGTAGTGCAAAAGATTTTATAAACGTCTAAAGATTTGTTTATTGTAAAAATTAAAACATTTTAATTAAGACAATAAAATACTTATCAAGAACATATTCGTTTCCTTTAAATTTATCGCTTATATATTAGACTAAGAAGACCACCATTTGAGATGTACGTACTGTCAGTGAATTAGAGACTAAGTCTTCTTCTTCTTCTTCTTCTTCTTCTTCTTCTTCTTCTTCTTCTTCTTCTTCTTCTTCTTCTTCTTCTTCTTCTTCTTCTTCTTCTTCTTCTTCTTCTTCTTCTTCTTCTTCTTCTTCTTCTTCTTCTTCTTCTTCTTCACGGCTAGACTGTTTAGTCTGTTCCGGCTCCAAACTGGTCAGGCCATCTCTTCTTGTGTCTTCCAAGGCTTCTCTTGCCTATCGGCTCATACCACAAGGCTACCTTGGAGAATCTGTCACTGCCCATTCTGCTAATGTGTTGTGTCCAGCTTTCTCTATATTTATTGATGATTCCGAATATTTCAACTTTCAGTTCCTCTTTTATCTGATTGTTTCTTTTCGTATGTAATTTTTGTACCCATCTATGGAACGCAAACGTTCTGTAGCCTGAATTCTAAGTCAACTTAGTTTTATATTAATTTTAAGTACCACTGGAACAAACAGGCCTATGTGATTTTAAATAAAAGTTGTCATTATGGCGTCTAGTGTGAGTAATTTTGAATTTTTGAAATACAGTAGATACATAGGCAAGGTTTACAAGTGAGGTCAGTGCGATTGGTTAATATGTGACACATCAAAACCGGTTGAAACGTTAACAGGAACAACTTACACAACCGTAAACACATACATACATAGACCCATCATCTAAAGCGGTGTTCACGTAATCCTCCTTCAAACGTCGGTTATAACGGAATACAATTATTATTAAATATCACTATAATATTGACGACTCGGAACACTAAGTTTTTTATAAGTAAAAACGTAAAGTTTTACCTTACAGCCTAAACCGGCTTTCACCTATAGAAGGCTTCATCAGAGGCTGTCGTTAGTAGCGCTGATGAAGCCTCTGATGAAGCCTTCTATAGGTGAAAGCCGGTTTAGGCTGTAAGGTAAAACTTTACGTTTATACTTATAAAAAACTTAGTGTTCCGAGTCGTCAATATTATAGTGATATTTAGTTAAGTAACGGACACGTCATGGACAACGAAATCCAACAATTATTATTAATATTTATAATAATTTACCTCAAGATGTTTTTCCCTTATTTGGAACACGTTTCGGGAAACTTATTGTTCCCATCTTCAGCCTTCTTAATTTTGAATCTTGTGGAGTACTTGTGTGTTGGTTGGTTGTTGTTATGGCTTCCCGTTGGTTTTTGGTATTTTAAATTGTTATTATTGTGTATAATTGTGGTGTATGTATTAGTATTTTGTGTATTTTCTAAGTTGAGTGCTTTGAAAATTGTGTCATGTTTTGTATTGATTTGTATTTGTTCAAGTATTAGTTTGTTTTGTGTTTGTATATTTGTAAATTTTCCCAAATGTTCATTAACCTGCCTTTGTGTGGTATGTGTTTTATTAGTGTCATGTTGGTTATGTCTGGGAATTTATGTCCAGTGTTTATTGGATGTGTGGCCAAATTAGATTTATATATTTCTGCTTTTTGTATGCCTTTAAGATGTTCAAAATAAAGTTTTTTCAGTTGTTTTCTGTTTGTTCTATGTAACATTTATTGCAATCTTTATATATATAATACGTTTTTATAAATATATAAATTTTTATTAATATATAAATCTAATTTAGCCACGGATGCAATAAACACTGGACATGAATTTCCAGACATAACCAACATGACACTAATAAAACACATACCACACAAAGGCACCATAATGAACATTTGGGAAAATTTACAAATATACAAACACAAAACAAACTAATACCTAAACAAATACAAATCAGTACAAAACATGACACGTTTTACAAAGCACTCAACATCAAAAATACACAAAGTACTAATATATATATATATATATATATATATATATATATATATATATATAGCACAATCACACACAATAACACCAATTTAAAATACCAAAAACCAACAGGACACCATAACAACAACCAACCAACACACAGGTACTTCACAAGATTTAAAATTAAGAACGCTGAGGATGACGCTGAGTTTTCCGAAACATGTTCCAAATAAGGAAAAAACGTCTTGAGGTAATCTTATTATAAATATTAAATATATTATATGCATCAAGAAATAGACTGTAGCAAAAGTGTTTGAATTATTATTAAATATGTGTGTTTTATCTATGTGAAGTATCTCTCTCTCACTCTCTCTCTCTCTCTCTCTCTCTCTCTCTCTCTCTCTCTCTCTCTCTCTCTCTCTCTCTCTCTCACACACACACACACACACACACACACACACACACACACACACACACACACACACACACACACACACACACACACACACACACACACACACACACACACAACACAGTTGATTCAGATTGTGTTGCACTATAGTTTATACACAGATGCATTCTTACTTTATACAGTTTTGCATTAAGTTTTACATACACATTCTGTGTGTGTGTGTGTGTGTGTGTGTGTGAGAGAGAGAGAGAGAGAGAGAGAGAGAGAGAGAGAGAGAGAGAGAGAGAGAGAGAGTGGGGGGGGAGAGAGCTTACTTTTGGATGTTGTTACTTTTATATTTATGTTATTAAGAATTAGGTAGGAGTTTGTGATTGGACATGCGCGCGCGCTGTCGTATCGTTTGAGGCAACGAACACATTTCATGTATGTACCAACGGGACGTATTTGTGTTAATTAAAATCTAATTTCTCCAACCTAAACGAGAGGCGCACGTCCTCATTTCTTTCGGAACAAAAATGGAATTTGTTTTTTAATAATTTACTTTTTAAACTGAAAGTAAAACATAATGAAAGCGTCGTTTTTTATTCTCCGGATATTCGGTTAGAGTAAATGTAAGCATTTATATTTTAAAAGCACGATTATAATGTTAATAGCTTTTAAGGCTTACACAATCTTGCAATTTGTATGTACCGTGTTCAGTTTCTGTCACTGTGTTCTGCGAATTTGTAAGTTGATGATGTACAACAATCGAAATACTATGTTTATTTATAAAATAAACTGTTATTTACAGTATTTTATGCGTTATGTTACATTCACTGAGATTAAAAAATAAAGGGCTTTCAAACAACGAGAAAATTTAAATATTTAGAATAAATATTATGAAACAGCAAAAAACCAGAAAAAGAAAAACAAAGAAAGATTAGAACAAAACAAATATTGCATCCTATTGGTAAAGGCTAACGCACACATTATTAATAATAATATTTTAATTAAGTTGTACATTCGTTCTTTGACCATTGACAACTTTGTTTTGTGTATAATTCTAGTATTGCAAAATCACGGTAAATAACTCGGCACAAGGATTCTTCTTCTGATAGTTCCTATCCGTTTCGGATGTTGGATATCATACACGCTTTCTGTAAGACAGTTGTGTTCATGCCAAACCAGGTCCTTAAATTTCTCAGTCATGATATTCTCGATCGCCCAACTCTTCTCTTTCCAAGTAGTTTTCCCTGTAGTATGGACTGCAATACGTAAAATCTCTGTTCATTTCTCATGAGATTTCCCAGGTACTGAAGCTTCCTTATCTTCACTGTGTTAATAACTTCCCTTTCTTTCTTCAACTTTCTAAGCACTTCAACATTAGTTATATTTGCTGTCCATGAAGTACTCAGTATTCTACGGTAGAATCACATTTAGAAAGATTCCAATTTCTTAGTTGTAGCTTCAGTCAAAGTCCAAGAAGAAGAGGACCGAGAATACGTAGCAGCGTAAAACTGGATAACGGCACGAAGATTATCTTTGGATGGATTTTCCATCATAGATGGCATTTTTCAACCCAGTCACAACGCTTAGAAAAGAGCAAACTGCAAATATTTTTGATAGACGCGTCACTAGTACTTAAACATACAATATAAACAAATGAATTCCGTTGCCATGGCGACGAAGTCACGGATGCGCAGATCATACGTGTTTCTATTGAACAATCCTCGTAAAAGGAAGAACCTGACGATATACAGCTGCGGTATCATGAAATGAAGAGACTCGCCCTTCATGAAATGGAGGAAAAAATTGGATAATAGATGAACGGAATAAATAAAAGTTACTCCAACTAAGATGGGCTCCTGATTTGTAGAACTATAGAGATTTACGGATGCGCCGTTTCAGTATCAAAAGAATTAGGGACAGAGAAAAATAGTAATGGAAAAAATATGGTAAATCATGTTACAGGTAAAGTTTGACTTGATAGAGGCGTACTTTAAAACAAATAAATAGAATCATGAGTTTATTAAAAGTTAAAGAAAATTTTTTTTTGGGTCCTTCAGTCTTTTGACTGGTTTCTACCCTCTCCGCATATACGCGTGGTGCGTGTGTTACGCATTATCTCACAGGTATATGGGACCTACAGTTTTACGCCGGATACGAACGGCATAGTTGGGGAGAGTTTATACTAAGCAGGATACCTCTCGCTGGTTTACCATCGGCTTGCCAGGTGGAACGGTCGTATCTAAATCAGACGGCCCCGGCGGGAATCGAACCCGCGCCTACAGCATAGCAGCGCCACACGACAGCTCCTTATCAAGAGTAATGAACGGGAAATAGGCAGACTAGCTTGCGATAAGAAAACGAAATCTGTTGTTTTGATATTCAGAAGGTTGGGGTTGATTTATACAGTAGTTGAGATGAAGAACACAGTGACAGATGTAGACGTGTGTGTGTGTGTAGCTGTATACGACAGTTTTGTACAGGCGCGCGTGCTTGTATGTTTTGTATTGGCTGTCTAGTTGAAAACTAGTAAAGTCATAGTACAAACTACACGTAAAATTACAGTAGCTTGTAAATACTTGAGCCTTGTGGTATTACTTCCACTGTGCAGAGTTTAAGTTAGGTGCACGGGTATATTGTGTTTCTTTTACCGTGTGGGCGTTGTATCGCGTGTCCGAGAGACAAATCGCTGTGGTCGCGCTGTTTGCCAAACAAAATGATTAAAGTTTTCCGTAGCTCCGTCCGGTTAACCAGGACTTGTTAAACAATTTACGAAGTTGGACCGATCGAACTGTTTACCTCACCAAGGTTCCTGCAAAACAAAGCAAAGGAAAACTTCTCGCTGAATGAAAGTTTTCAGGGGTTTTAAAGTATTAAAGTACAGTATTTTAAAGTATTATATGTTAGGGTTATATGTTAGGTATGGATACCGTAAACATGGTAAAAAAAAAATATATATTATTTTCCGTATTAAAGGGAACGGGAAATTTTGAATACGGAAATCGGTGTCAGAGGGCCGTGTCATTAAAAAAATGGGCTTCGATTACTGTTTAGTTTCTTGCAACACCCTATCTCCTGTTTTTCTTTTCAAGGCTGCGCGCCTTACTTTCAAGGGCATTGGCAATTTTTATCGTGTTGTATTCTCTACCACTCACATATTAAAAGTCACAACATTTCAACTTGTGTAATTTAAACATAACAAAAATGATTGTCTTCATGTGAGAATACCTGTTACCATCAGAATATTTATTTAATTTTTAATCTTACAATTATAAATTTCTTTTCCGTTGGAAGGTGTGTGAGGATCGGTCAAAAAGTATAACACAAATTGTTAATTATCTGTGTCGACGTACCGACAATATTTATTATCATCATCAGGACTTGTGTATGAATATAAGAGAAAATGTCAAACACAACAGATCAATTATTTGAGTGGAATGCAATTATTTTGATGATGTAAAAGAAACTGTTTCACCTCCTTCAATATACACGGATACACACAACGCACACACACACACACACACACACACACACACACACACACACACACACACACACACACACACACACACACACACACACACACACACACACACACACACACACACACACACACACACACACACACACACACACACACACACACACACACACACACACACACACACACACACACACACACACACACACACACACACACACACACACACACACACACACACACACACACACACACACACACACACACACACACACACACACACACACACACACACACACACACACACACAGACACACACACACACACACACACACACACACACACATACACGTTCACTCAAATAATTCAACTGTTGTGTTTTACATTTTCTCTTGTATTCATACACAGGTCCTGATGATGACATTCAATATTTTCGAAACGTCGTCACAAATAATTTAAAATTTGTTTTATACTTTTTAACCGATCCTATATATATATATATATATATATATATATATATATATATATATATATATAAACTGATCGCCTATGTATATAGGCGAACACCTATATAAACTGCAAGGGTATCTAAAAGAAATGCCCAGAGAAAATAAAAAATGAATTATTATTTTTAAATGGAATATTATTTTTTTATCATTAATTGCTGTACGCTCTGATCTAATTACTCTTCTCCAATAACACCACAACATAATGACAAAAAGACTAATTAATGTTAATTAAAAAATGGACCCAAAATGGTTCTTTATTTAAAAACAGTAAAACAACTTTTTCTGCCACACACACATAACTGTATATTTTTCTGGAAGGGCACTTTCACGTTATTTATAACATATTTTATGATTCAAAATGCATTACGTACTTCAGTTAAGCGTGGCAGTCAGGAATTCACGTTCTGTTTCAGACATGCTTCTACGTAAAGAAGTATAATTATATTGCTTTCTAAGACGCAAAAAGTTTTATTAATTTAGTACAGAAAATTCTTTTCAGTCTTGTCCTCCTTTTCCACTTCTTCTTCTTCTTCTTCTTCTTCTTCTACAAAAAAGTTTTTGTACCAACTTCTCCACTGAGTCTAGGAGCGACTTGAATTTGTAAAAGTTTCATTGATTAACATCTTTGAATTCGAATGACGAAAACGTTACAGTATGCAGTATGCCATTACTTTCTGTAGCCTACTTCAAGGAACAGGCTCTGTTCCGGTTCAACAGACCACCTCTTCATAAGACGTACTAGTATGCGTCTTTAAAAGGCATGTGGAAAACCTAGCTTTGGCAACCTGTTTTAGTCAGTCGTCAACAAGTGTCCTTCCCATAACGATATTAATTGATGAGTCGTTGGGCACTTGGTGAAACATATTAATACATAAGTTTTTAAAAATATATAAACACTTGGTACGTTTTAAAGTTTTTATTTAACTCTGACAGCTGTTTCAGCTTATTTATCTATTGCCAAACAGATCAGTGAACAACTAAACTAAACAAACGATTTTTGTTAAAAAAGTTATGTTAGTGGTTATAATCATAAATAGAATTATCACTGTTCAACACCAGTGTAGAAAAATTATTCAAATTAGCGCTTTTAAGCTTCACAGCTCATCGTCAGATCGGAAAATCATTGTGCGACAGTGATAATTCTGTTTGTAAACAAAGGATGTTAGTGTGGTGAACATATGTTTAGGGCGTGTATCCGGACATGTGTGGGGTGTAATGATGGAGGAGGGGGGTTGCAGAAGCCAAGGAAAGGTCAAGTGTCTGTAAAACCTAAATATAATCTAAAGTTTAAATAAGAAAGTTGTGTTAGTGGTTATAATCATAAACAGAATTATCACTGTTGCACACCACTATAGAAAAATTATTCCGATTAGCGCTTTTAAGCGCTAAATAAATAAATAATAAGGTTATTTCCGATCTGACGATGAGCTGAGAAGCTTAAAAGCGCTAATCGGAATAATTTTTCTGTAGTGGTGTGCAACAGTGATAATTCTGTTTGTAAATATAAGCTGAATGCAAAATATAAATATCGGTATGGAGAACCATACATGACTTCCATATTCTAAGATTTATATTTAAAATCATTTTCAGCCAAACAGCCAGGCTGTGTCTTACCTGCCTTTTTATTGCTGTATTCAATGAAAAATATTATATTACATTAAAATGAAAAAATTATAATTTTATTGCCTGGCAACAAAATTATTTTATTATTAACAATTACCATTGTTTCAAAAAGTTTAAATAAATTTTCAAGTACTTTACTCTTGTTAAAACGTAAAAGGTTGCAGGTAAACTACCCCTTCCCCTTAACCGATCTTCACCAAAAACAATAGGTATTGAGTACTCTACAAATCAGGGCTGTATGCAAAACATTATTTGATTCTATTTGAATTTGCGGTTGTTATCGTTTGCCATAGAAAATACCCTTGTTAAAAAAACGTTGCAGGTAAACTACCCCTTTCCCTCAACCGATCTTCACCAAAAACAACAGGTCTTGAGAACTCTACAAATCAGGGCAGTATGCAAAACATTATTTGATTCTGTTTGAATTTGCGGCTGTTATCGTTTGCCATAGAAAATACCCTTGTTAAAAAAACCGTTGCAGGTAAACTACCCCTTTCCCTCAACCGATCTTCACCAAAAACAATAGGTCGTGAGTACTCTACAAATTAGGGCTGTATGCAAAAAATTATTTGATTCTGTTTGAATTTGCGGCAGTTATCGTTTGCCATAGAAAAAAAAATCTACACACACACACACACAGACACACAGACACACACACACACACACACACACACTTTTCGGAAAACGACTTTTTTTCATGTTTTGAGTGTAGTAGAATCAGAATCTGCAATAATCTCGAAAACGATTTTTTTTGCCATCACCATACTTCCATTCCTTAAGGTATATGGAAGTAAAAATTAACTAAATTAATTCGTTTTTATATTTTGAATTCAGATTATATTTAGTCTTTACAGACACTTCCGGGTACACGCACTAAGCATATGTTCACCACCGTAACATCGCTTGTTTAATGTAGTTGTTAACTGATCTCTTTGACAATAGCTTGATAAGCTGAAACAGCTGTCAGAGTTAAATAAAAACTGTGAAACGTACCACGTGTTTATATATTTGTAAATCCGTCTATCCCGATACTTACGAAGTCTATCAGAAAAGGGAAAATGTCCACCGCTTTTTGAACATCGACGCTCCTGATTTGATCCCCGTCCGGTTCAACTTGTAACGAACGTTATGTTACATTTAATAATTAGCAAGTTATTTTTGTTATCGTGAATAATTATCATTGTAGAATATAAACGTATGCGGCTTGCACATTATACGTTTCGGACGCCAGTATTATTTGGCACATGGACGTAATTCATTGACGTATTCTGAGCGGAAAGCCTAATGCTCGTCGAAAGCTCATCACAGTAAACACAATGTGTTCCACTCGGATAGAGAGAGACGGGCGTAGATCCTGAATTCTGCGGAGCGTTTCTGGACGGTGAACGTAATAAGAAAGGGAACCGGTAATCCATCAATGCCAACGACCGACTGCAGGTGCTTTCGCACTAATGAAAGGCCCGCGGGCCAACGTAAACTGACCATTTTCTGTGCAGAGAAATTTCTATGCAGTCCCAGGCTTATTGAAACTGAAATTAATTTTATCGAACAATAAACACAATTTCTGTTGTAAAATATTTTGTAAGTTGATTATCGACACCGGACGCCTATGTCGTTTATTGTAGTACCTAATCACAATACCACGGAATTTGTTGTTTGGGTAAAAAAAATACTTTGTAAAAATCCCCGTGTGTGAAGTATTTGTTCGTCTTTACCGTGAAGTCGAATAAAAATTAATAATAATAATAATAACGACTTTTTCAGTAAAGGGTTTGTGAGGATTGGTCAAAAATATAACACAAATTTTAACTTATTTGTGTCGACGTTTCGACAGTGTTTATTGTCATCATCAAGACCTGTGTATGAATGCAAAAGAAATGTCAAACACAACGGAACAATTATTTGGGTGAACGTGTTTGTGTATGTGAGTGTGCGCGCGAATGAGTGTGAGTGTGAGTGTATTGTCGAAACGTCGACACAGATAAGTTAAAATTTGTGTTATATTTTTGACCGATCCTCACAAACCCTTCACTGAAAAATTCATTGATTGACGGTCACTACGAATTTAAGGAAATAATAATGACGTTACAGTACAGTAGTGAAGCCAGAATGCCTAAATGCCAGTGAATGTCTAGCATTGAATTATAATTTGGACAAACTAGAAATATTGGAAAGAAGAATTATTAGGAAAATATTAGGCCCACGGAAAACTTACAGGTGGAAATTAAGAAGTAATGATGAAATATATCAAAGTATAGAAAATATAACAGAAAAAATGAGAAAAAGAAGACTATTATTTTTTAAAGATTTATATAGAATGGACCACAATAGGTTAAAAAAGCAGATCTTCAAATATCTGTGGCGGAAGAAGTCAACATCAAGTTGGATTAAAGAAGTCAAAAAGGATTTAGAAAAAAATAATTTAACGCAGAAGAAGCAATTGAAAGAGAAGTTTTTTGGGCAAAAGTGTTAAAAATGGAAGGAGTCCAGGGTAGGAAAGACAAAAACGCAGGTTCAAAGTGGACTGAAGACAGGAAGAAGAGACACAGTGAAAGAAGATTGGAGAAAAAGAAAGAGCAGAGAATAAATAATTGAAATTGGCATGTGGTCCTTAGATGGCCGATACAACAACAAAAAATAGGACAAAAGTAGGAAACTAAGAAGAAGAAGAAGAAGAAGAAGAAGAAGAAGAAGAAGAAGAAGAAGAAGAAGAAGAAGAAGAAGAAGAAGAAGAAGTGGAGAATTAGGGGAAGAATCAAAATTAATTTTCTTTACTAAATTAATAATAATTTTTGCCCGCTCAGAAGGCAGTATAATTATACTTGTTTACTTAGAAGTATGCCAGCAACAGATCGTAAATTCCTGACTGCCCCGCCGTTTAACTGAAGTACGTAATGCATTTTGAATCATACAATATGTTATTAATAACGCTAAAGTGGGTCGCTCCAAGAATCCCGGCTATGGACTGACCTCTATATGTTGAACGCTGCATGTGAGGGAATTTGATTATGAAAAGAGAAGTGTAAAAATTAACAGTCTGGAGAAATAAGCGAGTCTGATTCTGTCACTTTGTAAGGAAGATATTTCTTTTAAAATATAGATTCTATATTTGATTACAAATTAAATAATATTTGGTTACATTTTTCCTTACTGTTATCGCCCTTATTTCTTTTCTCTCTCTCTCGAGTCCTTTTTTCTCATGTTAATCAATTTTGTAACCGTACATATTCACATTCCTGCGCACGCACACACAGTCAAAAAGACCTTTAAATTTTATAAAAACCACTGTGAATGTAATTTAAAAATACCAAGTCGATCCTGAAACATTTTGTCATCATCATCATCACGGATTAAACCAAGGATGGTTTGTTTCGGTCTCAAATAGGCAAAGATTAGAGCTGGCCGTTAGGGATGCGGCAGTCATCCAGTCGGCAAAGATGTTCCGACCAATTCAGCCGATATCGGGCGATCCTCTTGAGTACACATTTATTATCCAGTTCCTGCCGTATTTCTGTGTTTCTTCTATGATCGTGGAGAGTATACCCTGCCACGTGCCTGAGAAATCTTATTTCAGCTGCTTGGCCTGGCCTTTCGTTAAAGTCCAGTTCTCAGACCCATAAAGAAGTGTGGGAAGAGCCATCACCTTGTACAATTTTACGAGTAGAATGTTCCTTTACTTGCTGATTTAAGGGTTAGCCTAATGGTCCCGTACATAAGGTTGAAGTTATGCAACTTATTCACAACGTCGTTGTTTGCATTATAAGAGACACTGTAGCCCAGGTATTCAAAACTGCTATCTTGCATTTTTGTATTTAACTTAATTGCTTCTAAGTAAATTGGAAACTGATAAATGAACGTAAACTTTCACCACCAGTGTTTCTGGCTGTTAGCCCGTGGTCTAAGTTGTCCGTGTTTTTCACAAGTGCCTCGACACGACTGAACAGCCTTTGTTGGGATTCGTTCGCGGGTGGTTGTAATATGTGTCTCCGCGCCCACTGATGATGTCCATCTTCGGGATTGGACGAAACGTCTGTTGATAAACATGAACAACTTACACCACGGCCTAACAGCCCGGAAAACTGTGATAATGTAAATTGAAAATTGTTGGTTAACCGCTAATCAAATCTTAAGCAATGCCTGGTTAGTTCTTTTATTAATGAGGTTGATTTAATTTGAAACTGTTACTTTAACTTATATAAGAGTTGTTTATTACAGTCTTTCAGACTTGATTGTAGGTATAAAATGCATTTATCTTGTCTACTTCTAAATACTACTTTTATTTTGAAATCGACAGAGGTGCTGCCTAGAATATTATTTAAAGAAGAAAGTTGTGTTAGTGGTTGAAATCACAAGCAGAATGATCACTGTTGCACACCACTATATAAAAGTTATCCCGATTAGCGCTTTCAAGCTTCACAGCTCATCGTCAGATCGGACGATGAGCTGTGAAACACTTAACTCATCGTCAGATCGGACGCTATGAAACACTGTAGAAAACTGTTCTGCGCATGTGCGAAGTGAATGAAAATTTTGTTAGCCTCGCAACGAGGTATTTGTCTACTGCGCATCGAGACCCTAGTGTTCAATTTGCATCGTCCCACTACTACTACTACTACTACTACTACTACTACTACTACTACTACTACTACTACTACTACTACTACTACTACTCTACTACTACTTTTACTCTCTGTACTAGTATTAATATATTGTTATTAAATTGTTGATCACAGCAATTCCAATCTGACGATGAGCTGTGAAGCTTGAAAGCGCTAATCGGGATAATTTTTATATAGTGGTGTGCAACAGTGATCATTCTGCTTAGAATATTCTTCTTCTTATTATTATTGTTCCTACTACTACTACTACTACTACTACTACTACTACTACTACTACTACTACTCCTCTACTACTACTTTTACTCTCTGTACTAGTATTAATATATTGTTATTAAATTTTAAATTTCAATTTTTCATATTTGTTTACTGGCAGTGAAATTTTGTTTCCTTCGCTTCTTGACGTATTGTAGAGCTACAAGAAAAAGACTTGTAAAAAATATTTAACACAATCAAACGAGATAAGATAATGGAACTATTATAGTTGAAAAAAAAAACATGACCCATGACAATTTATGAGATACTGAGACTCATGACAACACCTGTATGCAGGTGAAAACATACTTTCAGTTTTTATGTTAAAATAAGAACAGAGTCATACAAGACTAAGAAGAATATCGTTATGCTAAATGATTATAATGATAAATAAGGGATGATTCCCCGGACAGGTCAGTCAAGTGTGTGAAGAAAAAATTCAAAAATTCCGGTCTCGATAACGACAATGACTGTGTCAATTATCTAAATTTTTCGTTTTTAAACGTTACTCTTCGGTTGAAATTGATATTTCATAATTATATAAGAAAAAAACGTATACAAAGGAGAAAGTCAGCTGGAAACAAACAAACCTAGAGCGGGTACCATTAATTACATACATTTGCATTGCGTTACTGAGATTAAAGCCCCATTGCGTTATCTACATCATTCATTTTGAAACACAAAACTTCTTGAAAATAAAGTGTGGTAATTAATGACATCTCAAAGAATGTTCTCAAAAGTTCACGTATTTGTGTTTGCCCTACGGTAATTGAGAATTTTATCGAGAAAAATCTGTTATTAATGGACAGTTATTTGTCACAATTTATACAGTCTGACCTTTCCAGCTGTCACAATTCTATGAAGTAGAATCAAAATGTATTTATTATTCGGATAGAATCTGAACCTATCTTGTCCGTTTTATGAACCTGATAAAGTACATAATTTCCTGACGCCGGAAAGTAACGAGTGTAGCCTATAGAAAGGTTACAAGTTTTTGTTTAAAAACTAACAAACCATTTTAACTATTTAAAAGCCACATCAAAGTCTTACATAAAGTTTGCCAAACATTTTGCTGATTTGCTCCTAATGTGTTATTTCAAGTCTTTATTTGAGTTTAAAAAACAAAACGGTATATAAAATGAAAAATCGGCCTCATTAATTTCAAATTTCCTATTCAAAAAAGCAAAACTACTAGCAGTTCTACAATAAGAGAAAAACAAGGTGTAATTCTATAAACAAATAAACATGGTCATGAAATTCCATCCCCAATATTAAATTTTATTGAACATAAAAATTTAATTTGTAATAACAAATAAGTTAACAAGCTTTGCGCACTACTTGTTAACAAGCGTGAACTAATGCCACTAATAGTGGCAGTGATACTAGTAGGAGTGGTATCACTGATAAAAATATAATAATAAAACAATATCCGAATGTTTAATTTGTAAAATGTATGTTTGACCAATGCGTGCATGATTTAGAGGGAATGAATTACAAAAATTGAGTAAATGTAGATAATACAGTTGAGCTTTCTAAGATTTATAGATAATTAGTTTGACTAAACTCTTGTTGCAATTGTCATACGAACAACATTTGTCTAAAAATTGACTGGAAATTAAATTAATTTTTATTACATTGTGAAATTGGCCTGTTAAATATTTCAGGGTAATAAAAACAAGAAAATGTCGCTTTTATAACCTTCCTGCCATCCTCCATTCTCATAACATGCCCGGGCCAACGCAATCTTTGCATTCTTATAAATTTTGAGACTGGTATCTCTTTATATATTTGATAAAGTTCATTGTTGTATTTCAGTCTCCATGAGCCATTTTCTTGTATTGGGCCTGTAATGCGTCTGAGGATTTTCCTTTCAAAGGTGTCTACTATGTCGGCTGTTTTCTGTGTGATTGTTCATGCCCGTAGCATAACACCGGTCTGATGACAGTCCTATATATTTTCATTTTTGTTTCCCTGTGCACATCCTCAGACCTAAATGATGGTAGCAATGCGAAGTATGCCTTGTTAGCCATGGTGGTCCGTCATTGGATCTTCGGTTCCTCTGATCCAGTCTTTGCTATGTTCACTCCGAGATACGTGAAATTGTCTACCACTTCAATTGTGTCCTCCTCGCGTTTCCAACACTATTACTAATAAGCTGCATTATTAGTCCTTAATTGCGCCTGTCATTTAAAGAATATTGTTGAAATTAATTTTAAATATAAGTGTCAGTTGGCTTTGTGGAGTTGGTGGTTGTATCTTGGCAATAATTTTCTTTTTATCTTTGATGCTGATAGACGCTAAACATTTTTTCTGCCATAGACTGTTATTACTGGCTAACACAGTGTAACAAGTGTACACACAGTAAGGATGTAACTTTCGTTTGTAACGTAAGGTCATATGTTCTGAGTATTATGACACATAACTCATAACGCATATCTAAGTTTGTAGATGTCTCTAAAGTCATAAAAGTGTCCCCAAAGTGATAAGTTTAAAGTGACCCTAAATTAATAACACAAAAGCAAAAATTCGTGTTTGACCAAAAACTTTACCGTACATCGCACAGGGTGGCTTTCTCGTGTTATAAACATCTAAAAAGATAAGTGAAAACTGACTTAGTGAATCTTAATAACAACGTTTTTTTGTGCTGCAGACGTACAAGACGGAGATACCGTATCCCTTAGCAATGGTTTATGTGAGGTATTCGGCATACCATGAAGATTGTGTGGTCAACAAGCATTGCCACTGATTGAGTCGTCCACTCACGTAAGATTTCTTGGATTTCGTTGTCCATGAAGTGTCCGTTAATTAACTAAATATAATTAAATCACTACCGACTCGGAGCAAAAAAGTTCAGGCTATAAGGTAAAAGTTTTACGTTTTTACCCATAAAAAACTTTGTGTTCCGAGTCGGTAGTGATTTAGTTATATTTACATAAGATTTCATCTGTAGAAAATTTCACTCAGCCAGATGAATTGCGTGTGGAACTTGATATTGTCGTTTTATACAATATCTCAAAATTTCCAGTCAATACGACCCTTACTAACAATTTTATGGAGAATGTTCTGGTTTGTTCGGTAGGCTTCTTTTAACAATATTATAAAATTTATGTTGATGATGTCCACATTATATTACTAAAATTTGTGAGTAACAAATCCTCTGGTTTCATTTCCAGTATTCAAAACTGATGATCTGTGCGATCGTTGCAACAGTATTTCAGACAATCCAAAGATAACAACATACATTTTGGTACTTTTAGTCGCACGAAGAATTTAATGTGCATTGTACTTCTATACACATTTGAGCTGAAAAAATAACAAGATAATACATATAAAATACGAGTTTAAAATTAAAAAAAAATAAGTATATTTCATTTCCCGGTATTCAAAGCGCTCAAGAGAACTACTTTCATTGAACGAGCTCTTTGTCGCTCTCGTATAGTGTAGGTATGTCTGTCTCACTCTGTGACGTAGGTCACGGACAATGAATGAGCTGTGAATATGAATGTTAAGGACGCAATATAACTTCGAGCTTTAATGTACACATATAATAACGTCAGAGGCAGTACTAATTTAGTGTGTGTTAAAAGGGAAAAGTGTGAATGTGTGCGTGCGTGTGTTTGTGTGTGTTTTGATATGTTGATACGTAATGACCCTGGGTCGGTGCTAACATCACAAGCCCAGTAATATTCGTCTACACACATTAAACTTGCAAATTTTGTTAGCTTGCATTAGATGGTGAAACGCTGTAACGCCTCAAACTACATGTTTCGTATAATTAACAATTAAAAATATGGTAGTTTAACAAGCGAGGCAGCGGGCGCAGGTATGTGTTTATTTTCCTTCCGCAAAGATTCTAGAATTTTACATGCCTCGCGTTTTATTAAATTATGTGTTGCGTTGTCATTAACTCTTTCATGTGTATGACAGAAAAACTCGTTGAAGAGTATAAAAAGGAGAGGATTTTAGGTAAATACACAAAAAACGAATATTTGTGTATCGGAGAACAGCGACAAAACCTAACGCTGCAAGACAGGAGATGACACAGAAATGTAAAGAATACAATAGTTTACAGCGGGTGAAAATTTCAAGAAGGGAATAATACGAACTTGTGTGGTCAAGGTCAAATAAACAGCCTGAGAATGAAAATGTTAAACCAAATAAACAGACTTTTAAGAGGTATGAAAAACACGTGAGAGCAAGCGAAATGATTTTTTGGAGACGAGCACGAGTGGGCGTAGACGAAAAACGACGACAATCAGGTAGATAAGGAAAACAAAGGAAATTGCTCATTGTGTCATTGATGACAACAGAAATAAACAGGAAATTTGGAACAAACCCGTTGAAACAAGCGGGGAATCACAGGATCCCAGGACAAATGTAAAAGTGACAACCTCCAGACAGACGGTAGTTACGACAAGGAAACGTTGGTTAGAAAGAGAGCAAGTAGGAGAGAGATATGTGTCATAAAAATTCAAAATCCGATAATATTATAAGCGGTGTATGTTGATGATATCCCGCATTTTAATTGAATTTAAACATTAAAATGTTTCTAAGCGTGTCGTTAAACGATGCAATTCACCAGTGTTTTCTGTATCCTAACGTTGAGGTGAAAACAGTATTAAGACTCCCCCACACAGACGATTCGGGACGATATCTTATGACACTGCGGTAAATGAAGGTCACCACGCACGTGCAGGATATCGAAGAGAGCGATATTTTTTTACTCGGTATTCCGCGCGGTAGGTAGCATATTGCGAGATCGTGCGAAATTTCGGAGTATCCGTTTAGTCTATACGTGAAACGGTCCCGCTCGGTATTCCGCGCGGTAGGTAGTTTATTGCGAAGATCGTGCGAAATTTCGGATTATCCGTTTGGTCTACACGTGAAACGGTCCCGCTCGGTATTCCGCGCGGTAGGTAGTTTATTGCGAAGATCGTGCGAAATTTCGGAGTATCCGTTTAGTCTATACGTGAAACGGTCCCGCTCGGTATTCCGCGCGGTAGGTAGTTTATTGCGAAGATCGTGCGAAATTTCGGAGTATCCGTTTGGTCTATACGTGAAACGGTTGGGACAGTTACAACACGTATGAGCCAAGGCCAGCTGTGGTTCCGGCTTTCCGAATATACGGAGTGTCGCGCTAGTGTGGACCGCCGCGCCGTGTCGGTAAGCAGGGATAATCCTATTGAGTACTGTACCGAATATAACGAGGGTCGCGTCCGTGTGAGGGAACCTTATATGCCTCGCGTTTTATTAATTTATGTGTTGCGTTGTGATTAACTGTTTGAAATACACGGCACAAAGCTTGTGGAATAATATAAACGAAGGGTTATAGGTAAACTTTAAATTAATATTTGTATATCGGAGATGCGACAAAAGCTAATGCTGCAAGACAGGAGATGACACAGATGGGTAAAGAATACAAATGTTTACAGCGGATGAAAGTTTCAAGAAATGGATAATATTACATTCTGCGACCATGAAAATAAACAGCGTGGGAATGAAAACGTTTAGCAAATAAATAGATCTTTAAAACCTCTAAGCGACGGCCGATTTCTTAGGGTAATCCTTTATTTAGACTGCTTACTTCGTAATATTTTTCTCGCTTGTTGTTTCGATCCCTGATATCTGCGCTCGTCCACAGAGGCTGTGAATGGAGGTTGAACGACCCAGCTACCTAATAACAGTGGCGTACGCAGAAATCAATCTTGGGGGGGGGGGCTCAACCTTAGTCCATATATTAGCCTACTCTTCTACAATTTATAGTATAAGATAGAGTACATATGCCAGTTAATGGTTTCCATTTATTAGTAGGTGTATTATTTTCAGTAGGTTTCACATTTTCTTTATTAAAAATGTATTATTCGTGATTGGGGACTTATTAAAAAAAAAAAAAATTATCCAAAAATTTCGTATAAATGTAAAGTGTATTTAAAGTTTTTTTTTTACATTATTCAGGATATGAAATTAGGAACATTATTAAAATTATCGTTTAATTTATGGACTGATACCTACAAGAAAGAGCTGAATTTAACTTAAGAATTAAATAATAATTTTATTGAAAAGGTTTATGCACTTATTTAAGTTTCATAAAAATATTATATAATACTTAAGTAAAAATTCTTAGGGTTCACTGGTATTAGTAGCAGGTGGCCGGAGTGGCGTGCGTGTGGCCGCGCCGTCAACTGAGAGCGAGAGAGAGAAAACTAAGAGAGAGGAAAGCTTACTGAACGTTACACACCGCTCAATGAACTACAAATTATAACTGAAGTAATAATTGTTAATATAAACTACACTTATTTACACGTTTACACTTATTTACATTATTACACGTAAACTTATTTTGTTAGTATTTATATCGCCGTCCAAATCGGCCGAAATATGCAATTTTGTAATTGTAATTAAACGAGAGACTAAGTAAATTAATGAAGTGTATATTACATTTTTGCGGCTGGGAGAGCTTTAGCCCCCTTAGCCCCCTGCGTACGCCACTGCCTAACAAGGAGATGAGATTCTCACGAAGACTGCAGACGAAGAGGTAGACTTTATAATGAAGAAACACAGAGATTTGTTACGTCTTTCAACCGCCACTCACAGCTTCTGACAACAATCCCAGATTCCAAGGGCCGAAAAGTGAAGCGAGAAAAACATTACGATGGAAGCAGTGCGAATAGAGGATTTATCCAAAACTAAACAGAGTTTAAAGAGGTATTCACTTCATAAAGCCATAAATGCAGATTTATAAAACACCTGTAAAATTATAATTGCAATTTCAAGATATGACAATTCAAACAGTAGGTGAAAAACACGTCAAGAGATGAAAAACAAGAAATGATTTTTTGGAGACGAGCGTCCCGTAGATGTAAAGGAAAAACGACGACAATCAGGTGGATAAGGAAAGCAAACGAAATTACTCATTGTGTTATCGATGACAACAGAAATAAACAGGAAATTTCGAGTGAACAGGTTCAAACAAACGGCGGAAAACACAGCGTTCCAGGACAAATATAGAAGTAGGAACCTCCAAACAGACGGCATTTAGGCCAACGAAACGTTGGTTGGAAAGAGAGCAATAAGAAGAGAGACTCTGATGATGTATTATAAGAATTCGTAATCGGATAATGTCGGAGAATATTATAAGCGATACATGTTGATGATATCCACATTTTAATTGAATTTAAACGTTTTAGTGTAGCTGTTTGTAAACGTGTCTTTAAACAATGTAATTGCACAGTGTTGTCTACATTCTAACGTTGACGTAAACGCAGCATTAGAGTTACCTCATGAGCATAATCGTTTGAATGGTCATGTAGTAGTAGTCAGTAATCTTTTAAAGTATTTAAAACAATGGTTGAAGATGTCTTTCTTGCTTGAAGGAACTCCAAGTTGTTTTACTTCTGGACCTACGCGTTGAAGGACATAATTTTTACTGCTGAGGACCACGCTCCAAAATGTTTATAAAATTTTCTAATATAAAAATGTTATACAGTAAAGTAACAGTGTATTGTTGATTGTAAATCTAATAGTCTTATATTTCTACTTATTTCAGGAGTACTGAGAAATACGAGTTGTTTGTTAAAACGTCATTTAGAAGAATTGTTCAGTTAAGTGTATGAGGTTTTATCAAAAGTTCGTGCAGTTTTTATTTATTCAATAAAATATGTGTATTCAATAAAGGACCAACCAAGAACTGAACACTCTTCTGAATGAACCAGATATTGTGGAAATTATAAAACTTGGTACTCAAGTGGGCTGGACATGTGATCAGAATGGGGGACAAGGAAACACCCAGAAAGGCACTCACAGAACAGATCTATGGCACCAGGAAAGTTGGTAGACCCAAACTACGTTGGGAAGACGGTGTGAGCTATGTTTCGGGCCATATCCTTGGGACAACTGGTGGAGGCTGTTATTCGAGGCCTTGAGTCAGTAATGGGTTGTTGCGTCGCTGAAGAAGAAGAAGAAGAAGAAGAAGAAGAAGAAGAAGAAGAAGAAGAAGAAGAAGAAGAAGAAGAAGAAGAAGAAGAAGAAGAAGAAGAAAAGAAGAAGAAGAAGAAGAAGAAGAAGAAGAAGAAGAAGAAGAAGAAGAAGACAATACATTATGATTTTTATCTATCCATCAATAAATTATGTTTTCATCTATATTTGTCTGTTTTAAGTAATCTCTACACAATATACCACAATTTTTTTTTGTACTTTCAAACGTTTCTGAGATGCAGTTTTTGGTACAGGCCCTAAACTTGAACTCGCTTTTTGTATTTTATCTTTAACAGTCTGGAAACTTTGTCGTATAATTCTTTTCTATTGACTCTTTAAAAGAGGAAAAGATCACATGGAAACATATATGGTGAGTGAGAGGCTAAGATATAACCACCATGTTTCGTTTCGCTTAAAATTCTTTAACAAGCTAATATCCTGACGAACATTGTAGAAATTCAAGAAGTTTTTGTTCAAGTATTGTACAACAGTTTATATAAATTATCTTCCCATAATTTTGACCATTTTCTATGAATAGCTTTACTCGACTAGTGTAAAATAATCGAATGGGACAATTTTACGATCACTATTGTTACGACGGGTCTAACGAATCGTCATATGGTACAGTGGAAAACAAAATACAAGACACCAATTACGTCACTAATCACCAGCTTTAATTATCACAATTAAACAGTTTGTAATCAGCAAGATAGTCTCTTACAACAAGTCAAATAAAATTTGTTCACACGCAATAATAACGTCAACGAGTGCCGCCAATTATAAAACACGTAACACTTTGCCACAATACTTCGAACCGCACTGGAATAAATCGCCACTAAAACTGAAACAAAGCGTCGCTGAAGGCTTGTATTTATACCCCGCTGAGATTCCAGCATATTCCATAATACGCGTCTACTACAAAACACTAGAGCGTAATTGATTGCGGCCTTGAACACAGCGCGCGTGGACCGGTATGGTCTGGAAAAGTCTCGTTGCGGACGCGTGGCAAGTGTCACGTAATTGTCCTTCACCTCAAAGTAGCAGCAATACGTACGCACACACACATCACAGCTGGAATAGCCGAGAAACACGTAGCATGCTCTGTAACGTGGTAACACTATGTTCAACTCACTGACGACAATGTTTAAAGATTTGTATCGTTTTTAAACCGTTCATTTATGCATATAAGATTCGTCAGAAACTTCACCACGGTAGTGTAGTTTTTATCTGACTCTTCACATATACTTTAATGCGAGTTCTTCAATATTGTGTTTCAGTTAGAATAATAAGTCATCTAATATACCAAAATTCAACTTACTCGTCTGCTGTGTATTCAAATCTATTCAACCAATTTGCGTAGAAAACTAGTTGGAAAAGACAGGTATACCAACGTCACAAAAAGGGAAATCAGGAATTTTTAACTCATAAAATGTTGCCAAACTTCGTACAAATGAAGTTCTTTGTACTGTCTTTGTTCCTGGTTTGTCAGAAATTATGTTATCAGGCGAGGGTTGAAGGTTCCTTCTCTCACCGAATTCGTTCGGTCCCTAACCTTCAACCTATTCACCCGAGCCTCTGTCTCGACCCATCCCCACATGTATCGACTCAGTACAGACGTCGGCCCACCACCTATATGACACAAACGCCCCCGAGCATTGCTCGATGACCCCCCCATAAGCCGATTACAGAACTTCTGGCCCATCCCCCGATCTTGAGGATTTTTCACTCTCCTCATCGTTTATCTTGTCCGTGCTGGTGCTCGGCGACAGACTAGGGATGGGGGCTGCGCCTGCCTTAGGTGTGCTTAGTGCCACCTCTGGTGGACGCTACCTCCTCTTACGCTCTCTCCCGTGCCCCGACATTGCCGCTTGGCAGCCCTCGGTGACTTTTCCTGAGCGGTTAGAGGCGCCCTGCCCGTTGTGGGCAGGCAATTCCTACTTCTCAAACGAAAAAGAAAGGTCTCCGAGGTCTCCCCCATTTTGCCGTTGTGGGTCTTTTCGAGGTCCGAGGGTCCAAGAAAAATTACATCATCCTCCAAAATAAAATCAACGGAGGTTCCGTTCCTATGATAGCGCGAGATCGCTAGTCAAGGTAACAGGCAGGCAACATGCAGTCATCGGGTTCGCCCGGACATTGAGACCACCGGAGCACGACAAGCTGCTGTTCCGCCAACTTGCACTGTACTGTCTTTGATTTCCATTTGGCACAAAGGATTCTAGTAAATGTGCACGATTGGGTCACTAGAGAGGATGGAAAACGTTTCTGATTTAGGCGACATTCAAATATTCATTTCAGTGAATGATTGTACAATCTGGTAAGTTGCAAGTTGGGGAATGTAGTTGCGTAATTAGTGTACTGTAGACACTACACCGTCCTAACAAACTATTAGTGTGAAACGCTGAGCTCAGAGCGCGCTGCAACTGTTGTGGTGTTTATCGTACACACAGAACCGTGTCACTTGTTTGTTTGACGATTGTTCACTGTTTGTTGAACGACTGGAAGCGCGTTAATAACCAGCCTAGTTAGTGAAACTTACCACTCTAGCGGTGACACAAATTAGTCTTACTGTTGCTGTTAATTCGTCAACGGGAAATTATAATTTGTTATCGTGTTCTTAAAAAATCGGTATGGACAACCATACATGACTTCCATGTTCTAATATTTATATTTAAAATTATTTACTTGAATTCGGTTTGTTAATTTCTTAAAAAAATATTGCCCACCCTTAAACTATTTATAGATACTTTTGTTATTATGGGATAGTAGTTAATATAATGCTATTTTGGAGTGATTTTATCTATACAAATTAGGTACTTTATTCTTATATAGAAACTGAACTACGCAGATAATCATCCCTTCCTCCTCAACCGATGCCCACCATTAATGATATTTACAGTTTGATAGAGTAATAGTTTTATCATATGTAATTTCTAAGGTATCTTATCCTTCAAAATTAAATATTCGTACTTTACTTGATTTCAGCACCGCAATCGCTCCCTCCCCCTTCAGCTGTTTCATTTACCATTTTACAGTGGATTAATATGACTTTATTTTCGGGACACTAATTTATTAAAATTAAGTATTTACTTTTGATAAAACACAAAACAATTGAGGTAAACTACCCCTCCTTCCCAACCGAAAAACCTGGTTGTCTGGCAACAAAATGATTTTATTCTTAACAATTACCATTGTTTGGAAAACTTTAAATGAATTTTTAAGTACTTTACTTTTGTTAAAACGTAAAACGTTGCAAGTAAACTATCCCTTCCCCTTAACCGATCTTTACCAAAATCAATAGGCATCGAGTCCTCTACAACTCGGGCACATACGCAGAAAATTATTTGATTATGTTTCAATTTTCGGCAATTACCGTTCCCCAAAAACATTCTACACATAGACACACAAACACGTTTCGGAAAAGGACTTTTCTTCATGTTTTGAAGGAAGTACAATCAGAATCAGTCCTTATCTCGAACACGATTTTTTTCGCGATTACCATACTTCCTTATGGAACATGGAAGTAAAAATCTAATTAATTTTTTTAAATTTTAGCGTAATAAAGTCGAACATTTTAATACATTTTCTATGACGACAAACTCGTCCAACGTATATTTTAAAATCAAATACTGAGTGAAACATTGCTTCTGCCGGTGATTTTGTGTAGATACAAACGGTTTTAAAACGTCCTGTGGTTGGTACACGATCACTACTGCTCCGAACTATAGATCTTTCTGCAGGCCTCTCCATAATCGTCCTGTTTTCCTTCCCGCCAATTGTTTATTGGCCGACCGGGTCCTCCTCTTCGTCTAGATGGCGATCAGTTTAGTGTCTGCTTCGGTATCCGGTAGTGGTTTTTCAGGTATCCTTCGCATTTGACAGTTTCGTTGTATGCACATTACTTGTTTCGTTTTAAGAACTGTACTATATTCATGTTTTATAAAATACAGCAATACAATGTAATTCACAGTCAATTCTTGATTGTTTAGCATGGATATCCAGTTTGCGGTTTAAGAACAGGAGATCGGAAGAAGATAAAAATTAAGGGAACGAGAAAATATTATTTTAAAAACAGCATCACAACGTGGCATAGGCAAGGTGCTTCCTCTTCCGCTTTCAAAGATCCTCCAGTCATCTCTTCTTGGGTATACCCACACACCTGTGACCTATAGGTTTATATTTCAATATACAAAAAATAATTATTAAAATATACAACGCACTCTGGTTTGGATAAAATTCCTTTTAGTCTAATAGCTATGAATGTTCGTATTTTTAACTAAACTTTGACTCCCCTTTTGAGCACTGGTGTCTGAAGTTTATACATTTCTAAAGCTGAACAATATATTCAAATTCAGATACTGGTTAAATTATCTATCATTTTAAATCCTACATAAATTTTGAAATTAAAAAAAAATTGTGAGCTTTTTTTTTACTTTTTAGCTCTGTTGTCCAGACATTGTAAAATTTCCAAAAGTGAACACTATTTCCAGATTCTTGTTTAAATTCTCTTGAATTTTATACCCCGTACGGAGTTTTGAAATTTTTCAAACTTTTAACTCCTCACACTTTTCCCACCTGCCCCCTATTCTTGAGTGTATTCATCTCAAAAAGACTAAGGCTATATTGGGTAAAAATATGAACAAACATGCTAAGCATTACGAAAATCGATAAGGGAGTTTAAAAGTTTTAGACATTTCCCAAATAGATAAACACACACTGACAGACATTGTACCAAACAAACGCCCAGCGGTCGAGTTAAAACTAAGAACTTGCACCGCTCGTGCAGGCATTATAAAATCGTTTTTCGTAATAAATTATTCATATAACGCAGCAAATATTATTTAAGTGTTTATTATAGTTTCATTTCTATGATTATTGTCAGTTTAATGAACTTTAGCAGAATTCATTACCGTTAATGTTAAAATCTAACATGTGTTTTGGTTGCAGTTTTAGTGCAAACATTACAAAGTGTAAGGCTAGGTAATGTAAAGGTATTAAGGGAACCAAACCGTCGCCGTCTGCGGCCGTTTTGCAAACGATCCAAACACCGGTATCAGCCCTGTGAACTTTACTTTCAATGTGAAATTCCTTAAGTCTTGCGGGGAACAAATCAACGTGGCAGCTGCGAGAACAGTTGCTATAAAGTTAATTAACTTACAATACCTTTAACCTTTACGTTTATTGTTATTTTAATAAACAGGCCGACTGCTGTCATGTCAGATTAGAGTTGATGTGTTGTACGCTTGTAGTGTTCTGAAATACCTACGTAAGGCGTCACCGGCTAATTACGAAGTGCTAGTTCAGATCAAATAAACATAATAAAAGTAAATTTTAATTAATTAAATAGTGAAAGTTTTTGTAAGATTTGTCGAAACGAAAAAAATTTTACTACAATGTTAAGATTAAATTCTAACTTTTTTCGAGAGCGAAGTAAAATTTTTACTTTTATTTTGATTCTACGTGTGCTACTGCGGTCGTTTTTTGTAGGATGTTTTATGCCAGACATTTCTGCTCCATCTGCAGAATTCCTCTCTTGACGTTTCTAGCAACAATCTAGATTTAGTAGTTGATTTCTTCACTATACTACAATGTTTCTTAATTGATAACATTCGTGGCCAATCATGACGTAGATCACATTGCTACCTACACCGAATTTTTGCTGGCTTCTGTAACAAATCTTACACTTCTGTGTTCTGTGTAGTGCTCTACTAATTCGCTGGCGCATCTAACCCGTTTTATGCTCTAACCTCCCCATGGATGTATTTACCCATTTCAAGTTGCAGATTGTGAATGTTTTTACGAAGATGGTTCCAATTGTTATCACAAAACAGTGGAATAAATTGTTGAGCACCAGAAAACTCGATACTAAAAATATTCATTAATATGTGACACTACATTGGCACTTCTGTTACAATAGTTCTGGGAATTTCTCACGCCCAATTATAAAAGTCACCAAATTCAATAATAAGCCGAAGCATTAAATTAAAGTAAAACACTTCACGCTTTCACTAATAGCGCTAGGTGTAATCAACGTACGATGTAATCGTTTAGGGATGTTCTAATACACTGGAGTCGTTAGTGGAATTCGCGGCTCCAGCAGTCCACACCACGAGGTTTTTTACATACAACCAACGTCACTTGTGTGGCGTAATATTGGTGGGGAAAGTTCTACAAACAAATTTCTACGTCGGTCGGAAAATGCAGAGAATTTTCTAAGCCAGGTGGCTTTGGAAACATTGCGTCTGGCGTCGACTCAGCATTATTTGGCATGGGTCACGAATTTTTATGGTATCGATTAAAAGCAAATTTTAAATTGTTGTTTATGAACACAAACTTAGAATTTATAACGCCTCTACGGGGAGAAAAGACAACAAAATGGTAAGATACGCCGTCACCAGTGGACATAATCCGACATTAAGTGGCTTCACACACTCTGCTTAAGATCTGGTACAAAAGCCGGTGATACAATCACATCAGCGGCCAAGGCACCTGTCACTTAAAAATATAGTAAGCCGGTGTAATAATATAGGTAGTCAGGGAATGCATAAAATCCATAAACCAAATGAAACAGATTTGTTTGAATGTATGGATGTCAATCGATAGGCAGTTACTCCCCTCGTCCTCATCGTATGGCGCTACAGCCGGAAGTCGAGCCTTGGCATCCTCTATCCTGACCCTCCACTTCTCTCTGCCAGTAGCAAAGGAGTTCCATCCTCCTCGCACTCCCGACATTTTTCTTGCATCCACAGCGACAGCATCTTCCCATCTATACCTTGGACGGCCTTTCGGTCTTTTGCCATCCATACTCCCCAAAAGGACTCTTTTAGGTTTTCGTTTGTCGTCCGTACTTACGACATGGTCAGCCCATTGCAGCCTCCTCAGTTTTACGTAGACTTCTGCCGTAGACAGTTACACACTGATACTGAAATCGAATAACCCAGAAATTATATAATGTATGTATCAAACGGTTAACAGAGAACATTCAGGCAATTTTGTGTCAGTGTGCGACTGAAAGCGATTATTTCTAACGTGAGTATTCTTAAGCAATATTTTAGCGAGACACATTAATTACTGTTTACTTAAGAGCGTGTACGAAATATTAATTATCAAAGTTGAAGTAAAAATAAGGTTGGCTTCTGCGATTTTACTTCTCTTTTTAAATTTTAATTATTGTAACCAGTTTAACTTATTTTTGATGACCCACATTGTATATAAGCGTCAGTGGAAAGCAAAAGTAACTTATAAAATTGTAAATACGCCGTTATGCTGTTAAGCTGATAAAGTTACTGAGGTTGTCGAACGTTGTGCAAAGTTGTTGCTAAAGACAGATGCAAAGCGTATATGTAACGTTCTGCGAGGAATATTTTGTCGTGACTGCTGTAAGCTTTAGTGTTGTTGTAGTTGTTGTAAATGCACAAACAATCGGAGAACGCTGTACATGAAATCCCCATAAATTTAAATTCGACTCCGCGGTGTGAGGGAAGTACGTTTTCTAATTTTCTGCGGCTTAAATGATTATATTTGTCGAGCGAGTTGTGCGGCGGTGTAGAGAACGGCTGCCGAACTGTTTTATCGTGGAGTGGAAACCGTCCCAGCAACGGATCCGTAATAACGTCTAGAAACTTCACACAGTATTAAAACATTAACGTTAAAACCGTGTATGTCGATATCGAAAACAATAATGTTAGTGCCAATGGTCTGGTCAGGGAAGGTAAATCGATTTTAGGATCATTGTAAAATAGCATAAGATTATAGCATAAAACTAAGCAAGAAGCTGGCGTGAAACGAATAGTGTGATAAAATAGCATAAACCGATTGCTGCTCCCCCCCTCGCCTTAACAACACAGATGTTCCAGATACGCCCTGAACAGATGTTCACCACCTACACTCCACTAACATCCTGTGTTCAGTAATTTTATTCACTCGCTCTTTGACAATGGCTTAAGTTAGTCGAAACAGCTGTCAGAGTTAATTAAAAAATTTGTGAAACTTACCAAGTGTTTTTATATATTTTACAAAACCTTTGTATTAATATGTTTCACCAAGTGCCCAACGAGTCATCAATTAATATCGTATAAACCGATTGCTTCTTTAAAACCGCATATTTATTATTTACGTAGTTTTACTAATGTTATATTCTGTAACTAATATAAGTTGGGAAAAATTAAAATAATTAGCTGGAAAATAAGTACTATTACCTACCTATAAACTCACAATACATTACATTCTATACTACATTGCACTAAGGTAACAGTTTACTACCTGGCAGCTACGAAATTTTCAGTAGCCGCGTAGTTTTGCATTGAGCAAGGTTACGCCGTCATTATCTACTACGAAGATAAAGAAGTTTGCTAATAAAAGATCAAATTTTTTGCAAATTGTAAAAAAATTTATTTTTTACACAAACAAATAAATTGTGTGAGAACAGTCTTGCATTGTTATTGTAAGATTATTCTGTTCATTGTTGCGACGGTCTCACGTTTGTGCAGCGGAAACAAAACACAGACACCATTATTGGAGTCACTAATTAGCAGCTTTAATTAGTCACAAATAAGAATTTAAAATCAACAAAGTACTCTTATTCAATAATTCAATTTTAATTTGTTCACACGCGACAACAATGTCACCTTATTACAATACCACACTAATTAACACAATAATCACTTTCCACTAATCAGCAACAATCACTTGATCAGCACTCTACAATATCGACTGGTGTAACTAACTTCTGAGCCGGCCGTAGACGCTTATATATAGCTCGCGGAAGTTCCAGAATAATTTTCCGTTCTTTTGGCGGCGTCCCGGCATAATTTGCGTAGTACAAGGGCTCGAACGGTCTGGATGTGCACTACTTTGACACAGACATTGCACGCTGGGCTAGTCGAGAAACGTAATTTTCGAGACCTTAACGTAATTTTCATAGCAATATTTATAGAACATTATCTAAATTTTATTTACTTTATACTAAAAAGTAATTCTTAAGGCTGAGAAAAATGAATGTACAGTCTACAGGAAAACAAAATTAGGTGTAGTTAGTGCGGCTAGAAGAGAAAATTTACCAAGCAATTTTAAATACATAAAAAAAACACAGGTGCAAAAAAGGGAGTGCCTGGTAATGATTACAGCGGCTTTTTACTCATAACGTTGATCGTATTTTGGGGAAACAGAGTAGTTTCAAACGCGGCCCATATTTGCAAATTTATCTCATCAGGGAATTATGAGATGTAATAACTATAGTAATGTAAACTAGTGAACTAGTGTAATCTAGTAGTAATGTGAACTATTGCAATTATAATAGCACGAGAAACATTATTGGCTTGTATTGTTTCGGGTTGTTTTGAATTCGATATGTGCAACAATTCTCGCCCCTCAGCGGTGTGGGGATTACCTGTATTACGGGCTGATTTCTCACCTCACTTGCTCAGCCACAGGGTGCGCCCCCCCCTTTCTCACCTCCCAGTAGTGGAATAAGGTGAAAAGTTTATTTTTCTTACAAAGTGCTTGTAAGATTACAGCAAATCGCATTGGTTCCAAATGAAATCTTGTTACGTAGAAAGAAAATCTTTTTTTTTTTGTTGTAAACTCGGACAGTAAAGAGTTACTCGTTTCTCGGGTGTACATTCCAATTTACTAAACTTTATAGGTTTTTTATTTTACGTTGACACACTCTTGGAGATATGAACAGAAATTTTTTTTTATAAACGATGTAAAATGAAAAACAGACGTCGTATATGGCCGTGCTTTTAAATCGTTGAAATCTAATATGTACAGCAGTCTACGAGAACTCAAGTAAATTACTATTGTCAATAAGTGCGGTTTCTATACAGTAAATATTAACAAGACAGACCTACTGTATTCAACAAGAAAAAATAATGTCTAATAACATAACATTATTTTTTTGACGGAAGTTTCTGACGTTTTTGTGACATAGTTTTCACGACTTATTTTTACCGTCAAATTTTGCATGTATAGATAATATATCAAGTGACGAGGACGACACAAACAATATGTTTAAAAAATTGGAGTCTAAACATAAACACTACTAAAACAGAATATCTGAAAATAGGAGGCATGCAAGAAGAAGACCCAGATCTGCAAATCCATAGAATCGGAAAGTTTAGCGAATTCACATGTTGGGAAGCATTATTTCAGAATATGGAACAACAAAAAATGACATCAAAAATAGGATACAACAGGGAAAAAAGGCTATTCGTTTGCTAAACTCGTTACTTTGGTCGAACAAAATGAAACTTCAAACTAAACTGACACTCTACACAACTATTGTAGAGCCCATTTTAACTTATGGCTGCGAATGCTGCCAACTTTCAGATAAAGAGAAAAAGATGATAGAAACTGTGGAAATGGACTTCTTAAGAAGAGCGTTTAATATTTCTAGAATGCAACATGTTAGAAACGAAGATATAAGAAGGAAAACAGGGCGCGTATTTACAACAGCAGAAAGAATAGAATCCAGACAGTTGCTATGGTATGGTCACGTAATGAGGATGGAGGAGAAGCAGTGGCCAAAGAAAGCATTGACTTACACACCACAAAACAGGAGAGAAAAGGAAGAGGACAACACAATGGAGAACAGGAATTAGGAAAAGCATGAGAGATCGAGCTATTGAAGATGGTGACTGGAAGGATAGGGAGAAATGGCGATCGAAATGCGGGATGCGGCATAGACTGTAGGACCCCTGCTAAAAAAAAGATAGTATGTGGTTTCCCATTTCATTATGAGAAGAGGCTGAATGACTAAAAACGGATAGTTTTGTTGTAAACCTTTATTAGATATTTTCTTCAGTTGTCCGCATATAACATTACGGAATAAAAGAAACAGAAACTCTGGGACTGTGGTCTGATCAGCCTGTTAGCTTAAAAAGCGGAGCGCTGTTAGTTTAAGTATCATTTTTTGCAGTATCCAGCCGGACTCCGGACTCTCTCGGACCCAATGGCTGCTTGATCCCATTAACTGGTGTTAGACGCGGAGGAAATTTTCATTCCATTTCCCTCCTTGTGTAGCGTACGGCTAAAATAATGTTGTTAAGTCTACATTGGAGATGGGAGGAGGAAACATAGAGAAGACTTGGTATTGCTAACCGGGGAATATTTTGGGTTACATAATAAACTTAACACCAAACTACTTAAACATTTAAAGGGTAACAATTCAGCTAACAGCTTAACTACTTAACTATTTAAATTATAACAATGAAAACAAAACACTTTACTAGAAAACACTGTCCTAGAAATATGGGTACTAAGCAGAAGCAGGGAAAAAGCGCAAGGAGAATTTCAGAGAAACATATGAAGACGAATATACGACCAGTAGGTGAATAAGAAATTTGTTAAGAAAAGAAGCAGTGAAGAATTATATACTTTATTGCAGGTTTTAATCATAATCGAAAACATAAATATGGGCTTGTCGTGTGGTAAGGATGGATCCATTGGCCCCTGCAACGCGCATCTTATTGTAAAACCCAGATGGCAAAAAGAAAGCAGAAAGACTGAAACTGAAGTGATAATGCGTTGTGCAGTAAGACGCGGGAAGCCACTTTAGTACGTTCTTTAACTGAAAAATGTCTGCAGTGGACGTGAGCGTTGGTGATGTATCCTTCAGCTGGCTCCGACCCGGGTTGTAGCGCCCCTGATGATGGAAGGTTACGTTAGCTCTAAACTCGTCGCATATTTTGAGCGCGGGCAACACACACACACACACACACACACACACACACACACACACACACACACACACACACACACACACACACACACACACACACACACACACACACACACAAAATTGATTCAGTACAATTTTACGAAACTCCGTCTCTCTTAGTGGCGTCTTCAGGGCGGATAATAAAGTTTAGTTTCCTCCAGAGCCTTGATTGCGTGCGAACAGTCTTACATTTTTGTTGTAAGGCTATTATGTACAGTGTTACGACTGTCCCTCACGATTCGTCCTATTGTACAGTGGAAACAAAGCACAGAAACCATTAGTGAAGTCACTAATTAGCTGCTCTCATTAGTCACAAATAAGAATTTGAAATCAACAAAGTAGCCTACTGTTATTTAATAATTCAATTTAAATAACAATGTCACCTTATTACAATACCGCACTAATTAACACAAAAATCACTTTCCACTAATCAGCAACAATCACTTGATCAGCACTCTACAATATCGACTGTTGTAACTGACTTCTGAAACCGGCAGCAGACGCTTATGTATACTCCTCAGAAGCTCCAGAATAATTTTCCGTTCTTTTGGTGGCGAGCCGGCATAATTTGCATAGTATAAGTCTGGAGGCAACGTGAGTGCACGGCCTTGACACAGACAATACACGCTGGGCTAGTCGTGAACACACACACACACACACACACACACACACACACACACACACACACACACACACACACACACACACACACACACACACACACACACACACACACACACACACACACACACACACACACACACACACACACACACACACACACACACACACACACACACACACACACAATTTTAATATAACTGTTTCAGTACAATTTTTCGAAGTTCCGTCTCTTTTAGTGGCGTCCTCAGGTCGGATAATCAAGTTTCCTCCAGAGCCTTGATTTCCCACTCTTTTTCCTTCTCTCCTCTTTACTTCTCACTTTTTTACTTTTATGTTTATTTATTTATTTATGTATTTATGTATTTATAATAACACAGTAAAGTAGTTGAAAAAAAGCGTGAAGTCGGGCGGCAACACGGCAGGTTCCAATCTTCCGTCGTCGTGCAGTACGCACAATGAAGACTTTCTCTCACAGCACGTGACGAGACATTCAGAGCGAGAGTGACTTCCAACAAACCAGCCTTCGGCAGCTAGTCTTTACTGAATAGGGGAGAAACACTTTACGCTTTACACGATTGTATTCAGTAGCTTGAACACTGTTGGTTAGTCTACAGAAATCATAACTTCCGCAAAGTCTTTATACAATTTTCTAGCTGAGTTAGTTTCCTGTAGCTTTCTTTATGTCGAATCATGCTAGATAATAATTCTAAACTTTGTAACACTGGAGCGGAACGGATGCTGAGAAAATGGGTCAAACATATTTCTGTCATGAATACGTTCCAAATTAAATTAAACCTCCGCTCAACAGTCCGTTAAGGACCAAGGCGTACCGCACGGCTTTTGTGTTAGTGTGACGGTGTATGGCTAGTACTACGCGCCACCAGCCGCTAGTTGCGGTATTCACAGCCAGGAGGCGGCGCTGTTATCTCAGCGCCTACTCAGTTTGCCTCACGACGCTGAGTGCACGCCGTACGGAACCTCCGCCGGGAATTGAACCCGGGACCACGAGCGCATCAATCGCCCGCGTTAGCCACTAGACCACCTGGAGGCTCAAGTTCCAAATTAGTACACGTAATAAAAACGCTAGCCTTTTTCTTTTAAAAATTATATATATTTTCATCGTATGTTCCAGATTTACAAACTTATCAAGGGCTGACCTGTTTTATCCATGACTACAATTTGTTATACAGATCCATAACAGTATATTTTCTGTAGCTCTGACACAACTTATATTTTTGCTTTCATCTAACGTAGTGATGAGAAATGCCTATTATATATGCCTTATGGAAATAAAGAAACCCAAGATATAACTGGGCACCGTCAGTTTATAATAATTTTTGGTTACGCAAACAGTGTATATATTTTAAGAAAAAGTTCGCATAAAAGTTTTATTTTAAATTACTTTTCATTTTTATTATACTTCACTGAACGATGCCACGCAATTTTTAAATTTAATTTGAAAGTACCTCTGGTTAATCCACTGGTAGATTTTTGTACGCATTTCGCGATACTTCTTTCTATACTACACAACGCAACGGGAGGGACTTCGGAAAATGCTAGATCATGGGACGGAGGACAAGTTCTAGGTCAGTTCCATCCAATTCAGCAAAATGCTAAGAAATCTACACATTGTTATAAACCCCGGTTTTTTAAAATTATATTTTGTAATATTATCCTAAATGTTTCTCATATACAAAATAGCCTACCATGTAAACCGTGCATACAAAATACCGGTAAGTTTGAAGTATACCGCACTCAGTACCATACGGGGTGTATACGGTATTATTGTATTCTAATAAATTAATGCATACTATTATTGCAATTAGCAAAAGGATATATAAACAATACTTTTTTAGGCGATTTTAATTACGGCTCGCGCCGCCTCTCGCATCCTAGCTTTATTTTTTATGTTATAAAGAAAAACATACTTATAACATAAAAAATAAATAAAGAAGTGTCATTTAATAAAAAAAATCTAACCTAATCCAAACCGTGCTTTGCTGTAAGTTTTGGACCACCACCGAGTCACCGCGTGGTCGTCTATTAAAGAGTTTTACGTCTTAAACTATTAACTATCTTAAACTATTAAAGAATTTATTACGTCTTAAATTAGAACAAATGTATTTCTAACGATTTCTGTAACAGTACAGTGCGTTAATTGAAACACGCCATGATTAACACAGTATGAGAATCACTGGAGACTAACGGGCGCCAGTACGCAGCGCGACCGCTAAAGTACATCTACACGATTCGCTCAATAATTTGGAAACCAATAAACATAGAGCACTGGGAGTCAGATTAAAATTAAATTTGAATCTTTCTGTGTAATTCAGTCGCTTAATGTATTAGTCTATCTTGAATAGGGAAAAAGTTTCCTACTTTTTATGGCTCACCGTTGAAAAAAATTAAAAATTTTGGTTGTCTTGTTTGTTCATCATCTTCTTTCACAGCACTACACTTAATATATTATTGAAACTTTCTCTTGTGAAAACTTACTTGTCTTTTTCGTTGAACGCGTTTCGGCGTCGTATTCGCCTTCGTCAGCTTAGAAACAGACTGTCAGTACTTAGTAACGGTTGTTGCTTGGAAGGTATAGTGGGGGTGGTGTGTAGAGGAAGGGGATTGGCGCGGGGATCCGAATTATTGTTTGTTTTTTGTATCATTGTGTCGAAAAGTGTATGTGATTTATATTGTAAATGGTCGTTTAGTATGTTGTTTGGTTGTGTTTTGTGGTGTTTGTATATTTCACAGCTGATCAGCATCAACATCAGCAGCTTCCAAGCAACAACCGTTACTAAGTACTGGCAGTCTGTTTCTAAGCTGACGAAGGCGAATACTACGCCGAAACGCGTTCGACGAAAAAGACAAGTAAGTTTTCACAAGAGAAAGTTTCAATAATATATTAAGTTAAAAATTTTTTATGACATTTAATTTTTGTATTTTAATCGCATGAAATCGTGCACGTAATCTGGACTACACGTACAAAAATAACTATTGTTAAGGAGCAAGAACGTCTTGCGTAAGAACAGTTTATTTATTAATAGGTACTAAATCGAGTGTGCGATGATTTTATTAGGTTTTTTATTTTTACCGACTCAGTTTTTAAGCTGAATTTATTGAAAATATACAAAAATATTGTCACGACGGTCTACTGATCGTCGTATGGTACAGTCGGAAACAATATACAAGACACCAATTACGTCACTAATCACCAGCTTTAATTATCACAATTAAGCAGTTTGTAATCAACAAGATAGACTCTTACAACAAATCAAATAAAAATTGTTCACACACAATAAGAATGTCAACTGATATAAAACACAATTGTATTACAATTGTCCCGTACAATTATAAAACACATAACACTTCGCCACAATAATTAATTTTCACTAATTATTTCCACTTGAACGCACAGAGTAATCGCCCGACAATAACTGAACTAAGGCCGCTGACGCCGAGTATTTATACCCCGCTCACAGACCCGAACATTCCGCATACTATGCATTAGCGCTACACTACGACGTAATTGATTGCGGCCTTGACACAGTGCGCGCGGCTGGCGACGTCTGGAAAAGTCTCGCGACATCTGAAACATTCGAGAAACACACAGATTTTTCTGTAATGTCGTAACAATACGAAGATTTTTTTTGGTTTTGTTGTTCTGCCCTAAGCCAAGTCTTCAAATGGTAAAAGCTCTCCAAGCTGTCCTATTTCATGCCAGTCTTTTCGTTTCTTCATAACACCCATGAAGAATTAAAATACTGTTATTACTGTGTACATTTTGTAGACTTTACTAGTACTTAATTTTTATCGGTCGAGGTTTTCAAGTCGCGTAAATAGTAGCGAACGTGAAACCCATAAGCGCCATATATTTCCCTATCTCGCTCATTGTCTCATCCGACTGTGCAACCACGAATAGATTTGTATTCGTGCATGTTTCGCTTGACTTTACAAATATACCACTGGGACCTTATAACAATACAGTAGGACCGAGCTGGCAACAATATAAATGTGAATAGAAAAATAAGTTAAAATATCGTAATTCAGTAACAATGAAGCGATTGCTAGCGATTAGATATTATGTATCATCATCATTATTAACCGTAGCTCTACAACACTTGTCGGGTCTTGGCCTGCTCCAAGAGTCGATACCGTTCTTTCCTATTGCATGACGTGGCTTTCCAGTTTCTTATGTTCAACTTTCGGAGGTCCTCCTCTATCTGGTCTTTGAATCTACTTTAGGGTCTTCCCCTTTTTCTACTACACATTGGTCTCTGTTAGAAAATATGTTTCGTAGGGTGTCCTTCCTCCATTCTGTCTATGTGTCCAACCCACCTTAGCCTGTGTATTTTGATTAGCCTGACAATGTCCGGCTCTTTGTAAAGATGCTATAGTTCATAATTATATCGCCTGCGCCACATTCAATTTTCTTGTACTCCTCTAAATATTGTTCTTATAATCCGTATTTCACAGCAACCTAGAAGTATCTTTCTATTTTTTGTCACTGTCCATGTTTCTGAAGCATATGTCAGCAGTGGCCTGATAAGTGTTTTGTAGATTTTGCATTTCGCGCTTCTTGAGTTGAAGCTAGATGTCAGGTGCTGTTTTAAATCCATAATATGTTTTATTTGCGAGATGTATTCTTCTTCTTATTTCGGTATTGATGTCGTCAGTTAGGGATTGTGTATAAGGCATTTATATAACATGTAAAGAGCATGTAAAAATGAGTGTTAATTTCTAAATAAAGCATGTTGGAGGTCGGTAAGAAAACTTGTTAAAAGAACAAACCCCGAGAATTTAACAGTCCTTTTAAGATCGAATAAACACACGAACGGGGCTTTTGTTCGTTTTTATTTATTCTGTCTGTCTGACGCGTGCAATTCCCGTCGCTTGGTGTGGTGTGGATTAGGCTGCAACGTGTATTTAACTCCTCACGCGACCCTGGTGTTAAACGAGGTTAAAAGTTTCTCGCCAACAAAACGTGCTCTTACAAGATTAAGGTAAATTGTATTGTTTCTAGGTGAAAATCCTGTTACACGGAGTAAAACAAAATAAATCCTTTTTTTTAAGATCACAAAAATCAGTGTCACGCCTCCTCAGACAAACATTCGAAGTTTGTTGTTATAATTTGAGATTACTCACTTTACTGTAACACTTCATGGAAGAATTGTTCTTAGTATTTTTCGTTTTCTGAACACACACACACACTAGAATGGCAAAGAGAATTAGATCGAATCGCTGATATATTTTTGTAATCTAACAATTATAAATCTTTGCAGATACTTAAGATTCTGTATGAGATATCTGTTCCTTTATTCAAGTTGTAGTCTGCATTTAGAAGCGTTTAGATTAACTAGATATTCATTAAATTGTCGTGTATTAAACGATTTTTTTTAGTACTCCGGGTATCAACGAACAGTGATCTAACTAGTTAAAACCGATTTTTCTACTTCTTGTGAAGAGTACGGACGATTAGTTTTTAGTGAGAACATAATTTCAAGTTTATGTTAGATGCTTCATCCTTTTTTTAATTGCTTTACACTAGTTTATTAGATTATCATATTTCATCCAGCATAATGAAATACTGACGATTAGTTTTTAGTGAGAACATAATTTGAAGTTTATGTTAGATGCTTCATCCTTTTCTTAATTGCTTTACACTAGTTTATTAGATTATCATATTTCATTCAGCATAATGAAATACTATGTCGCTTTTGAAATCTATAGTTTGATCATCGATTGGCCAGTTCACACAAATCATGACACAAACAGATTATAGTTGTAAAATAAAATAGTTTCTACTTTTATTCTGCTGAATTATTCATGTTGCCTTATGCTTGAAATCTAAGTTAAACTTATAACACTCGATGAGAATGGATACCACGAAAACAGGTCAAACGAATTTCTGACATGAATATGTTGCGAATTGCTTCTCACTAAAACTTATGTCTTAGTTATGTTTCAAAACTTAAAATTTTTCCTTTGTGTTCCCTTTTTAAAAGATTTTACCAACGCTGTTCTGCTGTTCTCTAATAGAATCACTACTTAAATTTATGCTATACTTTAGATTGTTAACAATATATATTATTATATGAAGTGGATATTACTATCTATTTCAAAATTAATTTGACGTGAATATTGAAAATAATGATTGTTTATTCGAATCCATCTAACAACTATTAACTATTTTGTTTATATAAACAGTATTTTGTGCATTAATAAACACGATATAAGAGGGATATTACTTTTGAATGATCTTTATTACGACAAAGAAACGATTTTTTATATTTAAATTACAATTATAAAAATGATAATGAGCTTGATTACTTTAGCAAAAAAAAAGAACAAATCACTGGACATCGTTTACATTGTCACTTTTTTTGAACGATGGTGGTACTTCTTATTGAAAATTATAAATCATAGGCAAATTGAAAAAGTCAATTTCTTAGTAGGCCCGTTTTAAATAGGGAGTTCATCGTATGTGGATCCTGCACGTCTGTTGTTGCTGCTGATACAAAGTTGAAAAAATTCCTAATTGTATCCAAGGCTGCTCTTAGACTGTCGAGGAATGACGTTTGGTAATAAAGCAAATGGAGTGTCCTATCTAATATCTAACTTAAATAATTGGGCATCCATCTGGATAAAAAACTGACTTGGCGCAACCGCATTTGGATGAAACGAAAACAACTGGACACCAAGTTTCGCAAGCATTATTGGCTCCTGGGCAGAAAATCATTACTGTCAATGCGAAACAAGCTGTTGGTGTACAACACTGTCTTCAAGCCTGTGTGGACATACGGCTTACAGCTTTGGGGAACTGCACCTAAATCCAATATCGCCATAACGGAAAGGTTTCAGACCAAGGTCCTGCGTGCCATAACCAACGCACCGTGGTTCATCAGCAACAAAGACATCTGGACCTGCCCTTAGTCAGTGAAACCATTGCAATGTTCAGCGAAAGATATGTGGAACGGCTTGAAGAGCACACGAATCCTTTAGCCATAAATCTACTGGACAACAGCCTACAGACAAGACGTTTAAAGTTAACATTTCCTCTGGACTTACCTAGACTCTAACACTATAAATATATTGTAAGTAATCTGTTACTTTTAAATACCCATACAGTGAACTAGTCATGCCATGTATTCTGTTAACAATTATGCTTATTGTTATGTATTAAAAGACTGCATAAATAATCGTAAAAAAAAATCTAACTTATCCTATAGCATTGTATAATACTTTTCTTCTAGCACCTTAATGGACGAAACTCTCGTTTTTAAAGAAACAAAGATAGAATCTTCAGTTATTTGTAAATGTACGTTATAAACCTCTGCTTTTTTTTTAACTTTGTGTAGACAGAATACAACTTAAGCAATCGACAAACTTAGATGCTTCAGTGTGGAATATATCACTGAAATCGGAGATAGACATCAAATTTAATTTTTTTGTTTTGAAATCCAGAATCGTGTTGTAATAAGAGTCAGTCACTCGTACAAGACTCGGAGGCGTAAACAGTTTGTGCCAAACTATAGTACGCAATTATCAGCTTCAGACCTAAACTTTAATTAACAAGGCTTTAATTGTAAATTATACTAATAGGTTAGTACAAACATCTTGTTGAACACTATGAATAAGCCAATTCTACCCGTTGCTGTTAGCACATTTATTTTATTATCTAAAATGTGGTTACTAAAATTTCGCGTTATTACTGTTTTTCCGTTGAACATGGTACTGAGTGTTACAACTCAACACCGAGTATTATTCTGTATTAGCGCGTCCATATCTATAGGGCTTTCCTGCTTTATTAGTAATAACAGCAGTACAGTCCATAAAATATGACTGTTTATGAATGTATGTTTGGTAAAGTTACATTAGTGTAATAGATATTGTTATTGTTGATATTGCACAGTGGGAAAGAGAATACAAGACACCAATTATGTCACTAATCAGCAGATTTAATTATCACAATTAAACAGTTTGTAATAAACAAGATAGTCTCTTACAACAAATCAAATAAAGATTGTTCACACGCAATAATAATGTCTACTAATAAGAGTCCCGCACAATTTATAAAACACATAACACTTCGCCACATTACTTCGAACCGCACTGGAAAAAATCGCCACTAAAACTGAACTAAGCGTCACTGAAGTCTTCTATGACAAGTGTCACGTAATTGCCCTTCATCACAAAAGTAGCAGCAATATGTACCCACACGCACATTATAGCCGGGCTCCGCTGGAATAGCCGAGAAACACGTTGCATGCTCTGTAATGTCGTAACACTAAGTTAGTATTTTAATTACTTATATTACGTAATATTGCTTTTCAAGATTTAATTTCTTCAAGCCAGTAAGTATAAAGTGATGTACATGAATAAATAATGCGACATTTTGTATCCTGACTTCCTATTTTTATGCCAAGTGCTTACCAAATATTTGCAAATCCTATTAGAAGAATTTTTGTTAACAATGTCAACGAATTATGAAACGAAATCAATGAAACGAATAGGTTTATTTACGATTGACGGTAAAGACTCGAGGGAATAAGAAGTGTGGGTTAAATTTAAACTGTTACACGACTTCTGTCACATGGTAAAAGTTAATATTTTAAATAGCTAGCTTAGAAATACTCTTGTCAAGGTAAAAGAGCCTTTTTTTTTTTAGTAAATCTCTTTTGGTTCTTTCTTTTTTTTTTAACGACAGAGGCTTTGATAGCTTTTTACACGTTGTGACGTTTTATTAAACAACCATTAACCTGTGAGGCAGATTCATGTATAAGTAAATTTGTCTGTTGGATTTTTTCTTGGGTATTTGACCTAAATATTTAGGTAGAATTATGTATATCACGTTGTTAGAAATTGAGATAATTTTTTTTTAAAACGTAAAAATATTTTTAAAATTACTTTTAATTGTCTGTATAAAATCCAAATATTAAGCTACAATTATAATTCTACCTAACTTTTCAGAGGATACCCTTACCTATAAAATGGCACTTTGTTCATGAAAATCCAATTGTTAGAACATGAGTTATATCAAATTTTATATATTACATATATTTTTCACACAAAAAATTCCGACTGTATATACTAATGAGGAAAAGAAACTTTTTTCAATTTATGATCATTTTTTATGACTATAAAACAGATAAAGGTAGTCTGAAATCTCTAATATGTTTAATATAGACGTTAGATTTTCAGTGCCATATCCCCCTTATAGGCCGGTAGACTATTCAGAATTATTTGTTTTTAAGTATAGTAAATGTGTACGCAACAGTTTAACTTGAGTTGAAAGGAAAAGCCGCTGTATAAGTCAGCTGATTAATTTAAAAATCTTTTGAAACACTCCTATTACCTTTTTTTTTGAAGAAAGTTAACGCTACAACTTAATTTGGTTAAAAAAGAATTTCGACGAAACCGAAACATCGAAGCATGATAATGTTTTTAGGCTTTTGAAACGTATAATGTGCATATACTGCAGACTCTCCTGTTCAGCGATTTTCGTACGGATTTCTGACCGATTCACGACTACAGACCTCGTGAATCGCTCGGGTTGTTTCGCTTCTAAGAGTATAGAGACCGAGGGGAATCTAGACTGTGGGGAATCGAAAGTGTGAAAAAAATATAGTGTTAACATCACCTGGAGCGTTACATTTTTCGATGACGTTACACATTTTGCATCACGCATTTTGTGGAATGACCCCCAGCCTAAAAACATTATCATGTTAAAAAATTCTAAATGTTTGGTGGCGCGAGTCGTCATGGTGGTTTCTTTTGCGACTCACATTCCAACGGGTGCGGTGCTGTTGTCAAGGTCCACCCCTATCGCTGAGTCAAACAATGCAGAGGTCTTGCCTTGTAGCCCTTGGTTGGGGGTAGATAAGTAACAAACACTCAGTTACACTGTACACCCGTGCTGCTCACTACCACACGTGGATACTAGATGGCTGATTTCTATCTTGCCAACAGAGGACGCAACAGGCCGCAGGCCTTTTGCTTACAGAATAATAAAAATAATAATAATAATAACAATAATAATAATAATAATAATAATAATAATAATAAGAAGAAGAGAAGAAGAAGAAGAAGAAGAAGAAGAAGAAGAAGAAGAAGAAGAAGAAGAAGAAGAAGACCATTGAATAATAACTTATGTATTTGAAAGATTAGAAAGTACTGGTTATTGAAACTTAATTAAGGAAATGTATCCGTATAATCCAGGTTACCAACGGGCGAGAAATCTTGGGTAACGCTTTAGGAAATATCGACCGTTTACTTGCCTGCTTAAAAGCACAGAAATTTTCACTACTGTTCCAAATCACTAACTTTCACTAACCACTTCCAAATCTGTGCCTCTACCATTTACGTGACTAAAATGAAGGGTGAAAGAAGAAACAAAACGTGTAATCCACAAAATTTTCTAAAAACGGGCGTATGATTATTCTGCGCACACAGGCAACGTAACGTGCTTCCCGAATTCTGTGGTTCTTAATCCGTAGATTGTCGGCAGCTGTTCTACTTATTAAATGCTTTTATGAATCCCGTCGTTCTACTGTATACAGCGACTGACGCGATATTTACATGATCGTTCGTTAACTGATTACCGGTCTTTCTATTTTTATATTACGGGCCACGTTTCATTTTTCAGACAACACTATTTTCACGAAGATATAGAAACGTGTAAAGATACGGTATGTAACGTATAAACTAAGCGCCTTATTGTGTACCTTATTATTAGGTTTGTTTGCCTAATTATAAAAGAGCGCATACAGAGTTTGAACACAAACACCTATGACACAGTACGTACCCTGACTTATGAAGTGGCTGTAAGAGGGTACTCAAAAGTAACTATAACTTGCATGCAGCCTCATTCGGTCCGGTCTTAACGCAAAGGAAGTTGGTTGACTTTACACCTTCTACTTCTATGACGTCAAAGGTCGGAGTCGAAGGTTAGCCTCCATAATCATCCGCCTCCATTTTTCCCTGTCCTTGGCAATCGATGTCCATCGTTTAATTTTAAGCAATTAATTTAATTGCTTACCCTCGCCACTGCGTCAATCCAGCGATGCCTGGGTCTTCCGACAGGCCTTCTACACTCGACTTGACCAAACAGTACCTTCCTGGGTATTCGGTTCCCTTGCGTCCTGGCCCATTGCAATTTATGCAGTCGGATGGTGGTGGCCAGATCATTGTCTTTATGTAGGTTGTATAGTTCCTTATTGTGAATCAACTTTACATATCTTAGGTAAGTACTATTACAATACCAGTGACGTTAATGTGGACTTTCCACTATTTTTCGTTTTAGTAACAAATAGAAATAAACAGTTGCAGGAAAATTGTTTTTAGCCAATAATAATAAATAACTAATTATTGTTCCCATTTTGTTGCAGTTATTCGGCATCCCCCCCGCGTATGTCGTTATTATTATTAATCTAAACAATGATGCGTCCGTGACGTATAGTATCGGGTTGGTAGTACAATCATCCGAGGTTTGTTTTTGTCGTTGTTCGACGTCTACGTGACGCCCCCACTTTTCTTTACGAAACTATTCAGTACTCAGCCGGTCGACCTTTTTTTTGCTCAGTCAGTTACGGAGGTCCAAGCTTGTAGTTGGGTGAGAAGAGTCAGGCAATTTCCTTCAAATCTGTCCTTCGTGCTGGGAACTCGATTACCAAGCACCGGCTTGGTCGAAGAGTACCGGCAGTTTTGATTTTCTCCAGTTTTGATTCGTCGATGTAACATCCACGTAGTTAAAGAGACGGAGGCTGACACCTCGTGAGAGTACCCAGGAAATACGTCACTACGACAGGTCCCTGCACGACATCGTCGGCGACATCATGCTTCGAAAGGACACGCCCTTTATTATTTCAAGTAAACAAACTAATTAATTACTAATTAAAGAGCATCTGGAACGCCAAGTTTGTACCACTCCAGACAGAAAAGAAAATGAACTAAGTTTATTCATTTATGTGAGACATAAACCTTTTTATAATTAATGAGTTTATGGTAGCATGTATGTAATAGAGTTTGTAAACTGACATTGATTGATGCATCGACATTGATTTTAACCCGCTGGCTGGCTTAATTTTTTTACACTTAAAGAGGCTTTAGTATACTTTATTACACTAAAATAAATCAATGCTGATTCTACTCACTGAAACTTAGTACAAATTATTTTCTATTATACCTTATTAATAGTATTCAATGTAAATATCACAAGTTACTTGTGTCGAAATATTTATTGTGTTACGCCTGTTTGGGCCCAGCAGCTCATCATACAATTTAATGCACATAGCACGTAACACTTTCTATTCAGGAAGGAAGACGTGTTCTAAATTGTAGTGCTATGATAAAAACGTTACGTTATTTTGTAATTGTCAGTTAGAAAATTAGATTTAGATATTCGACTTTCCTTTCAAATTGTTTTTGTGACTACTGTTTTAAAAGGTGAAGCAAAGGGAGTAGTTAACGAATTGGCTTTGTTACTAAATGTTTTCAAAAGTTTATCAGCTTTTACATTGCAGTACAAAAATCCTACTCTATCACTTTACTGTAGTCGTCGTTCTCAGAACTAGAGAAATTAGAAAATTCCAATGCCGCAGCTACACTCGAATGGGACTCGGCTTCATACAAAAGAAAAACAAGTAAAGAATAATCAACACTACTATCATTAAAGTGGTTAAAAAACATGTTATAATGTCCTGAAATCAATCCTATTAAAGTAAATGGTAGTAGGCAATAAAAATACGCATTACTGAAACATTGCTTAGAATGTACTTATTGACTCAATTCATTTTCCTATATTTTATATTTCAAACGTTTACGAAAATTCTGTGTAATAAGTCAGTATTTATATTACAAAAGAGTAACATAAGAGTGCTCAGCTAAAAAAATAATAAAACAGTCTAAAAATTAAGAGAATAACAAAATTAATCTCTGAGGAGGGCGGTTCCGTTCGCCCCCCCCCCCCGTAAATACACCCCGGATCTATATGGTTGACTTTTGGCCATCGATAAGTTCAGTTTTCTATACTTAAACTCTTCGTGTTTTGCACCGCTCGAATGGTCGCTCGGCGCTTTTTAATAATATATAAATTTAGTAAATGGACTCCTGTTTTAGGTTTACAGATATTTTTTATTAGTTTAACAAAAAAATATTTGTAGACCTAACATTTTGTGTGTGTTTTTTTTTAATACTATGCTCCTCCCAGTTGAGTCTGGCATGTTCAAATAAATCAATAACACTCTTCATGTTCAAATGATTTACTGTGTTATAGACGGTATCACTTTATCGTTAAGAGTTAAGGGTACGTACGGATCTCGTTGAGAGAACCGCAGGAAGATTGAAGCTGCAGAAATACAGAGTTTCTCGTCTGTAGCGTGTAAGGAATGACGTAATAAGGGAAAGAACAAATAGAAAAGAAACTGTAATAGAAGATACAAAACGTAAACAGCTTTCCTGGTGTGGACACCTAATGAGAATGAGTGAAGAAAGAATACCTGTGAGCGTGTTCAAATACAGACCTAGCAACAGAAGGTAAAGAGGCAGACATAGATTAAAATGGATAGAAGGGATCGAAAGGAGTATGGAAGAAAAGAATCTGAAGAATGAAGATACACAGAATTAGTTGATATGGAAACAGATGCGGGATGCGGCAGTAGCTGTGGGATCCCCGCCAACACACACACACACACACACACGGGTCTCGTTTATTTATAGAATTTACATATACTGAGTTAATTTCACTTAAACCTCCAACACGTTTTGACACGTTTAACTTTTATAGGCCTGTTAACCGCGAGAACGGTCTGTATCCTTTGTTGATGCGGTCTGGTAAACACCACAAGAACTGAATTAAACAAAGGCAGGGTTTAACATAAACTTGTCAGTGGCGTAGCGTAACGTAAGCAGACATTCTGTAACATAACCACACATTGCCTCATGGTACAGATATATTAACAGCTTCACTGCTTCCAAACAATGCATTCTTTTGGTTTGATAATATCTGTCATAAACAACGAGGAGTTTCAAACGACATATGTATACTTGACTTTGCAAGTATTTCAAAACATTCACACAAATACATTGCCATGTACTCAACGCAACTATGAAGTGTATTACACCGGCCAGGTCGCAGGATATTTTTTATTCTCGTTGCGTCAAGTATATGTAGTTGCACAATAATTAAATAATTTTCAAAGAGGAGTGAGATGTTGTTGACATGAAATAATTAATTAAAACCGTTTCAAAATAATCATTCTATGATTTATTAATATTAATAGAAAATGTGCAAATATTAAAAAAATTCGAATCTTAGATAAATACAAATATTTTCTTTTATAAGTTTACAGAGATACAATGTAACCTTCTATGCTGTTCATGACATATAAAATAAATAACCATATAATCTTACTAGCTAAAAACATACATGTTTAACAAATTATGTAAACCTTTTTATTCCAGTGTGTCTGACTTTGACTCAAATTTTAAATAATAGCAACTTATTTACAAACAAAAATAATATTCAATCTAGAGAATAAAATTAATTGTTGCGCTAAACAAAATAAAAAATATAACATTTACTTCCAACCTATTATTTATTTCTATTGACACACCCAAATTTTTAATATACAACAAAAGATTAGTACTTCGTATTGTTTAAATTAGCAGCCATCCTTACTATTTCTTTTATGAATTTGCTAACTGCTATAATTTTTATTGTTCGACTAAGCTTTTCAACGTTGTTTAAGACCTGAAGATGTCAGTGATGACGAAAAGGTTAGTCGAACAATAAAAATTATAGCAGTTAGCAAATTCATAAAAGAAATAAAAAGATTAGTATTTTTAAATTTTCATGTTAAATTAAATTCTTTTCTTTAACTACCCTTTAAATTCATGTGCAGTAATTATATTTAAAACTTTAAGTCTTTACTGTTCATATATAAGTTTCCTTTTGAGAGTTCTTTTCACAAACAAAAAATATAACTGTTTATTCATCACCTGCGTACTGCCGACGTTACCGTTGCGTGTGTGTGTGTGTCCTGAATCCTGAGAATTTGATGATGATGGTGATTATGATGATGATGTGTTCTCTGTCTCTACTGGTTGTTGTTTGTGATGGTCCAGAGTTCCTCCATAAGTCTTGGTGTGTGTGGTAAAGTGTCGATCGGTCGGCAGACCGGCAGCGTGACGTGGTGTGAAGATTTCTTGAGTCTCTGAGAGCGCCCCAAAATTGCCGGTGGTATTTATACTGGACGGCAATCTGACAAGTCCAGGACTGTTTTCGACCTGTTAGAAAACAAACAGGTGTAAAGCGTTCTTTTAATTACAAATCACTTTTTGGTTCATTTTCTCGATTTCGTAAACATCCTCGTAGCACGAGCGATATCATCGTTTGCGTAATTTTCCTGGTCACTCACATATCACACTTATTAATTACTATTTAATTACACTAGTAATTAACATTAAATTACCTGGCGTCTTTATTATTGCAGATTTCTGCAATACTTTTACATCACTATATTCCTTAATGTAATGGTGTTTTTATAATTGGGGTAAGTCTTTGTTCACAGGTTTACAACGTATTAATTAGTTTATTTTTATCCGGTTAAAACCTGATTACAGAGAATTCGTACGCATCACCCTATCGTAGACTCTTGCCTGTCGTAGCTTACGTTCACACACACAAACACACAAGCGCTCTATTCACTCGCGGGGGCAGGTGTACGTTTTCTGACAATTCTTATCTTGCATAACATTGTTAAAAACTGTTCATCATATATTTTTCTATGCTAAATATTTACAAACATACCGCCCTGAGTAAATATGCAAACATGTGTATTGTTGCAATATATATCCCTTCCTTCGGGTTCCGTCTCCCTTCCTTCAACCTGGCTTTCCAATTCACCCGATGTTCCCATTGTCCTTCCTCAGGTCCTATGCGTTGGATAGATTCATCCACTTCGTCCCTCCAAGATCTTCTCGGGCTTCCCCTTTTTCTCCTTCCTAATGGACTCTATTCCGTCACTTTGTTGATCCACCTATTTTGGGCTCTCCGGACATGACCGTACCGCACCAATCTTTTTTCTTCGATGTAGTCAATTTCACTTCTTTCCGGTCCATTCTTCTTCCGATCTCCTCGTTTGTTATTCGGTCTGGTCTCGTTATTCCACAGCATCTCCTCTAATATTCCATCTCTGTTGCAAGAATCTTTCTTTTATTCTTTTTTCCAATCGTCATCACAGTGCTAATAAAACAGATCTACACAAACACTTCAATGAGAGTAAAAGCAAATGGCGAATTTTATCAGATAATATATCTGTAACAAAAGGGATCAGGCAGGAGGATTCCCTGAGTCCTATACTCTTCAATGTAGTTATGAAATTATTAAGGAGGTAAATCATATGAACAATATAAGAGAATGGCTCATGGAGACTGAGACAACAGTGCACTGTATCAAATCTATAAAGAGATACCTGTCTCAAAATTTATAAGAATGCAAAGATTGCGTTGGGCCGGACATGTTATGAGAATGGAGGATGGCAGGAACTACAAAAGGGCTCTGCTGGGTACACGGGAGGGAACGAGACCTAGAGGCAGACCGAGGAAGAGGCGGGAAGATGGCGTTGCAGAGGACGCGAGGGACATGGGGATAAGAAACTGGAGAAGGGCTGCAATGGATAGAGTATACTGGAGGCGAAGATTGGTGGAGGCCAGGGCCCGACTTGGGCTGTAGCGCCATAGGATGAGGAAAGCATATGAAAGGATGGATGGGTAGAAGTGTGTTTAATATTATATGTTATGCAGACGACGTTATTCTAATAGCGGAAAATGTAAATGACTTACATAGACTTGTGTATAATTTTAACAAATCATGTCAGAAATATAACATGAAGATAGCGGAAGAGAAAACAAAAATAAATATAAAATCGTGACTCATTAAGGTGTAAGTTTGTGATAAATGTTAAAATAATAGAACAAGTATTGCAGATGGACTACTTAGGAACAAGGCTTACAAGTAGGCCTACCAGTACGGCAGATGATGAAATAGGACATCAATTGATGAAAGCGAGAAGAATTGCTGGATATATGAATAATCTTTTATGGAATAATAAATACACTTCACACATGAAGCAAAAACTAGAGTTTACAAGAAGATACGTCCAGTAATATCTTATGCATCACAGACCAAGCCAGATACAGCAACAACTCAAAGGAAACTACAAACTATAGAAATGACTATATTACGAAGGGTATTAGGAAAGACAAAGTTGCCAAACAATAGTATAACAGAAGCTTGTAATGTAACAGCTATGGATGATAGATAATAATAACATATAATAACAATCACCCTTGGATTGCGGAAAGAAGGATATTTAATGAACACGTATCAAGAATGAATGACGCAAAGCTAGTGAAAATGGCAAGAGACAGCCAACCAAACACGAAGATGCCAAGGAAGAGGTGGACTGACAGCACGAAGGAATAGAACAGGAGAGAGTTCCTGTCTTATAGAACAGGACAGAGTTCTAAACTAGGAAGTCAAAGAAGAAGAAGTAGAAGAAAATCTGTCATAACAATTGAATGTATTAATTGTTGTTAATATTGTGAACATTTAATTACTTAGTGAAATAAAAGGAAAATGTGTCTAAATTAACTGCTCTTTATGATAATGCGATTTTATTTCTAATACAATGAAAAGAATAGACTATAATTGTGTGAAATTTGTATAGTCTACAATTTCCCGAAGTGTTAGAAAAGTTTTGTTTCATTAGCGTCACTCATGCTTTCAAATTAAAAAAAAATAATCGCATTTTTCTATTCGCCGACATGGTTAGCTCAACTGAATCTATCATTTTTAATCGGGTCGTGTGTTCACTGGGAGAGTAATGTGTCGTTACGCCGTAGTTGCGAAAATGAAATTTGGGTCGGTAGTGAACAGCAAATTAGCGCTTCGCGTGACGCTCGACACAAACTTGAATAATTAATAGAGAAAACAAATACGTTGTACATTTAAAGCGTTACATTCAATAGAAGGAGGACACCTCTCGACCGCAATAAACGCGTCACTTCGTTAGTAATCAAGGGAATTTACGCCTGTCCTTCATGAACAATTTGCACGCAACACAAGACACTTTACACGTTTTTTTAACGTTGTTATCGGTTTTTGATTCTGAAAATTGATTGAATTTTTAAAAATTGCACCATTTTAGCAAACGTGCTTGTTTTATTGCTTAACATTCAATAATCATCGTTTGTTGCTTAATATATTGTAATATTTACATACATACTGTCACAGGGCAAATGGCGCCAATCGTACACACTATAGTTTTTTAGGCCCTTAAAAGGACCGTTTGTCGGGTACGCTAAATCATTTGCGTACGCTGCCCGAGCCGCGCTGTGATGTTCAGCGGCTGCGTCCGCTGTTCCGGGCGTGCTGCGGTTCTCTTCTTTCGGCAGCGGTATGTAGAGCCCGCTGCTGTCCCAGTCGATGTCCATCACTGCTTCTCCTGCGTTCTCCATTCTTCCTTCTTCCTTTTCTTCCAGCTGGCTTGACGACGTCCAATGGAGTGCGCCAAAATACACAACTGGGGGTTGCGCGGCCCGCGCGAAGCGCGGGTCGCGAGTAGTGCAGTGTCCCGAGTCTCAGAAAGGACTCCTGCCATTGGGTCTGAGTTGATTATATACTTTTAGCTAATTATGGGGGGGGGGGTCTGAAGCGACCTGCGATTGGTGGATTATACCACCGGGACTAGCAAACGAGGTCGCTTCCAGGACTCACCTGGTCGCGGGGTGTATTTACCAAGTCCGGCAATGAGGGAATTGTGGGTCACTCTGTCGGAACGAACATAGAATCGTCGCGCCAGGCGTCTCACGGTGTCATCAAGAGAGCGGACACCGAGTCCTCTCCTCAAAAGACGAGAAGAGTACCTCCGGGGGACTTTGCACGCGAGCTTCAGTCCCCGGTCGAGTACGCGCTGGAGCGTGATTCTATGACCACGAGCCAGGTATCCCCAAACAGGACAGGCGTAGGTAATCACCGGCAACACGTACGTGTTGACTATGAGCTTACCTAGCCGGGGGGTCATTGCCGGATTAGATAGCACGGGCCAGAGTCTACTGAGTTGCGCCGAAGCGCGTTGTCTGATGTAATTTGCATGGGTTCGCCAGGTGAGTCGGGAATCCACGTGGAGCCCGAGGTACTTGACGCTGTTGGTCCAGGGCACCTCGACGGGGCCTACTTTAAGCGGCCGAGGCCGCTTGCGTTTTCGCGAGAATATTACCGCGGCGCTCTTGGAAGCGTTAACGGCAACTCTCCAGTCATCGGTCCACCCGACATACGCGTCGAGTTGGCGCTGGAGCTTAACTGCCGCATAACTCGCGTTCGGCTCTGAGGCAAAAGCCGCAGTGTCGTCCGCGAACAGCGACAGTTTCACTCCAGGAACTCGGGGCGTGTCGTTGACAAACAACGAGAACAGGAGAGGCCCAAGGACACTTCCCTGAGGGACACCAGCGGTAATACGCCTCTCCGAAGAGAGAGCGTGGTCTACTCTCACTCGGAAGCTACGGTCTCGCAGAAAGCTGCCGATCAAGTGAACGTAGCAGTCTGGGAGAAGGACTTCCGTTAGTTTGTAAAGGACACCCTCGTGCCACACGCGGTCAAAGGCTTTCTCTACGTCTAGGAAGATCGCAGCCGTCTGTTTGCCCTGGCAGCCAGCCTCGGTTATGCATTCCACGAGTCTCATCAGCTGATGAGTCGAGGAGTGCAGCTCACGAAAGCCGAACTGTTCGGGGATCAGCACGTCTAGTCTTTCTAGATGGTCGCGGATCCTACGTTGGATCAGACGCTCAAAAACCTTGGACGTCGCGGACAAGAGGCTGATGGGCCTGAGGTTTTCCACGCGAGAAGAATTCTTTCCAGGCTTGGGTATCACGATGACGGTAGCCGTTTTCCATTTCACCGGAAAATAGGCCAGTCTGAGGCATGAATTGAACAGGTCATTGAGGAACTGGGTTCCTCGCTCCGGAAGGCGATGGAGGGCGGAGTTCATGACTCCGTCCGGGCCAGGCGCCTTCCGGGGCTTGAGCTGAACAATCCTCTCAGAGACCTCCTCCGGGGAGATGGGCTCCGGCTGGACTGTGATATCGGCCGATAGAAAGCGCTCTACCTCGCGGCAGATTTGCTCAGTGAAGGCCGGGTTCTTGGATGGGTTGGGAGCGAACTGACGCTCTAAACTGTCAGCCAAGAACTCTGCCTTTTCGAGGGGGCTGCCAAGGGGTTGACCGCCGGGTCCGGCCAGTGCGGGGAGAGGCGCGCGTTTGCGCTTTCCCGTTAGGGCACTGGGAATCCGCCAGACATTACGGTCCTCGGCAGGGCCATCCATCTGTGTTACAGCTAGCTCCCAGTTGCGTCTACGGAACGCCAACATGTCGCGACGCAACTTGCCGGACGCTCTGTTGAACGCAGCCTTGTCAGCCGGGTCACGAGTCCTCTGCCAGCGTCTCCGGAGGCGATTCCTCTCGCAAGCGAGCTGAGACACCTCTTCGGGGATCCGCTGATAGTCGGGCGTGAGCCCCGGCTTCATCCGGGAGGACACGTCAACCGCCGAGACTACGGCTGTGTCGAATACGGCAACTGCCTCATCGACATGCTGGGTAGTGTCGAGCGGGATATGCTCTGGTAGGCGGCGACTAAACGCCGGGCCAAAGCGGTCCCACTCGATTACCCGCCGCTCGTCGCGGACGGTGGCGTGCTGGGTAGCTATATGCACACTGATAGGGCAATGGTCCGAGGACAGTTCCGAAATGACGGAGACGTGGACCGGGCAATAAACGCCCCTGACCGCGGCAATGTCCAGTACGTCAGGGCGGGAGTTAGCCCTAGAGGGATAGTATGTAGGCCCGGTAGGACCCATGACTGTGACCCGAGCCGCATCAGCATACCTGCGTAAGCGGGTCCCGTTTGGGTTCGCCAAGCGGCTCCCCCAATCGGGGTGCTTACAGTTCAGGTCGCCCGCCAGGACTACCCTCCTGTGTGCTCCAAAGACGGCCTCCAGATCGTTCGACAGGAGCTCCGTGTGTGGAGGCTTGTAGGCGGAAACCACGAGTAGACCGCCGAGAGCACCATGGAGCTCGACCGCGGTGCACTCGAGGTTCCGCCGCTGAGGCAGGACAACGCGGTGATGGCGAAGACTCGCCTTCACCGCGATGGCTGTGCCCCCTCCTGCGCGACCCGACCGGTCATCCCGGTGGCACACGTAGTTGGGTAGTCGGAAACGACGATGCGGGGTCAGGTGCGTCTCGCCAAGAAGAAGCACGTCGGGCTTGTGACGGGCAACGAACTCTAAGAGCTCAGAATGCCGGGAAGCGAGGCCGTTGGCGTTCCACGCCACGAGCTCGAGGTCTCGCTTGAGGGATTGCCGTGGTTGTCCGTTCATAACAGACCTGTAACACGGCATGCTTCCACCAAGAGGAGGAACTTATCTTGGGGCGAGGCTGTTGCCAAGCGTTCCTTGATTTTAAGGAAAGTCTGGGCTACTTTCTGCAAGTCGTAGCTTGCCAGAAAGTCTGATACTACGGCGAGATCATCGGAAGATGAGGCCGGGGGAGAACGCTTGGCGGCAGCTGCATAGCTGCGGCGGGGCGAGACGGTGGAAGGCTTGGGGGCTGGTACTGGAGCGGGTGGCCGCTCTGGCTTTTGGTGGACGGGCTTGGGTCCAGTGGCAGGTGGTTTAGGCTGGCCCGTGTTCTTGGCCTGAGTCCTAACTTTCTTGCCCGATCTGGGGAATCTAGGCTTGGGTGGCGGCGGCAATGGAGGATCAATTTCCTCATCGTCCGGCAGCGGGACTTGGGTATAATGGGGGACTTCGCGTTCCGGTTCCGGGGGCGCGATGGTTGGTTTGGCCTGTGGAGCTTCGCTCAGGCTCACTGCACTTGAAGGTTTCGGAACCGAAGCAGACCTAGGGGCTGGTTTCCAAAATTTTTAGCGGCGCTGTTTTTATGCCCTGACAGGTCGTGTGCGCAGCGGTATGCGAACATCTGCTCTCCGGTACCAGCGGTGGACACAGCGAGCCAATCCGGCATCAGCAGCCGCCGAGACGTGACCAACTTCGTGTTCGGAGCTAGCCAATCAGCGATGCCGGTTAGTTAATAAAACCCGGGCCGGCAGAAAATTTTACGCAGTCTACCTAGAGCTGTTGCCAGGGTAGGCTGCGTTCGTTTGTTACTCTACACAAGTGGAATTTTCCATTGTGCAACGCTGGCTCCAGCTTGTCTGGAGCTCTATATCTCAGTTATTACTCAGTATATTTCACTCAAACTTTCACATAGTGTTTAACATCATTAGTGCTGTTTGTTACAATTGTGCGGGCAGTGGTGAACTCGAGTTTCTGGTGTTAGTGGTGTTTTGGTGTTCTCCGCTGCTGTCTGTTGCCTGGTAAGTGTTGTAGCTATTAAGTAGTATACCTCACTACCCAGCTAGCGATCCGTAAAGTCTCACCAGCCTAGGCGTAGGTTAACCTCGCCGATGGCCGCAACCAACCTTCCCGTCGGTCCTTCTCAGGGCCACGAAATCCCACCTGGCGCTTTGGCGCAACCTCTACCAACCGAAACCGAGACAGTGTCTGCTGGGACGAGTGCCATGGACACTGAGGAGTGGCAAACTGTGAGTAGCCGGAAACGGCGAAACAGTGGCGACTCCGCGGGGTCCGGGCGGTCTTCCCAGCTGGGTCCTGCCACGGATAGACCTGCTACGGCCACCTCGCTACCTACCCCGCCCCGGGGGTTGCCGCCTCTGATCTTTGACCGGCCTATTGACTGGGATAAGGCCATGCGGCGACTTCACCGGGCCGCTCCTGCGAATACCCTGACTGCAGTTTGTCAGGGTGGCCGCTCCGTCAGAATTGAGACCACGACCATCGACAGTTTCCGGCTCGCCCAGAAACTGCTGACTGATCGTGGTATCCCGTATTACACCTACGCCCTGCCGGAGGAGAGGGAACTCAAGGTCGAGATCATCGGCATCCCCGCCGATGTTCCCGTGCCTACAATTTCTCACGCCCTTGAACTTTTGGGCTTTACTGTCAGCTCAGTGACTCCTCTCTTCTCCCCCGGCAGACGCATTCCCAGAAATGCCTTCCTTGTGAAAATCCTCAAGGTAGGGAATTTCCAGTCAATATATCAAGTAGACTCTCTCTTTTACCTCCGGGTAAAAGTTTCAGCTTTCGAATCCCGACCCGGACCCAAGCAGTGCTACAACTGCCAGAGGTACGGACACAGCAGTATCTATTGCCACTACCCGACACGCTGCATTCGTTGTGGTGAAGGTCATCACAAGGGCGATTGTCCTCGTGAACGCACCGCCACTGCCACGTGTGCAAACTGTCGTGAACCACAGCCGGCAAGCTCTCGCCAGTGCAAGCACTATCATGACGCCCTAAATCGCATCACCAAGGCCCAAAAGCCTATCCCACCTGCCCCCAAGAAACCCTCAGCCCTGCATCTGCCGCCCCGGCGGCCCCAGTTCCGGCTACCTCGTCTGCGCCTGCAGCCGCTGTAGTCCCCCCGACCTGCCCAGCGCCTGCCGGAGCGCTCAGTTACGCGGCAGCCGCCGCCTCCGATGCATCTTTCCCTCCTTTGGCCTCGTCGCGAAAGCAACCCGCGCCAAAGAAGAAAAAGTCATCGACCGCCAACCTCACGCAGCACAAGCCCGCTGCAACTAAGTCAGCATCTGCCCCAGCTCCCAAAGAGCCTCGGCAGCCTACAACTACACCTCGGCCCGATAATGGTATCATGTATCGAGTGCCCCCGCCCACGCCGCAGGCGCCATCGACGGAGGAAGGGTCCTCGGATCCGACCTTTGCCGATCGTTTGCGTGTCTGGGTTGAGACCCTCATCCCTCAAATCTTGGCTGCCAAGGACGTCCAGTCTCTGCTAGTCACCATTCTTACCTCCCTCATGACTCTCCTGCCTCTCAATGTCTAGGCCTCTTCGGCTGGTGGCATGGAACGCGTGTGGTGTTCCGTCTCGCCGAGCCGAATTGGCTAACTTTGCCACTGAATATGACCTCGATGTCATCCTCCTCTCCGAAACTTTCCTTACCCTGCTGCTTCCTTTCAGCTTCCGGCGTACACTACATATCGCACGGATAGGCCCCGGCTACAACCCCCCGCTCGTCCCAGCGGGGGTACTGCTATTCTCGTCCACAGGCGCATTGCCCATCGTCTCTTACCCCCTCCAGATACTAGGTATTTGGAGACGACGGCGGTGGCCCTCTGGATCGGGGATCGGGAGGTTCGCCTAATTTCGGCGTACCTTCCTCCCGGGCCCGGAGGGCCTCCGCCGCCTGAGGAGTGGGACGCCCTCCTCGACCACGAACTACCTACTATAGCTGCCGGAGACTTCAACTCCAAGCATCCCTCTTGGAACAGCCGTGTCACGAACCCGCGTGGCCGCTCGCTCTACAGCTACGTTCAGCGTCATCTGCAGGTCTCAGTTATTGGTCCTGACTCACCGACCCACGTGCCCACTAGGGGCCTTCCGGATGTCCTTGACATTGTCATTGTCAAGGACCTGGCCATTCCTATCACTGTCAGTGCTGTATCGGACCTCTCGTCCGACCACGACCCGGTACTTATCACTGTTCGTCCCCTGTTGGACACACCTCTCCAACCCCCCTCTCGTCCACGTAGAGTCAACTGGCGCTCCTATCATGACGAACTCCAACGAACAGTGCCATCTGACCCCCCGGCCCCCATCGCCTCTACGGCTGATGCGGACCGTATGGCCGACTATCTTCAAGAAGTCGTTACGTCCGCTATGGACACACACACCTATCTTGTCCCAGAGACAAATCGCCGGTCTCAATTACCTGAAGAGGTGCTCCTCGCCATCCAAACTCGGCGCCAACTCCGCCGGAGATGGCAACAAACCCGGGATCCTGCTATCAAACGCAGGCTCAACGCCCAATCTGACCTTGTCAAGCAGCTTCTGCTTGATGCCACTGCACATCGTTGGGACTCGTACCTCGAGTCTCTTGAAGTCCGGCCCGAGTCTGTCTGGCAGGCTGCGAGTCGACTTAATGGCGACAAAAGGACCCGCCATCCCCTCAGATCACCGGACGGCATTGTGTACTCCGCGGGCGGCAAAGCTGAAGTCTTTGCCGCAACCATGGAGGAGCAATTCACCGTCCACGGAGGCGTCTGCGACCCCGTCCACTCGGCCGAGGTTGCAGACTTCCTATCTGGATATTTTTCCCGCCCTCCAGCTGACATCCCTGACCCGTTCGACCGGGCCGATGTTGTCTCGGCTATTGGTCGACTTCGCCCTAAGAGGGCGCCCGGCGATGATCGTATCGGAGCGGCGGCGCTACAACACGCTCCCCCTAGCCTCATCAACTTGGTCCACGAGCTGTTCAATGGATGTCTCCGGCTTCATTACTTCCCCAGCCTGTGGAAGCGTGCGAAAATCATCATGATCCCCAAGCCTCGCAAGCTGCGTATTGACCCCTCAAACCATCGACCCATCTCACTGTTGCCAGTCATATCGAAGGTACTCGAGCGCCTCCTGCACGGTCGGTACGCGCCTCTGCTGGATGGTTTCATTCGGCAGGAGCAGTTCGGCTTTCGCAGGGAGCACTCGACGGCCCTTCAACTCGTCCGGGTTGTTTGGCACTAAACCATCTCCCTCACCCTCTCGTAAAGACTTGCACACATTCATCATCTTAGACACACTCTCTCTACCTTCTCAACGGGCCGTCTGCGCTGTCGTGCAAACCCAACCAACCACCAATCCTACCCACACGGCTGAAGGGGGCATGCCCCAGAACAACCTGACACTGGCCCTAACTCAATATAACATGTTTAATTTAAGGTATATTTAAAATAAATATTTACTTCACAGAAATCATGCAACACAAGCATTCTACAGAGATTGTTTTCGTGTTGCTTGAGGCTTGTTCAATTAGACAAGCCTTGGGCTATTTTGGGGTCTAGCCCCCTTTAGCCGATTTGGAATTTGATTTTTTGGAAGATGCACCCCTGTGCAGGCCGGCCATTGAGAAGTTTGAGGCACCTAGTAGAAGATATTAGAGATCATTTGTGATTGTTTGTGTAATAGTAATGTACGACGGTGTATTCTGGCTATGAGGGTTATTGTATTGACACTGTAAAATTTACATTTAAAACAGAAAATATGAAAAGTACAAATTTCTCACCATTTACAAATAATCTTAGTTTTCAGATATACAGAAAACATACTTTTACAGATACCGTTTTCAGCCACAACCGTTATGGCACATAAAATGAAGCAGTTTTCATTGAAATGGTTAATCGTCTCATGGATCTGTACCTCAGGGATCTGTCCTTGGCCCCGTTCTGTACCTCGTGTACACGAATGACCTGCCTGTTCAGCCTGGAGTCACTCTCTCGCTCTATGCGGATGACGCTATGTACCACGCCAGCTCAGCGAGTCTTGATTTCGCAGCTGGCCTGGTGCAACGTCAGCTCGCCGTACTTCCGGACTGGCTAAGGAAGTGGAGGATGGCGGTCAATGCGGAGAAATCCGAGGCGATCGCCTTTTCTCGTAAATTAACTTCCCGCTGCCAGTCCCTCTCCCTTGAAGGGAGCCCAATCGAGTGGAAACGGACTGTAAAGTACTTGGGCGTCACTCTTGACCGACGCCTAAGCTTTGCACCTCATGTCTCTCTGAGTCTCCAGCGCGCCAGAGGCGTCAGAGCCAAACTATTTCCCTTTCTCTCTCATCGGGGTTCAGTGCCTGTGCGCACTAAACTCACCATCTACTTGCTCTTTCTTAGGGCAATCCTGACTTACGCAGCCCCCGCCTTTTGGGTACTACTCAGCCCATCCGTTGTCGCCCGTTTGGAAGCTTTCCAATCCCGAACCCTCCGCTACATCTCCAACTCTCCCTGGTTTGTCAGAAATGATGCCATCAGGCGAGGGTTGAAGGTTCCTTCACTTACCGAATTCGTTCGGTCCCTAGCCCTCAAACTATTCTCCCGAGCCTATGTCTCGACCCATCCTCACATCCGTCGACTAAGCACAGATGTCGGCCCACCACCTAGACGACACAAACGCCCCAGAGCATTGCTCGACGACCCCCCATAAGCACTTACAGAACATCTGCCCAATCCCCCCGACCTTGAGTATTTTCACGCTCCTCCTCCTTCCTTCTTTCTCTTGTCCGTGCTGGCGCTCGGCGACAGACTAGAGGGGGGTCTGCGCTCGCCCTAGGTGTGTCTAGTGCCACCTCTGGTGGACGCTGCCTCCTCCTACGCTCTCTCCCGTGCGCCGACATTGCCGCCTGGCAGCCCTCGGCGACTTTTCCTGAGCGGCTAGGGGCGCCCTACCCGTTGTGGGAGGGACATTCCTGCTTCTCACGCGAAAGGTCTTCGAGGTCTCCCCCATTCTGCCGTCACGGGTCTCTTCGAGGTCCCAGGGTCCAAGTAAAATCGTAACATCCTGTCCCTCCAAAATAAAATTGATGGAGGTCCCATTCCTTTGAAAGCGCGAGATCGCTAGTCAAGGTAACAGCAAGGCAACATGCAGTCATCGGGTATCACCCGGACACTGCGACCACCGGAGCACGACTAGCTGCTGCTCCGTACACCACTGGACCACTGGACCACTGGAATTTTACGCACACTTCATCGCCACGCCATCGGACGCACTTCATCTCCTCTCCTCTCTCGGACGACATCGAGGCGGAGTCAGCCGGAAGGAACAGCCGAAGAATAGAACCGCCGCCGTTCTTGCGTCTTCGCACTCCCGTTCCGCGCCAGCGATGGATTTCACTGGGCCGGCAGCCGACTCTACAACCGGTGCCGAAAGAAGAGGAGGACTGCAGTACGCCACGATCAGCGGGCGCAGCCGCCGAACATCTCAGCGCGGCACGACCAACATCAGCTTTCTCGCCACAAGGTCCTTTTTAGGGCCACCAAAAACGATAGTGTGTACGATTGGCGCCAGTTGTCATGCGGCAAGCCTTTTGTCCGGTGACAAGTGGCGCCCAACGTGGGGCAGCGATCATCTTGCTGATGCAAGATCCAGCCACGCCAGCGAGCTACCAGCCGGCACACCAATCAACATGGCGCCCAACAGACACCTCTACAACATCCGGAGAAGAGCAGTAGGCTGGCTACCGGAGAGCATTCAAGACCCGGTGGAGTTGTGACAGCAGCGGTATGCGAACATCTGCTCTCCGGTACCAGCGGTGGACACAGCGAGCCAATCCGGCATCAGCAGCCGCCGAGACGTGACCAACTTCGTGTTCGGAGCTAGCCAATCAGCGATGCCGGTTAGTTAATAAAACCCGGGCCGGCAGAAAATTTTACGCACACTTCATCGCCACGCCATCGGACGCACTTCATCTCCTCTCCTCTCTCGGACGACATCGAGGCGGAGTCAGCCGGAAGGAACAGCCGAAGAATAGAACCGCCGCCGTTCTTGCGTCTTCGCACTCCCGTTCCGCGCCAGCGATGGATTTCACTGGGCCGGCAGCCGACTCTACAACCGGTGCCGAAAGAAGAGGAGGACTGCAGTACGCCACGATCAGCGGGCGCAGCCGCCGAACATCTCAGCGCGGCACAACCAACATCAGCTTTCTCGCCACAAGGTCCTTTTTAGGGCCACCAAAAACGATAGTGTATACGATTGGCGCCAGTTGTCATGCGGCAAGCCTTTTGTCCGGTGACAAGTGGCGCCCAACGTGGGGCAGCGATCATCTTGCTGATGCAAGATCCAGCCACGCCAGCGAGCTACCAGCCGGCACACCAATCAACATGGCGCCCAACAGACAAGTGGTCAGAGCTGTTGGGTTGAGCGTCGTGAGACGACCCAATGGTTTCCTAGTACCGAGCCTCCGGTAGGGGCTCCTGCCTAGTGGTCCTGTCCAGACGGAATATTGTTAATTAATTTTTTTTTAATGGTCGCTACAACGACATGCTCGTACTAGGTCGACTAGTACAGTATTTGTCGAGGCCGTTTCCAAGATTCACCTGGACGTATTCGGTACCTGCCAAGGCCGGCTATGAGTGGGTTTGTCTGGGTCCTCGCAGCTCGGACGTAAAATTTACGTGCAAGTCGCCTTGCGGTGTCATCCAAGGAGCGGACACCGAGTCCTCTTCTCAGGAGACGAGAAGAAAACCGATAGGGGACTTTGGCCGCTGGCCGAAGCCCTCTATCGAGAACGCTTTGCAACCTTCTTTTATGAACGGTTGCGAGGTAACCCCAGACGGGAAGAGCGTAGGTAATGATCGGCAACAGGTACGCGTTGACAATCAACTTACCCAGCTTGCGGGTCATAGCCTTGTTGGCAAGTAGCGGAAACAGTTGCGCGAGACGAGCGGACGCTTTCTTTCGCATCGTCTCAGCGTGGGTACGCCAGGTGAGCCGACGATCTAGGTGGACACCGAGGTACTTAACTTCCCTCGACCAGGGCAGGTACGTTCTACCGAGTCTCACTCGGCCTCGTGGTTCTTTCCGGCGCTTTGTGAATAGCACCGCGGAGCTCTTGGTTTCGTTGACGGCAACTTTCCAGCTTTCCGTCCACGTCGAATACGCATCGAGTGCGCGCTGAAGTCGTGGGATAGCAAAGTCTGCGTTCCGATCGGCGGTATAGACCGCCGTGTCGTCGGCAAACAAAGCCATCTGGACTCCAGGCTCTCTGGGTGCGTCGTTGACATACACGGAGAACAGGAGAGGCCCTAGCACGCTACCTTGAGGTACCCCGGCTGTGATACGTCTCTCGGAAGAGACGTGGTCGTCTATTCGCACGCAGAAAGTCCTCTCCGTCAGAAAGCTAGCAATCAAGCGAAGGTAGCAATCTGGGAGCTGGATTTCCCGGAGCTTGAACAAGAGCCCGTCGTGCCAGACACTATCAAAGGCCTTTTCCACATCTAGGAAACAGGCGACAGTCTGCTCTTTCCGACACCCGGCGTCCGTGATGTATTCCATCAGTCTCATCAGTTGATGAGTGGTGGAATACCCCACACGAAAGCCGAACTGTTCGGGGACCAGTACATCGAAATTTCCTAGATGATCTAGTACTCTCCGTTGTACAAGACGTTCGAGGACCTTTGACGTGGCTGACAGTAGACTAATGGGCCGGAGGTTGCCGGGACGGGAAGCGTCCTTTCCCTGCTTCGGGATCACTATAACCGTTGCCTTACGCCATTTCTGGGGAAAATAGGCCAGTCTAAGACACGCGTTGAACAGCGCGACCAAGAAAAGTACTCCTCGCTCCGGGAGTCGAGTAAGAGCGGCGTTCGAGACGCCGTCCGGGCCAGGAGCTTTTCTCGGCACGAGTTCAACGAGCCGATCTGTGACCTCTTCCCTAGTAATGGGTTCGGGCTCCGTAGTGATCGGAAGAGACAGAAAGTCTTCCACTTCGTTCTCGACTTCTTCGTCGAAGTCCCAGTCCATGGGCGGGTTAGGTGCGAACTGTCGCTCAAAACACGCGCCCAAGTACTCGGCCTTCGCCTCCGGGCGAGCCAGGATTTGACCGAAAGGTCCAGCAATGGCCGGGATGCGAGGCCGGCGCCTCTTCCCTACCAACGCCGAAGGTATCCGGTAAGGGCTACTTTCGTCCGATCCGTCCCCTGCCTGGGCCACGGCGAGTTCCCAACAGCGTCTCCGGTAGGCCTGCATTTCACGACGTAAAATGCCGGTCGCCCGGTTGTACGCTGCCTTGTCGGCCGGATCACGGGTCCGCTGCCAGCGTCTCCGGAGGCGATTTCTCTCGCAAGCGAGAGCACTCGTCTCCTCTGGGATCCGCTGCCAGTGGGGCGTGACACCAGGCTTCATCCTGGAAGACGCGTCGATCGCAGATACGACAGCCTCGTCAAACGCGGCAACTGCCTCGTCGACTTGGCGGACGGTTTCGAGTGGTCCCGCGTCTGGCAATCGGCGACTTAACGCCGGGCCATAGCGGTCCCATTCTACCACCTTCCTGACATCTCTGCGTACGACGTGCTGGGTAGCGACGTGTATCAGGATGGGGAGATGATCGGACGATAGTTCCGTTAGCGCGGACACATGGACCGGACAGAGACGTGACCAACTTCGTGTTCGGAGCTAGCCAATCAGCGATGCCGGTTAGTTAATAAAACCCGGGCCGGCAGAAAATTTTACGCGATGTCGTCCTCCTTTGCGAGACTCATCTGGCTCGCTACCATACCTTCAACCTGCCATCTTACATCTGTTTTCGTCAGGATCGTCCCCAACGGCCTGGCTGTCGCCCCTCGGGGGGGACAGCCGTCTTAGTCCACAGGCGGATATCCCACAGGCCACTACCCCCTTTAGATACATCTCTTGTTGAAGGTTGTGCGGTGGCGATAGACGCTGGCGGATCGGAGTTGCGCGTTGTTGCGGCGTATCTCCGGCCCGGCCTGCGGCTACCTCCACCGCCCGAGGAGTGGGACGCTCTCCTCGATCATCCCCTACCAACCATTGTAGCCGGCGACTTAAATGCCAAGCATCCCTCCTGGAACAGCAGAGTAGCCAACGCCTACGGAAAATCTCTGTATCGGTTCGTCTCCGACGACCCGGTACTTCAAGTCATCGGCCCTGAAGACCCTACTCACTTCCCCTTTTCCGGTCATCGACCGGACGTCCTTGACATTGTCATAGCCAAGGACGTGACCCATCACATCCAGGTCTCGTCAGTGTCGGATCTCTCATCCGATCACAATCCCCTTTTTATAACTGCCCGTGAGCTGTCGGCCTCACCCCGACCTCCCGCTCAGATTGTTAGGAGAGTCAACTGGCGCTCCTACCATGATGAGCTCTCACGGCGGTTACCATCACTCCCCGCGGACCCGATCGTCACTTGTGACGATTTGGATCTCCGAGCCACTCATCTTTAGGAGTTGGTCCAAGGTGTCATGGATCGACACACATATACTCTCGAGGTGAACCATCGTAAATCGGCCTTACCTGCGGAAGTACTCCACGCCGTCTGGCTCCGGCGCAATCTCCGCCGCAGATGGCAAAGAACCCGTGATCCCGGCGTCAAAAGGCGCTTTCAGGCCCAGTCTCTTTACGTTCAGCAGCTACTGCGGGACGTAAACTCCGATCGATGGGACTCATACCTTGAGTCTCTTGAAGTCGACCACGCCTCCGTCTGGAGAGCGGTGAGTAGACTGACCCGCGAGAAGAGAACTCGCAACCCACTTGAAACTCCGAACGGGGTTGTATCTTCATCAGAAGGCAGGGCCGAGGTCTTCGCCGACTGCATGGAGGTGCCATTTACTGTTCATCAAGGCGTCTCGGACCCTGCCCACTCGGCAGAAGTCCGTGACTTCCTATCTGGACATTTTTCACGCCCTCCCGAAATCCCAGCCCTCCCGTTCGACAGGGATGAACTAGTTTCATCTATCTGCCGACTAAATCGCCGTCGCGCCCCCGGTCCTGACCGGATCGGGGCCGCTGCTCTCCAAAATCTCCCGGCCTCAGGCGTTGACCTCGTTCTTGAGCTGTTTAACTCCTGTCTCCGGCTACAGTACTTTCCCCGCCTGTGGAAATCAGCCAACATCGTAATGATTCCGAAGCCTCGCAAGCCGCGCATGCTTCCTGAAAGCTATCGTCCAATCTCTCTCTTGCCAGTCATCTCGAAGGTGTTCGAGCGTCTCCTGCTGGCTCGCCTCTCGCCGCTGCTAGATGGTTTCATCCGCAGCGAACAGTTCTGGTTTCGCAGAGAGCACTCGACCACGCTTCAATTGGTCCGCGTTGTTACGCACTTGTCAGACGCCACCAACAGGCGCGCGGCTACGGCCGCCGTACTGTTGGACGTGAGCAAGGCCTTCGATAAAGTCTGGCGCGAAGGTCTTCTCTTCAAACTTGCCAATTCCCCTCTACCATCGACCATAGTGTTTTTCCTCCGGTCGTATCTCAGCGACCGAACCTTCAGGGTGAGCGTCGACGGGTCCTGTTCTACAGTTCGACCTGTCGCCGCCGGCGTACCTCAGGGATCTGTCCTCGGCCCCGTTCTGTACCTTGTGTACACGAACGACCTGCCTGTCTTGCCCGGAGACACGTTGTCTTTGTTCGCCGACGATGCTATGTATCACTGTAGCTCCCTGTCCCCGCGATTTGCGAGTACAAAGCTGCAGCGTCAGTTGAACCAGCTTCCGAACTGGCTACGGAAATGGCGGGTGACGATCAACACGGAGAAATCCGAGGCGATCTGCTTCACCCGTAAGTCCATCTCCCGATGCCAGCCCCTCTCCCTAGCAGGGAGACCCATCGCCTACAAAGAATCGGTGAAGTATTTAGGCGTTCGGCTAGATCGTCGCCTTTGCTTCAACGCCCACGTGACGGAAACCCTTGCCAAGGCTCGCGGCGTCCGAGCCAAATTATCTCCTTTCCTCTCGTGTCGCAGCCGCCTGGCCATGCGCACGAAACTTACCATCTATCTAGTATTTCTCAGGTCTGTATTGACCTATGCGGCACCCGCCTGGTGGTCTCTTTTATCCACCACCAACAGATGTAGGCTGGAAGCTTTCCAGTCCCGAACACTCCGATCCTTGACGGGGTCCCCTTGGTTTGTAAGGAACGACGTGATTCGAAGGGGTCTCCGTGTTCCTACCTTGACTTCCTTTGTCCGGTCGCTGGCTCTAACTCTCTTTGCTAAAGCCTCGACCTCCACCTTCCCGTACCTACGAACCATCAGTGCATCAGAACCACCACCGCCCATTCGGGTCAAGCGCCCTCGGGCGCTTCTTGATGACCCGCCATAACGCCATCCTCTTTAAATAAACAAAAAACAAGTAATCATCAGTCCTAGACCAGAGTATTTCACCAAACTGTCCTTATTTCCTTCCTGTCCACCTCCTAGCACGCTGAGCCGGCTGCTTGTCGCTGTCATCATTCACTGGCACGGAGGCTCTCCGCCTCGCGGGGAGCGACCGACGCCCTCAGGGCGTCTGCTGACTGGACTTGAAACGGGCAACATCTGTTGCTCGAATCGATCCCAGCGGCAGTGCATTCAACCAATAAAAGTTATACTCCCCCGCCTTCTCAGTTAACTGGTTGGCGGTTTCCTTTTCCAGTTTTAGGTAACCAGTCGACATGTACCAGCACTATGTTTACTTCTGGCAGCCATTGGACACGATCCAGATGCTGCAATCAAGCCACGGGTGCAAAGACACCCCGCATCCATAATGCAATGCAATGCAAATTTTACGCACACTTCATCGCCACGCCATCGGACGCACTTCATCTCCTCTCCTCTCTCGGACGACATCGAGGCGGAGTCAGCCGGAAGGAACAGCCGAAGAATAGAACCGCCGCCGTTCTTGCGTCTTCGCACTCCCGTTCCGCGCCAGCGATGGATTTCACTGGGCCGGCAGCCGACTCTACAACCGGTGCCGAAAGAAGAGGAGGACTGCAGTACGCCACGATCAGCGGGCGCAGCCGCCGAACATCTCAGCGCGGCACGACCAACATCAGCTTTCTCGCCACAAGGTCCTTTTTAGGGCCACCAAAAACGATAGTGTGTACGATTGGCGCCAGTTGTCATGCGGCAAGCCTTTTGTCCGGTGACAATACATACATACATACATACATCCTCGGCGCTACAGCCCAGTCCGGGCCCTGGCCTCCAAAAGAAATCGTCCCCACTGGTCTGTACTCCCAGCCAATGTCCACCAATTTGCTGCACCCAGCCTCACTGCCTCCTTGCCAACCTGGTCCAGCCATCTTGTACGCGGTCTTCCCCTCCTTCTCTTTCCCATCGGCAAGTAATTCATGATTTTTTTTTTTGGGATTCTATCCTCCGCCATTCTCTGCACATGTCCGGCCCAACGCAATCCGTTAATTTGTATGAATTGCACGATCGGAAGATCTTTAAACCTTTCGTACAACTCTCAATTATGCAGTCGCCTCCGAATCTCGTTTTCCTTCACAGGGCCATAGGTTCTCCTTAGTACCTTCCTCTCATACACGGCTAGTTTCTGCTCATCTATTTTTTTTTAGCACCCAACAGTCCGAGCCATACATCATAACTGGTCTGATCAAGGTCTTGTAGAGCGTGGCTTTTGTCTCTTTACTTATTAATTTTGATTTAAAATGTTTCACTAGTCCGTAGTAACACCTATTAGCAGATAATATTCGTTTTTCAATGTCTCTAGTGGAGTCATTTCCAGAGTCCACATATGACCCGAGATATGGAAAACCTTGAACTTTTTCAAATTCGTAATCATTAATGCGCAGGGACAGGGCGCGAGTGTTGGCACCTACAACATATATTTAGTTTTGCTTTGGTTGATAACAAAGCACATAGCCTTAGCGGACAACTCCAGTTCTTGAAAGGCTTCCTTTAAGCCAGATTCAGACCTACTGATGACGTCAATGTCATAAAATCATATTCAGTTGAATAATTTTCTCAATGTACGGTGCGATTACGCGCGCGCGAGTTTGTGTTTATTTTGTGACACTTCTGTATAAATATCCAATCAAATGAATACAGAATAAGTTTGCTTGTAGTGTATATAACAGTGGCTCAACCAGAGACAGAGAAAAATCAGGGAATTAATCCTTCAGAAACTGCTACACTCGTATATTGTGAAGGCATTTAACAATTGAATAATATGACTAAATCTAATGTACTTCATCTATTTGGTTTATTACACTTCAGGAGTCATATTTAGTTGAGAGACAAATTTCTTCGTTTAGTTCAGTTGGTAAAAATGTGAAAAAGTACTTTAGCATTCTGATAACTTTAGTATTCCTTCCTTTTCTGGCTCACTCTTGATACCAATCTACTTCTTCCGATATCACCCTCGTGGTTGTTCTTAGTTTCTCTTCGGACACATCTCTTACCTTCGCCATTTTATATCTGAACACTTTTCTGTTTTCATAACAGAGAAATTTCTACCTTCTTCGTGCATAACACAATTTTATTTATCCTGAAGGCCTTTGTTACCAATGGTAATTACGCATTTCTTTTCGCCTGAATGGTAAGAATCATGTTTGCTATCCTTTCTAGTTCAATGTTCTAATGTGTCCGTGGCAAGAAAGGCGTCCTTTTTTATAGTGATCGAGATTTTTTTCATACAACTCTTGTTTTGGTCTCAACTAAAATTTAAACTCATTTACTAAAACTTTTCTGTTTCCCGGGATATTTCTTAGAAAATGTTTTGTCTGTTTTCTGTTTTCAGGAGTTCCTTACGAATCTCCTGTCTGTGCCGTATATAAGTATTCCAGTTTAAATACCGTACTGTGGTGTCTGAACTTGGTCTGGTATGACACTGATTTGGGGTTGTAAGTCTTCCGCTTCCTTTGAACGCCATCCACCATCTTTCCCGCCCTTATTTCAATTGTTACCTTCTCACTGATATTCGGGATCAGACTGTCCCTAAAGATCTTGAATATCTGACCTGGTTTGATATCCATCATACTTGGCCCTCATTGTCCAGGTTGGATCTTGTACTCCTTGTTCTCCACGATTATGTGCTCTACATTTTGAAAAGATTTTTGCCACTACTTTTTTTTGTTATAGTAACGTATATTACTAATATAATGTAATAATTATATTAAAACAGTCTCGTTACTTTGTAAATGGTACCTAAACATTTTTGCTCAAATTTGGTACCGATAATTTTCAAGCGTTAAGATTTTAAAATCTCGGTTCAACATGTTGTCGACACCTATATTGCGGAAAGAAGCATGTAAAAAAAGGAAATGACTGTAACATTTCTTTTTTTACCGCAATGTGACAGTTTGTTGTCAATAGACTTGCATGTTACTGTATTACGTAATGATATCAGGCCAGTTATCATTTTTCAAAAGAGTAACCGTGAGGCAAACCTCAGCCACACACACACACAAACACATACAGAAAGCTATGAGTAATCGAATATTATTCCTTCAGTAGGTTCCCACGACTGGGCAAGAGCTTGGATAGGCTGGAAACGATTACACGTAGACACAGACGAAGCGGTCGCATACGTTCGCAGCGGTCCATTCATGCCAAAAGTTGTATCAATTCGCTACAAGGAATAATAATATTTTCTCATATTATTAGACTCAAAAAAGAAAATGAGTGAGTGATTACTACTTTTTACTTGATTACAAGGCTAATCCATTTGAAAAAATAGACTTGGTCCTCCGAGAAGAAAACTGCATTTTATCGTGGCCGTCAAAGTAATATCATCATCATCATCATCATCATCATCATCATCATCATCATCATCATCATCATCATCATCATCATCATCATCATCATCACCACTCCAAGGATTAGGTCTTAGACCTGTTCCGGAACACACCTCCTTCTCGGTCTACCGACATCTCATTTCCCAGTAGGGTGATAACTCAAGGCAACCACAGGTAGAACAATTAAATATCAGGGATGCGATTTAAGTGTTCAAGTATTCAAGTAATATTAAAATATTAAAAAGAACAAACGCTTCTCGATAATTCTGGTTGGTATAAGTTTAAGTATGCACTGTAGCAGTGATATAACATATATATGTGAATAATATGATCGACCTCAGTTGTGTTAAAGACAGACCACAAGTCTTACGCTGTCTGTAAATGACATCAAAGTTTACACCAAACAGTGTTTATCTTTACAAACTGAAAATCACATTGAACGCCACTGTAATCGCTTTGCGACAAAACGTAACATGAACGGGATATATTCTGAAGTGTTGCTACTACGATAAACAGCTTTTTGCAAGGTTCCGCGTGTCAATTGTTGGCAAAGCTGCCATCGTGATCCGCTGACGCCTAATTGAGCAATTACTTATTTTCGAGCGGTGATGTCGTCTCAGTCAAAGAAAAACATCGCTTCCAGTTGAGGCAAACGACACTGTAACCGCCAAGATTGATCGTCCGAATTGTACGCGAGTCTACTGTGTGTATTATACAGCTTTCTAGCGTTCCACTGAGTGTTAATCCCTTCATTCCTGTTTCAAATCAATGAAAGTACAACTAAAGCGGCTACGAGTAACTATCGTTATTATGTAAAACAAAACAAAAATAACAACGACGACGACAACAAAAATAATAATCATCATCATATTAACAATCGTAATAAAAATAGTAGTAGTAGTAGTAGTAGTAGTAGTAGTAGTAGTAGTAGTAGTAGTAGTAGTAGTAGTAGTAGCCTAGTGGTAGTAGCAGTGCTCAGTTATAGAAATTGCATGGTATCAGACCGCAAAGGGATATTAAAATTTAGAAAAAAATCACAAAAGTCGTTGGAGGGTATCAAATCAAAGATAAGAAATTGTAACCAGACTTCAGTCGTAAATATCGTGTTCAGTCTTTAACATTTGAAAATTTTAAACACCAAAGCTCAAAAAAGGAATCACAATTTGAAAAATATAAAGTCTTTTTGCACACTTTGGTTTCAGACTAAAGAGAATTATAACTTATATTAGACAGTAGCCTTAGTTATAAAATTTTTTCATTATGAGTAAGCTTACCACGGGTCAAAAATGGAAGTTAATGTTTTCAGAAAATTGTGAAAGCCTATGTGGGTCATCACGTTATCAGAAATTTTACTGATAAAATTAATTTCTTTCATAATCAAAATAATAAATAATATATTATTATTAAAAATGTAAAATTGTTATTTATTTGTTAATATAAAATGTAACTTTAAATAGCAAGATAACGTCAGTGATCATGAGCATGTTATGAATAAAAAATAGAAGATAAATCTAAAAATTGAAAATAATGTTAAAATTTATCTAATAATAAATTTACTTCGTTCAAAATATCGAGAGAAGTCTGCAGCACTGAGAGCTTGATAGTAATAGTAACAACAATACTGATAATGAAATAATGATAATTAAATAATAAAAAGAGAATAATAACAATGTTAGTAGTAGTAGTAGTAGTAGTAGTAGTAGTAGTAGTAGTAGTAGTAGTAGTAGTAGTAGTAGTAGTAGTAGTAGTAGTAGTAGGAGCAGCAGCAGCAGCAGCAGAGGACTAGATACTGTACTATTATTATTATAGAAATAAGAAGGAGAAGAAGAAAAAGAAGAAGAAACGACCAATATTGAAACTCTGAAAACTATAAGAAAATGAAAATGAATTAATTCACAGACAAAGTAATCAAAATCTAATAAGGTTATAGAAGAAAGTTATTTCTATGTATTTTCTGTATTGTACTGTCTGTGATATCTGTTCTGTATGTTTTTGTATTCATGTCATTATTAAGTGTTAATGTCAACTTGTATATGTGCATTATGGGCCCAGTGTTTAACATTTGAACTTATTGTATCATGCCAGCAGGAAGTGGAAGTGATTTTTGTTAATTTGTTTACACGTTTTAACATTTAGTTTTGTAATTTGTGTACCTCTTTAATCTATTATCAAAAACAAGAAGAGCTGTCAATGGTCAGCTCTTCATAGTCCTGTATGTGTGTTGTCAGCCAATTTGTTAAATGTTCGCTTAGTCGAACAGATTACAGATCTCAAAAAAAAAAAAAAAATCGTGCTTAACAGTTATTCGTAAGAGTATTTTAAAAATTTACATATTTCCGATACGGCAATGGAAGTAAACGAGATTATACCGTCCAAGATGGGACCACGTCTGGTAAAGCACAGTACACGACGTCAGAGTGAAAATTGTCTGCGAGTCAAAAGTCATTAAAAGTTGAAAGGAAACTTTCTCTTGGTGTTTCATTCTTCCAGTTGAATTATAAATAAATAAACTGGTTTCTCAAACAGTCGGGACTGTCTCATTCCGTATCGTAAATAACGCTCTTCTGAAGGGAATTACCAACCTGTAGTAAGGATTGTTTGTACATACTGTATATAGAAACACGGAGCAGTAGACGGTTAACGTGTTTTATTCTTAAATAAATAAAACGTGGGTTCTTTTAATCGAGTGTAAACTTTTCTAGACGATAAAAAGGAAAGGTAAACTTGGCTGCAAAAGCAGAATATACTGTATCGTTACTCACTAAACTGTATCGATGTTAAAACAAACACATATACTATCTCTATCTCCCCCTCACTCACTCTTGCTCTCTCTATCTCCTCCTCACTCTCAATCTCTCTCCCCCTCTTTTAATTCACGCGCGCACGCACACACGCACACAGCCTAACATATTGTTACGACGGTCAACTGATTGTCTTATGGTACAGTGGAAAACAAAATACAAGACACCAATTAAGTCACTAGTCACCATCACCAGCTTTAATTATCACAATTAAACAGTTTGTAATCACCAAGATAGTCTCTTATAACAAATCGAATAAAAATTTTTCACGCACAATAAAAATGTAAAATAATATAAAACACAATTGTATTACAATTGTCCAGCACGTTTTTAAACCACATAACACTTCGCCACAATACTTCGAACCGCGCTGTGTAAATCGCCCGACAATAACTGAACTAAGCGCCGCTGAAGTCTTGTATTTATAACCCGCTGAGATACCAGAATATTCCATACTACGCGTCAAGAACGCTACTAGAAAACACCAGAACGTGATTAGTTGCGGCCTTGCACACCGCGCGCGCTGACTGGAGAAATCTGGATCAGTCTAAACGTTTGGTGAGTATAAAGCGGTGTTAATTAAAGTTTGGTTCAAAAGTCGGGAAATAATGAAGTACGGTTCACAAAACTATATACACTCTCTCTCTCTCTCTCTCTCTCTCTCTCTCTCTCTCTCTCTCTCTCTCTCTCTCTCTCTCTCTCTCTCTCTCTCTCTCTCCCTCCCTCCCTCCCTCCCTCCCTCTCTCTCTAATAATAGTAGTAGTAGTAGTAGTAGTAGCAGTAGTAGGACATTTACAGTTCCCGTCAATAATAAACTAATGAATTAATATTGTTCCAAGGCTTTCACGGGAGCTGTCAGTTGTATTAGAAGTATGTACGGGGCTGTTTGGCCGTGGTCCAGGGTTTACAAGCAAACCAAACGTTTCAGCAACACCACTGGCTGCCATCTTCAGTGGAATTCAAGGAATTCGAGTGTAATTGAACGCGGGGTGTCAAACGTGAGGCCCACAGTACTGTGCTGAAACGTTTGGTTTGTTTGTAAACCCTGGACCACGGCCAAACAGCCCGCGTACATACTTCTAATATAACCAATAATTAATTTGAGCAATTTATAGTCAAATAACAATTAATCAACTAAATATCAAGTCGTCCACTGTCGCAACCCCATAATGACGAAACGTCGCAACAAAAATTGGCACAAGCAGTAATACAGTGTACTCATACGTAAGAATATGTAACAATTTATCATATCTTTCAGTTTAAGAAATAATATTATCAATAAGAACCGTTTTGTCTCCAGTCATGACAAATTTTTTTATTCCGACTTTTACGTTTTGCCGTTTGCACGTATACTGCAAAGTTTGGAAAACAACATTAATTGAAGTAACAGTTAGAACGTGATGGCTGATGAAGTTTCAGTGTTGCTAGTATCATAACGAAGTGTTGGGGAGTAGGTGAAGGTAGAAGCTGACATCTGCGACCGCTCTGGGAGCGCCTCTCTAATACCGCCATCAGACTTGTGGACTTTGCTTGGAAACTAAAATTTATTGAGTTTTACATACAACTAACTATTCTGGGCGGCAGCTGCGCAGTTAAAGTCTCTATACTTTCAAGTAACATTACAGTAGCTTTTCTCTTCAAATTTATAACTTTGAAAAACATTCAACTACCAACATGTCGTATCCCGCGCAACAGGTTCTTTGACAATATGCAAAAGTGCATTGGCTTAAGCTATCCAGTTTAACGGTTTCCGTGGAAATAAGTATGTCGCTTTGGCTTGAATTAAACAAACTGTGGGCAAAGGGATCTATTTGCAACTTCAGTGATTACAAACATGAAAGAGAGAAGTATAAATCATCTTTAATTTTTTAATTAATAGTGGCACAAAAAGATACTAAAATGTTTCGTCTCATGAAAGTATAAATAATGTCTTATTTTTTGTAATATTATAAGCTAAACAAACAAAAAATATCGAGGTTTCAGATTGTGTGTGGCGTCACACATAGAACGTTGAGAAAAAAGGCAAGGAAAGAGACAAGTCTTAAATTCTATAAAACAATGGCAGTGCCTGTTTTACTATATGAATCCGAAGCATGGGTTCCTGCAAAGAAGATTAAAAACCAGGTTTAAACTTTGAAAATGAAGTTTCTGAGAAGAACCAAGGGTTGCACGGAACAGGACCATTTGCGCAATAAGGATATTAGAGAAAAGCTACAGGTATTCTCCATAAATGATAAGATCCAGACATATCGCAGGAAATGGTTACAGCATCTGGACAGAATGGAGGATGGACGACTACCTAAAGTTGCGTTTAAATATAGACCCTTTGGTATAAGAGATGTTGGAAGACCGAGAGTTAGATGAAGACATAGTCTGTGAAGACGGAACAGGCAAAATGCCTACTCCGTGAGGAGAAGAAGAAGATAAGCTAAACAATTTTTGTGATGCAAGCTAAACAAATCCCCCTCTCTCGCTCTCTTTCTATTTAAATAATTCAAATTGTGAGCTAAGAGTCTTGTTTATTGTCAAATTCACTGAGTTCGTCTCCTAAATTTGTTTAACCTGGCCTTTGCTTAAAATTTCTATAGATAACGTAATCTTTAACGTTTAAGAAGAATTCACTGAACTGTACGATGGTACTCGCATAATAACTTGTTACTCTTCCAACTCTTAAGAAACGTAAAATTAAGGCACCCTGCTAATCTATATGTGAACTTGTTATACTAAAGAATTGTACAGAAACTTCTAGAAAACAACTAGAAAGTTCTGATGAAAAAACAGACAGACATGTTGAGACATAGCACACTATAAGAAATTATTGAAATTTATTATCAAATTGATGCACAAATGTTCCTAAAGTTATCAAGATTCGTTAGCTCTGAATCTTAATGCGTGATTGATCACGTGGGAAATATACAAAAAGAACCTAATTCACTAGCGTGTTTTTGATAACACCTAGCAAATTGTGTTTTGAAAAAAAAAACATAAAACAAGAACCCAAACAGGAAGCCAAAAGAATTTCCGAAGAATTGGCCAGCGTATACAGAACATAGTGTATGTAATACCCTAAAAAATTTAGGAAATATAGTATATGTGTTCGCTTTAATTTAGCTTTGTATATTAGATCAGAGTAGACAATTTGTAATTTATTGACGTTGCTTATTGGAAAACGATTCAAAAATTATTTTACAAGCGTTTCATTTATCATAAAAAATGTTGACAAGATTTTGATGTCGTCTTTGTTTTGTTAAGAACACAAACTTTATAGGTCAGTTCAAGTACGTAACACTCATTTATTCACTTATTGAATAACGCAGACAAGGAGTGGCAGTCCTCTCATATAGCGGCAGTTCAAATTAGATATACTGCCTGTACAGTTCGCGTGTTTGATCTGATGTGGATTATCAGTGTTACCAACTGACCAACATGTAGTCTCTGTTGTTCGTTCACGTGCCACGTGTCAAACAAAGTTAAAAGTTTTTTTCTTACAAACAAACACACAAAGGCTTTACAAGATTAACCTAAATTGTATTGGTTGCAGGTGTAAATCCTGTTACGAAGAATGAATCGAAGATAACTCAATTTCCAGCGAAGATATTTCAGGTCTCGCGACAATAGTTTTAAGCCCGGGGACTAGTTTTATTTCACACCGACTAGTTGCCAGGCAACTGAGACGTGATTGCTAATAATTTTTATATAGTATACAGGGAATTGTACACTTAATGTATTTTGATAGGATAGAAAATCAAAATGTGGTCGCATAGATGTTTACTTCCTGAGAGTCTGCTCAAATCGAACAGACTTATCTTTTAGTTCATTCACAGTAAAATATAATTTATAATAAATTAAACTTAAATATTTAAGAAATTATCTTGTTTCATCATTAAGGGAGATATATTGTGCGACGTACTTTCAAAACCTCATTCTTCAAGATTCTAATAGTGTTACCATGAGTATGGTGAACTCTGGTATACTCTTGATAAAGGTAATTTCGTGATACTTTTTGTGAAGCTTGTCACGGGCAAACCAGTGCTCCCACAAATGCCCAGTTTCTCCAGTTGAGGGCAGCTCATTCTAACGTTCAGTTTGAGATACTGTAGACGCCACTGCGACACGTGTTTATTGTTTTGCAACGTTTTGAAGTGAAAGATAAGGAATAATTCTTATATTTCTGTATCTGTTAATAGGACGTGCAATTTGATTCCACCATCATTGCAGTTCACTATATTAAGCATCAAATTTAGTCTTAAATTATCGGGTAATGCCTGATTTATCACGAGATTGAGCCAATCCGGGTTAAGTCGCGAACTTTTGTTTTCTATCACAAGTATAGCGAAGTTTTGTCACGAGATTACCTGGAATATCACGAGATTAACAAGCAAGAACATGGTTTCGAAATTTAATTAAAATAAATATAATATGTTGTTTTATCCAAAAAACATTTTGGTCCGATTAAGTAGTTAGAAAACATTCTTTCCACAGATTAAAACGGAAAAAAAGGTAAAAAATTTTTTTTTAAAAACGCTTTTATTTAAAATTTATAAAATATTCAATGTACTAAAGAGGCAAAAATAATTTTTCTTATACTAAGTACAATAATGATCCATGTACTACAAAGGAAAAAATAATTTAACTTTTAATCAAATCATCAAATACAATGAGAAATAATGAAAATAATGTTCGTTAATCAAAAATTGTTGTAACATTAAGTATCACTAATAATAAAAGCGTGGGCGCCGAAGGAATGTTAATGTACCATGTTTACATCAATGTTTAATAAAAAAATACCTATAATTGATACTATTTGTCCTACATTTAATTGGTTGGTTGGTTTAAAAAAATCTTTGGTTGGCTCAATTGGTGTTTTATATACTTTATCACGAGTTTACCATATTAAGAAACCTCTGTGTTCTGAGGAACATTCAGTAGCTTCAGAATTTATTTATCAATTTATACTCACAGCTAGTAAAATACTTTTTGTTTCACAAGTTTTCTGATCGATCAGTTTCTACAAGTTGGTACCCATACGGCGTTATGCTACAGATTTTTTAAATTTGTAATAGTTTAGGAGTCTGCAGAAAACTGCAGCCTAACGTAATGAGAACATAAATATTGTTACGACGGTCTAACTGATCGTCGTATGGTACAGTGGAAAAACAAAATACAAGACACCAATTAAGTCACTAATCACCAGCTTTAATTATCACAATTAAACAGTTCGTAATCAACAAGATAGTCTATTAAAACAAATCAAATAAAAATTTTTCTCACGCAATAAAAGTGTCAACTAATAGTGTCACGCACAATGATCACTTTTCACTAATAACCACTTGAACGCACAGAGTAATCGCCCGACAATAACTGAATACTAAACAGCAGGTGTGGGCTATTTGTAGCGTGCAGGGTTCCACAATATGCGTCCTTAACAAGCAATCGAAAATTCTAGAGCGCGGCCTTGGCAGCGACACGCACCGTTGGGCTAGTTGAGAAACTTGTCGAACAACACTATCTATCGAATGTACAAGATTGTTCCGTATTACGTAACACTGCCTCGCGTGTTAAGTGTCACGTACGCATACAGACATTACAGCTGGGCTCACCGAGAAACATGTAGAACGTTCTGTGTGGCATAACAGTATATTACAAACTAATAAATTAAAACGTTTATTGTTACATGTCTTACTCAGATTTGGGGAACGTTCGTTTGTACAAAATTTGTTTCCAGAATTGTCCCGATTTCTCCTACAAGTATCGTTAGATAACGTCTAACAATATAATACATTTTAGGTTAGTTGTCACCAAGTCGCTTATATTAATATAATAGATATTTACCATAAATCCGTCGTGCGACTTCGTTTTTCTCGTCTTATTTTGACGCGTTTCGGCAACGAATTGCCATATTCAGAATTCTTAATCACTCATAGGAGATCGTTAAAAACTTAAAAACACTAAAATCATTACGGTAAAAGTGCACTTTTACGACATTTGGTGAGTTTCCAAATGTCGTAAAAGTGCACTTTTACCGTAATGATTTTAGTGTTTTTAAGTTTTTAACGATCTCCTATGAGTGATTAAGAATTCTGAAGATGGCAATTCGTTGCCGAAACGCGTCAAAATAAGACGAGAAAAACGAAGTCGCACGACGGATTTATGGTAAATATCTATTATATTAACGTCTAACCGTGGACTGTTACCTCGAACTACGGTGGCGGATATTGTTCTGTTCTGTAACAACTTACAGCCGTCTATTTATGTTTCACTCCCCCCCCCCACATATCACGTTTTGCGTGACAGGTCACCCCCCCCCCCCAACACGTCATGCAACAGGAAGCACTTTCAACTGTTGACAATGTTAATCAATCTATATCTGCTTCTTGCGGTACCAAGTTTTATGTCATCAAGTAAAACATAATACTTGTTGGACATCAAAGAGAATTTAATAACCTAAACAGGCTATAGTAATGTATCAACTGAACAATCGAAATATTTAAAGGCATTTGTTTCTCATATGTGCTGTCACATTAGTTACACATCTGTAACGTGTTTGCTTTAATTAGTAATGCTATGTAAAAAAATTTTCTTCTTCATCTCCTCTTCAAGGATTAGGTTATGTAAACCTGTTCCAACATAAACCTGTTCTCATCCTCGGACGACCCATGTCTCTTCTACCAATGGCTATAAAGGTCAGTGCTGCTTTCAGCAATTGATCCTCTGTGGTCCTTTGCAGATGATCCCACCATTGTCTTCTGTAAGTTGCAATAATTTCATTTATGTCCTTTACTTTGAGTTCTGCTCTGATATCTTCATTCCTTATTCTATCTTGCAACGTGTAATTTAAAGTATTTCGAAGAAACTGCATTTCAGCACTCTGAATCTTGCTGCTTTCCTTTTTTTCTCATGACCCGCGCCTCATTCGCATAAATCAACGTGGGTATTGCAATTGTCTTATAAAACTTAATTATTGTGTTGTATCTTGTTTTATTTCTCTAAGATTTCTATGAATCGTGCCACAAATATTCCTAAATTTATTTATCTTCTCTTTTATATCATATTCAGATTCATAGCTTACGGCACAGCCCAGATATTTGAAACGGCTTAATTGTTCTAAAGTGCTGTTGTGTATAACTATCTTAATCCTCACAGGATATTTACCTTTGAAGTCCATGGTTTTGGTCTTCTTGCTGAAATGTAAAAAATTTATATAAAATAATTTTAAAGTCTTCTTCTTCTTTAGCGGTACAGAGTGCTGGCTTGCATTTCTCCAATTCCATTGCCATCTCAGCGTAACCCCTCACATCCATTCTTCTTAGACCTTCGAGCAAGTCATCCACTCATCTTATCCTAGGTCGGCCCTTCTTTCTGCTTTTATAAAGTTGTACTCTCAAGATTTTCTTTGGCATACGCTGATCATCCATCCGCTCTAGGTGACCTAGCCTTTATATTCGTTGAGCCTTTACGAATTTATAAAGTCTTCATGCTTCTGTCTCATCTGTCCACCCAGCTCATCTATCTACTGGTTATTTCATATTCACCATTCATCATCTTCTTTAACTGGGCTATAAAACGTCTTACAATCTTTATTTCATCTTGTTAGTGTTTCTTGTTCATTTTTTGCCAATTTCCATGTCTCGCGTCTATACGTAAGAACCGGTTTGATAAGTGTCTTATATATGTTTATTTTTCTGTTACGACTAATGATTTACTTCTCAATAGTCTACTGTTGGCATAATATACCCTATTTTCTATTTGTATCCGTCGACAATTTTCGTGTTTATGGATCTTTCATTATCTAGTGGTTACCCTGGTATCTGAACTTATTAACTACATTAAATAAATTATTCTCTATGTATAAATTATATAGATTTCTTCTTCTTTCTGAGCAGAAATTAGCCTGTATTTAATTTTGATAATATTTACATTCAGTCCCATTCCAGAGGATTTATGATTCACCTCCTTGTGTAGGCTATATCAGTTAGTGGTGTTATGTAAAGAATCTGTATAATTTAATGCTAAAGTCTGTTTAACCTAAATTTAAATTGAATTTACATTAAAACAACAGGCTATACGATTCTTAAGTAGGTAATGACTAACGTCTATGTTTCATATAATACTCATTAACGATTCCCAACAAATACCAATACTCGCAGAGGTTTTCACTTTATAAGAATAAATAAAAAAGGATACTCGGTAGTGTGCGTGAGTGTGGATGCGCACGCACCAAGTTTGTGTCTGTAATAATATAGGTGCAGTTTATTGACTCTCAGTTCATGAAACGTATCTAGAGAGTTGTCGTCTGAAAGGTTTACTCTTTCATTTTATCGACTATAAAAGTTTACGCTTGATTAAGTAAACCGATACTTTATTTATTTAAGACTAAAGTATATTAACTGCAAACGGCACTACGTTTCAATATCTGTATAAACAAAACTTAACCCAGGGTTGATGGTAGTTTTTTATTAAAATAGCGATCTTCACAAGGTAAGTGAACGCCTCTTTGAGATAAGGCTTTATTTATTTATAACTGAAAGTGAAGATTTTAAAGACAACTAAGAGAGAGTTTTCTTCAAAACTTTTAATGACTGTTGACTTCTCCGTTAAGCAAGCAAACTATTTAAATCAGGCGGATCGTAAATAATGAGGGTTTCCATCGGTCACGCACTGTTCCAGCTGCGAACCCGAAAAGTAGGCCTATTATACGTATGTTTCTGATTGTGTTATCGACTTTTGTAATTCACTATATTAATTATACAAGGGTTTTCAAATATTTGAATATTACCATTTAATAAAATTTTGTTTAATACTTTACATCATTTCATTTACAAGCATTTACTTTATTTTAGTTACTTTAATTTTACGTTTTTACCTTTTCACTTTCCTCCTCACACATTATTTCATCATAATTTTCTTTGTAAGCATCATCATCATAATGTTTTTCTTTTTATTGTTGTTTCTATTATTGGAATTACTGTTACATACACAATCTTTTTTTTTTTTTGAGATCTGTGTAATCTGTTCGACTAAGGGAACATTTAACAAACTGGCTGACAACACACACAAGATTATGAAGAGCTGACCATTGACAGCTCTTCTTGTTTTTGATAATAGATTAAAGAGTTGCACAAAATAGAAAACTAAATGATAAAACATGTAAACAAATGAACAAAAAAATCACTGCCACTTCCTGCTCTCATGATACAATAAGTTCAAATATTAAACACTGGGCCCATAGGGCACATATACAGGTTGACATTAACACGTATGAATGACACGAATACAAAAACATACAGAACAGATATCACAGACAGTACAATACAGAAAATACAGAGAATAAATTATTAGTTAAACCTGAATGGTAAGTCTAATAGTTTGTGTCTTTTTTACACAATAATGTAATTAAAATTGTGTTCTGTCATGTGTTAACTTAATTTCAACAATTGTAGTTTTCTGTTCTTCATCTTCACCATCTTTCTTCCATTCATCTTTTTGTCCTTTTCATTTTCCTTCTCGTTCTTTTTCTTTTTTTCTGCCTCCTGTAGTAACAGTAACACATCCTTAAATTTTTAGTGACCGTCAATCAGTGAATGTTTTAGTGGATAGTTAGTGAGGATCGGTCAATAATACAACTTTTAGTAATTTTGCGTCGACGTTTCGACAATATTTATTGTCATCTTCAGGACCTGTGTATGAAATACAATAGAAATATCAAACACAATGAAACAATTAAATATTTGGGTGAAGGTGTTGGTGATGTGAGTGTGTGCGTGTGTATGTATGTATCATTTTTTATGTGAAGACTTATGATAGTTTGTTTACATCTTCAAATTATCTTTAAGAAAGCGAGCAAATTATAGTATGAGAGAACTTAATTTATACAGTATTACAATTTAAATTACTAAATATAATGTTATTTTAATTAATTAAACAAACAGTAACCAACAATTGGATATTAGATTGGTACAAAAATTGTTTATACCTACAACAGTCAACATATAGCAAAGTAATATATTACCTATAACTAAAACAAATTAGGGGATGTTCACTACGTATTTACCATGTTTCACTCCCTACTGGTGTTAGCAAACAATCATAAATTAAAAACATACAATTTACACAATATTGTAAAACATTACGACTTAAATCAGATAGTTGACAAAGGTTACACACAAACGTTTCTGGTAAATTTTACTAACAGGTAAACTTGGATAATACGGTAATTGTAATCATATTGTAAAATATAGTCAAGAGTACTATAGAATAATGTAATTTATGTATGTGTCCACAATCACCCTTCTCTTTCACCCATGCTCCCCCCGCCAGTCCACCCAGCCTCTCACTCTAACCTGAAATCGATCTATCACTCACTATCACCCCCACTCACTCACTCACTCTCTCTCTCTCTCTCTCTCTCTCTCTCTCTCTCTCTCTCTCTCTCTCTCTCTCTCTCTCTCTCTCTCTCTCTCTCTCTCTCTCTCTCTCTCTCTCTCTCTCTCTCTCTCTCTCTCTTCTACATCTCACTCACTGTCTCCCTTCTTCTCTCTCTCACTCTTCCACCCTTCGCTCTCACACTCTCTCTCTCTCCCTCTCATTATCTCTCTTCATTCACTCTCCTCTTTCACTCTCTCTCTCTCATTATATCTCTTCATTCACTCTCTCTCCCCCTCTCTCACACACACTCTCTCTCTCTCTCTCTCTCTCTCTCTCTCTCTCTCTCTCTCTCTCTCTCTCTCTCTCTCTGTGTGTCTCTCTCTCTCTATCTCTCTCTCTCTCCCTCTCATTTGTCATTGTCCACGATTGGCACTCTAAAACACTCACAATTTTTATTACACTATCATCCTCATATAAATAGAGAATTATACACACGATAACAGAAATGATTTACCAACTTGTATTAAAGGGTTACAGACTTTATAACACAACATTATAGATAACAAATCTATTATATGAAAATGGTTATTACTTAATATTTACATTTTGGTCAATGTTATTGACCTGGAACTTGGTCTGTACAGAGTACCATAGTCAATGTAGTTCAAATATATGTCGGTCATAATCTCTCTCACATGATCCCTCAATCTCTCTCTCTCTCTCTCTCACTCTATTCTAAACAGATATATACCACAAATCTAACACGTAGACGTGTACATACACACACGCTAGAATTACATACGCACATACACATACACATACACACACACACACACACACACACACACACACAACAAAACAACCTCACAAGTCAACTACACATTCGAGAATCCATACATAAATATAACACTATTTTATTGACTTATTTTTATCATCTAAGTGTAAATTATGCACAACGGAGATGCCCACTGTACTGAGTTTAAAACTGATCGACTATGTGTCTATAAGAAATGTTATATGTTTCTTAGCTAATACTAGATAATATGATCAGTGAGACACTTACAATTGTTGCAGACGCCAAACACACAACTGTAAATTTTCCCTGACCAACACCTTATTATAAAGCAGAACAGACGACCCTCGTACATTTGTAGGAAATTAAGTAACATGTGTTCGGAAGACAGTTGAGAAAGATTTGCACTAGGGGGGAGTGTGACACTAATTAATATCCAACGACAAGCTGGCCACTAATGACCAACACATCCTGTAGGGAGACTACTGAATATTTCTTCAAATTCATGTTTTGACGGTGTGTATAAGTTGAGCATAACTGGACGAGAGGTTTTGAGTATCAGTGCGAAAATTAATGGAGTGAGGGTCACTTTTAATTTGAATCATTTCCAGTACGCACCTTTTCAAATAATTATTTTCGTAATATTTAATTTGGGTGTTGTTGAAGTCAAATTCATGACCGGTGTTTAAATGGTGAGATACTAAGGCGTTGGGGTTATCATTATGGGTTTTTTTATGGCAATCATACCTATGTTGATAAATTCTCTTATGTAAATATTGGGACGTAATACCAGTGTATGTGGCTGGACAGTCATTGCATTGGATAGTGTATACGACATTAGATCGTTTATCTTTGGATGTCGGGTCTTTGAGGCTTGAGAAGAGAGATCGAACAGTATGTTGGTTTTTGAATGCTAAAGTTTTTTGAATTTTTGATAGGCATTTTTAAGTTTTTCAGAAAGCCCTTTAACATAAGTTGTAGAAAAGTATGAGCCAGCGTTGGGCTCAGGTATATTAGATTGGGCAGATGTAAGATTGGGGCTCAGCTGATTTGCGCGATGTTTATGAATTACCTGTTTGATTATGTGGTCTGGGTAACCATTGTTTTTGAAAATCTTAAATACTAATTCCGTGTTTTTTTGATGAAATGATTGATCACTTAGACCGGTGGCTCTCTTATATACCGAGTGGATTAAGTTAGTTTTTAGATGTATGGGATGGTTGGAATTAAAATGCAGATATCTACCGGAGTTGGTGGGTTTTATGAACCAATCAGTGACTATAGTACCATCTGTCTGTCTAATAACCTTGGTATCAAGAAATGAAATGGAACTATTCTGTTCGTGCTCTATTGTGAACTGTATTCGTTCAAAGCCCATTAGTTTGGAATTGAACAGAGATAAGATTGTGTCGTGTTGGTCATATGGAATACATGTTATAATATCGTCCACGTATTTATATAGAAAGGGGAGTTTAAATGGTAGCGTAGGGATAACTATGTCAAGAAACTGGTTCATGGTAATGTCAGCTAAGATGGGCCCAAGACTGCTACCCATAGCAGTGCCATATGTTTGTTTAAAAAATTGTCCCTGAAATGTGAAATAACCATTATTGCAACAATGCGACAGAAGTTTAAGGAAACTATTCTTTTCTAATGTTGTATGTGTGGAGATGCAGTTCCAATTTTTGTTTAAAATGTTGATCACTGTTTGGATATTTACATTAGTGAATGAGGAGGAAACGTCTAGTGAAATTAAAACATGATTGGGAGGGATTGTGTGTTTCTTTATAGTTTCAACAAAGGTAAAGCTATCACTAATGTTGTACTTTTCAGAAGACGCAATTGCATGAAACAATAATTTATGATTGTTTGCTAACACCAGTAGGGAGTGAAACATGGTAAATACGTAGTGAACATCCCCTAATTTGTTTTAGTTATAGGTAATATATTACTTTGCTATATGTCGATTATTACACATAGTCGATCAGTTTTAAACTCAGTACAGTGGGCATCTCCGTTGTGCATAATTTACACTTAGATGATAAAAATAAGTCAATAAAATAGTGTTATATTTATGTATGGATTCTCGAATGTGTAGTTGACTTGTGAGGTTGTTTTGTTGTGTGTGTGTGTGTGTGTGTGTGTGTGTATGTGTATGTGTATGTGCGTATGTAATTCTAGCGTGTGTGTATGTACACGTCTACGTGTTAGATTTGTGGTATATATCTGTTTAGAATAGAGTGAGAGAGAGAGAGAGAGAGAGATTGAGGGATCATGTGAGAGAGATTATGACCGACATATATTTGAACTACATTGACTATGGTACTCTGTACAGACCAAGTTCCAGGTCAATAACATTGACCAAAATGTAAATATTAAGTAATAACCATTTTCATATAATAGATTTGTTATCTATAATGTTGTGTTATAAAGTCTGTAACCCTTTAATACAAGTTGGTAAATCATTTCTGTTATCGTGTGTATAATTCTCTATTTATATGAGGATGATAGTGTAATAAAAATTGTGAGTGTTTTAGAGTGCCAATCGTGGACAATAACAAATGAGAGGGAGAGAGAGAGAGAGAGAGAGAGAGAGAGTGAGTGAGAGAGGGGGAGAGAGAGTGAATGAAGAGATATAATGAGAGAGAGAGAGAGTGAAAGAGGAGAGTGAATGAAGAGAGATAATGAGAGGGAGAGAGAGAGAGTGTGAGAGCGAAGGGTGGAAGAGTGAGAGAGAGAAGAAGGGAGACAGTGAGTGAGATGTAGAAGAGAGAGAGAGAGAGAGAGAGAGAGAGAGAGAGAGAGAGAGAGAGAGAGAGAGTGAGTGAGTGAGTGGGGTGATAGTGAGTGATAGATCGATTTCAGGTTAGAGTGAGAGGCTGGGTGGACTGGCGGGGGGGAGCATGGGTGAAAGAGAAGGGTGATTGTGGACACATACATAAATTACATTATTCTATAGTACTCTTGACTATATTTTACAATATGATTACAATTACCGTATTATCCAAGTTTACCTGTTAGTAAAATTTACCAGAAACGTTTGTGTGTAACCTTTGTCAACTATCTGATTTAAGTCGTAATGTTTTACAATATTGTGTAAATTGTATGTTTTTAATTTATGATTGTTTGCTAACACCAGTAGGGAGTGAAACATGGTAAATACGTAGTGAACATCCCCTAATTTGTTTTAGTTATAGGTAATATATTACTTTGCTATATGTTGACTGTTGTAGGTATAAACAATTTTTGTACCAATCTAATATCCAATTGTTGGTTACTGTTTGTTTAATTAATTAAAATAACATTATATTTAGTAATTTAAATTGTAATACTGTATAAATTAAGTTCTCTCATACTATAATTTGCTCGCTTTCTTAAAGATAATTTGAAGATGTAAACAAACTATCATAAGTCTTCACATAAAAAATGATACATACATACACACGCACACACTCACATCACCAACACCTTCACCCAAATATTTAATTGTTTCATTGTGTTTGATATTTCTATTGTATTTCATACACAGGTCCTGAAGATGACAATAAATATTGTCGAAACGTCGACGCAAAATTACTAAAAGTTGTATTATTGACCGATCCTCACTAACTATCCACTAAAACATTAACAGTAACACAGTTATCAGTTGTATTACTGATATTAACTAATATAACTAATAATTGTATAGTTAGTATATAATGTTAGTTGTATAACTAATATTAGTAGCAATACTTCCTTTGGAGATCATTAATTTTTTTTATTCCTTTGTAATTAAAAAATCATTAAATGAGATTGAATAATATTTAATTCGAAGTTGCATAGCTAATGAACACATTTCAGTTCGTTTGTATGTGTATATTTTATACACACATTTACATGCTTTGTACGTTATTAATCGATTAAAGTCAGTGACAGTTTGATTTGAAAAGGCGCTTATTGGTGGAGATAAAATCATTTGGGCTACAGAGTCGTAAGATTAGACAAGAATAGTAAAAAGTAAATGGAGCCTAAACAGATTCTATTTGATGTATGTTTTCGTTTGAGATAAGCACGTTCATTTCTACATGGAATACGAAGACTTGTTATTTTAAATGCAGTATGTCAGTGTGACGTCTTAAAAAAGTTTCTGGTTGGTTATTAATACAGAAACTAACTTTCTCTAGCACAAGAAACAGATATTTTATGAATATACGGTTCGATTTGATTTCGATCGGCAAACCGAAATATTTTGACTTGAAAACTATCTGGTTTCTAGGTGTCTTGATAAGTGCGACGTAGGCGGAGAAATAAAAAACACTCAATAATAATGACAACTGTTGCATTTAGTCTTTTTTGTTACAACATTTCCTGTAGAAATGAGAAAACCTTGTTTTCTATAGACGGTTGAACAGTTAATAGTTTAAAAACCTACTGATCAACTCTCTTACAACATATATCCAAGAAAATAGGTAAATTCTTTCTACAATTTTCTTAATATTTAAAATTTATGTTTATTTTACCTCAAAATGTTATTTTTCTTTATTTGGAACATGTTTCGAGAACTCCTGTGTTCTCATCCTCAACCTTCGTGAACTTGCCTCTGGTGAAGTATTTGTGTGTTGGCTGGATGCTGTTTTGGTTTCTTGTTGGTCTCTGGTATTTTAAAGTGGTATTATTGTGTATGTATTAGTATTTTGTGTATTTTCGATTTTGAGTGGAATATTGTGTCATATTTTGTATTGATTTGTATTTGTTCAGGTATTAGTTTGTTTTGTGTTTTATGTTTGTATATTTGTAAATTTTTCCAAATGTTCATTATGGTGCCTTTGTGTGGTATATGTTTTATTAGTGTCACATTGTTATGTCTGGGAATTCATGTCCCGTGTTTATTGCATGTGTGGTCAAATTGGATTTATATATTTCTGTTTTTTTTTTGTATGCATTTAGATGTTCAAAATAACGTTTTTTTAGCTGTTTTTTTTTGTTTGTCCTATGTAACATTTATTGCAATCTTGGCATTCAATTTTGTATATACCGTTAGTTGTTGTATTATCTTACTTGTGTGGGTTATTTAGTTTTTGTAAATTATTTTTATTGGTTTTGTATGCTATTTTTATACCTGTGTTTTTAAATAGTTTTGTTAGCTTTGTCATTTTATTATTTATGTATGTGAATGTGGCCCATTTGTTGTTGTTGTTATTATTTATGTGTTGTTCATTTTGATTAATTCTTAATTGTTCAGTTTTTATTTTATATTTGATTTTATTTTCTATTTTGTTTACAGTATTTTTATTGTATCCATTTTCATAACCAATTTGGTATATTATATTTCTGTCTTTGTCAGTTTCTTGTTTGTTTAGGGGAATTTTGTACATTCTGTTAAATAGCGAATAGAATGCTGCCATTTATGTTGTGGTGGGTGGTCAGAATGGTTAGGTATAATGATGTTGGTAGAAGCTGGTTTTCTGTATATTGCATATTGTATGCGGTTGTTGTTTCTTGTGATGGTTATGTCCAAATAGTTGATTTTGTTATGTTTTTCTTTTTCTTCTGTGAATTGTATTTTTGGATGTATGTTATTGATTTGTTTCAGTATGTTCTCTGCATTTGTGTTTTTGTTATTTGATACATATAGCCCACCGTCTGCATATCTTATTGGATCAAATGATTTTATAATAATTTGTATTTTGGTGTCTATGTGTTGTAGGAATATTTCTAACAACAAACGTGATTATGTTTAAAAGGAATAATTCCAAATATTTAGTACCAAGCCACGTGTTGTTCAATCAAATATATTGCAACTCACGGTCTGCGGCTTCCAGAAACAACGTCTTCACAAAGTTGACATGTTTCGGGCCACTTGTCCCATCATCAGAACTTAAAATAATCATGTATCATTTAAGTTGATACATTTGTCAATTAATTAAAATATTAAAATCCAACATAAAATAAATAATTTAAAACAATATGAATACTTAAATGTCTAAAACCGAGCGCGAAGGTTTAACGATGTACATCGTACGGAGATTGACCGCGCACTGAATTACGTTTTGCTCCCACCACGACAATAGCGCAAGGCAGTGTCGTACAATACATTTGATTTGAAAAGCAGTTTATCATTTAAAACAAGCGGCTTGGTATCAGTATTGTTATATGCTTTATAAATTTCATACTCTTCAAGAGCGTTCAAATATCGCCCTTTCTTACATATGTGAAGGGGTATTAAATTAGTTTTAAAATTTGTGTAATTATGATACGAGATATGAAAGTAAATTACTTTCAAAAATCGCTATTTACATCGCCGATAATATTCATTTGTACGAAACTTGTACCACCGTAGTCGAAGGAATGCAGGAAAGTAGGTCAGACAAATTGCGGACACGAATGAGTTACAAATCATTTTACACAGGAATGTCGTGTATTTTTACTTATTTTTAAGAAGACTGTATTAACTCGATTTTTATAACATTGTATCATCCTGATTTTTCCTACGCATACTTTTATTTAAATTATTCTCGACTGAAGAATGTTATTAATAGTTGATATACGTATTTTAATTGGACTTGTATTTACGTTTCCAACAGACGAGTTGTTATTCGCAATCACGTTTGTCCATTCTCTTCGTTTTATTGTTTTCCAGTTATTTGTTTGCTTTCAGTACAAAACTTTAAGATCAATAGTCAACGCTCCATGGTTTGTCTCCAACAACTCTATACACCGCGACCTCAAAGTTCCAACCGTCAGAGAAGAAATCATGCGCCTCTGCAGGACTCACGTCTCCAAATTAGAACAGCATCCTAACCACCTGACAATTAATTTGTTAGACAACAGTGAAGATATTTATAGACTAAAAAGGCACAAACTATTAGACTTACCATTCAGGTTTAACTAATAATGTATTCTCTGTATTGTACTGTCTGTGATATCTGTTCTGTATGTTTTTGTATTCGTGTCATTAATAAGTGTTAACGTCAACCTGTATATGTGCTTTTTGGACCCAGTGTTTAACATTTGAACTTATTGTATCATGGCAGCAGGAAGTGGAAGTGATTTTTGTCATTTTTTTACATGTTTTATCATTTAGTTTTGTATTTTGTGTACCTCTTTAATCTATTATCAAAAACAAGAAGAGAGCTGTCAATGGTCAGCTCTTCATAATGAAGAGCACAGCCAATCAGCCCGGCTATGACTAATCATAACAATGTTGGCGCGGGTTGTGAAAGCTTAAGAAGTGTTGTTTTGACATTCGGTTATAAATCAGTATTTTTATTACTGGTAATTGCCTTTATAAACTTATTTTAAAGTTATATATGTATATGCTACGACGGTCTACTGATCGTCGTGTGGTACAGTGGAAAGCAAAATACAAGACACCAATGAAGTCACTAAAACCATCTTTAATTATTACAATTAACAGTTTGTAACCAACAAGATAATCTCTTACAACAAATCAAATGAAAATTGTTCACACGCTATAATAATGTCAACTAATAGAGTCTCGCACAATTATAACACACACAACACTTCGCCACAATACTTCGAACCGCACTGGAATAAATCGCCTCTTAAACTAAACTAACTGTCGCTGAATGCCTATATTTATACCCCGCTGATATTCCAGAATAAACCATACTACGCGTTAACTCTACACTAAAGAGTAATTACTTGACTCAGTGTGCGCGGCCGGCATGATATTACATTTTATTAATATAGAGGAGAAGGTGGTAATATGGGGTAGTCTTTTTAGTAAGTCTGTAAATCTAATGTGACTGTGCCAACAACTTATTTAACAGCATTGATCTATCACATAAACATTTAACTGTATGTCTGCAGAGTATCAAAGTAAAAAAATGATTAATTTCAGTGAAATTATACTAATCATTTCGTTACCTGCAATATCTGCTGCTATGAAATCAGTTTCAGTGAAACCTTCTCTGTTTACTGGAAAGAGACCTGTGGCTAGGAAACAAATTACAGCAATTTCACCAGTCATCACCTTCAAATAGGCTCTTCCAAATAATTCAGCAATTTTGTATTGTTAGAGTATAGTGTGTGATTCCAGCTTATTAAATTAAAGTGATGTGTGTCCATTTCAGCTTATAAAATGTCGAAAAATACTTTCACATTTTCTTTGTTAAAGCGCTTAGCACGGGCAATAGAGGTCACAGAAGGTTTTCTAACTGATAATTCATTCTTAAATCTGTTCATAAAATTTGTTAAATGTTCGCTTTGCCGAACAGATTAAAAATCTCCAATAAAAAAAAAGTTTATGATTTACAGTTCCCCTCTCAGTACAGTGATGTAGCCTAAATTTATAGTTCTATTCTGCCCGTATTATCTTATAAACTATTTTCTACAGGTTTTTGCAAAGTTTTCGATAGTTGTTACGATTATTCATTGTCGACCACGGACTGTTAAGCCATGGTCGACTCTTGTTATTATTGACGAAAGTTTCGGCCCCATTATCGGATGCCATCTTTACTGTCGATACTTTTTAGCAGATATTTGCCAATTCGCCCTAGTACAGAGGTATACTAAGAACTGGCGATTGTCTGCCAAAAACCATCAACACTGAAGATTACCTCCGATGGCGAGTCCTAAACGCTTGTCACTAATGACAACAGATGACCACAGCCTATCAGCCCGGCTATGACTAATCATAACAATGTTGGCGCGGGTTGTGAAAGCTTAAGAACTGTTGTTTTGAGATTTGGTTATATTACTGGTAATTGCCTTTATAAACTTATTTTAAAGTTATATATGTATATAGTGCTACGTAGGTCTACTGATCGTCGTATGGTACAGTGGAAAACAAAAATACAAGACAAATAATAAATAAATATATTTACCTTTTTTCTCCTGTCTCGTGACCACAATATAACGCAATGAATTATAATTGACGCGTTTCGAGACTATGTCTCGTCATCAGAATATTAAAATTTATCACTCATTGAGATAGTTTAAAAATTTTTAAACATTAAAATACAAACTCGAAACCAAATCATATAAGCATTATGTGAAGCGAGTGCGCACTCGATGAAAGCCGGCCGGACACTCTTCACATAATGCTTATATGATTTGGTTTCGATTTTGTATTTTAATGTTTTAAAATTAAAAAATAAATAAATAAAAAAAAATTAAAAAAAAATTTTAATATTCTGATGACGAGACATAGTCTCGAAACGCGTCAATTATAATTCATTGCGTTATATTGTGGTCACGAGGCAGGAGAAAAAAGGTAAATATATTTATTTATTATTTGTCATTATAAGTGACCTGGATACCGACAGACATGTTATTCAAATACAAGACACGAATGACAGTCACTAGAACCATTCTTTAATTATCACAATTAACAGTCTGTAATCAACAAGATAATCTCTTACAAACAAATCAAATGAAAATTGTTCACACGCTATAATAATGTCAACTAATAGAGTTTCGCACAATTATAACACACATAACGCTTCGCCCAAACAATACTTCGAACCGCACTGGAATAAATCGCCTCTTAAACTAAACTAACTGTCGCTGAATTCCTATAATTTATACCCCGCTGATATTCCAGAATAAACCATACTACGCGTCAGCGCTACTAGAAAACACTAGAGCGTAATTGTTTGCCGCCTTGAACACAGTGTGCGCGGACCGGTTAAGTCTGGATCAGTCTCGATAGTTGACGCGTAATTTTCTTTCACCGTAAAGTAGCAGCATTATGTACGCACACACACATTACAGATGGGGGGTAGCCTAGATGCTTGTAGAAACGTTCCGTACTACGCAACACTTTTCCCGCATTACGTAACAATATTTTAATATTAGTTCTTAACCATATTATGTACACATCTGTGTAAAATACTTTAATTTTAAGGACAGAAGCAAAAAGTTACTAGATAAGTACTAGATAATTTAAAATGTTATTTAAAAAACACTTCACACATACACACACACACACACACACACACACACACACACACACACACACACACACACACACACACACACACACACACACACACACACTCACTCACTCACCTCACTCACTCACTCACTCACTCACTCACTCACTCACTCACATCACACATGAGGAGATTATTTTAGTGAATTCTAGTTGTTGCAAATATAATCTAAGTGTAAATGTACTGTACCTTCTTTAGGGTATTGTTTACTTCCAGTATTCACTGGGTATTACAATCATCCGGTTGTACAGATCTCAGCAGAATACATAGGAACCCGACGTGCCAAAACCCTTTCCCGCCGCACAAATTAATGGTGAACGTAGTGGCAGTACCCTTCCTTAATGACTGTCTACTTAATAAATGGTTCCAATACTCAACTGAAGCTTCCGTATAAAGACAAGGGAATCTCTTCACCCCCCCCACCCCGTCACGAGAGCTTTACACCTCACTCCACGGCTTGGGTAGCCCATATGCTATGTTCACACTTGTGCGCTTTCAACTTAAACTTCGCTTTCAATTTTCAATTCTGCTCTCAACACCGAGTAGTTCTTGTGCATGCCTTAGATTGAAAGTACTGAAAGTACGCCACAAAGTGTCTACACCTGTGCGTCACAGTTGTCAATGTTTCTCCAGTGTAAACGTGAAAATGGACGTGACTGATACCGCTATGTTAGCGGGTATAAGTGCTGCATTTTTAGTGCTGAAAGGAGTTAGAAAAAGGCGTGTAAAATATCAAGGCTGAATATGGTTGAAAGATTATTTAAGAAAGCGGAATTTTGGAATTATGAGAGACCTGGATGATAACGTTCTGTTTAAGAACTTTACGCGAATGTCTAGAACGAACTTTTACATGCTTTTACAAATGGTGAAGCTTAAGATCGCAAAAGAAAATACTCCTTCGAAAAATATAAACGCTTTTAATTTTGTTTTTAACACTTTTCACAGTCAGTTCATACTTCTTAGCCAAAACAGCGTAAGCATAATTTCTTTTCATTTTGTTTGTATAAGTTTTGTCCGTAATGTCACATAAGGCACAATGTGACCTATAATCTTCAATAAAGGCCTACGTTTGTTCTGCCGACATGGTAAACAACAAACACAGTCACAGCAATCACGAGAACAGAACAAAAGCTTTCTGTAAAACTATGTTGTTATGCAACTAAGTTGCACGGAATGTTGAAAGAAGATCAACTGGTGGTGGAAGCACGTGCGTTACTGATTGCGTCACTAAAAACGGTGACCTTCAACTGATTTTGAGGAATGCTTTGTGCATGCGTTACGTTCGCTAGAGGAAGGTCCTACTGCGCAGCCTCAAATGTACGAAAAGCGCACTACTAGTGTGGAGTTAGGTATAAAGAGTCTTTGTCCCCCCATTAGGTGAGGGGGGAGTTCTTACACACGATGCAGACAACTGCGGCAGATGTAGGCCTATGTAGCACAGTCTGCTAGGGACGGAAATCTCATTGTTGTAATGCATAGCTTTTCACACGAGCGTGCGAGTGAGCCACAAGAGGCAGACGCCTGCCGGCTCGTTCTCTCCCCTACAGTTGAATTCAACTCGTCGGGAAGGCCAGTTGCTAGTTAGCAAGTGCAAATCCTTAGAACCTTAGAAGAGTACTCGTCTGCCTCTTCGGAATGGAAAAAGTCACTAATACTTTCGATATCGAATCCTTTATTGAAGAAATTCGCAATCGTCCAGCTACATGGGGTTGTTTTTCAAAAGACAATAGTAATAAAATAAGAAAACAACAGTCCTGGAACGAGATATTTTTAATTGGCTATAAAGATTACGAAGAAATGTCAAGAGAAAACAAAATTGCAGTAGGTAAGTAAATAGTGACTGCAGTTTTGTCTTATTAATTGTACTTGAAAATTTTACTATTAAAAATACAAATGGAATAAAAACAATATGTATTGTAAATTTAAAGTTTATACATTTTTTAATGTTCCCGCTAACTTTTCAACTGTTCCAACGAAATTCCTCATGTTGGTGTTCTGTTTTTGAATGTTATTCTCCAACAAACTATGCAGTTCATCAAAAGAAGAAATCGACATACGAAAATAATTAAGTTCGTGATACAACAGTGCAAAACTACTAGTGGTAAGTCTGTCACTTATTAGTGGGTCAATTGACATTTTCCTGTTCCTTCGTTTCTTCTTTTTCTATTTTCAATATTGCAACGACTTCTTCGGGCTCATTTATAATTTTGAAATATTGTATAAAAAAGCAATTTAAAAAAATATGCTGAATTAGAGTGTTTACTCTTCACTGGCTAAATTGAGGCTGGACCGTTTGGCGCGAGGCACACAGGCACAGTGTGACGAGAGCAAGCTCGAATGAGCCTGTTATCGCAGACGTCTGTCGCAGACTAGTTTACCGTGTGAAAGAGCCCTAAGGTGTTCGTATATGTAATAGTTGTAGGTATTTTTTTTAACCTCTGCTCAACAGTCCGTAAAGGACCAAGGCATACCGCACCGCTTTTGAGTTTAGTGGGACGGAAGCATGGCTAGTACAACGCGTCGCCAGCCGCTAGTTGCGGTATTCAGTGCCAGAGTTGTACGTAATACTGAAAATAAAATGACGTATTTCTATTGTTACTAGGCTTACTAGAGAATATTGTTAGAATTAAGCAATTTTCAAAACTTTTCTTGTAATAGAATCAAAATTAATTTTTACAACGACAAAAGAAGTGAAAATGTCTAATTGTAAGTGTAATACTACTCACTGGGAACACTAAGCTTTTTATAAGTCAAAATGTAAAATTTTTACCATGTAGCCTAAACCAGTTTTCGCTTATTATAAGCTTCGTGAGAGGCTGCTGGTTCGGGTTACAAGTTAAAAATTTTACATTTTTATATAAAATAACTTGGGTAAAGATTTGTTAAATCGAGTCGGCAAAGACTCTGGATTGCAAATATCCACACTTAAAACCAAGGTGATGGCCTTTCGTGGAACTGATCCCATACGGATAAAAAGTTTTATAGATAGTAGGGTCCTGGAACAAGTTAGCAATTTTGAATACCTGAGCTACAGTGTGTCTTATAATGCAAGCAACGACGTGTGAATAAGTTGCATAAGTTCAACCTTATGTGCGGTACCATTAGGCGAACCCTTAAGTCAGCAAGTAAAGGAACACGCTTAAAATTCTACAAGGTAATGGCTCTTCCCACACTTCTTTATGAGTCTGAGAATTGGACTTTAACGAAAGCGCAGGCCATTCGCATCCAAGCGGCTGAAATGAGATTTTTCAGGCACGTGGCAGAGTATGCTCTCCATGATCGTAGAAGAAACACAGATATACGGCAGGAACTGAATATTGTGAGTATACTCGACAGGATCGTCCAGTTTCGGCTCAATTGGTGGGAACATCTTTACCGAATAGATGACTGCCGCATCCCCAAACAACTCTGGAACTATAAGCCGAGGGGACGGAGAGGTGTGGGACGTCCAGGGAAGCGCTGGACTGACCAGCTCTAATTTTTGCCTATTTGAGACTGGAACAAACCATTCTTGGTTTAATTCTTGAAGATGATGATGATGACCTACAAAAACCTTTGTGCTCCGAGTCAATAGTATTATACTTATAATTAGTTAATCAACGGACACGTCATGGACAACAAAATCCAAGAAGTTAAAATGTGTGTTGTGATATAATCGACGTAACGGATCTGCGTCCTGTACGTAAAGTTTCACGCGGCTGAGATCAGATCAGTTCGGCAGTGATGTAATTAGTTTGTTTACCGTACTTCATTATTGCCCGGCTTTTGAACCAAACTTTAATTAACACCGCTTTATACTCACCGAGCGTTTAGCGCGAACCCATTGTTGAACGCCACTGTTGGAGACCGCACTGTGTTAATCACTCTAAACTTGATACTGGTTTCCACGTTTTCCCTGGCGGCTAACTTGCGCCTACTCAAAACTAAAATCTTTACTTATTTTTTAAAGTAAAACTACGTTGATGATAAAGAATGCTCAGTTGGTGTGCCTGCCTATGTGGATGGTTTTGTGTGTGTGTGTGTGTGTGTGTGTGTGTGTGTGTAGTACATATTGTTACGTAATAAGGAAAAAGTGTAACGCCATTACAGAACATGAGACGTGTTTCTCGGCTCTTCCAGCTGTAATGTGTGTGTGTGAGTACGTATTGCTGCTACTGAGATGGAAGACAATTACGTGACACTTGTCACGCGTCCGAGACTGATCCAGATTTCACCAGGCCGCGCGCGCTGTGTGCAAGGCCGCAATCAATCACGTTCTGGTGTTTTCTAGTAGCGTTCTTGACGCGTAATATGGAATATTCTGGTATCTCAGCGGGTTATAAATACAACACTTCAGCGGCGCTTAGTTCAGTTATTGTCGGGCGATTTACACAGAGCGGTTCGAAGTATTGTGGCGAAGTGTTGTGTGGTTTAAAAATGTGCGGGAAAATTGTAATAAAATTGTGTTTTATATTATTTTAGATATTTATTGTGTGTGAAGAATTTTTATTCGATTTGTTGTAAGAGACTAGCTTGTTGATTACAATCTGTTTAATTGGTGTGATAATTAAAGCTGGTGATGGTGCTTAGTGACTTAATTGGTGTCTTGTATTTTGTTTTCCACTGTATCATACGACAATCAGTTGACAGTCGTAACAATATGTTAGGCTGTGTGTGTGTGTGCGTGCGTGAATGAAAAGAGGGTGAGAGAGAGTGAGAGTGAGGAAGAGATAGAGAGAGCAAGAGACAGTGAGGGGGAGATAGAGATAGTATATGTGTTTGTTTTAACATTGATACAGTTTAATGAGTAACGATACAGTATATTCTGCTTTTTTACCCAAGTTTACCTTTCCTTTTTATCGTCTAGAAAAGTTTACACTCGATTAAAAGAACCCACGTTTCATTTATTTAAGAATAAAACACATTAACCGTCTACTGCTCCGTGTTTCTATATACAGTATGTACAAACAATCCTTACTACAGGTTGGTAATTCCCTTTAGCAGAGCGTTATTTACGATACGGAATGAGACAGTCCCGACTGTTTGAGAAACCAGTTTATTTATTTATAATTCAACTGGAAGACTGAAACACCAAGAGAAAGTTTTCTTTCAACGTTTAATGACTTTTGACTCGCGGACAATTTTCACTCGGACGTCGTGTAATGTGCTTTACCAGACGTGGTCCCAACTAGGACAGTATAATCTCGTTTACTTCTATTGCCGTACCGGAAATATGTAAATTTTTAAAATACTTTTACGAATAACTGTTAAACACGTAATAACTTTCTTCTATTACCTTATTAGTTTTAGATTACTTTGTCTGTGAATTAATTCATTATCAATTTCTTATAGTTTTCATTGTTTCAATACTGGTCTTTTCTTCTTCTTCTTCTTCTTCTTCTTCTTCTTCTTCTTCTTCTTCTTCTTCTTCTTCTTCTTCTTCTTCTTCTTCTTCTTCTTCTTCTTCTTCTTCTTCTTCTTCTTCTTCTTCTTCTTCTTCTTCTTCTTCTTCTTCTTCTTCTTCTTCTTCTTCTTCTTCTTCTTCTTCTTCTTCTTCTTCTTCTTCTTCTTCTTCTTCTTCTTAATAATAATAAGAAGAAGAAGTAAGACTATCTGTCTAAAATTAAACTCAAACTCCTACCTATAAAGTTCACCGAAAATTACAAAAGCTATTAAAGTATAATACAGACAGACTGCCATAACGAAAGAATTAATAAGAAAATATGAAAAATAAAATAAAATAGTTAAGCATGGTAACTGGAAAAAGTTATCTACAGAAATCAATAATACAGCAAAGATAACATTTGGTTTAGTTAAAAATAAAAGGCAAGTATGGTGGAATGAATTGTGTGAAGAAGTATTAGCAGAGAGAGCAAAACAATGGAAAAAGTGGAAATGCTCAGGGAAAACTAACACTACGAGCAATTTAAGCAACAAAGAAAGGAAGCAGCAAGGATAATAAGGGGAATAATAAAAGATCTTTTGAAAAATTAAAACTTGTTGAAATGCAGGAAAATTTCATAAAAAATAATTGTCGAGATTTCTATCAGACTTTTAAAAATAAACTAAAGGTTACCAAATACCAAGTGGTTGTTTTAAAAATGGAAGTGCTAGAACTGGTCTATGCCAATTTCACATTAAAATATGTGATTTTATGTGGCAACTCTGGGAATATTAATTTTATGTAAAAATGTGTATTATTATCGTGTACAAATATTATTATTTAAAACACTTTTTGCTACAGTCTTTTTCTTGATGTAACTTATATATTTAATATTTATAATGAATTTACCTCAGGATATTTTTTCCTCGTTAGGAGCATGTTTCGGGAAGCATTGTGTTCCCATCTTCAGCCTTCCTGATTTTGAGTCTAGTGAAGTACTTGTGTGTCGGTAGGTTGTTATTGTGGTTTCCTGTTGGCCTCCGGTACTTTAAATTCATATTATTGTGTGTGATTGTGTTGTATGTATTAGTATTTTGTGTATTTCTATCAAAAATAGTCAACTCAACATCGAAAATATACAAAATACTAATACATACAACACAATCACACACAATAATACCAATTTAAAGTACCAGAGGCCAACAGGAAACCACAATAACAACCTACCAACACACACGTACTTCACTAGACACGAAATCAGGAAGGCCGAAGATGGGAACACAATGCTTCCCTAAACATGTTCCTAACAAGGAAAAAATATCTTGAGGTAAATTCATTATAAATATAAATTATTATGTATATCCTAGTCCTAGTCGTTACTGTATAAGTATGATATCACACACAAAACTTACTGCCTGACAGTAGTAAGTACAGTAACGGTATAAGAACTGTAGCATCATCCGGTACAGGTGGTTGTCGTCGGATGCGGTTAACAACCAATGAATGGAATCAGCAGCGTGACTCTGTGTAGACTACTCAACAACTTGGTCGATAAATCTCTCGCCGGTCGCAGTGTCCCCCCCCCCCCCACTAAACTTAAAGTGATGTTTTTCTTCGGCTGACATGACACCAATGCCAAAAAAGTAATTGCTCAATTAGGCGTCCAAGGATCGTGACGGGAACTTTGCCAAGGGACGCAATTTACAGCTGTCACTTAGGAACTTAAAAAAGTCACCCGACTCAGTATCGAAGCAATATGAATTATCATTAGTGTGAATCGTGATCTGTTTTCACGATCAGGCGTTAACGAAGTGACAGATGTGAACGTGATAAGTGTAATCTTCTACAAATATAAATGTCGTTTGAGAATCGTTCAGTATTTTTGGTCTTTTCTGCAGGTACATGGTTAAATGATTCTGTTAAAAAGTGCATATTACTGTATATATGAAACATGAATTATAGTGAAAAGTGGATCGGTGACAACAACTCGGTAGCGGGTTCTGGCGATTCTGGAAAAATTACGTGGTCACGCATGCGCACTGAAATCAGTGAAATCAGTGTTCGCTACGCATCTATACTATTTCCGTTCTTAATTTAATCCTGATATAATCAAGCAGGCGTGGCACATATGAAACTACATTTGCTAGTAGAATTAGAGGCTTGTCACTCTGACAGAAGGAGTACAGACAGGGTACATATAATATTAATACTGTATAAACACGCGTAAATTGTAATAATTTGTCCTGACCAAAGTAAAATTTGTGTGATAGTGTCAGACCGACAGTGAAATATTTATAACACCAGTTAATGCCTTTTTTGTTCACCATTTAAAAATCGCAACAAAACAGATTAGTAAAGTTTATTTAAAACAAAAATAGAAACTGTGATAATTACCAGTGTACTGTATATTGTTAGTAGTTGCCAGAAAGTAATTCAATCCCTTCCATATCTGTGTCTGGACTTGTATCATCACTTGAGTCGTTGTTATTATTGATAAAGATTGTCCAAAACGACGTCGGTATTGTGGGCCACTTTCCAGAGCTTATCTTCTTCCTTGAATACATGCTCGACACAATGAGGCCATTTGTCCGCCGCTGTTTCATTTATCTCCTTATCTATCAATTGTTTTATATCAAGCAGCTTATATATGTTGTGTTGTCATGGGGAACACATCCTTTCAACTGGGTCCATATTAATTCAATAGGATTCAGGATACAGTGATAAGGAGGAAGTCTTAAAACGACGTGCCCCGATTTAAGTGGTAAGATAACTCCGATATTCTGCGCATGCGCGTAATACAGTATCAACGCCCCTGACCAATAGAATTTCAGATTTTCCACGTGGATTCGTTTACATCAGGATTGAACTAAGAACGGAAATAGTAGGCCTGCACACAATCAGTTTATGTAAATGAATATCCTCGGTTGTATGAATGAGTTTAGATTTAATATCGGTGGTTACCAACAGCAAGGTGGTCGCAGACCACAAAGTTGAAATGTAGATAAAGCGTGGACTCTTGCTCTTACCTAGGTGTTCAGGTCACTAAGAAAAAGTACAGCATACAGAGTGGAGTGAACGTCAGCTCCCACGCCCCGAACGAAGCTTTAAACGCTGCAAAATTCTGTAACAGATGGGAAATTTTTGTTTTGCAGTTGGTAGTAATCACCTCATAAAATTTCTGTTAGTTTAATATCTTTATTCCCATTATTAAAGTTCACAATGTTCATTGCATTCACAGCACTAAGAATTACCTGCTCACCACACACTGTTACCAGTGACAAGTTAAGGTTTATTAACGTGCTTCTTATATATTTAATTCAACACAAAACAATCTTTCATAGGTCACAAGTTTGTCAAGAATTTTGTCACATATTTATTGTGCAGTCACTGAAACCCCATACAGACTATACTAAATGCTAACATATACTAGAAAATAGATCCTTAACATTTTTAAATTAACCCCAACTGAAATAATCCATTTTAACCGTAATTCACGTTAATGATTTTAATGATTACAAGTGAGATATAGTATTAATAATTATTAATAAAAATAATATTTACATATTTTTTAGTGTAATACGTATATGCTTAATTACTATGTTAAGCTAAATTTCAGTAAGAGGTAGAGAGGTGGTAGAGAGGGGGCAACATTTGTATATCAAGCGGCTAACGAACACAGGGACAGTATCACCCGCGATAAGGTGACCCCCTCTATCAACTGCCAACAGCCTCCTTGGAGGCCAGATGAGCGGATAGAAAACAGGGCACCTAGGGGTGAGAGATCACTTCTATAGGCGGACGAACGGGTATACGTCAACGGTATAGGCTCCAGAAGGCAAGGGGAAACCACTGCATTAAAGGTCTGTTTCTGTTTAAGATATCTCTAGTATCAGCAGCTCTATGAGCACATCATATTGAAAAGGAAAAAGCAGAGAAGCGTGAAGAATGGCGAGCTGCTGCCAACCAGCCTATGGGCTGCTAACCTAGAAGAGAGAGAGACTTTCACCTCAATCTGTATTTTATAAACGTATTTGTTAACTGAAATAAATTTTAACTGAATTAATTTAACTAACTGTAATTACAAGAATTATCACTGTTGCACACCACTCCAAACACAAATTCCGATTTTGTTTTTGTCGGACAAATTATTCCGATTATCGCCAACGGAATAATTGGAATAATTTTTCTATAGTGATGTGCAACAGTGATGATTCTGTTTGTGATTATAACCACTAACACAACGTTCTTAATTAAACTTCTAATTGTAATTGAATTAAGTTGCATTGGGGATAATTAAAATCAACTGAACCTGTCACCGTCCTACTCCAAAACGGTTACTGCAACTTTTGTGCTTGTATTTCGTTTCAGTAACTGTAATACTGTATATCTGGTCTAATGCTGGCGTTCAAAGCTTAGAGTTCACTTCATTCGTTTGATTACTTTTTAACAGTCAGTCGCTTTCACATAACGGCAGCGCTTTCAGTCAGTCGCACTCTGCGACTCTATATACGGCACTTTATATAGTAGACTAGATCCATCATCATCATCATCATCATCATCATCATCATCATCATCATCATCATCATCATCATCATCATCATCATCGTCGTCGTCGTCGTCGTCGTCGTCGTCGTCGTCGTCGTCGTCGTCGTCGTCGTCGTCGTCGTCGTCGTCGTCGTCGTTGTCGTCGTCGTCGTCGTCGTCATCATCATCATCATCTTCAAGGATTAAACCAAGGATGGTTTGTTCCAGTCTCTTTACTTACTTACTTACTTAATCCTTAGCTTTTTTACCTTTCGGTGTAAAGTTATGTTGCAGTTGAGTCCTCTGAGGTCGTCTTTTTCCACATATCCCTCCATTTCTTTCTGTCTACTGCGAGCTCCTTTATTTTCTCCCATTTTACTCCTCTTCTTTCTGGAGCTGTGCGGGCTTTATCCTTCCAGAGCTTTCTCGGTCGTCCTCTCTTTCTTTTACCTGTTTCTGGATTCAAACACTTGTTTTACCAGTCTTTCCTCCCCGATCCTCATTACATGTCCCAGCCATCTAAGTTGTCCTTGTTCTACTGTTATTGCTACAGGAACAATATCTAACTTTTTCCTAAATATTTCATTTCGAATTCTATCTTTTTTGTCTTTCCTTCTATTTTTCGAAGAAACCTCATTTCAATACTAGTTAGCTTGCTTTTTATTCTCTCATTTGTTGTCCATGTTTTGCTTCCGTAAATTAATACTGGCTTCATGATTTTTCTGACTATTTCTGTTTTTATCCTAGTGGGTATTTCTTTTTTACCCAGAAAACTTGATTTAATACTGTTCAATAATCTTCCTGTTTTCGCTACTCTTTCATTTATTTTTTCCTCTAAATTCCCTTTGCTTTTAATCACTACGCCCAGATATTTATAACTTTTACTTGTTCTAAATATTTTCCATCAAGTTCTATACTGTGTTTCTCTTCTGAATTTCCTATTACCATAATTTTAGTCTTCTGTATATTAATCTTCATGTTTTTCTTCTAAGTTCTTCATTAAATACCTTTATGTTATTCTGTAACTGTTTTTCTGTTTCTACTATAATTATTAAATCGTCTGGGTAGCATAATTCTGTTATTGTAGTTATCTTCATATTCCAGTATCCTATTCTATATTTACTCATACTTTCTTTACATTTTGTCACAACATCATCCAACACCAGTTTGAATAGCAGGGGGCTTAAAATACGCCCCTTCCATAAACCTATTTTGCTGGTGAAAGTTTTTGATGCCTCGTTTCTTACTCTTACGTAATTGACTGTTCTGGTCTCAAACAGGCAAAGATTACAGCTGGTCACTCCAGCTGCTTCCTCGGACGTCCCACACTTCTCCGTCCCCTCGGCTTAGAGTTCCAGAGTTGTTTGGGGATGCGACAGTCATCCGTTCGGCAAAGATATTCCCACCAATTCAGCCGATACTGAGCGATCCTGTCGAGTATACTCATAATATTCAGTTCCTGCCGTATATGTGTGTTTCTTCTATGATCATGGAGAGTGTACCCTGCCACGTGCCTGAGAAATCTCATTTCAGCCGCTTGGATGCGACTGGCCTGGCCTTTCGTTAACGTCCAATTCTCAGACCCCCATAAAGAAGTGTGGGTAGAGCCATCACCATGTATAATTTTAGGCGTGTTCCTTTACTTGCTGACTTAAGGGTTCGCCTGATGGTCCCGCACATAAGGTTGAACTTGTGCAACTTATTCACAACTTATCATGAGAGGTCCAAACGTAATCACGTCACGCTGCCCTCCTTGTGTGGCTACCCTGCCTAAGTCGTAAATTACATCGTTGGTACAAAAACGGACCGTCATCAATAACGATACGATACGATTACATGTTCGTCAATAGAAAAAAAAGGCTGTTATTAATATTTTTGACTACGTCAGCCTTTGAGTGAAAACTAGTGCAGCCATTATCTACGTACTAGATGGATATTATTTTGTTTTGTATTTAGATCTTAGTAGCTCTGCAGCCACTATTAAACGACTGAGCCGAGGGCTACTTGTTGTCTAAGAGTATCCACAGTGGTCTGTAGTTTTTCGAAACGCTTTCTTTTCGGATTTAGTTTCGCATTACGATCAATGTGCAATAACTAATGGTTTCAAGCAGACGTAATTACGATTATTTAATAAAATAAAATAATTAATAAATTTTATCGTTTTTAAATATGTGATATGTAATATTAAAGGCACAAAATCTACTTAACAACAGTTTAATAAGTATTGCAAATAAAGTTCTGATTTAAATATATTCTACATTAATAAAAAAGCAAAAGGTCCCAGACAGATTTAGAAAGGAAACATATAAAGGATGATAAATGGAAGACTGCACAAACAAACTGTCAGATACAAAGAAAAAGAAGAAGGAATGTTGATCAGCAACAGAAAAGAAAGCTGGTGAGTTGCTCGAAGACGGAAGAGGCAAATGTTTAACGATGTGGCGATAAAGAAGTAGAAGTAGAAAATAAGAAGAACAACAACAAGAACAAGATCAAAATTATGATAATTTTGATGAAGTAGAAGAAGATAACAATGGGAATGATGATTATGATGTGATACGAAAGAATCCATAATAGGCATTAAATGAGTAGTGTACTTGAAAATTAATTGTAACCATGCAAAATTATGAATAACGTTCTGATTACATTATTACTCGTTTAGTAGCCGACGTTAATGGTACATTATTTATAATATAATCGTTATAAAATAAGCCATGGGCAGTGTACGAACTCCGCGTGTAGCCCCTGGTGAGTAATTTTTTGTATTAGTAAGAGTGTTAAAAACTAGTTCATTTGTTATTTTTTTTAAGTTTATTAGGTATTAAATAGATAAGATTGTTTTTTAAAGAAATTCTTAGATATTGTCGAACAAACATCATACATTTGTGGAATTCTACTTGAATATTAAACATTAGTTAACATATTCACTTCAAAACTTAATTCTCTTGACGCCTGTGTAAATTGATAACGATATCAAGCGCACATGAATTTGGTAATGTTGTTACGGGGTATTAACTCTCCCTCGACTGGAATTCCATCGTTTAGCATCATTAAGGAAATGAATTCGTAATCGTATATAATTCACTTCAACAGCGACTATCAGGTAGCTCTCGCAGGACGCCAAACTAACTTACACTCGGGATTTAGATACCTCACCAAACCAAATATTATATTGATTCGCTGAATTCACCTGGTTCTATAAAGTCAAAGCACTTTGCTAAATAGTATGCAATTTCATAGAATTCAACTGAATTCGTAATATTCTACTGCTATTTACATTTCTTTACAATATTCTGTGCTTCACAGACAACTTTGGACATGATCAAGTATATAATCCCTCCTTCTGTAACCACCAAAGGCGTAATAGGGGAAGGAAAAAATAAGTATGAAAATTTTATTCCAATACACTTTTGTCTTTTATCATATTCTGCGTTACTTTTGTTTTTTACGATATTAATTGATGACTCGTTTGGCACTTGATGAAACAAATTAATACAAAGGTTTTTAAAAATATATAAACATTTGGTAAGTTTCACAGTTTTTATTTAACTCTGACAGCGGTTTCAACTTCTTAAGCCATTGTCAAAGAGATGAGTGAACAACTAAACAGAGGATGTAAGGGTGGTTGGGCATCTGTTTAGAGCATGTACCGGAACATGTGTGAGGTGTGAAGATGGAGAGGGGGTTGTAGGAGCTAAGGGAAGGCCAAATGTCTGTAAAAACTAAATTTAATCTGAATAAAAAATATAATTCTTCCTACATTCTTCAACCCCCCACACATGTTCCGATACACACTCTAAACAGATATTCACCACCCTTACATCCTCTGTTTAGTGTTCACTCATCTCTTTGACAATAGCTTCATAAGCTGAAACAGCTGTCAGAGTTAAATAAAAACTGTGAAACGTACCAAGTGTTTATATATTTTTATAAATCATTTTTGTTTGTTTGTTACGCACGTTAATGAGAAAATATTTTATCTTAATGAGATTAAGTAATCCTACAATACAATTGATACATTTTCAGAATCACAGAAAATGACAATCTGAATATGAGGTAAACATTTGTCGGATATCTACGGAAATAGACTGAAAACTACCGTTACTTTTTATAAAATGTTTTTTCTTTCACGTACATGTGTAACGCAATATATAATACAATTTCCTAAAAATACCTTCGTTGTCTCATTGCACTTAATGCACAGAATTGTTTGTTTTTTTTCGTTTTTGAAACTACATCAATTTTTAGCTGTGTTTTAATATTTTATAGCATCAACACTATGACGTGTGGAGGGTAAAATTGAATTTCATTTGCCTTACTGTAAGTTTTTGATTCTTTAATTAATAGAAATCTAATCTCAGGCATTGCATAGGCTATTACTTTGGAGAATAAAAACGATTAGAATTATTTACGTTAGGCCAGATTGGTCTGTTACTGACAGGGGAAAAGTCAGTGAGGTGCACTTAATAACAAAGCGATGTTCTAAGTGACATGTTTCTTGATACAAAGGTAGTTGCACCTTATGGATAAATTAAAAAAAAAACACTGTTTCATAAGTAAATAAACTGTGAATTTTAGAGCATACAAATAATTGTACCCAATTAAAAAGCGTTTTGTTTTTATATTTACAATCTGAATTTTAGATTAGTACTAAGTGGTCACACATGTAGACTCTAGTACTGAAATACGAACTTCAAAATATGCTTTAGCTTTAAGACTGACTACATTATCTCAACGGGTTAACTGCTCTTGAGATGTCGTGTGACCATCGTTATGAAGTTATTGCTCTTGAATTTTTGAATTCTCTCGGCGTTGTTGTTTTTAAATAATATTATTAAATCTTTGTAAATATGTTTTATGAATATATCTTTCTTGCTAAGTTTTCAAAAAAATTAAATAATAAGAGCAGAGCAGTAGAGAAACAAAATTCCTAGATACGTAGTTATCTGTTTAGCATTCACAAAAACTTATATAATATACGCTTATTATTACATCCCTTAGATACAAGTGTAGTATGGACCAAACGGTTACATTTCACTTCTAATTTTTGTGCACTATGAAGCATTTTTATTATATCAAGGATATATTTTAGTGGATAACTATAAGGTCCGCATTACTGTTTTCCAGTTATAAATATGTTAGAATCTTATCTAATAATCGGAATTTTTAGAATTTCTGAATTCTACACAAACGGAATTTTTAGAATTTCTGAATTCTACACAAAACTCCTTAAGTGCAAATTTTATACACGGTAGTTTATAATTTTAAAATGACCAGGAGAAAAAAGTTAGTTTTTATAGTTTATCCTTTGTGAAAAATTTGTCGATACTGTTCGCTGTCAGCTTTTAAGCAGCTGCTTAGAATTGATTATACCCTTAACAAGTTTTTACGTCATCAAGTAAAGAATGAAAAATGTAGGTCTACATAAAAAATATTTATTATACTGTAAGTCTAGGTTTAGCAACATGTACATTACGCCTGTTTCTAAGATCGAAAACTATATGCAACATTTCTGCTTCTGACGAAGAATAGTCTCAGGACTTTTAAGTATATGTAAGTTTCTAAATGACAACATTCCAAGACTAGGTTGTAAAAATAGAGCTGTACCTTCTGTTCTTACACTGTTCTTACATCATGTGATTGTATTATAAAACAGTACACTTAGTATACATACTCATCATCATCAGCCGCGGCTCTACAACCCCCGGTGGGTCTTGGCCTGCTCCAAGAGTCGATTACATACCTCCCTGTTGCTTGCCCTGGCTTTCTAGTTTCTTATGTTCAGCTTTCCGAGGTCCTCCTCTTTCTGGTCTTTGAATCTACTTTAGGATCTTCCCTTTTTTCTGCTACCCATTAGTTTCTGGTAGAAAATATGTTTCGTAGGCTGTCCTTCCTCCATTCTCTCTACCTGTCCAATCCACCTTAGCCTGTATATTTTGATTAGAGTACATAATTTAAATATTTTATTATTTGAAACAGCTAGCCTTAGAAAAAAGTCACGCCAGTAGTTTCAAACAGTTATTGTTTTATTATTTAAACAAATGTGCTTACGGCGTAAAACATCAGTTGTACGAGACATGCGGGTAGATTGCACAAAAGGAACTTTGTTTATCATGTGGCTGGTTTATAAAGGCATCACAAGTGTACAAAGCACGTAACTTATAAGCTCGCAGGTTTTGTTTTCATAGTCGGTTAACATTATAAAATGTCATTTAAACTTAATTGGTTTAACACGGTGTACAACATACGTGATAGTAGACTGTTGTACCTCGATGTCTCAAAGTTCAGTATTCACCATGGTGTACACATTTAATAATTGACAGTCTGCTTGGTGTTAAGTCTTTGCTGTCAATTAGACAATGTAATTATATATAAAAAATGAAAGTTTTAGTTTATTGAAACCTTTGTTAAATGTCTTTAAAAGGACTTCCAAACGATATGTACAGCTAAACGTTTAAGGACATTGTTACGACGGTCTACTGATCGTCGTACGGTACAGTGGAAACAAAATACAAGACACCAATTAAGACACTAATCACCAGCTTTAATTATCACAATAAAACAGTTTGTAATCAACAAGATAGTCTCTTACAACAAATCAAGTAAAAGTTGTTCACACGCAATAATAATGTCAACTGATAGAGTATCGTAAAATTATAAACACATAACACTTCGCCAAACAATACTTCGAACCGCACTGGAATAAATCGCCACTAAAACTGAACTAAGCGTCGCTGAAGTCTTGTATTTAGGCCCCGCTGAGATTCCAGCATATTCCATAATACGCGTCTACTAGAAAACACTAGCGCGTAATTGATTGCGGCCTTGAGAACAGCGCGCGCGGACCGGAATGGTCTGGAAAAGTCTCGTTTCGGACGCGTACTTCATCCCAAAGTAGCAGCAATATGTACGCACACTCACATTACAGCTGGAATAGCCGAGAAATACGTAGAATGTTTTATAATGGCGTACACTTTTCCGGATTACGTAACAATATATTGTTCCATTGATATGGTTAAGTTTGTTGACTACTCGTATCCATACGATTATCACGTGCTTATAGGCACATAGTACATAGTAGTAAGTACATAGTACTTTAGTCTGTACAAGTCCAATTAGTATTTTTTAAGGAAACAATAGCCTACAGGTGGGTGTCATTTTTTATGCTGAAAGTGAACTTCCACATTTATTTCTTGTTTTTTCTAGGTTTGTTGTGTTTGGTACGAGTGCTAGTGTGTGTGTGTGTGTGTGTGTGTGTAAGCAACTGTTTAATGTGTTTTACTGTGTGAACTAATGTAATAGTGTTAGCTGCATGTAACCATCGTGGCAGAATTATCCTGTTCAAAAACCAGTCAGTAATTTGGTATCTCTTACAATATCTACCCATACACTGTATTGATTAGACTGATAAACAAAGATTTTGTACCAGAGAAAGTAAAAGCGTTTTTTATATGTATTTTTCCCTTGAATTCAATAATGTTAACAGAATTTTTCTATCACCCTTTGTTTTTAAGTTACCCTGTCTTAAGTATTATATATGTTATGGAAATCATGCAATTATATTATGGTATATTATTTATAAGACATAAATGAATAAAATATTTGTATTGATTAAGCATTTAAGAATGACCCGTTTGATGTGAAAGAAAGTCTGAAATGGCATAGAACAATAAACAATATTAGTCACAACATGAACAAGACAAAGATTTCGCAGAGGACGGTAATGATGATGTAAGGGTTGATCCAAACTTTGAAGTTTCGTGTTCGTCTCCTGAACCATATTTACTAACACAAGGGGACCTCAATGATTTTGTAAGAGATCTGAATTTATCAAAAAGACAGGCAGCTCTGTTATGCTTACTATTAAAAGGTTGGAACCTTTTCCACCACGAAACTAAAGTATGTGTTTTTAGAAATAGGAATAATGGTTTCAAGAATTTTTTTTCATTTCAAAGTGGACTTCTTTTTTTAGTACTGTTTTTTCCATAATTGAATCATTCGGTCATGAGTATAAAACAGAGAAGTGGCGTTACTTTATTGATTCTTCTACAGTTAGTCTAAAAGCCGTACTTCTGCACATCTGGAATAAGTTTCCATCAGTGCCACTAGCATATGCTACGGAATTGAAAGAAACTTACAAGAACATGAAACTTTTGCTGGATAATATAAACTATGAAGAATTTAAGTGGAAAATTTGTGGTGACTTAAAAGTAACTGCTCTCTCGCTAGGTCTTCAACTTGGTTTTACCAAGTACTGTTGTTTTCTTTGCGAGTGGGACACAGAGGCCGAAAAAACATTGCATATAGAAAGAATGGCCAAATCGAACGTCATTAACTCCAGGAAAGAAGAATGTTGTTAATGCACCATTTGTTGATTCAAAAAAAAAAGTTTATTAACCTCCACTAATATAAAGCTTGGGTTTATGAAAAATTTCGTAAAAGCAATTGATCGAAATGGGCTTGGATTTGCGTACTTAAAAAAAAACAAGTTTCCAAAGATCAGTGACAGAAAACTTAAAGAAGGAATCTTTGTAGTCAAATACGAGACTTAATTAAAATCTGTATAATATTTACCTTACTTATTCCGTCGTGTGACTTCGTTCTGCATTTTGATTTGCTTTACGCGTTTCGAGACATATGTCTCGTCATCAGAAATAAATAAAATAAAATTTCACTCTTAGCGAGGTCGTTACATATTAAAATACAAATATTTGAAAACAATTACACACATACCCGCTTTACTTGAGTGCGCACTCGAGTCGGTCCGATCGGTCCGACATATGTCTCGAAACGCGTAAAGCAAATCGAAAAGCAAAACGAAGTCACACGACGGAAGAAATAAGGTAAATATTATACAGATTTTGTCAATAACTGACTTGGATACCTATTCAAACATGACTTAATTAAAGATGACAACTTAGATGATAGTACGTTAAACGAGGTGGAAAAAGTTGCATGAAAGTCTTTTAAGAGCATTTGCTAGAACGTCCAGGATTCAGACTTAGATTTCTCCTCACCAAATACGTGAGCAGTCAGCGACGAAAATGTTAAACGGTTCCATCAGGATATTTCGGACACAGAAATGCGGTACCAGGGCAAGTGGAGCTCTATCTGACTATGTGACTATTGTTGGACCCTAAAGAGAAATAGACAAATATTCATGAGACAAATCTACAAATATTCATGAGACAAAAATTGTAGAAAATCCAACATTATCCATTTTAGGTAAGATAATATTGTATTGAGTATGCATTTTAAACACGTAATGTTGTAAAATTAAAATAGGTGTCTCTAAAAATCCTTGCATGATTGAAATATTCTGAAACCATACCTAAATGCAGACAAAAAACTATTAGATTATTAGATTCACCGATTTTCACATTTGGTACAAAAAAAATTTAATTTTGTATCACAGTGTTATCTCTGTCTAAGGTCTTACTACCTCTTTGCCGCCGCTGAACGTCGCGCACGCACGCACACACACACACTCTCCGTCTAATGCCACCTTGTAAACGTCAGTATACTCCATGAAGTGAAACTATTGTGTCAACAGAACGAAGTGTACGACTGTATGTCACTCAATAAATGTGTCCCTTCTTATCCCTCTCCCGGCAGACGTATTGAGTGGTATAAGAATGTAGCTTATATAACTTAGTACGAAAAAATTTTGTCTTACTATGCTACTACTTTCAACATCACACGTCTTGTACGGGCAAAACGTTGATTAGTTTATTACTTGTTTAAAACGTTGATTAATACCTGACCACTTGAATAGTTGTTGATAAACATTAGGAAATGTGGTATTTCTAATTTCCAATGCGTCTGAAAAAATGTACACAGGCGTTAGAAGAACAAACATCATGCAAACGCCACAAAAAACAAGAAACAAAAAAAAAACGTTTGCACCTAAGGCTCATATGTTCGAGTCTAAGGCATATGTTTAGCGGAAAGTTTAAGAACTGCAATTGGTGTAAAAAATTCACCTTTGAATTGATCCGCCGAATTAATACTCAAAATGTTTTAAAGTACTTTATGTATTGTGACTAATTGGTTAAAACAGAGTTTTGATATAAATCAGTGGTAGATTCAAAGCTCTAATATTTGACTTTTAATAAGTATTTTAATATAATTTTTATTGTCTATGACTATATGGCGTTCTGTCAGCTCGTATTTTGTACTCATTCTCTCCAAAGCTGTTTTCAACACTTGTACCATTTTAACTTGTACTAAATTATTATGTTGAATGCAACAGCCTTTCGAGATTTAAAAGTACCCGTTTATAAAGCCTTTGGAGATGTTTATAAAGTACCCGTTAACTCAAAAACGTTTTGTTCTTTATTTCAAGTGTTAGCCTACTGTGTTATACGCATTGTATATCACATAAAACGTTATGGTTTCTCAACCATGGCTTTTATATATTTCAGCAAAGAAACTAAAACCCAAAAACCGTTGTCACCTAACCTCAAAAATAAAAACAATACGTATTTTCACTTTGCATTAAGAAATAGGACAATTTATAATTAGACCACTTCTTCTTTTCCACATCGTAATATATTGATGCAATCGCATATTACATAAAACATCGGAAATGTACTGCAGGGACGGATAAAGGTGCAGTTCTGATGCCGCTAAATAGCTTTTGTTTATTTACTTATTACTATGGTAATTAATTCTGGTCTCCATGGTGTTGTTGAGATCTTTAGTAGTAGTATTTAATATATTTAATTACTTATTCTTTGCATCATCAGAAATACGTATAACCATAAATTTTAGAATCGTTTAAGATAATTACAAAATTTATAGACGTATCTGTATACAAATTTACAAAATATATCGATACAATCACATATTAGAAATATTAAAAACTGCAGGAACGAATAAAGTTACAGGTTCCGCTGCCGCAAAATATCATTTGTTTATTTACTTGTTACTATGGCAATTAATTCTGGTCTCCATGATGTTGACATCTTTATACGCGTCAACGAAAAGGCATAATCAAAAGGGCCTAAATCGTGAGAACGGGGCAAAATATCAAATTCTAAGTTAGACAGTGCTTTTCGCCCTGTGTCAAAGGTTACCTGTGCAAAATTTGGTGTTAATTGGTGTAACGGTGTGAATTTGTATTCAGTACACATAAATCCTCAGACTTTAAGATTTATATAATATATAGATATAGATAGATATAGACAGATATAGATAGATATAGATATAGCTAAAACTGGAAAGCGTGATGAGGTAAACGAATGCCTGAAGACGGACTTTGAAGCTGAAGAGGACCCGTCGAGCTTTGAGGTGCCAATGATAACGTGATATAGTGGAACACAATCGTTTACATATGCTCTATAAATCTTCATTATTATATACGGTTAAAATATAAATATGGTCAAAATTTCCTTGTATGTTGACTAATTTGTAATTTTTAAACGGCCAACTAATCTGTTGTTAAATTTATTGCCAGGAGAACTTCCAGGATAGACTTTTCAGTTTCAAAAGTGTTACTGTTTAAATTTAGATAAACAATTCAGCTAAACTGCCTCATTATTAAAAAGAGCAAAATGATTCATAAAATAACCACTATATATGGGAAAACAAAACTTCTAAAACAATCTTCAATGCTTTAATAATGTAACCTGGTTTCATTTAATTACACATATAAAATTTTATCGTCGAAAATGTAGAAAATACAATTAATTAGAGTATCATTTACAACACAGTGTTGGAGTGTCAGTAATTATTAACAAACTCTTTTTAATGTAATTTAGCCGTTTGTAGAGAAGTGAAACAATTTGTTTATCTGGCAACTGTGGGTTAATTGCCCTCGAAAGGTCTTGCACAGCTCTTGATGACGCGCAGGGAAATTTACAAACACCGGCGCTCGCTTTGAATACACACTCATTAGGAAGGCACAGCAGTTTATGAAATGAACGTCATAGCGTTTGCTAACCCATTCGCAGAAGGTTGTTTTCATTGGGAAACGAAAGGAATAAAACTGTGATTTGTCAAAACACGGACTTTTGTCATGAAAACAAGCAAGAAGCAAGTCTGAACAAAGAAGACACACTAACATCCTTAATTTGAGTCTATTAGGAATCTTTTTTATTTTTCAGGCATCAACTGATAGTTAAATACGGTTAAACGTACGTATTTTTTGGTCAATATCCCAAATTAGACAATGTTGAAGTCAATACAACAACGGCTGTCCCCGCACTTATATATGGCAGCGAAACATGGGTAACAACAAAGGCACAAGAAAATCGTATTCAGGCACAGGAAATGCGATTCTTAAGACGATTTAAGGGCTGTAGTCGAATAGACAGAATAAGAAATTAAACGACTAGACAAGAACTTCAGGTATTTAACTTAAATGAAAAGATAAAATTTAATATAAACAAGAGGCCAGAACATTTAGAAAGAATGCAACAATACATAATTCCAGTAAAAGCTAGAAAATACAAAGCCATAGGAAGAAGAAATTTAGGTAGATAAGGAGAAGGTGGTAACCGTAACAGTCAGAATGCCTAAAACACGAAGTGAAGAAGAAGAAGAATAAGAAGAAGAAGACGAAGAAGAAGAAGAAGAAGAAGAAGAAGAAGAAGAAGAAGAGGAAGAGGAAGAGGAAGAAGACGAAGACGAAGACGAAGAAGAAGAAGAAGAAGAAGAAGAAGAAGAAGAAGAAGAAGAAGAAGAAGAAGAAGAAGAAGAAGAATCTTTTTCAGATGGCGTTTCAGTGTGTGTTGCGTATGTTTTGAAATACGACAAAATGCCTACGGCTTGTTGTGTGAAAGAAGCCTACTTTATTTTACAGCCGAAGGTAGGAGAGGTCCCACAATAGTACGAACGCGTAACGATCATATTTGTAGACCTAATGGTAATAGTTAGCTGTTATATTAAGAATGAGAGTAAACTACAATTGAATTTATGTAAACTCATTATCATCATCACCAGTAGACCACAGTGGGCCTCAGCTTCCCTCAGGATTTTCCTCCAGATTTGTCTATCCTTAGCCAATGTCCACCAATTTTTCACTCCAAGTACTTTCACATCTTCTAAGATTCCATCAATCCATCTAGTCTAGGTCTTTTACGTTCTCTCTTTCCTTTGGGCGTGCATTTCATAATCCTCTTAATAACATTCTTCTAATTCCTTTTCTGCACATGTCCTGCCCATCTCAGCCTAGCTGTCCTAATTGATAGGAACAATATCAGGCGGTCTATATAACTCATAGAGCTCATTGTTGTACCTTATTCTCCACTCTCCACCTTCCATAATTTGTTCATAAATTTTCCTAAGCATGCAAACGTATAAACTACAAAATAAATGATTTATAATCAATTTAGCTCATAGCCCTGTGATGGAAAGCGAAGAAAAAAATAAAAGACTTTAACCAGAAGAAAAAAATCGTTACAAAAAAATTTTTAAACGTAGCATCAAAATAGACATTTTTTTCTTCTGCCTCCTTTATGCACGGTGTTTATGGTCTGCCAACACCTCTTTCACTCTCTTAGTTCATAATTTTTAACCACTGTGGGGTGATCTTGTTTCCTGCATTTACTTTTTATATACCGATATTATTTCCAGCACAGTATATTGCCACTGAAGACCTCCAACAATCTTTAGAGGGAGGTCTCAAATTCCTTAGGAACTGTTCCATTTTTCTTCAGGAACTCTCATGTCGCCGTTGACCCGCTGTATAAATCTTGTTTTATTTCCCTTCAGTCATCATATGATCGGTTTTACTGCCACAAAAAATTACGGAGCTTCCGTTACACAAGGAAATTCCATTTCGTGGTCACAAAAATCTGATGGCATAAAATTAAAAAGATATTTTACAATAAACATGTTTGCATAATGAATACTTTAGTTTCATTCTCAACTTCAATTCGACAACTATTACGTTAGACAGTACTAAGTACACGTTTAAAATTCTTACCGTTGTCTGGAGAGGATTTTGTGTGTAAAGCGTCCCCCTCGACGAAGACTCACATTACAATTTTTTAAGTCTACTGTCACAGTTTTCGCTTTAATCTTAAGCTCGACGACGCGGTGTGATGATAATAGGAATTAATGTAGATATCGTGTCGCACGAGCTCCCCCCCCCCCCCATTGAATTAAACACGACAAAAACGTGACAACCTTTTACACTATAATAAAGTATTTTAAAAGTATCGGGCATATTTTATTACACAACTTAGATAACGACGTTGAGGGAGGTAACAATTACCCGGCGCCACATTCAGCGCCGATAACAAACCGTTAATATTTAATAAACACGTTCCCGCTGCTTTGCTTTCAATCAAGATTCATTTGAAGCTCATGCAATATGCACGAACACAGAATATTCCAACTCACACAGGCTTTGTTTTAGTGTTTTACCTCATTTAAAAATACAAATCGATATTTTAAAAATTCAGGTGACAAGGAAAGAAATAGCCTATTCAAACGGTTGTCGACTGATAATTGTTGTAAACACGAAACTGACACCAACACAGACCAAAACTGCCACAGCACATCGTAGCACTTATCACGTAGTCTTACAATCATACAATTGTTGTTGAAGCAGTGTAAACGTGCGATTGCTAACTCACCCTTTCTCGGTACTATTGGCGAGACGGGGGCGAAGTTTACACATTACGTTAATTTCAAATAATTACTTTGATTTGCAGCCGTGTTACTGTTTTTAGCACGCGTATTTAAACTAAATCGTGCAATTTTAAATAATATCTTCAAATAACTACACTGCAAGTAGGATTTATTTTCACCTGACACACGTTTCACAGAAATTATTCTGTATCTTCAGAGGTTTGTTTGAATTGTAACTGAAGTTTCGCTTACAATATAGTTAACAAATAATCGAATTTACTTCGATTCTATTTTCGATTGTTGTAATGTTTATGTAGTCAGCTATTTATTATATATTGTTACGACGGTCTACTTGATCGTCGTAGGTACAGTGGAAAACAAAATAAGTACACCAATTTTGTCACTAATCACCAGCTTTAATTTTTACAGTTAAACAGTTCGTAATTAACAACACAGTCTACTACAACAAATCAAATATAAATTGTTTACACGCAATAAAATGTCACTCATTTTAAACACAATTGTATTACAATTATACCGCCCGATTATAAAACGCAACACTTCACTAATAACCACATGAACGTACACAGTAATGTCGCCCGATAATAACTCTCGAACTGAACTGTAAATATATCGCTGCTGTACCGACGTCTCTGAGTATTTGTATTTATAACCGCCGAAAATCTAGACGATTCCTAATTGCGTCTTAGCGTCCGTATAATCTACGTAATTGACTGCGGCCTTGACACAGTCCGCACGGCTGGCGGCATCGAGAAGACTCTCGCAAATGCGTCTACAAGCACGCCACACACAGTAGAGCGAGATTCTTCTGGCACATTGGACAAAGATGTACATTGTTCTGTGATGTCGTAACAATATTTAATTTTCTATTTTATTAAAACTATATTTTTTAAATACAAAGAAATAATAAAATTGTAAAGTGGTGTAGGCCTAGTAGGCTACTGTTTACTATAAATGCAGTAGAATTTGAGACAGTAATTAGTAATCTGAACAGCGAAACTTTTAAGTTGGATCCGCTAATAACGCTGAAAACCAACAAAATAATAAAGATACACTGTCTGTCAAGATGAAATTGATGATTTTCCACTTGTAAATAAAGTAAAATATTTGTGGAAAACAAAACGCAATATGAGACGTTGTTAGTTAAATAAAATCATTACACGCACATCCTCATGCTTATGTATAACATACGCATGTAAACGCATAAAGATTCGTTCACACACAAACACGTGCGCCCGTGCGCGTATATAATGTACACGCTGTTTGTAAAATATTTATAGTAGGGTGGATCGAAAAATATTTTTATTTTTTTTTCGATTCGCTATACCGCGGAAAACTTGTCCCTACTACCGATAAGTCAAATAAAAAAAATAATAATAATTGGTTAATATCTTCCGGTCTCGCATCACGCCCGAAAATCATTAAAGCTGATCAATTTTAACAATTTTTCGTAATTAAAAAAAAAGAACTTCTTCTATGCAAGTCAAACGCTACAGCTTTAGATAACTAAAGAGCAGCACATGGAAATAAATAAAAAAAAAAAACATAAAGAGCAGCACATGGAAATAAATAAATAAAAAAAAACATAAATATTGTAACTTTTATTGGTCGCGTATTAAACTGAAAAACACATTTTGAACATTACAATTGCAAATTTTACATTGCGACATAAAATAGTTATTGATTAATGTTACGAGCCGTGTCGTTATGTCAATAGTCTTTTACTCAATCTTTTTAGCCCTTGCTATTTTAAACTCCGATTTATAGGCCTATATTGTGTGTACGTCATACCTGTGTATCTCATAGACTATACCTCGTATTATCAGATGTACGTAGACGCTCTCATACCTGTGTATCTCATAGACTATACCTCGTATTATCAGATGTACGTAGACGCTCTAATTACAGTTATTAAACGATTTTCATTTCAGTCACACGCCCCACGCAGTAATTAGGATCGATATCTACAATACGTGAGCCGAAAGCAAACCACAGGTTTTTTGCATTCTTTTCAAAGAGGTTTTCTTTATTTGTGAATTCTTTTGCTTTGGATGATTTTACTTTGCAGTTCTGTGTTATTATGTGATGTCCGCCGCAGTCAGAACCAGAGAAGAGCATATATAGACAAACAGATAGAAAGATAGAAACGTAGGTATGTAGATAGATGGATAAAGACGTGAAAGAACGTGAAAGAGAGGAAAAAGAGGGACTAAAAGAAAGAGGGGGACGGTTAAATATTTGATGGTAACTGCGATTTAGCAAAATCAGTGATAAGTTAACTATAACATAATATTTTGAATTGTCAGTAATGCCTACCGTGGATTATTGTATTAGTCATCACCATCATCATCATCATCTTCAACAATTAAACCAAGGATGGTTTTTGCCGGTCTCAAACAGGCAAAGATTAGAGCTGGTCACTTCAGCGCTTCCTCGGACGTCCCACACCACTCCGTCCCCTCGGCTTATAGTTCCATAGTTGTTTGGGGATGCGGCAGTCATCCATTCGGCAAAGACGTTCCCACCAATTCAGCCGATACTGGGCGATCCTGTCGAGTACATTCATAATATTCAGTTCCTGCCGCATATCTGTGTTTCTTCTATGATCATGGAGAGTATACCCTGCCACGTGCCTGAGAAATCTCATTACAGCCGCTTGGATGCGACTGGCCTGGCCTTTCGCTAAAGTCCAATTCTGAGACCCATAAAGAAGTGTGGGAAGGACCATCACCTTGTACAATTTTAGGCGTGTTCCTTTACTTGCTGACTTAAGAGTTTGCCTGATGGTCCCGCACATAAGGTTGAACTCATGCAACTTATTCACAACGTCGTTGCTTGCATTATAAAACACACTGTAGCCCAGGTATTCAAAATTGCTAACTCGTTCCAGGACAGTGCTATCTATAACAATTTTTTCCCGTACGGCATTAGTTCCATAAAAAGCCATCACCTTGGCCTTAAGTGTGGATATTTGCAGTCCAGAGTCTTTGCACATTCGCTTTACAAATGTATACCTATCTGCAACCTGTTTTCCGGAGTCCGACAGAATAGCCTGATCGTCCGCAAACAACAAAGTGCCAATTGTAGGGTGACCAATCATAAAACGATTATTGTATTAGTAAAATGTATTATTAAATTAAAGTGAAATTAGGAGTAGGTTGGATTAAGTTGGTTGTCATTTATTGACTAGCAGAAATCTGAAATTGTACATTAACCAGGAATAGTTCACTAATAAAGAGTAAAAGAAGTTATGAAACATATAACACTTATCGTGAAGGAAACGTCTCTGGCAGTCATCTGCAGTCAGTTCAGTCTGCTTATCAATTGCAATCAGTTTGCATACACTCCATCTGTCACGTTACTTCACGCTTTTACGTCTTCATATTTTCTACGTCTTTCTAGTCGTTTCCTTCGTAAGATGTCGTCTTCAAACGAAGATGTCGTCTTCAAGCATGTTTGTGATAATTTGGTTAATCCTTAGCCGTGTTCAGTAAATTTAATTTAATTTCACAATCAAATATATAGCAGTCAAAAATGTATACAACCCTGATTTAATAAACAAACTACACAAACGCATCCTAAACACAAAAAGTAAAACACATCAGACCAACAGCACACAACCCAGTAAATACATCACACTTACATACTACAATTCCAATATACACAAAATTGCTAACACATTTAGGAAACACAATTATAAAGTAGCTTACAGAACCAAAAACACCATTAGGAAACACATAAATAATAGTAACAAAGACACAGACATATACAGTAAAACAGGGGTTTATAAATTAAATTGTAATGATTGTCACCAATTCTACATCGGCCAGACGGGAAGATCTTTTTCCTCCAGATTTTCAGAACATTTAAAAGCCCTCACCACAAACTACATACATTCCACATTTGCCACACATTTACAAAACGAAAACCACAGTTACACAAACATAGAACACAACATGGAAATATTACACTACTTACCTAAAAGTAGAAAACTAAACACAACAGAACAATTTAAAATATACAGATATCATGCACTAAAACCAAACAACATATTAAATGAACAATTACATTATAAATCACATACACTATTCGATACACTGATCCAAACACACAATTTGAACCCCAGCGCCAATTCCCTCCCACCATCAACCCCCACCACACACACCTATAGTCCATAACCGTTACTCTGTTTATGACATTCAGTATTAACTCCCACTGAAGAAGACATACATCATGTTGAAACGTTTGGGGAAGTGATAACCAAAGTAAGTTCATAAGTGAAAGTTTATATATATATATAATAATTTAATTTTCATAGATTTCACACGTTTTAGTCTTCTTGACTCCCCTTAAAAACTCTGTATTTGATTTCCTTTCATCCCAATCATTTCTTGTTATTTTACACCTTGGAAGGATTCTTCTGCTTTCAGACTTTGTCTTCTCAGGGTCAAGCTATTATTTCCAAAACCGATCATAACCTCCAAGAACAACGCTAATATACCCGATGTAATTAATACTGTTACGAATGTCTCACTGATCGTCGTATGGTGCAGTGGAAACAAAATACAAGACACCAATGAAGTCGTTAAAAACCAGCTTTAATTATCACAATTAACAGTTTGTAATCAACAAGTTATTCAACAAGATTATTCTCGTACGACAATTCAAGTTAATCTGTCCACACAAATAGTAATGTCAACTATAAACAATTCCGCACTATAATCACATTTTACTGATACACCACTTGAGACATACTGTGTAAATCGCCCGACAATAACTCAACTGAGTAATCGCCGACGTAAGACTGACTCTAAGCGGCAGCTGTCGTTGTTTAAATAGATAACACAAGTGTTCCAGAATAATCCATAATACGCGTCAACACTACTCGAAAACACTAGAGCGTAATTGATTGCGGCTTTGAACACAGCGCGCCGACCGGTATGGTCTGGAATAGCCTCGTTTGTTGACGCATGTTAAGTGAGCACACAAACATTACAGCTGGGGTCTACTGGGATACCCAAGATACATGTAGAACATCCTGTAATAGCGTAACAATACTTTATGAAATTGGGATATTAAGTCAGATCATAGTAAACTTCCCTCTTGATGAAAGTTAATAATATTTGTAGATTGTCATTTAAAAAAATATTGATCAATTTTTAAAATATTTTTGCAAATGTAAATATAAATTTGTAGAAGTTCTATGAAATGTAAATTATAATTTGTAAAAACTTTTTTAAAAATTATTTATTATTATTATTATTAGCGGTGGTCCTACAGTCTATGCCGCATTCCGCAACTCGATCGCCTTTTCTCCCTGTCCTTCCAGTCATAGTCTTCATTAGCTCGATATCTCATACTTTTCCTAATTCCTGTTCACCATTGTGTTGTCAGTCTTCCTTTTCTTCTCCTGTTTTGTGGTGTGTAAGTCAATGCTTTCTTTGGCCATCGCTTCTCCTCCATCCACATTACATGACCATACCATAGCAACTGTCTGGATTCTATTCTTACTGCTGTTGTAAATATGCGCCCTGTTTTCCTTCTTATATCTTCGTTTCTAACATGTTGCATTCTAGAAATATTACACGTTCTTCTTAAGAAATCCATTTCCACAGTTTCTATAATCTTTTTCTCTTTATCTGAAAGTTGGCAGCATTCGCAGCCATAAGTTAAAATGGGCTCCACAATAGCTGTGTAGATTGTCAGTTTAGTTTGAAGTTTCATTTGGGTCGACCAAAGTAATGGAGTTTAGCAAACGAGTAGTCTTTTTTCCTTGTTGTATCCTATTTTTGATGTCATTTTTGTTGTTGTTCCATCTTCTGAAATAATGCTTCCCAAATATTTGAATTCGCTACACTTTCCGATTCTATGGATTTGCAGATCTGGGTCTCCTTCTTGCGTGTCTCCTATTTTCAGATATACAGTACTGTTTTAGTAGTGCTTATGTTAGTAGTGTTTATGTTTTCAGCTAAGGGAGAAAACCCCTACAGAAAATCCTGGCCCTGCAAGTCTGAAGGTTGAATCGGCGTGCCAGCGACTCGTCATTCGTAAAAAAACATAAAGTGCTAAAAGTTTCGACAAATCGCCTCGGAATAAGGATGGATATAAACGTTTTTTAAAAATATAAACGCTTAATGAATAGTTTTTGAACACTGGTAAAGATAATAACAAATATTAAAGAAGAAATATTATTACATAATTACATATTGTCTTTCATATTTATACGAACAAATTTAACAGCTGTAATGTCCATGTAAAACTGACAGTCAAAAAAAAAAAATGAGTCTGTTCAGACAGTACAGCTGGTTTTACGATAAACAGTAAAAACTGGAACACTCGTAGGGAAATGACTGTATCTCTAGGAACGACCAAGTTGGCAGCGTCATCGTTCTTTGTTCGTTACGGTCTGACAGTAGTTTCAATTCCTTTAGAATACTTGCACGTGTCAAGTGCTTGCTTTTTGTGCATTCATAACGTTTGTTTTACGGGTGTCTCTTGAAAATGGGACAGTTGAACATTTAAATATAACGTCTGTGTTTTAGTTTAAAAAACACAATTTACTGTCAATACTATTCTATTTAAGGTTGGCTGATTTAAGTTCAATTTTATTTATCGTAAGAATAGGGAAAGAGAAGAATCCTGAAGGTAATAGAAAATAGGAAAAGGAATTGGTTAGGTAATTGTTTAAGAAGTGACTGCTTGCTTATAACTGCCATGGAGGGTGTGATAGAAGGAGAAAAAAAGAAGAGGGCGTAGAAGAATGAAGTTAATAGATAGCATTAAAATCAGAGGGTGTTACGAAGAAACGAAAAGACATACGATAGGACAGCTTGGAGAGCTTTTACCATTTGAAGACCTGCCTTAGGGCCAGACACCAAATAAAATAAAATTATTTATCGTAGACGTCTTAATTGTTGACTGAAGGGCGTGGTACTTTAAAACGAGTAGGAGGGAGTGTAGACGTCACGGTCAGGGAACAAAGACTATCCTTTACGTGAGACACAAGAAGAAACGTTATATGAAGCATTTGATGACTTGGACGGCTTTTTACTTAGGTCTATAAATAAAAGCTGTTTCTAATGGAAAGGGCATATGGTACAACTAAAGATATTTACAATAAAAAGTACATATCTAAAAATGCGAAAATAAGTCATTACAGTACAGTAGTGATGCCAGAATGCCCGTACGCAAGTGAATGTGTAGCATTGAATTATAATTTAGACAAACTAGAAATATTGGAAAGACGAATTACTAGGAATGAAATATAAAAGTATAGAAAATATAACAGAAACAATGAGAAAAAGAAGTCTATTATTTTTTGGACATTTATATAGAACGTACGACAATAGGTTAACATAGCAGATCTTTAAATATCTGTGGGGGAAGAAGTCAACATCAAGTTGGATTAAAGAAGTCCAAAAGGATTTAGAAAAAAAATAATATACACGCAGAAGAAGCAAGGCAAAAGTGTTAAAAATGGAAGGAGTCCAGAGTAGGAGAGAGAAAAACGCAGGTTCAAAGTGAACTGAAGACAGGAAGAAGAGACACAATGAAAAGATGAAACAATATTGGAGAAAAAGAAAGGAACAAAGAATAAAGAATTGAAATTGGCATGTGGTCCTTAGATGGTCGATACAAAAAAAAGCAGTTTCTAGTTAGTGTACATTGTTAGACGTTTGTATGGAACGTGATCATACAACATTGGAATTGATTATTGAAGGGTAGAAGAGAAAATGTACGAAAATAAAAATTGTATAACCGGATAATTCTTTTTACGTTCTTATTGTGTACTGCTTCAGTTTTTCAACTGCGATCTCCGTTGGACAACCGTAACATGCTCCTTAGTATTTGTAGTTGGTATCGTTCCTGAGTACGTAATTTGTCGATGTTGAAACCCATTCTTAGAAATAGTTTAAAAAGTTTTTTTTTCTTTTGTCCCAAACTGTCATATATAATTAACACAGGCATTTTGGTGCCTCTATCTTTTTATAGTTCTAATCGATCAGCTAGGACTCGATTATGTCATATATCCCAAAATCCTTCTGATCCAAAGACGCTGAAATTCCTGAACAATTATCAGCAGAACGCGGGAACAGGCGCAGTGTACTGTTCCATAAATTTCACTTATTCCCTCTCCTTCTGTTCCATTCTGTAGCATTCTGCGTGGCACTGAGAATGTCATAAGTCTGGGTTTTGTACCACTTATATCTATATTTTATAAGTAAATCTAAATCTTGTAGTCGGTTTTATATATAAATATATATCAATTAAATTATACCATAAAATAACTAATCGACTGTAAGATTTATCACTTACGATGTGAGTGTAAATGCAACATAAAGCAGTTACACTGGTCGAACGGTAGCTCGGCACTTGGTAGAACATTTATTAGAACTTGAATTGAATAAATAAACACTTGGTATATTTCTACATATAATTTTAATTTTTTCGACAATCGTTTCACTAATTACGGCAGTTTTTGAACTGACAGATTTGAAATGTATGTTAGGCGGCAGCGGGTTGGAGGTAGTGTATGAGCTTGGACTTTCCAATGAATCCTTGGTCATAACTACCTCAAATACTGTACTACTAACTAACTCAATACTAACTACCCGTCTAACATACATTTCAAATCTGTTAGTTCAAATCTAACCGCTAAAACTGGCGTAATTGGTGAAAGAATTGTCAGGAAAATAAAAATTATTTGTAGAAATATACCAAGTGTTTATTTATTCAATTCAAGTATAAAGAAGTTAATTAATGGAATAGTTTCATTGTGTTAAATAAGGGAACTGGTGGGACCAACTTTAAGGGGACCAAGTCGTGAAGGTATGTCCCATGTTAATTAAATGGATGTGTCGCTTATCATCTAGGTACTCATATTTCAAAAACCATTCAAGATATTTTTACGAACTTTTTTCTACTGTAAGATAAATATACAGCATACCGTAAACCTAATTAATTACATGTACGTGTAGAAGAATACTTAGGGTAATTTTTCAAATATGTTAGTTAAAAAAAAAACAATTTTTATTTCTGTTTGAAAACATACTAAATATTTACATAAGATTTCATACAAAATTGTTGGTCTATTGTAAAACGTATTATGAAGCGAGCATAATAAAAAAAATCAAATCTCTAGCACGTTTCAGTACAAAGTTATGCGTACCTAAACATAAAAAACATGGAGTTAACAGAAAATCGCGTTTAAAGTTTTGTAATGTTAATCGAAATGCACATGCACTAAGCACTTCTCCTTCATTACTCTCATCTCTCTTCTTTTATAGCTGCCTTTTCTTTACTTTGTTCTCCTTACTTCCTTCCAGAACTCTCTTATTTGCTTCCAGAATACTCATTTTATAACTAATAATATTATTATAAAATACTGAAATGTTTCACTGACATCGCACTGGGTGACTTCACATGAATTGAACATATAAGATGATATGAAAAAAAATGTTTGGTATAACAATACTTACATATCATTTTAAGCAAGAAGAAAAGGAGAATTTTTTAACGCTAGAAACTAAAAATCTATTTTTTTCTTAACTTTTTCACGATCTGGTCCCGTTAAAGCGAAAATCAGACACAAGACTTGAGGTAGACTAGTGTAAAAAGACGCATCGATGGCGCGCGCGCGGGCGCGCGCGTGGTTGTTACATCCAACGAAGCGAGGCGTTTCTTTGTACCAAGATTCAGTGGGCTGTGCACACATCAATCAGACGTTAGAAGCCTTCGTTGAACAAAACCGCTACTGTGGTGGGAAGCGAACAGGTGTCTGGATGATTTTCACTTCAAGAATTATCTCATATAACCTACTTCAGAAGCAATTTTTTTTTACGTGTAGACCAAGTATGTTGTTAGTTAACAAGTGAACTGTGAAACAAAACCTCCGAGATGTCTGTAAAATGAAACACGATTTTGCTAAAAAATTAAACGCATAGCTACCTCCTTCCTGTCTTTCGTCTAATTTTCCTAACAGTCACTTTGCATACACGTGACTAAATGTCGTTGTCTGTCGTACTTGTTGCGTTATCTTTCAATAGAAAAGCCTTTGGCCTTTGGACTTTGGCCTTTCAAGCCTTTTGTGCTCAGCCTTCAAACATCGTCTCTTCGTTTTCACTCATTGTTGCTTAGGCTAAGTCAACAAAAAACCATACTTATCAATCCTAAGGCTTTCACGGTTGACGTCAACATTATTGAAATAACTTTCTGCCGGGCTGTTAGGCCGTGATGTACTGCTTTCATTCAAACAGACGTTTCGGCTCCAAAATCGGAGGTCATCCTCAGGGTAAAAATTTACAGGCATTTGCACAAATGCAATGCACAGAGAAGGGCATTGAAAATGCTTCAATAAATCTAAAAAATATATATAGAGTATTTATGTTCATTCACCAATCAATGAATTATTCACCAATCTATGAATTCATTCTTCATTCACCAATCAATGAATTCATTCTTCATTTACCAATGTACAGAATATAAGTTAAATGTAGTCGCATTCATAAGCGAAGTTTTATATGTGTACTACGTTATTGACAACAAAGTTGTAGTTTCTATGGAAACTCACCGGTTCCCATTTTCGATCACGCACCAGCGATCGGCCGCAAATGTGCGACACGTTCTTACAAACATTTTCAATGTTAAAACGATCGAGACAATTGGCACGGTGTTCGCCAATTCACCGCAGTACTGGGGTACAGATCATGAGTTAGTCGCCAATTCACGTCATATACATCAGTACTGGGGTGAATTGGCGAACATTGTGCCAACTGTTCTATCGTTCTTACACTGAGCATGGCCTCCGAAAGTGGGGCCGAAACGTCCGTTTAGAATGGAAGCAGTAGACCACGGCCTAATAGGCCTACAGAAAGTAATTTCAAAGACAAATATCACTTATCAGAAAAATCAACACTTCATTAGTCCTACCCCTGAACACTATGTGCATTAAAATAAATTTAATTGAACACCAAATTGCAATCGAGGCCATCCATATTTACGTCAGTCGTGCGAAGTAAGGGCAGGCGATGTGTCTGATGTGAACACACTAATGCTCAGTATAGCAACTAATAAAGCAGAGAGGCATTTGTGGTAGTCTACGGAGTTGTTTCCTAAAAAAATTGTAACTTAAACATTTTTGAAATCTAAATTGCCTTCTAATTTTCTAAACACATTTAATAGTTGGTTTTTATTTTGGGTAAGTGGTGTTAATAATATCAAATAAATAGAAGACGTTCGTGCGCATTTTGACTATGTTAAAAGAGGAAGTGCCACATACTCTTAGGTTAATCATACTAATGTATAGTATAGTCTTCACATACAATTTCGTAAATAAACAAATAATAGAGTATAATAAAGGCTTGAAAATATAAACTTTATGTGGTAGGTAATACTCAAATTTACGAGGTATATGTATCTGTGCGTTTAGTCTCTCTGTCTCTGTCTGCCTGTCTTTCTATCTGCCTCTGTCTCTGTCTGCCTTTCTGTCTCTCTCTCACACACGCGCGCGCGCGCCACCATATTGAAAACTGCATAATTCCATCTGCTCGTTTACATATGTTGACCCTTTAACATATATTAAAGGTTAACAAGTTTATTCTTATTTCGTTTGTATACGAGATAAAATTAATAATACTTATCGTCCATAGCCTAACAAAGTCGTACTACTTTATATCTAGCTTTTTTATTGTAGGCGGTTTCTCAGAATAATTTTTGGCATAACTTTTAATGCTTTTGAAGTGACATCAAGAGAAACTGATTTTTTTTTTCATATTGTTACTACGGTCTAACTAATCGTCGCATGGTACAGTGGAAAACAAAATACAGACAGCAATAAAGTCGCTAATCACCAGGACTAACACTAAATCACTAAACCAGCACTAGCACTAATCAAAAAGCACTAACACTTTTGTAATCAACAAGTTATTTAACAAGATTATACTCGTACTACAATTCAAATTAAATTTTTCCACACGCAATAATAATGTCAATAAATAGAGTCCCGCACAATAATCACTTTTCAGTAATAACCACTTGTGACGCACTAAGTAATCGCCCGACGTAAACTGACTTCCAAGCGGCAGGTGTTGGCTATTTATAGTCTGCAGGGTTCCATAATATGCGTCCTTAACAAAGACTCGAAAATTCTAGAGGATACTTCAGCGCGGCCTTGGCGGAAACACGCAGAAACATGGTGGGCTAAGCGAGAAACGCTAGAACAATGTTCACCATAGTAACAGAACGTTTCGTATTGCGTAACAATATTTTCTTTTCCATAATTTTTCTGCATAACAATGGTTATTTCTACTATCCTCAGCTAATACTTTTGAACATATTAATCGATATGTTTTCCAACGCCTTGTAAAACATGTTAAAAATAAAGTTTATCAATAGCCTTGAAATAATTATACAGGTAATTGTTTAACTAACAACAGCAGGTGTTTTTATCAACGATTTCTTAACAAGTAACCGCACACAGAGTTTATTTTCCAAACAAACCTTAAAGGAAGGTATAGGTCATAAGTAGGGCCTATAAAGGTTTTAAGGAACGTTCAGAACAAAACTTTCATTTGGAAAAAACGACTTGGTGTATAAGAAGAACAACGTTATAGGAATCACAAAAATAAAATACAGCTTCCATAAAAGGAAGATACATTTATCCTAGTTTGTTTGCCGTTTTAGGGTACAGACTTTACCTGAAGATAACTCTCGGTGGCGTAGGAGTTAAAATGTTGTATTTTGTGGACTTGACCGTGGTAGAAGTCCGTAGTTTCTTTCACACGTATATTCTTGTTAGTCTAGGTGTTGATAATATTATTATGACCGTCTCCTGACTGATCGTCGTATGGTACAGTGGAAAACAAAATACAAGACACCAATTAAGTCACTAATCACAGTTAAACAGTTTGTAATCACAAGATAGTCTCTTACATCAAATCAAATAAAAATTGTTCACACGCAATAATAATGTCAATTAAAGAGTCTCGCACACATATTATACAGCACATAACACTTTTCCACAATACTTCGAACAGCACTGGAATAAAACGCAACTCAAACTGAACTGAGCGTCGCTGAGTACTCGTGTATTTTTACCCCGCTGAGGTTCCAGAATATTCCGTAATAGGCATTTACTAGAAAACACTAGAGCGTAATTGATTGTGGCCTTGAACACAGCGCGCGCGCGCGGACCGGTATGGTCTGCAGAAGTCTCGTTGCGGACGCGTGACAAGTGTCACATAATTGTCCTTCATCTCAAAGTAGCAGCAATATGTACGCGCGCGCGCGCGCACACACACACACATTACGGCTGGGCTCCGCTGGAATAACCAAGAAACACGTACCGTATAACATCGTAACAATATTTACGTTATATATAAGTGCCACTGTAAATTCTAACATGTCCAGTATGTAACATGTAAATGGTCGAGGCTTACACAGTTAGCATTTGAATAATAGTTTACCATTTACAAAATAGTGTAAACTACACGTTTGCCACACGTTTACACCAAAATACTGTAATGATTAACACAGTCAATAAACAAAGATTATAAAGACTACAAAAATGCCGACTGACTATAAATAATTTGTAAACAGCTGAAACCATTTACATTAGGCTGTAAATCATTGTTATGATAACAACATTCATAAAATTACAAAAAACTTGTAATAAACATTTTCACTTTATACCTATCAACAAACGAAAAAGTCATACCATCTACCTTAAATAACCACACCCGTCAAGTCAAACAAAACCACTGATTATTTGTAAACTTTTGCCCGAGTTTTCCGTAAACAAAATCAATATTGGCTTCTTACAGTTAACAGAAAAACAGACAAATCAAACACACTGATCAGAGTGGCGTGGCGCAGGTATACAGTCTAAGCAGGCAATGCTAAGAAAATTGTATACAACGACTTTATCTAATACCTGTATATAACACTGGATGCAGTCACGCTCTAAAAATTGCACACGAGAAACAAAAAAACAAAAAAAAAACATTATATTATAAAGTGATTAAATAACCGTTTTGCTGAATGTAGAATATTAAAAACTCGTTTTTTTTTAAATAAAACAATATAAAACGGTTTTGTCCACTGGGAAAAGGAGAAACAATTAACTTGTTAGACGTTTTAGAAATTAAAAACGCTCTGTAGCGGAACAGAAATATTACCCGCGACCGACCTGACTCTAGGGTCTCTTCTTTGTTAGAAATCGGAATTTAATTTTGTTGCATTGTAATGTGTTCCATTGTTGTTCGGCCAATGGGTTGGTCACGAGTTGTCCTCCTCCTGTGCATTACTGGAATCTTCTCGGGCGGCCGTTCTTACTTCTTGGGCGGCCGTTTTTACTTCTTGGGTAGCCGTTCTTACTTCTCGGGTAGCCGTTCTTACTTCTCGCGTGTCTCTAATCTATACGAAACTCCCAAATGGTTATATAAGTAAAGTACACTTATAATTTTCTCTAACAAAACCAAAACAATTGTCATAGGTACATTAAATAAGCAATACAAAATTAATTACTAAAATTTTACTATACTTAATTTATTTAAAGGCACGATTACAGGCAATTCTTCTAATAGATAAAAATTTGTCTACTATTTTTATAGAAACTATACGCCATTATATTCTTAAAAGATGAGAAAGGAGCGTGAAGAAAATTGCAGTACGAAACTGAAACATCCTATAGGGAACATCTCTAAAGTACTCGATCTGTTAATTTTGTGTCTAACAGCAACTGAATATCAAGAAAACGACAAAAGTGTAACATACACTACATGGGAATGTATTTTGTATATTTCTATCGTAACTTATATAAAATAAAATCGCTTTCGAAAAAGCATTAATTAAAACTTGATTTATAGTGGCTAGTAGTGCCCCTATTGTCTTTATTAATGGCACTATGTATATATGATTCGCTAGAACAAACTTACAAAGTATCAAGGCTTTTGAAGTATTATAATAACTGCGAACCCCAATACAACTTGTAAACAAAAACTATGAATTTCTGTAGTCTCCAGTGTTTTAAATAAAACAGTCTTTAAGCTAACTGCACGCTTTATATGTTCCATACATTTTTCCATTGTATTTTCATAGAGAGCAGCCAGTTTCAATCTAAGCACTGATGATGACTGCTCTATAGTCATACACAAGTCAACGATTTTGTTTCCAGGAGAGAGGAAATTACAAACTATTTTACAGTTGTAATACTACCGTATAGAAGAATTATACTGTTAAAATAGATTGCGTACTTAGAAACCGTTCTTCGTCATTCTAATTTTCAGAAATCGTTTTCCTGGTTTGCAGTAAGAATGTTCATTGTCTGCCGTAATATGAATTAAATATCAATTGGGAATATTTCTTCACAATGGTAGAACGCTGGCAAAATGAATGTCATGTAACTAGTAACGTGATTATAAATTCATCCTATCACAAGATTACAGTTCTTAGCGAAAAGCACATCGTAACTGAACATCATTGAAGAGTAAACGTTCTCTGCGGCTGGAAGAAAATGACAGTCATTTGTAAGACTGAGGGTAGGTCGTTAAACAGGCAGAAATGTCAATGATAAATTATACTACTAAGCTGGATTAATGAAAGTATAACGTTATCCATCCACTCTCTGGAAATCGTTCTCATGAGGCGTAGCACTTTGTGTAAACGTGTTCACGCTTGCGCTTCGCTCATGTTAAGTAAATACGTAAGCATAACAATCTTGTCACCGTAATTCTTCTACTGTAACAAAACTTTCTGTGGTTTTCAATGAATCTTGGACTTTGGAGTTTCAGTGCTCGCTTAAGTAGTGTATGGTCGCGCAAATAATTCTCACGCGGGAGAAGCGGAAATGGTATGACGTAAACAAACTACTGTCCAACCTGCAAACATTAGTGTGCCCAACCTTGTTCCGTAATACAGTAGAGCATCGATTATCCGAACATCCATTAATCGAAGGATCTATTATCCAAACTCAATAAAAAGTACAATTATGTACTGTACTGTACGGTAAAATGTATTGGACACGTGTAGGCGTATTGGATATTTATTGAACATACAAAGTTGCATACTATAAATTATTACAGTACTGTACAATAATAAATAAACGCTGTAGCTTACAATCTTACAATCGATAAACAAAGAATCGTGACTGAGACTGTTCTACTTGAAACTGTTGTAAAGTGGGCCGAAACAGAAGACAAGATAGATTTTATTCAGATAATGAATCTTAAACGACTTCAGTCTTTGGCAGTGAGAAAACGGGGTATCGGTTTGAAGCAGAGAGTGATAGAACAATTCTTCAAAAAAGTGTAAATCCATGGTTCTGTATGTTTTGTTTCCTTTTTTAATTTTTAATTAATTTTATAGTACTGTACAGTGTTTGCCATTAAACTCTAATTTTGTTTAAATTAACTTTAGGTTTTTATTAATTACACTCAGCTTTAATTCAATGATTTATAGCCTCAGTAATACACTACAGTGCAGTATGCAGGTTGCTGTAATTATATAACAGTATGTTAGAAATGATTTTGTAATAAAAACTTTTGTTTTTGAAAATAGAAATGTTTTCAATTTACGATCTAGTATTCGAAATAGCCTATCGATTATCCGAACGGGCCCTCGTCACGAGAGTTTCGGATAATCGATGCTCTACTGTAACGACTGCTATTTTGTCATCACAATAAATGTGAAGTGAGCATATTTATGTTGAAGTATAAATGTAGTTTTGCAAATAACAAAAACAACGCCCTGACACCATATGGTCTAAGCACTAAATATTTTCGTTTCTGGAATAGTGACTGGCGTATGCGCAGAACCTATATAAGCTATCTTCCGGCGTTAGAATTCCGTGCGCGACCACTCTGTACAAGTCTACTATACGCGGGACGGGAGCACATATGATGGCGAAAGTGAAAGCGTATTGCGCAGAGAGAGAGAGACAGAGTGATTCACTGCACTCAGCGAATTGCGTCACAAGCACTCATGTGTCAACGAAACGATTCACTGGCTCTTATTGGCTGACACATCACGTGATACTATGCTCTTGCCTCTGCGCAGCTGGCACGTCTCGCCATTGTATGTGTTCCCGAGTCTAGTACAAGTACCGTGCCAGTTCGGCAACAGCAGTGTCTATTTATGAGTCCCAAGACGATTTATACTGTAGAGATGAGGACTTAGCATAAGTTCCTGAGGAATTACGGTTAGACAACACATAGATCCCACACCATTTTCTTTGTTTACCTGAATATTTGGTTAAAACAGCCCTGCCACCTTTGAATTATTTTGCTGGAGCAGAAAAACTTGTTATAGAACATAGAAAATAAAAAATTTAGAAAGAATTTCGACGAAACCGAAACATCGAAGCATGATAATGTTTTGTAAACAATTTGTAGGCTTTTGAAACGTATAATGTGGATTACGTTTGGTGGATTACGTAAATCGTTTCCAAACCACAGACGATCACAAACAGATCATGTAAAACCAAATTTATTCTCACTAAAACGTTTGCTAAACTCAATGTCAGCAGCGATTATTTCTGTCTTGATGCGTTTACATATGAAATTTCTAGACTGTGGGGAATCGAAAGTGTGGAAGCGTCACGTTTTTCGATGACGTTACATTTTTGTGGAATGACCCCCAGCCTAAAAACATTATCATGTTAAAACATAAATTAACAATTGTTTTGTGTTGTTATAAATAGACAGAAAGTAATCTTGCAATGAATTTATTTTGGTTCATAGCTGGTTGCCAGTTTTGAGTAAAGTGTTTGAGCATTCATTCTATCATTCAGCCTGCTGATTTCTGATGTTCGATTCCTTTCTCACGACTGTTGTAAAAATTTCGATACGGGAATTTTCTGTTAATACTGTTGGTATCTCGGAGTTTAGTAGACCAGTGGGTATGGCGATTCACCGATAACATAGAAAGCCCAGGTATATTTCTCTGTAGAGTCGTAATACAAGGTACATTAAGGAGCATGAGATCCAACTCAGCGTGAGAATTGTGCTCATAGAATAACATTCTGGGGTAATAACGGGCTGGAATCAAGTAATGTCATAATTACGTAATTTGTTGTTTATTAGCGCTATAAAATTACTGTAAATTTTCTAGTTGGGTTACAGTTTTTAAAGATGCATTTATATAAGATCCATCATTTTTTAAAAATTTACAGGCATTGCACAAATGCAATGCACAGAGAAGGGCATTGAAAATGCTTCAATAAATCTAAAAAATATATATATAATTATAGTACATTTAATATTTATAACTAAATTTACCTCAAGGTGTTATTTTTCCTTATTTGGAACATGTTTCGAGAGTTTCCGTGCTCTCATTTTCAGCCTTCGCGATCTTGTGTCTGGTGAAGTATTTGTGTGTTGGCTGCTGGATGGTATTAAGGTGTGGATGCCAGACACAAGATCGCGAAGGCTGAAGATGAGAGCACGGGAGCTATCGAAACATGTTCAAATAAGGAAAAATAACATCTTGAGGTAAATTTAGTTATAAATATTAAATGTATTATATATATCAAGAAACGGACTGTAGCAGAAAGTGATTGAATATAATTATAAATATAATATATAGGCCTATGTATACTCGCTTCCTCCTGATCCATCGCTCCGTAATAAATTCTTGTCTGATGTACTACCTTACGATAAATTCAAGGGGATATGGCACTGAAACTCACCAAAAAATTCAAAATTTTCTACGTTATTGACAACAAAGAAGTAGTTTCTATGGAAACTCACCGGTTCCCATTTTCGATCACGCACCAGCGATCGGCCGCAAATGTGCGACACGTCCTTGTAAACATTTTCAATGTTAAAACTTGTAGGCCTAGAGGACTGTAGTGCCTATATTTTAATCCTTAAAGTTTTAGTGACAGTCAATCAATGAATGTTTTTAGTGGATGATTAGTGAGGATCGGTCAATAATACAAATTTTAGCTATTTTGCGTCGGCGTTTCGACAATATTTATTGTCATCTTCAGGACAATTGTTGCTGACGCCAAACACACAACTGTTTATTAGCGTCAGCAACAATTGCCCTGAAGATGACAATAAATATTGTCGAAACGTCGACGCAAAATAGCTAAAATTTGTATTATTGACCGATCCTCACTAACCATATACTAAAACCTATATTTTAAATTATTCTAAATTTTAGTGTAATCCTAATTGATTGTAATTAAATAGGGAAGGTTTAATTAATTTAAGTTATTTAAAAATATGGCGTACATATCTGAAGCTCGCACGACCGGTGTCAAAAAATCCATATAACTGTTACTACTAAAAACCGGGCTGATAGCCCGTGGTCGGTTGCTATTAAACATCATCAAGTGGGCAACGTTTCGATTCCCCGTCGGGAACTTCTTCAGGCCGCTAAGAAGCGACAGAGCGTAGAAACACAATAGCGGCAGATGCACGCCGAACACTACCCGATACCTGTATCAGGTAAATGCAACGTGTCTTCTAACATGATTAAATGAAATTTGTGTGAGTAAAATTAAAATTCCTTAAATAATAAAAATGGAAGACTTTAGAGGAACACTTTTTCTGGTGAACTTTTGCTTATAATATTACAGATAATTACGTTTGGTTTATTTCAGAAAGGTAAATATAATAGTAATTCAATTGTGTACTGTTCTGATTTGTAAAATTCAACTTTATAGGACACGTTGAGAGGACATTTAAAAAAATTTGTTTACTTTGTGTATATATCGTTTAAAGTTATTACCTTTATTTGTAGTCCATTACTATTATTTATGTAGCCCTACACGTACAGAAATTCCATTATGATATGTACATACTGTTACGACGGTCTATGGTACAGTGGAAAACAAAATACAAGACACCAATTAAGTCACTAATCACCAGCTTTAATTTTTACAGTTAAACAGTTCGTAATTAACAACACAGTCTCCACAACAAATCAAATAAAAATTGTTCTCACGCAATAAAATGTCCTCTAAAATTAAACACAATTCTATTACAATTACCGTCCGATTATAAAACACAACACTTAACTAATAACACTTGAACGCGCACAGTAATTTCGCCCGACAATAACTCTCGAACCGCGGTGTCAATATATCGCATTAATATTGAAACTTAAGGCCGCTGCCGCCATGTATTTATACCTGCGCTCACACCCAGAATGTTCCTAATTGCGTCTTAGCGCTCGTGTGAACTGCGTAATTAACTGCGACCTTGACACAGTCCGCGCGGCCTGGCGCCTTCGAGAAACCTCTCGAAAATGCGTCGACAAGCATGTACGTCGCACGCGTTACATCGAGATTCTTCTGGCACATTCGACAAACACGTAGATTGTTCTGTGATGTCGTAACAATATGATATATACGTACGTATAGAAATTTATTATTGGATACATTTTATTTTATTTTACCGATTATTTTTCATGCCTGTTTGCAAAGGAAGCAGTACAATGTTATAAACAAAACATCGTACAACGTATGCAAGAAAGAAGTTTCATAGACATTACGTATGTAATATATGTCAGCCGGGAACAGACAAGTGTTTACATTTGTACAAGGAAATACAAGCGCGAGTATGCATTTATTCAACGAGCGTTTCATTTGTACCGTCAGATTTCCATCGCGCTTTGTAATGTTAATCTTCGATATTTCTTTATGCGCGAAATATTCCAGTCGTCCTCGCAAACAATCACAGCGATGAATGTATAATGAAAGTCAATACCTGCTGCTCTCACCAAACTCGCTAGTCCTACGCCTGACTTTCGATGTAAACGTTATTCCATTTTTTTTACGTCGTACCATTTTCATTTTGCACGTTGTACGTCTGTCCAATTTTCATTCACTTTTCTTTGCTTCTATTTACCTTCATTATATACTGTACTCATTTATTATTATTATGGTTGTGGTTGTTGTTGTTGTTGTTGTTGTTGTTGTTGTTGTTGTTGTTGTTGTTGTTGTTGTTGTTGTCGTTCTTCTTCTTCTTCTTCTTCTTCTTCTTCTTCTTCTTCTTCTTCTTCTTCTTCTTCTTCTTCTTCTTCTTCTTCTTCTCTTCTGCTCCTCCTCCTCCTCCTCCTCCTCCTCCTCCTCCTCCTCCTCCTCCTCCTCCTCCTCCTCCTCCTCCTCCTCCTGCTCCTTCTTCTTCTTCTTCTTCTTCTTCTTCTTCTTCTTATACCTAGTACTTATACTTAAACTTGTTGATATTTCCTTCTTCTTCTTCTTCTTCTTCTTCTTCTTTTCTTCTTCTTCTTCTTCTTCTTCTTCTTCTTCTCTCTTCTTCTTCTTCTTCTTCTTCTTCTTCTTCTTCTTCTAATTATTATTATTATTATTATTATTATTTTATTATACCTAGTACTTATTCTTAAACTTGTTGATATTTGATTTTCCGTTGATAAAGTATTTCTCTTAAGTTTTTACTTAATTCACGATTTTGTATGAGGATTACGTGAAAACTGAATAATCGAAACATCATAATTTGTCAAGTACGAAGCAACTTAAATTTTATTGTTGTTGCTTAAGATCATGATTGAATAGTTTTGTAAAAAATACATTTAAAAAAGTTGTAATTTTATTTTCTTAAGATTCGCCTTGTAGCCTTAAACAAGTTTTCTGCTATGTTATACTTTCAGTAGGCATGGCGCTGATAAACAGATGTGCAGTTGTCAGATCTATAATTTTCCTAATACTGTTCGTGCATCTGAGTTGTCACGTCTAATCAAAAGTGTACTAATCTACTGCTACGATATTTACCGCAACTTCCACATTTATCAGTACAAAAAAATACAGCGGATTTAAAATACTAAAAGCGAATTGAATGATATTTGGTTTTACTTTTCCTGGCTTTCTTAACCAAATTTTTGGAATTACATGTGTTAAATACTTTATAAAAATTACTAACAGTCTCTATTTGGAACAAGAGAGATCGTAAAAAGATGTGAAAGGCTTATTCTGTTTCACTGAAGAAGAACATAGCCTACCATGTTAACTGTAAAAATGCCTTTAAAGGTCTTTAATGCGACTAAACAGCTTAGTAAACTCACAAAACTAAACATCCTATAAGTCAGTTAAGAATAATCTGGGTCCTTGTCTGTATGGATCTGTTGTCTTCTTCAGTAGTGGTGGAAAAATTCCAGGGTGATCGACGGTGACAAACGCAGACACTGTCTACGTCGGTATGGCTAAGACTACTGATTATTAAAAGAGGAGCCCTCAAAACCTTCTATGGCTAAAGTAGCTCTTCATAAAATGAAAAAAAACGTTTACTGACAGTTGTGTACAATGGGCCGACATTCTTCCATGTACAAAAAGGAAAGCACCCTTTCTTCCAGTAAGGCAGGATCTCTTGAATTTGCAGCAGGCAAAAAAAAAAAAAAAAAAAAAAAAAATTTAAAGCATAGGTTTACATGTAAAATTGATTTGCTTTAACAAAAAGTATATATGAAAGGCTAATTGTACAAAAATTTTAACATTTATTGACAAACGGCATTAAGACAAAATATCCTTTTGTGTACGTGTGTGCACATACTATTTTGATCCAAATGCAAGCTACTGTCTGTCTGTCTGTCTGTCCGTAAGAACTCAGTAACAGTTGTCCTAACAAAGACAATAAATATTGTCGAAACGTTGACACAAATAATTTAAAATTTGTATTATACTTTTCTGACCGATCCTCACAAACATTTCATCGTTAAATTTTCTTGTTTGTAATCTTTTAATTGTTTATTCAAGTTAAAAACTTCTATAACTCTTCCTTATGGCCTCATTCCTTATACGGTCAACTTTAGAATACTTTTATCTCCTCTCAAGAACGCCGTTTCTGAGGACTGCATTTTAGTGTCTTATTTCTTGGTTGGTGTCCGTATTCACACCCATAGGACAGTACGGAGACTGACATAACTACAAATTAAATTAGAATATTTACCATGTAGTTAGAACCAATTTTATTTGTATATAGTACACGTATTATAGGTATTGCATTATCGGAACTGCGCATGTGTAAACGAGACCAGTCTGTCTAAACACGTATAGATGTCGTCGGCAGGTTGTTTAACCGTAAGCGATAGCGTTCAAACAATTTAATTTACTACATCAATTCAACGCTGGATTTTGAACGAAAAGACGATAAATGTTATGCGGATTCTCTGTCAGTCCTTTGGGATTTTGAAACGATGAGAATGATTACCTGCGTAGAGTTTGAGAAGTTAAACCTCTCGGTTTGTGAGCATTATATATAACGAATGTGTAAGCCTCACTGTGCAGGCACATATAACCGGAATTCGACAATATGTTTGCTAGACATCTCCACCCCACAGAAGACTTGTAGTAATGTTCGGATGGATCTAGTAAATTCTATTTTGTCTACACCTATAAAAATCTGATTAAGAGTAAAGCTTAATTAAATCCTTAAATTCGTAGTGACCGTTGTGTGTTTGACGTCAGCAACAATTGTTCTTATGATGACAATAAACATTGTCGAAACGTCGACGTAAATAAGTTAAAATTTGTGTTATATTTTTGACCGATCCTCACAAACCCTTCACCATAAAGCTTAATATTTTATCACGCAATTTTATAGTTCAAAACTGTTGTACCGTTCATTTCGATCTGGGTACCGATTTTATGTCACGTGCTAAATCTATAACAAAATTTCCTACTCTTGGCTAGATACCCGTTTCTGTTGTTGTCAATCCTGTCTTTAATATTGACTATCCGATTACACTATCTAAATCTGTTTTAGGACTTGAGGTATGACTTCCCTTTAAGAGAAAGGCGGGGATGCGATTGAACCTACTATAATTATTTGCATACTTCATATGATTTTTTGTCGAAACGCGTTTGTAGGTCTCAAGCCTCAAACATTATGAATGTATTATTGTCATTTATTATTATCAAATTATCAAATACTATTATTATAATATTCCTGTCTTTAAGTATTTTTAAGCTTAAACCGTTAAAGGCATTTGTAAGGTAAAGCTGAAAAGTTAAAGATCTATTCATGTTGTTATACTCAGAGGGATACGGCATGCGTGGCTATGTGTCGCTTCGCACGCTTTGTGTGAGCAGCAGGTTCTCGAATGTTGTGGAAATTTCTGCGCCTTCCAGACGATGACAGATTATTCTGTCCGCATCTGGGGACTTTCTCTAACGTTACTGCGACAGTCAAAAGAAGTACTATACTCAGGAGCACATACGATGGCGAAAGTGAAAGCGTATTGCGCAGAGAGAGACAGAGTGATTCACTGCACTCAGCGAATTGCGTCACAAGCACTCATGTAAACGAAACGATTGACTGGCTCTTATTGGCTGACACATCACGTGATACTATGCTCTTGCCTCTGCCCAGCTGACACGTCTCGCCTCTCTGTATGTGCTTCTGAGTCTAATGCCTATGTTTTGATATGGGCCAGCTAGTTGTATTGTTGTGAATTTTTTAAAAGTTGCGAGTAATGTATTGCACATCCAAGCGATAAAGTGTGTAATTATCTGTTATGCATTTGCGATTGAGTGCGTGTTATTGGACAGCGGTATTTTGTAAAAACCGTTACTTCTGAATTATTGCATTATTTATTGTGATAGTATTCGTTAAGTGAAATTGTTATTAAAGTTGTGAGTAACGAATTCTCTGATGTTCAGTTATTTTACTTCACTGTTTAAAGACGATAAAGAAACTACGGAACAATCGACAATATCGAAAAGGTGGACAACTTTAAATACTTGGGAACCATATTAAAAAAAAACGGCGCAGGAGAAGCCGAAATCCGAAACCGGATAGTCCAAGCCAATAAAGCGTATTTCGCCACATCAAGTATCTTCAGAGCCAAAGACATCCACAGAAACACGAAACTAACGATATGCAAATCAATAGTAAGACCCATCCTAACCTATTGCTGCGAAACGTGTATCTCGAACTCCAAAGCAGCAAACACTCTCGATATCTTTGAAAGAAAAATATTACGAAGAATCCTGGCACCAGTTAATGACGTACACGGCTGGATGATAAGATATAACTTAGAATTGTATCAAATATATAAAGAACCACCGCTAACACGATACATAATACTACAGCGTCTAAGGTGGGCTGGTCATGTAGCTAGGATGGGGGAAGACAGAATACCACGAAAAATTTTGAATACCAGAATCCACGGAAAAAGACCAGTGGGAAGACTGAGGAGAAGATGGGAGGACGCGACGGATGAGGATGCGAAAGAAATACTGAAAGTGCGATCCTGGAGGAGGATGGCTACCGATGGAAGAGAATGGAGGGAAAAATTGAAGTAGGCCAGGGCCCAACAAGGGCTGTAGTGCCATAGGAGAGAGAGTTTAAAGACGATAATTCGTACGATCGTCGTAATGAAACGTACCTCAGTATTTTAATTTTCTTAGCTAGACATTGGGATCAGATCACATGGTGTCAGCTTATTGTTTACGTTTTGTCACCTATATAAATACATTCTACAAACAGTAGACTATAAGTAAGAGTAACCTGTTGCGTGCTATACTGTCAGTGCCAGCGCGTTCCTTGCTGTGCTCCTCGCGTGTTGCACACATTTGCCGAGTTCGCTTCACGTCGATTTCCATACGCGTTTATATGGCGCAAAGTACAGTACACGTCGATTCCAGTCGCGTCACGTGACTTATACGTTTTTACGACATCGTTTGGTAAACACAATTGTTACTGTCTCGTGTCCGACACGAAATACTGCTACGAAAACTGCTTGAGTTCTGCAGGGGATTAAGGAAACATCCTCAAGGTTTAAACCAAGAATGGTTTGTTCCGGTCTCAAATAGGCAAATATTATAGCTGGTCACTCCAGCGCTTCCTCGGACGTCCCACACCTCTCCGTCCCCTCGGCTTATAGTTACATAATTCTTTGGGGATGCGGCAATCCATTGGCAAAGATGTTCCCACCAAATCAGCCGATACTGGGCGATCCTGTTGATTATACTCATAATATTCAGTCCCTGCCGTATATCTGTGTTTCTTCTAATATCATGGAGAATATACACTGCCACGTGCCTGAGAAATCTCATTTCAGCCGCTTGGATGCGATTGGCCTGCCTTTTCGTTAAAGTCCAATTCTCAGACCCATAAAGAAGTGTGGGAAGAGCCATCACCTCGTAGAATTTTAGGCGTGTTTCTTTACTTGCTGACTTAAGGGTTCGCCTGATGGTCCCGCACATAAGGTTGAACTTATGCAACTTATGCACCACGTCGTTGCTTGCATTATAAGACACACTGTAGCCCAGGTATTCAAAACTGCTAACTTGTTCCAGGACAGTACCATCTATAACAATTTTTACCCGCACGGGGTCAGATCCACAAAAAGCCATCACATTGGTTATAATTGTAGATATCTGCAATCCAGAGTCTTTGCAGATTCCATTTAACAGATGTATATACAAATGGTTAAGAAAACATTTACTTAAAATACACGTCTCTGAAGTGGAAAGTAAGATTTTTCGATGTTGCGAGGAATTAATGTATTGCTATAGGTGACAGTGAAAATTGTATATACTTATGAATGAGAATTAAAACTCCAAACTCGTTTTGGTATACTATGAAAGCATTCTCCTGTGACCTAGGATAGATACTGCTAATGCATACCAGTCAAATTCGTAACATACGTATTAGGCCTATATAAAGTGTCGTTAACCGGTCTGTTAGACCGTGGCCTAAGGATGTTCAGTTCACGCGTTTCAGCCTCGCCATCGGTGGCCATCTTTAGTACAAAATTGTTCCGGGAATTGTTCACCAAATAACCCCAGTACTGAGGTAGGTTAGTCTGTACTTAACGTCCTTAGACCACGGCCCGTCAGCCTGGCTAACGACACTTTGAATAATGTTGAAGCCAACCGTGATAGCGTAAGACCAAACATACGTACGCGTTCTTGTGCCTACGTTCTATAAATCACACAAGAGATGCAGTATTCTTGTCATTGGACTAGTATTATTTTATCGTTTCGTCTGCCTGAAGATGTCAGAGATGAATCAGTCGGGGAACGTGGCGGGGAACTTTCGGGAGCGGGACCCAAAATGCTGGACACCAAAACCGGGAAAGGACACATCATTTCACACGCGCGTTAAATATGAGAATTATACATATTGCTACGACAATCATGTAACGTTCTCGTAAAGTCGGAAGGCGCAGTTACGAGAATGTTCTACACGCTTCTCGACTAGCCGAGAAGGTGCAGTGTCTGTGCCAAGATCGGCAGCTGGCAGAGCACTCCAGACTGTTCGAGAGCACTTGCAACTACGCAAATTATGCTGACACGCAGCCAAAAGAATGGACAATTATTCTGGAACTTCTGCGGACTATATATAAGCAACAGAGGCCGGCTTAGTAGTTATACCTGGCGTTATTGTAGAGTGCGGATCCAGTGGTTGTTGCTGATTAGTGGAAAGTGATTGCCGTGTTAGAATAGTGCGGAACTCTAGTAGTTGACATTATTATTGCGTGTGGTCAAATTTAACTTTAATTTATTATTGCAATGGAGTACCTTGTTGATTACAAATTGTTGCTTGTGACTAATTAAAGCTGGTAATTAGCTACTTCATTGGTGTCTGTATCTTGTTTCCACCGTACAATACGACGATCAGTGAGACAGTCGTATAATACGTCTTGACCACACTTGATAAAAAATTTATTTAGTAACACATCAAGAAAAAAACTGTAAAACTGTAACATTTGAAAATATCTAAACATACTCATTTATTTGTCTGTACATATAACATATGTTTCATTGCATATTCACGAATGTGGATTACACAAAATTACACTAGCCCGCGTCTATTTGTTTGTTTGACAGTACGTGAATATTACGTTCGCATTACGTATTTCCATATCTAAATAATTCATTCGCCTGTCAGCTGTCAACAACCTCTCACTGTTGTCAGTTTGGTTACAATGGTTAACGCTGTTTGTAAGTCTAAAACACAATTCGGGTAGACAACGTCTGGACACAGTTCGTTTAGTTTTGGGCTGATGTCTTTCACTGAGCCGAGACGATCGTGTTCGTTTGTGAAACAAACGAAAACGCAGTTTATTTCAGAACCGCGTCAGAACGAATCGAGGCCCGTTGTTCATCGTCGGCTGAATTGTAGAACCTAACGAACTGCGAGCGATCGATTACTCGAGAACTGAGCTCTCGACGTAAATACAGCGCGTATCCCAACGGCAAATATCCACTATGAATAATGTAACAGCGACTAATTGAGATAAATGTTTTATCTAGTGCTACAAGATATATCGGTAATAAATCAAATCGATAATATACATATGTACATTTCAGTCTATTCATACACAGGACGAAACACATATAAATAAATATTTTCATTTTCGACTTTATAAGTGAAGGGTTGCTGCTCTTAAAATAAATCTTCACATGCGTTTTTTCTTCAATTATCAGCCCCTTCCTTGCTTCTTTATTCGCGTTCTTATATTGGTATGGATAGACGGCTTTGTATGTAAATTCTTACGACTTTTTCTGTCTTGTCATTCTCCCTCCATGCTGTTCTGTCTTGTCATTCTCCCTCCATGTCGTTCTGTCTTGTCATTCTCCCTCCATGTCGTTCTGTCTTGTCATTCTCCCTCCATGTCGTTCTGTTTTGTCATTCTCCCTCCATGCCGCTCTGTCTTGTCATTCTCCCTCCATGTCGTTCTGTCTTGTCATTCTCCCTCCATGCCGTTCTGTCTTGTCATTCTCCCTCCATGTCGTTCTGTCTTGTCATTCTCCCTCCATGTCGTTCTGTCTTGTCATTCTCCCTCCATGCCGCTCTGTCTTGTCATTCTCCCTCCATGTCGTTCTGTCTTGTCATTCTCCCTCCATGCCGCTCTGTCTTGTCAGTCTCCCTCCATGTCGTTCTGTCTTGTCATTCTCCCTCCATGCCGCTCTGTCTTGTCATTCTCCCTCCATGTCGTTCTGTCGTGTCATTCTCCCACCATGCCGCTCTGTCTTGTCATTCTCCCTCCATGTCGTTCTGTCTTGTCATTCTCCCTCCATGCCGCTCTGTCTTGTCATTCTCCCTCCATGTCGTTCTGTCTTGTCATTCTCCCTCCATGCCGCTCTGTCTTGTCATTCTCCCTCCATGTCGTTCTGTCTTGTCATTCTCCCTCCATGCCGCTCTGTCTTGTCATTCTCCCTCCATGCCGCTCTGTCTTGTCATTCTCCCTCCATGCCGTTCTGTCTTGTCATTCTCCCTCCATGCCGTTCTGTCTTGTCATTCTCCCTCCATGCCGTTCTGTCTTGTCATTCTCCCTCCATGTCGTTCTGTCTTGTCATTCTCCCTCCATGCCGCTCTGTCTTGTCATTCTCCCTCCATGTCGTTCTGTCGTGTCATTCTCCCACCATGCCGCTCTGTCTTGTCATTCTCCCTCCATGTCGTTCTGTCTTGTCATTCTCCCTCCATGCCGCTCTGTCTTGTCATTCTTCCTCCATGTCGTTCTGTCTTGTCATTCTCCCTCCATGCCGCTCTGTCTTGTCATTCTCCCTCCATGTCGTTCTGTCTTGTCATTCTCCCTCCATGCCGCTCTGTCTTGTCATTCTCCCTCCATGCCGCTCTGTCTTGTCATTCTCCCTCCATGCCGTTCTGTCTTGTCATTCTCCCTCCATGCCGTTCTGTCTTGTCATTCTCCCTCCATGTCGTTCTGTCTTGTCATTCCCCCTCCATGTCGTTCTGTCTTGTCATTCCCCCTCCATGTCGTTCCATCTTACGTTCTGAGTATCAGTATTTCCTAGTTCTGATTATTACGCTCTTTCTTTACTTCCCTATATAATTACCCAAGTCATTACTTAATCGCAGTTATTATTTAACAAGTAAAGGCAATTTTACCCAACTCGCGTCTTCAAACCTAATAGGCATACACACAACACACACTCCGCAAAACCCGCAAAACGAACACACATAACTCTTCCCCTCGGTGCCTCCAACTTCTCGTCGCTCGCCCCGCGCTGACTTCCGCACCAATCATATAGATATTATCAACTGGCTGAATTCGACAGTCGCCAGAACAGACCGCAACCGTTTTCGGACGAGTCTCAAACATTAGTCGCATCTTAATAAAACTTGGTAAGATACTTAATTTTTACATTTAATCTGGTTTCTGTGTCGTTAACTCCTATGCTCTTTACCGATTTTCGTTCACATGCCGATACACATGTTCACATATTCGTTCACATGTTCTCTTTACCGATTTTCGTTCAAATGCCGATAGTCTTTTATTTTCGTATCTTACATTTTGTTAAGCTCCTTCGCATCCTTATTTATTATAAGACTAATCGTATATTATATTATATTATTTGTGTGATCTAGCTATGAAAGTTGATCGAACAGGTCTGAATATACCCTCTACTGTTCCACTGCCAGAACGGAAGTAAGGAAAACCAAACGAAACAGTTTGGACAAATACCAATTACCAACGAAAGTTTGGTTAACAATTGCCAACAGTATAGTAAAAATTATTACGGAATCTATAGGGGCGCGCACGCGCGCACACAGGATCCACGGATAACACTCAGATGAATCCACACGCCTCAAGGCGAACTGAAAACTGCGACAGGCTTTTGCTAATATAAAACATACTTCTATTGCATGTAGCCTATGTGGAGAGACTACTCCACTACTCCACAACATACAAAAAGGTAAAAAAATGGATTTGTTAGAAATTCTGGAAATTAAAAAAAGCAATAAAAAATAACAAAAATTTAACAAATGAACAAACTGAATTCTGTGTTTCCCCTTTATTAAAAGCTGTTATTTAGTTTAGTTTATTTTATATTTTGCATTCAGATTATATTTAGTTAAGTTAATTTTATATTTTGCATTCAGATTTTATTTAGTTTAGTTAATTTTATATTTTACATTCAGATTTTATTCAGTTTTTAAAGACACCTGAACTTTCCTTGGCTCTTGGACACCCCCTCTCAATCTCAACACCCTCACAGATGTTCCAATACACGCCCTAAACAGATGGTCACCACCACCACCACCTTTACTCACACATCCTGTGTTTAGGTTTTAATTCATTCGTCTCTTTGACAATGGCTTAGGCAGTCGAAACAGCTGTCAGAGTTAAATAAAATCTGTGAAACGTACCAAGCGTTTTTATATATTTCACAAAACCTTTGTATTAATATGTTTCACCAAGTGCCCAACGAGTCATCAATTAATATTATGTGGACAGATACACAGTTTATAGGGAAACTGTCAAACACAGCTCCGTTGTGATAGAAAACTACTAGATGGTCATAGACGGAATATTAAAATTATACTTTTGCATTTTATATCTGTTATCGTTGTTGTATATCTATATACCGGAAAGAGAATACTTTCTATGTTTCTTATCACAATAATTTGTGGGGGGAATCACGTAGGGTACATATAGAATAGAAACCGTGACCTCTACTGAAGGTTGTTTTACAGTATACCTACCGTTACACAAATTATAAATAATTTCTATAACTTGTAATAATTTGTTTTATAACATAAATCTGTGGTAATATTATTTTTGTGTATTTCTTGAAAACTTCACTGTATACCGTTTGCCGTTCTTTCTTTGCCGTTCACTTTGCCAAAAAATGAAGAATGAAAAATTTTCTTTATTAAGACTCATCCACTAGCGTTATTGCATACGCCTTACCAACTTAGACTTTAAAATTTGCGGCTGTTATCGTTTGCCATAGAAAAAAATCTACAGACAGACAGACAGACAGACAGACAGACAGACACACAGACACACAGACACACAGACAGACAGACAGACACACAGACAGACTCACAGACAGACACACAGACACACACACAGACACACACACAGACACTTTTCGAAAAACGACTCTTTTTCATGTTTTGAGTGTAGTACAATCAGAATCTGCAATAATCTCGAACACGATTTTTTTTGTCATCACCATACTTCCATTTCCTTAAGGAATATGGAAGTAAAAAAAATAATAGTTCGAGTTGTGTTTAGATTTGAAATGTTTTTTTATTAAAACTTGTTTTAGGCTTTCAAGATATACTTTGTTTTAGAATTATATGATTGGTTCATAGATACTTTCAGAGTCTACGAACGAAAAATATTAAAACATATCACGACGTTTCAAAGCAAATTTAACAACAACTGTCACTTTTATAAACAGTACATTTATTCCGCAGAAACACAAGATCCGAATTTTACCCTGGAAGTTTGACCTCTGAAAAGAATTAGTGTTTTATTAATTCGCCCGTGTCGAAACTCAATTGGTTTAGAAAACATACACCACATGAACAATGTGTCTGTTTTGTAAAAAAAAAATATGGATATTGCAAAAAAGTGAGGAAAACAGTTAACGCATTTCGGTATAGGTGCTGTAACAGAAGCGGTCCATGTTTTCGCGTTGATGACAACGAGAAAGGGCAGCGGGACAATGATCTACTGCTTAGATGATGGATGAAACGGAGCGGTGCCTGTAATTATTTTGTTGATACAACACAATGGCGATACTACACAGTCTTGTCAAACCGAGGTGTGTGTGTGTGTGTGTGTGTGTGTGTGTGTGTGTGTGTGTGTGTGTGTGTGTGGGCGTGACAGATGGCAAACTTTCGCACGGACCGGCACCGCACGGCACGCTCTGGCGTCACTGCATGTTCCCGTCCGTTGTTACTGTTGTTGTTATTGGCGTTATTATTTTAGCAGAGCGGTCGCGAAGGAAACACTCCGATATATTTGTGGTAATAGAGTGTAATTTTCATCTGGACAATAAATACACGTCATTGTTTCATATATTAATGAATGCAGTACGCACAATTGCTAAAAACGGTACACAACAATAGTATTCACTGAAGTTGTTGAACAATGTTTTCGGTACGGTTCAATTATTTTTTTAGAACTTGAATTTGTATATTCCACGAATAACAAGAAAAAAACAATAGAATCAGAATATATAAAACTATGGTCAAAAGTGTAGACGTATATGGAGCAGAACTTTGGGAAATTAATAAAAGAAAGAAATCCATAATAATAGTTATGGGGATGGATTACTGGCGGAGGTGCTGTAGGCTAACAAAACTAGATAGAGTGAGAAATGTAGAGTTAAGACAAGCGATGGGAATCGACCTTGGCATTATAGAATCAATAGAAACAAGAAGACTGAATTGGTTTGGACACCTAAAAAGAATGTCAGATGAGACATGGCCAAGGAAGGTATGGGAATGGACTCCGCCCTCTAGAAGAAAAAAAGGAAGACCTAAACATTAATGGAAAATGGACGTCGAAGATGCAATGAACAAGAGGACTTACAGAATAGAACTGTTTAGGCCGGCGCCAGTGGAAGTTAGAATGTGAGAGGCAGCGCCAGCAGTAATTAAATCGCTTAACAAAAATTATTTATCTTGTTATTTGAATTAGCAGTCTCCGTAATTCCGAATTTTGCTAAACTGCTACATGTCATGTTCCGGACGAGGCCTTTCAGTGTTTCCACCATTTTCAACACCTAAACCACGACCTGGTTTAGGACTTGAAAGTGGTGAAAACACTGAAAGACCTTGTCCGGAACATGGAAGTAGCAGTTCAGCAAGTAAACACGACAAAGTTGGAATTAATTTGAATTAAGTTGTATCCTCCCTTTAGACGTGTGTTAAAGCTTGTCATGATATTGTAGAGTAAAGAATCAAAAATCTGGCAAGCTTAGACTGAATACACGTGTAATTTACTTTTAATCTCCTATACAAATTAAAGCCGGGAAAATTAAAGAAATTAAACCTATTTTTTAATGTACTTTTTAAAGTTTTTCGTTTTATAACCTGACAAAATGCGTTCTAGTGAGCATTTTTTTTTTTCAAGATATAAAATACCACATACTAGACATACGAAACGATAAAGTTATTTCCCTCTTAGTATGCAAAAGAAAGTTCTATATTTTAAGTAGGGAAGATTAATCACGTTATGAACATGGAAAATTTTGACTTCTTCTGCAAGAAACCCAGAAACACTGCTGCATAGAAAACTAAGCACAGAAACTTAGCAAATATTCTAAAATGAAAACCGTAAGAGAAACATTCAACCTGTTTAAACGACGTACACGAGAGAAGCCAGAAATTTTAGATAAAAGTTGGATGAAGAGATACAATCTAACAAGGATTTACACAAAAAAAGGAACACAATTGATTTTGGTACTTACAACGAATTGGAGATACAAGACTAATAAGAAGAATGTTGGAAACGAAATTGTTAAAAATAAACAAAAAATAATAGATGTCGCTAAAAAAAACTGAAATAATGTAGTTTCAAGAATTTTTAAATGAAAGAAAAACATGGTAGAGACGCCATGGCCTCGACAAAGACCAAGTCTCTACTCACTAGAATTTGTGCATGAACTTAAAATCATACTGCCGAAACCCATGTTTATAACATAAAATTACAAAAATTTGTAATTATTATAAATTATTGTTTATGATGTTAAATTATAAAAAATAATTTCATATAATTATAAAAGATAAAGTATACTTATCTAGGTAAATATAAATATATTATAAGTATAGTTGTGTAAGTATATAATCTCTGTTATTATATTATATTCTAGATTCTGACTATTTTGTTATGACGACCGCACGGATTGTTATGTTTAAACAGTAAAATAAAATAAACGAACAGCAGAGGAATCGTTAATTACAACGCTTCTTACAGTTCCAATAAACATAAACATTCCTGCACAACAAATATTCTTGTTTATAATTATCCTACACACGCTAACTTAAGGACAAACAAATATTACGTAATTAACACTGCCGTTATAAATAATTTAAGTACTCATTACAGATGCCCTCACGAATAATCACTGTATACTGAATTGCTATAAAACTCGTGCACCGAATCGCTAGTCCAGATTCGTAGCTGACAGACCGCTTCCGAAACATCGCTCTCTGTGTAGACAGCATGTGTGGAGAAAAATGTGACAAGATTGACTTAGACTCTAGTAGAATAATGGACTACAATGTGGGATGCACGTCTGGAAAGATCTAGAGTGAGCGAGAGCACTGAGTAACACTTCCGCTCACACAACGCCTGTAAAGCGTCATATAGTCACCATATACACATATCTATCTCCTCAGCGTTGCATAAATCCAAAAATTTTTGAAGTATAAAAATAAATATAAAAGAAGCATATATACAATAAGGGTAAGCCTAAAGGTGAAAGAAAATTTTTGCGTATTAATTACATATTTTTAAGAACATAAGGTAAATATACAAAAGTAGTATTATCAGGAAGCTACAAAACGTGATTTGAGCCAATAACTGTATACAGTAATATACGCGGAGAAAGTATTTCTCTTTCTTATTATGTTTTCTTTTTCCTTTGAGCTATGCCTGAGGGTTGGTGAGTAGCCACATTATGAAATTCAAAGTCGCTCTCTTTATAGCTCCACACTTAAAAAAATCGCATAACCCTTTCGTAAAATCGCTTGTTCCAAGATTATTTTCTCAATCTTTCTCTGCCATCAACGTTTCCCTGTGATAATAACGTAATACAGTAAATGCGACTAACTTAATGTCTCAACCATCGTCAATATTTTTAATTAACATTTTTCATGGAATCTTTATTCAAATGTGGATTTTATCTTCTTGAAGACTTCAATTTTCCCCATTGTGTTTCTTTTATATCATCTGTGTTATACTTCAGTACTATGTTATACATTTCTTTTGTCTTTCGCTAACGACTCATGATTTAAACACATATAGGGGTAGGTTCGATTGTGTTATAAAAGCGAAATGTTGTAAAGAGAAGGGTCGTCAAGACTAGTAATTATGGAAATGTTGAGGTTTTGTAATAAATGAAGGTATCAGAAGTACGGCAATTGGTCTGACAAAGATTGAAACGTAACAATTGAGACGACGATAAAAAGGGCGCTCGTAGTTAGATTTTATTCTTTTTGTACACTGAGTAATTGTTTTGTCTGTTGTTAACCTAACGAGGGTGTAAATCAGAATAGGGTTGGTGTAAGTCTTAGTTGCTTGCGTTTCCGCAATAAGTAACTGCAGTAAATCCTTTGCACTCTTGTGGATTACTAACTTTGTTTCGCTTAGGAGGTCATTTATCGCTGGCTACAGCTGACTGTAGTGTGTTTGTGTCTGAAGTATTCTTGTTGCATAAAGGAAAATCATATGGAGCTGACTTGTATTCTTCAGCTAACGGGGCACAATTTTCTACTAATCTAAAAAAAAATTTGAACTCGTCTGTGAGAAATTAGATTATCCGGTCATCTAATCATTCAGGACAAAATTACTTGCGATTTCTTTAGTGCTTGAAAAGAAAAGTTAAATATTTAATTTGTCAAACTATGACGTTAAGCAGTTCAGTTGGACATGGTGTAAAGTTTAACAGCTTCCCACAATGTAAAACATGAAGTGCACATCAGATAAATGAAATAATTTCTTGTCGGTTCTGAGTGTACTAACACTGGCGTGCTTATAGCTGTTTACAGACCTCGTAAATCAAAGGCCTTCAGTAAATAAAGATTTTTTAAATAAAAGTCACAATTTTTAAAGGCTTTGCTATGCATGTGATTAATTGTATGTGAATATGTTGTCATTCAATAAAACAAAAGTAAAAAGAATTTCCTTCCAAAATACAATGTGTAACGCCTATTAACGTTGCATTTAAGCTCGTCCCGCATCACCACCACCATCTTCTTCTTCTTCTTCTTCTTCTTCTTCTTCTTCTTCTTCTTCTTCTTCTTCTTCTTCTTCTTCTTCTTCTTCTTCTTCTTCTTCTTCTTCTTGTTGTTGTTGTTGTTGTTGTTGTTGTTGTTGTTGTTGTTGTTGTTGTTGTTGTTGTTGTTGTTGTCGTCGTTCTTCTTCTTCTTCTTCTTCTTTTTCTTCATGATCGTCACTAAACTGACTATTTTAACGAATGATTGTTTTGCGATACGATTCAACTATGTTGGTTGTAGCATTTGTTTACATAATCAGATGTTTGACGGTTACATTCAGAAGTACTTACTGTACGTTCTCAGAATTGTCATTGATAACTTATGAAGTTTTAATAAAATGATTTTAAATTTACCTTTTACTTGTATTCGTTCTCTTCCGGCGAGTTAGTGTTATGCACACGTACTTTGTAGTTTCGGAGGTTCATTTTACGATTTCGTATAACATTTAGTCAATATAATACAGCGTGTCTAGTAATTTATGTTCGTTATTTAGTAGATGCATCGCTAAATTAGATTTATAGTTATGTGTCCCAGAGCATATTTTAAGGAATTTTCACTAGGCAGGACTAAACCAACCAATGTTGTGTGTGTGTTTATGTGTACACACACACACACACACACACACACATATATGATTTTTTGTATAATATTGAAAATGATGTAATTTGAATTTAAGTTGACCATGATCATGTTCATGCTTTACTCGTGAAATTAACTTTAAAAATAGACACAAGTGCTGTAGAGATTAGGAAAATGGAAAAAACACCATAAATACTCAAATGGATTCATTATAATTAATTATGTAATATTCAATAAGTACATTTCAGTGTGATGTGCACATTACTCTACTACATGGAGGCCTGTTACAAATTCAAAGCCTTTATCACTGGTCTACTTTAAAATATGTACAGTAAAGTACTGTAATTGAGCCTTCGTGATTTGCTGATTTCTCCCCTCTTTTCTCACTTTTCGGCAGCGGCACTAATACCTGCCACCAATATGTTGCACTAAGCACTAATGTGTTGCTTAAAATATGCTCTAATGTGTCCTCTGTAAATCAGATTTATGGTTTTCTGTTTTGAGTAACCCTATTTAATATTTTCCTACGTTTACTACTTTTTGCTATGGTGTCCCTTTCGGCGGCGTGTCTACTTACGTTTACTATAAACTTACAAAAGCCTTTCTTTTGGACTTGGTCTTAATTCGTTGTTAGTTTGCGTTCACTACTGTGAATCCCACCATTGTCTTTTGTCGACTGAATTAATTACTGGCTTTAACAATTCAACTAATGGATTATTTCCTTATCAACACGAGTGTTGGCAGCCTATCCGAATATAGATAGACTCGCGGTGCGTATGATGTCTGATAGTCTGACATCACTTAGTCAGGATTAAGGAGAACTCCAGAAGGCTGGTGCGTTGTATTACTACGCAGTGGTTCCGCTCGCTGATTTACCGTAGCCTCTTAGGATGCAAACGACATAATGTAGTTTAAAAGCCATACAATACTTTTCTTATATTTTCTTACTCCTTTATTGAATTCATTTTATATTGTTTTGTTACAGTATATTCCGCGTCTCCTTATTTCTAGCACTGTATATTTTGTTATAAAGGTTGTAAAGCTGTGATTTTTTATACAGCTAATACTTAAATTTTTAAGTTATTTGATGATTTTGGTAGCGGAATTTTGATTTATAAATTAAATAAATTAAAGGCGTACATAATTGTATTCATGTCTATTTATGTTTACTATAAATTTACGAAACCCTTGCGTTCACTACTGTAACACGTCTAATGATAATTATTGAATTCTGTTAGGACAGAATGTGAACTTTGTTCGGAGCTGTAAATTATACTTTAAGTAATGTTCATGGTTCCTTGCGCCATAGCGGTTCCAAAACGTGAAAATTAAAGGAAAAATAAAAACGTCAGAACGAATTGGCCTTTTATTATTGTCCGTAGGCCTGCGTACACACGGAGAACATTATTTGTATTCAGTCGCCGAAATACATATCTTTCGCTTCGGTGGATATCATCCCGTACTATTTGTCTAGCAACTGAGAACATCTCTGCCTGTACGTTTACGTCAGCAAACCGTCTCCCAGTACAGCACTGTGCCTGCGGTGCCTGTTTTACCGTTGGCTGAACATTGATTTGGATTTCTTTAATATCTGTACGCCGTTTGTGTGAAATGTATTACTGATCATGCCTTTATTATTTCATTTTCGTTACAGTATATTTATTTTAATATAATGAATTCAGTGTGGGTGTACTTAACTGTAGTAATGGGTAGTAATGGTGTAAAAAGGATATAATTACAATCCCTAATTACATATATCCTAAATACAAATCCTAAATACAAAAGTAGTAAAATGATTGATGTATTAAGGAACTCAACTGACAAATAGGGGTAGGTAATTATGAGAAGAGAAGGAATAGCAAAATCAGTACTGGCGCACCTAACAAGATTATGGAAAGCCCTGATATAAGCATTGTAATAATATACATATGTTACGACGGTCTAACTGATCGTCGTATGGTACAGTGGAAAACAAAATACAAGACACAAATGAAGTCACTAAAAACCAGCTTTAATTATCACAATTAACAGTTTGTAATCAACAAGTTATTCAACAAGATTATACTCGTACAATAATTCAAGTTAATCTGCCCACACAAATAATAATGTCAACTATTAAGAATTCGGCACTATAATCACTTTTCACTAATACACCACTTGAGAAGCACTGTATAAATCGCCCGACATAAACTGAAAATTAAGCGGCAGGTATGGGCTATTTATAGTCTGCAGGGTTCTATAATATGCGTCATTAACAAACATTAGAAAATTCTAGAGGATACTTCAGCGCGGCCTTGGCGAAAACACACACCGGTAGGGTTAGTCGAGAAGCTTGTAGAACGACTCGAACGCATGAGAACGTACCGCATTAAGTAGCACGCCACTTAGTGCGTACTCAAGTGTTCTAAAATACTTGGAACCTACTTGAGAGGGCCTTGGCTGGGGCACACCTGCCATACCGGAAGGGGGAAGAGTGGAAAATGTTCTCAGCTGTTCTACGCGTTTCGATACCATTCTCGTTACAATATATATTACAACGATACATATACATAAATGTAGGCGTTTCGGGTCCCACGTTCATGGGCGACATTAATGTAACGACACAAATTATATAATGTAGGTGGTATGTGTAATTGGGGTTCAGGTGTAATTATAATAAGAGTATTGTATTTATGAGTATTTAAAATTCATATTTATTGTTTACTCAATCTTATAAATAATCATAAACATCATTAATAATCGTCGGTCACGATATTGCTTATTATTAAATGTTTCTCTCTTATACTATGCAGTGTTACACATATTTAAAAACCCTCTTACATCTAGACATGTTAATAATCTTAATCTAGACATGTTAATAATTTGATTTACTAATAAAATATAAAATTAAAATGTAATTTGAATTGAATTCTTTTAATTCAGATCTGACCTCAACTCGCCCAGTCTATACCAATGTTTAAAATTATTTTGAATTTATATTAATTACTTTTAGACTGGCATTTGTTTTAATATTCAAATTTAAATTTTTCTTTTCTATAATGCAAATATCAAATCAATTTAACTATTTATTTTGATAAACAAAATCTACTCTCTCAACTTTAAATTTCTTTGTTTTTTATTATTTCTTTATATGCGATCGCTCATTCATACGACTAAACATTTATCTACATTTTAATATATTATTACTAATTATAAATTTTTCTTTGTTTTAATTTATTGTCTTTTGATATAGTCTTTATGAGCTCTTTTTAAAATCATTTAAAATGCATTATGCATGTCACCTCGAGTTCTGATGATCTTACGACTTATTGGCGGGGTTCAGCGTTGTCCAGAGTTAGTTTTCCATTCCTCCTGTCCTAGCGTGGTCCTGGATACATCTAGAGTCCAGCGTCGTTCTCCAGCAGTGTGGTCCTCTTCAGAGAGTTGTTATCTGCTGTAAGGTAGATCTTAAACATCGTCTAACGTCCAGCATCCCTCGTCGCTCTGGTAGCTTCTCCGTAGATACTCTTGGTAGACTTAAACGATCCCGGTACTTACGTTTTCCGGAATATTGTCACATAATTAACGAACGTTTTATTCTTTCGTTAATGCGACTTGTAATAAAAATAAAAATAAAACTGTTCTGCCGACGGACAGCATGTCCGACTGCAACTGTGTCTTGAAATAAAGAGAAGGGTTTTCGGTCGAACCCTCAATTTATACCCTCTCCAGATTCCGCGCCAGTTGGCTCCAAAATCGTCCTGTCGATACCTGCATATCGGCTGATAGCCCCCACTCCCGAACCTTTTCATCTATTTGCAATTATTAGCAAATAGCAATGTTTTGCACGGAATCGAGATAGCACAAATCGTAGCTAATTCGATTAAGCACTCACTGTATTAATTTGAGCGTCTTAGGGTAATTTGCGTATTTTTGGCACATTTATTTCGCACTGTCTTCGCGTAGCGTGTGCTATTAACGTCATCTTCTCACTGGGGATAACTATAAAATTTACACACCCTTTGGTGCCTTTGGTTTATTTATACACTAATTAGTTTTCACACAGTGAATTAAAATAATTATTTTATTAATTACTTGGGGCGGGTTGCTGAAATTCCTGTCTGTACATGCATCACTAACACACACAAGATACACGTGTAACACACATACAATTGAGCAGGTGTTCACTGCTTGTCGAAACAGGTTAATTTCTCCCCTAATCTAACAATGAAATATTTTTACAATCTCAGACCTGTCCATTTACTACTCTTAACTTATAATAATTCTACAAAATTTATATTTATTCAAATTAATGCCTAATACAGCGTATGGCTGTATCGTTGCAATATATATATATATATATATATATATATTGATATTAAAAAACTCAAACGGATAGATTTGTGTTGTCTGCTTTTATGTATCAGGGTGGTGGACAAGAAAGATAATTGTTTCCTAAGAACCGACAGCTTTGAAACTTTGAAATTACACGCTATAAGAGAATTGTTATAAAACCGTAAACGGGTAGAACTAATCAGTTCATTTGACCCCGGTTGACCATGCCAATAAAGCGTCGAATATTGAAATATTTCGGACGTCTTATAATCAAATTCGGTCTACACAAACTAATTGTACAAGATAAAATCGCATTGTCTAGTAGCCTTGGCGGATGGCGGGTGGGGGTGGTAGAGTAAAATCACCTACACAGTTCACTAACGTAAGAAAAAAATAACATATATGTATCAAATTGTAGCGCACGGTCTTGGCCGAAGGCAGGAATGTACGGAGAAGCATATCACAATCAACTCTTGATGAATGAAGGCTATGAAGTCAAGATGACGGATACGGGTGATCTCCGGGAAAAAAACTTCTGACGATTAAACATTTTCCTGACCTTATGTATTTAAAATCGTTGAGCATTTTTTTACGAGAACTGTTATTAATGAGATCGTTTTGCACTTAATTCATTGTTATCTGTAAGATTCTATCGGCATTAAATAATGTTAACTTTACCAATATAATTTGTAACGTTTTTCCTTGTGTGTGCATAACAAGGGAGCGTGTTTCTGTTAATCTGTTTTGTCATAAATAACCGACAGACCGGAAGAATGTATTTCTTTCGAGAATTGGGAACAAAATATAATTTAAATAATATTGCCAATGGATAACGGTATTTAACGGGGGTTGAATTATTGTTCAAAATATAATTGAAACAATGCCAGTCAAATCAAGTCTCATCACGGTCACAATAATTAATTGAAACTAGGCGCACTTCGCATGTATCGATGCAGTTAAATCGTTTATTTACATTCCACAATGAAATGCCGCCAGTCTTTTTATGCCTTTAATGTTCCGTTTCCGGCTGCTAGTTCCGGCCATAAATTGTTAATGATGCCGGCCTGGCTGACAGGTGAACTCGTCTGTTAATTTTCACTAAATCCTATAAATTGTCTTTACTGTTGAAAAATTCAAATCAAATGAGTGTTTTATTACTGATGTGCTCCAAACCTTTCAGTTGATTGTCTTATCACCAATATATTCTAATCCTCCGTATTACTTCCACCCACGAGTTTCTAATAGAACTACTTTATTACTACGGCAGTAAAATGCTACTAATTTTATTGTAGCCGAGGTTGGAATTTTTCATATAATTTGATTACTGTGATAGTGCAATTCCTTTTTTAAATTAAACGAATATTATCACCCGTATAACCAAGCGTCAGACACATGTTTAAGTTCTTAAGCTGGCTTTAACGATTGCAATAATGAATTCCTTCTTTATCGAAGCGAGTGTTGGCGACCTCTTCGAATGTAGGTCTATTCGCGGTGCGTGTGATGTCTGATAATCTGGCAGGTGTTATTCGGGATTAAGGTGAACTCCGAAAGGCTAATGGGTTGTATTACTACACAGTGATTCCTCTCGCTGATTTATTGTAGTTGGAAACCCACAACATATTTTTCTCATGTTTTCTTACTCATTTATTCAGTTCGTTTCAGTAGATTGTTTTATTACAGTATATCCCGCTCCTCTCTATTTCTCCCGCTGTATATCTTGTTATGATGGTTGTAAAAGCTATAAATTTTATGCAGCCAAGACTTGAATTTTTATGTTATTTGATGACTGTGGTAGCAGAATTTTGATTTTTAAATTAAATAAATTAATGACCAACATAATCGCATTCTTGTGTACGCGTTACCCCCTAAAGAAAAAGCATTGTCTCCACATAGGCTTGTCTGTTGCCGTCAATTATATCTCGGCATAAGAAACACATACCGTTTAATTGATAAAATTTTCCAAGCACAGCAATTCAGGTCATTCCTGCAGAAAAACGCCTGTTCTCTGACACCTAGACGAAAAATAGTATGGCGGAGAACATGCCTCAAATACAATGGTCTTCTAATGACAGTAGCATTTATCAAAGCCTTACTTCTACTCAGACTCAAAACTTACTCACCATGCCTCCTTGCCAACTACGTTTTTGGCGTTATGGTTCAAAGACCACATTTTCGCAGCTTCAAGTTTTCTCTTTCTCTCCTCCAAAGCTCAACACACACACCCCTAAAAACTCACTCCAAGCCAGGTATTTAGTAAAAGATTTCCTAATCTCAGTACTAACTGCTTTTGTGCAACAAGTTCCCTTTATTCCAAAATATATGTTTCGCTATTGCAATCCTACTTTTAACCGTTAGAAAGCATTTGTTATTAGCAGTAATCATTCTTTTCAAATATAGACAGAACTTACATAGTCCAGACTCCATATTATCTAATTTTATATTCGTCCTTACACTTTAATTTCGTTTTTCTGAGAACATAATTGTTTTCTGTAAGCTGACTCTGAGTTTAAACTTCTGTGGGTTTTTTAAAAATCTTTATTTCATTATAATATAATAACAACACACTAGAGTGATGAAACGAAATAGGGGCTCCTTAGAAATGACCGTTCTGGGGCTTCCCTCACATATATAAACATAAACAGGACCGCTTACTGCTTCACAAATACCTGGCGGACACACTCTGCACAAGTAGCCTGCAAGACCGCCAATCGCCTATATCAACTCCGTCCCGTGCTACGCAGCAACGCCATGACCCACCTCCTAGGGAAATTTATCGTCTCCACCTATGTGGTGGCGATGGTTACCTACGCGATCCCCGTTTGGGGCTACTTGGCCAAGACCCATAAGCGAAAGCTTCAGTCTCTCCTTGACCGAGTATTGCGCTGGGCGTACAAAGCCCACTATCTGACATCTAATAGAACCATCCGAGAAGCCCTGCGTGTCCGTTCCCTGGACGCCATTATACGGACAGTGTTCCGCAAATTCTATCGCCGTCCGCCCGATTCCAGGGCAACCACCTCATTAGCGCCCTCGGTCGCTACCAATCTGTGCCAGGAGAATCTTGGACCCGGCCTCGGCATACTCTCACCCTCAATTAACTGATATTTAATTGACACCCACGGCCGGTAGCAGGCCACACCCTTGATCCACACCCTTAATCTATCGTCCCTGCGGCAGGAGCTCTATCTGAAGCTCGGGACGCAGTATACGAGCGGGCGACGGGCATGCCCTTCGTCCCGCACAGCTCTCGAACTTGTGTGCTTCACAAACGAGAAACTAATTAAGTTTATTTATAAAAAAAAATTATTAAAATTACAAACATCAATCCCATTTCAGCAAGATGCACTAAAAGAAGTACAATATAATATAATACGAAAATGTAAAGAAATACAATATAATTTATTTATTATTTCTTTATTTAGAAATTTTTAAAATTTCTGATAATGAACTGAGAGCAACTAGGTTTTTAGATATTTCAGAAATTTGCCTAGAGTATCAAAAAGACTGACATACGACATTAGCAAATTAAAGAAGCATGGAGCACTACTACTATGCAACTGCTGAGGACCAGTTAATTTTGATCGCGAAACAAACAGCAACTGCGTGGCTTTTTCGAAGATCATTGTCTGTACTTTTAAATTTATATTGTGACAATGGAGCCCTCTCGAAAAGGCAAGAGTGTCGTTCTACACGCTTCTCGACTAGCCCAGTATGCCTAGTCTGTATCAAGGCCGTCCACTCACGTAACAATCAAGTATCTTTTAGATTGTGCTGGAGAGCACTTGAAATACGCATTATGCTGGCACGCCGCAGTAAGGATGGAAAGTTATTTTGGAACAAACTTGCTGTACCTATATAAGTGACAGCGTCTGGCTTTGTCAGTCAGTTACGCTGAGAGATGTCCTTAGTGCGGATCGAATGGTGGTTGAAGATTATTGGAAAGTGTTTACTGTGTTATAGTTAGTGGGGAACTCTATTACTTACATTATTATTGCGTGTGGACAAATTTAATTTGAATTATTGTACAAGAGAACCTTGTCAATTACAAACTGTTACTTGTGATTAATTAAGGGTGGTAATTAGCAACTTCATTGGTTTCAGTGTTTCGTTTCCCACTGTACCATACGACGATCAGTGAGACCGTCGTAACAATATTTATTACCACTTCCAATACAGAGAGCCTAAATGGTGTTTTGCTAATCATTCTGTACAATTTTCAATCCAAATTTGTGAGTAGTGTCATCCGTAAAGCGGCCTGTTATTAATCTGCTCACATTATCTGACACTTTGGCTTTCCATCACCTAACGAGTATTATTTTACGTTAGTAGACGTAATATTGATTCTGAGCGTATAATGATTGCTTCTTTCCTTGGTGACATCTTAAGTTACTCGCGGTCCGTGTGAACAAGTTTCTCTTACATAGGCCTATTATCTATGAATTAAGGTGACCTACTCCTAAGGTGTAAGTGTGGAATATTATTCTACAAGGGTGCTGGCCTGTCATCCATTTTTATGAAATTGTTACCATAGGCAAACCAGCTAGTCAGCATACTGCTAGCGTCACCCCCCTATCACTCTTCAAGAACCGCTGCGACCTCATGTAGTTTTGCAATTTACACTACCGATTAATTTCGGTTAACAGGGGTAACCCTCCTTCTATGACGCTACATCCCGAAGCCAAGCTTTGGCCTCCTCTATCCTGACCCTCCATCTCTCTCTGTCAATAGCAAAGGACTTCCATCCTCGCATTCCCAGCATCTCTCTTGCATCCAGAGAGTCAGCATCTTCCTATATTTTTCTTGTTTTGTCATCCATATTCCCCGTAAGGAATCTTTTAGGTGTTTGTTTGTCATCCTGGCCACCACATTGCAGCCTCCTCAATTTTACGTACAACTCTACCGTTGGTTCTTATTTTTATAATACCGGAGACTAATCCTTAATAAAGGCTCCCTACGGACGTCTAACAAATACTTTACCCGATACATACACTGTATAACAAATACTATTAATCCCAAGAACACGAAATAAAATAGACTGCATAATATTTTTTATGAAAATCATTATTGTACATTGCAGATTATTGATTTCTTGTTCTACATTTGGTAATAGTCAATAACACCAGTAGTAATATTAGAAATAATTGATTCACGTTAATGAAAATTTGCGGTAAATGTTACATTAACGAACGAGCTAACAGCAAAGTTACATGAGATGAGACTATAATCACAACTTGCTGTCAAACAAACTTTATGTTGAGCAATGTGTCGCCAACATTCTATTGAATTAGAAAACTACTTAGATCAATATCTAAAGTTTCACTTCCGGTGATGTAATTTCTATTACTGGGAGCAGTTCGTATGAATGAATACGTTTCCGAACTGACGGACGCTGGTTTCGACTCCAAATATACAGCGGTACCAAGGATTTAAAAAGTATAATGTGGCAATATATTTAAACGGTATCATATGAGTCTTTTAATTTTAGAATATAGGTATGAATTTTAAAATGAAATCTGTGCATCGATTTCAGACTTAACTCAAGGTTAGCAATTACATTCCATTGGGTTGGGGGTGATCAGCCAATCACTTGAGCGGAAATTTTATGAACGAAATAAACGTACAATGGAAAAAAGTAAAAAATCCTTTACATTAACTTTTAATTGCGTAAATTTGCAATTTGCATCTTTAAAAACATATTGGAAGAGATTTTTTTGGAATTCAGTTTAAGCTCAAATAATCGCACTCAGAATCACCTGGATTCATAATTGTTTGTCAAATGCTTTGACAGCTCTTAAGCCCACAATTTCATTTAAATTGTAGGGACTTATGTCATACGCATGTCGTAGCGCTCTAGTCAGTTCGGCTGACAAACAGATCTGCTTCACGACATAATTTAAAGGCATTATTAAAGCCATTAATTTCAAATTACTTTTACAATTACAATTAGTTTGCACCAAAAAAAAATATTGTAATCTTCTACTAATTGTTTTAAGATTCTAAAATTTAGATGTTAGACTACAAAAAGTTGTAGAAAATTACGGTATATTCTATTCTAATATGATAATGTTTTTAGGCTGGGGGTCATTCCACAAAAATCGTCATCGAAAAACGTGACACTTCCACACTTTCGATTCCCCACAGTCTAGAAATTTGATATGTAAACGCATCAAGACAGAAATAATCGCCGCTGACATTGAGTTTAGCAAACGTTTTAGTGAGAATAAATTTGATTTTACATGCTCTGTTTGTGATCGTCTGTGGTTTGGAAATGATTTACGTAATCCACCAAACGTAATCCACATTATACGTTTCAAAAGCCTAAAAACATTATCATGCTTCGATGTTTCGGTTTCGTCGAAATTCTTTGAATGCTTAGGTGCATAAATAGTGAGAGGGAGAGGGAGTTAATTCAGTAATTTTTTTTCTTACAATTGTCCGCGGACCCCCTGAAATATTGTCGCGGAGTGCCAGGGGTCCGGGAACCACTGCACTAGAACCTACTTGTGCGCGGCCTTGACTGACGCAACAACTGCCGGGGGGTGGAGAATGTTCTGAGCTGTTCGATAGGCTTCTCGTTACAATACACACGCGTATATTGAAAATAATGAATATATATACAGTAGCTCTAAGCACCCATGTTTACCAGAGGATTTCCTCAACAAATGTCATAATTTGACAATAAATCCGTGTGATTATTTTCCACTATCGATCAAAACTCATAGGAACACATGTTATTAGTTCTGTAACGTAACGTATCGATTTTCAAACATGTTTCTTTTCTTTGTTCACAGATTGATCCCAATGAAGCATTTTATTTCAACCGATTTCACTACTTTCCAGATGGTTATGACGGTAAAGACGTTCGCAATTTAGACGGCATTGGTAAGTCACTGTTTCTGCTGTTGCATTTAGTCAAATATATCACGTGACCTCTTACAAACACAGCATGATTGCACGATACATCTTGCACATCCGTATACATGAAAACATTTAATTATTTATTGAATTAATACATGTTTAGCGGTAAATAATTCAAGCATATTCAACCTATTTTGTTTTTAACCATACGTTTGTTTCAAAAGGTATACATATCTTTCTTGTTCTCACAGTTAATAATGTGCACTGTACTATTTGTGAACAACTGTTTTGTGTGTGTGTAGTCCTATTCATATACTTATGTATGCATATACACTGTACACGTGTTTAATAAATGCGGAAGTGTTAGACTATGTATGACTGGCATGCGAATTAGTTTTTAAATATACTCAACACATCTTGTACACGTCGGCCTATGGTACTGACATCAATCCATAGAATTAAATTTTCAATTTGCAAAACGCGCGCGCATACACGCACACACATATACATACAAACATATTAATTTTCTGTATTTGTATATGATTCTACGTATGAAATTTATGTATGATAATTAATTGCTACTCTTATATTACTTATTAAACTATTATTTAGATATTTAGGTACAGTGTGAAGAAAAACTGTAACTATAGATTATAAGTTTTTTTCTGTGAAGAGTTTGTGAGGATCGGTCAAAAATATAACTAAAAATTTAACTTATTTGTGTCGACGTTTCGACAATGTTTATTGTCATCATCAGGACCTGTGTATGGATACAAAAGAAATGTCAAACACAACAGAACAATTATTTGAGTGGACGTATTTGTGCATGTGAGTGTGCGTGTGGGCACACGCGAAGTGCCTGCGTATGTATAAAGCATTGTATATGTGAAGTAGTTGTGATAGTTTTTTTACATCTTCAAATGTTTTCTTTAAGATAACGAGAAAATTATAATATCACAGAACTTAATTTATAACGTCGACACAAATAAGTTAAAATTTGTGTTATATTTTTTACCGATCCTCACAAACCGGCCACTACAAATTTAAAGATTTAATTATAGATTCTAACAAAGAGACCTAGAAAATGAATAATAAAACAATGACACGTTTTTAAACAATATTTATGGTGACTGAACCTACAGATTCACTAATGGTTTGTTTTAATCACAAAAATTTAAATTAGATGAAATATTATCTTGTGCTTCAACCGTTTTAATCAAGTAAAAAAGATTGTTTTCTTACAAAATTGAAATCCCTGAATAGTACGCTTTAATTAAAGTATTATTATTAAACTTGTTATTTTTAATTTTTTCTCTTTATATATTGCCAAGCATTCATAATGCCTAATGGTTTAATACATCTACTGTTCAAATAGACGAGTCTGATTAATTTTTAGTACTTCTAAACTCTAATTCTCTAAATTCTACTACTATACACTCTAGACAACGAATCCTTTAATTTATCTTTGGTCAAGATAAACTGGTGGAAAAAATGAATCCCCAACTGGCATACATTTATACTTATTTATAGTCCTTATAAAACGTTTTTAAGCTTTTAAGATTCTTTTTGCAACTATCGTTTATACTTCATTATTCCCAGTACTTTACATTCTTTCGTCTTACAGTCCAAGGAATGTTTAGATTGATCCTTCAAGACAGACAGATTCCTCCAGATAGATTGAACTAGATTACTTAGACAAGCATAACAAATCTCCGGAAATTTACAAGTTTTGCTCATCTTATGGTACCATGGTCCGGCTTCTTGGAAAGCAGCCCAACACGCACACGCTCTCTCATTGACATCGGTATTAAGTTCATGTCGAATCTTGGAGCTTATATATTTAATTGGATTTAATTATTCATTTTTCTTACAATTTTCTTCAAAATATTACATTTTAATTACATTAATAATTAATCTGTATACTCAGATAAATGTTAAGTTTTGCTTACAATATTGAAAAAACTATTGGATTTTGTCTTCTTCGTCTTTGGTGTAAGTATTAGTCAACTACAATGCCATTATTTAACTTTTATTTTGACAACACAGACTAAAAAGTGGCAGAAACATGGTACAATTTTAAACGATAGCGCAAATATTTTTTGTTGTTTCCGTTAGACACATTGATCCACTTATGACCTTCTGTCAACATATTTCTAACACGATCGCTTTCATTATAATGAAAACTATAATAAACTATAAATAATTATAAACTCTTGCAAATAATATCATTTATTGCATTGCATTCTGCTGCCTCGTTTCTGTTCAAGGATCCAACATTCATTTTCATATATTATCATCGGAACACGGTTACGTCTATATAATTAACTGGTGAATGGTTATTTCCTTATTTCACAGATGCGAGCTAATTATCCGTATACTTTATGACATTTGTTAAAACTTTGTGTAACAAAGTATATTAATTACTTGTAATCGATATTTCACTTAAATCACTTGAAAAGTCAACAAATTTGATGTTTTTATAATAAAACTAGAATAGAAATTAAATGGATGAATAGGCCTATTTCTGTATGTAGTAAGAAAGGGTGTGTGTAAAAGAATCAAATGATTGGATAAAGCATACGATTCCGTTTGGTCCTAAATGTGCTTTGGTTAGATACCAATCAAAAACCAATAAAAATAATTTTTCAGTGGAGGGTTAGTGAGGATCGGTCAAAAATAACACAAATTTTTAATTTTTGTGTGTCGACGTTTCGACAATGTTTATTGTCATCATCAGGACCTGTGTATCAAATACAAAAGAAATGTCAGACACAACAGAACAATTAAATATTTGGGTGAACGTGTTCGTGTATGTGAGTGTGTGTGCGTGCGAGAGAGAAGGTGTGATTGTGGAGATATACATAAATTACAATATTCTATAGTACTCTCGACTATAATTTACAGTATGATGACAATTATTATCCAAGTAAATAAATTTACCATAAACTATTGTTTGTAACCTTATGTCAACTATCTGATGTAAGTCGTAAAGTTCTACAGTTATTGTGTAAATTGTATGTTTCTAAATTATGATTGCTTTTTTAATACTAGTAGTGAATGAAACATGTTAAGAATAACTTTTAATAATTACATAGTTGAACATCCCCTTAATCTGGTTTTAGTTATAGGTAATATATTTGACTATGGTATATGTTGACTGCTGTATGTATAAATAATTTTTGTATTAATCTAATATCCAATTGTTGATTACTGTGTGTTTAATTAATTAAAATATCATTAAATATAGTAATTTAAATTGTAATACTCTATAAACTAAGTTCTGTCATACTATAATTTTCTCGTTTTCTTAAAGATAATATTGGAAGATGTAAACAAATTATCTCAAGTCTTTACATATACAATGATACATACATACACACGCACACACACTCACGTACAAGAACACGTTCACCCAAATATTTAATTGTTCTGTTATGTATGACATTTCTTTTGTATTTCATACACAGGTCCTGATGATGACAATAAACATTGTCGAAACGTCGACACAAAAAAATTAAAAATTTGTGTTATTTTTGACCGATCCTCACTAACCCTCCACTGAAAAATTCATTGATTGACGGTCACTACGAATTTAAGGATTCAATAAAAATAATATTTTTGTAAAGGATTAGTAAGACAAATTAAACATATTTCTTAATTTTCACGATTAATACGAATATTTTGTTGTAAGGAATTATTCATTTTTTGTCACAGTTTTATTGAGTTACCTTTGCGTTTTATAATTAGTCTATAGTTATTTGCTCTGTATTTATAAGTGCAGAGTATGTCATAACAGTATTTTGTTTAAGATGAGTATAAATAACTGTAGACAATTACGACAACATTTGTAATTTATATACTAAGTTAGTCATTGTGATATTCTGAGTGTCGCTTGACACTCGCTATAATCGTTATTTAGTGGATCGTAAAGGTAGTTAACCTGAGTATTCAACGCCACACCTGCCAGTAGCTTTGTGATGTAAGTAAGCTAATATCGTGGTTACTAAATGGTATTCAACAGGTAGATATAATATCTGGGTCACAAGCGACTTCCTGCGTAGTAGGAGCGTTTCCGTATCTGACATTATTTTGACATTTATTTCTTTTAATATTCGTTTCGACGTATCTCCCTCTTTAGGATATTTCACTTGATATTTTCGTTCGCGCGTGTTGCCTACATTGAGGTCACGGGCGTGGCTTGAGACGTTAAGCTCTTGGTGGCCCGCTAGACAGTGACTTAATAGCAAATGCTTATAAGCAAATAGTCAGCAGTACTACTATTAAACAAAATCGTTTTTTGACTGTAATAACCTACACCGGATTATGTTGTTGAACGTTCTAATATTTATTAAACATCCCGTTTTTGGATTATTTAAACTTAAGATCTGTATAAAGTTTAGAGACTAAGGACAAATAAATTTTTCTGACAAATAACTAACAATGTTACTTTAAAGTTTTGTCTGTAATATTAAATGAACTTAAATATTAAATCTAACAGACTGGTCAGTTTGACGACGTCTTTTTAAGCGATGCACATTACCAGTGTTATACCATTGCCCGCAGACAACTAATCTTGGAATAGCGTAACCCTCACCGTCCTTAATATACTATTACAATGCTTATTCTCTAACTGTTGAAGCCTACAGGTTTGGCTGGCAGATCCTAGAGAATGCTTTGGTTGACACATACCAAGGAGCTCAGTTATATTTTCGGGCACGATTCCTGAAACTGTGGATTTTCCATATGTGAGTTATTTATTTTTGTAAATACAAGTTGTCTATACACTGGCGAAATATTGAGAGCATGGAAATACAGAGTGACTTCGGGAATACAGCTTAACAAATCAATTTGTATTGGTTCCCTGCTATATGCGGATGACATAGTTCTTATTCAAGAAAATAAGGATGATTTACAAAGAGATGATTTTCAATTATTAGAAGTGGCAAGGGAGTACTCACTAACAATTTCATTAAGAAAGACCAAAACCATAGTCTTTAAAGGTAAATATCCAGTGAGGGCTAAGATAGTTATAAACGACAGCACTTTAGAACAACTGAGCCGTTTCAAATATCTCGGCTGTACAGTAAGCTAGGAATCTGAATATGATATAAGAGAGAAGATAAATAAATTTAGGAACATTTGTGGTATGATTCTTAGAAGTCTTGAAAATAAAACAAGACACAGCACAAAAATTAAATTTTATAAGACAATAAAATTGGAATACACACATTGATTTATACGAGTGAGGCGTGGGTCATGACAAAAAAGGAAAGTGCCAAGATTCAGAGTGCTGAAATGCATTGTCTTCGAAAGGATAATAATAATAAGAAAAATGTTCTTAACACATAAGTAACACACTTTGTTACTTATAGTATGTGTGAGTTATTTTATTGTACAACGTAATTTGTGTAGATTATCGATTTCGATGACATTGATGTGTGATAGTGAATAAGTGACTCATTTATGTGCATCGCGCAGACTGCGCGAGATGATGGCCAACAAAGATAACCATTTAAAAATATTGTTTTTAGTAGTGTTTCAACATTGAAAATGTTTATAAGGACGTGTCGCACATTTGCGGCAGATCGCGGGTGCGTGATCGAAAATGAGAACCGGTGAGTTTCCATAGAAACTACTTCTTTGTTGTCAATAACGTAGTACACATATAAAATTTCGCTTATAAATGCGACTACATTTAACTTATAATGGTCAATGAAGAATGAATTCATTGATTGGTGAATGAACATAAATATATATATTTTTTAGATTAATTGATGCATTTTCAATGCCCTTCTCTGTGCATTGTATTTGTGCAATGCATGTAAATGTTTTTCAATGTGTTATTTTTTTCTAATACCATAAATGCTAACAAAGTCTAGGAGAGCAATATCTTCTTAAACAGTTACTTTTCATGGCATTTATTCTTCTTTATCTCTTCAATGTCCAAACTTCAAAGATATAAGCAGCCGTACTTTCTTATGTGACTTGTATTTTTGACTTCTTATGGTCTTATTTCTGTATCATTCTTTCCCTAGATGTTTTTGTAGTAATCTGTGTCCCTCTCCTACCATTATTTAACAGTTCTACTAAAGAGATTTATTAATTTTTATTAAAGAGTTTTAATTTCTATGGTTTCTTTGCTAGTATTCAAACCTCGCCCTTTGTCACAGTCGCCATATAATGAGTTTTTTGAGTACTCATTTTCAAACCGAAACTTCAAGGTTCTTCATTAGATTTATTATTATATAGAGTAGACATTTCTTATCATACGGGTAAAGTCTCACTCTTATAATTGTACATGATAATTCCTTGACTTCAGAAAATCATAGTAGTGTAGAAAATAGATCAACAAAAGCTATCTACTTACATCCGAATTAAGAAAACTTTCGCAATACTACGACAGAACGTGTTGTTCCCTACAAGGGTGTAGCGGCGATTCTGTGCTGGGTAGTAACTACGATATCAGTAAAACACGACAGGACGTGATAATCGTTAACGCGGTGGTGTCTCAGGATACTCAGCGGCTCATCAGATTAGCCTACATTGTGGGATCACAATATATAGGGAGGCCGACGCTAAGGTCCTAAGCGTATCAGCATTAAACGGCTTTTCGCTAACACCTTTAAAGTGCAAGACGGTGCAGACCTTGGACGTCTAATAGCATCGGCGTAAATGGATAACGATATTCGGGCAGCATTGGCTCTTCTTGTGTCACGCCATATTACGGTTGTAAATTAACGTTTCTCAGCCTTTAATGACCCCAATTTATGTTTATTACAAAATTTGCATATCAAATTTCAATTTTCCCTAATTGCTTAAATGCAAGATCCTGTAAATTGATACCAACTACAGAACGACACTTAACCCAAACATTTGATAAAGATTCGTGTACTAATCAATATTTCAGCTTTAAATAATTAAAATATTTCCACTCCCATAATTAATTAATTTTATCTTTCGTGTTAAAATTTCAGAACTGTAGGCCTATAATTCACAGTAACAGGAAGCAATACGTCTCCTTCTTCTTCTTTAACTTCCTTGCTAGGACTCTGTCCTGTTCCATAACAACAGTCCTACATGCTGTCACTCCACCTCGACCTTGGCCAATGCTTCTCTTGGTGTTTGGTTGGCTATCTCTTGCCTTTTTCACTAGCCTTATGTCATACATTCTTGATATATGTTCATTCCATATCCTTCTTCTTTCTGCAATCCAAGAGTTATTATTATCTATTATCCATATCTGTTACATTACAAGCTTCTCTTATACTGTTGTTTGGCAACCTATCGTACCTTGTCTTTCCTAGTACCCTTCGTAATATACTCATTTCTATAGTTTGTCGTGTTCTTTGAGTTGTTGTATCTGGCTTGGTCTCAGATGCATAGGATATTACTGGACGTATTGTGCTTTTGTAAATCCTAGTTTTTGGTTCTTGTGTGAGGTATTTATTATTCCATATAAGGTTATTCATGCATCCAGCAATTCTTCTCGCTTTCATCAATTGATGTTCTATTTCTTCATCTGCGGTATTGTTACTTGTAAGTCTTGTTCCTAAGCAGTCTGTGTGCATTACTTGTTCTATTATTCTGTCATTTATAACAAGCTTACACCTTAACGGGTCACGTGAAATTGTAATAGATTTTGTTGTCTCTTTCGCTATCTTCATGTTATATTTCTGGCATGTTTTGTTAAAATTATACACTAGTCTTTACAACTCGTTTTCATTTTCCGTTTTAGAATAACGTCGTCTGCATTACATATAATATTAAAAACACTTCTACCCATCCTATATCCTCTCATATGCTTTACCTCCTTAATAATTTCATCCATAACAGCATTGGGGAGTGTGGGACTTAGGGAATCCCCCATGCCTGATCCCTTTTGTTACTGGTATAGTATCTGATAAGCAATACGTAATTGACTAATTCACATTTGTAAACATGATTCCTAACAATGTACTCTGGTTAAAGTTTATACTTATGATAAGACTTTAAACAGTATGAAAATCCTTTATTTCACTTTAAAGAACGCATTTAAAAATTTTTCAACTTTATGTAAGCTGTATCTTGTCGACATTACGAGTCTCATAATCGGATTGTTGGTGTAATCCAATTGGCTTAAAAACTTGTAATCCAGTTTATATGTAGGATTGTGTTTCAGTTTACATAAATTAAAATTCCTCGCCCTAATTTCAGGTTTACTATCAGGAACGTAAAAATTGAAGATGCAAATGAAAAGCAATAATGATTACTTACTTTGTAATGTTTTATAAAATAATTATGCTAAAATTATAATAAATATAATTACAATTAAAAATTAAGTTAATGAAAATTAACAAATATTTTTAGAAACTTTAACACAAGTAACGTCGTTATAAATAAATATATATTAAAAAATGACTTTGTCCTTGCTGTATATGTCTGACACTCTGACTATAGGGTAAATTAAAACAAAAGTCATTCGTACTTTAGTAATTGAATTTTCTCGATCACAACTGTAATTCAGTTTTATCGTCCACACAACTGCAGACTGAAACTACATCGCGACGATGTACATCGCGACGATTTCCATCTACCACAAGTCGATTTTGTTGTGCGTTAATTTAAATTAAACTGTGAATGTAATGTCGGATATAATTCGGTGACGTTGCCGTCGACAATTTCAATCAGAACCACGACCAAAATAATCTCATGAATTTATTCATACTGTTTCTTCTGCACAGCGGGGGGCACAACGTACTACAAGATGGAAATCTATTGGCATTAACATACATATTATTCTTGTCGGGGTTTTTCAACACGTAAATACAATGAAAGAAATTTCATATCTGAAAAGCGAAAATATTGCTTCACGCGGATGTTTCCGGTAGAATCGTGACGCGTTCGATGAATACAATAACAGAACAGTGTTAATAATTATTTTGTATCACATAATCCAATCGAATCATTTCAATTCCATTTCAGTAAACGGGAGTGCTATGAACTAGAAAAATACTATATGAATAAACGTATTTCATTGTTGTGTTGTTGTTTCATGGAATGTTTATTTTCACTCAAAAGTTCATTTTTAGCGTACACGCAGAGCTTGATTTCAGGGCGAACGCGCCGAACCTCTTGGATCCAAAAATAAATTACCGAAAAAAATATATGAAAAGAAAAACTTAATTATTACAAAAATTTACTACTACTTTTTAAATTTTGCCCCTCATCAGCCCCACCACAAAACTAAACATTTGTCAAAATCAAACACCAGAACTAATCTTTATCTTAACTACTGTCGTTCTTTTTTTTTTTGCAGAATCGCAATGTTGGTCTGAGTTTTGCTAACAAAAAACTGAAAATTACGGCTTCTTTATTTGAAAGCAGAAAATCAGAACCATGCCCCCATTATTCTACGGCTCTGAAAGCAGTACAAAATTCAACTTTTTTCCGAGTTCCGCAAAAATAGGAAGGTAGGAAAAACAATAACTCTTTAGACCCTGAAGAATTTTGAGGTACTGAAAAAATCTATTGAAAACAAACTGCTTAATGAACAAGATCTCAAGCTAATGTAAAATATAAGACTTATATGTACTTGTATACTTATATAGTTAGTATATTTGTGTCTGTACAACTTTTGAATTTTAATTAACAAAGTTGTGTTAGTGGTTATAATCACAAACAGAATTATCACTGTTGCACACCACTATAGAAAAATTATTCCGATTAGCGGTTTCAAGCTACTCAGCTCATCGTCAAATCGGAGATAACAACCAAGAATTTAAACCAAACCCTTCACACCCCCACCCTCCCTACAGTCCATATACACCCTCGCAAAGAAGCTATAATTAAAATGTCCCTTCCCAAACTCCGAGCCCTGTCACCCCCGTCTGCTGTACAGTTACATATTTTTCTAGCACATTCCTTGTGTTGTGTGTGTGTGTGTGTGTGTGTGTGTGTGTGTGTGTGTGTGTGTGTGTGTGTGTGTGTGTGTGTGTGTACATTCTTTTTAAACCTACCGTTGCAACGCCTTGCTCATTCACACTTGTTGGCGCGGTCACTCACCCTTATTTCAAAAACATCCCTATGGGTCTATGCAATTTAATTCTTAAAGTTATCTATCCGTCCTCTATCTTCTACTTTTTAATTATATGCGTTCTTTTGAATTGATGCGTTCCGGCACCTATAAATTTAGAAATCAACCATTGGATAGAATAATGAAAAGATAACATTTGGATGACAATGTAAGGAGAGAATTTGTATAAAATCACTTGTAGGGTACATATAACTGAGAAGGAAAAGTAGGATGGTTCAGCTAATTTGAAGGCGTGGATAATCGTTGATTACTGCTGATAACCCGTAAACTTTAAGCAGAGGGGTTGGCAGTTCATGTGAGACTAATTAGAGCACATTTTAAACAGATGTTATTATTGTTGGTCAAACAGTCTTTCAAATGGTTTGTACCCTCCCTGCATATACCCGTGGTGGGTGTGTTATGGAGTCTCTCACAGGTATGTGGGACCTACAGTTTAACGCCGGATCCGGACGGCATAGTTGGGGAGGGTTACCATACTAGGCAGGATACCTCTCGCTGGTTTGCCATCGTCTTGGGAGGGGGAACGGTCGTGTCTAAATCAGATAGGCTCGGCGGGAATCGAACCCGCGCCGACAGGGTAGCAGCGTTAAACAGATAAACAATTTAAATTTTAAACAACATTGATAATAATTTTTAAACAAGAAATAAATATTTTTGAAGTTTCAACTTTACTTTTACTGATACATCCTGAATTTGTTCTTTTAATAATAATAATAATAATGGCTCCCATATGTACCACCGAAGTAGCTTAGGAGTAGACAGGGTAGGCTGCCTAATGTGAACCGTTCGGCATACAAGGAAGGCAGTGTGGCCAGCACTACGCTTCAGCCGCCCATTATTATGCCCAGAATGGTATCCCAGGTACTCATTTTCAATTGGCTGAGTCGACCTGGGAGCTGAAAAACGCACCTCAATTTTATGGTGCGGCCCCGGGAATCGGGCCCGGGACCTCTAGATTAGTAGCCAGGTGCCATACCCACTGGTCTACTGAGACTCCAATTTGTTCTTTTAATTTCACAATTATTTTTTAATACATCATAGAGCTGTTACTGAAATTAACGGTCTTCACGAAGCGCAACTGAAATTGTGAAATTGGTTGATCTAACAAAACGCAGTGTGCCGGAAAACCCTACAGTTTTAGACTTAAAAGTAGTCTGTATGGTTCTACACAACCAGGGAAATTCTCGAGATTTTTATATATAGGCTATATATTGTAACATAACACAAAACAAATTCAATGTAATTTAATTTGGGTAGCCCCACGCTTTTGGAGTGCCAAATTATATAACATAACAACCCCAAATTTATTTAATTTGGGAAGCCCCAATCTTTTGGAGCGATACGTTATATAACATAACAACTTTTACTTGTTTGGTTTGGGTGTAATTGTAATAACAAGACAATGTTTTAAAGTTTTTAAATGTTTACACTATTTAATTATCAACCTCTTTACTTATTTTGGTAATAAAAAAAAAAATTCATTATTCCTGGCTTGTGCGATATAAAGATATGTGATTTATGCGATGGGATTTATGTGAACAATTTATGTCTAAACAGTTTATACACAAATATTATTATCTACTCATAATTATCTATTTCTGCTCTCGGCTTACTCATTTAGTGTGGTCATCTTTTGCAACTGCTTATCAATGCACAATGAATTTACTTTTGTTTCAATTATTTCTTTAATTTTTTACTTGGCTTTAATTCTCTTTTCAATTTATAGCATATGCTTTATTCTTTTAGCAATTAAAGACTCTACTAATTATTCTACTTTACTTCACTTTAAAAATCAAGCATTGCTCTCTCCTAGCATTTACTACTCTATAGCATTTTCTTCCAATATTACTGTCCCAACATGAGACATTATTCTAAATTGCAATAAGACTTTACATTATATGTACAATTTAAATTCTGTTAGCAACAGTTGGAATGTCTTTCATTCTAGTTTCAATATTGTCTTTCAATTGTCTATTTATTATTATGGTTTGTTATCACCTCGTTTGATGTGGCAACTTCAGTGTGTCGTCTTTCGGTCCTCGGGTCCCGTCCTTCGTGTCCTTGGATCCTCTTCCCGTCCTTGCTCCAGTCTTTCATGTCCTCGCGTCCTCTGGTCCTCTTCCAGGCTTCCACTGCCTGTCTTTCTTAGTTGTTGTTGTCCTCTGCTCACATCATGGGTTGTAGGTGTGTCCATCGAACCTCTGTTCTGCCTCACATGTCGTCAGGTGACTCTTACTGTAGATTTACGATCAAGTAGTTGACTGACATAGCCTCCTACGGCAACGGTTGAATATAGAAGAAGGAACTTTATTAGCGCGACCTGGTATTTATAGCCAGGTCGTGGAAAAGCTCAAGTCTGAACAATTTTTATCTTGTCAGAGTTTGTCGAAGCGTCTTTACACCCACTCTGGTTCAATTCATTAATTTCGCCTATCTTCGCCAATTGCGAAGTCTGTTTCACACTACACGATGCTCAATCGATCGCTAATTTTATATGTTTACTATACGTAAATTACACTTCTTTATTGTAATTATAAAAAGAGCTATTCACTTTTTTACTTATAGTAATTGCAGTTTCCGTCACTTTGTCACGGTCTTTTAACCCTTTGTTCACCTTTATTTTCTACACCCTCTGGCGTATTTCGTTTTACAATATCGTACATATTTTTCTTATAATTAAAATAAAACATAAAATCTATCAATATTTGAAAAGGAATGGTTACTGTTCAGGAACGGACAGGCTTCACACACACAAACAAAATACACATGTACACAACGCTAGCGACAGGTGGGCCAGATATGCGTGTACGTGCCTGAACGGTGGATTCCCTATATTTTAAACAATCCAGCTTGCAATCTGAATCATGTTTATTTCATAGCTTTATTTATTTTTATTAATTATTTATTTATTTTTACAATGCACAGTACCGTATCTGTTTGTACTGTCGCAATATATATATATATATATATATATATATATATATATATTTCAATCACTTTCTGCTACAGTCCGTTTCTTGATGTATATAATACATTTAATATTTACACATAAATTTACCTCAAGATGTTATTTTTCTATTTGGAACATGTTTCGGGTACTTTCTTGTTCCCATCCTCAGCCTTCCGGTTTTTTTGTCTGGTGAAGTACATATGTGTTGTTGGTTGATAATTGTGGCTTCTTCACTATTTTTTCACTATACACTTTTGTTTTTGCATTTGTTTTATAACCTCACTTTTCGTTTTTTCACTGTAGGCTTATTTACCTTGTATGGTTATATTATTTCAATCACTTTCTGCTACAGTCCGTTTCTTGATGTATATAATACATCAGTGAAAAAACGAAAAGTGAGGTTATAAAACAAATGCAAAAACAAAAGTGTATAGTGAAAAAATAGTGAAGAAACCACAATTATCAACCAACAACACATATGTACTTCACCAGACAAAAAAACCGGAAGGCTGAGGATGGGAACAAGATAGTACCCGAAACATGTTCCAAATAGAAAAATAACATCTTGAGGTAAATTTATGTGTAAATATTAAATGTAATATATATATATATATAATTTATAATTGTAACTACATACACGACATATATAATGTGAACAGTATCAACTACACATGGAAGATGTTGGATTCAGGGGTGGATCTAGAAAGCAATTTTTTTGGGGAGGGGAGTTGAATTTTGGGGAGAATATGTAAAGATGGACTATCCTTTAACGGTCTAAAGTATAAGTGATAGGAGTGAGTGAAGACAATAATACAGTGTGTTATTATCGACACAACAAGCTTATTAACGTAAAAATTTAAATCATATATGTGTTGGCCAGTACTTTTAATAACGTTCACTTACAGTTTAAAATACACACTACTAATTAATAATTGACATCATGGTAAGGTACAGTTACAATTTAAAATAATTTTAGGGTAAAACTATGAACCTATATAACGTGATATGAATTTCGTATCATATTCACAATCGCAAAACAATATTCTACGGTCATGACAACGATAAAAATTTCGTCCGATGTGATCATTTGAAGGGGGGGGGGAGAAATTCCTCCTTTCCCTCCGCTGTGAGTCCGCACCTGATTAGATTGGATAAACGCATTTTAGCGATACAAAAAGTGAGTTTTAAGTTTTAGCGGAAATAATGATTCTTTTAAATTGTAAATTCATACTCATATGTAGAAAAAAAGCGTCAAAACAGTTAGTAGCAAGTTTAAACATAGTGATGTGACATGGCAGAACAATCTACGTGTTTCTCGAACGAGCCATTGGAATCTCCGGCTGAACGTTGTGGCGTACGTGATTTTAACATGCGCTTGCGAGACGTTTCTGGACGCCGCCAGCCTCGCTGACTGTGTCAAGGCCACAATTAATTACGTCGTAGTGTAGAGCTAACGCGCGGTATGGAATAATTTCGGCGGGGTATAAATAACAGTACTCAACGACGTTCAGTTTCAGTTATAGTTGCGATATATTACAATGCTGTTTGATTTTATTGTCGGCCGATTACAAGTGATTACTCTGTGCGTTCAAGTGGTTATTGTGGCGAAGTGTTGTGTTTTATAATCAGGCGGTATAATTGTAATACAATTGTGTTTTATATTAGTTGACATTTTATTTCGTGTGAACAATTTTTTTTTGTACTAGTAATTTTATACAAACCACTATGTTTTGTTTTTGGTATTGACGAGTGCTTTCGGCAATCAAGCCATCTTCAGGTCATTTACCAAATTTTGTTTTCGATTTGTTGTAAGATACTGTGTTGTTAATTAAGAACTGTTTAATTGTGATAATTAAAGCTAGTGATTAGTGACTTAATTGGTGTATTGTATTTTGTTTTCCACTGTACCATACGACGATCAGTGTACCGTCGTAACAGTAATTCTATTTTTGTAACATTTTCAGCAAGCTGTAATTTACGTACATAAAATATTGTTCTCCTAATAAGCGGTTTAGTTGAGATCTGTTGCACAAGTACTTATCTGAGTAGTTGTTGCCCCTGTGTTGCGGTAAACACAAAGCACGGATCCGTTACGTATTTAGCCGGATTGCGGTGTTTACTAAGTAAGGTGGACGAATTAATAATCCAACACGTCTGAGGATCGTATGGTCGGAGAACCGGGCGCGAATAATTTGCATTAACATCATAAATATTTACTTAATACCAGTCGGTGAATGAACTGTACACGAGTTGATTCTATCACACTACTTGTGACCAAATTAAGTGTTTATTGCCCTGTAAGTTTACACGCTAAGTACGCTGTTTACGTTAATACCCATATACTATGGAATACGCATAATCTGTGTCGGTTATTTTGTATACGAATTGTGTTCGATGTCGCCGATTTCTCTCGAACATACATACATTTTTCGTATTATATTATTCTATTTCTTCTTCACTTCGTGTTTTAGGCATTCTGCCTGTTACTGTCCCCACCTTTTCCTTGGTCTACCTAAATTTCTTTTTCCTCTGGCTTTGTATTTCTTAGCTTTTACTGGAATCCTGTATTGTTGCATTCTCTCTAAATGTTCTTGCCACTTGTTTCTATTAAATTTTGTCTTTTCATTTAAGTTGAATACCTGAAGTTCTTGTCTAATCGTTTCATTTCTTATTCTGTCTGTTCGACTACAGCCCTTAACTCGTCTTAAGAATCTCATTTCCTGTGCCTGAATTCGAATTTCTTGTGTCTTTGTCGTTGCCCATGTTTCGCTGTCATATTTAAGTGCGGGGACAGCAATTGTTGTATAAAATTTCAACACTGTCTCTTTCCTGGCTTTATTTTTCTGACATCGACTGATAGTTCCACAAATATGGTTAAAAGTAATAATTTGTTGGTCAATATCTTTACTGTAATCGAAGGAAATATCACAACTTAGGTATTTAAAATGTTTTATTTGATCCAGTGTTTTATCGTTAAAGGTGATTTTGGCTCTTATTGGCTCTTTTCCTGCGAATGTCATTATTTTTGTTTTAGAAATTGAAATTTTCAAATTGTATCCTTCGCTAATATTCTGCAGTCTGTATAATCCCTTTTGCGAATTCTTCCTCTTTTTTCCCAATTAGTGTGAGTTCGTCAGCATATGAAATTACATGTAATATTGTGTCTCTTTCTAAATATATTCCCTCTTTATGTAATTCTTCCCAGTTTCGGATTATATCATCCATATAAATATTAAATAACGTGGGAGATAAACTGCAGCCTTGTCTTACTCCTATATTAGTCATTACTGAATTACTTATCTTTCCGTCTAAAATATAAAAATGTTTGTTATGTGACTTTGAATTGTTCTGATGAGATGTGGTGGATATCCTCTTAAGAACATGATCTCCCATAATTTTTCTCTGCTGACACGGTCAAAAGCTTTATCAAAATCGACGAAGGGCTCTGTACGTACTTAGGTTGTATTCTCACCGTTTCTCGATTAGTTGTTGCAATGTAAACACAGCATCTATTGTGCTTCTTCCCTTTCTAAATCCCGTCTGTTCTTTTCCTGTGTTCTTCTAGACACGGCATACAAAATTTATGCCAAGATTGTAAACGACCGCTTAAAAAATATAATGGTACTATATTATTACGAGTGCAAATAACATCATATGGGAGTATCAGAACACAAACTGTCCGTTTCTCCGTCCGGCTGTCGATTCGTCTGACTATTCCCCCCTCTCTCTCTCTCTCACTCTATGTGTCTTTCAGGCCATAATAGATACATGCCTTTGTATGCATGGTCTGCATGGTCAAGCATATTATTCATAATACGAATATATATTCATAGCGTATTGAATTAACCGAATAACGTTACTAAAATTTAACGGAATCTAGTTTTATTTATTCAAGGAAATAATAAAGCATAACATTTTAATTAGAAATTATTTGCCTGCTGCTTTATTATAGATGGTCTCTCCACTGTAAGACGAAGGATTCTGTAGGCATTAAGGACACTGAACTTGAAATGTCCGATTATCCTTGACTTTACGAATCAAAAACGTATTGTTACGTAATACGGAACATACTACAAGTTATCTCGACTACTCCAGCTGTAATGTGTGCGCGCGTATATAATGCTGCTACTTTGCGGTGAAAAACAATTAGGTGTCAACTATCGAGTCTATACCAGTCCGTACCGGTCAGCGCAGTGTGTTCAAGGACACTGTTTCTAGTGGATTCTCGAGAGCGGCTGTTTGTTTAACAAGTCATCCAAAATGACAGATTATTCTGGAAATCAGCGGGGTATAAATACGGCCACTCAGCGACGGTCAAGTCAGTTATTGTCGGGCGATTACACAGTACGTTTGAGTAGCGATTTTACACAGTGCGGTTCGAACTTTTGTGGCGAAGTGTTTGTGTTTTATACTTGTGCGGGACAATTAATTGTAATACAACTGTGTTTTATACTTGTTGAGATTTTTATTGCGTGTGAACAATTTTTATTAGATTTGCTGTAAGAGACCATCTTGTTGATTACAAACTGTTTAATTGTGATAATCAAAGCTGGTGATTAATGACTTCGTTTGTGTCTTGTATTTAGTTTTCCACTGTACCAGTAGACCGTCGTAACAGTATGCATTTCAAGGTAGATTACCAAAAGTACGTTAACTAGACGTAATGGTCTCTTAATATGCCCTTCGTTTGTCATTAATAGAATCAAATCTTTACCATCTGATACCGGCTGTGTACTTTGTTTATGCATATGACGTCCGATTTTACAATTGTAGCCACGATGTTTTGGGCATCTCGTTTTCGTTATTAATAATAATTAGATTATTCACCTATGAATTTCCTTTTTTTTTTGCCAATGACTAAATTATTACAGTTTGTTGAAAAAATATAATTACTTTAAGGAATCGTTCTTTATATTCCCCCTCTTTTTCTAATGTTTGCTTTAGGTATTTTTCTGTGAAACCATTGCAAATCTTTATAACTCTAAATACGTATAACGTTATAACTCTAAATCACTCACGCTCCAGCTCTTTTTATACCCTTCTGGGTTTGAGAAATAACTTGAAAATTAGTTTGCAAATCTGTATGCAACTGTGCTGTGTGTACTCACAGAATTCCTTACAGTGAATGTGGAACCTACAGGTATTCCTGATAGTTATCACGGGTGTCACTCGTCTGTAGAAGAGGCTGAGAATAGGCTTTATATTCCTATATCAATCAACTCCTAAAGGCAATGCCTTGTCGCTGTAGCCACGTCACTCTATCCCTTGCGATATTCCTATATAAGGACTATATTTCGACCAGATTGTGTCGCCTGAAACGGTCGTGCAGTTACTCGACCAACAACAGAAATTTTTACGTTCACAGTGTTACGACCAATTTTTTTTAAACAACTAAACTTTGCACACTCCACTCATCCTCATACCCTCCGCTTTCTGCCCTCATACCCTGCAGTTGCACACGTCTCCCCAGAATCATTAAACTTTGATTGAAAACGGTTTGCTTCAGAACAGACTGGTACCCGTATTTTTCAGATGGGTTTCCATAGCACGAAAAACCCGGAGCTGTGAATCAAGCCAAGCTGTGTGACACAGACATGGAACACGATGGCCAGCATACTTTGTGCCTCAAAATACTATTAGCTGCTCAAAAAGTAAATGAAACCATTTGCTAGCGTGCGATTATAAGAGGGTCATCTCAAAAGTAAGTTTTCCTGATTTAGGAAAACTAAAAAACACCTGCAAAAACTAAAAAGAAAACTATGCTTTTATTTATTAACATGTACTTATTTTTCAATATAATCTCCAGCCTTATCAATACGCTTTCTGTAACGTAAAACTTTCTGTACGTTTTTTAATTGCTTCTTTGAACCACTGCGTGCCCAGCCAGGGGTCAACTGACTTCTGTATCCGTTTCGAAACGTTGTCGAGGTGTTCTCTGAGATGGGGGAACAGACGGAAATCACTCGGAGCCAAATCGGGTGAATATGAGTGATGGTCGAAAATCTCCTATCGAAAGGACTCCAACAAATTCTGCGTGACTCGCGAGGAATGAGGATGTGCGTTGTCGTAGAGCAGAAGAACTTTGTTGCTCAACAAACCTTTCCCTTTCAGGAACAATGTATGCCACCAGCGGACCATTTGAATCCTCATGCGCTCAGGTCCGTACACAGAAACTAAATGACAATGAATTTTAGCCGCTGATTCATTTTTTTGTAGCACAAACCGAATCACACTACGCACTTCGCAATCGGACACGCTAGTGAATGGAAGTCCATGATTTTAAATTCGTTCTTACGTTCTTCTTACGTTGCTACTGAACGGATGAGGTTTCGGCACTATTGCCACTACACACAAATAAAAGTTCTCCAACCTTTGTCAGCCTGCTTGCGCCATTTTTCTTTGAAAAAAAAAAATAGGGAAACTTACTTTTGAGATGACCGAAGTAAGTTACTAAGGGGGGACATCCGATGAACATCTGTATGTCTCGCGGAAGACACTATGAAGATCAATCACGTGACCAATCTATCTTTAATATAGTCGATATTTTGTAGTTGATTTCTGTCTCCGTCGCCATCGGCTCCAGTCTGCATGTCGCCAGAGTAAAAGCTCACTACGAAGGGAAAAAAAGTAAAAATCGTGTTTGTTCCAACGAAACAAGTGCAAACTGAAACAAGTGACATGTTCGCTTTGTTATTTCAAAACAAATGCAACTGTTTGCTCGCATTGCCGTGTACAGACGAGTGGGTTAACATAACGAAAAACAATAACATGTGTTGGCGTTAGAGAATTATTTGGGGAAAAAACTGCTCCGTTATAAATTATTCTGCTCACTTGCTCAACTAGTGTAAAAAACACTGCACATTAAAATTTACAGTTCACAGCTGTTCACATCAAACGTGCATTTTGCTTTTTTGTGTTACTACACCGTATTTTCTGATGAAGAAGTGAAAATAATTGCCTTAATAGTGCATTCTGTAGGTAGTAATGTAAAATAAATGAATATTAACGAATAATATTATTTCACTGGAACACTTACAGATGTTAATAGAAACTAGTATACAGTTCACTGTTTTGTGTTGGTGGGTCCGTAAAAACGTATTAAACAATATCACATGTGACATGGCCACACATGTCAGATCATGTGAACGTGAAACATATGAATGGCCACGATACAAAAATACAAAAATATTGTTTTACATTGTACCTGTTAAACAACGGGAATTTGCTGTATATTATTATTTGGTGTTCTGCCCTGAGGCAGGTCTTCAAATGGTAAAAGCTCTTCAAGCTGGCCTATCGCATGCCAGTCTTTTCGTTTCTTTGTAACACCCTCTGAGTTTAATGCTATCTACCAACTTCATTATTCTACGCCATCTTCTTTTTCCTCCTTCTATGACACCCTCCATAGCAGTTGTAAGCAAGCAGTCTCTTCTTAAACAATGACCTAACCAATTCCTTTTCCTATTTTCTATTACCATCAGGATTCTTCTCTCTTCCTCTATTCTTCTTAAAACTTCATCATTCCTTACTTTATCAACCCATCTCACTTTTTCCATTGCTCGCCATTGCTGTATGTTGTGTGTGTACGCGGTTTTTTTTTAAAACTCTGCACGTGTTTCAGTTTCACCTCAGGGAAGTGGTTAGCCTTTGGACAACATTCTTATCATTAATTTAAACAATCGTCTATGTTTCTTTATTACACAAGAACGCACACACACGCGCTCGAGCTCACTATAAGTACAACGCCATAATTATTAATACATGTCTACCTACCGTGAAAGAATGCCTTCCGTGTCATTCTTCAGTGACTTCTCTTCATGGCAAGCGTCCAGTTCTTTGTATCTACACAAATATGTAACCAGGACATACCGCCTTTTAACAGAGGTCTGTCGACGTCGAGTCCTCTTATCCTCCAATCTAACAATATCTGTAACCATCAGATCGGTTATTGTCTGGGCATGTGTCTTACCAACCTCGGTTTATTTTCATAATTCTGCTAGTCCCGTCACATATTACTTAATTGTTTTTTATCTTCCTTTGTTGTTTCTCCGACAGATGTTTCTGTCTTTCTTGCGTGTGCAGTTTGCAGTTTCTGCATCATGTTTTTGTAGGTACGCTGTTCATAAGCGATTACAGAAATAACACACTGTTAAAGCTTTCTTTTCGATCACAACTGCAGGTTCTGATAGTCATAACATTGCCCATCTCTCTGAACGCAACCCGCAATCATGTTTACTTCATTTACACTTCTCGTACAACACTTACACACAGCTAGCCTACACGTTTGTGTGCGTGCGTGTGTCTTTGTCTATGAATATAGCATGGACGTTGGTAGTAAAGACTTTTACGCGGTCTTACTCTCTCCTCCGCAATTTCCCACCCGGCAAAAACACTAGCGTCTACCTGTACGTTTTCCTATGTAGATGTGCAAGTAACACAATGGTGGGGGGAGACAGCAGGGGACAACACTGGCGCTCTATCGACAAGTCTAACGACTACGTCAACAGGGAGATATTTTGTAAACTTAACCTATAGGCTGTAACTTATTTTCGGTTTGTTTAGCGGTGTTACCGCGAATGTCCTCTCGTGTTTATTAACAATTTAAGTTATATTTTATGATTATAATATTTTATTTAATCGTAAAAGATTGAGTAACAGCATTTTTAATTATCTTGGGAATTTTGTGAGCCCCAGCATCTAAACAATTACCGAAAAGACTTCATCCGTAACATCAATTCGAAATAATTGTTACAAGATGGAATTATTTGGCAATCGATTCTGCTTTTGAGGAAAATTAAGTGAACTAAAAAAACAATGATAAATAATCTAAGTGTTCATTAGAACTACTCGGTTTTTTATTCCTTTTCTTGCATTAGTTAACGTGATATTATTAGTAGTGATTTTTTCTGATGTTATATTTATTCTCATATGTTATTAAAATACATAATACAGATTATAATAAAACATTAGACCGCGACTGACATGGGATGGGATGATGGGAAACATTTTGAGAGAAAGAGGCTTGGGCTGGAGGGAAGCGAAGACATTGTCAATGGATAAAGTAAGATGGAAAAAATTTGTATATAGAGTGTAGTTGATGTACTTATCATATATTGATGTAACCCGACATCAATATGGTACAAGGGTATTTTGATAATAAATAAATAAAACATTATACGAGAGGGGACCCAAAAGTAACGAGAATTTTTCTCTGGCAGTTGGTAGAACGCTAGTTCCGACTTCTCCCGCTAGGTGCCTTCAGTAGACACCATTTTATATCAGTTGCCCTAGCGGCATTGTTGTGGAAACATTAGGGCGGTCAGTGTGACTATTTTTTGTAAGCGCTGTTTCACGTTTTCGGCGATTTTTTTAATGGCAGAAATTAAATACCAACGTGCTAACATCAGGTTCTGTTTCCTGTTAGGGAAATCAGCAGCAGAAACTGTCGCAATGCTTCGGACGGTTTATGGGGAGGAAGCTTTGAGCCAGGCAAGGATTTACAAGTGGTTTTCTCGTTTTAAAAGTGGTCAAATGTCAATTGAAGACGAACCACGATCGGGACGTCCCTCGACTTCCAAAACGGACGAAACATTTAAAAAATGCGTGTTGCGATCATGTTTGATCGTCGTAGAACAATCGATGAATTGAAGGAAATGAATGGAATATCCTGGAGTTCATGCCAACGAATTTTGACTGAAGATCTGAAGATGAAACGTGTTGCAGCAAAATTCGTTCCGCGTGTGCTTTCTTGTCGGGTCAAAATCCTTTCCTGGCTCAAAGCTTCCTCCCCATAAGCCGTCCGAAGCATTGCGACAGTTTCTGCTGCTGATTTCCCTAACAGGAAACAGAACCTGATGTTAGCACGTTGGTATTTAATGTCTGCCATTAAATTAATTTAAAAATCGCCGAAAACGTGAAACAGCGCTTACAAAAAATAGTCACACTGACCGCGCTAATGTTTCCACAACAATGCCGCTGGGGCAACTGATACAAAATGGTGTCTAGTGAAGGCACTAGCGGGAGAAGTCGGAACTAGCGTTCTACCAACTGCCAGAGAAAAATTCTCGGTTTACTTTTGGGTCCCCCTACGTATATTGTACTATATATAGTCACCAACTTGGTAATTTTTGAAAAGCAAATTATAGTGTTATAACCTAAAGATTGGTTAATAGGCCATATAGTACTTTTTTGTTAATGTGATTTCGGAGGTGACTTTAACCTCCACTGCACATCTCATGTAAATTTTTTTGACATTCTTTGTTGTGCTATTACGTGCACTCTAAATTTCATTGCCTGAGTTTCGCAACTGATTTGTCTAACCAAAATGGAATCAATAATTTAATATTAAATCTATAGTTCAACCAAACTCATATCAAGTCGCGCCAAAACGGCGCTAGTGTCAGCATATACAGAGACGGTGTTGTCTCCACCCCCACCATTGTTCTACCTGCACATCTGATAGGAGAGCGTACAGGTAGACGCTAGTGGCAAAAAAAAAATTAATACATATTATATCATTTTATTTATTCTCTTATATTAGTTATAATATTATTTATAATAATACATAATTGTTGTTATTATCTATTATAATAAATATAACAAAGCGGAGTCTCTTATTATTTGTAACAAGCATTAATAAATTGTACAGTATGTATCTACACATGTGTTCGACAATGAGTAACCATAATAGCTGACACCTTCAGTTTTCATTGTAATCCCGCGGAGATGAAATTCTCCATAGAGTACAGATATTGCAGAACTATTCTATTTCATTGATTATAAATTTAACAATACGTTTCCAAGTGAGCGTAGTATTATCTTAGATAAAGAAACGAAAAAATTGCAAGCAATGTAAATGTAAATCTAATGAAGAACAAATTGAAATTAAATAAAATGGACAGGAAGATGTAAACAAAAAAATATCGAGGTTTGTATTGTTTAGTAAAATAATAGAAACTTTACAACATATAGGTTAATTAGGAAATATAAACCTTTTACGCAGATATTTGATGTAAAAAAATTATTTTGAATTATTAAAACCTTTTTTAAAATTTATCAGTAATCATTTTCGTTCTAATACTTCTAGCAAAATGTGAGGGCTTTTTTTACGGTGTATTGTAATTCTGTATGAATTTTATTTTATATATCTTGTAATTTTATTGAAACTGTGTTCACCTCATAGTTTGTGTGTACTTTTCATGTAATTCCGTATATTTAAATTTCTAATTCAGCTGTATAGTAAGAGGGGTAAGCTTTAAAGATAACATAAGAGGAGTATGCAGTTATAATTACTCACAATCTTAATTTCGATCGATTTCGATCATAGAACATCGTCAGGACATACACTGTTCACTCGCGGTCACAATATTGTAAAACAGTCACTATTCACAAAAAACGAATTCGTAAACACTGATGATCGTGAAAGGTACGTTTCTGTCCAAAGTCTCCCGATAATTGATTTTGTTGCGGAGTGTCGATGTTTACATTTAGGTCTATATATATTATGTCAGCTGTGGGTTATGCACAATGAATACACCACAATAGAAGATTGATATTATAGGTACCATTAGTGATCAATACCAAGTACCAATACGTGTGTGCATATGTTACGGCCAAACTGGTCGTCGTATGGTACAGTGGAAAACAAAGTACAAGACACCAATTACGTCACTAATCACCAGCTTTAATTATCACAATTAAACAGTTTGTAATCATCAAAGTAGTCTCTTACAACAAATCAAATAAAAGTGGTTCACACGCAATAAAAATGTCTACTAGTATAAAACACAATTTTATTACAATTGTCCCGCACAATTATAAAACATATAACACTTCGCCACAATATTACGAAACGCACTCCAATAAATCGCAACTCAAACTGAAACTGAGTATCGCGGAGTACTTGTATTTATACCCCGCCGAAAATCCAGAATATTCCATACTGCGCGTCAAGAACGCTATTAGAAAACGCCAGAACGTAATTGACTGTGGCGTTGCACACAGCGCGCGGCCGCGCAAATTCTGTCACAGTCTAGCTAACGCATGTTGAAATCACGTACGCACACACATTACAGCCGGATTCCACTGGAACATTCGAGAAACACGTAGATTGTTCTGTAATGTGGTAAAAATATTATAAATACATCACATTATCATTAGTAAGAGAAGTAATTTTTTGTCTTTAAAAATGTACTGCACTACGAAATTCAATACTGCCTAAAATATTACGTTGCCGAATGAGTCAAAATAACTTTTTATATTGTAATTTTTATGTTCGTACTGGTAATGGACGAAAAATTTTCTTGAAAGTAAAACAAGAGGTAAAAAGTTTGACAAAACACTGAAAGCGACGGAAGAGAGGTCAGTTTGTTAAGAGAAGGCACACACTCTACACGGCAGAGTTCCTTGCCTTGTAACCGCACCGCTGTCTACTCGTGTCTGTATTAGGGGTAATGGGATTATGAGTGATAACCACTACATCATCTAAAATCACGTACGATATGTCCTTGTCCACGCGCATTAACAACTCTCAGCCAACTTTTAACGTGGTCGTCAAAAGTTCGGCCGGCGCGCGGTGGAGTCGATTCCGACCAAAGCAGTGCTGCCAACATTCCACGTAGAGTAGCAACTTTTTCCTTGACTACGGTGGCGGCCGTAGTTTTGATCCCCCCCCCCTCCAACACAACATACACGCTTTTCTAACCTTCTGTTGGTTGTCACTTTTTCTCTACTCAAACGTTATCGAATTCCAAACTAATTACTTTTCCTTAATACAATTAACTGTTTTACCGATGCGATCCCATCGCAAAACCATTGCAAACTTATAATTGAGTTTGTTTTCAATCTAATCACTTAGAAAGTTTAAATCTAATATATTGCCAAAAAACGGTAGTTCATCCTGTTTGTAAAATTTTCTCTTAGTGTATAACATTAATTTGTAATTAATGTCCGCCTTGACTAAATAATAATAAATGTCGTCTATGGGTGTCATTTTAATTTTGTAGATTATCTACGAGTTATAATCTCTTTTGTATTGTAGGTGTTACACAGGGTGAAAGGAATTTTTATTTTACGTAGTATAAATATAATTCATTGTAGTCAGTTGTTAGTCAGTAGTTGAAATATCATATTAGTCCTGTTTGTTTGAATTACAATGTTGTATACATCTTTTATAAATTTTTGTGTTTTGGTTTGAAAAAATGGCTTATTATTTTAACAATTTTTATTTGCGATTCAAATACGATTTAATAGTCTACACTAGAAACATCTTCTTCTTCTTCTTCTTCTTCTCCTCCTCCTCCTCCTCCTCCTCCTCCTCCTCCTCCTCCTCCTCCTCCTCCTCCTCCTCCTCCTCCTCCTCCTCCTCCTCCTCCTCCTTCTTCTCCTTCTCCTTCTCCTCCTTCTTCTCCTTCTCCTTCTCCTTCTCCTTCTCCTTCTCCTTCTCCTTCTCCTTCCCCTTCCCCTTCTCCTTCTCCTTCTCCTTCTCCTTCTCCTCCTCCTCCTCCTCCTCCTCCTCCTCCTCCTCCTCCTCCTCCTCCTTATTCTTATGCTTCTTCTTTTTTCTTCTTCTTCATTGGGGCAACAGACATATGTACCTGCCCGTCCATCAACCACTGTCGTCCATCGATATTAATCCTGTGCAAGGGAGATGTTTTCCTGAGCTGCTGCTTGAGATCACTCAGGACTCTGTCTCTCCAGTGACTCCTAGGCCGTCCTCTAGGTAACCAGGAGAACGCTTCTACAGCTTTTTGACTGACCCGCAGCCTTCCATTCTCAGGTCATGACCTAGTCCCTTCAATATTTGTAAGATAATGAAGAAAATAATACACAGATCAACATATGCTGCACACAGTTCACTACTTTTACTCCACCGCCATATGCAATTTTTAGATGTTGGGCCTATTAATCATCCTAAGCAACTTGGTTTCAAATCTGTCCACCAGTTCCATTGCCTACATATTAAGGGTTCAGGTTTCACTAACATACGCTATGACTGGTCTAATTAAGATCCTATACAACCTTGACTGGCTTACTAACCTACTCTTGAAGGTTTTATTCAACGAAAGTACGCTCCAGTCCCGGCTGCAATTCTTATTCTTATTTCCTCCTTTTCGTCAAGGTATTCACTGACAGCAAAACTAAGGTATTCGATACTAGACTGGTTCAAAACATTAATCACCAAACGCGTAGGCCTAATGCTTCGATTAGAAAAATCGTATACAAATTAATTTTGTCACTAAGTAATAAAGAGTCGTATGTTATTACTTCCTCGACTCTTCACACACATAAGATTACAAAGAAACTATAAGCGAAAACAAATTTTGCGTTATGTCGGTTCATTCCTTGTTTGTATTGTATACAAAGAAGTCATTCCAACTTTGTATTGTATTATATTACGATGCTCTAGAAGTCCAGAAGTGTTGTTAAACTATACTGTATAACTAATTTATTACGTATTAGTATTAGTTATATACGGTATTTTATAATTTGAATGATAACTTTCATTACAATAATTTACACAATATGATAATTCTGTCTAATTCTACAATGACAATTCTATATTACACACACGATAATATATCTAATGATAATTCTAATGGTAATATTATGCGTGCCCACGCACACACACACACAAACACATATCAGTAGCTAGCATTGTCAGCTAAGATAGTTAGCTACAATCACGCTGAATGAAGATGACCTACAATTTAGATACAATCCAATACTGTATAAGGATGAAAAAAGGTCTACACAATTTAGACACAGTAATAAAAAAATATTGCTGGAGATACCGTTATGAAAGGCAAAAGGTGGTGTTAATGACACGCTAGTGTAAAGAGACAGTTAAAAATAGTTTTAAGAGATTAACCCCTGGAGTTTCCCACTAGACGAGGCACGCTGAACTGCTAGTCGAGAAGCGTGTAATACGACACTCTTGTCTTTTCGAGAGCGTTCCGTAACAATATAGACGAGTGAAGACTTTTTTTCAAATAAATATTTTTATTATACATGTACATTTTGATCAAACCTCATTTATTTATATAACCGTTCAATATTATCAGAATAACGCAAGTGGCATTAAATATAATGTTACGAAGGTCTACTGATCGTCGTAAGGTACAGTGGAAAACAAAATACAAGACACCAATTAAGTCACTAATTACCAGTTTTATTTATCGCAATTAAGCAGTTTGTAATCAACAAGATAGTCTCTTACAACAAATCAAATAAAAAATTGTTCACACGCAATAAAAATGTCAACTAATACAAAACACAATTGTATATTACAACTGTCCCACACAATTATAAAACACATAACAGTTCGCCACAATACCTCGAACCGCACTGTGTAAATCACCCGACCATAACTAAACTAAGCGCCGCTGATTGCCTATATTTATACCCGGCTGAAATTCCAGAAACATCCATACTACGCATCAGCGCTACACTAGAACGTGATTGATTGCGGCCTTGACATAGTGCGCGCGGCCGGCGAAGTCTAGAAAAGTCTCGCCAACGCTTGTTGAGATCACGTACGCACGCAACATTACAGCCGGATTCCACTGGAACACCCGAGGAACACGTAGAGTGTTTTGTAATGTGTAAGACTTTTTCCGCATTACGTAACAATATATAACATAATTATTTACTTACGTTTTATTTTCTTTATTGTTTATTAATCACCTTAATACTTTTCCAATAAATATGGGGTAACATGAAGACTGCTATTCGGTAGTAACGAAGCTCGTGTGTCATCGTTCGGCTAACTAAAGTTTTGAATTTAATTACGCAACTCCGCCGGCGTAATGGAATTCAGTCCGCTGACGAAGTGGCAAAGAAAACAACAGCGCAGGGAGAGATAAACATTATTATTGCAAAATGTGCTGCTCTTTACAAACAAGCGCGTTGTGTTTGTCTGTGTGGCCCGCACACCGTGGTGGCGCGAACTCACGTTGTAATTATTGTTCACACAAACCCCGTGTGTCTACGTTGGCGTCCCTCTGTTATTTCAGTTGCTACCGCGCTGGCAAAACCATCTTACGCGGTCGTGTCGAACGCCAGGTCAAAGCGTCTACTTTCACGTGTGCCTCCCTTAAAACAGTATCTACTTGTGCTTTCAAATCATCTTCAAACGAACTGAAATAGGTGGCAAATGTATTGTTAACCTACTTTTCACTCCCATTAACATTAATTTGAGAGAATTGACGTCCTAAGTAAGCGGGCTCGTCATTCCTTTCAAAGTAAAAAAGTCATCTCATTAGGTTAGGCCAATTTGAAATATCGAGCTATGAATTTGTTTATGCAACAAATAATTAAAAAAAAATTCTTATTTTTTTAAATTAAAGCTTTTACTGATAACAAATTGAAATTCGAATCATGACTGCGTCTTTAGGTAGCTTGCGTTTCTGGAAAGCAAAAATAAAACTACGGTACGCCTACAAAAAACAAAACAAAACAAGTTTCTCCGTTCATAGATTTTTCAAAAACATTTTAACTGTACGTGATAAGACTTTGCTGCATAAGCTCTTGAATAATCATCAGATCTAAGACAAATGAAGCATTGTTAATTTTAGATAGGTAGCCTACTAAGAAAACAATGTGCTCATATTAGAACGACATTATACTAGTCAGCGAGTGACGATAGAGTTCGGTAGGATATACTCCAGATAGTTTGGATAACGGACGTGGCAGTTGGAACCAAAGAGAATCAACACTTTTGCACACCACTATAGAAAATTATTCCGATTAGCGCTTTTAAGCTTCACAGCTTCACAGCTTAAGCTGGAGCTATGAAGCTTGAAAGCGCAACGCGGAATAATTTTTCTATAGTGGTGTGCAACGTTGTTAACTCTGTTTATGATTATAACCACTAACACAACTTTATTAATTGAAATACATTAGAACCGTTCAGTATTTGAGCCTGCACGAGGGAAGTAGTCAGTGTAAAATTATAGGAGAGACAAGTGAACCAAGTAAACGTTTATGACGAATAATCAATATGGCTGATAGGGTGAAAGGACAACTAATGTTTTGGAAAGGGACACAATAACCTCAACCTCTAAAACTACATTATTATGGACTGAATAAAATACAGAAGGGTCGAATACTTTATGGATGTATGGATCTGTGTGTTTACAGAAGAGAGAAAGCGAAAGAGAGAGAGGGAGAGTGAGAGAGAGAGAGAGAGAGAGAGAGAGAGAGAGAGAGAGAGAGAGAGAGAGAGAGAGAGAGAGCATGTAATAACAACGTAAACACGGTATCAGTGGAACCGACAATGAGATTGTTTGTTGTCTAGACGACCAGTCAACTAGTCGCAGCGGTCGATTGACTCAAATTATATTATCGGGTGGAAAAAAACCACTGGTATCACAACGCTTAGTTCGAATGGCAAAGTTGCACAGGGAAAGTCTTAAAATGGAACGAAAACTCTGGCGTGGAAAAGCATCAACACGAAAATCCGTTTGTGTAATAGTGTTGGTCCATTTAACGCCAACCCCCGACACTAATAACACTGAGGATAGATAAACAAAGTTGTTTTTACATTTTAACAAAGATAAAATTTAGTTTATTTATACAATAAAAAAATAAGACTTATTTATTCAAGCAACTAATACGAAGTATGAAAATACCCCTGTTGACAGATATTTACAACAACATGTTTCGTATAAACATTGAAAATAATAAATCAATTAAAGCTAAACTGTGTTAAATAAAACACATTACTGTTTATTTGGTTACAATTATTGACTATTTGCGTATATTTTTTTTCAAATTCAAAGTTTATCAGCATCTTCAATGTTTGAGAGTTTTCATTAAACTGAAAAGAAAATTGTCATTACGTATATACCGAGGTCTATAATACAAGACTTAACCATTACGTACTACGGTCCACGTTGATGGCTTAGACAGTGATTGATTTGTCTCGTAGTTTTTATGTAACAAATAGGTTTATTTATACATTAAAAATTGTGTAAAGTTAACTATTAGTGTGCTATGTTGTACGAATTTCTGTAGAACTACTGCTATATTACCAGCTTTTATATTAACAGAGGTGTTTTACTTTCGAAGGGAGCTTTTTAACGCAGCATTTCTCGATATAGGACACTATTACCTACTGACCGAATGTATGTTGAACATTTACTATGGATTTGCTCCAATATTACGGGGTTATGTCTGGCTTGTTTGACTGAAATTATAACGTCGGGACGACATTATAATATCGGGAACCTGGTTAATTGGCTCAGGTCAATTAAACAGGCTGCCATAATATTCACAAACTTATAACTATCTGAAATATAAACAAACACTAAATAGGATCCCTTGAATTGAGGAATTTTATGACTGGGGTTTGTAGATTTATTCACTCACCTTTTTGGACCATGACATCGCTTTATTACATACTGTTTTAGCATCATAGAAGAAAATTAGTAATGTGTATACTAATGATAAAAATATTTGCGCATTTTGTACAATTGTAATTAGTGTAAGTCATGGGTGAACATAGCTTGTACTGTCCTCGGATCCGAGTTGTGTGTTCCTGTATACGATATTAAAAATAATAATCTTTACTTTGTACCATCTGAAGAATGGGCTTATTTAACTTTAGCGTGTTATACTCGTTAAACTCATTAAACTAAACACATCTTATTACTTATCATGAAATTACAATTTTATGGTAATTAGGTCAGTCTTTTGTGTTTTACTTTACTCTTATGTTGTTATTTAAGTGTCTTTCATATATTAGTTAAAGTTAAGTTCTGAACCACAGAAGTAGAACTTCCGTGTCACCTGGGTGTAACATATCCTCGGCGAATCGGGACTTCTATCTGTCGTGCAGGGTGTCTGGGAGATCTTCTGTCTATCGTGTGTTGGTGAAGTTTGGTGTCATTCTTAAAGATGAGTACTCTGTCTCTTCTGTAGATTCTTGTGGTCTGTTTCTTCGTGGTAACTTTCACTAGTGTTCACATTGTTGTACCGCACATATTGCTTATGGTTAACAGTTACATTCTAGAAGTTAAACATCACATTTAGGTGATGTTATTTATTTATAGAGATGTCATCGCCGCACACTCAAGTCATTCACAACATTCACATCATCCGGTAATTACGTAAGTTTTACTTAGTTTACATGTTTAATATTTTCTAGCGGTCTACATAATGTGCTGTACGCTGTATCACCAGGGGAGTCTCTGGTTCAACTGGACTAACTCACTATAGGGGTAATGGGGCTGTCCGCGCGCGGGTAGTTTCTCAGCGCGAAAAGTTCTTAATTATTATTAATTATTTTCCTTTAATTTGCTTACAATTTAATTACATGACTCTATACTTTTATTATTCTTTTATGTAACGCGAGTTCGTTATGGATTTATTGAGTTTCTTAAATCTAATTTTATTAACTGATACATCGGCAAATCGGCATGTTACAACCGGTTTGGGGCATAGAGAAAGGGTTCTTTTGTACCTTATTAAATTATTTCAGTATTATAATTTTTTATTTAATTTTATTGTGCGATTTAGGCATATTAAATCGTCACAAAATGGTAAAGATCCTATTAAATTCGTGCTTGTCATACGCTTACTCTTATGCAAATATTATCGATTATTATGAAACGCATCACATACGTTGTATCTAAGGTAAAGAACGGAGACTGTATATTTCACAGAAATAAAAAAATTTTTAGGTTTGCATTCCGCAATTCTATGTTCGTTCAGATACTCTGTTAAGTTGTAAGATAGGTAATAAGAATAGGATACTGTTACGACGGTCTACTAGGTACAGTGGAAAACAAAATACAAGACACCAATTAAGTCACTAATCACCAGCTTTAATTATCACAATTAAACAGTATGTAATCAACAAGATAGTCTCTTACAACAAATAAAATAAAATTGTTCCAACACAATAAAATGTCGACTAATATAAAACACAATTGTATTACATTTTCCCGCACAATTATAAAACACTTCACACAATAACTACTTTTCACTAACAACCAATTGAACACACAGAGTAATCGTCCGACAATAACGGACTGAGCGTCGCTGAGTACTTGTATTTATACCCGCCGAATATCCAGAATATTCCATACACTACGCATCAGCTCTACACTAGGATGCAATTGATTGCTGCCTTGACACAGTGCGCGTGACTGGTGACGTCTAGAAAAGTCTCGCGAGCGCATGTTGAAATCACGTACTCACACAACATTACAGCCGGATTCCTCTGGAACATTGAAAAAAACACGTAGATTGTCCTGTAATGTCGTAACAATTTGTTTCCCTTAAACAATGACAATCGCCATTATCAATATGACAATTTCCCATAAATCAATTACAACTATTGTTAAATGAAACTGATTATGCTTTATTTGATCACAATTATTGACTTTCATCTGAGTATAGACTATGTGCTTATTTTTTACAGATTCAAAGCTTGTCAGAATCTTCACTACTTTAGAGTTTTCATTAAACTGAAAACAAAATTTTCATTACGTATATCCTATATCGTGATGTGATTAAAGACTTAGCCATTACGTACTACTTTCACAGACACTGATCGATTAGTCTCGTAATCAAAAATACTCTTACGTAATGAGAAAAATGTGTTACGTAATACGGAACGTTCTATAAGTATCTCTAATATTCCAGTTGTTATGTGTGTGTGCGTACATAATGCTGCTACTTTGCGGTGAAAGACAATTACGCGTCAACTATCGAGCCTATCCTGGACCATACCGGTCAGTGCAGTGTGCTCAATGACACTGTTCCTAGTAGATTCTCGAGAGCGCCTGTTTGTTTAACAAAGTGACAGACTATTCTGGAAATCAGCGGAGTATAAATACAGCCACGCAACGACGGTCAAGTTAGTTATTCTTGTAATACAATTGTGTTTATATTAGTTGACATTTTATTGCGTGTGAACAAATTTTTTTTATTTGTTGTAAGGGACTACCTTGTTAATTACAAACTGTTTAATTGTGATAATTAAAGCTGGTGATTAGTGACTTAATTGGTGTCTTGTATTTTGCTTTCCACTGTACCAGACGACGATCACTAGACCGTCGCGTCGTAACAATACATTTATTTGTGAATGAAAAATTATATAAAGTTAACTGTGTTATATTGTACCATGTTCTGTAAAACTACTGTTGTGTTAACAACTTTTTAGAACCAGCTTTTATTATATCAACAAAGGATTTTTGGAGTTTTGCTTTCGAAGCAAGCGTTTAAATGAAGCCTATCCCGCTATAGGACACAATTACCTACTGAGTGAATGTATGTTGAGCATTTGGTACAGTTTTGTTCCAATGTTATGGGTTATGACTGGCTTGTTTGATTTAAATAGTAAAAATCGCAGCAAATTCACGCTTGGTATACGCTTCTACTACACTAAGTTTTATCTAACGTAAAATACGAGGATGGAAAATTTTACAGGAATTACAAAATGTACAATTAGCATTCTATGTTCGTTTAGTGACTCCGTTAGATTGTAAGATATACCAACTATGAGAATTGTCTCCTACATTTTTTCTACATGGATTTTGGCAGAACATTAGCTACTAAAAGCTTAATTTTGCTTTCAACTAATCCTATAAAAATTAATACAGTTTAGAAGAATAGGTAGAGGCGGAGTAAATTAGTTTAATTAGGCAATTTTCTTCTTCTACTACACGTCAAGGTAAAGGCTTACAGCCTGTTCCGCCTTCACTGAAGCCATATCTTCCTTGATCTACCTGTATCTCGTCTTTCTTGAGGTCTGTAGGGAATTCAAAATTTTATTATTATTTTATCCGAACATGTAAAAATATAAATAATTAAAATTAAAATTAAAGTAAATGCAGCCATATGTTACTAGACAATCACAAAACCAAACAGGAAATCAGGACGATGAGTGACATTATCTTGAACAATAAAGTTTTAAATTTACTGAAATGAAAACGTTGAGAACAACAGGCAAAACACGGCGAGAATGAATAACCAATGTAAGTGTTTGAGAAACGTGCAAAATGACAGATACAGCAGACTGGATAAAGGAAAGCGGCCAACTCTGGAGGGAATGTGTTGACAGAATGGGTGATGACAAGAAGGCCCCAAGGTAACCGTCCAGAAGGTAAAAGAAGAGTTTAAAGTACCAATAATTAAATGTATCGAGTGGCAAAGTTGGTTATAAATTGGAGACGCTCGTAAACCAAGAGGAGGAAAAGAAGACGTGTTAGCAAGGTTCTGGGAAGTTTCGATGTAGTATATACATTGCACAGAAAATTTTTTTTTAGATTTAGGAGGTACTGAAATGCAATAGTCTCATATTAACTGTGAAGCTTAGTTTTAAAAACATCAATCAATAAAATAAAAATTGTTAAAAATCGTTCACAAGCAAGGAAATATCAGAAACGTGGAAGGCCACGACGTGTAAAGCGGTGGAGGTCAGCTGATACGGTTTTCCACTGCTGCCAACTGTTGGAATACGTTACTGTACAGTCAGTCGGACGGTAAATCCTTCCTCGCTCGATACACACAACACGATACAACCACTTGTTTAAGTCGGTTCAGACCTAATTCCGTTACTATGCAATGGCGCTTATTTATTAGGTTTCAGTCTTCTGCGAGAATTGGGTCGTGAGTTTAAATCCAGATCCAAACCGTATCTCATTACAAAGTGTGTGTGTGTGTGTGTGTGTGTGTGTGTGTGTGTGTGTATTAGTTAACCATACCCGCGGTTCATTTCCGCTTCCACTGCTACCCTTCAGATATGTACGGAATTCGTTTAGAATTTTGACGTATTATATTGCGGTACGATCGTGTGTGTTTATAGCATCGTGGCTCCACATTCAAAGTCAAACAAAACATACATGACTGAATAGATGACCACATGACCGTTGGGTGGCCGGGGTCCTCTACAGTCGAAAGGATAGACAGACGGCGACGATTAATTGATAAATTAATTATATTGTATTGCTAAATTAATTATATTGTATTGATAAATTGATTATATTGTATTGCTAAATTAATTATTTTGTATTGCTAAATTAATTATTTTGTATTGCTAAAATAAAAGACTTTTGAAATGATATTTGGAGCAGACTATTTCCGAATCAACATGTAAGCAAATGTTTAAATGATCATTAAATGTCTCCATTAAGCTTCAGATTTTGTTATTCCATTAACGTTCTCGTGCATATAACATGCCGGCTATACGAGGAACTTTTATCAGAGCTCCAAAAAGCAATATTTATTAATTTATTTTTTCTAACAAGAAACGTGTTTCATTAAAAGTAGTGAGCGAATTCTCCAGCTCAGATAGTTACTAATTATACTCACTAATTTATATTTAAATTAAATTAGAGTTTATTTACTGATCTGTACGTGTTTCAGTTTTGTTTGTAACTAGCTGTTACGCGCGGCTTTACACGCGAATATTTGACTTTTAATAATTATTTTAATATAATTTTTATTGTCCATGTCTATTATGGCGTTCTGTCAGCTCGTATAACAATTTTGTACTCATTAGTCAAATTCTTTCCAAAGCTGTTTTCAACACTTCTACTATTTTAACTTGTACTAAATTGGTGCAACAGCCTTTGGAGATTTAAAAGTACCCGTTTATAAAGCCTTTGGAGATATTTATAACGTACCTGTTAAATCAAAAAACGCTAAATTCTTTATTGTAAGTGTTACTGTGTTAGAAGCATTGTATAACACATTAAACGTTATGTTTTCCTCAACCATGGGTTTTATTTATTTCAGCAGTAAACTAAAAACTAAAAACCGTTGTCACCTAACTTCACAAATGAAAACAACACGTATTTTTGCTTTGCATTAAGTAATAGGACAATTTACAATTAGTACACTTCTTCTTTTCCACATCGTAATATATCGATACAATCGCATATTATATAAAACATCGAAAATGTACTGCAGGAACGGATAAAGGTACAGTTCCGATGCCGCTAAATATCATTTGTTTATTTACTTCTTACTATGGTAATTAATTCTCGTCTGCATGGTGTAGTTGACATCTTTATACGCGTCAACAAAAAGGCATAATTAAATGGGCCTAAATCATGCTAAAGGGGTAAAATATCAAATTTCATGTTGGACAGTGTGTTTTCGCCTTATGTGGAAGGTTACCCGTGCAAAATTTGGTGGCAATCGGTGTAACAGTGTGGATTTGTATTCAGTACACATAACTCTTCAGACGTTGAGTTTTATGTACTTCTAAATTTAGTACAGTTTAATTAAAATACATCTGATTATCCCATGTTCGGCTTACACGTTTCGCATTAGCAAGACTCCACCAGAATACTTTAGCACTGCAATTTACAATCGTATGGCTGACGATTCGTTAGGAAGAATATTTTATCGATTATGATGAAATACACTACCAAGCTGTCGCGTTCAAGACGGTATAAACTGACAAACTATAGCAGTCTCGGGACTGTATCTGACAGGACGCAAACAGATGACAAGCATGTCTTGCGGCGTTTTCGTAACCGCTAAGGTCGTCTGAAGCCGGACGTCTCGGCTTTGACTTACAATGACGTCTTGCGTCAGGGATGTCTGCTGAGCCCTATCACTGCCGGATAGTGAAATGTTTTACGTCACTAGCCATATAAAGAGTGTAGCCAACAACAGAGACTCATAATAACGACGATCATGAACGTACTGACCTAACCTAACCTAACCTAATCTGACCGTAGGAAAGATAAATTTTAACCACAATCTAAATACAGTGTTTGGGTTTTAAAATTCCAAATTTTGGGGTGACAAGCGTATCAAAGTTTATGAAATATCGAAAAAATTCGTGTAGGGTACGAAATCAGACGGAATTTTAACCAAAATCTGACTATATTATTATTCGGGTTTATACATTTTAAAATTTCGGGACCTCGAAGCTTAAAACAGCTAAAAAAAAAAATGATCTGAATTCATGCCGGGTATCATACGTAGGAACATTTTAAACCTATTCGTGAATGTAGTGTTTAAACGTGTAACTCTAGGAGCGTAACAGCCGGTAGTGAAATGGTTTACATCACTAGCCATATAGGTAGTGTAGCCACACGGGGAACAACAACGTACTGACCTAACATAACCTAACCTAACCTGACGTATAAATTTATCGTTTAAAATTCTGCTACAGCTACATTTATCGTCAAAAATAAATAATAATTTTAAATTTATTATAACTTTTCAAAACAGCTTCACAAACAAAAATACAATTTCATTTTTCAGTGTTTCATAATAGTAAGTTTGTAAATATTCAAAAATCTGTTGCAAGACGCAACTAAATCATAAAACAATGAAATGTTAACAATAACATTCATAAAAGTACTTTTATAATTAAGCAATAAAATTATATTATTAACATTAGTTGTTAACGATAGTAATTGATGAGTCGTTGAGCACTTGGTGAAACATATTAATACAAAGGTTTTTAAAAATGTATAAACACTTGGTACGTTTTACGGTTTTTATTTAACTCTGACAGCTGTTTAAACTTCTTAACCCATTGTCAAAGAGATGAAAACACCACTAATCAGAGGATGTAAGGGTGGTGAACATCTGTTTAGGGCGTGTATCGGAACATGTGGAGGGTGTGAAAATGGAAGGGGGTTGCAGGAGCTAAGGAAAGGTCAAGTGTCTGTAAAAACTAAATATAAATGCAAAATATAAAATTAACTAAACTAAATAACAGCTTTCAATAAAGGGGATACACAGAATTCAGTTTGTTCATTTGTTAAATTTTTGTTATATTTTATTGCTTTTTAATTTTTAGAATTTTAAACAAATCCATTTTTTTACGTTTTTGTGTGTTGAGCAGTAGTGTTATGTTTTTTATTGTATCTATGAAGTGATTGTGTTGTAAGCAATGATCTGCAAAACCTGTGTTGGCTGTATTGATCAAAATCGCCTTCTTACGTTCAGAAATGCGATGTTTCAGAACACGGCCACGTTGTCCGATATAAAAAGCGTCGCATTCTGCACAGTGGCTTAAGAAGTTGAAACAGCTGTAGGAGTTAAATAAAAACTGTGAAACGTACCAAGTGCTTATATACTTTTAAAAGCCTTTGTATTAATTATTAATAATTTAAAAATCTTGTTAATTCAACTTGCGATATTACTACTCTAATTCTTACATTGCAGTTAAAATATTTTCCGGCTAAGAAAAATACAAATTCAATAAAAAGTCACTGTATTGTGAAGCCATAGTAATGCACGGAGGCCCGTTCCTATACGTATAAATATTGTCAGGAGTCGTTTCACGTACCCCAGTTATGAATCGCTGTATTGTGATTCGCACTCAGAATTCTATAAAGTTTACACTACGATCGTAGCTTTACTACTTTTCATTTTAACTGTCGGTTTGGCCTAACGAGGAAAACTCATGCTGCGTATAAATATGTGTTTAGAAGCGTGTAATGTGAAAACGAAGCAGAAAACGTAAGGCAAACTTTAAAATAAAGGCTTGAATTGTTATCGCTTAGTTATCACAAATTTTCTCTGAATACAATTATTTTTGTTTACTGCTTTAAAACACGCTATTTAAGTAAAACCCGTTTAATTGTATTTTAGTGTATAACCTGCCGCATTAATTTTGAGGGGTTGCCTTATTACAAGAAATCATTATCTTCTTCTTCTTCTTCTTCTTCTTCTTCTTCTTCTTCTTCTTCTTCTTCTTCTTCTTCTTCTTCTTCTTCTTCTTCTTCTTCTTCTTCTTCTTCTTCTCCTCCTCCTCCTCCTCCTCCTCCTCCTCCTCCTCCTCCTCCTCCTCCTCCTCCTTCTCCTTCTCCTTCTCCTTCTCCTTCTCCTTCTCCTTCTTCTTCTTCTGCACCTCACGGTGTCGGCACTTTCCCTGTTCACCGAGTTCTCTCCATCTCACTCTCTGTCTTTCTACATCTCTTGTACCAAAGGGTCTATATCAAAACGCAACCTTAGGTAGTCGTCCATCCTCCATTCTGTTCAGATGGTGTAACCATTCCCTGCGATATGTCTGGATTTTATCATTTATGGAGAATACACGTAGCTCTTCTGTAATATCCTCATTGCGCATTACGGTCCTGTCTCGTGTAACCCCTTTTCTTTTCAGAAACTTCATTTTCTAAGTTTGAATTTGGTTTTAATCTCCTTTGTAGGAAACTACGTTTCACATCCATATAGTAAAACAGGCACTGCCATTGTTTTATAAATTTCCTTGTCGTTTTCCTCAGCGTTTTACGTAAGTCGCCACACACTATCTGAACTCTCGATTATTTTTGTAGTGATATCTCGGCCAATTCCCAATAATGATAGTGCATCCAGGTAATTGAACTCAGAGACTTGTTCCAAAACTGTTCACATGAATTCATTTCAATTAATATTTTGTATTTTCCTTTTGCTTGACCCTTGTTTATAAACTAGATTGGAGTTTTATTATATCAATATCAACGAAAATTCCCTTGGCGGTGTGAAATGAATAATCAGGTTTGATATAACGATGTTGGAGACCGTTTTATTTGTTCCTCTGCTGTGTGTGCAGTGGATGGATCCCTAAAGAAAGAAAGGTAACAGTTTTTAAGAACACTTATGTCCCAACCTTTACCTATGGGAGTAAAACTTGGGCACTAAATGCGCGCTTCAGTGCCCCTCAGAGTCAGGAAATGAGATACTTGAGACGAGTGGATGGTAAAACTCGCAGGGACCGAGTCAGAAATGTTACAATTAGAGCAGCATTAAAATAAGACCTGTGGCTGACACAATCAGAAAATCCCAAAAGAGTTGGTTCGGACACCTTCAGCAAATGGGTGATGAGAGACTTTCCAGGAAACTATATGAGGCAAGAAGCACGGGACGACAATATAGAGGAAGGCCCAGAACGACACTGCGCAAGGCTTCTTGGAAGACAGGTGCATCCCTTTGAATCAGGCAAGGGCGCTTGCTCTCCACAGGCAACAGTGGCGATCTCTTTGCAACTCCTCGACATCTCAGGTTAGAAGAGGACGCGACTAAGGCAACTAAGACTAAACGGATGGATCAGCAACGTGTGGGAACAAGTGACAAACCTGAAAACAGTTCTTCTTCTTCTTCTTCTTATTATTATTATTATTATTATTATTATTATTATTATTATTATTATTAATTCATGAGCGGTCATAGTACTATTGTGAGCGGTTATGAATACTTTCGATCATACCTCCTTAAAATGGGTAAAGTCATGGCCGGCTCCAGTAGAAGGCCGTAATATTAAACGTGGCAACACTGGAACCAGCTGATATTTCAGGCCGACTAGACGATCTCTTAATTTATGTATTTCAATAATAATCAAATCGCGTCATTTTTAATTGCCGGTTAACAGCAGTTTTATAATTCTTCATTTTTGCAAATTAAAAATATATTATATAAAATAGTGTACATTATTTAAGAAATATAATAATTAACACATTCATATGAATAAATTCAATAATTCGAACAAAATCAATTCATTAGGCCTAACACTAATTCACTATTTCTTCAACTTAAACGATAGTACTAAGTGCGCACAGGCCTATAATTTAGATTTGGCTATAAATAGGCCTACTCATGATTTTAGTAATGCTATGAAATTAAATCAGAATCTAACCTGCTCACTTTAGCTATTTTATTACACTATGCTTATAGGCCTCGGACGCAACGCTGCCACGTTTAATATTCCGGCCGTCTAGTAGAGCCGGCCATGGTAAAGCCTTACCTTGTCCTGTCTGGGTACATAGGCTAACGCGTTCAACTATAGTACGTGGGGGTCTAGAAAAGCGTCTCTAGTTGGGGACTAAGGAATGGTAGCTCCAGAGAACATCGTCGCAGCCGCGCTAAGAGGGGAGGACGTCTGGAACCATGTGGGACATTACACAGAGGGCGTCCATTCGTTAAAGAAGGGAGACTTAGAAAGTAAAACAATGAAGATGTAAGCCCATTAGGGCCCGGGAAATAGGGACCCACACTTAATGCGTAAATACATTTCCCCTCCACCTTAAAAAAAAATATTATTACTACTTTTTTTTTGTATCGGCCATCTAAGGACCTCATGCCAATTTCAATTCTTTATTCTTTTCTTTTTCTTCAATATTCTTCCATTTTTTCACTGTGTCTCTTCTTCCTGTCTTCAGTCCACTTAAAATCTGCGTTTGTCTCTTTTCTACCCTGGACTCCTTCCATTTTTAACACTTTTTACCGAAAAACGTTTCCTTCAATTGCTTCTTCTGCGTGTACATTATTTTCTTCTAAATCCTTTTGAACTTCTTCAATCCAACTTGATGTTGACATCTTCCCTTACATATATTTGAAGATCTGCTTTGTTAACCTATATATATATATAAATGTCCAAAAAATAATAGTATTTTTTTTTATTGTTTCTGTTATATTTTGTATACTTTGATATATTTCATCATTACTTCTTAATTTCCAACCTTCTGAAGTTTTTCATAGGCCTAATATATTTTTTAATAATTCGTCTTTCAAATATTTCTAGTTTGCCTAAATTATAATTATATATTACTACTTCTATTTTATAATTTAATAAAGTTAATTTGCGCAGTGCAGTCGTAAATAGATGTTTTACGGGCGAACGTTAATTTTCCCATACGGAGTGGAACACATTTGTCTGGAAGGAAGAAATCGTTGTGTTGCGGACAACATTAGTTTTCGTGAACGACAGTAATCGTTTGAGAGCGATCGCAAGCGTAGACTAGACGGTGCAGTTAGACACAATATATGGCGACCATATGTTCTCATAGACTGCTTACCCGCACATGCTTCACCGCTAACCCACTCGCCAGTATGCTTGTATGTATGCATAGTTGTGTTTCCGTTGTGAAGGTAATTTCATTTTATCAAGTCGATTCCTTCTGCCAATCTGGGATGACGTGATATATATTGGGATGTAATTAAAAGTAATTATTTTACTAATTTAGTAAATTATTAATAAGTAATTAATAATTAGTAATAATTAGCAATTTACTATTTCGAACAAAATGAAACTTAAACTAAACTGACAGTCTACACAACTACTGTGGAGCCAATTTTAGCTTATGGCTGCGAACGCTGGCAACTTTCAGATAAAGAGAAAAAGATGATAGGGACTGTGGAAATTGACTTCTTAAGAAGAGCGTGTAATATTTCTAGAATGCAACATGTTAGGAACAAAGACATAAGAAGGAAAACAGGGCGCGTATTTACAACAGCAGAAAGAATAGAATCCAGACAGTAGCTATGGTATGGTCACGTAATGAGGATGGAGGAGAAGCGATGGTTAAAGAAAGCATTGACTTACACACCACAAAACAGGGGAAGAAATTAAGGCTGACAACACAATGGAGAACAGGAATTAAGAAAAGCATAAGAGATCGAGCTATTGAAGATGATGACTGGAAGGATAGGGAGAAATGGCGATCAAAATGTGGGATGCGGCATAGACTGTAGGACCCCGGTAATAAAAAAAATTATCTTACTAATATATCAAGCAATAAGTTAGGCCCCCTTTTTATGGCTACCCTATATTAACTTGAATTATAATCATGTCGTGAATGTGTTTGGCGCTGTGTGGAAACATTGTAAATTGCTAACTCGTTATTGTAAATACCTTACTGGAAATAAACTTATTCAATGATTCTATGCAGACAGTATTTCCTTACACTCGTCTTGTTTCAGGAATGTGTTACTATCGACCACGTAAAAGACAGCTCGCCCAATTTTTATTTTTATTGTCCGACGAATTAGCATTAAAGAATGCTGGACACAGAGGTGCCCCCCCCCCACCAAAGGCCTTGGTGCAATTCTCCACTACCTAAGTATTTCGAAATCCCCCAAATTTGATTTATTCGTGGTGGGGGGATTACAATACGAGGGTATTAAATACCCCCCCCCACAGTTAACTTGGATCTTGGGGCTTTATCCAAATATTTTTGATAAACTAAAGCCATTTAAGCAATATTACTGGAATCCAAAAACTAATGTTATTCTTTTCATCAAAATCAAAAGGTTTTCTAGCGTACCTAATTAATAACTAAATTATGAAAATTATAAAAGCCTGGTCAAAACTGGCCTATCATAAATAGTAGCACATTAGGCCTTATCAAGATAATCTAACTTGATTTTGTAATAGAATTTTTATCCTTCACTGATTTTTTTGATTTACGACGCTTGCAAGGGGGTAATTGAGCTCGAAAAATCCCACCCAAAAATTAGAGTGATACGAGTTGCACCACTGCACCGTGCTGTTGGCACCCCTGGTTGGACAGGTAATTTGGTGCTAGCCAAAGGCCTAAATAGTTCTTATATTATCCCATTAAACGATAAGCAGGTGAATTCGGATCTATAATTAAACAAAACACACCTAAACGTTTGAACACTGTTGAGAACGTGGAAAGATTGAAACAATAATTGTGTAATGAAGAAAGTTGTGTTAGTGGTTGAAATCACAAGCAGAATGATCACTGTTGCACACCACTATATAAATATCGGTATGGAGAACCATACATGACTTCCATATTCTAAGATTTATATTTAAAATCATTTTCAGCCAAACAGCCAGGCTGTGTCTTACCTGCCTTTTTATTGCTGTATTAAATGAAAAATATTATATTACATTAAAATGAAAAAATTATAATTTTATTGCCTGGCAACAAAATTATTTTATTTTTAACAATTACCATTGTTTCAAAAAGTTTAAATAAATTTTCAAGTACTTTACTCTTGTTAAAACGTAAAAGGTTGCAGGTAAACTACCCCTTCCCCTTAACCGATCTTCACCAAAAACAATAGGTCTTGAGTACTCTACAAATCAGGGCTGTATGCAAAACATTATTTGATTCTGTTTGAATTTGCGGCTGTTATCGTTTGCCATAGAAAATACCCTTGTTAAAAAAACGTTGCAGGTAAAGTACCCCTTTCCCTCAACCGATCTTCACCAAAAACAACAGGTCTTGAGAACTCTACAATTTAGGGCTGTATGCAAATAATCTTTTGATTCTGTTTGAATTTGCGGCTGTTATCGTTTGCCATAGGAAATACCCTTGTTAAAACATAAAACGTTACAGGTAAACTACCCCTTTCCCTTAACCGATCTTCACCAAAAACAATAGGTCTTGAGTACTCTACAAATCAGGGCTGTATGCAAAACATTATTTGATTCTGTTTGAATTTGCGGCTGTTATCGTTTGCCATAGAAAATACCCTTGTTAAAAAAACGTTGCAGGTAAACTACCCCTTTCCCTCAACCGAACTTCACCAAAAACAATAGGTCTTGAGAACTCTACAATTTAGGGCTGTATGCAAATAATCTTTTGATTCTGTTTGAATTTGCGGCTGTTATCGTTTGCCATAGGAAATGCCCTTGTTAAAACATAAAACGTTACAGGTAAACTACCCCTTTCCCTTAACCGATCTTCACCAAAATCAACAGATCTTGAGAACTCTACAATTCAGGGCTGTATGCGAAACATTATTTGATTCTGTTTGAATTTGCGGCTGTTATCGTTTGCCAAACAAACAAAATTACCCTTGCTAAAAAAAAACCGTTGTAGGTAAACTACCCCTTTCCCTCAACCGATCTTCACCAAAAACAATAGGTCGCGAGTACTCTGCAAATCAGAGCTGCATGCAAAAAATTATTTGATTCTGTTTGAATTTGCGGCTGTTATCGTTTGCCATAGAAAATACCCTTGTTAAAAAAACGTTGCAGGTAAAGTACCCCTTTCCCTCAACCGAACTTCACCAAAACAACAGGTCTTGAGAACTCTACAATTTAGGGCTGTATGCAAATAATCTTTTGATTCTGTTTGAATTTGCGGCTGTTATCGTTTGCCATAGGAAATACCCTTGTTAAAACATAAAACGTTACAGGTAAACTACCCCATTCCCTTAACCGATCTTCACCAAAAACAATAGGTCTTGAGTACTCTACAAATCAGGGCTGTATGCAAAACATTATTTGATTCTGTTTGAATTTGCGGCTGTTATCGTTTGCCATAGAAAATACCCTTGTTAAAAAAACGTTGCAGGTAAACTACCCCTTTCCCTCAACCGAACTTCACCAAAAACAATAGGTCTTGAGAACTCTACAATTTAGGGCTGTATGCAAATAATCTTTTGATTCTGTTTGAATTTGCGGCTGTTATCGTTTGCCATAGGAAATACCCTTGTTAAAACATAAAACGTTACAGGTAAACTACCCCTTTCCCTTAACCGATCTTCACCAAAATCAACAGATCTTGAGAACTCTACAATTCAGGGCTGTATGCGAAACATTATTTGATTCTGTTTGAATTTGCGGCTGTTATCGTTTGCCAAACAAACAAAATTACCCTTGCTAAAAAAAAACCGTTGTAGGTAAACTACCCCTTTCCCTCAACCGATCTTCACCAAAAACAATAGGTCGCGAGTACTCTGCAAATCAGGGCTGCATGCAGAAAATTATTTGATTCTGTTCGAATTTGCGGCAGTTATCGTTTGCCATAGAAAAAAAATCTACAGACAGACACACAGACAGACAGACAGATAGACAGACAGACAGACACACAGACACTTTTCGGAAAACGACTTTTTTTCATGTTTTGAGTGTAGTAGAATCAGAATCTGCAATAATCTCGAACACGATTTTTTTTGCCATCACCATACTTCCATTCCTTAAGGAATATGGAAGTAAAAATTATCCCAATTAGCGCTTTCAAGCTTCACAGCTCATCGTCAGATCGGAATTGAAAGAAATTATGTGAAAACAAACCCTTCACCCCATCTCACCCCACCCTGCTAATTATAACACCAACATAGTGGATAAAGTTATGAAAAGGGTTAACATACAAAAAGCTAAAATAGAACCAGAACAAAAGAATTATGCAGGATCATTGACATTCATAGGTTCACATACTAGAAAATTATAAAATGTTTTAATAAATACGGAGTAGATATAGCTATTAAAAAATGTGAAACGGTATTTGATAAGATAAGGAATAAAAATATAGAAAAAATTCCAGTATTACAGAAAAGCGGAATTTATAAATTAAAATGTAAAGACTGAATTACACAAAGTGTAGCTAGGTCAGAAAGGACGAAAATTCGTATGCAGACTGTCTGACCACAAATGTGGAGAAGGTAATAGAACAACCAATTCGTTATATGCAAGACATTTCATAGAAGACAACCATAAGTTTGTTAATCCTTTGGAAGATTACGAAATTGTAAAAGTAGTAAATAACACAGTAGAAAGGAAGCTTAGAGAGGAGTTAGAAATATTGAAAGAAAGAGAAAAAGGGTTAGACAATTTAATTAATGTTAAAATTAAATTTGATAATGAAGAAATATTTTATAACATAATTAAGAAGTAAGTTATAGAGGACAGATAGATAAGATTAAGAATTAAATTGCATAGTACTAATTGGATATTTTAAAATATGGGTGTGTGACTGACTCACGTGTGTGAAGAGGAAGAGGGTAGGTTTAAAAGGAATGTACACACACATACACACACACACACACACACACACACACAACACTGAAACAAAAGGAATTTGCTAGAAAAATATGTAACTGTCCAGATGGAGGGACGGGGCTCAGGGGGTGGGGAAGGGACATTTGAATTATAGCTTGTTGTGTGTGAGAAGGGTGAAGGGTTTGTTTTCACATAATTTATTTCAATTCCGATCTGACGATGAGCTGTGAAGCTTGAAAGCGGTAATCGGGATAATTTTTATATAGTGGTGTGCAACAGTAATCATTCTGCTTGTTAATACTTGTGTATATTATAACTACAAACGTCTAAAACTTTAACAATTATTCTGTAATTTTCCTCTTAGAAGTGATTCTATAACTACAATCTGTGCGTCCGAAAGGTATATAAACTTTAACGGGAAATTTAAATTATCAGTTTACTATCCATAACAATAGTATTTACAACAATACTATCGCTCACACGTTCCCTCTGTTAGATATATATTGCTGTCGTGGTCAATACGGTAACCATGAGTTTTTACAACAATTCACGAGTTTATACAATTAGAACAAGTCATGCAACTGAAGCAATAATTCATCGTTAATTTTCATGTTAATTATAAATGTAACTTTGAGTGTGTGTGTGTTGCGTGCGTTTGTGTGTGCGAGCGCGCTCGCGACCACGCGTACGTGTCTGTACGGAGGTTAGTCAATTTTAGCTTAAGAAAATTAACTTCGAACGCAGGTACTACTGTAAAAGTAAAGGCGATTATGGAGACTCCTTGTCTTAATCTAACCACTGAGGGCGTCAAATCTAGTCATTATTAAAATCAATCTAGATGGTAGAGTTATGTAAAATAAAAGACAATCTTTCAAAGCAAAATAGCATAGTTATAACGATCAAAGCCATAAAACACCTATGTGTGATCCACAAAACAAAACCTATGTCCACAAATGCACAAGTTTGATTCAGTTCGTTACTCTCGCATTTTTTCCAACCAAACACACGCAAGTGCGCGCTCACGTCTGCCATCCAATTACGTTTTACTCAGTTCTGTTTGCCTTACACCTTCACGTTTTCGTTTTATAGAATAGAATCTCGTGTGTGTGTCTGTACGAGCAGCTGCCCACGCTCTCCGCTCTCTTGACGGGATTGTCTAGTAAACATTTGTGCACAGATACTATTGCTCACACGCTCCCAGCAGCTAAACACGTTTTCCTTTTACGATTCGTTGATATGACCTCCCTTTCTAGTCTATACCACATCTCAAATACTATTCATTAAGTCTTGCAGACAAGACAGTTCGTATAAACACATTAACACGTTCTAACATGTTCTAACCATACACACATAAATTATGAGGTCTGTAAATGAAGTAATGAGACTAATCATGTAGCAATCAATTTGACAACACTGTAAGGTTTCCATTAACACAGATGGTTAGATAAACAGCTGATTGATATTGATTATTAATATTTACTGTCTATTGTCGACACGTAAAATGTAAACAAGTTTTCCGTGATGTGCGTTTTTGTTGTGCGTTATAAAAATGAGTGACATCAATTACGAACAACGTTGTGCAATCAGGTTTTGTGTTAAACTCGGGCTCAGTGCTACTGAAACTTTCAAAAAATTAACAAAGGCGTATGGAGATGAAGCTTTGTCAAGAGCACAGGTTTCCAGATGCTTTAAAGCATTTTCAGATGGTTTAAAGCCGGGAATCAATTAAGGTTGATCCACGGTCTGGAAGACCGTCAACGTCAAGAAATGACGACAATATTGATCGAATCAGGGACTTGGTGCCGCGGTCTGACCTCGATTAACCGTCAGTATAGTCGCAGAACAACTTAATTTTAACCACACTACAGTTTATCAAATTTTGAAAAACGAAATTTAGCGTGAACACCTGGATGCTGTATCATGACAATTCACCTTGTCACACAGGACTCTCGGTTAATGAGTTTTTGGCAATGAAAAATATCCCTGTTGTTCCTCAGCCACCTGATTTACATGATTTGAATCCATGTGACTACTTTCTCTTCCCGAGCTTGAAAAAAACATTTTAAAGTTCACCAATTTTGGACAATAGACAACATTAAAAAAAATGTAACCTACCAGTTGAAGGAGAGTCCAGTTTCTGTGTTCCAGCACTGTTATGAAGAGTGGAAAACCCGTCTAAAGCGCTGTGTGGCTTCCCAAGGGAACTGTTTTGAAGGTGTTTTAGTCTATATATAGTTTGACTGTAAATAAAAGATTTTACTGAAATAGTCTCATTACTTAATTTACAGACCTTGTATGCTTCGTCGCTGTCGTGTCAACTCTTCAAAAGGGTTCACAAGCTAATGTTTAAACATCTTTCACAGGCTTAAAAGCAAAAAATCTCAGAAACAAGCACTCAGAACACATGTAGCTAATTTATTACAAAAAGATGTTACATTTTGAATGTCAACAAATAAAAATATACTCTCACTATGTCACCAAATCACAATCACCATCACCATATAAGTCTCAACTTTCATTTAGGTTACCATACTATTGTGTTCTTAAGAATTCTTTACTGCATCTATTTTAATGAATCTAATAGTTTAAATAGAGAAGGTCAGTTACTGGTCAAGACGATGTGACCAGCAAGTATTTATGAGTAAGGTGGACAATCAGATAACACCGTTGCTATATGTCGTTGATTAATATTTCAATTAAGCAGGTACATACTACAATTCAGACATGTCATCCCCTTCTAGTCACTTGCGTTTTGGGTGTAAAGGGTATTTATTTTAGTGTTCTTTGAGGAAGGACAGTGTGAAGACAAAATACTTGTCGCTTCTAAACTTCGGGAACTGTGATGGTATAATAATACCGTTAACAAAGAAGCTAAAGTAATTAAGATATACTTTAAGTATAGTGTTATTCAAAAATGTATAACGTTGTATTGTTACAACGGTCTCACGGATCGTCGAATTGTACAGTGGAAACAAAATACAGACACCGATGAAGTCACTAATCACCAACTTTAATTGGTCACAACTAACAATTTGAAATCACCAATAGTACTCTCATAGAATAACTCAAGTTAAAGTTGTCCACACGCAATAATAAAGTTACCATATTACATTCCGCATTAATTAACACAATAATCACTTTCCACTAATCCGCAGCAATCACTTGATGCGCACTCTACAAAATCGCCAGGTGGAACTGACTTCTAAGTCGGCGGTAGACGCTTATATATATATATATACGCCGCAGATGTTCCAGCATAATTTCCTGGCGGCGTGTCTAGTCTGCGTAGTTACAAGAGCTTGAACAGTCTGGAGGTTCGTTAGTGCACGATCTTGACACAGACGGTGCACGCACAGGGCTAGTCGAGAGACGTGTAGAATGACGCTCTCGAATTTTCGAGAGCGTTACGTAATTATCGTAGCGCAATATAATTTATGTTTGTCTACATGACTCCTGACTTCGGATAGTTTTAAGTAAACTTTATTATATTGTTTTCACATTCACGTATGACACTTTATTATTTTTTTACACAATAATCACATCCTGAACAGCGTAAGTACTTACAGTTAAACACGTAAAACAACCCCAACGCCTTCGCAACGGCAGAATATAATCACGTCATCTGGGAAGAACACAATTTGGCAACACTGCAATTTATTAATTTATTGTTGTATTGGAGTGTTAGTGGTCTAAATATTTCTACTAGTCATTTTGTACAAACCACTATGTTATCTTTGGTATTGACGAGCGCTTTCGGCAGTCTTTACCTGTAGGTTGGTAAATGACCTGAAGATGGCTAGACTGCCGAAAGCGCTCGCCAATACCAAAGATAACACAGTGGTTTGTACAAAATTACTAGTAGAAATATATTAATTGGGAAGCAGTAATATAGCCTACTCGATTCTGCAATAAACGTATGAATAATATTTAATTGGCAAGTGCTAAATGTTTTACCAAACTACTTATTTCTCTGGTAGACAGCGACTGTTGTGAGGAACTGTGATACAGGGCTCACAGAATAGATATAATTGAAACGTGTCAAGTGAAATAGCGCGACACATGTAAAACGTTGCAAGCGACATAAGTCTTTCCTAATGATGGCAAAAACAGTCAGAATCATTACAGCGTAAATCATAAAACCTTTGTAAGGAAACCGATACATGTGCACTGCCATATTCCCTGAGTACTGCGTTCTCTGTTGAAATTCAAAGCGGTTCGTGCTCTTTAGTAACCGTAATAATATAATATTTTATGTAATGTTATATATTTATATATATTACATTATATAACGTTATATATATTTATATATCATTATATAAATTATTTTGTATTTTATATATATTTTATATAATAATTTATTACATAATGTAATAATAATATTTTTACGTCGACGATTACGTGGTAATGGTGGTCTATGTAAAAGCAAATCTAACACAAAAGCCATGAAGTTAACAACAGTTTTTAAATTTATTGTAACAGAAGATATCAGGCGTTAGAATACTGGAATTTGGTGTCCACTATTTCGTGTTAAAGATCAAAATATATGTTTTAATTCGTGTTCTGTTGTCAGCCAATTTGCGTTTATAAAACGTCTAACATTTTTTGAAGTTAGACAGTTAAAAAATTTGATATTCTTGGATTTTGTTGTCCATGACGCGTCCGTTGATTAATTCATTATAACACTTCCGACTCGGAACACAAAGTTTTATATTGGTTAAAATGTAAAATTTTTACCTTGTAGCCTGAACCAGTTTTCGCTTATTATAAGCTTCGTCAGAGGCTGCCACTAGGAGCGCTGTCCGTCTTGTTCTTGGTGACGGCGCCGTCGCTTGAAAAATCGATGTTGTGCGTGTGCGGGGCGTGATATGTTCGAATAATACGTGTGATTTGAATTGTGTCTGTTCGTTTAGGATGTTGTTTTTATGTGTTTTTATACTTCTAGTTGTACAAGAGTGTATAGTTTTCTTCCTTTTGGGTGTAGGTCTAGAATATCCATGTTGCTGGTTATGTTGGTGTATGTACGGTTTCCTTCAATGACGTGGTTTGTAAAGGTGGATTCGGTGGTGGAGTGTAGTGCTTTGTGTGTTCAATGTATCGCTGTTTGAAGCAACGTCCTGTCTGGCCTATGTAGAATTTGTTAGTCTGTTTAGTTTAGTTTGTAAACACCAGGTAAATCAAATTGGTTTTGTTCTTTGTGTGTGTTTTTTTTTGATAGTGTGTGTTCTGTTTTGTTTGTAGTTTTGTTTATATTTTTTTAATATAAAAAAAATATTTATACTCCGATCACAATACTTTAAGTCAATATTCGTTGTTTTAATGTTTAAAATATTTCTGTAATAACTAATTTACTCCTTTTAACCTCAACGACAGATTGCCCCTGGGTGGCCCGTATTGCAAAGTTTTCAGGCCGTCCTTTTAAACTTACACTGTTTATAAACTGTTTTGTTCTTTTAAATAAATTTTTGTGAATAGTTTTTCTAAACACGTGTTTTATTTTTCTTTGCCTGGAATTTCTTATATTTGCATTTCTCTCAAATACCAAGGTCATACTGCTTAAATAAATGATCCAGACATTGGTTTTCGTTCTGACAAGGTTCAAACAATTTGTTGTCTGTACATATTCTTAACTGTTTATCCACCTGAATATATATTATTATTATTGGGTCCGTCAGTCTTTCGACTGGTTTGTACCCTCCCCGCATATACCCGTGGTGCGTGTCTTACGGAGTCTCTCACAGGTATATGGGAACTACAGTTTAACGCCTGATCCGAACGGCATAGTTGGGGAGGATTTATATTAGGCAGGATACCTCTCGCTGGTTTGCCATTGCCTTGCGAGGGGGAACGGTCGTATCTAAATCAGATGGCTCGGCGGGAATCGAACCCGGGCCGACAGAGTAGCAGCATAACACGCTAGCCACTACGCCACGACCGCTCCTGAATATATATAATAGCCACCAATTACTAGTGTCACGAACTTGGAATCACTAAAAACTGTCACTTCATTTCGTTTTCCGACCACAGCTCGGTTTTATTTTCCCATTGCTCATCGATTACTCCGTAATCCTTTTGCAGCCTTATTGCTTAAATTTACTGCCTATGTATTCCAACAAATTCTATGGCATTACAATTGAATGCCGTGAAAATGGATTATCTCCGTAGAAGTGCTGGAGTCACAAGAAGGGAGAGAATAACCAGCGAGGAGATCAGAAGAAGGATGCACGCAGAAGACACAATTATTAAAAGAGTAGAACTAAGAGGCCTAAAGTGGTTCGGTCACTTACTCCGAATGGATGAACAGAGATGACGGAGGAAAATATTTCAGTGGAGGCCCCCAGGCAGTGGAAAAAGGGGCACACCTAGACTGTCCTGGTGTGAAAACATGAGGAAGGCCATGGAACATCATAACTCGGCAGAAGAAGATGTACAGGACAGAAATAGATGGGGGTTAGGCGAGGGTATGCGGCAATAGCCGATGAAAATGCCTTTGAGAGAGTGTTCCAACTAATCTAGTAAAATCTTTCTCCTTTATAAAAGAAACTCTCTCTCTCTCTCTCTCTCTCTCTCTCTCTCTCTCTCTATTTATGCACCTAAGCATTCAAAGAATTTCGACGAAACCGAAACATCGAAGCATGATAATGTTTTTAGGCTTTTGAAACGTATAATGTGGATTACGTAAATCATTTCCAAACCACAGACGATCACAAACAGAGCATGTAAAACCAAATTTATTCTCACTAAAACATTTGCTAAACTCAATGTCAGCAGCGATTATTCTGTCTTGATGCGTTTACATATCAAATTTCTAGACTGTGGGGAATCGAAAGTGTGGAAGCGTCACGTTTTTCGATGACGTTTTTGTGGAATGACCCCCAGCCTAAAAACATTATCATGTTAAAAAACAATAAATGGTAAACACAACCATGTACCATGCAGCCATTACCTCATACGTTTACGTATGGTTATCACTATATTTATTTCAGTGCGATTGCAAAAAAAAGTTCATATGAGACAACAGTAGCGTAGGGCTTATATAAATTACACTTATTTACGCTTATTTATTTTAAAGAATAATTAGAAATTTTTGTTGTGTCCTACATAATTCTCAGAATGAACGCATACTACTGGTTATCAAACCTATCATACTGGAATATATTGAAATGATACTTCTGAAAAAAAAGTTTAAATTTAAGCAAGGGTAGGCTTCTGGTAAAAACATTTTTAAGACAAAAGGTGTAATGTTTTTGTTTACTGGTCTCTAAAATTCTGAGAAAACACAACGGTCACCGTTCATTTTTAATGTATTATAAAATTATACTAATTCAAGGTAGATAAATTCACTGATTTAATAGCATTCATTCCAAAGTAAATTTTATTAGACAATACATAAATATTCTTCAAGAGATTTTACAACACATAGACTGGTGTGAGGCAGTATAATTTGAGTTGCAACAGAAGAAATAGAATTAAGAATCCAGTCACATGTGATGTAGTTTTTAAAAAGTTTTAAATAATGCATTTAAAGAGACGGGATAAGAAATTAAGAAAATAAAGCAGTAGCAGAAAAGGTTAAATATTTAACATAAGTGTTAAGTTAAACCGAATTGAAAGAAGCGGATGTGACATCTTAACAAACTATGAATAACATGTGGCAATGGAAGAGACTGTGTTACCACTAAGATCAAGGAAATATGAAGCTAAAGGAAGCATAAGACTAAGTAGGCTAAGGAAAAGTTAGGAACTCTAACAGCAAAGTGCCAAATACATAGTTCAGTTGAAAATAAATTGATACGTAATGGCAATAATAAAGTAACTGTTATTACCTGAAATATCATTATAGTGTTCAACAATCGTACGGATTGTAATCTTTAAACAGTGGAAAAAATTATCGAACACCAGAGAAATCGACAGTTACAACTCATTTACGCTATTAATATACAAACACACTCTTAGAGAATAATTATATTATTACGACGGTCTAGTGATCGTCGTATGGTACAGTGGAAAACAAAATACAAGACACCAATTACGTCACTAATCACCAGCTTTAATTATCACAAACAGTTTGTAATTAACAACACAGTCTCTTACAACAAATCAATAAAAATTGTTCACACGCAAATAAAAATGTCAACTGATATAGGCCTAAAACAAAATTGTATTCCAATCGTCCCGAACAATTATAAAACACATAATACTTCGCCACAATATTTGGAACCGCACTGTGTAAATCGCCCGACAGTAACTAACTTGACCGTAGCTGTATTTATACCCCGCTGTTTTGCAGAATAATCTGTTAAACAAACAGGCGCTCTCGAGAAACCACTAGAAACAGTGTCCTTGAACACACTGCGCTGCCCGGTATGGTCCGGTATAGACCCGATAGTTGACGCGTAATTGTCTTTCACCGTAAAGTAGCAGCATTATGCACACACACACACACACACATTACAACTGGAATATTCGAGATACTTATAGAATGTTCCGTATTACGTAACACTTTTCCGCATTACGTAACAATATTTACTCAGTTGTCTAGTACACACTATGACTACAAATAATAAACTTTACACAGTTATAAATGTCTGCACACAACAATTTACACTAAATACCGCTGTATAATAACGTCCACCGAACTGCAAAACTGGACTCTTTATAGTATGTTGCTGTATTTGTAGTCGGCTGGAGCAGTGGAGCGACGTAATAGCGTTTGCAAAAGAGCCCCAGTTGCTGATGAAATAAGCGACCCACGCCTCGAAGCAGCGGAAGTTGCCACAATGTACACGTAGTCGAGCTAGCAGCCAAAGTTACGTAACCATTATTTTAAGGTTATTACGCATGTTATCTATAATACTGGCATTGTAATATTACAAGGAATAGTCAAAAAGCTAGTTCCTATAGTATAAACAAAAAACAACATCTGGATTATTTATAAAAATTCTTCTACAAACAGAATTCCCACTGTTGCACACCACTATAGAAAAAAATTATTGTACTGTGGGCCTGACGAGAACAACCTGCGTTCAGGAGGTCTTTACTTTCTTTGAATTCCACTGATGATGGCAGCCAGTGGTGCTGTCGAAACGTTTGGTTTGTCATTAAACCGTAGACCACGGCCAAACAGCCCGGTACACTACTCTTCTTATACAACTGACACCGGCCGTGAAACCTTTACGACAATTTTATTTATTTGGATTGACACAGAATAACAAGAAACAACACTTGACGGTTAGATTTATTTTATTTTAAAATTATTACAGACTAGTTTACTTTAAATTATTCTTTATTGACAATTCAATTATTACTAGGCAATAGAAAATAATTTCATTTAATTTCATACTAATAGTGTATGAAAATAAGTTATAAATCTGAACAATGGTGTAACACGAAGATGAATTTTTCTTTTCGTTAGTAAGTTTATCAAAACAAATATTTGCCATTTAATTTTATTATTTTATCGATTGCTACTTTAAGTAAATAAATTGCATGTATCAATCTAATAATATTTTAATCTAATTTGTAACTTATTTTTTAAGATCACGTCGTCTACTAAGCTGTGGGTGTATTAGCTCTTTGCTAAATTGACTTCTTCGAAGTGTGTCCAAACTTATACCGTCTGTTCCCGTTTCAGTTTGGTTTATTTCAGTTAAGAAGGACGGAGTTAGACGTGGGTTATTGATTCTGTTATAATTCAGTCTCAAGAACGTAACGACTAGTGATACAATCACACAATGCTCAAAGCGTGTTTACAAAATTTCTTTAGATATTTGTCTCCTAATTACCCTACTATCTTTAAAAATCAAAAGGTATATAAATTCTTCAGGTTCTCTATCTTCTGGTTTTTCATAGTATTCTAGAAGAAGCTCGTATTAAATTTAGTTTAAAAGTTATGACTTTTAATTTTTGAGTTAAAGTTTGTTTTACAATAAATTTTTCAAGCTAAGAGAAATTTTATTCCAACTGCAAACTCGGTGTCTTAGTAATCTGATAAAATTTATCTTCCTCAGCACTCAGTTCTCTAATATTGAAATTCATTTGAACGTATCTAATTGAAAGTAGTGATGGAGTTCTGCAGCTGAGGGAAATTATTAGTTTCATTTACAAAACCTCTTCTTTCTTATCAACAAAAGCAAATTTTAAGTCTACGGAAAAAATAAAAGTGTATACGGTACCTATATAGTATTGTCAGACTATCATTATGACGGCTTTATACTCCTAGCACAGTTGCAGTCGTTTTTGCGAGCTCTAATGACGTATCAAGAGATAGTGATGGTAGTGATGAACAATTGTAAGATGCACACTATGCTCTTTACATAAAAATTCTCATTTTCTTTTAATATTCAACTACCTCTTCTTGAATTCGTGCTTTCTATCTATCACCACCCTCTCATTTCACTCCGTGGCATTGAAATTTATTTATCTTTCTTTAAGTTTGTTTTTATAATGAAGCGGTGTACAGGATATAATAGATTCACAGGACACACACACACACGCACACACACACACACACACACACACACACACACACACACACACACACACACACACACACACACACACACACACACACACACACACACACACACACACACACACACACACACACACACACACAAATGCAGAATATATATACACAACTTGTAAGACACGATTTTGTTTACGTATTATTTAATTTATAAAACAATATTGCTTCTATATATTTTTTACTTCCGTGTTCCGTAAGGAAGAAATTAAATTTAAGAATTCATTTAAACTTTTTCAGAAAATGGTAATTGTTAAAAGTAAAATAATTTTGTTGCCAGGCAAACAGGTTGTTCTGTTAGGAGGGAGGGGTAGTTTACCTGAATTGTTTTGTTTTTTAATAAGAGTCAAGTACTTAATTTTAATAAATAAATGCCCCAAAAATAAAGTCATATTAATCTACTGTAAAATGGTAAATGAGATAATTATAAATTGAGTGGGTAGTTAAAGGGTGAGGGGTGATTTTTTGAAAATTGCTGTGGTGAAATCAAGTAAAGTACGAATATTTAATTTTGAAGGATAAGATACCTTAGAAATTACATATGATGAAAGTATGCGTCTCTGAAAGTGTAAATATCATTAATGGTGGGGATCGGTTGAGGAGGAGGAATGATTATCTGCGTATTTCAGTTTCTTTATAAGAATAAAATGCCTAAGTTTTATAGATAAAGTGACTCGAAAATAACGTTATATTAAGCTACCCCCACAATAACAGAAATAGTGATAACAGTTTGAGGGTGGGGAACATTTTTTAGAAATTATCGAACTTAATTCAAGTAAATGATTTTTAAATATTAATCTTAGAACATGAAAGTCATGTATGGTTCTCCATACCGATTTTAAATTATATTTACTGTCGATTTTCCAAAATGCAAGCAGGTAGGTAACACTTCTAAGTTTCTCGCGGACTACTCGATTGACAAAACAATTTTGTTGACTTTCGGTATTTTACCATATTATTACGACGGTCTACTGATCGTCGTATGGTACAGTGAAAATACAAGACACCAATGAAGTGACTAAAAAAAAATAGCTTTAATTATCGCAATTAACAGTTTGAAATCAACAAGTTATTCAACAAGATTATACTCGTAAAATAATTCAAGTTAATCTGTCCACACAAATAGTAATGCCAAATATAAAGAATTCCGAGCTATATTCCCTTTTCACTATAGGTACTTGAGACGCACTGTGTAAATCGCCCGACAATCACTTCGAATCTCACTGCAATAAATCGGCACTAAAACTGAAACTAAGCGGCAGCTGTCGTTGTTTAATTAGAAAGCACATGTGTTCCAGAATAATCCATAATACGCGTCAACACTACAGGAACACACTGCAGCGTAATTGCTTGCCGCCTTGAAGACAGTGCACGCGGACGGGTGAAGTCCCGAACAGCCTTGACTGCGGACGCGTAATCGTCCTTAATCTCAAAGTAGCAGCAATATGTACGCACACACACAGTACAGGCGCACTCCGCTGGAACAGCCGAGATACACGTAGAATGTTGTGTAATGGCGTAACATTATTGTTACGACGGTCTAGTGATCGTCGTATGGTACAGTGGAAAACAGAATACAAGACAACAGTTACGTCACTAATCATCGGCTTTAATTATCACAATTAAACTGTCTGTAATCAACAAAATAGTCTCTCACAACAAATCAAATAAAAATTGTATTACAATTGTCCCGCACGATTATAAAACACGTAACATTTCGCTACAATAATTACTTTTCACTAATAACCACTTGAACGCACAGAGTAATCGCCCGACAATAACTGATCTATAATACTACGAACCGCATTCCAATAAATCGCAACTCAAACTGAACTGAACGTCGCTGAGTACTTGTATTTATACCCCGCCGAAATACCAGAATATTCCATACTACGCGTTAACAATAAAGGAAAAGATTATAGCGTAATTCATTGCGGCCATGATACAGTGATTCATTACTTCCGCGCGACTTCTGATACAGTCTAGCTGATGCGTTGAGAATCACGTACGCACACACATTACAGCCGGATTCCTCTGGAGCTTTCGTAGATTGTTCTGTAATTTCGTAACAATATTGTATAATTAGTTTTGCTAGTAGTTGTATCTTTCTAATACTTTGTATCTTGTAGTATGGATTATTTATAATGTTAATCTTAGAGCGGCGTTTTTCTGTGGAGACACGTTAGCTGGTGCTAGAAATGTACGTTAAAATCAGAGAGAAACAGCGTAAGGGTAGTTGAAATTGGCGGGGGGGGGTGTAATTTTTTCACATTTGGTACTACTGACTTAATGAGTTTTACGAAATTAAATAAAAATGCATTTAATCTTTCTCAAACAATAGTAATTATTAAAAATAAAATAATTTTGTTGTCAGGAAAGAAAATTATAATATTTAATTTAATTTAAATCATCTATGGGTGAAGATCCGCAACCACTGCTCTGCAGGCCACAAAATAATTTGTGGCCACCTAATTACATAATTATGTAAATATGTAATTAATGAGTGATTATAGGTTCAGTTTCTTTATAACAATAAAGTACCTATTTTTCATAGATAAAGTAACTCGAAAATAACATTATATTAAACGACTACCCCATAATATAAAACATGTCTATAAATAGTAAAAATAGTTTGAAGGAGGGGGATATTTGTTTTAGAAATTATCGAACCGAATCCAAGTAAATGATTTTAAATATAAATCTTAGAACATAAACGTCATGTATAGTTGTACGTACCGATTTTACGTTAAAATCAGAGACGAAAAGCGAGCGAGTTGAAATAAAGTCCACATAGGTGTGGTAACGTGGTAATATAAAACGAGCCGGCCGGGGTGAGAGACAAGGTAGTGTGTGTTGTCTGTGTAAACACAGCAACAGTTACCGCAAACATGCCTGTGTTCTGGGTTAATTTGTGTTACTAAAGGAGAGTGTCGAGTGGTTGTGAATGCGCTAATTGTCTCCGCGCGTAATTGTGTGTTGTTTGTGGTCTCTCTCTGCGGACTCGTTACTTCTGTTATTAAAAAACAGTAAGACTATTCTGCTAACAAAGGGAATATTTTAAGAAAAGACTCAAAGTAATACTTAAAAAATTAAAGGACGTAAAGACGTCTTCGATTTTTAATCGAAAAAAAACGAATTAGGAATACAATACGATGTGGGAATTCGGGATAACTGATGATAATAAGAAAGACGGGGGCAGACGGAGAGTTCTGATCAAATAATTCATTTCAAGTAAAACTATATACAGAGTGATTCAAAACTGCACGGTAATATCTCGGAACCTGATTTTATAGTTACAAATAAGTAAAAAATTCCATATAAACATAATAGGTCAGAAAACGGTTTGTTAGCGAGTTACGACTCGCGAACCAGTTCGCCGTGATTACGGCTCCCACGGTAAAATGACGCCATACGCCAGACGCCATTCTTCTTTTAATTTGTAACACTTTTCTGGCGCATTTTGATCTGTTTCGGTTTTAATTAAAGTAAAATTTCTCAAACTTGTTCTTATTTTTAATAGACAATTTTTAATAGTATTTTTAATACACATAAATTTTCTCAAAAATAAATTCTCTCCAAAGTTGGTTAAACATTTTTATCTGTTTCTTGGCAAATTAACAAAGCTATTTTATCCCAAATCTAAGAATGTGTGTTTTTCGACTACAATGTTTTGTGTTTCATACAGTTTTTCTTAAAAAGTAATTGAGATAGAGCTCTGGGATCTCTTTTATTCAATTTTCAGATCATAAACCATAAGAAACCACAAAATTTCCCCTTCACTTTATACCCCAAGAATTTCAGTATGGCGTCATTTTACCGTGGGAGCCGTAACTCGCTAACGAACCATCTGCATTCACGAAAATAATATGCGGTTGTTAAGAGTCAAAGTTCTTTTATGGTGATGGCGAAAAAAATCGTGTTCAAGATAAGGGCTGATTTTCCGAAAAGTGTGTGTGTGTGTGTCTGCGTGACTGTGTGTCTATGTGTCCGTGTGTCGAATTTTTTATATGGCGAACGATAACTGCCGCAAATTCAAACAGAATCAAATAATTTTTTGCACATGGGCCCGAGTTGTAGAGGACTCAATGCCTATTGATTTTGGTGAAGACCGTTTAAGGGCATGGTGTAGTTTGACTCCAACGTTTCACGTTTTAACAAGAGTAAAGTACTTAATTTTCATAAATAAAGTATCCTGAAAAGAAGGTCACAATAATCCACTGTAGAAAGGTAGATGAAGTATCTATAAAATAAAAGGATAGTTGAAAGCATTTGGTAAATGAATTTTTTCACGTTTGGTGTTGATTTAATGAGTTCGGCAAAATTAAATAAAAATGCATTTTTATAAAAAAAACTTTTTCAAACAATGATAATCGTTAAAAATAAAATAATTTTGTTGCCAGGCAATAAAATTGTAAGTTTTTTAGTTTAATTTAAATCATCATCTATGCATGAAGATCCGCAGCCATGACCTAACAGGCTACATAATTAGTCGTACACCTATATATATGTTCAATTAATACGTGATTATCTGCGTAGTTCAGTTTCTTTATAAGAATATAGTACCTAATTGTTACAGATAAAGTGAGTCGAAAATAACATTATATTAAATGACTACCCCATAATAACAGAAATATCTATAAATAGTAAAATAGTTTGTGGGTGGGGGATATTTTTTTAGAAATTATCAAACTGAATTCAAGTGAATGATTTTAAATATAAATCTTTGAACATGGAAATCGTGTATGGTTCTTCATACCGATATTCTAAGAAAAAATAGAAAAGTTAAAATTGGCGTAGTAGCTAACATAGTGAATTGTCTTGTGCGATAAAATCTGAGAAGTAAGAAGTCATTCAAAATGTGTACTATATAGGTATAATCTATAGTATACAATTTTCCACTCTCTCTTCACATTTAATGAAATATTTACTATACCACTTTTCTTACGGAATATGGTATTTTTCAAATGTACGCGTAGGTTATTCGGAGCGTGATGAACAAATTGCTGTTTAGGAAAGCAGTAGTTGGACTGAATAATTTGATAAAAATATACAAGTATACGCGTATTTAATAACACATCTTTCTGAGACACTTCTAATGAACGGCGCCTATTTTGCGTTTATCAAAAACTTTAAAACTAATCAAGAATGAGGCGAAAGCTTGCGATTGGCTGGACTGTTGATGCCACTACCCCTTTCAGACATCACCATCATCACAAAGGCTTCCACTCGTTGCAACGTTATAGGTGATCTTTCCACGACGACAAACAGGATGGGCCACTTATCTCCCAGTATTGTTAAGGACAATCGTTCCAATTGTGGTGCCAAATAGTTAACGGTGAATAACAACCACTCATCAGTTACCTCAAAAATAATCAACTTCTCAATATTTCTCCTATGAAATATAGAAATAATTTAATGTAAAGAAATGTGAAAAAACTAAATTTATATTTAAAAATTTACAGGCATTGCTCAAATGCAATGCACAGAGAAGGGCATTGAAAATGCTTCAATAAATCTAAAAAATATATATATATTTATGTTAATTTTAAATAGGTTAGATACCTGATAATCCTTCATGCAACTTACTTGGTCGCTATGCACGACGCGTTTCTGGATCAAGGTCCCATCTTCAGGTGCTCACTCGGGTCGAACTCGTCAATTCATAAAAACACACACATAAAACATAAAAAAAACGCTGAATTTAAACACTCATACTGCGCGAGAGGGGACGATGCGCATAGTCGATAAAGTAAACATGCGGCCAAGTCACAGAATGAGTGCCTGTTGAACGATATGGTGTCGTTCAAATCCAACGCGCTCTTCGATACTGTGATACAAAAACTGGCACGGACATGAAGAGTACGACCAACTTATCTCTGCTTTGGACTTTATACGGCCAGTGCACGTTTACTTTCTCGACGATGCGCATCGTCCCCTTTCGCGCAGTATGTTTAAATTCAGTGTTTTTAATGTTTTATGTGTGTGTTTTTATGAATTGACGAGCTCGACCTTGATCCTGAAACGCATCGTGCATAGCGACCAAGTAAGTTGCATGAAGGATTAGCAGGTATCTAACCTATTTAAAATTAACCATTGCAACTTGGTGACCATACACACAATGAATATTTATGTTCATTCACAAATCAATGAATTAATTCTTCATTCACCAATCAATGAATTCATTCTTCATTTACCAATGTACAGATTATAAGTTAAATGTAGTCGCATTCATAAGCGAAGTTTTGTATGTGTACTACGTTATTAACAACAAAGAAGTAGTTTCTATGGAAACTCACCGGTTCTCATTTTCGATCACGCACCAGAGATCGGCCGCAAATGTGCGACACGTCCTTATAAACATTTACAATGTTAAAACGTTCGTGGAAAAATATTTAAAATTATCAACCGATACATGAAAGAGAATATAAATTTATTCAACTGTATAATTATGCAAATTAATAGTATTGAAATTAAAATTATTGGCTCATTCGATCTGCGCCTCAACAGAGACGGTGAGCCAGGTATTGAGCATGAAGTACGCCTCGAACCCAAAAGAATCCTGCGAGTGACAGCATGATGTGCGCCTGTGTTTTGGATAAATTTTAAGCCTTGAATGTATAATATTGTTACTGATTAACTTCACATTTTTGAGTCAACGTGTCAACAACGTCAGGGTTTTTATTTAACTCTAACCGTATGAGTTTTGACGGTATTTCGTCTACATTGTCAACCTTTCTCTTAATGAAATTAGATGTGGCTTCTGCGTTAATTACACTCATCGGCAAAGAATCATGATTATGCTTGTTAACTCGTTTTGAAATAATCTTCCCATCTTCCAAAGTATACAGTCTAGCCTTGCGCTTCTTGTTGTACACCTCTAGCAGTCTTCCTTCCATCCTTTCACTGTAAACATTTTCTAACTTTGAAATTTTCATAAACTATGTGATTATTTCCTCGCTCACTTACACACTTTTCATCGAGGAAGTCATCGTTTACTACACAAACTTGATACACAATAGCCGAATGTCAACTCAACAGTGACTGATAAAATTCTAAATTTTCTCTTAAATATCAGGTATTTAACCAGTTTTGTGGGTTTACCCTGTCGCCACTAATTCTTGAAATGCAAATTACAAAAAGGTGCATAGTCATGAAACAAGGAGGTTGTTGAACTTCCCCGATAGTCAGAAACAAATATTTCAGCTAACTGCTATGTATGAAGCGGACATAATGCTAAGGATTATTAGACCCTTTTTCGAACCTTTCGCCGGCCACAAAAATGAGGCGCAGATCGAGCTTACCCAAAATTTGGATGTGTGAGGTAGTAACAGAGTGAAAGGGACAGGGTAGCGAAAATAGAAAGTAACAAAAAGGAGGTAGACCCTTAGAGATGAAATTGAGTGAAGTGAATGGTAACAAATTGTTTTTATGTTTGCACAGTACAAGTACTTTATTTATAAACCAGAATATAAAAATATACCCGACGGTATTCAGTTTGCCTCAAATAACTTTTTTTTTCTTTTCCAGCTTTGTGGCGCGGAATAATGACGCGAAGAATAATGGCATACAGTCACTTGTAGCGAACGAATTGAATATGAATGTAGAAACATTAATGGTATTCATGACTCAAATCTGAATACATTAATATATTTATACTGTTTCCTGTAGACGTGTTAATACAAAAGCGATGTTCAATCTTTGACCTTGGAGTTTTCAACTACTGTGTGAGGGAGTGGTGGGTAGCGTCGTGGTATGTGACACCCAGTGATGCGGCGCCACGGGGTTGCAGACATGACGGCGTCGTTGAGTGCTTCATCAATAATGGCCAACGTTATAATATCTATGTTGTTCTCTCCCGTCCCCCGAACAATTCACTCGCTCTGAGCAAATATTCCCATAGAATACTGTTACTTCCGGTTGATATTCGGTTTTCAATTGTTCGGTCACACAAAACTGTGTTTCCTGTTTCTTTTCAAGGGCAATGTGACGTCATACTTTATATACAATGTCTTGGTAATTTTTTTGGTTTCTGCGGCGCTTTAAGGTCAGTATGTAAGAAAGTTTTAAAACTTCTTTTGAAGTCCAAAAAGTCTTTGTTCGTCATTTAATTTACTACACTCCCGCACACTATAGGATCAGAGGATTCGTGATAAAAGAGAGAATGTTTAAGACAGTAAAAACGAAATTAAATATTGTTTTTATTCCTTAAACAAGTTTAGAAGATGGTTCTGTTTGTTTTAATATGAAACGTTGATAAAATTTTGAGGTTAATTTTGGATAGGGCTGTAGGCCTATATAGGGTGCGTCAGCTAAATCCGGACAAAACAAACAGTTTATTAAAACAATAATAGAACAATAATATTTAATCAATTATTGTTTATATAAAACAATAATATTTATTCGATATAACCCCTGTTTGCTGTGATCACTGCCTCGATCCTTGTTCTGAAGCGCGAGCACGCTCTCCTCAACTGCTCCTTGTCTAAATCCGCGAATGCTGCCTCAATACTGCCCTGACGGGTCGCCAAGTTGGGGTGCCTGGACTTGTTAGACCAGAATTCCTTAGACCAGAATGCGTCCACGTTATCGGAAAGCCAGTTCTGTACTAAACGGCTTGTGTGAGCAGATGCACCGTCCTGTTGAAAGATGTACGGTATCCCGGAGGCCACAGTTTCCATCCATGGCTTCACTACAGTTCTAAGAATCTGGAGGCAAACGTCCATCGCGATGGTTTCTCCCTTTTTAAAGAAATGTGGCGGCATGACGTCACCCGGAGACGCGCTTAAAACGTGAACACTGGCCGGAAGCTTCGTCCTGGCTACTACAGAGACATCCTCGGGATCATGCGCGAGCCAACGGTCGTTTCTTCGATTCACTTTTGCATCAACATATTTATAGAAGATTAAAAGCAGTTTCTTTAATTAAAACAATTTTTTAAGTTTTCCAAAACACTAGAGCTCTTAAAACATGTATATATGTTTTAGAAGGTAAATATATCATTTTGAATAAACAATAAATTTATATTAAACATTTTTCGTTGGAAAGTATGTAAAGATCGTCTCATTATTATATGAGTAACTTTTTAAAATGATAACTAATTTTAATTAATGTAAAACTACAATGATTTTTCAATAATTAATTAGTTTATTTAATTAATAGAATTGTGTTAATGGTTATAATCACAAATAGAACTAACACAGCTTCGTCCTGATGATATATTTCCGATCTGATAATGAGCTGGGAAGCTAGAAAGCACTAATCGGAAAAACATTTTCTATAGCGGTTATAACGTCGGGACGACATTATAATATCGGGAACCTGGTTAATTGGCTCAGGTCAATTAAACAGGCTGCCATAATATTCACAAACTCATAACTATCTGAAATATAAACAAACACTAAATAGGATCCCGTGAATTGAGGAATTTTTGACTGGGGTTTGTAGATTTATTCACTCACTTTTTGGACCATGACATCTCTTTATTACATACTGTTTTAGCATCATAGAAGAAAATTAGTAATGTGTATACTAATGATAAAAATATTTGCGCATTTCGTACAATTGTAATTAGTGTAAGTCATGGGTGAACATAGCTTGTACTGTCCTCGGATCCGAGTTGTGTGTTCCTGTATATGATATTAAAAATAATAATCTTTACTTTGTGCCATCTGAAGAATGGGCTTATTTAACTTTAGCGTGTTATACTCATTAAACTCATTAAACTTAACACATCTTATTACTTATCATGAAATTACAATTTTATGGTAATTAGGTTCAGTATTTTGTGTTTTACTTTACTCTTATGTTGTTATTTAAGTGTCTTTCATATATTAGTTAAAGTTAAGTTCTGAACCACAGAAGTAGAACTTCCGTGTCACCTGTGTGTAACATATCCTTGGCGAAATCGGGGCTCTATCTGTCGTGCAGGGTGTCTGGGAGATCTTCTGTCTATCGTGTTTTGGTGAAGGTTGGCCTCATCCTTAAAGATAGGTAGTCTGTCTCTTCTATAGATTCTTGTGGTCTGTTTCTTTGTGGTAACTTTCACTAGTGTTCTCATTGTTGTACCGCACATATTGCTTATGGTTAACAGTTACATTCTAGAAGTTTAACATCACATTTAGGTGAGGTTATTTATTTATAGAGATGTCATCACCGCACACTCAAGTCATTCACAACATTCACATCATCCGGTAATTACGTAAGTTTTACTTAGTCTACATGTTTAATATTTTCTAGCGGTCTACATAATGTGCTGTACGCTGTATCACCAGGGGAGTCCCTGATTCAACTAGACTAACTAACTATAGGGGTAATGGGGCTATCCGCGCGCGGGTAGTTTCTCAGCGCGAAAAGTAGTTCTTAATTATTATTAATTATTTTCCTTTAATTTGCTTACAATTTAATTACATCACTCTATACTTTTATTATTCTTTTTATGTAACGCGAGGTCGTTATGGATTTATTGAGTTTCTTAAATCTAATTTTATTAACTGATACATCGGCAAATCGACATGGGGCATAGAGAAAGGGTTCTTTAGTACCTTATTAAATTACTTTAGTATTATAGTTTTTTATTTAATTTTATTGTGGGATTTAGGCATATTAAATCGTCACACGGTGTGCAACAGTGTTATTTCTGTTTGTTTTTAATTAATCAGTTATTACTTTTTCGACTTCGTGAAAAGTGAAAAATGAAAAAACAATTGCATTATTCTTAAATATAGGCTAAATATTATGAGTTTACTTTACAAGTTTGTGTGTATGGAATATAATGTCTTTTGATGTGCCTTAAAGTACTTACTAATTAGTATTATTAGGAAATAATTTACATTTGTATGACAGACAGATAGGATTTTATAAGCAACATAATATCTACCTTTATTTTTGTAAATCACAAATTGGAACGGTTGCCATAAACGTTTACGTGCAGGAAAATCAAAGTTACATATAAACGGTATGTAGCAAAGTTACAGTAAACGAAGGACACTTTTATTGCATTTTTATCACCACAAAACAAGAAAGCCAGATGCCCATAAACTGCTCTTTGCAACCCCCCCCCCCCACTAACACACACCTAACTTGGCCGGGCAAGTGTTAGCGTGTGTTTGATTCCATTCCACTAATACAAAGTAATTCACAGTTTAAAATCCCTAAATACTCGGATTTGCATTGTTTACGTCACTCTAGATCAGCACACTTCGTTTTTCAGCAACTATTGCCAGATTTTCACCAGTTTAGTTTAGGACAGCTGTGGATCACGCGAATATCATTTCCTTTTCTTCTTCTGGCAGAAGGCCCTCATTCGCACACTAGGCGCCGCCTTCCTTCCACTGTCCACTCCGTTCTCGTCTTCTTCTCACCTGAGAGAACCTCGACATTTTGAATTTTGTTCCTGTATGTATTTATATCCACACAGTCGCTCAAACAGATACCCAATTTCATCATTTCCTCCTTGAGTTGTTTGGTGTTATCCGTTCAGACTGGAAAGTTGCCAAATATAGTTGAAAATTTGTTTATTTAATCTGGACCGATCCATCCGAACCTTATGTCCAACGAACGTTATGTCTTTTCCTTCGGAAACCCGTTTTCAGATCTTCCAGATCCCTGTACATCTCTTCTTTGGGTCTATGCCTGTACCCATCTTCGGTTTTTTTGGGGCCATAAATTTTCCGAAAAATTCTTTGTTGAATTTTAAGAAGAGGTTCCAAATTTGGAAAGCATATTGTTTCCACTCCATAGATGATCACCGGCCTGATCACAGTGTTATAATGGCGGATTTCTCACTTCTGGAAAGGTTTTTCTTTCCGTACAGTTGCCGGGTTAGAGTAAAGGCTTTTGCTAATTTGAGTTTCCTTATTTTAAAGGATTCTGCTTCTGAGAAGTTTCGGAATATGTTTTTCCCAATATATTTAAAATTGTTAATATATATTTTTTCTCCATACGTAGTGTCCAGGCACGTTATCGTGAATTTAAATACGGTGGTCATAATTATTTCACCAGATTGTTACTTCTATTTTTTTTTTTTTTTTTTCGTGTTCCGATAATAACCATGAAAAATGAAACGTGTACGATATTATATATAACACAAGAGAAAATCTTGAGATTTTTTTACCATAACTTAATAACTTATTTAAAAACACAAGATGCTAAAAAAAGAACCAAATACATTTTTGTAAGTAGTAGAGATGTATTATACTGTTAAAAAACTGTAATGTTTGTACACGTACAAGGTATGTTTACGGAATTTAAACTATACCTGTTAAGATCTGTGATTTTGTCACCACAACTTATTCGTAAGGTGTGTAAACGCCAATTAACGTTTACCGATCATGTTTCCAAATAGAATTTATCACTACAATTAGAATTTACAAGCAGAATTATCACTGTTGCACACCACTATATAAAAATTATTCCGATTAGCGCTTTCAAGCTTCACAGCTCATCATTAGATCGGAAATGAAACAATTAGAATTTATTCATGCATCCAGCAATTCGTCTTGCTTTCATCACTTGAACTTCTATTTCTTCATTTCCCATATTGTTACTTGTAAGCCTTTTTTATAAGTAACAAAGCGAAGTAAACAAAGTTTTTTTTTGTATCGGCCACCTAAGGACCACATGCCAATTTCAATTCTTTATTCTTTGTTCTTTTCTTTTTCTTCAATATTGTTTCATCTTTTCACTGTCTCTTCTTTCTGTCTTCAGTCCACTTTGAACTTGCGTTTTTCTCTCTCCTACCCTGGACTCCTTCCATTTTTAACACTTTTGTCAGAATAAACTTCTCTTTCAATTGATTCTTCTGCGTTTATATTATATTTTTCTAAATCTTTTAGACTTCTTTAATCCAACTTGATATTGACTTCTTCCCCCACAGATATTTGAAGATCTGCTTTGTTAACCTGTTGTCGTCCGTTCTGTATAATGTCCAAAAAATAATAGTCTTCTTGTTCTCACTGTTTCTGTTATATTTTCTATACTCTGATATATTTCATCATTACTTCTTAATTTCCAACCTTCTGAAGTTTTTCGTGGGCGTAATATTTTGCTAATAATTCGTCTTTCCAATATTTCTAGTTTGTCTAAATTATAATTAAATGCTAAAAATTCACTTGAATATAGGCATTCTGGCTTCACTATGAGCACAATTTTTAATATTTTAGTAAATTTCTATAGCCTCTCTTATCGCCACAGAAAGTATGCTTTGAACGCCGACTGGTCAGAAATGAAATGCGATGACTTTCTTACAGCTGTGCTCTCCTACTCATAATTCCTCTGCCTTTTTTCTTTGTGTGTCTCATGTGTACTTCTTGCACTCGCGTTATCCGCGATTCGCTTGCCCGTGTACACATCAGCATAACTGCACGGAACCTTACAGGCGTCAGAACTTGAAAGAAGTATCCTGTCTTTAGCCGACGGTAACATTTAGCGTACCTTCCTAATCCACCTCAGTCGAGCCACTGAGGATGTCACAGCTCATCGTAACATGGGCGAAACGTACTCGGTTTGGTTTTAAACCGAGAAACAGTGTTGTCATTAACGGAAACCACGAGAGTTCGCGAGAAAGATTGGCATGGATGTACAGTATCTGAAAGGAAAGTTCTCTAAATTCGTTTAGTTATTACTTCCATGTTCCATAAGGAAATGAAAGTATGGTGATGGCGAACAAATCGTGTTCGAGATAACTACTGATTCTGATTGTACTACCCTCAAAACATGAAGAAAAGTCATTTTCCGAAAAATGTCTGCGTCTGTGTGTAGAATTTTTTCTATGGTAAACGATAACTGCGGCAAATTCAAACAGAATCAAATAATGTTTTGCATATGTGACTTATTTGTAGAGGACTCAAGGCCTAGTGATTTTGGTGAAGCTCGGTTAAGGGAAAGGGGTAGTTTACCTGCAACGTTTTATGTTTTAACAAGAGTAAAGTACTTAAAAGTTCATTTAATCTTTTCAAACAATGGTAATTGTTAAAAATAAAATAATTTTGTTGCCAGATAATAATATTATATTCTTTTCATTTTAATTTAAAACATATATGAGTGAAAATATATCGTTCCTGGCAGGCAAGCATATCTCAATTATGTAATGTTTACGTTAATAATTTTTTATATCTGTACTACGTTATCGGCAACAAAGGAGTAGTTTCTACGGAAATATTTCATTTCAATTTGTCAAATATAAAATTTTATTTACTAGGTGGGTGATATTTTTTAGAAATTATCAAACCGAATTAAATGAAATGATTTTAAATATAAATCTAAGAACATGGAAGTCATGTATGGTTCTCCACACCGATTTTTCAATGTACGTACTTCTTAATATCAAGAAAATGTTTGTACATAATAATCGCGTTCTAAAAAGTATTAAAATAAGTCTTTCATTTACAAATATTTTGTCAAAAGTACCACTGTTGTCTCGTTCTGCCTCGTTTTCAATATAAACTACAAAAGCACATGAAGAAATAGAGATAGAAATATAGTTTAACTGCGAAAAAGAGAGAGAGAGAGAGAGAGAGAGAGAGAGAGAGAGAGAGAGAGAGTGAGAGGGGGGCAGGGCAGGAGGAATTTGAGTAGAATATAAAGAGCATATTTTACTCGTGATTGATTGGTTGTCATTATTGAACAATGCTCAACAAGTGGACAACGCTAGGTAGAAGCTGTTCCATGTCCGGCTCTTATTTTAAACTAACAAACACACCCAGTAATTAATTTACTTTGACATGTTTAATTTACTCTACACAGGAATGTAATTATTACCGTGTAAATTGACGTATTGTTTTTCAGTTTTCTTGTCAGGAAGAGTAATGAATAAATCTTCTCTCCTCTACCGACTATTAGAGAAACTGTTTTCTCTTGTCTCTGACTGTAAGAACATGTCAATAACTCTACGTACGCGCATATTACTGTGTATAACCGTGGCTTAAGTGACGGCAAATTCACCTTTGACATCTGATAACACCCAATCTTTGTTTCGTTTTCTTTCGCTGTTAATAATTGGTTCCTAAATTCATCGCAATACGTTAAACCGCACTGAGGACGTTGTTGCCACAGAAAATAGATAAAAAACAGATGGTATCCGGTACTTGTGTTAAAGGAAGCTTTTCACAAGAAGCTTTAAAATCCTATTTTCAGTTAATCTGTCAAAGCATGTGTAACGAAATAACTTTTTTTTAAATGTAATATTTAATAACAGCCGTATTATAATTTGCATAGTATAAAAAAAGTTAATTTAAAAATCGTTTAGTTATTGTGTTTTAAACCATATTATATACTATACCTGTCTTAATCGAGGAATATTTTTATGGAGGTGGTGGATAGTAATTTCAAATTATATTTGATAATGACATTTTATATAAATATTCTCTGAAATTTCGAAGCCAAGGAAAATATTATAAAACACGAAAAGTAAATATGAAACTACACAATTTAATCTACGTCATTGTTTTTAAATGTTTATTATTACAACTAAACCTCCATGTTTATTATTACAACCACTAAATGAAAGAAAACAATTTTAATAATATAAAACTTCAAGAACATATCCAGTAAGAGGTTTTCGTGTTCGTCCACGAAAATAATAAACTGAATTTTAAATATTTTACAAAATTATTGTAAAATGACATTAGCTAACACAAATTTAAAATCACCGGTACCGGAAAATTCATATTTACTTATTTTGCTAAATTATTTGTAGTGTTGAATAAAAATTAAAATCTCTATATGGTATCAAGACGCTGCTTTTACTGTCTATGAACTGTTTTAGAGACTAGTTAAGGAATTTCATTAAATAAATTTCAAGTATAAACGAGTGTAATTAATAGATCTCGCTTTGGCTAATGTATAATATTTCTGCGAACAAAAGGCATATTTAAGAAAAGACTCAAAGCAATACTGAAAGAATTAAAAGACCTAAAGACGTCTTTGATCTTTAATCGGAAAAACCAGGATTTAGAAATCACGATGATGTGGTAATTCCTGATAACGGATGATAATGCGAAAGACGAGGGTAGACGGAGAGTTAGTGACCAAAGAATTCATTTCAAGTGGAACTACATGTACAAGATAAAACTTAAACTTTATGCTGCGTTAGCTTTTACATATTGATAAATTTAAGTTACCTTCAGCAACTGAATACATAAAATTCTTGATGGCAAGCACGCAGATATAGTGACAAATATTGTTTTCTGCAGGCCTACGTAAGTTGCTTAAAATGTGTCTCTTCAAATATCTATAAATTCTGGCGACGTGATCAGTTTCATTTTTATTCATCTATATATAATGCAAAAATTGAAAACAAGCTGACATACTTTTAAGGATGAAATACAACGAATGACGTGAATTTATCGTCATACTGGTGACATGCATTCCGAAATAATGCTACACACAAACATTCAGGTTCGGTAGAAAGCGTACATAAAACGTTTAGTATTTGCGCATCGGTAAAACCAATGTTATAAACATGGGGTGTACACGTATATCTGTGTTAGTCTGACCGAAAACAGGAAGGGCGTGGTCGCATAGACGGACGAGACTACACAATGAGGCAGAGCAGTGTCTGGTGTACAGAAAAAGCGAAATAGTTATGCCTCTCAATTACTTGGAGGCGGTTCTAAAGTCAGCTCTTTTCAAGTTGAAATCCAAGACACTTAGATGATAAGACTATATCTGACTGTTTACTTTTTTTTTATTTTATTTATTTATAAGGTCGCTGCAACAGCAACGGTAATTAGCGACCACAAAAATGAATTTTTACAGATTCTTAAACAGACGTATTAACATATAGTAAATATTTGTTTAAATACCAAATAGTGTAAACAAATGAGATAGATAAAAATATTTAACAAATAACAGTATTAGTTTAACTGATGCAAAATAAAATGAGAAATATTAACCCCCCACAACACAAGCAATGTAAATACACATCCTGCACATAAATAAATATAACTAAGTATAAATATAATAAAAATAACATTAAGTAACAAAATATAACAATAAGTCATAATAACATATCAGTACATTAACTTAATTACACAATTTTTAATGTTCTCATAATTTCCTTAGTTCGTACCTATATTGCTGTTAACAACTGAATCTCCTTTAAGAGGAGAAGTATGTTGGCGGCTGCAGTCTTGTCATTTAAACTTTTTCGCACATCTGCAGGGATATCAAATTTGCTTCGTAGATGTTGAAGAGCAGGGCACTCTGCAACGAGATGGAAGGCTGACAAAACCGTGCCACAGCGATTACATCTCGCAGGAGGCTGTCTTGTGAAAATGTACTTATGAGTCAGTAGCGTGTGGTCGATGCGGAGTCTTGTTATGACCACTTGATTTCTCCTGGAGTCTGTACCAAGTGAGTGGTGCTCGTAAATATTTTTCCTCACTCGGAATAGCTTGGCGGGTGGTGACTTAAACCATTCATCATTCCAGTGCTCCAGAAGTTTTAAATGCAGATATTTCTTAAGGTCATTGTGGGATAGTTTGTGAGGATGATATTGACTCGACGTAGCAGTTTTCGCAGCTCTATCAGCCATCTCGTTGCCCTTAATTCCGATGTGACTATTTACTAATTGAACCATTTCTCATCGATTTACTAACATTTCTGCGCAATTCGATAAACAAATATTTTACTTTTAAGTACGATATTATAGATATTTTCTTCTTCTTCTTCACTTCATGTTTTAGGCATTCTGGCTGTTACGGTTCCCACCTTTTCCTTGGTCTACCTAAATTCCTTCTTCCTCTGGCTTTGCATTTTCTATCTTTTACTGGAATCCTGTATTGTTGCATTATTTCTAAATGTTCTTGACACTTGTTTCTATTAAATTTTATCTTTTCATTTAAGCTGAATACCTGAAGTTCTTGTCTAATCGTTTCATTTCTTATTCTGTCTATTCGACTAGGGCCTGAACGCATCTTAAGAATCTCATTTCCTGTGCCTGAATTCGATTTTCTTGTGCCTTTGTCGTTACCCATGTTTCGCTGCCATCTATAAGTGCGGGGACAGCCATTGTTGTATAAAATTTCAACATTGTCTCTTTCCTGGCTTTATTTTTCAGGCATCGATTGATAGTTCCGCAAATTCGGATAAAAGTACTAATTTTTTGGTCACTATCTTTACTGTAATCGAAAGAAATATCACAACCTAGGTATTTAAAATGTTTTATTTGATCCAGTGTTTTATCGTTTAAGATGATTTTGGCTCTTATTGGCTCTTTTCCTGCGAATCCCATTATTTTGGTTTCAGGAATTGAAATTTTTAAATTGTATCCTTTGCCAATTTGCTGCAGTTTGTATAATCCCTTTTGCAATTCTTCCTCTTTTTTCCCAATTAGTGTGAGCTCGTCAGCATATAAAATTACTTTTAATATTGTGTCTTTGTCTAAATATATTTCCTCTTCATGTAATTCTTTCCAGTTTCGGATTATATTATCTATACAAATATTAAATAACGTGGGTGATAAACTGCATCCTTGTCTTACTCCTATATTAGTCATTACTGAATTACTTATCTTTCCGTCTAGGCTTATAAAAATTGTTGTTTTGTGATATATACTTTGAATTGTTCTGATGAGGTGTGGTGGATGTCCTCTTAAGAACATGATCTCCCATAATTTTTCTCTGCTGACATGGTCAAAAGTTGTATTAAAATCAATGAAGGCTATGTACGTACTTAGGTTGTATTCTCAGCGTTTCTAGATTAGTTGTTGCAATGTAAACACAGCATCTATTGTGCTTCTTCCCTTTCTAAATCCCGTCTGGTCTTCTCCTATTATGTTTTCCATTAATTTTTTAAGCGGTTGTTTAAAATCTTGGCATAAGATATTATAGATATTTACTTACCAAACATAATTTTTATTTTTTACTTGTGTACTCATGAATCGTGATATCATCACTTGGAAAGTACCAGACTTTTTACACCTTTCTTTTAAGATGAATTTTGTTTTACGTTAAAATATGTTTTTGTTTCTGTGTACTTTTCTTTACTGACATAGAATTTAATATTTTTATTTTTAGACGTGATAATTCGTCGAAAATTTTTTATAATATTTATTGAATTTTTTAATTCTGTATTTACACTTCTGTTTTGCGTGCTTGAGTTATAAAAACCTCAATAATAAACAGTAACTTATACGTCGTAAGCATCAATACGATATAATGCGCGGTAACATTAAAACGCAAAAGCTTTAAAGCGAAATTAATACACTGTAATACAATTTGTTTTATTAGTAGATGAAAGTCAATAAGCAAGAACACTTCGACGTAAGTAGTAGTAGTTCCAGGTGACAAACACTATCAATTGACAATAATTGTCTTTGAAATAGACCTCCAAGAATCACACTGTGAATATTTTAATAATTTTTAGTGACGAAGTGTGCACAATTAATTTACAATTGAGAAAGGAAGTATGGATTCTTTGCATTATGTTAAATGTCCAGTTTTTCAATCGAGACTTCCTTGACTGAAACGTAATTGAACGTTATTCGTTAAAACAAAAAAAAATTAAACATAACTACAGTTTTATAAAGTACTGAAACAATTGAAAAGTCATTCAAAAATGTTACAAAGACTTGTCAGTTGCTAGGCAAAGTGGAAATGTAATTACAAACTTCACAAAGTGTGCTTTACTCTTGTTTTTCATGAATTGTGAACAGTCTATGATTTTTTGTATTATTTAAACACATAGGCGACTCACCACATCGATTTTAATTAACTAAGGTATGTACTAGCGAAATATACTTCAAAACTCTACAAACGGTTCTGGATAAATTTCATTTTAATTTCTTATGTTTTTGTACAAGGTTGAAGGATTTATTAATTTGGAGCAGATGCTTTTCTCTAACAGAGCATGTATCTCTAGTATTCATGGATTGTAATTGTAATTATAATTATTTATAGGTCCCGTACTAGTTACATAATATATAATAATCTATATTAATAATGTAAGATATCATATTATATTATTTCGACATCACAGAACAATCTACGAGTTTCTGGAACGATCCATTGGAATCCAGCTATAATGTTGCGTGCGTATGTGATGTCAACATGCGCTCGCGAGACTTTTCCAGACTGTACCATAAGCCGCGAGCACTGTGTCAAGGCCGCAATCAATTAAGTCGTAGGCAGAGCTAATACGTAGTATGTGGAATAATCTAGATTTTCGGCGGGTTATAAATACAAGCACTCAGGGACGCTCAGTTCAGTTTATTGTCAGGCGATTACAAGTGATTACTGTGTGCGTTCAAGTGGTTATTAGTGAAGTTTTGTGTTTTATGATCGGGCGGGACAATTGTGCGTTATCTTAGTTGACATTTTATTGTGTGTGAACAATTTTTTTATTTCATTTGTTGTAAGAGACTGTCTTGTTAATTACGAACTGTTTAACTGTGATAATTAAAGCTGGTGATTAGTGACTTAATTTGTGGCTGCATTTAGTTTTCCACTGTACCATACGACGATCAGTAGGCCGTTGTAACAATATATTATAATAATATTGTTATTATTATTCAGAATTAATAATTTTTTTGTTTTTAAGACTTCATGATATATGTATTTTCACATTTCTCAGAATGTCTATCATCGGTAATTAATAAAGTCTCTATCTTGCACAATAACATCGCGAATAATTTAATAATTTTAACTGATAAAGTGTGCTCAATTAATTTACAATTGAGAAAGGAAGCATGGCTTCTTTGCATCATGTTAAATGTCCAGTTTCTCAATCGGGGCTTCTTTGACTGAAACGTAATTCAAAGTTGTTCATTAAAAAAATTAAACATAACTACAGTTTTATAAACTACTGAATAAATTTAAAAGTCATACAACAGTAGGTAATTACAACGTTTCGAAGTGGTTTACTCTTGTTTGTCATGAATTAATAAACATTATATTATTTTTTCATTATTTAACAACATTAATTGACTCGCCACATTGATTTTAATTAACTAGGTTATGTATACTAGTGAAATATATTTCAAAACTCTACAATCGTTAATGAATAAGTTTCATTCAGAGAATGAAATTCGAGGCGGTGTTCAAAATATGTACATAAAACGGATTTATCGTGACTGATCGTCTCTCCCGTGCCCATTTGCTAGTTGTCTTCTGTTTTCGCGTCTGTCAGGATGTAAGTTTCTTGCTGCCACAGCATCGTCCATCTGATCCCACCAATCATGCTTACGTCTGTCGTGCTGTATGTTTTGCAATGCAGTCAATTTTAAAATTCTATTTTGCCATTTTGCATTGGTCATTCGGTCGATATTACCAAACATACTAACCGACGACATTCTGTTTTCTCCATTGCTCAAAATGATAACGATAAAATTGACAGAAGTGTTTTTTATGAGAATTATAAACTTTTTCCACATCATCTTAAAAAACTTCCAGTAAAAAATAAAAATACACGTATACTAAGGTGTATAATGGGTACATGCGTAGACCGTTTCTGTTTCTGAAGTATCTCGGGAGTCAATACTACTTGTTTTGCGTCGAATTATATCATATTGCAATACTAGTAACATATCACTCATGAAGAGATTATTTAACATTAGAAGTTGCTTTATATATATCATAAAGTCTAGCAACAAAATTACAAGCTTGACTAACTAATTTTACTGAAACAATTTCATTTAGGGCTCGAGGAAGCTTGGAAAGGTAGCACCTTTGCTCTGGGTTGACTGGGCACTGGTCCTCACAAGTCCCAGGGTTGGAAAAGGTGATGCCACTCCAGTGGGGCCCCTAGCTTCTCTCCAGCCAAGACCGTACTGCGTGGTGAAGAGCCACGTCCTAGAAGAGGTGGCCCTGTTTTTGCAGAATAGTACCCGACCCGAAGGTTGATAAATATTCCTGGCAGCAGTAGCCACCAGTACCAAGTTAAGGTGTAAGGGAAATGATCCTGGACCGGCTTCACTGTAGAATGTTACAGGGAGAAATCTAGGTAAACTTGGTTGGCTGTAATACTGGGACTGTGGGGTATGCAGTGCCCTGCCCTGGGTAGATGTGACTCAGTAGCCATGGTGAAAGCATCACATCTAGGGAGGATGTTCCGAACAAGATCACTGCAAGCTCAGAGGCAGAGAAGTGGCAGCCCCACTAATTAGCTAGCCCTGCTCAACTCTCGTAACGTGGCGAGGGTGAAATTTTTTTATTGCTGGCAAATTGCTCAAGAGTATCTGTAGGCAGACGAGTCACAAGATGGCTGGAGTCATGAGACCGGAACAGCAGACATCCCATCCATGAAGTGATGATAATGATGATGATGATGATAATGAATTTCATTAATTTTATCTGTTTTGTATGTTCTATGTTGTTTATTTGATCAGCAATACAAATGATATATTACTTATTCCTCAAAATATAATATAAAAGTGCGTTGTTATTAAATTAAAATAGGCCTACAGTTTTTCTGAAAATAGTATGTATCTCAAAATAGCGGTTTTATAATAACAACGAATGAACTGCATCAAAATCCTTGTTTGTGGTAAAAGCAACTTGTCTGTCAGGTTTGAAACATTCAGCTGATACAAACAGATTTGTTCACCCTTGAGTATAGATTTATCAAAGTAAATATGTATAAATTAAGTAAAATCTCGCTTCAACTAGACACAACACTCGTATGTGTACAAAATATCGCACAAAAACAAAAGAAAGTCAAAGATACGGTTGTAGCTAAGTAAGGAAACAGTTTAAAACGCCTCATGGAACTTTGAGACGTCTAACGATTTAATCACGAATAGAATAACTAACAGCTGACAATAAGTGCTACAATTACTACAAATATAGGCCTAAATATGATGTTCGGTGTCCAGGTAAGAGTTTATTTACATACCGTGTATAATTTATATTTAGTAGATTATATTTTTTCTGACGTTAAAACAGTAAATATTACCACGTAATTAAGCAGTAATTGGAATTTAATTAGTATTCAAAAGTTTTCTCAAAATATGACAGAAAAATTAATTTCACTGCAAACGTTTATTCAATGTTTTTCGATTAACTTCTAAAAAAGTTTTAATTTCTTAAAGCTAAAGTTAAAAAAAAAATCTGTCAAAGTGAAAAATTATTTTCCGTTTGATACAAACATTCTGAAAATAGGAACGGTACTTGTAGAAATGATTGAGAATTAAAAGTTTCTTTTGTGCAGATTCGTCAAGGGAAAGAAAAATTAAAACCCTCGACTCAGTTATTAAAAATTCTAATTTTACTTTAAAGTTTTAACTGAATCACCCTCGTGAAAGATTATTAATTACAGTTAATCTTGCGGTTTCCTCTACGATACTTCTGTAATTAAGACAAGGTTAGACTAACGTTTTTGTTGTTTTTGTCATAAATAATAGTTCACGGCCACACCATAGAATTTGATGTTGGATTTTGGCAGTGTCTAGTCCTTTACCACTAAACCACTACCACTACCACTTTACCACTAGATTCACGTCTAGTAAAACAAATTACAATCGCTATTTTAAAATTTCTTTTGGCGGATTCGTTTGAAACATAAAATATAGGAAAATCAATTCTGTCACTAAGTATTTCCAAAGAGTGTTTCAATAACGCGTGATTTTATTGTGTTATTTCCTTTTACTTTAATGGGATTGACTTTAGTATGTTATCACACGTTTTTCAGTCACTAAGGGCAGTCCGACCCGGAAAATTTTTTTTTATTTTCAATTTTGGGGTTTTAATTGATTGTTATTCTCTGAAATCTCCTCTTTACAACCATACATAACACTAAGAATAAAAAAATTATTTGCCTTTGAAAAAAATGTTTCTGTAACATATGTTCCGACCTTTTTCCGACAAAATTGAGTGACTTGAAATATTACTGTTCACACATAGTAATTTTATCTAAGTTAAGAGGGAAATTTCATTCTGTGCAATTTTCGGTTGGCTACTCTGCTGTAGTGTTTTATAGTCAGCTGTTTGTGTGTTCTGTTTACTTGATTATGTTTTGAAGTAAGTTGTACAACAGTTGTAGTCACTATTATTTTGTTTAGTTTGAAGTGAAGTGAAGTCAGTGTGTATTTTATACACAGTAAACAATACAGTAAAATATTGATTGAAGTGATCATCGTGGGAAATAAAAAGAAGATTTGGTCAAGAAATTCTTGTTACAAAGTAAGAAAAGGTGGTGGAAAATTTAAGGCTAGAGAACATAGCACACCATCTCCTGTGTCTACAACCACAGACTTCTTCAAGATCCAAAGAAAAGCTTGGTAAGAACTTTTCTTACTATGAGAGCAAAAAGGAAAACTTGGAATACCAAATACTTGATCTAGGCCAATTTGAAACCACACTAAGGGAGGTAGCAATTTGTAGGTTATGTCATAGTTACCTAAAGTTGTCAACCAAAACCTTGGTGGGTCTTGCGACGGAAATTACTATTTCTTGCACAGTATGTGACCAATCTAATAAAAGTTTTATAAACTGTGATAAAGTATGCATGCCAGAAATCAATAATGAAATAGGCCTAAAGCAAGACCAAACTTATTATGATTTAAACCTAAGGTTAGTATATGGTTTACGGACCATTGGCAAAGGCGAAACTCCAGCGCAGTCACTTTGTGGAATATTGAACCTACCTGCTCCTCCGTCGAAGTTCAAAAAGCATGAGGCTTTCTTGGGCCGTATTTGTGAAGACCTGTGTAAACAACAGATGAAAATAGCAGTGGAAGAAGCTGTCAATGAGACTGAGGATCCAGGTAGTAGAAAACTTTGTGTTGCAGTAGACGGCTCATGGCAAAGAAGAGGCCATGTTTCACTGAATGGCAGTTTCGGTGACTTCTGTCGATACAGGCAAAGTTTTAGATGTACATGTTTTGAGTAAATATTGCCTGTATCCTGATAAGAACAATAAAGTGCACTTAGATTCCTGGAAAGCTAACTATGTAGGAACTAGTGGAGGGATGGAAGTCGATGGTGCCCTAAACATTTTTCACAGGTCGACTTTGCTGTATAATGTGAAATATACAGAGTATTTGGGAGACGGTGACACCAGTGCTTTTTTAACAGTTAGTAATTCTATGCCATATGGCCCAGATGAAGTCATAGAAAAGCTGGAATGTGTAGGACACATCCAGAAAAGAATGGGAACAAGGCTTCATAAATTGAAAGAGAAAAAAAGAGGGGTTGAGTTAGCGGACGGTAAAAAGCTGGGTGGAAAAAATCGTTTGACAGATGCTGCAATTCAAAAATTGCAGATATTTTATGGCTTGGCCATTCGAAGAAACACAAATAGTGTACAAGATATGAGGACAGCTGTGTGGGCCATTTATTTTCATGTACAATCAACCAATGCCAAACCTACTCACAACCTGTGCCCAAAGGATGAAGACACTTGGTGCAAGTTCAACCAGTCTCTCCGAACAAAAGAACACTATGACCACCAAAAACTTTTCCACCTGCCAGAAGCTGTGATGTTAGAGATGAAACCCATTTTCAGAGACCTTTCTGAAACTAGCCTCTTAGAAAAATGCCTCTCAGGTAAATCTCAAAATCCAAATGAGTAACTGAATAATGTGATTTGGGCACGTATCTCGAAAAGAACATTTGTTTCTATAGAAACGTTGAAGTTTGGAACATTTGAGGGAGTTTCAACCTACAATGAGGGTTATGTCACTAAAATTAAAATTATGAAACATTTAGGGTTGCCAGCTGGCTCTTATATGGTGAAAGCTATGAAAAGACTTGATATAGCTCGTGTTCGCAAGGCGGAAAAGGCTGCGTTGGACCTTGAAAAAAAAATCCGACAGGCCAGAAGTTTGGGAAAAAGGAAGTTAGAAGACTTATATGAGGATGAGGAGGACCAGGACAACCCATCCTACAGTTCTGGGCATTACTAGTATAACTAATTCTGTAAGTATGCCTACTTTTTGTTCAGCCCTCACTGTTTTCTCTGTTTTCTGAAAATATGCTTTTTGACAGTTTTGATGTAAGCTGTAGCAAATACTAATAGAGATATCATTACCAATTTTTTTTATATCTTTTTGACAACAATTACTAGTTTCGTACTGAAGGGTTTTACAAAATTTACATCCCAGGCTGAGAAAAAAATTTTTAATAAATTGTTTTCCATTAAAATTGTAAGTACTTTTTAAAAAAATTTTAAAAATATATTATTTTTATTTTATTTTGAAAACCCTCCGTACGGAACTAGATAAGGAGCCAACCTTTAAAATAAAAAAAAATTAAGTTGTTACCTCTTATAGTTTTTGAGATATCATGCATAAAGTTAACATTGAGTTTATATGCGGGTCGGACTGCCCTAGATAGTATTGTTGATTTTTTTTTAGCTGGCTCGACCAGATCCCCCTCTCCAAGGCCAAATTGTAGATACGCCACTGTGCAGCTGTCATTCCATTAGTATGACCATACTAGCTGCCATTTCCAAATTTTTTTTAAGTCCTCAAAACATTAACAAAAAACAAGCATGTTCGTTTTTTAACTGATTTACTACATACAGCTAAAACAAATATGCAATATGAATTGTTATGCAATTTTCAGTTTTGTTTTTGCAACTTACGCTGTAGTTTTGTAAGTGATATGGTATGAGTGAAACGTGTTGTTGTAAGTTCTCTGTATTGACAGAGGTACAAAGTAACCTTCCAGTTACAGAACACGTAATGCCTTAGATAGACAGCAGCACTAATATGCTACTGCCACTGTCACATTGCTAGTATAGCATTAACCTCTGTCAGTTGTATAACAGTATAGAAGACGTGTAAACCTACATAACACAAAATGGAACGTGAAACGTTAACTATGGACAACAGAGAGAGGGATGGAGTTGATGTCTTGAGATGTTGAGGTTGCGGTGAAAAATGTTGAAAGGGAAAAATGGTTTGGTAAAATGATTACTAAAATCAGAACGGAATGAAGGGAAACATAACGCTCTATATTCACGCAGGATGGGGATCTTGACTGGACATGTTATAAGATAAAAGGAAAATTGACAAAGGCTTACAGTTTCTTATGGCAAAATGGAATGCAAAAGGACAAGAGGAAGTAAGAGAATAACAATAATATCAGAAAACAGATAACTAGAGTTTTTTATTTTTTGTATTCTTTTTATATAGCCTAAAGGTACCATATAATGTTATTATTTATATTCTTAAAGCGATCAATTTCGGTCACAGACCATCGTCAGGTTATATAGCACATTTTATGTATATATAATGTGCTATATAACCTGACGATGGTCTGTGACCGAAATCGATCGCTTTACGTCAGGTTATATAGGACATTTTATGTATATATAATGTGCTATATAACCTGACGATGGTCTGTGACCGAAATCGATCGCTTTACGTCAGGTTATATAGGACATTTTATGTATATATAATGTGCTATATAACCTGACGATGGTCTGTGACCGAAATCGATCTCTTTAAGAATATAAATAATAATATTATATGGTACCTTTAGGCTATATAAAAAGAATACAAAAAATAAAAAATTGAACTATAGGTACCATTAATAAAAAAACAATAATTGTAAGTACAAAATACATCACATTATCATTAAGATAACTAGAGGTTATAAGAGCAAACTTGATACATGAGCAATCGGAAATAACAAAGGCTAGTGAAATAACTTTCAATCAGAAAACTTCATTATGATAATAATGAAATTGATTCAGCGGTAGTACAGCAATTATATATTTTTTATAAACAATTTTATTTAAATATGTCTTTGCCGTCAATTAAAAAAATATAGGTAAAACAAGTGCACGATATTATGACTTTTTATTAAATTCAACGCGTACTGTAATCTCTATTAACAATTTTCTAAGTGAACGATCTTTACTACACTGTGCTTACACTCATAAAGAGTGTCCCATAAAGTACACAAGATTTAATAATGTTGTAAAACCTGCTATTTATTGAAAAATATCAGATGTTTTAATGTTAATACAAAGTACACTTACTGCGGTTAAATGTGGAACACAATATCAGACAAATGTCCCCCGCGACTCTGCTGGCACACTGTTGTCCGTCGATCGAAATTGTCGATGACCTTCTTGCACAATTCCGGCTCAATCTCACCAATAACTCGTTGAATCTGTTCCTTGAGTTGGAAAATTGTTCGTGGATTGCGGACATAAGCGCGTGATTTCACATATGCCCAAAGGAAGAAGTCGCATGGTGTTAAATCACAAGACCTCGGTGGCCAGTTCTGATCGCCGTTGCGTGAAATAAGACGTGCAGGAAACTTTTCAGATAATAAAGCAATTGTTTCGCGGGCAGTATGACTGGTTGCGCCGTCCTGCTGAAACCACATATCTTCGAATTCCATACCTTCCAGTTGAGGCCACAAAAACTTCATTATCATGTTCCGGTAACGTTCGCCAGTCACTGTTACTGCATCTCCAGCCTCATTCTCAAAGAAATACGGCCCAATCACGCCACCAGCCCAAAACCCGCACCAAACAGTTGCTCTTTGTGTATGCAAAGGCTTCTCGTGAATGATACGAGGGTTCTCTGTACCCCAAAGCCGACTATTTTGTTTATTTACGTACCCGTTGAGGTGGAAGTCATCGGTAAAGATGATTTTGTGGGAAAAATCACCGTCCGTTTCGCGTCCGCAGAGTCGCGGGGGACATTTGTATGATATTGTGTTCCACATTTAACCGCAGTAAGTGTAATTTATATTAATATTAAAACTTCTGATATTTTTCAATAAATAAAAGTTTTTACAACATTATTAAATCTTGTGTACTTTATGGGACATCCTTTATAATCTGGATGTAGTGACACAGTTACTATCATGTGTTAAGCTTTGCAACCCAACAAGGAACGCGGTGACGTTTGCCATTCCACTGCACGTATCACCGTACTCTACTACACATTTAAAATACGTTTAACACTGTCTCTCGCACGGTATTTCTAATTGCATATAGCTTACTGAACAATGTTTACAGAACCAGTAATACCGCACCAACACAAGCACGCGTTATCATTCAGTAGACCCCCCGCTCTTCAGGCGTCTCGGTAGCACAGCCTGTAATACCACAGTACTATATCTTCAGTAAAAGAATGTTTTTGCTTCACACGATTTTATGTCGCATTATATAACGTGTTACGGCACACAATTGATCATTAATCTGTTGATATCTGATATTTTCCAATTAGGCGACTGTAACAGTAGTATAGCACGGTGCTAGTTGTGGCTGGTTGCAGAAATATTTAGACGTTACAGAACTGAAATTACAGTAAATTAATTAAATTCCCTCTGTCGTAAAGTCAAGACATAACACCTATTAATAAAAAAATAAGTGTAAACAGTGGTTTTAAAAACGCGTTTAACAATGGAAAACTACGCTCGGTGCAGTTTCAATGGATACGCAACTACAATGTTATAACTACGCACTTTCAGGGCTATCGGGCCGTGGTCTTGTGTTGTTTGTTGTAGACGATTTAGCCTCGCCATCGGAGGCCATCTTCAGTGCCCGAAGGACTAAACTTCACTGATACGGTAACAAAAACTGACGGACACCGTGTCAGTGAAGTTTAGTTCTTCGGGCATCGAAGACGGTCTCCAATGGCGAGGATGAAACGTCTGCAAGGAACAACACAAGACCACGGCCTCAGAGCCCTGAAAGTAATTATAATAATTACAACGCCGGCCGTGATGAGATGCAACAACATTGTCCGTACATACGGAACGTGCACTTACTCATAGGTCTAATTACGTGAATATATAGTAACTACACACAATATACGAGGGCTATTTGTTTTTCAACCTCCGATAGACCAAGAAACAGACACATGAATGACATCAATAATTTTATTATATACAAATTTTCCTATATATGTAAGCTACTTTTCTACATAGTCACCACCAATGTTGAGGCACTTATCGTAGCGAGGCACCAACTTTTCTATGCCCATGTTGTAGAATGTTCGCACCTGAGTAGTCACACAATCTGCCACACTGGACTTTAACTCATCATTGGAGTCGAACCGCTGCCCACCTAACGACTTTTTCAAGTCAGTGAAAAAATGGTAGTCACTTGGTGCCAAGTCTGTGCTATAAGGTGGGTGATGAAGGACTTCCAAAACAAATTCATGAAGCAGGTTTTGTGTGGACATCTGTGCGTTGTTTGGGAACCCACCGAGCACAGAGTTTCCTACACCCAAGCTTCTGAGTAAGAATATCATAAAGAGCAGACCTAGAAATTTCAGAAAAATCAGCAGAAAGTTAAGTAATTGTGAAACGACAGCGCCCTCGAACCATCCTGTCTACGCTTTCAACAACATCATCAGTAGCCACGGACTTTCTTCCTTGCCCTCCTTCATCATGAACATCAATTTGCCCTTCTTTAAGTTTCCGACACCATTCCCGAACTGAACCATCACTCATGAGATTTACTCCATACACATTACACAACCATCGATGAATTTCTGCACCACTATGACCTTCAACTTGAAGAAATCTAATAACAGACCGAATCTCACACTTGGAGGGAATTTCAATTGTCGTTGGGATAATTAAACTGTCGTCACCACAGTAGCAGACAAAATAACTACAAACCCAGTGGTTATAGGTTAGAACAAAGCCTCAAAAACATTAATCAACAATCAGATTGTTGCTATGACAACAGAAACAGGTTTGCCAACTCACCGGAGATTGAAAAAAACATTGCCCTCGTATATGAGTACACACTATAGCCTATAGGAACTACTATGAAGATAGATGAACACAATAAAATAAAATACGATCATAAAGAAAAAGACTGAAGTATAGGTAAAAACAGAAAACAGATAAGTAATGTACAACTTAAACTCTGACACATAATCGCAGCCTCACAATATCAAGGAATTGCTGACGGCAATATAAAATGCCAAGTATCGCGTTACTTAATACATGGTTTTAACTACTTAATTGTTAAAAATAAACAAATAACAAATTTTATAAACTTATTTATATAACAAATTTTATAAATGTATTTTATTTGTTAAAAAAAAAAACAGATCACAAATAACATTTATATACCTAAGAATGGTTTTAAAAATGCGTTTAACAACGGAAAACTACGCTCCGTGTAGTTTCCATGGATATGCAACTACACTGTTCGTACATACGGAACGTGCACTTACACATAGTTATGTGAATACATACTACACACAATATACTACGCTCCGTGTAGTTTCCATGGATATGCAACTACATTGTTCGTACATACGGAACGTGCACTTACACATAGTTATGTGAATACATACTACACACAATATACTACGCTCCGTGTAGTTTCCATGGATATGCAACTACATTGTTCGTACATACGGAACGTGCACTTACACATAGTTATGTGAATACATACTACACACAATATACTACGCTCCGTGTAGTTTCCATGGATATGCAACTACATTGTTCGTACATACGGAACGTGCACTTACACATAGTTATGTGAATATATACTACACACAATATACTACGCTCCGTGTAGTTTCCATGGATATGCAACTACACTGTTCGTACATACGGAACGTGCACTTACACATAGTTATGTGAATACATACTACACACAATATACTACGCTCCGTGTAGTTTCCATGGATATGCAACTACACTGTTCGTACATACGGAACGTGCACTTACACATAGTTATGTGAATACATACTACACACAATATACTACGCTCCGTGTAGTTTCCATGGATATGCAACTACACTGTTCGTACATACGGAACGTGCACTTACACATAGTTATGTGAATACATACTACACACAATATACTACGCTCCGTGTAGTTTCCATAGATATGCAACTACATTGTTCGTACATACGGAACGTGCACTTACACATAGTTATGTGAATATATACTACACACAATATACTACGCTCCGTGTAGTTTCCATGGATATGCAACTACACTGTTCGTACATACGGTACGTGCACTTACACATAGTTATGTGAATACATACTACACACAATATACTACGCTCCGTGTAGTTTCCATGGATATGCAACTACATTGTTCGTACATACGGAACGTGCACTTACACATAGTTATGTGAATATATACTACACACAATATACTACCCTCCGTGTAGTTTCCATGGATATGCAACTACATTGTTCGTACATACGGAACGTGCACTTACACATAGTTATGTGAATATATACTACACACAATATACTACGCTCCGTGTAGTTTCCATGGATATGCAACTACATTGTTCGTACATACGGAACGTGCACTTACACATAGTTATGTGAATACATACTACACACAATATACTACGCTACGTGTAGTTTCCATGGATATGCAACTACATTGTTCGTACATACGGAACATGCACTTACACATAGTTATGTGAATATATACTACACACAATATACTACGCTCCGTGTAGTTTCCATGGATATGCAACTACATTGTTCGTACATACGGAACGTGCACTTACACATAGTTAAGTGAATATATACTACACACAATATATATGAGTACACAGTGTATAGGAACTACGATAAAGATAGATGAACATAATAAAAAAGACGATGGTAAAGTAAAACAATACTTAAAGAAAGGAAGAGAAAAACAGATAAGAAATATACAGTAGATCGATTTTATTAACATATTTTGGCCACCGCTGGGAATTTCATGCTCTGTTAGAGAAAAGCATCGGCTCCAATTTAATAAATCCTCCAACCTTGAACAAAGAACACAAGAAATTAAAATGAAACTTATCCAGAACCTTTGTAGAGTTTTGAAATATATTTCGCTAGTACATACCTTAGTTAATAAAAATCAATGTGGCGAGTCGCCTATGTGTTTAAATAATTGTAAAAATCATAGAATGTTCATAATTCATTAAAAACAAGAGTAAAGCATACTTTGTGAAGTTTGTAATTACATTTTCACTTTGCCAAGCAACTGACAAGTTGTTATAAGATTTGTTAGAAATTCTAAAAATTAAAAAAAGCAATAAACAAATTTAAAAATATTAACAAAGGAACAAACTGAATTCTGTGTATCCACTTTATAAAAAGCTGTTATTTAGTTCAGTTAATTTTATATTTTGCATTCAGATTATATTTAGTTTAGTTAATTTTATACTTTGCATTCCGATTATATTTAGTTTTTACAGACACTTGACCTTCTCTTAGCTCTTGCAACCCCCACTCCATCTTCACACCTCACACATGTTCCAATACACGCCCTAAACAGATGACCACCCTACATCCAGTGTTTTGTGTTCACTCACCTCTCTGACAATGGCTTAAGAAGTTGAAACAGCTGTTAGAGTTAATTAAAATCTGTGAAACGTACCAAGTGTTTATATATTTTTAAAAACCTTTGTATTAATATGTTTCACCAAGTGCACAACGAGTCATCATTTAATATCGTTGTAACATTGTTGAATGACTTTTCAATTGTTTCAGTAGTTTATAAAACACTTGTTATGTTTAATTTTCTGATGAATACATTTTAATTACGTTACGTAATTGCATCCGCTCAATATCAAAGGATTACTGACGTCAATATAAAGGGACAATTATTGCATTACCTTATATATATTGTAATATAATTCTTCAAATTACAAATAGATTAGAAGATGATGCCCCACTGTTGTGAGTGCCAATTTGTAATATATTTTTTACAAATAGAAGATGATGATGCCCCACTGTTGTGAGTGCCAATTTGTAATTATTCCCAATTACAAAGAATAAATTAAATATAAATAATGTATGATAATAAAGTGTGATTTGTTGATTCTCTATGCTGACTTTGCTCTTCTTCTTCCTCTCCAATATTTATTTTTATCACTGTAAATTTTTTTTTTTTTTTTTTTTTAGAAGAAAGAATAGCTAACATTCACTATACAATAAATACAAACTCTTATTACTGAATAATGATGTTCATTTATTGACATTTAAAATTATGCGCCATTCAGGCTGCGCATTACCCAGGCATTGGTTGATATCTGCTCAAGTCGGTAGCGAACAAGATTGACAAAATATATTTTTTACAAGATTAATTAATTAGGATTCTTTTAGCGAGTCGAAATGGTCAGAGAAGGCAAGGAACAAGATACAATTCTTACAGATATTTTTAACTGGTTTACTGGTTAAGTGTCCGGTGTTCAAAGGTGTGTATTCGTGTTCTGCTAATACGGTTTAAAATCTTCTCAAAATGGCCGTTGATTTCTTGTGCTCGTGTTAGATAGTGTTATTACTGTTGTTCTGAATTAGTTAGGTGTTAATTATTATCTGTTAGTGTTATTTTTATTTAGTTAACCTCTGTTACACTTTTCGAAGCTACACTCACGGTTTTGCACAAAATTATACTTTTTCGGTCTTCTGTTAGTAAATTCTCAACTGGTCATATTAACGATTAACAATAGACTAAACTCTGAACGTCGTCGTTTCGGGACAATTTATGAAATGTCTTTTTCCTCTTTCCATTGTTTATTTATAAAAGTACATTTCTTAGATTTGGTTCATCCTCTAAATATACATAATAAGTTTTCTTATTTATTACTGTATTTCAAATATTTCTTAATTTTACAAAAATCTAATTATTCAGCAATATTGATTAATTAATTTTACATAATTGGATATATAGCTGGGTTTGTTTCAAGTTCATTTAAGCCTAAAAATTACAATTTTTTATAATTATTGTAGGCCTCATATTTTGTACAAATTTAGTGTTTAAATGGTTTATAAGTGTTTTTTCTGATAATATTTCCATGGAATAATATTAATCACTCCGTGATTATCTTTGTTGTTCATAATTTTGTTGTTATAACACTTCAATATTGATTAATTTACTGTTTAGTCTGATTTGATTACCATTATAGGCCTAGTATTATTTATTTCCAAAAGAAGTTAATTTTCTTTCCTTTGTCATTCCATTCGTTATTAATTGTATCTGTACTAATTACATCTTCAATTTCTGTGTTGTATGGACTGAATTCTATCCCCTATTATGTAGTTTGATTCTCTGATAGATAGTTTTGGTTTACATTACTGGTCTGTTTTTTCTAGAGTGGTGTATTAGCTAATCTGCTTTGTACCTTTCATATGGTTTACAGTCTCAAATAAAATTATAACATTCCTATTTCCTACTTGCCTCTCTGCCTTACAAACTTGAAAATTAGTTAACATGATTTTAAATACAACAAAACATCTTATTATCTATTATTTTTCATATATAACCTAATCATAACAAAAATATCTTATGCATATTATTTTTAACTGTATCATCCAATGATAACAAAATGTCTTATTCTTATAATTTTTAATTATCTTATTTAATTATAACAAAAATATCTTATCCTACTTATTCCCTGGACATAATTTAATTAGAAAATAAAAAACTCTTATTACTAGTAATACTGTCAGTCATTAACTGTCTTTTGTATTTATGTCTCTTTTGGTATTAACTCAACTGTGATTAAAAACATCTTATAACTATTATCACCTTATATCTAACATATTATTTGATTAACAATAAATAACAAACATTTTATTATTGGTTATACCCTCAGTTGTGAACTGTCCTTTGGTATTTATTGTCCTTGTCACAATTTACTTAACTGTAATTAAAAAAGCATTTTATGGGTAATATTATTTCTTATATCTAATTTAAAAAAAACTCTTATCACTAACAATGTTGTCAGCCCTTTTAAATAATTTTTATTTCCTACACTATTTTTTATTATAGTGTGCCACTGCTTATTCTCTACACTCACTGTAGTCTCTAACTTTTATTGTATTTTTTATGGTATTTCACCTTATATTTCTTACACTAATGGTAGTTTTTTGTTTTTACACTATGGTAGTTTTTGGTTTGTTTCTACACTATTGGTAGTCTTTTGGTTGTTACATATAATACTTATATCTAGTTTACAACTCGGTTTTCATTGGATTGTATCTTGTAACTTGAGTTACGGGGTCTAAATATGTTAGTTTTAAATTTAGTTCAAAGGTATGTATTCCTTTATTAACATTTTTGGAATAGCTCTTCTTATTTCTAGGCTCTTTGTAGGAATCTTGACATATTTTGTCCTTTCTTCGTTATTATATTAGTAAATTTCTTGTCTTGTGGTTTCTCTGCTTCTTGACCTTATAAATTTCCTTTATTAATATTGTTTTCACCTTTTTATCTCCTTTTTATTTTCTTTCCTTTTTACTGCTTCCCCAATCTACTGGGTATACTGCTGGTTTATTGGGTTTTTATATAGTAGGTTATTTTGACCAATAGTTTTCTTTGTTATTTTTTATTCTTATTAACATTTTATTGACTTAATGTACAGTTTCTTTAGTTTAATCTTTAAACAATTCATTCTTCTCACTCACTATGGACCTTTTCTTCTTTATTTATGTTGCATTAAGTTAAAATTTTAATGTGATAATTTTGTTATGCTACAATATCAACATCACAACGATTTTAATACGATTATTTATTGATGTGTGTTGAATCTTTATGTACATTACATCACATTAAATTCGTGTGTGTGCAATAATGAAGGTTGTAATCATAATAATAATAATTCTATTTGATTGGCTTATAAATCATTTCAATTTTTGTCAACACATTTTTAAATTTGTTTTGCGGCTAAAAACTCATTATTATTTTGACATATTTATTACTGGTAATTTGAAATCTCAGATCACACGTTAATTTCTTGTTTATTTTACGGTTCCAAATGATTCGTATTTTTACGTACCTACTACGTATAATTCGTAGTCTTATTTGACACAAAACATATTATAAAATCTTATTGATAATACATTGTTATAACTTTTCTATACTGCTCTCAGCTAGCTCAATTCTCTTACTGATTATCTACTCTTTTAATTATCTAACTCTTTTTTTTATATTACTAATTTCTCTTTGTTACTGCATATGCATTGCTTTCTATTAATTTCTCTGACGAGGTCGTCATTTACTACTAGCAATTATATTTTTTTAAACTTACAGTTACTGCTAACTCTTATCGTTACAAAGTCTTTCATATTACTGTACCTAATGTACAAACAAAAACATGTCTCCAACTATACAGTTACTTGACTCATCTTAGAATCACATGGTTTTTTTCTTTTTATCTTTAATAGTTAAAGTCTTTTGATTCGGTCTCGGTTTCTGATAAATGCATGGTTATTTGTCACCTTGTTATTTGTGTGGTACATCTGAAGCGTGTCCTCTTCGGTCCTGGATACGGATGATCCTCTTCGGTCCTGGAAGTCCTGGAGTCGGGTATTCTAGGAGTCTTGTAGTCTCTCCTCGTACTCTGGTTCACTGGATTCTCTCGTTCCTGGTCATGGCCTCCGTTTCCAACTGCTCACTCGAATGGATGTGCAGTCTTGAAGACTCTGGTTTCTGCTTGTGGTTGATCTACGGTAGTTGTTGTTTGTACGTAGATACTTTGACTGCCATGGTTGTCAATCAATTCTAGAAGTTCTAGTTGTTGGATGATTCTGATGATTGAACGAGAATCGAGTTGTAGTTCTTGGACATAGCCTCCGGCCGCTATGATGGTCTGACGAGAAAGAGAATGATGTTTGCGCGTTCCCGTATTTATACCCAAGGCGCCAAAATCATGTCTCGACAACATTCTGCATGTTTGAAAGTGTCGAGAGCGTCACTCTTAACCCACGCTTTATTGTTACACTTAATTTGTTCGTCTTCGCGAATTGCGAAGTCTTTGGCACAGTATCCGATATTCATTCGATCGGTAATTTCTAGGTGTTCATCATGCACAAAAGTGTTTTTCCTTATCTTACTTACTCTAATTACTATTGATTTTTAACTTCCTATCATTACACTTTTCATTCGTTTTTTACAATTTTTTATACACTTATTCGTTATTTTTAACCACACATTTTGGTGTCTTAGTTTTTCGCTACCATGCACACAAGCATTATAAATTAATTAAAATACAATAATGTATATCGTTACTGAAAAGGATGGCGCTTTTCAGGAATGAACAAGTCGCACACACACACACACCCTTTACGTGTGTACACACATACAAAGAGCAGCTGGCGTCAATCACTTGTCTCAAACTGCAAGTCAGGCGTCTCTTTTACAATTTTTATTGAAGGCTGAATTCTTATTATTAACAGAATGCATTATTTATTTCTTCTAATCACTTATTTAAATTACTTGGTGCAATGCACAGTACTCACCCAATTTGTACTGTTGCATTATACTTATATAGTGGTGTATTACTCGGACTCTAATGTGAAGTAATGTGAGGTATGTATCATGTACGTATATGTTTCCAAGTAAATGTTTTAGACTCCGTTTTATACGTGGAGGCCACGTTTGAGTCAGGGACGGATGAATAGTTTATTTAGCGGTGCGGGAGCGTGTGGCATGGAAATATGTTGGTGCGAGGGTCCTTCTCCTTGTGTACGCATATTAAGCATTTCCTTTGACTACACACATCACGTGTTCTGGTGTAATTTGCTTTGTAGCCGCGGCTGCAAGTCGTAAGCCACAGCAAGGCCACCGCTGTTACATTTTTTAAGACGACTCGACGAATCAGCGGCGTTACGAGCGACTCCTAAATGAGACGTCGCGGCGTCTTACTTTTTCAGAATAAAAGTTTTAATGAGCTCATATTCTGAGAAGAATACCTGACGTTTGTAATTGTGGCTGAATTACTTTTTATTAATTTTTTGAATGACACAAGGTTGTAAAAATCAGTAATGATTGAACTCTTTCAGTCGTCCATGAGAAGTGTGCATCCTATTCACAGAATTCTTTAATTGTGAGATTCTTTGTATTGTTCTTTGTAATTTGGAATTCATATATATTTATAAACGTATGTGACGAATAAAATTACTGACATTGTCATACGTTTTCAACGATAAAATTTTTTGTATTAAATTTAAAAAATCAATCATTACCGAATCAAATTTTCGCTCCGTTTCTTAGTAATGAGTTTGTTAATAATGTTAGAGGTTAATGCTTATATAAACAGACGACATTAGAGAACAACAAGTCAGCATTGGCTATTTAGAAGTGCAACTAGCTTGTTAATTGTTGCTACCTGCTACCTCATTGCTGAATGAGACATTGACCCCAAGGTACTACCATATGGTAACGCATAATATTACATTCTATATGCATTACGGTACTCATTGAGCAGAACGAAATTTCCGACACGAAACTATCATATCATACAAGGGAAAAAGTTTATTTCTAAATTGCTAAAAATATTTAGGCGACCAAACGTTTTAGCGTATCCTAGTTGTCCGCTTGCTCCTCAACGCCTCATTAGTCTTCCTGTGCGTCTTACATTTTTTCGGCCTATTCAGCATCTTCTTTGCTAGTCGTGTTTGAAGAATGTCATTCAAGTGACCGACAACTAAGGAATAAGCCACACAAAATACCCCCTTCAAATTATAATTATCTAATAATTGTTGATATTTATAAAGAGTATTATAGCGTTCCATTATCAAAGCTCTGGCCGGTTATGCTTCAAAACAGTGTTAGTGCAATTTGGAAGCTGTGTGTCGGTGCTGTTAAAGGTGACAGTAAGGTGTCCTAATTCTTTGCAGTAACAACAGATTTAAGGCCAGGGCATTCCATAGTTTATTCCAAATTTGTATTAACGCAACTTCAGATAGGTGTAGAAGACACTGCTGTGAAATGGTGATCTCAATACAGGCTTCTGTTCGTGGATAATGGTACTATGAATGTGATTATTTATGTGTATGTAGTATTTGTGTATTGTCACCGGACAAAAGGCTTTCGCATGACAAATGGCGCCAATCGTACAACTCTTAGTGTTTTTGGTGATCTTAAAAAGGCTCGTGTGGCGAAAACGCTGATGTTGGTTGTTGCGCCCGAGCCGCGCAGAGATGTTCGGCGGCTGCGCCCGCTGTTTGTGGCGTACTGCAGTCCGCTGCCGGCCCAGCGACGTCCATCGCTGGCGCGGGACTGAAGTGCGAAGACGCAAGAACGTCAGTTCTATTCTTCAGCTGTTCCTTCCGGCTGACTCCCCGTCGATGTCGTCCGATACAAGAGAGGAGATGAAGTGCGTCCGATGGAGTGGCGATGAAGTGTTGTGGCGAAGTGCGTCGAAAATTCCAGATGCCAGATGCCAGATGCAGAGGGCACAGATTCATGCGTGCGAATGCGTGCGTGCAGTGGTTGCAGCGTGCGGATGCTGCTCCGATGACTGCCTGTTGGTGGTGTGTAATACTTGGTAAGCGGGTCTTTGTGCTTCCTTTTATGGACAGGACCTCCTTTTTCTGTTTACGCGTCGAAAATTTCTACCGACGCTGTTTTAATGCACTGACCGGGATCGCTGATTGACTCGCTCCGAGCACGTCAGGTGTCACGTTTCAGCTGGTGATCCCTGATTGGCTCAGTGTGTGTTCGTCAGGTGTTACGCCTCTCACTCATAACCTGGAATGCTAACTCCATCGGTTCCAAGCATTCCGATCTTCTAGAATTCCTGGCTCGGTTCAAACCCGACGTACTGTTTGAACGGTTCAAAACCTCACGGAAACTCACCTGACCCCGGCGAACCGGTTTCGATTATCAAATTACGTGGTCTATCGGGATGACCGAGTTGGCCGACGAGGAGGCGGCACGGCGATCGCGGTGAGGACCTCCATAGGTCATCATCGTGTCGTTTTGCCGCAGCTAACCAACCTAGAGGCCACCGCCATTGAGGTCCACGGAGCTCTTGGCGGCGTCCTCGTGGTTTCAGCATACAAGCCCCCACAAGCTGAACTCCTTGTCGGCGACCTGGACGTCATCTTCGATTCCCACCAAAGGGTAATTTTGGCCGGCGATCTGAATTGGAAGCATCGCGTTTGGAATAGTCGCTTGACTACTCCGAACGGGAGGCGCTTGCTCAGTTTTGTTGAATCGCGCCGGGCGGGTTTGGTCCAGCGCAATCCACGTTCTTTCCGACACTACCTAACGCGGCTCCCGGTGTTCTGGATATTGCGGTGACCCAAGGAATTGTCTGTCCGGTTGAGGTATTCTCACTTACGGAGCTGACATCCGACCACAACCCTATCTTGGTCCACGTCGCTACCCAGCACGCCTATGCACGTTCTGACCAGAAGAAGGTTATCGATTGGGACCGCTACGGCCCGGCCTTCTGCCGTAGATTGCCGCCAGCGGCCCCACTCGATTCCGTTCGCCTCTTAGACGAAGCAGTAGCGGGAATCGAAGAGACAATCATCTCGGCTATAGGCGCAGGCTGGTTTCACGCCTGACTACCAACGCATCCCTGAGTAAGTCTCTCTTCTCGCTCGCGAGAGGAATTACTTCCGGAAACGTTGGCAGAGGACCCGTAATCCAGCCGATAAGGCAGCATACAATCGGCTCACCGGACGACTGCGTGGCAGTCTGAAGGTGTTCCGACGTAGCTGTTGGAAACTCACTGTGGCCCGAACGGGGGATGTGGACCCGCAAAGTCACCCGTACAGAATACCTACCGCATTGACGGGATGGAGGCGACGACCTCCACTCCCCGCCATTGTTGGAACGAACATTGTTACGAACACCGCTCTACGACTTCTTCGCGAGCCTGGAGTTCAATTCTTGACTGATTTGTTCAACGCGTGTCTCAGACTGGCCCACTTTCCCAAGAAATGACGAAAGGCGACGGTCATCGTGATCCCGAAGCAGGGAAAGGATGCTTCCCGCCCCGACAACCTCCGGCCTATCAGCCTACTCTCCGCTACGTCCAAGGTTTTTGAGCCCCTCATGCAGCGTCGTGTACGAGAACATCTAACCAACTTTGACGTGCTGGTCACCGAACAGTTCGGCTTTCGTGTGGGGCATTCGACCACTCATCAAATCACCATGAGAATGGTGGAATACGTCACGGAAGCCGGGTGTCGGAGAGAACGGACCGTTGGCTGTTTCTTAGATGTTGAAAAAGCCTTCGACAGCGTATGGCATGATGACCTATTATTCAAGCTTAGGGAAATCCAGCTCCCGGACTGCTACCTCCATCTGGTTGCTAGCTTTCTGACGGAAAGGACCTTCTGCGTGAGAGTTGGAGATTCAGTCTCTTCCGAGAGACGAATCACAGCCGGCGTCTCTCAAGGTAGTGTTCTTGGCCCCCTTCTGTTCTCGCTCTACGTCAACGACGTGCCGAGACAGCCTGGAGTCCGGGTGGCCCTCTTTGCGGACGACACGGCCGTATTTATGGCCGATCGTCATGTAGAAAGAGCTGTCTTACGACTGCAGCGTCAGCTCGACACGCTCGGGGACTGGACTGAATATTGGAGAGTGCTACTCAACGCTACCAAGAGTGTAGCCGTCGAATTCTCTAAGCGACGGAAGAACCCCGTTAGGCAGTTACGTATCGGCAGAACGTACTTGCGCTGGTCCAGAGAGGTCAAGTACCTCGGATTACACCTCGACCGTCGGCTCACCTGGCGTACCCACGAAACATTCAGGCGGCTCGCACGAAAATTTTATGCACGTGCGGCGAGGTTCCCAGACAATCCTCTAGTGGCTGGGCTGGGAAGGTACCGTATACGCCCAGGTGATTCGTGGAAACGCCCTCGGTGTATACTGCGCTAGTGTAGGCTAGCACAACAGCTGAGAATCGGCCTGCTATAGACCACACGCCCTACTTGGGCAGGGCCACGAGGCAGGAGCTCCAGAAGGTAGCTCGGAACTCAGATCCCGAGCGGTTCGTCTCTGCGACGCACAACCGCACAGCCTAGAGCGGAAGGTGTTACGCGCCGCTGGTACCGGAGTTCGCATACCGCTGCCGTCACAGTATATACATGTGTAGGTATGTGTGCGTGTGTATTGTTCGGTGATTATAAAGTATGCTTACGTACTTCTGATCAGCACGGGAAAGCAGGAAGTAAAACAATAAATAAAGTTAGCGGATAGTTATTGGAAACGTAAGTGAGTTACCTGTACAGTAGTAACAGTGTGTACAGTGGAGACCACGTGTGACGCAGCGCCCGCTTTAACTTGCTCAGTAAAACTATACAATTAGCGGAACAGTAAAGTACTTTTTCCTCAGTAGAATTACGTTCGTTGAGTAGTTTGCTCTAATTGTGTCTTCACGGTTGGAGTCCCAGTCATACGTTGTCGTTCGAACTGTCTTGTGTAATTGAAGTTAAATTTCTCCTCATAGCTATATTCTTGGTCCGTCTATTTCACTGTCTGTTATTGCGCATCACAACGATTATGTCTCGACCTCAACGGTTATTGTTACTGTCTGTTCCGTACAGGGTTATATGTGTAGCCAGTACTTTTCATTGGGTTCCGTAAAAAGTCTTAAAACCTTCTTAATTCAATAATGATTTAATTAATCTATATATATATATATATATAAAACTCAAAGTCTTAGGATTTATGTGTACTGAGTACAAATCCACACCGTTACACCGATTGGCACCAAATTTTTGCACAGGTAACCTTTGACAGAAGGCGAAAACACTGTCTAACTTGGAATTTGATATTTTGCCCCGTTCTCACGATTTATGCCCCATGAAACCTTACAGCATATTCGTGATAGCCCTAAGGTCAATGTTTTTTGTGCCCTTAGCAAACAAAAAGTGTACGGCCCGTTCATCTTCCAGTAGGCAACCATAAATGGTATCGTGTATCTGGATATGCTAGAAAATTTTCTAATTCCTCAGTTAGACGAGGATGACCAAGATGGACGCCTTTACTATCAGCAAGATGGGGCACCACTTCACTACCGCGTAGAAGTCCGAGATTTTCTTGATACCCGATTCCCAGGTCGATGGATTGGTGATGCATGTCCAATTGCATGCACACCTCGCTCCCCAGATTTGACACGGGTAGATTTTTATTGGTGGGGTTTCATTAAAGATCGGGTTTTTGTACCACCTTTACCTGCTGATCTTGCTGAGCTGAGACTTCGAATTAACGCCGCCGCTGCAGAAGTGACGCCCGACTTACTGGCTAAAGTCTGGAATGAAATCGACTTCAGGTGGGATGTATGCCGCATTACAAATTGTAGCCACATCGAACCACAATGAATGTTGGATGACAAACTTGATGTATGTTGCTTTGAAATGACACCTCAACCGATTCTGTAAGTTATCTGAATAAATTTCTGTATGCTTTCAAAGTTGTAAAGTCCTTTTTGAATCACCCTGTACAATACAATTTTACTACATAATTCCTATACTTTTCTCTCTTAATTTTACCACTCATATTTTTGCTCTAAATGGGTAAAAATATAAATACATTAATTACATAAATAGCGTAACGGTAATCCCTCAAAATGCATATATTATATTATATGAGTAGTCAATTAAATCCATATTCAGCATAAGGTCTGACATGCAAGGTGGTATCTTCGCATCGTTCGGATCACTGAACACAACAACCGGGTCAAAGTGCTTAATGTGGCCCTACGACGGAGCTTTAAAGGGTTAGCTTTGGGGATTCGACAAAAATATACTTATCTTGATTCCAAAAAACGATTCTGAAAACAAATTTTATATAGGTCTATTCATCTCGTTATTTGAATTAGCAATCTCTGTAATTCTAACTTTGTCGTGTTTACTTGCACACTGTCATGCTCCGGACGAGGCCTTTCAGTAGCTCCACCATTATCAAGTCCTAAACCACAAACCGATTAGGTCCTAGGTCGTGATTTAGGACTTGATAATGGTGAAGATACTGAAAGGTTTCTTCCGGAGCATCACAGGTAGGGCCTACCAGTTTGGCAAGTAAGCACGACAAAGTTGAAATTTTTATAAAATACAATTTGACTATAATTCCATAAATGCTATACTTTTCTCTCTTAATTTTACTACTCGTATTTTCTGCTCTGAATTGCTATTAATAGAAATACATTAATTACGCAAATAATGTAACGATAATCCCTAAAAATGCATATATTATCTGAGTAGTGAATTCAATCCGTATCCAGCATAAGGTCTGACATGCAAAGATGTCATGTCGTGTAAACTTTCATGTTAACTTCGCATCTTTCGGATGACTGTACATAACAACCAGCATGATATTCATTGTCAATTAAATTATTTGACAAAACTAAGCAAGCGTTGTCTTTCACAAAAGCAACGTTTATAAGTGACAAGTGAGAAGGATCCAACTAATAAATCTGAAAATGCAAACGCATCGAGACCATATGTGACGATGTGATTGGGGTGGCACGTGTCAAAAACCGGATTAGTGGAATTTAATTCACAGTGTTTAGAGCGACGAAGCGACGATTTACAGAGAAACAGAGAGTAAAAACAGACCGAGAGGTGTCGAGAATGAAAGGGAGGGCGTGTGCACGCAGGCCGATACTATTCGTTTCCATTATCTCTATTTCCAACCGGACCATTCAGTTCGCTAACACAGTGTCTACAACGCTCTAATAGCAAACACTACATACTGCTGTCAACACTCTGTTTTGAGTAATTTACTGCCACTATCGATAGTCCCATCCTTATTTAGATTTTCTGTCTACCGTTACCATGCTCTCATTTTTTCCCTTTTACCTTTATAACGATTTGGTGGTCCGAATAGATTTTTAGTAGGAGGGTTATTTCAAAAGCAAGTTTCCCTGACTTATGAAAAAATCGGTATGGAGAACCATACATGACTTCAATGTTGTAAGATTTATGTCTAAAATAATTTACTTGAATTCGGTTCGGTAATTTCTAAAAAAATATCGTCCACCCTCAAACTAATTTCACTATTTATAGATATTTTTGTAATTATGGGGTAGTCGTTTAATATAATGTTATTTTCAGTCACTTTATCCATAAAAATTAGGTAGGCTTATTTTATTCTTATAAAGAAACCGAACTACGCATATAATCATCCCTCCTCCAAAGCGCTCCGAAGTCACTCATGGACCCTGAGCATCTTGCAGAGGGTTCATTCCCTAAAGACGAGAAGTCTGTCTATGAACCGTTCGTCTGTAAACACGTGCAGTTACACTGCCCAGCGATCCACAGGAAGCAAATCGATAACAAAAGCGTGCAAATGTAAGAAAATAAACATGAGTGAGGCCAGAAATAACGAGAATTGTGTGTGTGTGTGTGTGTGTGTGTGTGTGTGTGTGTGTCTTGCCTGCCTTTTTATTGCGGTAATCATAATAATAAAATGGAAACCTAAACATTACATAATTGAGATATGCTTGCCTGCCACGAACGATATATTTTCTCTGATACATGATTTAAATTAAAATGAAAAAATATAAAATTTTGTTAAATAAAAAAATGAAATGTTTCCATAGAAACTACTTCTTTGTTGTCAATAACGTATTACACATATAAAACTTATAAAATTTATTTTCTGTATCATCAACTACCATTTTAATTTATAGAAAATTACCCCCTTCCCCTTCAACTACCCTTTTCATTTATAGATATTTCATCTACCTTTCTACAGTGGATTATTATGACCTTCTTTTAAGGATACTTTATTTATCAAAATTAAGCACTTTACTCTTGTTAAAATGTAAAATGTTGCCGGTAAACTACCCCTTCCCCTTAACCGATCTTCTCCAAAATCAATAGGCCTCGAGTACTCTACAATTCAGAAATGTATGCAAAAAATTAATTGATTCTGTTTGAATTTGCGGCAGTTATCGTTTGACATAGAAAAATTCTACACACAGACACACACACAGACACTTTTCGAAAAATGACTTTTTTCCATGTTTTGAGGGTACTACAATCAGAATCTGCCATTATCTCGACCACGATTTTTTTCGCCATGACCATCCTTCGATTTCCTTATGGAACATGGAATAAAATTCACATGTAAAAATTAAAAACTATACTTTTATTAAAAACATGTACTTATTTTCCAGTATAATCTCAAGCCTTCTCAATACACGTCTGTAGCACAAATACAGTTTTCTAATTCCTCCTTTAAACCATTGCGTGCCCAAATTTCAGAGCCAGGAGGCAACCGCCTGTTTCACTTCCGTATCCGTATCGAAACCTTGTCCTCCCGGGTGTTCTTTGAGATGGGGGAAAATATGGAAATTACTCGGAGCCAAATCGGCTGAATATGAGGGATGGTCGAAAACCTCTGTATAAAAAGGACTCCAACAAATTCTGCGCGAATGAGGACGTGCGTTGTCCCGGAGCAGAATAACTTTGTTGCTCAAGAAACCTTTTCCTTTCAAGAACGATGTATACCACCAGCGGACCATTTGAATGCTCATGCATTCAGGTCCGTACACAGAAACTAAGTGACAATGAATTTTAGCCGCTTATTCATTTTCTGTTGCAAAATTCCGAATCACACTACGCACTTTTCAAACGGACACGCTGGTTAATGGAACGTCCGTGATTTCAAATTTCGTGTTGTTACCGTTGCTACGCAACGTATGAGGTTTTTACACTACTGCCACTACACATAAATAAAGTTTCTCCAACCTCCGTCAGCCTGCTTGCGCCATTTCCCTTTGAAAGAAAAAATAGGGAAACTGACTTCTGAGATGACCCTCGTATTTCATTTTCACTGTGATCTTAAACCGGGTGAACTGTATTGCTTCGTAGCGTCCGTTTAGTTTAGATGTTGCGTTTGTGTTATTAATCTGTTTTGCTAATATATATTCTATCCATAGGTTTCGTAATATGTATACTTTGTTGTTCGTACTACCCTAGATTTTCTGAAATTACCTTTGTAGATCTATAAATCGAAGGCTTCTACTCTCCTGCTATCTCCTCAAATCCTCTGTAAGACCTCAAAATCCAGGTGTTAAACACATAGGTGACTTCTAAGAATACTACAGAATTAGCGAGATTGTTGTCTGCTATCAACGGCGAATGTACGATGTTTCTGAGGGGGATTATTATTATTTGTTCTGCCCTAAGGCAGGTCTTCAAATGGTAAAACTCTCCAAGCTGTCCCATCGCGTGCCAGTCTTTTCGTTTCTTCGTAACACCGTTTGATTTTAATGCTATCTATTAACTTCATTCTTCTACGCCCTCTTCTTTTTTCTCCTTCTATGACACGCTCCATGGCAGTTGTAAGCAAGCAGTCGCTTTTTAAACAATGACGTAACCAATTCCTTTTCCTATTTTCTATTACCTTCAGGATTCTTCTCTCTTTCCCTATACTTCTTAAAACTTCATCATTCCTTACTTTATCAACCCACCTCACTTTTTCCATTGCTCGCTTAACCCACATCTCAAATGATTCTTTTCATGTTTTCTCATCCTCTTTCCTCAGTGTTCATGTCTCTGCACCATCAACGCTCCAAACATAACATTTGGCCAACCTTTTTCTTAGTTTTTCTTAATTTTGCCACACAGCAGTCTTGTATTCCCATCAAATGCCTCTTTCTCTATAGCAATTCTTGCTCTAATTTCACGAGTGCAGGACATATATTCACTTATCAAACTTCCAAGATATTTAAACAACTCCACCTGTTTTATTTTGTCCTGCCCTTTCTTTGTACTTGCCCTTTTTCCTCCTCTGCTAATCACCATGCACTTAGTTTTTTTCTTTATTAATCCTCATTCCATATTCATCGCATACTACATTCAAACCTCTTGTCATTTCATTCATTGTCTCTTCCTTTTCTGCTAAAACAGCCATGTTATGGAGATGGGGAGCTCTATTATCGTGCTCGACCCAACATTCTTGTACGTACTTCATCAATATCAGTTAATGTGGTTTAAAGAGTAATGCAATTCGTACAAAAATGTTTTAAACTAAAAACTCTATAAAATATTCTCAAATTAGATGCTGTAACATAACCTCAAATAGCTATAAAATGTATCTCAAATCCATTTAGGAGTGTCAATCTGTAGGAGTGTAATTCATTTTGTTTAGAACATTTCGACATTTTGTCAGTTATTACGATATACAAAGGGAAACCGAAAACCAAAACGTTTTAAACATTTTTGGCCGCCATTTTAAAAAGCTAAGAAGTATTTATAAATCCAAGAGTAAAACGAATAGTTCATTTGATTGCTTATCTTACAAAGCTCTTTGAAAAACTGTATCAACCGACGCGTCAGTAGGGTAGAATCTAAACAGGAAAACTATGTTTCTGGAACACTACACATATGGAACACAATCTCATTGAATACTTTAATATTTTTTATGATTTTCCGTTATGTAGTTTAGTGAGAAATAAGTTTGCCGCGATTGGTGAGTCAAAATGTTCCTTCGTAATGGATGTCAGATAACTTGTATTCACCCTGTATTTGATTCAGTCTGAGGTTGCTGCACCTTCACGAACCTACTACAACATGGCGGATAAGCTTTGTAATTTTTAAAAGTAGAGTTTTGTTACTTAAATCTCTTTTCTAACAAAGCTATTTGATCTGGTAAATATTAAAATTCAACCAATTTGTTATTCGTACAATGTTTCCAGTAGTACAGACAAATCTGTTCTTCTATCAACGTATTAATTTTTATATTAATACACGCGCTCTAGCGCTCCTTTGGATGCGTCACAATCTACTAGCCTACAGATAACAAATCTTGTCTTTATCTATTATCATAAATGTTACGTGAAATTAAGGAAAGATGATTAATAATAGATATTAAAATTTGAATATTTGATCGATACATTTTTATTATTGGAAAACTGTCCTAGTAAGCTTGTACCTTTCTGTTGGTTGATATTTGCTTTGTATAGAATTAACGTTCTACATACTTGAAGATCAGAAGACAAAATATTTATATAATATTTGATAATTTTTCATTTAAAGCAAGATTTTATGAAATGACACTTCTTCTTCTTCTTCTTCTATTTTAAAGATCCAATATTATATGTTCACTGCTGTATACAAATAATACAGACGAGGTTACTTGTTTACACAGCCGCTGGCAGCAAACGATTAAATTATTTACGTGGCAAAAGCGTAGAGTTTGTCGTCGCCAGTAGGTAACGTTTTAAAAGATAAACACAATTGAATATCATGTAATAGAAATTTTACAATAAAGTTCGTTTTAAATTGTGATTAAGTGCAAAAAATTAACGAAACTAAATTTTAAATGTTCGTACCTTCCGAGTTATAAATTTTGGTTCCACTGTTTACATTCTACTAAATGACCAATATGAATATTGTGCTGCTACTTTCAACTAAACAAATAGGCTTATCATTGTCCTCAGGCTTTCACGGCCGGTGTCAGTTGTACGATTAAAGATATCCGGGCTGTTTGGCCGTGGTCCATGGTTTATTGCCAAACCAAACGTTTCGGCAGCTCCAACGGCTGCCATCATCAGTGGAATAATAAAAATCACAATAAATATAAAGATAAAAATAAAGATAAATCTTTATTTTGATTGGCTGTTGGTGCAGTTTCTACCTGGGCACTAGTCGGATTGGCTAATGGTGTCGTTTTTACCTGTACGTGGCACTTGGTTGAATTTATAAGTACAGGTAGCATGGCGGGACATTTTCAGCTTATACCACAGTACTGTGGTCCTGACGTGAACACCCTACGTTCAGGATTTTTATTATTCCACTGATGATGGCAGCCGTTGGAGCTGCCGAAACGTTTGGTTTGGAAATAAACCATGGACCACGGCGAAACAGCCCGGATATCTTTAATCATACAAATAGGCTTATGCTCAGTGAAATAGGATTTCATTTTTCAATCATGAAATTACAGACTCTTATTCTCAGGACAAGTAGTACAGATAAATTAAATTTTTTTTACAGCAAACTCAATAAATTAATTGTTTTTCTTCAAATTAATACAAAAATCTATGAACATTAGTTTAACTTTAAATATTTTAAATTATTTGGTTTCAAACTGTTACTTCCAACTCACGCCACTACCCGTCCCACTGTTCCGTAAATAAACAAGATGGCCGACGCTTAAATATGAAGCCTAGTTTATATTTATTTCGTTTCAAATTAAAGTTTAAGTGTTAATGTTTCTTTTACAGAATGTAAACTTGATCGGGTGTTATTTTCAAAACCACACAGTTTTATAACACAATAACATATTATGTTTGAATATTCTGGTGACACTTGTTTTCAGTAAGGAGGTGTAAGTGTTCAGTTTTTGGATTATAATTCTGTTGATATTTATTCAAATCAATGTGTGTTTGGATATCGTATTCCTTGTTACTTGGTACGCAGTCCTGTAGTTTTAATTTGATTTATTCTTTCTTTCTTCTTTAGATTGTTGTGGATTAATCTTTCTTCATCTTTCCTTAGCCTAGGGATACACTACCAGTTTTTTCAATTCTTAATGTTGTTCACCATATAGTCTTCTATGTTCAAAACATAATTTAACTATTTATTCATTTTATGCGAATACACATAATATAAACTTCATTTTATGTGATTTAGATGCCCTTTGACATTTTACAATTATTAGTCTGTTACAAAATGTTTATACTATCTAGCTTTACATAATGCCTTGATTAGGCACATGTATTATTTCAATTTTTATTTCTTACATGATTTTAAGTTGAACATTTACAGAGTTTAATGTACATCGAATAACATCATCGTCGTCATTGTCATCATCATTATTATTTTTACTATTTTAAAACATTTACCTGTTTCTCCAATTACAGGAAATCATTTTGGCATTTTCACCAAATCCAATAGATCTATAGCTGAAAGACGTTCTGCTTTTTCAACCATAACAATTTTACAAATTTTTTAAAAGTATCTATTATTTTTAATACGGTTTAGGTACGGTCACATTTTTCAGCAAAACAATATATAAATATGTTACAGAGTTTCATACACAGGCAGCCATTATGCGACTACAGTTACTGTTATTGTCTGAAGCGACAAACCGTAGTGAGCTGATGGCAAATTAGATCGACTGCCTTTTTGTTGACGCGGATGTAGAAATTAGCTCCGCGAACGTTCCACAAATTACAGGCGACGCGGGGTCAATGCATTCGTATTTGTATTCGTGTCAATAATACTTAAGAGGCCTAATGTATCCAGTCGTAAAGTTGGGCACGCCAGCGTTACCCGAACTGCTGTACCGAATAGGTTGTTACTGGAACCGGTACCTCAAATGAGAATAAAAACACTAATTTTAGTTCCGCAAACAAGAAAATGATTGATGAATACATTTTGTGCTGTGTTTGTTTAGCCTTGTAGTAACTGTTTCACTATTGCATATCTTGCTGAAGAAGTTAACCTCTAACAATAATTAGCCACCAATTGTTCAGTACGGACTGTTGGGAAATTACGTGTTCGTATTATTGACCGACGTTCGGAATCCAGTTCTGTAGACTCAGATGACTTCATTTGTCGGTTCTCCTACGTGTATGGATAACGCAAGGCTACACGCTATTACACATAAATACCATTACACCCCAAATACTCTACTTTCTCGATCTGACATTTTTTAGTGTGTTTAATTTTAGTTACTTATTTAGTAATTCCACATAGTTTACTAATACACTACTATTACTACTACTACTACTACTACTACTACTACTACTACTACTACTACTACTACTACTACACTACTACTACTACTACACTACTACTACTACTACTACTACTACTACTACTACTACTACTACTACTACTACTACTACTACTACTACCACCACCACCACCACCACCACCACCACCACCACCACCACCACCACCACCACCACTAATACTACTACTACTACTACTACTACTACTACACTACTACTACTACTACTACTACTACTACTACTACTACTACTACTACTACAACTACTACTACTACTACTACTACTACTGTTAATAATATTAATAATAATAAATCATAAACATAATAGTGTTACGTAATACGGAACGTTCTACAAGTATCTCGGCTATCCCAGTAGAGCCCAGCTGTAATTTGTGTGTGCGTACATATTGCTGCTACTCTGAGATGAAAGACAACTGCGTGACACTTATCATGCGTCAACAATCGAAGCTATTCCAGACCGCACCGGTCGGCGCACTGTGTGTGTTACGTAATACGGAACGTTCTACAAGTATCTCGGCTATCCCAGTAGAGCCCAGCTGTAATGTGCGTGTGCGTACATACTGCTGCTACTCTGAGATCAAAGGCAATTACGTGACACTTATCATGCGTCAACAATCGAAGCTGTTGCACACTGCACCGGTCAGCGCACTGTGTTCGAGGACGCTGTTTCTAGTGGATTCGAGAGCGCCTGTAACAGACGCTTGTTTAACATGTCATCCAAAGTGACAGATTATTCTGGCATCTCAGCGGGGTACAAATATAAGCATTCAGTGACGGTCAGTTCAGTTTTACTTCGGGCGATTACTCAGCGCGTCTCAAGTGGTGTATTAGTGAAAACTGATTATTGTGCGGGACTCTATTAGTTGACATTATTATTGCGCGTGGACAAATTTCACTTGATTATTGTACGAGTATAATCTTGTTGGATAACTTGTTGTTTACAAACTGTTTTTTGTGATTAATTAAAGCCGGCGATTAGTGACTTCATTGGTGTCTTGTATTTTGTTTTCCACTGTACCATACGACGATTAGTGACTTCATTGGTGTCTTGTATTTTGTTTTCCACTGTACCATACGACGATTAGTGACTTCATTGGTGTCTTGTATTTTGTTTTCCACTGTACCATACGACGATTAGTGACTTCATTGGTGTCTTGTATTTTGTTTTCCACTGTACCATACGACGATTAGTGACTTCATTGGTGTCTTGTATTTTGTTTTCCACTGTACCATACGACGATTAGTGAGGCCGTCGTAACAATAGCAATAATAATATACTAAGGTAATTACGTTAGCTGACTTTTGATTAGTTACTTTTCACTAACAGTAACCGTTAATTTGATAACGGCTGTTTGTTACAACGTGCGTTGTTTTCTCCTAAAATAAATACTTGTTTAGACGTTAATATTATTTTTTGCCAAATTAAAACATTAAGGTACTAATAGTTAGAGTTATAAGTGACGTTTTCAAGACTCCTGTGCAGACCCGATTTGTGTCATATTTATGACTAGTCTTGTGATGTCGCTCACAGTTGATAGTCCGAGCCGGAAGTAAATATGCAGATCAGTCATCGCGTGACCACTTGCAAGATAAACTGTAGAGTAAAATAGAAAACGAACAATTAGCAAGGCTTTTTAATTTGATACTCGTACATATTATATTTAATTAATTATAAGCATATATGAGTTATTTTTATTAAAGCACTAGCTGTTACCCGCGGCTTTGGACGCGAATATTTGACTTTTAATAAGTATTTTAATATAATTTTAATTGTCTTCGTCTATATGGCGTTCTGTCAGCTCGTATAACAATTTTGTACTCATTAGTCAAATTCTCTCCAAAGCTGTTTTCAACACTTGTACTAAATTATTATGTTGGTGCAACAGCCTTTGGAGATTTAAAAGTACCCGTTTATAAAGCCTTTGTAGATATTTATAAAGTACCTGTTAAATCAAAAACGCTAAATTCTATATTTTTTGTGTTACTGTGTTAGAAGCATTGTATAACACATTAAACGTTATGTTTTCCTCAACCATGGCTTTTATTTATTTCAGCAGTAAACCAAAAACCAAAAACCATTGTCACCTGACCTCACAAATGAAAAAAACACGTATTTTTGCTTTCCAATAAGTAATAAAACAATTTACAATTAGTATACTTCTTCTTTTCCACATCGTAATATATCGATAAAATTGCATATTATGTAAAACATCGAAAATGTACTGCGGAATGGATAAATGTACTGTTCCGATGCCTCTAAATAGCTTTTGTTTATTTACTTGTTACTATGGTAATTAATTCTGGTCTCCATGGTAATGTTGACATCTCTAGTAGTAGTATTTAATATATTGCGTCAAAGGTTACCTGTGCAAAAGTTGGTGTCAATCGGTGTAACGGTGTAGATTTGTATTCAGTACACATAAATCCTCAGACTTTGAGTTTTATATATGTATATATATTATAACATAGTTTTCTTCAGTTAACCTATTTTTAATTCATCTTTTAAAACTCAGTTTTTCAGCTGTTTGAAGCTTTGTTGGTTAAAATTTTAGGCAATAACGAATGACATATGGCCTTTGCCTTTACAGTACGAATACGAGATTGGTGCGTGGGATTAAAGCATTTTTTCCACTTTACACCACAAACCAACCGACTGCCGTATACCAGCATGTAACTAAACGCTCGCATTCTGTAGCACCAACTCTAATCCTAGTAAACTATCACATCTTATTCAAGACTATACAAGAAATGGCCAAAGATTTACCAAGACAGTAACACTGATGTTAGGTCTAGTTACGTTTAATGTTGGACTTACGATTAATTCACATAAGGTACCGGTATGTGATTTTTTTAAAGGAAATATTTCTAGAGATAATTATTTGCAAATTTGCTCACCAACAGGGTCTGATTGTTTCAACTTTAAACGGTCGTTATGCATTGACAATGATGGACCGATACACTTGTATCCATATAGATATTCACTCATAAGCTTACACATACATATATTAGAACTTAGTAATATACGAGGGTCAGTTGAGAAGTTTGGGGAGCGACATCTGTAACTTGGCGGCAAAACTAAAATTTTTTGTGTACCGTAAGATTCATATTTCGTTTGAACACCTGTTAATTTCCAAATACATTTGTCAATTTATTCATTGTTTGTTTGCTGTTTGAAGTTTACGTGTTATGCGTGTTTTGAAAAATGTACTAAATCACAAATTTTTTCTTAAAAAGGATCTAGCGCTAATGGAAATTTACAAATAAATGACCTTCAAAAACAATAATAGTTCGTATGTGGGTTTTCGAGTTTAAACGTGGTCATACAAGCTCTTCAGATGATCCCCGCGTGGTCACCCCAAAAGTGCAACAACTCCAAATGCACAAAGGTTTTTAACATGATAATGTTTTTAGTCTGGGGGGTCATTCCACAAAAATGTAGCGTCATCGAAAAACGTGACGCTTCCACACTTTCGATTCCCCACAGTCTAGAAATCTTCGGTCTCCGTCGTTTTAACGTGATAATGTTTTTAGGCTGGGGGTCATTCCACAAAAATGTAACGTCATCGAAAAATGTAACGCTTCCACACTTTCGATTCCCCACAGTCTAGAAATCTTCGGTCTCTGTCGTTTTAACATGATAATGTTTGTTATATAGTAAATGTTTGTATTATACAGTAAATATTAAAAACATTATCATGCTTCGATGTTTCGGTTTCGTCGAAATTCTTTTTGTTTATTTATACCAAGTCCTTGACTTAAACTATGATACACACCTTAATGTGAAATACTTGTGACGTCAGCAATGTCATCTACTCCCAATCGCCGGACTTCCAATACCGTCTAGGCATACGGCATTTTTGAAACGATAACTGGAGTTAATGCACTTTTTGGTTGTCCACAGCGGGGATCACCTTCAGTGCTCGTATGACCATGTTTAAACTTCAGAACCCACTTAAAAATATTGTTTTTGAAGATACAGCATCTCCTAACAGATTTGCCTTCTCGGTCGTTGGCGCTAGACAGTTTGTAGCCAAAAATTCAATCACAACACGACGTTTGATTTTGTCCATTTTTTAAAACGTGGTACAACCGCTATGCTATACACGTCGCTCCGCGAACTTTTCAACTGACCCTCGTAGTATCAACAGTAAAGTTTCCTTTCCTTCCTTAATTGGCGCTACAGCCCGTCGACTACTTCTTTCCGTCATTCGTCTCTCGATGCCGCCAGTCGCCCCCCAGTTTCGAATCTCTCGACATCGTAAGTTGGCCTTGACATCGTCCGGCCATTGCAGCCTCGGGTGTCCTACAGAACGGATCCCCTGTGACTTTGGGCTCGTCACTTCTTTTGGTACTCGTTGATTCCCCATCCTCTCCACATGCCCGAGCCATCTTCTACAGTACAATATTGTTACGCCGGTGTAACTGATAGTCGTATGGTACAGTGCAGCCTCGGGTGTCCTACAGAACGGATCCCCTGTGACTTTGGGCTCGTCACTTCTTTTGCTACTCGTTGATTTCCCATCCTCTCCACATGCCCGAGCCATCTTCTACAGTACAATATTGTTACGCTGGTGTAACTGATAGTCGTATGGTACAGTGCAGCCTCGGGTGTCCTACAGAACGGATCCCCTGTGACTTCGGGCTCGTCATTTCTTTTGGTACTCGTTGATTCCCCATCCTCTCCACATGCCCAAACCATCTTCTACAGTACAATATTGTTACGCCGGTGTAACTGATAGTCGTATGGTACAGTGCTAAAGCAAAATACAAAACACCAACGAAGTCACTAATATAATTTGATTGTCACAATTAATAATTGTAATCAACAAAATAGTCTCTTACAACAATTCAAGTAAAATTTGTCCACACTGAATAATAATGTCAACTGTAAAGAATTCCGCACTAATACTTTATACATAAAAACAATATTACACAAAAACGTTTTGTATGTAGCGCAGAGGTTCAGTATAGCTTTCCCTCCTTACTGCACGCCGGCTTAATGCGTATTTCAAGTGTTCTCGAACACATTGGAACCCATTGTGTTCGCGGACACTGGAACACTTGTCCGCGGTCTTGATTAAGGCAACACCTGCCACGGTGGACGGGGGGAGTGGAGAATGTTCTGGGTTGTTCGATAGGCTTCTCATTACAATATACACTAATCTCGTTAGTTTATTGTAACTCCTTCTACTACACCTCACGGAGTAGGCACTTTGCCTGTTCCGTCTTCACAGAGTATCTCTCCATCTCACTCTCGGTCCTTCCTACGTCTCTTGTACTAAAGGGTGTATATATCGAAACCCAACCTTAGGTAATCGTCCAACCCCCACTCTGTCCAGACGCTGTAACCATTCCCTGTGATATGTCTAGATTTTATCATTTATGCAGAATACTTGTAGCTCTTCTCTAATATTCTAATGGCGCAAACGATCATATCTCGTGAAAATAAATTTTCAAAATTTGAATCTGGTTTCTAATCTTTTTTGTAGGAAACCATGCTTCACGTTCATATAGTAAAACAGGCACTGCCATTGTTTTATAAAATTTATATAGCCTATATATAATAGGGTTGCTACAGCTAGTGCCGTCTCCCTTCCTTCAACCTGGATTTCCAATTCTCCCGATGTTCCCATTGTCCTTCCTCAAGTCCTATACGTTGGGTAGATTCACCCACTTCGTCCCTCCAAGATCTTCTCGGTCTTCCCCTTTTTCTCCTTCCTAATGGACTCCATTCCGTCACTTTGTTGATCCACCTATTTTGGGCTCTTCGGACATGACCGTACCACACCAATCTTTTTTCTTCGATGTAGTCAATTACACTTCTTTCCGTTTCCATTCTTCTTCTGATCTCTTCGTTTCTTATTCGGTCTGCTCTCGTTATTCCACAGTACCTCCTCCAATATTCCATCTCTGTTGCAAGAATCTTTCTTTCATTCTTCTTGTTAATAACCCATAGTTCCGCTGCATACATCGTAATGCTTTGGACTATGGTCTGATATATCATTTTCGTGGTGCTTTTTCTAATCTTTTTGTCCCATATAACACTGTGTAATTGTCTAATCCTTGTTCTAGTCTGCCCTAATCTACTTTTTATTTCCTCTTCTGTTGTGCCTTGTTTACTCAGTGTGAATCCTAGGTACTTGAATTTGCCTGTTCCTCTAATTTATACCTATGTGTATTTATGCAAATATAATTTGCATAATTAATTAATTTGTAATTGTAATTTATACTAATTTGTGGAGTTTAATCATGTAATCACCCAATTAGGCTAGTTATTCCAAACCGTTTGAAGCTACGTGATACATTAGTTATTTGATGTTAGCATGATTACTGCACTGAGACTCTAATTATTGTATAAATTAATAAAATCTACTAGAAATCATTCAAGTGACGTTAATATCTGTTCTGAGGTAACTTTGACAATAATGAACGCATATATTCTGAGTAAAATAAACACTTATTTATTAACATCATTCAAGTAAAGAAACTTCAATATATATAAATATAAATGATTCCCTGTAAATACATTCATAAAAAACACATGTATATATATCAAATGACAATACGAATCCAGTACGTTGTTTGCTGAAAAACATACACATACATATATAACACAATCAACATATAAAAACATAAATAGTCAACATATGAATCTTATACTAATGCGTTCATTTCTTGCCTCAGATGAATAGCGTTATTTAAATTTACCATGTTTAATCTAAATTCTCAAGGGTGTTTTCTTGAAAAGAGACAGGACAGTAGAGTTCTTATGACAAGAATAACATAAAGATTACTTGTAAAGTGGATTATCCAATATTTCCATCGGCGTAACTCCTTCCCGCTGGTGGTCCATATGTACGAAGTTGCGTAGCCGTGATGTCACTAACACTCAACACACGCGGATCAGATTCACTCGCGCTGTGTGTGTTTTCTGTTGATGTCGACCGTAACTGTTATAGTCTATGAAATCATGTGTCGTGTGAGTAAGTTCATCGTTAACTAGTGTGTATATATCTGACTGTCTATTACTGAACTTCTTCTTATGTACATTAATGTATCGTGTCTTTGATAACGTGGTGTATTGTTCCAATTGGTATTGTATCGCTTCGCACTGTACAACGCTACGATTTCGTTGTTCGGTAAAGTATTAACACAAGTTCGGCGAGTCTGTTATTGACGAAACTGCGATTGATTAGTTTAATTTTTAATAAGCGGTAGCTGAGTAAGATAAAGTACTTGAGAGTTATTAATCACCGGCTGTAGATACACTATTACCGAATAACTAGCCAATATCGAAATGTTTAAGTCAACTGATTAAAATACCGCGTAACAGAGTTTCAAAGCCCAACTGCTATACGTATGTTAACTGAACTGAGTTAAGACTGAGAAAAATTAAGATTTAAGTTCCGTGAAGACTGTTCAAAGAATAAGTTTGAAAATTTGATGAAGCCTACTAAAGTATATGATTGAAAAATTTATGAAGACTGCCTTCTCGCGTGCTATGTAAACAGTTTTTATTAAGCATCGTTTACCACAATGCAATCTCCTAGCAAACACGCCTCTGGTCAACCATGATAGGTCAGATGAACTCCTACCCTTATGCAAGACTATGGTTCTCCACTTCTCATTCGTTGTTCGCGTTGCTATGATGACGACGGTCCTCTCCACCTGTACTCTGGGTAGATGCTGGATTCTGGTTGGGTATTTTGTCTCCCTCCAAGTTCGCGTCGAAGGCCTCCGTACCCTTTTCCTGGAACAAGAGCAATTCCTCGGCTGTCGATCAAGTCTTTGTCTAAGTGTGCTCCGGAACTCTGCTGCTGTTCTCACGCGAACAATATGTCGTATTTTGTTATTGTCTGACTATCCATGACCCTTTTCCGTTAGCTATCCGGACACAGCGTGTCGTCGTTTCCAAGACGGCACTCCTTCTCCCTGTCGTAAATATCAGTTGTCGCCAGTAAGATGTCCTCCCGCTGTGCGTAGACTCGATCCTATTCATTAGATATCGTTGTCCGTTCTCGTACAGGGTAAGTACCATTGTGCAACTACACCCTTTTTTACTGCTGGCACACTTCAAATTAACCTTGCAGTGTGTGCTCGTTACAATTTCTCCGTAAAGTGCTACTGTCCTAGTTTCCCTTTGTCCGGCTTGTTGTGGGCTGTAAATCTCGGTTGAGTCAAGTCTGTCACACGCCAACCTTACTGCCTATTGTAAAGTTATGTGAAGCGTACTCGTATTGTCCTGGTAAACGTTCAGTTGACACTTCGTTAAATTGTTTCCTCATTTATCGCTTCTGGCTCGTGTTGGGGTGTCTTGGCTGCTTGTAACGTATTTTCGATCAAAATTTTAAAAAATTAAAATTCTTGGTCATTACAAATTTTAACATTTTCGTCTACTTCTAAATCTGTTGTTTGTTCATCTCTAATTGCCAAGTATTCAGTCTTTTTTATGTTTATTTCCAATCCCATCTTTGTGTATTCTTCATTCAGCTTTCTGACCATGTAGCTTAGATCTTCTTCATCCTGGGCTATAACTACCTGGTCATCGGCGAAGCATAGTGTTCATTTCGTATCGGTATTCCCATTCCATGGCATTTCTGTTTCCACATGGTTAATGCTTATTCTAAAAATATCTTAAACAGCGTGGGCGATGTTGTGCAGCCTTGAACTAACGCTTTAGATGTTTTAAACCTACAGACAATTTTGTCACCTACTTTAATTTGTACGTTGTTGTTTTTATATAGATTTTTTACTGCTTGCGTCAGGACTTTCGGTATTTCCAATTGTGATAGAGCTTTAAACATTTCTTGTCTGGGTACTGTATCATATGCTTTTCTAAGGTCGATAAACGCTAGATATACTTCCCTGTTCTTCGCTTTTTTTCTTTTGTACGATCTGTTGGATTGTATATATCTGGTCTACGCATGATCTCCCGGCTTTAAAACCTGCTTGTTCTTCTCCAATCTTTCCCTCTATATTTTCCTCGATTTTATTTCTTATCACCCTACCATACAGCCTTCCCATTGTTGCTATGACACTTATGCCTCTAGAGTTTTCGCAGTCTTTTCTATTGCCCTTTTTAAATATCGATGTAATTCGTGCCTCTTTCTATTCCGCCGGTAAATCTTCTCCATTTATAAACTTCTCGAACATTCTTCCTATCAATTTCATAAGTTTTTCGGTTCCGTACTTTATTAGTTCCGCTACTAACCCTACTGGCCCTAATCTAAGCCTACTGGCTACTGATGCTTTGTTGTTTTTCATCGAGTTTACTGCTTTCCTTAATTCTTCTGCCGTTATAGTAATTCTATTTTCTGTTTCTGTCTCTATTTCTTCTTCATCGTTATTCAGGAATTCTTGTCTACGCTCCGTAAGTTTATAAAATTTACTGTATATAAATTTACTGTAAATTGTTGTTTTATAGTTTACAGTAACTATTTTTACTAATTAATATTCTGAAATAAAAAAATTAGTTTAAGAATCTCCCATCTTCTTACGTTACGTTAAAATTACCACCTACGTACTGATTTCCTAACATGTTTGCTTATAGGTGCTTTAATCTCTGTGTGTAATTGTTTATGTACACGCATAATTTTTCATAAAAATGACATTTACTTAAGTCCAAAACACGTCACATGTTAGTTTAACGTTTAGTCTAATTATAAACAGAACAACACTACTAAGGCATGTTTTTATGAAACTAGTTAGGAACTCGCTACACCCTCAGATTATACGTACAGAAGAATACAGAAAAAATCCATATCTAATCCCCGCGAGGGAAAAAATATAAAAATGAAGACTGTAAACCATTCTTCGCGACTACGGTAATGACAAACCCACGCATAGTTCGTTAAGTAGTGAAGCGAGTCTAAGCGTCTGTTAAGAATTCATTGTTTTTCTTGTATTTTAGTTTTGTATGTATGGATTGCCGTTTGTTGCTAACTGACTCAGTCACCAGACAGGAACGTCACACCCATTAAATGTTTAGTACACGCAAATCAACGTGTTACGAATGGGCTGTTAACTTACAGAACACTATAAAATCGCTCTTCACAACAACCTAAGTGGACCCAGATGCAGGCAACCTTACTGGAACTTTCAAAGACTGTTCCGATTCCGAAGAACTATAAGTACATTACTACGATTCTTGTTTGTTGCAGATCCTTACATCTAAACCATAGATAAGAATCATAACTTGGTTAACATGAATCGTATATCCTAAACCTGTCTCCGGTCCAAAAAGAAGATAGTTCTCTTTCCACGTGGCGGGAGGTCATTTTTATGCCACGTGGAACATAGCGCTATCGCGGACGCCTGGCTTCCCAATCGTTGCGCGCAGCCCCAATGTCGGTACATCTGTCTCAGATACATTTTTACTACCGGGACAAGGGGCGTATTTACGGCGGGGAGACGAACGGGACCGGACCCCCCCCGTCAGAAGGTCGAAAAAGTCGACAAATTGTATTAATCTCTTAATTTTTCAGCTTTTTTTCAGCTGTGTACGCTAATATAGTAGTAGCCCTTTTTTAAATATACAAACAGGTTTTTTACGTAGCATTAGGGTATACGTTTGAAATATCAAACATAGGAACATCAATTTAGTCAACAAGTATCTTTTAATCTTTTAACAATGTTTCATTAACACGTATTTGTAATGTGTTATTACAGTTTACTTTGATGGAACCGATTTCAGGATGCTATCATGCGTTTACAGCAGCCACTTTGAAGGTAGTAATGTTGGTTGATTGGTCATAATTTTTTTTTTTTTTTTTTTTTTTTTTTTTTTTTGAAGCCGATCCGACCCCGGACCCCTCCCCCAAAAGCCAAATTCTAGATACGCCACTACCGGAATAAAGTAGAGGTATGCTAACACTGAACATAGACAAACAGTCTAATTTTTGGTATCCTCACGCTATGACGATTGTTTCTCTACATCGGTCAGGTTGCGCAGTTATTCAGAATACGTTTAAATAGGTTTAAGTACTAAGATCATCCAACAGTTCAACGTCTTTCTGTTAAATGCTTAAACCATTAATTGTACCTCGCTTAACGGGTTAATACGTCATCTTTTAACAGTTACGACCTCGTGCAATAATCTTAAATACCAGTCCGTAAATAACAATGATATTACAGTGCCACATTAATAGTAGCACTAGGGTAAGAAAACTAATATAATCGGAGTGGGTACTGTGATGATAAAAATAGTAAGTTAATGTGATTGGTACTAGGTGTAGGCAGCCATTAATCCTGGATACGTCCGTGATCTTTGCTCGATGTTCTCTGTACCTATCCTCTTGGATTCTAACACACTCATGTACCCTTTGAATGCCAGAATGATGACCACCACGCGACTGATACACTTTTCAGTACATACATATACTTACTATATAGTCTGTTCATTTTCAACTGCAGTACAGCTAAATTAATTATACAATTAGACATGGAACGGGTGCCTGGCTGCATAGTGTCAAAACATCTCATTGCGCATGCGTAGTTTTGACGCGTTGTTTTCGGAGCAATGATTCTGTGTTCAGAACAGCTACGTGGCTGGTGTATCACCTGGTTGTGTGTCATGGTTGGTCATCTCACACCCCACTTACTGCACTGCCTTCTCTTCTCGCTTCTACGATCTGCTCGAACCGTTTTATGTCTTACGGTTTCTTCTGTACCAAGTAGCAGTACTGTAGCAAGTAGTAGTACTGTAATCCTCCAATCCAGCTTGATACAAATTTGATACACATACGTATGATACAAATTTAAAGCAACTTGTTCCGGTGGAACGACGGAAGTTTATAAGTCCTTAAGTAGTACTGACACAAACCACGATTGCAAAAACTCTGAACCGTTATTAGGAGGCCTAATCTGTGAAACGTTTCACTTCACCAGTAATTTGTGAAAAGTTCTGTAAGCTAATTTTTACTATTTCTCAGTCAACACAATACACGTAAATATAAGAATAAATCTTCCAAATTTCCTACTGAAATGTTTAGTCTAGGCAATTAGTACGTAAAAATGATAGTAACATTGTAAAGGCAATCACATAACAAATATTATTATAGTTCAAAAAAGAAGAATATCGAAGAATATATTAAATTGGAGTCACCCATACTCTCAGATATATAACATACGTGAAAATACGCTCAAATAGGAATAAATAACTTAAGAAGACACAAAAGAACACACAGTAGTGTACATACACATAAATAAAAATTTTAACAAATACGCTCAAAGTACAAACACAAGAGTACACATACAAGGAAATACACCTAAGTGGATAAAACAAGAAAGTCTGTCAAAAAATACGTTAAAAATTGACTTAAACTATACAAAAATACATGAAAATATGTAAAAGTAATTAAAATTACGCACAGACCAGTACATACAAAATGTATTTCCATAAGTGTCAAACAAACACGCATATACACAAACAAAATGTACGAATACGTGTAAATCCATACGAATACACAAAATATGTAAATTATTTAAAACACATAAAATATTACAAATTGTAACAAATTCTACATAGGCCAGACAGGACGTAGCTTCGGACAAAGATACATTGAACACACAAACGCACTACACTCCACTACCGAATCCACCTTTGCGAACCACCTCATTGAAGCAAACCACACATACAAAAACATCGACAATAACATGCATATTCTACACGTACACACAAAAGGCCGAAAACTAGACACTCTTGAATAATTGGAAATATACAAACACACAAAAACACATAAAAATGATACCCTCAACGAACAGACACAATTCATATCACACGCATTATTCGAACATATCACACCCCACACACACAACATCGATCCATCAAAAGTCGACACCGTCGCCAAGAACAAGACGGACAGCGCTCCCAGTGCCAGCCTATGATGAAGCTTATAATAAGCGAAAACTGGTTCAGGTTGTAAGGTAAAACTTTTACGTTTTTATCCATAAAAAAGTTTGTGTTCCGAGTCGGTAATGATTTAATTGTATTTCCATAAAATATGTAAGACAAATACCTAAAATAAGCACAAATATATACAAATAGACCCAAATATGAACAAGTACATAAACACGCTATACATATAGTTGTGTTATATTTACACAAGTACATACAAATACATAAACATATGATCAAATACGTAAATACGCGTATAACTGAATATATTTGCAACTGAATATATGTGCAAGCGAACACGTACAAATACTATTTGACTCAGCAACTGATATTATGTTTCATACGTATACTACAAATCGACAATTGAATTCTTGTTATAATTGTTATCAGTCACGAATTGCCTTACGAAAACAAAAATTGTTCTCTCAGAAAGAATTACAAGAATTATCTACCTATCAGATTTGCATTCACTGGCACATATGTGTAAGACCGAACACACACACACACACACACACACACACACACACACACACACACACACACACACACACACACACACACACACACACACACACACACACACACACACACACACACACACACACACACACACACACACACACACACACACACACACACACACACACACACACACACACACACACACACGTGATATGTATGCGTGTTTTCTAAGTTGTTATTCGTTCATTCGTTAGTGTTGTAATTAATTTAAAGACGAATTAACAAACGCAGAAACGGTGAGATCATTTTCTACGACTTTCAAACACTCCAAATTTGTTTTTGTAAATTTTTTCCGTTTAATCAGAAATTTAAAGTAAAGCAGTGTCGTATTTTTGTATTTACATGGCACCAGCAACGGTCCTGTTTTCCGTAAATAATTCAATCGTTTGCTTCCAGTGTCTGTGCAAATAACTAATCTGAGCGGAGTCACAGGGTTGGTTATAAGACTCGTCCGTGTTTACTTTGTCGGGTTGTTTATAGAAGGGATTAGTTTTCATTCGATTTGTCGTTTTCCGTTTTTCCCCAGACAAACGAAACAGAACGATGTCCGCTTCAAAAAAATTATTAATTGACATGAAAGATTCGATTTGTATGGAGGGAGTTTGTTTAATTGCTGAAATTTAATCACAAGTTTTAGTTGAAAGTTTCTGCTTTCTGACATCCCGTGCTCAACATGGCATGTAGGCCTACAGTTGTCAATGAACAGCCGTGGGCCTGGTTCCCACGTGTACCTGGTGTATTACGCACGTCTGGAAACGTGATCATTTACTTCTTTTAGTTCCCGCCCACTCTCGGTTCAATCTTTTTTTTTTGTCTTACAATATCGATCTTATATCAGTAACTACACTAGCCGAACTGCAGTGGCAACCTGAGCACTGGCTCCCATGTTCGAGCACGACTGAGTCATCTAGGCTCTAAGTCAACGTTTTCTGGATATTCATTAAGCTCCTCCTCAGGCCTCATTCCGACAATAGGTAAAGTGAATAAAGTTGAGTTACTACTCTGAGAATTTACTCGGTAGTTTGAGGAAATTTACAAATCGGAGTGAATAAAAATGTTCTCAAGGCGTTAAGTAAGTGCTCAGTACATCAGAGTACAATCCGGAAAATCCTGAGTATTTTATCAGCGAGTTGCTACTCATTTGCAAAATGTTGGGAATTTACTCATATTCCTGTTGAAACTCGTCAATCCCCGGCTACATGTGTTCTGTTCGTGCACCTGATCACTTCATTTCTTTCTTTGCCTCGTTACGGTAGTCACTATTAAACCGTGTTGTTTTATAAGACTATTACTAATAATTATAAAACATTTAATTTATTTTGTGTGTGTGTGTTAATTTAAAAATGTCATCGAGCGATGATGAAGTGTCGGTGGATAAGCGAATGGATAAGGCCCTATTTGTCAGGATATTGGTTGAAAACGCAGTCATGATGGAAAAATCAAAAAATCCATCTGTCGTTGCCGCAAAAAAAAAAACACGTGGGAAACATTCGAATGCAAGCGGAAAACTGTTTACACCAAGTCAGCTAGAAAAACCCAAAAGATTTTTGTTGTTGTCCATTTCCTTTCTTACTGAGTAAATCTTCAACTACGAACGTTCATGTACATCACTATAGTTCAGACTAACTAAAAGTGAGCATGGTTTGTACCAGACTCAAACAATTATAAGTTGTTACTCAGGCTTGTACTTGTTACTCGTCTTTATTCACACTAAAAGTGAGAATAAACTCAGTCTGCCGGGAAAACTGAGGTTATTCTCGCCTGAGTTGATATTTACTATTTTTTTCACTTAAAAACGAGCACTTACTTTAATCTTTAAACGAGCATTCATTCAGTTTTATTCACTTCACCCAATCTCCTTCCGCTAGACATAGTGAGCATAGATATGCGTTGCTACTCATAGTTCCAGTAGGCCTAATCGATAGAAATAAGTCAGCAATGTTAACGTTTACATTAACAGGTCACTTGAGTAACTGGTTGCATTCAAGTTTGAAACCACAGAGGATTCAAAAGTAATTTATAGAGAGATTTAGAGAAGATAGCTTATTCGGAAAAGTGATACTAACCGTTGGCCCTTCTCCTGCCATGCGGAAAGCAAAATAGAATTAGTAGAATTGCGTTTATTAAGTAATTGAACATGATGACATTTGAAATAACTTTGTCATGCCGCCATGACTTATATTACGTTCTATAATAACCTTGATCCTATTATCCATATGTACTTAACACCGTCGAGAATCTTGCATAATTAGTAAATTTGAATTTATAGATATAGCCTTTTTTAACAGGTAAAAGTAAATTAGTTAACTAGTTGTTTTATTATCAGCAAAGTAATATCAAGTATACTAAGTATTATATGTATTAAGTGTATTAGTAGGCCTAAGTGCTATTGAATTTAGATTTATTTTTAACTGCTGCTGCTGAATGTAGAGTTGTTTTTAAACGTTAAGGTTTTAGGGGTATTATTTCTTATATGGGTGCGTAATATTTAAATGGGGGAGTTATACCTACGATTATATTTTAAAATCTGGTATCGATTTCTTGGCGCCCTCGGTTTTTCGATATCCCGTAATAACATATTAAAATAGATTCCACTAATAACACCACACATATGACTTGTCAACGGAATGTCAACGTAAAATAGAACAAAAGGCAAATGCGGATTTTAAATATAAGATTATTTACTCCACAGTTGTTAACCATAGGACACACATCGATTTTATTTTGAATATACCGTATCAAAAAATTGCTATGGCAAAACTGTTAAATTACTGTCATACAGTAATACTGTATTAAAGTATTAGTGTTATTACTGTTATACACCAGACAGGCTATTGCGGTTTTTTCAAAATTTTGACGCCTTCACATTTTTACCACCTCCCCACTCCCCTATTTTTTGAAGGATCACTCTAAAAAACAATAGAGCTCTGTAGGGTAAATGTATAGAAAAGCGTACCACGGTTTACAAAAATCGGTCGGTGCGTTCAAAAGGTATTGTGAGACATACCCCAAGTGTTATGGCATACTGTTAAATTTACTCAGTTATTTAACAAAAAAACAACAACAAAATAATTGTTAAAAATTAATCAATTAAGTTATTAGACTTTTAAATGAATAGGCGTCAGCGTGTAAAGCCATACATTCACACTTTCAAAATATAACAGTTTGAGTCAGTCTTGTTTGTGTGTTATTTTGAGGTTCAATAAATCCGCGTTTTATCTGTCGGGAAAGCGTTGCGACGAGTCAACCGACGGAATTGCTTGGGTCGCCTAAGCACACGGCCATAGTCGGCGGTGTGTATGTTGTGGCAGAATGCCTGGGCACATGTTTGTCGTAGCGCAATACTGCTCGAGTCGGATTTGACACGTTCCGTGGTAAGCTGTCACATCTTGGCAAGAAGTACCAACGTTACGGCAAGTAATAAGAAAATCTACTGAAAGAAGCAGGAGTGAATTCATCGCGGTGTTATCTGATGCCTCTGATCGCGATGGCTGAACATAACAAATCGATATGTATGTTCGTATGTTCCCTGAGTTGCAGAACTTGCTCGCTATTTTCAACGAAGTACATTTATTATTACGTCACTTTTGAATTGATATTATGTTTTAAACGTACTTAGGCCTACACATCGATAATTAAATTCGTGTTAGAATTGTTATCATTTACAAATTTCATTACGAAAACGGAAATCCCGATTACTTACTATTGCTTTGGTAATGCGAAAATTGTACAACACAGAATCATACAATAAATATTAAAAATTCTAAACATTCCGATTTGGGTTACAATTCCTTTTGCACGTTTTTTATCTTTTTTTGTGGGCCCTGGGATACCAAAATTTTGAAATTTCCAAAACTTAACGCTACTTTCAGATGTTAGTTAAAATTTCCTTTAAAATTTGAAACCCCACCTGAACTTAGCGCTTTTATCAAAATTTTCACCAGTTTTCGGCCCAGACGTCTAAAAATTTTGAAGTCTTTATAAATAAACACTGTATTCAGAATTTGGATAAAATTGGCTTTAATTTGGTATCCCACATGGGCTTTTGCGTTTTTTTTTCACAACTTAATGCCCTCACGTTTTTGGCTCCCGGCCCCTATTTTTGGGAGGATCCATCTCGAAAACAATAGAGCTCTAAACGTGTAAACGTATGGGCAAGCGTACCAAGTTTTACGGAAATCGGTCAATGCGTTCAACAGTTATTGTCAGATCAGACATACCCAAAACAGCTAGACAGACAGACATACAGATAGACAAATGCGAAATGGTTAAATGGAAAACTGAACTCGCTTTGGGCTTGTTTAATTAAACAAAAACCTAAGTGACTTCACTTTCAGTTTATTTATTTTGTTTCCTGTGATATATAATTTAGTAAAACAGGCACTTTTTTGAAGTCTGAGTTATTTATTTATGAGGTTTGGACCCGTCGTTAACACGTTATTTATCATATAACTGCATTTGGTGTAATATCAAATACAAAATTATATCAGGACATCACGATAACATGAAATTGTATGAGTAGCTTTATGTATTCTTACATATAGCAAAACAACATGTGACTAAACATAACCATATAAAATACACTACTGTATTATCCATTCAACTCGTGACATTGTATGTACCAAACAGTGTTGCCAGGTCAATAAGTCCTCTTTTCCCCACATTGCTACCCAAAATTTCCCCACTTAGCCATAAAAATCCCCACTGCCACAAATACGTCTGCTTTATGCAGAGTGTCTCATTTTATAGCGTCTGAGTATGTTCTAAATGTTTAAATACTATTACAAGAAGAATATAAATATTAAAAACTTGTTTTAAGTACGATAAAAAAAATTTTCTAACCTGCTGAGGTCAGCCTCAATATTATTTGAAAACCTTTTCATGCACTTAGTTCAGTATAGACTTGAGTTTTAATATTCACACATTACACTATAGTTAACAACTTTCCATTTGTTTACTTCACAAAAACAATTTACAATTCGCTAACGATTCAATAAATGACACGGTATTCGTCAGGTAACCACAGTACCCACAGTACTGTGGCAAAAGAATCGTTTTCCACACTGAAGATTGCCTCCAGAGGAGAGGCTGAAACGTCGGTTAGTAACAACAGGAGTACACCACGGCCCAATAACCCGGAGTTAGTTAGACTGTTTCCAACATTGTTGATGCCGCCTGTCATAAATTCTAACTTATCCATGCCCTATTGTAAATAACTAATCCTGTGAATCCCAGTATGTTAGTTGTGCAACTAGCTTACTAAGGTATTCTGACGAATTAGCGTTGCTAAGGCAGTTTACAAGAGCATGGTTCCCTCCTGGTGGTTCCCTAAACTCGGGGTTCAGTATTTACGGTAATCAGGCTCGAAAAGTCTTTAAAAAAGGAAAAAAATATTTTTTCTTACTGAATAGTTATTAAAATATGCATAAACTATAACTTTACACATTTAACAACTTTTATTATTTGAAATCGCCACCAATTCGCCAGATTTACACAAATCGCCACCATTTCCCCACTTACCATTTTGAGGCTTCAAATTTCGCCACTGTGAGGAAAAATCCCCACACCTGGCAACCCTGGTACCAAATAAAGCGGAAGTAACATACTCCGATTGTTATAAAAATGTCGTAGATGGCAAAGACATAATGTTACACATAATAAATGTAACCATAATATAACACTTATGAATGAAACAAAACTCATGCAGCTTGCAAGCAAATTGCATTTTTACGATGTAAACATAATCATAGTAACATACATAAGAGTGTTGTGACAATGATGCGAATAACAATACCAAAAGCAGTATCTGGTATTGTTATGTCTATCTGTACTACAGAGGCGTTCTATACAAATCCAATTCAAGTGACAGGAGATGACGTTAAATCTGTCGGAAACAGCTGATTCTGTAGTAGGCTGATTGGGAGGCTGGTTTTGGAGTAACGTCAATGTCAGTTATTATTAACGGAGCACAAGGAGGTGTGTTTGGGGTTTAAGCATGCTCGTGCAATCCCTTCTACCTCTAACGGAGTGTTTTCCATGCGACTTATTTTAAATGTATTAAGAATACGAATAATCAGACTTACACAGAATTTACTTTATTCGTACAGAAGTTATTAGATACATATTTCAGAATTATTAAATTTGAAATATCTATTATTACAATAATCTTATTAGCTACCAAGCACAGGCAAATAATAAAATTAAAATACATTTTTACAATAATGTATAACAATCTGTATGGAGGGGGGACACAGTGTCTAATATGTAAATCGTTTTCCTGCAAACAGATTGACCTCTTTTAGTACTTTTCCTCTAGAACAGTGGTTACCAAACTTTTCAGCCCACGGACCCCCCCAAATTTAAAAATTTACGGACCCCGTCTGTGTTCTGAAATTATACAAACAGTAAATATGATACAAACTCTTATATTTTAATTAAAATGTCTTAAAATTAAAATTCTCTTAACTTGCAAAATTACGCGTATAATATTAGCTTGATGATATCAACCATAGTTTAATGTGAACAATGAAACTGCTTTTGGACAAATAGCTCTGCAATATTGTGTTTAATGTCTGATAATTTCAATATTAAGTCACTCTCGACATCAAGTTTATTTCTTACCTTTGCCTTCAAGTCCGTGAGCAGGGAGAATGCGGTTTTACACAAATAAGTAGAGGGAAACACAGTTGAACACCTCAAAGCTTTTTTGCGAGTTCAGGATGGTCAGTCATTACATATAACCAGAAGTTAGCTAGCTGTAACTCCGAAAACTGTAATTTTAATGAACTGTCAGTTTAAAGTTCTGACAATGAATCTTCTTCTTGTAGTGTAAGAGAGAGGTCTAATCAGTTCGGCTGACAAACATATCTACTAAACGACATGATTTAAAGACTATTACAGGCATTAGTTTGAAATTACTTTTACAATTACAATTAGTTTGAACAAAAAAATAGTGGAATTTCTATTAATCGAAAATATAGATTTACGGTATATAAAAAAATTTAGATTTTAGATTTCTCCACAAAAAATTAGAGAAAATTACGGTATATTCTATTTTTTCTTAAAAGTGTCTGCGGACCCCACTTTGGAAACCACTGCTGTAGAGGTATGGCATGTTTACTCGTAGTCGGTAATTTAAAAATGTGTTTAACTTTGACACAGTCGGTTGTTTTATTGTTTTATTATTCCTGATCCATAAGTAAAACAAAATTATTTTAAAGAATACGTGTCTGTTAGTGAAGTTAGAACCAAGGAAAGAATATTTTTCTCAATTTCCTTCCTTTCTTTAATTTCTTAGTTTTCAAACTTATAATAATGAAGTGCAGAAATTATTTATAAAAAAATTAGTTGAGAATGGCGGTTATGAATTGCAACGATTAAATAGAAAACGTTGTGTAACAGGACATTTTTAGCTTTCTAAAGAAAGTCTCGCATTTAGTAGTAACTTAAGTTTTACGACCAAAGATAATAGAAGTGATGAGGGTCGTAGGTAAGAATTGCTCTGCAACAGCAGGCCGCATATTGTGTACTTTATAACATAGGAACATTCATTTACCTTCTCTTTATACTATTAAAAAAGTTGTTTAATTCGTTTTAAAGATTCCAATATAATAAAGATGCTCCAGCTTTCCATAATGTCTTGAGGTTATAATGTCTTGAGTTGTCTGCATATGAGAAGGTGGTGATAAAAAGTTGACCCGAGCGGAATACTATTATCGGTTATCTTATTAAGGTATTGCAAGATAGTTTGTGTAATGTTATAAGCCTCTATCATTGACTAAACGTACATGATTCTTATACAATAAGGGCAGTGAATTTATTTTCGCTATTGAAATAATATTTATAGATTCCATATCTGGATAAATGAATTCCATAATGCATATCAATTTTTTTTAATAACAGAACTCTCTTGGAAAAGTATATAACATACAAAAGTAGTAAAAAAAATCACAAATGATGATATTTGTTGTAATTTCAGTGGATACACAGTTGTTATAAATATGCGTGGAAACTGAAGTTATATGAAACTAACCATGAAGTTAATGTTTAATCGTTGTAAACAACTAGGATGAAACTTGCGTAAACGTTAATTTATTACAGACAAATCTCTTTGACAGTTACGATTTATCCACACTTGAACTACATGAATTAAACTTGTGAATTTTATGCCAATAGTTTGCAAATTAATACTAATACTGTGTTGTTAAAAGCAAACACACACACACACACACACACACACACACACACACATCGGCGCGCGCACAGAATACACATTTATTTTGTTGTCATAAACTGGACAATAATACTGAAATTAAAAATATAGTGTAGCTGAGAGGTTGGATTTTAAAATAAGAATTACAGGCAAAACAAGATCCTTTCGAGATCAAAACTAGAACAAAAATTTTTGAAGTCGAAGCTCGGTGTCATCCACAATTAGTTAAATTATTTGATATGGGATTATCATATCTGTTGATATTTAATCAACTCTCTTTTAAAAAATCACAAAATGCTGAAGAGATTTCTTTTGATGCTGTAATTGTTGTATCTTCCGAGATTTCTTTGCCACCTAAATTAATATAGAATTTTATTCGACTTCCGTGTCTAGTTACGCATATGTATCTTACCTTGAAATGTCCACAAATTTTACTTGGTTTCTCTCTCTGTATGACTTTAATTCTGCTTACTGTTTTCCTGTACAAAGCGAGCAACTTGAAACAGGCTCCTGCACACCCATCCACTCACATTCATTTTTTTAATGACTAGAATTAATGAGAATTAAGAAAATATAAGTTTTAAATGTCTGAAACGGTTTATTTATAGAATTTGAGTGTACTATCTGTAAGAAAATTGAAGAAGAAGTCAAATTTCAATTGCTGTCAACGGCTTATCAACAAAGACCCTCACAGTGAATTAGACCCAACAACGTATTTTATGAACAACAAAGCACGGTTTCACTTATCTGAAAATATCGCTTCACTAAGGACGGGGGAACAGTCTTTCTAGGAGCACAACAGATGTAAATTCAGATGGTTTCGATTTTTCATCGTGACGTAGTTTCTCGTTCACTCTTCCCATGCAAACTGAAAGTGTACATTTTATGCTACGAAATTTACGCTAAACTGTTAAAATAAGTTGTTCCGCATACTGGACACGACCAGGAGGAATTGAGGAATCAACGATTTTAATATGGCAGCGTCGGACAGAGAAATCACTGTTTCCCTGCTTCATTACTTTTTGGTTATCCAATATTAGCTATACCATGGCTCCAGTAGTAGCATTAAAAACGGCGAGGGCTGTGTCGGAGCCACGGCCGCAAATCTTCAGAGCGTAGAATACCTCTGTGTGCTTTAGGGTTGCTAATGTGTTACGAATAAAATGAACAAACACATATTTAGTTTTACAAAGTACAAAATTTTATTTGTAAAATCATCACACAAGTTAATTAGTTGGTACAACCAAGACTTTATTTATAATGGGCCTACGATAGGAGAAGTAGCTGATATAAGGTAAGATATCAACGCTGATGTTTCTGCTGAAAGTCAAATCGATGGTGGTGTTACCCAGCGTAGTGGTGGCATCATCAGAAATACGGATAAACATACATTTTATAATCGCTTAAGACAATTACAAAATATATAGACGTATCTGTATAAAAAATTACAAAATATATCAATACAATCGCATAGTAAAAACATTAAAAACTGCGGGAACGGATAAAGGTATAGTTCCGATGCCGCTAAATATCATTTGTTTATGTACTTGTTACTATGGTAATTAATTCTGGTCTCCATGGTGTTGACTCGACTTCAGTATTTATTTCTTTGTCTTTTAAGCGTTGTCGCTAAATCATCTGACGTCCGGCATTGGTCATTTTGGGTTTTTGAAATACCCATGATTTTCTCTACTCTCCTGTATGCGTTTATGATACTTTTGAGCACGTTGAGCATCCATATACCGCGACATTTTGTCCGAACACACGATTTTTACAAATTGAATTACGATTATTCAAATCTCTTAATAATATCACCGCTATTACGGTACACTATGTAGATAGTACTCGATGAGACAATTTTAACAACACCTCACTGAACGTTCTATCGCATTGGAAACCGGAGAAATACTAATTTTAGTGCGCGCCGAGCGGCGCAAAAGATTTCTATTTCTCCCCCCGCTCACCCCGCACTGGATGATGCAATAGCCCGCTTATATTGTGCTATTTATTATCTTTGTTCCTTTATCTGTCGAATGGTACCTCATATAAGCGTGAATCTTTTGTCGTTTAGATAATATTTCAATTTCAAACGTGACGTGAAAACGTAACGCTCGATTTTCTGGTTGGGGGTGCCTATTGCTGACCTGAAAGGTAAGACGTATTCTACGTCAAAACGTTGGCAGTCTACGTTCAGGTGGTATACAAACTAGGTGTAATAACAATTGTGATATTTGTAAAATTGTTGATGACAAAAAGCAGAAACTACCCAGTAACGAAGGCCTAACCATTTTCTTTTGACATTTCTGCTATCTGACGTTCGTGCGACTCAGGTGCAGTTGTGAGAAACGATGTTTGCAGGAGGCAGGTCTGTGACCACACCGATCAGTTAAGAATTACGTGTACGAAACACAGTTGTAATGTTAATAGTATTAACAACAGCAATACTAATAACTATAATTAAACCCTAATAATAATAACTATAAATAAAGTACGGTGCCAGTTATCCGGACTAATTAACCTAACCTAACCAACTTTAATTCGGATATGGAAAACTTTGTATAGTGAAACGGACAAGACAACTGTAATGCAACATACGTTTAATAGAGTAGACTGCATATAATGTTTAATTATATTAAAACGGTATAAATATGAAGGTATTAAATTAAGAAATTTATTTTTAGGTAAGTCAACAATCACGTTAAATAACGTTTTTCCTTGAGCTTGTAATTTTACGTGTCATGAGTTAAAAATTTTAACAGCCCCAAGTCCGCATTAAGTACAGAAGGACTGCATAATTTTTTATTAAAATTGAATGGTTTATCACACAGTAAACACCCTAATACTAGCCTAAATTTTTCTTCTGAATGAAAAGTAAATAAGCAGTTTTTCCGTCGACTTAACGTTAGCCATCTAAAGGTTGTCTAAACTGTAAACACTGCCGTTCTTTGACGCTCATTTTTTAGTTCCCCGAAACTAACCACATGCGGTTAAACACATATCGTCTCACGTGTCTAACATTAAGGTAAAAAGCAGAATGCCTGCAATACAATCAACCTCCAATCTCTTATATTATCTTATAAGCAACCATTAACAACCATAACCATTAACAATATATTATTGTTAATTTTTGTGTACAAATGTTATAAAGAAAAGGGGTAATTATATATGATGTTTTCCTTTTTAATAATATAAACTGGTAATAAATTAAATATTTAAAACAAATTTAAATCGATTAATGGAAAACGAATTACAGTATGGATCGCGCTTACAATGGGCATCAACGTAAAATTACATTCTATTTGCCAATTTTTTTTTCAGCAAGTTCGGACATTTGACTGTTTGAACATTTAACGTCCGAATAATAGACTGTAACGAGCAGAAAATTTAAAATTTTTCAAATTTTCAGCTCGACGGAGTGCGTTCACACGAGGCGGTGTCAACGACTTATAGTTGACGCAATAAATAAAGCGTAATGAGAAGATGTCAGAGCAGCGTCGCTAACTTGACAATAGAAAGACATTAAGTTCGATCCGACTATAGAAATTGGTTGCACAAGATGACAGGGACAGTTTAGTTCAGAATTATGGCTCACTACAGCTATAACAATGTATGCGAGGACATTCACACTCGTACTGAGAAATGTGGCAGATGTTCGACCAAATTACGTCAGTATACGATAGACGACAAAAAGAGTGAAACTACATGTTTCAATGGAACGGATGCACTGCACCTTAAGAAACAATACTGAGGGAGAGATCAGACAAAAACTCAAGTCATGTTACGCAGCTGGAGTTATCGTCTAAGTGACAGACAGAATTTACGAGTGGAAAGTTGGGGTGACTTCACCAGCCAGCAGATGTCCAAAATTATTGATAGCTACAAAAAAGGGGTATGACACAAGACAATACGCCGGGAGAACCGAAACTACAGATAATGGCAATCTAGAGAAACACTGAGTTTACTTCAGACAATAGGTTGATAGACAAGTGTGTTATAGCCATAGTTTCTACGAAAAGGGTCAACGTTCGACAGAGCAAAATCGGGGGATGTCTAAGAACCTATCAGATGCCTAAAGCCATGGAGAAAACTGGTAGAGAGGATTGTTTCCATAGCAACAGAAACGAAGAGCCTATCGGAAGAACGATGACGTAGGGTCTTGACATAGTGGGACAAAATATTCCAAGAAAACTCAAAACTGACCAATCACGAATAAAGAAGGCGAAAACTGAGCCAGGGACAAAATTTTGAGTCGGGACGAATTAATAAAACTATCTGTCCAAGACGGGGACGGGAGAGTATATCTTAAATTTTCAAGTAATACACTTTAAGTACGAGTAGTTTTTACTCAAATTTTAAATAGTTCACTTCAAGTATTCGGAGTAGTATTATTACAATTTTCAAAACAGTTTACTCTAATTGTTCGGAGTCGGTTTTACTCTAAGTTCACAAGAGTATATTAATCGTTCGGAGAGGTAACTACAGTTCGGGAGTTAGTACGTCAATGCGTAACTTAGAAGACTTAGTAAACTTTTAATAGTGGATTTCGAAGTGCGATGTAACGGACTTAGATAAAATTTATTCAAAGTGAACAATCAGATCGTTACACGAACAGATATCACCACATATGCAATATGCTACACAGTTGAACTTAAGTCAGTGTTACTACACCTTATTGACACCATAAAGAACATGAAACATTAAACTAATTAATCAATCACACGAATATTTGATAAAGCAGTGATGGAAGTGGAACTAGACATGTACATTAACGTTAAAACGAACACACAACATATATCGTAAGATGAAGTATTTAATTGAACACTAAACATCAACTATTCACATAAACATACGCCAACGCGAGTGACCGGAAGAGTGTGTGCAAAGTGTTTGTGGTAACAACGGCATTCAACGAGATGTGTCTTCATGTCATCCTCAGCACTGGGACTGGGCTTCATCAAAGTATAATGGATATTTCATAAATCAAGTAACCATTATTTTAATCATTACTACTTAGTTACTTCTACTGACCTGATTCTTTCAAAGAATTCATCCCTGAGAAAATTATTAATAAACGCAATGAATAAATCAGAATTAAAACGTAATTAATGAATATCTTAACAAAGAACTATCTGGGATTAATGAACGCATTAATAAGTAGAATATGAATTGTTGTCTTATTTGATTTATATATGTATGTATGTTTCTTTGTTTCAGCATATATTAAAATATGAATTTGTTCTTATAAAATATGTATGTATTACAGGTACATCGACGTATCATATGTACGATTATAAATTATTGTGAATGATAAATAAACTAGTAATTTAAGTTGATCCTATATATGCGTTTATTATTACCAAGTACAACCCAGATATTAACTTAAATTTTGAAGGAAATATAAAGTAGAATTTTAAGAGTTTCTTTTGCTCAGTAAAGTAATGAATTGACAACATTAATTTATTAAATGATATCAAGTATTTTGTTTATGAATAACCAGAGTAGTTATACATTGTATTAAATGGCTGCATAACGCGCGGCATAAAAGTATTTAATTAATGCAAGTAACTGCATATTATCCACTGCAAATAAATATTAATATAAACTCATTATATTGAATGGCACAAATGTAAATTACATTTACATTAAAATCATTGTATATTAATGGCGCTCCAAGATCGTGGGGCACGGCAAACACAATTATATAATTAACAATTAATCGATTTATGCAATTAAAACACATAATATCATTGTAAGACGCTCCACTGTAGTAAAGAAAGTAAAATACTTATGTAAATGGAGAAAGTATCGAAACTAGACTACGAAACCAAGAAAAGGCGACAACGAAAAAAAATTATAACAAAACAATAATAATTGATTTTCCCTGAACAGAAAATAAAACCATTATTCTAAAAAATAAGTGTGTACAGTTAATTTATCTGAGAATGGCGTACCTGTTGAAACGTGTAGTTGATTGTTCTAATAAACATTTACACTTTATATTACCGCGTCGTTAGTGGCCGACAACATAAAATGTGGAAACTTGAGATTATTTTACTCTAGAACTTATGACAAACTGTATTCCTATAAGTTGTGTCTTACTATATATTCATAGTCATAAATTTTCAACAAGAAGTAAACCAAAAATGGTTTGTTCCGGTCCCAAACAGATGGACTAGAGCTCGTCACTGCAACGCTTCTGCTCCTCCGTCATTTCGGCTTAGTAGCGGCAGTCGTCCATTCGGTTAAGATGTTAGAACCATTTTAGCCGATACTGGGCACTACTATCAAGTAGGCCTGCACTCACAATATTCAGTTCCTGCCGTACATCGAAATTTCGTATGCGACCTTGAGGAATACATCCTGCCACGTGCATGAAAATCTAATTTCGGCCGTTTTAATACGACTGACCTGTGATTTCGTCAAGTCCAATTTCACTATATTTTGTCATTTTCATTCCTATTTTGTTTAGCCGGGTTCTCAGTCACTTTTGGTCTAGTTTCGCCTCCTGTCTGAAAAATATCTTTGTCTTTTTGTCAGTCCATTGTGTAGGAAGATGGTATGTATAATCAATCAATCGGTGCACAATGTCGGCAGCTAACGTCATACGATCCGTTTACAGCGGCGGTTTGTGTGCACGATTAATTATTACACATTGTCTGGGAGTAACGGTAGCTACGTTAATTAGCTCTGTAGTTTCCCCACCACACTGTGTAAAGCCATTTAATGGAACTGATATCGTATTTTATATTTGCTCATCATTTTTTCTACCCGGCAGCTGTTTTTCTGTTCGCATCGTAACGTGCAGCGGTGACGGCATCTTGACGTAAGCTACAGTACGTGTACGCCATTAGCGTAGCGTGTTGCAACCTGATTTAATTTCATTTCTTTTTTTTTGTTACGTCGCAAGTACGTAAATTATGAATACAAGGTAACACGCGAAGGTCGTGTGTACGCGTGTGTCTGCTTAAGGTAAGCTCTAGATTAGAACTGAGAAAAAACTGCGCATAAAATAGCAGAA